>CM054123.1:157732246-160218784 GCA_028751855.1 Ambrosia trifida | reverse complement strand
ACCACCCAGCTCAATAAGCCAGCCCACTCCTCTCTTGTCTGAAGCCCAAGGCCCATCTGACATGGCGCAACCCCCTTCTCCATTCCTCCTTTCTGTTTAAAAAAAAAAAGGATGCTCCCGCCATGGTTCGAACCGGAGCCAACGAGACACAACACACACGCCTACACCAACTGAGCCACATCTCATTCTTGTTTTAATCCCAACACTTTATTAATATATCACGAGTTCAAGATCAATCCTGTATCAAACGTGTTTGTAAGTATGATATTTTTGATGGGTTTTGTTGTTCGGTATACACATAACATTAACCCTAAGGTTAATTGGGTTAATGTTGTGTGAATTGCCCAATTGGAAAAACTAGGGCTCGTATATTCAATTTGGGGAAGAACACTGATTTCTCTTGTGTGTTATATTTTAAACGCACTGAAACCAAACACAACCACTGGTCTGGACCAAGTGGTTGTGCCTGGTGTCTTTTGAACCGGCCACGCGGGTTCGACCCACAGTAGCCACATCTTTTTCTTTTTTGTTTTGTTTTGATTAAAAAAATTCAAGTTTTAAATATATATATATATATATATCTCTTGTATTTCAAAAATTCATTTAAAAATACTAAAACACTTTTAATAATTCTACAAAAATTATTTTGTGTTAATCTAATGAAAAAGTTTAACATACAATTTTTAGTTTTCAAAAATTTATTTATTTAATATATATAATAAATAAATCAAGTTTATTCTATTTTATTTATAAAATTCTATAAAAATATCAAAACGATTATATAAATTTCCACAAAATTTATTCTGAGTTTTTATAACATTAAGCTTTTCAGAAATGATTTTTATTTCTGAAAAATCATTTATTTAATATTTTTAATCAATTTTTGTTAGTTTTAATCATAAATAAATCATAATAAATTCATTTTTCAATATTTTTGCACCAAAATTTTATATAAATTATTTCTATTTTTTGGAATAGAAATACAATTTTTAATTTGATAATTCTTTTATTTTAATATTTTTAAATATTAAAGTTATAATTTGACAATTTGAAATAAATAGATTTAATATTCTATTTTTAAGAAAATAATTTTATAAAAATTATTTTTATACTTTAAACTCATTATTGTGACCTATCTTTGATTCAAATTTTATAAAAAGACATTTGTTTATTTATTTATCAAATTTCTCTCAATTATCAAACATTTTAATTATTAATCAAACAAGCACTTATCCCCAATTCGAAGCCCTAGAATATATATTTGTAGACTAGATAGACTTAGACATATTTATTACCTTAATTATAGGGCAATACTTGACATCGTTGGGCAACACATATTCTATTTATACGAGACATAACATTTTGCTAAGGTGAGTTTACATAGCCCCTTTTTCTCTATTTTCACTATTTTTGGGGTGAAACATGTTTAAACATTTTATACTATCATTTACTCATACTTACTTGTGATTCAATTACATCATCATTCTATCATTTGACTGTAACAAAAAGACACAGTACAATCATTAACAATGATCAAGCCGCCTGTTTAGATTATAGTGCTATAGGTCTGACAAACCCATCCCCCCCGCATAAATTCAAGGATGATCTATAACAGTAACAACATTTAACTAACTTGCGAGTTAGTCATCAGTCGACACAAGGTTTGGTTGTACAAAGACGCATTGTTACATGTCGGACACATACTCTATCATCATACAACTGTGATTGTTGTACAAACTATTGTTATCAATTATATTAAAAAACCTATGTATTCTCACCAACTTTTGTTGACCCAAAATATTTTCAAACTTAACATGTTTCAGGTTCTACTTGCTTGAAGATTTGAGTTAATGCTTGAAGATGTGTGCATAGTATTATTCATTTTGATGTACGATTCTTGTAGAACAATTGTATTTAATTTATTTAAATCATTTAATGAAATTCATTATTCACCATGAGCTACTGAACAATCATCAATACGTGACATCCCAATGTTTCCGCCATCGGTTAGGGTGTTACAGATTGGTATCAGAGCCATGGTTATAGGGAATTAGGTTATTAGAAAAATAATCTAGTCTATAACTATAGGATTCAACCAGTACTTGTTTCTTTTGCTTGCTATTCTCTATCTTACTCCTATTCCTAGTTTAACCCCTACAAGAAGGTTGCTCTCCATCACTGGATCCACTCTTAGACTAATAGGACAAGATCCTCAGGTTTAGCCTGAACCACCTTGAGATCCCGTCGAAGTTCTGGATTTTAATAACGAACACGTGCAATCTGGAAGGGTGAACGCCTGTATTCTGAGTTTTCTGTCTAGGCTGGCATTGCGCGTATATCCCAATCAGACGAGGGACCCGGATGACTACTTGGGAATTCTCGGGATGAGTGTTCACTTATAGGCTAAAGCATGTCTTCATTATGTTATTAGAATCTAGAATCTTTGATAAGTCAACGTTTTCGTTTATTCGTTTTAATTAATGAATAAATGATTACATTCCTTATACTACCTTATTCATTTCATTGTGTCTCTTACAGATCATGCCTCCACGTCGCAGCACTCGCAATAACAATGGTGGTAATCATGAGGAAGGAAATAGCAACAATAACAACCACGACGCTAACCACAACAACAACAATGGTGTTGATGCCTAATTGGCTGCGATCGTTTCTCAACAAATGGCACAACAGATAGCAACTCTAGTTCCTAACCTACTGGCTCAAGTCATCCAGATGAACGGAAACGGTAATGGAAACGGAAACGGCAATGGGAACCACAATGGAAACGGGAATGGTCTCCCAGCTTGCACTCTTAAACACTTTAATACTTGTAACCCCCCTAAATTCAGTGGAGATGAA
Source organism: Ambrosia trifida (assembly GCA_028751855.1). Taxonomy (NCBI): domain Eukaryota; kingdom Viridiplantae; phylum Streptophyta; class Magnoliopsida; order Asterales; family Asteraceae; genus Ambrosia; species Ambrosia trifida. The sequence continues at coordinate 160,215,925 of CM054123.1, read as the reverse complement.
GGAGCTACGGGTCTTCTGCAATGGTTCGAGGGTATCGAGAATACCTTCATTAACAGTGAGTGTATCGATAACTTTAAGGTCCGTTATGCTATGAGTGTTCTTCGCAAACGAGCACTCACTTGGTGGAATGAGGAAAAGCGCACTCGAGGAGCTGAAGTTGCACTTACTATGACCTGGGATCAAGTCAAGGGGATAATGAAAGATGAATTTTGCCCACGTAACGAGGTCAAGAAATTAGAGGACGAGTTCCACACCCTTGCTCAGGATAGTGGGGAAAACCTTGCTTATAATACCCGCTTCCATGAGCTCAGTCTGCTATTGCCCCATAAGGTCACTCTGCTACCTGTAGCCATCGAAAAGTATATCGGTGGTTTGCCCATGCAGATTCAGGACACGGTATGGGGAAGGAACCCTGCTACCCTTGAAGAGGCCAAGCGTTTAGCAGCTGCCTTAACTGACAATCACGTAAAAACGGGAACTTAGTTTGGAAAGGCAATAAAGCAAGTATTGTAGCCGCGGTAACTACTGAGAACCAGAAGCGTAAGGCCAGGGATCCTGATGTCAACCTCACTACACAAGCTTCTAACAAGAAACCCTATATAGGAAACTATCCATTGTGTAACACATGCAACCGACATCATCCCACTGCTTCAGCGTGTCGCTTGTGCACCAACTGTGGTAAGTATGGCCACCTAGTCAATACATGTCGCGAGACCCCGAATCCTAATGCCAACCAACCCACCAACCCTGCTCAGGTTACTAATCCTAATCGATACAACTATGGTCAATGCTATGAATGTGGAGACCCAAATCACTTCCGTAACCAATGCCCTAAACTAAACAGAGATCAAGACCCTCCAGCTACCTAACAGCAAGTCTCACCATTTGACTATTGGTTGCTTTCATTCTATGTATTGACGCTATTTGATTCAAGTAATAAATTCTAGTATTGAAACTTTTGTCTGAGAGTTGTTTACATGGTATAATCATAACACTTGAATGCATGATTGTTTGAATGTGAACTAATTATCTAAATCTACACAACTACAACTCATATATTGTGCTTGTTATACTTATAAACTTGCTTGCATAAACATGTTATCAATTTGCAATCTATGTGTCATCATGCCTTTTCAACAGTCGGGAGAGGCCCTACAACCTGCTCCACGACTGGTGGAGGCTATCAAACCTACTCAACGATTGGTAGAGGTCATTATGCCTTTTCAACAGTCGGGAGAGGCCCTACAACCTGCTCCACGACTGGTGGAGGCTATCGAACCTGCTCAACAATCGGTGGAGTCATAGAAGGACGCAAAACTTTAATGTAAGGTAAATTGGTGATTGCGGTCCGGAAAGTAATCATGAATTTACAGGTACATTAAGGTAGTGTGAAATTCTATCAAGGTTATAAACTCTAGTTATCTGGTAGTTCATTTAGTCAACCAACTCACACATAACACGCCTCTTATCCAAACTATTCGAGACAGCTTATTCTATTCATGCTATAACCCAAATCACAACTATTTTCATTTTTACCCAATCACTTTCAACCCTGTGTTTTCAATAAACTTCGGGACGAAGTTTCTAAAAGTAAGGGAGACTGTAACATCGCGCATCTTTTCCCAAGTGCCGAATTAATCAAAACCACCACTTCACCCACTATATACTTGATATACATATGTATTCTTTTAATCATTTATTTAGCTAATTATTTATATTTACCACTTTATATAATAATAATAATAATAATAATAATAATAATAATAATAATAATAATAATAATAATCATGTTAATAATAACAACTACAACCCAACCCAACCACCCAGCCCAATAAGCCAGCCCACTCCTCTCTTGTCTGAAGCCCAAGGCCCATCAGACATGGCCCAACCCCCTTCTCCATTCCTCCTTTCTGTTTAAAAAAAAAAGGATGCTCCCGCCATGGTTCGAACCGGAGTCAACGAGACACAACACACACGCCTACACCAACTGAGCCACAACTCATTTTTGTTTTAATCCCAACACTTTATTAATATATCACGAGTTCAAGATCGTTCCAGTTGACTTGGAAAGTCAACTGTGACCACGACTTGCCATAATCAAAACAATTAACGTGTAATTGATCGTGGATTGACTTGAGATCGTGATTACCGGCCTATTATGAGTCATTACACGTCCAATTATCAATCAATTCATACCAATTATACATTTATACGCGTCACTCATTGAAGTCGAAGTCAAACCTTCCAATTCATCGATCCAGACCACCACACTATAAATTGAGCATCATTGGAAATTCACAACTCGCCGACTACTCTCTTCCAACCCCCAATTCCTGTTATTAATCTTCTGTTCTTGAATTTTTGATCGTGTATTGACTTCGGGCATTGACTGATCAATCCTGTATCAAACGTGTTTGTAAGTATGATATTTTTGATGGGTTTTGTTGTTCGGTATACACATAACATTAACCCTAAGGTTAATTGGGTTAATGTTGTGTGAATTGCCCATTGGAAAAACTAGGGCTCGTATATTCAATTTGGGGAAGAACACTGATTTCTCTTGTGTGTTATATTTTAAACGAATTGAAACCAAACACAACCACTGGTCTGGACCAAGTGGTTGTGCCTGGTGTCTTTTGAACCGGCCACGCAGGTTCGACCCACAACAGCCACATCTTTTTCTTTTTTGTTTTGTTTTGATTAAAAACAATCAAGTTTTAAATATATATATATATATATATATATATATATATATATATATATATATCTCTTGTATTTTAAAAATTCATTTTAAAATACTAAAACACTTTTAATAATTCTACAAAAATTATTTTGTGTTAATCTAATGAAAAAGTTTAACATACAATTTTTAGTTTTCAAAAATTTATTTATTTAATATATATAATAAATAAATCAAGTTTATTCTATTTTCTTTATAAAATTCTATAAAAATATCAAAACGATTATATAAATTTCCACAAAATTTATTCTGTGTTTTTATAACACTTAGCTTTTCAGAAATGATTTTTATTTCTGAAAATTCATTTATTTAATATTTTTAATCAATTTTTGATAGTTTTAATAAAAAATAAATCATAATAAATTAATTTTTCAATATTTTTGCACCAAAATTTTATATAAATTATTTCTATTTATTTGGAACAGAAATACAATTTTTAATTTGATAATTCTTTAATTTTAATATTTTTAAATATTAAAGTTATAATTAGACAATTTGAGATAATTAGATTTAATATTCTATTTTTAAGAAAATAATTTTATAAAAATTATTTTTATACTTTAAACTCATTATTGTGACCATCTTTGATTAAAATTTTATAAAAAGACTTTTGTTTATTTATTTACCAAATTTCTCTCAATTATCAAACATTTTTATTATTAATCAAACAAGCACTTATCGCCAATTCGAAGCCCTAGAATATATATTTGTAGACTAGATAGACTTAGACACATTTATTACCTTAATTATAGGGCAATACTTGACATCGTTGGGCAACACATATTCTATTTTCACGAGACATAACATTTTGCTAAGGTGAGTTTACATAGCCCCTTTTCTCTATTTTCACTATTTTTGGGGTGAAACATGTTTAAACATTTTATACTATCATTTACTCATACTTACATGTGATTCAATTACATCATCATTCTATCATTTGACTGTAACAAAAAGATACAGTACAATCATTAATAATGATCAAGCCGCCTGTTTAGATTATAGCGCTATAGGTCTGACAAAACCATTCCCCCCCCCCCCCCGCATAAATTCAGGGATGATCGATAACAGTAACAACATTTAACTAACTTGCGAGTTAGTCATCAGTCGACACAAGGTTTGGTTGTACAAAGACGCATTGTTACATGTCGGACACATACTCTATCATCCTACAACTGTGATTGTTGTACAAACTATTGTTATCAATTATATTCAAAAACCTATGTATTCTCACCAAGTTTTGTTGACCCAAAATATTTTCAAACTTAACATGTTTCAGGTTCTACTTGCTTGAAGATTTGAGTTAATGCTTGAAGATGTGTGCATAGTATTATTCATTTTGATGTACGATTCTTGTAGAACAATTGTATTTAATTTATTTAAATCATTTAATGAAATTCATTATTCACCATGAGCTACTGAACAATCATCAATACGTGACATCCCGATGTTTCCGCCATCGGTTGGGGTGCTACAGCAGGAACCCTGACTCGGAAAGGGGAAAAGAAAACTGTTGCGAAGGATACTCCCCAACCTGCCGTTGAAATTAAAACTGAGGCCTCAACCAATGGAAGGCACAAGGTCAGGAATTTTGAAATAGACGCCACTGTCCCACCAAACAAGAAACAATATAACGGGAACCAACCTAAGTGTGACACTTGTCAGTATCACCACCCAACCCAAGTGCCCTGCCGTCAATGTACCAATTGTCAAAGGTATGGGCATCTTGCGAATGTTTGTCGAATTCCTGCTGCAAACGCCCTTGCTGCTCCAAATAATCCTGCTAGGGACCCTCCAGCTACTTAACAACAAGCTCCACCGTTTGAATGTTATTTTGCATTTAAAATTCTATGTATTGACGCTTTGATTCAAGTATTGGAAGTTTTGTTGTTTACATGAGAGTCGTTTATCTGGTATGATCACAACACTTGGATGCATGCTTGTTTGAATGTGAACTAATTGCTATATCAATATCTAAACCATACTCGTTATACTTATAAACTTGCTTACATAAACATACTATCAATTGGCAATAAATGCTACACTGATAGTGGATGAAGTTGTTGTACAACAGTTAGTTGACTACCAAATAACCTACTCAACGATTGGTAGAGGTCATCATGTCTTTTCAACAGTCGGGAGAGGCCCTATAACCTGCTCAACGACTGGTGGAGGCTATCGAACCTTCTCAACAATCGGTAGAGTGATAGAAGGACACAAAACCCTAATGTAAGGTAAGTTGTTGATTGCGGTCCGGAACGTAATCATGAATTTACAGGTACGTTAAGGTAGTGTGAAATTTTATCAAGGTTTTCGGTAGTTGACCAATTATAAACCTTAGTGACCTGGTAGTTCATTTAGTCTTTCAATAGTCCATCAACTCATTCCTTTTAGGACTCCTAAAACTTAAGATTCTTACTCTCCTTGCGATTTCAGACGAACCTAAAGCTCACGCATACCCGACCTCTTATCCAAATTATTCGAAACAACTATCCTATAAAAGAACTTCCAAACCACAGTTGCCCCAAATTCTACCCAATCACCCTCAACTTTGTGTTTTCTTTTAACTTCGGGACCAAGTTCCTAAAAGTAGGGGAGACTGTAACATTTCGTATTAAATCCTATGTACGTTACGGTGATTATTAATAAAACGTCAAATTTTATCATTTATCGTTCCTTTAAAAATATTTGGTGACACATTTGGACCCTAGTACCCTATTATAAACATATGTTATTAGTATATTAGAGAAAAATTTTCAAAAAAATTTAGGCATGGGCCGGGGTTCGAACCCGAGCCCATGGCCGGTTTGACTAACACCAAGCAACAAACCAGCTGGTCTACACCATATACTTGAATAGACTTCAACACATTTTAATTATATATCGTATTTGAAATCTTAACAGTTGACCTGGAAAGTGAACTGTGAAGACGAGTTACCAAAATCAGTCCATCTTAATCACGATTGATCCTTGATATGGAATGATTGTTGATTTGTTTTGACTGGTACGCGTCCAATACACGACCAATCATCATCAAAACCTTCCAATTATTGCCAATCATCGCGTTATCATACTTATTACGGTCAAACACTCCAATTCGTTCACCCGAGCCCTCACACTATAAATTGAACACTTCCTAGCAAGCTTAACTCGCCGATTACTCTTTCTTCACCTCCAATTTCTGATTAAAATCATCTTTCATAGACTTTTTGATCGTGTGTTGACTTTTCTGTTTGACCGGTTGATAAACGCGAATTCGTTTTGTATGTTCTCTTTTTTTGATGCGTTTTGTTCATCGGCCACTACACAACAATAATCCTATGATCAATTAGGTTATTGTTGTGTAAATCAGATTATTGATTAAGCTAGGGTTCGATGGTTTTGAATTGGGGAAGAACACGTTTGCAGACATGATTATATATTTAAAACAGAAACAAACCAAACACAACCACTGATCTAGATCAAGTGGTTGTGTCTGTCTGTTTGTGAACGAAGGGACGCGGGTTCGGGTCCCGTATCCCACAAACTTTTACTTTCAATTTTAAAAGGATTATAAATCAGTTTTACGTATACTATATAATTAATTTCAAACCTAGTTTATTCGTTCTCAGGGTCTAGCCCAGTTGGTGGCTAGGCTTTTGATTAAAACGCAAACCGGTCCCAGACCCGGGTTCGATTCCCAGCATCAGCAAAACATTTTTTTTACCATTTAAGCTTTATATATATTCACCTATATTATTTTTAAATTGGTTTTAAAATACTAAAACTCTTTTATAAATTCTACAAATATTATTTTATGTTATTCTAATAGAAAAGTTTAACATACAATTTTTAGTTTTCCAAAAATTATTTATTTAATATATATAATAAATATTTCAAGTTTATTCGATTTTATTTATAAAATTCTATAAAAATATCAAAACGATTATATAAATTTCCACAAAAATTATTCTGAGTTTATATAACATTAAACATTTCTGAAATGATTTTTATTTCTGAAAAATCATTTATTTAATATTTTAATCAATTTTTGTTAGTTTTAATCATAAATAAATCATAATAAATTCATTTTTCAATATTTTTGCATCAAAATTTTATATAAATTATTTCTGTATATTTAGAACAGAAATACAAATTTTAATTTGAAAACTCTTTAATTTTAATATTTTTAGATATTAAAGTTATATTTTGACAATTTGAAATAAATAGATTAAATATTCTATTTTTAAGAAAATAGCTTTATAAAAATTATTTTCATACTTAAAACTTTATATTGTGACCATCTTTAATCTAAAGTTTACAAAAAGAATTTTGTTTATTTACTTATCAAATTTCTATTATTTATTTAACATTTTATTTATTAATCAAACAAATACTTATCCCCAATTCGAAACCCTAGAAATTATTTGTAGACTAGAAAGACTTAGACTTATTTGTTACCTTATACATAGGGTAATACTTGGCAACTTTGGGGCTACATTTATACTTTTTCTCGAGACTTAATACTTTGCTAAGGTGAGTTTACGTAACCATGTTTATGCAATTCTTTATACTTGCAACATTATACTTACGCAATTCTACATACATGTCTAGTTGTAAACTTTAATGCCTCATGATTTAGACAACAACAATAGTTAGACTTACGTTTCAACATACATAATCATTAGCTATGGCCAAGCCGGCGATACTCAATAATAGATCTATTGGATTGACAATCCCACCTAGATTCGTTGACCATCTTTTATGGGGAGCGCGGGTGATTGTTATCGTTCCAACATAATATTAAGGTGAACCGTGGATGACGGGATGGACCTAAACTAGTCGGAGGTTTGATTATGTGCATTCAACACTTCATGTTTATTCATGTAGACTTAAACTTACGATAGACATATGAATTGCTAAACTTTTATTCTTAAACTTAATTGCTTGACATGGCTTATGTATTCTCACCAACTTCTAGTTGACCCCCCATTTTTACAACTCAACAAGAAATAATGATGCGTGAAGACTAGAGTGTTAGCATGAGAAGACAAATTGAAGTTTATGCTTTATTTAGTTATTTGATGTATTAGAATTCCATTAAAAACACATTATGTATTTTCAATTTCGGATATTTCCACTTTAAATAAATTTCAATTAAAACTTGATTACCATGTGCTACTGTATACTCATTCTTACGTGACACCTCGATGTTTCCGCCATCAGTTGGGGTGTTACACTAGCTATGATCATATGTACCCATCTGTGAAGAGGATCGGGAGAACTAGACCTCTTATGCTTCTGGGGATTATAGGGAACATCGAAGATCTGTGCCCAAAAATCCTGTGTGGCTGTATATCAGTGGGCCACCAAAAGAGGCTGTCAGTGAACACTGGCTCGGTAGTCTCCCTCTGTGTCTTCAATCCCATCCGAATCCCAAACTCTGCCAAAGTCAACCTATACCATTTCCTAGCCATCCTAAACCCAATACGTGGTAACCCTGTTACTCTAAGAAGTAGGTGGTGTATAAACAAACGAGGCTAAGAACTCTTGAGTGAGTTCCTGGTAGGTGGTCTATTTGATCTGGAAGAGACGGTCTTCAGTGCCTCATAATCCACATGCAAGTATGGTCCAATCTTCCTTCTCTCAATCACCCATAAACACTTGTAGGCCTTTTGTTCAACCCCCTGCCGGTTGAAATATAACCAAAGGTGGATATCATCAGGCATGGGCCCATCGGGCTCGAAAGAGTGTGTCTGAGGTAACTCTAAGGGTTCAGACTCCCGGACTGCTAAGAATAATGGTGTGAGTCAGATGAAACGGATGGAGACCTCTGAGCTACTCTTTTCATCATGGGCATTACCTTGCAAAACACAACAGAATCGGTTCAGCTTCATACGATTTAAAACATTGCAGAAAATTAATCACTTCTGCCCGTGCTCAGGTGATGAGCACGGACGTGCGGCTCAGTCTGCAGTCTGGTTTTTAACTGGTTCAACTGTTTAAACTGGTTTTTATCTAAAACACCCTAAAACTGATTTTAAACTGCAAAAATAGGTTAAAAATTGAAACTTAAAAAGTTCTGACTGGTTTACAGGGGTGCACGCCCATGCATACTGGTGTGCATGGCCGTGCATGGCCTGGTGGGTCAGACTGGTTATGAGGGAAATTTAAACAGCGTCTCTTAGATGAGCACGCCCTGCCCATAGCTGAGCACGGCCGTGCCCCTGACTGAGGTGACGGTTTTCAAACCTGCCAGAATTCCCGAAAATTTTTTCGCAAAATTTCTCAAAAACTTTTTACCTAATTGTGTTCCTAGCACTACTCTAATCATTTCCCTAAAGTTTCAAGCAAAATTTCGGGCAAAGGAGGCTAGAAAACTAAGGTTTTTCTAAACAAAATAAACTACACAAAACTAAAGAATCTAGACAGATCTGGACATAAAAACACTTAATAGTTGTTAGAGATTGATTATACATACCTTAGCTTGAAGATTGGGGCCTGAAATGAAGAAAAATGGTGGAAATGGCGGATTTAAGGGGGATGGCGACGGGTTTGCGAGTTGGGGAAGAAGAATGGGTTTGAAAAGTCAAAAGACCTGTAGATGCAAAAGTGCGACTAATGCTTCGGATTGAACAACACATATGTTTTGGTAAATATCGTTGGTGCGAAGGAGGTTTTCAGAAGGTGCGAAGGAGGCTTTTTGTAGGTGCGAAGGAAGATGAAAGGTGCGAAGGAAGAAGACATGGACGAATGTGATTTTAGTTTATTGTATAACTTGGTTCGACCATTCAGTTTGGGCGAACCTGCACATTCGCACAATCAATTTGGGCGAATGTGCAGCCTATAAATAGACAAGTTTGATTTTTGAATGTAACTTTTGGTCATTATTATTCCCTCCACTTTCTGAAACTCTCTCTAGTGTTTTGTTTAACTCTTTTATCGTTCATACCTTGATTGTAATCATATTTCAACGTGTAATCGAGTTGTTAATTAATGAAAAACATTTGAAAATGATGATCTGTGTGTTTTAATCTGTTTGACTATTATTTTGTGATAGTTTTAGGGTTTCCGCACCTAAAACTAACTTGTTTGATCATTCTTTGTTGTTATACGATCCTTTCACGCACATACAAAGTGGTATCAGAGCCATTCTGGATCAAACAACCACAAATTAATAGTTTCTCAGTTGATTTGGACCCAATTTTGGTCCAAAAGTTTCTGTTTTCAATGAACAAACTGATGTGATAAGATTTTGATTGATTACAACTTGATTTCGAGGTTAAATTGGATAATTCTCTTCATTAAAGTTGTTCCAAATCAATTCCGATTCAAAACCTGATTTAGATCATCAAAATCCATCAACATTTGATAAACATGATCAAAATTAACGGATTTTCAAAGAATAACCATTTTTGAATTCTCTAGGGTCGAAAGAGAGAGAGTGGTCGAAAGTGGAAATCTTTTGGGTCGAACGAGGGATTTTGTGGTCGAAGGAGGTGTTATAGTGGTCGAAAGTAGACTTTGATTGCTTATTTTGTTCATTCGCCCAGTTGCATCACCTTTGATTGATCGAACGGTCGAAGGAGCAGGAGAATGGTCGAAAGAGAGACGAAAGCGGTCGAAGGAGTTTTTGTTATTTCAGTCCACATTCGTATCAATCAAAACGGTCGAAGGAGAACATTATTTCTCATTCGCACGTTCGACTGTACGAAGGAGTGTCCTGTTTTAAAACATTTCTAATCTTTTCGTGTTTAATCGTTTGCAGGACAAGATGTGGAACTTTCCAACAACGCCTAGACCTACTCAAACACCACAACAGCAGACAACACAAGATCCGTGGTCCGTTGCAGCCCAGAAGACTAGTCAACCATCACAGCCAATCAATTATATGGCAATGACTAGTTCGGCTCCTCAACAAGTTGTTCAACCATTACAACAACCAATTGACAACTATTGGGGAGTCGCAGCATCAGCAGTTCATTCGCAGACGACCAACGCCATATCCACTCTTATTCATGATCTATCCTCTGGAAGCGGCAATCGTCCACCAAAGCTAATGGACATGAAGGAGTACAACACATGGAAGACGAAGTTTAAGATCCATGTTGAGAGACAAGGACTTGAAGGAGCCGAGGCATGGCAAATGATAGTGAAGGGTTACGTTGCTCCTATTCTGGAGAATACTGGAGAACCGATACCTTTGGAGAATTTGGCGGATGATGAGAAGAAAAGGTTTGCGATAGAGAAGAAGGCATTCTCTCAGCTATCCCAGGCGATCAACACTGATCTATTGCATCAGTTTGGATAGTGTACAACATCCAAACAATTATGGGATATGATGAGAAATCGACATGATGGAAATGAGAAGACAAGGAAGCTGAGGATGGAAGAGCTTCGGAAGGAATTTGAAAACTTCAGTTACATGGGCAATGAGACCCTAAAAGAGTTGGTTCCACGGTATTGCCATTTGCTCACTGAACTGTCGAGCTATGAGATTAGCATACCAATGTCAGAATTAGTAGATAAATTTGCTGATGCTTTACCACCCTACTGGAACCAACACATCAAAGTATTGAAGGAAAAGGATGCATACCAGTATTGGACTATTAACGAGTTCATTCAAAAGCTGGAAAACAAAGAGATGGAGGAGAAGAGAAAAGCTAAGAGAGCTCAGATTCCACAGAATCCTGATCTATATGTGAGTGGTACATCTAACTCTCTTTCTGCTTCAAGCACTACTTCTAATGTTGCTCCTCACATAGCGTGTGTATCCAATGTTGTTGAACCCACAAAAGCACCCATCAACTACCTTGCCCAAACTTCATCTTACACACCATCATACACACAACAACCTTATCAAACACCAAACTTTATTCCACCTTTTTCACCATTACAACAAGCTGCATGCTATACATCAAGTCAACCTCAACAACAACAATAATATACTCCTCACATGAATCAGATGCAGATTACTCAAGCACAATCAAGTCAAAACCCGATTGTGTTAGAGACCTCGAACCTTAACAATGTGATTGTTGAAATTGCTCAACAGCATGTTGCTCTTGTATCTGCTATGGTTGCTTCTTACAACGGTTTGGTTGCGAGTCAAATTGGAAACAACAATCTCACCAATGAAGACTACACTCAAATCGACAAAGAGGAGATGGAGCTTATGGACATTCAGTGGGCTTTTGCAAGCATTATGAGGAGAGCCACTGACTTTATTCAGAAGACTGGCAGAACTGACCTCTCAACTTCTCCCAACACCACATACGGATTCAACAAAGCAAAAGTTACATGCTGCAATTGTGGAGAGAAGGGTCACTTTAAAAGAGAGTGCACACAGCCAGCACAGCAAGGTAATCGAAACCCATTCAATTCAACATACCAAAACAGACAAAATCAAAACCAAAATCAAGTTTCATACAACAGTCCCAACATCTCAAGGTTTCAACCCCAAAACAATTATCAGAACCGTCAACAAAATACCAACACTAGACATTCCACAAATCAAAACCAACCTCAACAAAATCCAAACCGAACTACTGTTCCTATCTCTACACCTAACACACAAAACCAAAACCAAACTGACAATCAAAACCAAGCACTTGTGATCCAAAAGGATGAAGGTTTTGATTGGACGGGTATGCAATTGGGGGTGGTGGAGATTACTGCTGGGAACGTGGCTTGTGTGGCACAGCAGATGAGTTTGGATGAGAATGAGGAGATTGAAGAGGAGGTTGTGATTGAAAAAGTGTCGGAGTTGAAAATTGAGGAAGTGAATGAGGATGTGATTGCTGAGAGTGAAGACAAGAAATCGGGGATGATTCTTGATTCTGTTACGGATGTTGAAGACCAATACGATTCAGCTTACTCGGATATGGAGATTGAATCTGATTCAGAGGCTAGTGTGAATTCACTAGATGATGACATTGACCAACTACTAGCTGAAGCTGATTTCCTGATGACCCGCAAGTCATGTATGGTGGATGATGCGTGCACCAAGATTGACTACTCCAAATTCTTCGCAGGGAAGGAAGCTCACTTCGCTTTGATGGCAATGACAGAACCTCCTAAACCGGTAAGTTCTGAATCTCAATCTCAAGTGTGTGATAAATGTGTTAAATGTGCTGATTTTGAAAAACTGACAGATGAAAATAACCTTCTCAAGGTCCAACTTGAGAGTGCCAAAATCAACTGTCAGATTTATCAAAAAGATTTAAAAGATTTCAACAAAGTTCTTGATGGTTATAAAAAGGATGTGTCTGAACTTAAAAAGACATTGTCTATTAAACAACTTGCCATTAATAACTACATCAATGAAATGGAAAATACTAAGTTAGAAATGGCAACCATCAAGTGATTTGCTGAAAAAGTAAACAAGAAGTTAGAGAGTTACAAGCACATAGCATATGTAGTTGACCATATCATAGAAGAACCCTCCCAGTCGAATAGTGCAAACTATAAGGCGGTCCCATCTCCGGTATTGTTTGAGAACCACAACTTACATGCAATACCACCGTAGACTTTAGTCAATTCTGACTCCACATCAGAAAACGAGCCTAACACTTCCAGTGTCGGGGATCCGTATTCTGATGTGAGACCTGTACTGGGAAACAATGAGGGTGTGGTCGCTGCTGATGATTCAGATGAAGAAGATGAACCATCTGAGACGGTTGAAAATGAAAGTGATATCCCTGATGAAAATCACATAATCACTACTGAGCCAGTCTCACCGTCTCAGATCATTCATCCAATGGCAAATGCTCATCGTAAGAATGTGGTAAAGAAAAATGAAAAGTCTGTTGGTAAGTGTTTTTAAAAGAAAGAGGTAAAGAAAATTGAGAAACATGTTGTTACACCGGTAGAAAAGAAAAATGAAACTAAATCTGAGAAAAATGTGGTGAAACCGGTTGAAAAGAAAAATGAGCTTAAATCTGAAAAATCTAATGATATGAGCAACGAATCGTGTGACAAACCTGTCAAAATCTTCTATCGGATGCAAGGCTCCGATAAGATTTTATCTGATGATGAATATCCGATTAAGTTTGTCAATTATTCAAAAATCGAAAAGATCTGGCAGGAACGTACGATTTGGTTTCCAAAATTTGAAAGAACCAATGACATTCCTCAAGAAATTTTAGATAAAATTTATTCGGATAAAGATGCCAAGGTCAATGTCACACAATTTGTTTTGCCAATTGATAAAGCAAATAGTTTTATTGAACCGACTTACTCGAAGGACCCAGCTCCTGAGAGTTTAAGGAAACAATGCATGGTTGATCGATATCCCATTGCTAGCTTTTCCAAGTCGCCGATCAAAGAAAACTATGAGGAATACCGTGCGTGTTATAAGTGCGGGGAACGGGGACATTTACTTGCCGCCTGCCCGTACGTACGGCACAAAAGGCACGAGGTGGAGATGAGGCAATATCATGATTATCCGATTGACAACTACGGTTATCCACAAAGACGGTATTTCCCTCAGCAAGAATCTTATCATAATCAAAACAATTTTTACAACAAGAGGGAAAACCGTCCGATGACGTATGATAAGCGCAACCGGATAACCACTGAAAAATCTGCTAAGAAACCTGTGATGAACTCAACTGCTGATAACAAAAAGGTTGCTCCTAAACCTAATGGAAAACAAGCAGTTGGACCTGTCTCTGTTAAATCAGAGAAGGTAACCAAGAAGGTTGCATTTAAAGATGAAGTAAAGAAACCGACTGAGACTTCAAAATCTCAGATCCGGATCTTGAAAAGATCTGAGCAATCTTGGTCATCTAAGGAATCTGAAGGAGCCTCTACTTCACAGAATGAGAAGAGTGAGAAAAAGAAAATTGTTAGTGAAAAGAAAGGGGTTGAGTTAACCCAAGATGTTTGTGAATTGAAAGAATCTTTGAAACAACCCGTTCAAAGACCCAAGACCAAACAGGCTTGGGTCCCCCGAAAGATCTAACTGCTTTACTTTATATGTGCAGGGAGCTCCAGCTGGCCCTGTTAGCAGCTTATTGATTGTTGATAGTGGAGCTTCTGGTCACATGACAGGGGACCTCACGCTACTCTTTGATATCAAAAACATTAACGGAGGTTATGTGGCATGTGCTGGTAATAAGGGAGGCTACATTACGATGGAGGGTAGTGTAAGCAATGGGGTCGTGACATTTGAGCGGATATCATACGTGAAACAGATAGATTACAATCTGCTCAGTGTTAGTCAAATTTGTGATAAACAATTTTCTGTGTATTTTGATGACAAATCCTGCTATATCTTGAAACCTGGGTTTGAACTTCTGAAAGAGTGGGTGATGCTGAAGGCACCGAGAGTAAACAACTTGTATATTCTCGATATGTCCAAAGCAATGACCACCCATGGCCAAGTCACGTGTTTCCTTTCTAAGGCTACAGAAAAAGAATCCATTATGTGGCACAGGAGAATGGGACACATCCATTTGCGAAAGATGAACCAGTTAGTGAAGAATGAACTTGTCACGGGAGTTAATGTAAAACACTTCCATTTGAATGACAAGTGTGTTAGTTGCAAAAAGGGAAAGCAGCACAAACAATCCCATAGACCAAAGAAAGTCAATTCCGTTGAACTGCCGCTTGAGCGTTTGCATATGGACTTATTTGGTCCAGTCAGACGTAAAAGTCATGCCGGGGAGTTGTACTATCTTGTGGTGACTGATGATTATTCAAGATTTTCATGGGTCATGTGCTTGCATCAGAAAAGCGACACTTTTGACAATCTGAAGGTTCTGTTTACACGTCTGGAGAATATATATGGTTTAAAGATCAAACGAATCCGGAGTGACAATGGGACGGAGTTCAAAAACGCTCAGATGGAGGATCTTTGTGCAAACAAGGGAATTCATCATGAATATTATGCTCCGTATACACCCCAGCAGAACGGTGTCGCAGAGAGAAAGAACAGGACTCTAATAGAGACGGCGAGAACTATGCTTGCAGATTCAAATCTTCCAGCCATGTTCTGGAACGAAGCTATTTACACGGCATGTTATACTCTTTACCGTGTTTTGACAGTGAAGAAGTTTGGCAAGACTTCTTATGAGTTGTTGAACCGACGCAAGCCGAATCTGGAGTATCTAGAACCATTTGGTGCCCCGTGTAGAATGCTGAATCCTTCGGAGAAGTTCGCACCAAAGGTTGAAGAAGGTTATTTTGTTGGATATGCAACCCCACTAAAACGGGTATTCAACAAAAGAACTAGAAAAGTCGAGGAGTGGGCTAACGTCGAAGTTCAAAGATACACACAAAATGTACAGGGTGGAGGACCAGATTGGATGTTTGATTACAATGACTTCTTTGAATCATTCAATCTAGATAGCATGGTTGAAGAAGCTGTACTTCGCTTATATTACGAGGTCGAAAACGCCGTAACTTCACCATTAGTGCGTCCGATCACAGTAAACCCCCAAGCAGCTTCTAATGATACCATTGCTCCTGTGATGGAAGAAGAGGTATTCCATGAAGCTTCTACAACGCTAAATTCATCTTATTCAGAAGAAGAAGACGATGATGCAACAAGTGAAGCTATTTTGGAAAAATGCTACAGTGACACCACCAGTGAACCCAACTAATACTGATGCTTCAACATCGAATGTGGGTAATGATCTGGTTTCTACAGAGAATTTGACAACTGAAACGGGAGTACAAGTACCTGATTATCCGGAATCTCGGATACATCGGATACACCCGCTTGAACAGGTTATTGGTGATCCTGGTAGCAGTGTGATGACAAGAGGGCAGTTGAGAAATGCTCAAGCACCAGAAAATATTGGCAACCTTGCTTTATATGCCAAAATACAGAAATCTGGTTTTCAAAATGACTGGTCGTTTGCTTGTTATGTTTCGCAGGTCGAGCCGCGGACATACAAGGATGCTCTTTTGGATGATGCCTGGGTTGAAGCAATGCAGGAGGAGTTATTACAATTCCAGAAACTTGGTGTATGGACACTGACAGATTTGCCCCTGGAAGAAAGAAAATTGGAACCAAATGGGTGTTTAAGTGCAAGAAGGATGATAGAGGAGTCATAGTGCGAAACAAAGCTCGTTTGGTCGTTCAAGGTTTTCATCAGGTTGAAGGAATCGACTACAATGAAATCTATGCACCAGTTGCACGCTTGGAAGCAATACGAATGTTCCTAGCGTTTGCATCATGGAAGAAATTTAAGGTGTATCAGATGGATGTAAAGAGCGCATTTCTTTATGGTGTGGTCAAAGAGGAAGTTTACGTAGGTCAACTAACGAACTTCTGTGCAGGCTATTTGAAAAAGTTATGCAGGAAAAGTTCGAAATGAGCGCAATGGGAGAAATGCAGTTTTTCCTAGGCTTGCAGGTGGAGCAAAGACCAACGGGGATCTTTATTCACCAGACAAAATACGTTTCTGAAGTCTTGAGCCGATTCCAGATGGATGATTCGAAGCCGATGGATACCCCGATACAGCCCAATCACGGGATTGGAGTTGACCTTAAGGGGGAGCTGACTGATCCATTTACATACAGAGCAATCGTCGGATCTCTGATGTATCTCACAGCGTCTAGACCTGATATAATGTTTGCGACATGTCTTTATGCGCGATATCAATCGAAGCCGAAACAGAGTCATCTTGCAGCTGTCAAGCGTATCCTTAGATATCTGAAGGGTTGTCCATCGAAAGGACTTTGGTACCCTCATGATGATAATTTTGACCTAATCGCTTTTAGTGATGCAGATTGGGGCGGCTGTGACAAAGACAGCAAATCCACAACGGCTGGATGTCAGTTTATGGGGAGCAGGCTCGTGACCTGGCAATGCAAGAAACAAACCGCAGTTGCACTATCCACATGTGAAGCAGAATACGTTTCAGCATCGAGCTGCTGCTCACAGGTTCTTTGGATCCAACAACAGATGGTGGATTACGGTTTGCAATTTCTTAAAACCCCTATTTACTGTGATAATGAGGCCGCAATCGCATTAACAAAAGACTTAGTAAATCACTCAAAGGCTAAACATATCCGGATTAAATATCATTTTATCCGTGATTGTTATGCTAAAGAGTTGATCGACATGGTCAAAATCCACACTGATTACCAACGCGCAGATCTTTTTACCAAAGCTTTTGACAAATCCAGATTTGATTATCTTTTAAAAGCTAATGGTATTAAAGAAAAACAGGACTGATCACCACCTCAGTTTATCACCTTTTAGTTTAAACTTTTTACTGCTTTTCAGAAAAATTTCAAAAATCCAAAAACATTGAAAAATTTCAAAATCCATAAAAATTAGAAAATTTCTTTGCTGACTGCTATATCTTCTTCCCTTAGATTAATGCCGTCAGATTTCTGTGAACAAACGATATCTGGGCAGTTACATATTTGAAATGCTCCAGCTTATCCTTGGGAACCGTAAATTCGAAAATCTATAAAAATCAGAAAAATCTAAAATGATTTCCTGGAGTATAAAGGGAAATGATAGTACATCAGTGGGGATCTGACACATTCTAAGTAATGTACTGCTATATTGGGCGTGTGTCTGAGTCTGTGCGATATGCTGATAGGCTTCGTAGACCTAATACTGCGTGCCTGATACATACATATCAAACGAATTGTTGTGTGGATAAACTCCTCATGGGCATATGGTCTTAGTACCGTAATTTCGTTTGATAGGGTATCTGTACAAAACTCGGAGGTTTAGGGTCGTTATGTTATTAGTTGTCTGGGGATAGCCTCTCTGATCTTCTGCTGTAAGTCATTGCGGACCTAGATCAGACATGGTGTCTTTATAAAAGAGCTATATGCCAAATCCTAAAGTTACCGAATTGAGGAACTTTCCATGTTATATGACGATCAAAGATTATCTATTACATCGTATTGATCATTGATGCAAATCATGATTAATATCAGTCCTCAACCTGGTATAGTGCATATGTTACTTTGCTGCATTCATTTGCTGACCTGTATACCTCTATGCATTATATCTTGTACAATTACAGACGACGAAAGCATAATCACGCTTTACAATGAGTCTTTGTGCATTTACTTCTTGATACGGGAGTATGTCGTGTGCGTGGGAACCACAGACAATTGCGTTTATACTATAAATATCAGTATCAGTATAAAGCACTGCACAAAAGTCTGCATGTGAGTTTATGTGGATACACAATATCAACAATTGTCAGATCACACATTGTCTTTAATAATAATAATTTCAGAAAGATCAACGGTGTGATCAGATTTCTCAAAAACTGATATGATCCCTTTACCGGAAATCCCAAAAACATTTACAGTTTTTCATTTACATTTTTGCATTTTATTTTCTTGTCAAAAATTACAAAACTCAAAAAGATTTTAGGTGTGTTTTAGCATAAACTTTAGAAAATCCAAAAAGATTTTTCATTTCTATCTTATTTTTTGATAACTGATGGTGGTTGATGTCGATTTTCTAAACCTTGATACACCATTTGAGCTTTGTAACTTTTAAAATGTGAAAATATGATTGTTGGATGCTTAAAAGTTGGAAAATAATTGGACCGGGACTCGTTTTTGAGATTTGGAAAATTTTCAAAAATCCCATTTCTCATTCGCCCATTCGGTTGGTCGAATGTTGGATTTTACATGTTCCTTCGTATGTTTTATATGGGCGAAGGAGAGTGTTCATGACCATTTATCTCATTCGAACCCTTTTGCCTCATTCGAACCTTTCACTAGGGTCGAAGGAGACAAAAGTTTCTCCTTCGTATGTATAGAATGGACGAAGGAGTATGCTTATATATACCCATCTATCTCATTCGAACCCCATTCAATTTTTTTCATATTTTTCATCTTAACCTCACCTTGTTGCTTGTTTAATTTGAATCATTCCATTGTGTTCGGCACTTCATTCTGATCATTTTGCACTCTTATTCACAGGTTATCATCACGGATTAAAGGATTTAATCTCTGTTTTATATTCCGAGCCCTAACTGTTCAAAATTGTTTAAAATCAACATAATTGATACAATTGATTATTAGGTTTCATTAAATATGTGTTTTAGGGGGAGAATAACCATTATTCATGGATTTAAAACTAACAGACTGATCAATTGATCAATTGTTATGGTTCGAACCCTAGTTTCAATTGAAAACACATATCTAATGAACATTTGATGTATTTGATAGTTTTGAAAGGTTAATCGGCATCATTAGGTTTTGTTTCAATCAAATGGACATGATCGGAAACACTCAATTTCAAAATTGAAATTTCAAATTTAGAACTGACTCCTTCGACCAGTACGAATGGGCGAAGGAGAAATCAAACGGTCGAATGTAGAGTGTTTGGGCGAATGGGATTTTTATTCAAAATTCACACATTCGTATCATTCATATTTCTCATTCGTACCTTGTTAAAACTCTTTCGTACCCCCGTTTGGGCGAAAGAGAAGGTTTGTTACCAAAACTTTTCAATTTGAAATTTTGTCGATTTTTAACGTGTGTTTTTGTTTGTTTTGCAGATTTAACGATGTCTGAACAAGAAAAGACGACGAAACAAGCTGGATCATCATCACAGCCTGCCAAGCTTTTAGACTTTGAAAATGCGCATAACTGCTGTGCGTATCTCGGAGATGTAAAGAAGCATACAGAGTTCGTTGGCATTATTGATTTTCTGAAGAGATGCAGGGTGATAGATGCCATTGCTACCCCGACGATTATCTACAGGGATATGATACAAGAATTTTGGTCGAATGCCAAGCTTGACTTCTGGAAGTGCGAATCGTGTTTGACGAGCAAGATTCAAGGACAGAGAGTCATTGTTTGTGAAGAGGATCTGAGAGAAGCGTTGAACTTGAATGATGAGCCGACAGATCCAAAAGAGTTTACTTTTATGGATCAGCGAAAGTGCTTCCTCAGAATGAAATACAATGGACCAATCACTGACGGTTCATTGCATAAGGGAAAACTGTGCCCCCAATTTAAATCTCTGGCACATGTTTTGATTCATGTATTCGGATCTGCAGCTGGAGGATATGATTTGATGAGGAAGAGCATCCGTTCTATGATGGTTGCCTTAGTATTGAACAAACCGTTCAATGTCTCAGGCATGCTGATGTCTCATTTACTAGAGCCTGTGAACGGCATGAGGAATCTTAAGTTTCTACTTTATCCTCGTTTCCTCCAGATGGTGTTTGACAACAAGTATAAGGAGCTGAAAAGAGATCCTAAGCACATAGTTGTTCAGGAACATATGTCGCTGAATACACTTGCTAGGATGAAGGCGTATAAGGGATTGTCAGTTGATGAACGTCCTCCAGTAAGACGTTTATTTGGACACCTAGCTAGAGTTGATTATACAGATCCGGGTGAAGGGCTGGTGAGGAATGTAAACAGTGATTCTGATCCTGATAATCCACTACATCATGTTGATCCTGATGCGAGACGCAAAAGACAAGTTGTGAATGTCGGCGCAAAGAGTGGAAAGACAAAGAAAAAGGAGATAAGATTAGAGGTTACTGAACCCGAAAAGAAGAAAAGTACGCCAAGAAGACATAAGAGCATGGCGAAGAAAGGATTACATTTAGTTGATGAAGCGTCTGTTGATTCAGAAGAGACGATAGAAGATGAACAATGGAATTCTGATGCTGAAACGTTAAAGACCACCTCGCCCAAGGCCACTGAGGCTGGTGTGTCTACTAGTCAGGGTGTTGAAGATCAAGGAAATAAAAGTCCTATTCCTGTTGATGAAGATGAGTTGATTATGAACTTAGATGAGACGTTTACTGGTTCTCCTGTGCAAGCTGCTAAGAAGAAGAAGAAACAGGAGAAGCCGAGTATCAAGAGAAAGAAAGAGATTGAATCGTTGATAGCTGGTAAGAAACTACCACCGGCTACTAGTTCTAAATCACCGGTTACTGCACCAGCACAGAAAAAGCAAAAGACTGCGACAACATCGAGCACACAACAGACTGAAGATATACCTATGGATGATGTTAACGAGGCATTGGATAATGTGCTCAAGAAGATCAGAAAAGGTAAACTGCCTGATGTTGTTGAACCACAAATGAAAAAGAAAGTTTCGGTGGACAGTGACATTATGAGTGTTGTGAATCAGAGATTGTCTGAGATGATGAATCTGATCAATAAACTGTTAAACTGAGATCGAGCAGTTAAAGTCGAATGATAAGAAGATGTTGGAGGTCGTAGTCACATCAGCAGATGATAATGAAGCTTTAAAGAAAATGATTAAGAGGTTGAAGAGAGAAAATAAGAAGTTGCTGAAGCACGAGCAACGAAACACCAGGAGAATCATAGTCTTGAAGGAGGAGAACAAACAGTTGAAGAAGAGTAACAAGCATATGGATGATTTGATCAAGAACTTGTACTCTCAAACTCCTCAACTTCAAGCTGGTGAAGTAGATAAGGAAAGAGAAGAAGAACAGGTTGATTTCGAACCATCTGATGAAGAAGAAGATGAAGAACTTGATGAAGATGCAGGAAACGATACGAAGAAGAAGAAGAAAGATGATAAGGATGATGGAGGTTCAGATGATGGTTCAAGTGATGGAAACGGCTCTTCTTTTGATGATAGTGATGATGATGATGATGACGCTGACAAGTTTACATATGAGAAGCGTGACTCAGGTAAGGGTGGTGAGTCGAGCTCTAAGGCTCCTGGAGAGAATGTTGATGATGATATCTTCTGGAACGAGAAACTGCAGTCATTGTCTGAAGACGATAAGAACAAGTATCGCCAGATGCTCACTGATCGAGTCTGGACGATCGACATGACTAGCAGATTTCCAGAGATATTTGAATTGAACAATAAACTATTCGAGTTGGAGTTTGATGACCCTGATCATGAAGATGGGGAAGTTTCTGCGGCAATTTCAAAAGAAATACTTGAGGGTTTAGCAAAGTAGGTAGGAAAGACTTTGGAAGAATTACTTGCTGACAACTTCATTCCGAAGACACCTGAGAAGGAAGCCGGGAATCATTCTGATGACCGTGACGTTCCTGCGTTTGAGGAAGTTAAAATGGAAGATATTACGAGTGAGGAGTATCCACAATACTTCAAGACTAATCAAGATTGTGGATTTT
Source organism: Ambrosia trifida (assembly GCA_028751855.1). Taxonomy (NCBI): domain Eukaryota; kingdom Viridiplantae; phylum Streptophyta; class Magnoliopsida; order Asterales; family Asteraceae; genus Ambrosia; species Ambrosia trifida. The sequence continues at coordinate 160,193,130 of CM054123.1, read as the reverse complement.
CCTTCTCAGATGAATTGCTAAACCATGCCGAGAAACTAGCTAAAGAGAAGAGCAAAGCATTTGAAGACGAAATCTTTAAAGGGCATGACAAACCACGGTTCGAGCAGTCGGAGAGTTTGAAAGAATTCTTGAAGAACTTAAAAGAAAAAGAAAACAATCGTTCGAAAGCTGAAATTCAAGGAAGCATTTACAAACTTCATAGTGGTATATTTAAAGGTCGTGCTTTGGCCTGGAAGTTTGTTAAAGAATTGAGATGTATTGCAGTAAAGTGGGAGAAGGGAATCTTATACTTCGATAAATTTTATCATTTGAAGACTCTTCCCTATTGGGCAATCCGTGATATTTGTCGTCACCGTTTAACGGGAGCGTCAAATAGTCAGATTACCTACTTTGTTGAGAAATTGACTAGAGAAAGCCGAACCAAGTGGGATTTGTTTAAACCACAATATCCTAAACGTATTGTTCACAAGAAGGATATTGATCAGATTACTGGTATGCCCAAGGTGACGTTAAAGTATAAACCACCGCAAGTGTTGAAAAAGATTCCTTTGTTGCCTATCCCACAACACTTCTCCAAAGATTTCATCTGGTGGTATTACGACTGGAAAATTGCAGAGGCCGTGATTGTATTGAAAGACGGAGAGAATAACTACAAGAAAGTACACATTTTTGATCCTATGTGGTTGATAAACTGTTCACATGAGGATATAATCATGTTGTTCTATAATCCAATCTATTCTGATGCGAAGGATGCTGAGCAAGCAGGAAAGTACCAACGTGTGGTATTTCTGTGCTTTGCGTATGACATTAATGCTGGATGTGACTATGGCGAGAAGCTGGGAAAGTTTGTTGAAAAACAAAAGGTGCCTGAACTGAAAACGAAGAAGCAAAAGCAATTTCAGGAACCGGAGTTGACGAAAGAACAGCAGATTCAACGACACATCAGACTGATGAACATTAGAATGGACGAACAACATCGACAACAATCCAAGCAATAGTCGAGGGGGAGTTTGTAGATGCAAAAGTGCGACTAATGCTTCGGATTGAACAACACATATGTTTTGGTAAATATCGTTGGTGCGAAGGAGGCTTTTTGTAGGTGCGAAGGAAGATGAAAGGTGCGAAGGAAGAAGACATGGACGAATGTGATTTTAGTTTATTGTATAACTTGGTTCGACCATTCAGTTTGGGCGAACCTGCACATTCGCACAATCAATTTGGGCGAATGTGCAGTCTATAAATAGACAAGTTTGATTTTTGAATGTAACTTTTGGTCATTATTATTCCCTCCACTTTCTGAAACTCTCTCTAGTGTTTTGTTTAACTCTTTTATCGTTCATACCTTGATTGTAATCATATTTCAAAGTGTAATCGAGATGTTAATTAATGAAAAACATTTGAAAATGATGATCTGTGTGTTTTAATCTGTTTGACTATTATTTTGTGATAGTTTTAGGGTTTTCGCACCTAAAACTAACTTGTTTGATCATTCTTTGTTGTTATACGATCCTTTCACGCACATACAAGACCCTTCAAATACCCACCATGTTCGTTCCAGGATGAGCACGGCCATGCCACATGAAGTGGCACGGGCGTGCTTCACAGCAAAACTCTCGTTTTCACGTTTTTCAATTTTTAAACTATTTTTAAAGGTGTAGTTTTAAAATTTTTAATTGGATTTCTCCAAAATAATTTTTAAAACCTCATTTTAAGTTCGAAAAAAGTTTAGGTTTTAAATTTTTGAAAAACTTTCCCCCGCCTTATTTTTCACTTTTTTCCTTTACTTACCTGGCGATCCTCAAGGAATGACAAACCTCTCTCTAACGAAAATAAAGAGGAAACAAAAACCCTTCAAAATAAAAGTTGATAATTTTGGCGATTTCGGTTTCATTTGTGTTCCCCGGCAACGACGCCAAAAATATGATGCGTATGGTTTTAGTAATATAGAAAGTTGTCAATTTCCCCGATGCCAAAAACTTGATGTGTCAATTCCAAACATTGGTTTAGGGGTAAATGACTGATTTTTACTAAACCTTATTACTGTAACACCCCAACCGATGGCGGAAACATCGGGATGTCACGTATTGATGATTGTTCAGTAGCTCATGGTAAATAAATTTCAATAATTGATTTAAGTACATTACATACAATTGTTCTCCAAAATTTGTACATCAAAATGAATAACTACTAGCTACGCATCTTCAAGTATCAACTCAAATCTTCAAGCAAGTAGAACCTGAAACATGTTAAGTTGAAAATATTTTGGGTCAACAAAAGTTGGTGAGAATTACATAGGTTTTGATAATCGAATAAAGGTTGTTGTGCAATTCATGTGTCATGGCAATCTAGTCCATATGTGAAAACATACTAGAAGTAAATCGGGTGCATAATCAACCATTGTGACTGTTGTATTGTGGTACATCCCATACGCTCATGGTTCACTCGTTTATATTGCAGTAACAAACACCCACGCAACCTTTGTAGGAGGCACGTATCCGGGTGGGATTGTCAGTCCAATAGATCTATCAATGTATACCGTTTGGCTGATGAATGTTTATGCTAGAATTGTGCTTACCCTAGTCATGTTCAAGACATAATGCAACATAGAAATACACATAGACACATTGATGATTGAATTGCATAAATAATGTTGTAACATGTTTCACCCCAAAAATGGTGATAAATAGAAAAGGGGCTATGTAAAACTCACCTTAGCAAAATGTTATATCTGTTGAAAAATTGAATAGTGGTGTTGCCCAAATGTGTCAAGTATCACCCTATAATAAGGCAATAAATATGTCTAAGTCTATCTAGTCTACAAATGTATAAGTTCTAGGGTTTCGATTTGGGGATAAATGCTTGTTTGATTATATCAAAAATGTTTGATAATTGAGAGAATATTAATAAATAAATAACCAAAAATCTTTTTAGGAAATTTAAAGTTAAGATGGTCACAATAATGTATTTAAAGTGTAAAAATAATTTTTACAAAATTATTTTCTTTAAAATAGAATATTAATTCTATTTATAACAAATAGTCAAAATTTAACTTTAATATCTAAAAATATTAAAATTAAATAATTATAAGTTTAAAATTTAGATTTCTGTTCTAAATATTCAGAAATAAATTGTATAAAATTTTGGTGCAAAAATATTAAAAATTGGATTTATTATGATTAAATCTATCAAAAATTGATTAAAAATATTAAATAAATGATTTTTCTGAAATAAAAATCATTTCCAAAAAGTATATTGTTATATAAACTCAGAATAATTTTTGTGGAAATTTATAAAATTGTTTTGATATTTTAATGGAATTTTATAAATATAATAGAATAAAATTGATTTAATTATTATATATATTAAATAAATTAATTTTCGAAAACTAAAAATTGTAGGTGGAACATTTATATCAGATTAACTAAAAGTAATTTTTTTTAGAATTTATAAAAGAGTTTTAATAATTAAAAACGAATTTATAAAAGTATATATATTATATAAAATTATTTGATTGTTAAAAGAATTAATAAAAAGAAGGACAAAAAGAATGCCACTGCCGGGACTCGAACCCGGGTGGCTTAGGATAAATGCACCAGACACAACCACTTCGTCTAGACCTGTGGTTGTGTTTGGATTCAGTTTGTTTAAGCTTTATACTCATTCGCTAAACAGATTCTTCCCCAAATAATCATACGAAACCCTAGAATTTGCAATTGACACAATCACACAACATTAACCCAATTAATCATGGGGTTAATGTTGTGTAGGTTCCGATAATTGAAACCCATAACAAACATCACACTTACAAACACGTTTACGATACGAATTGCTCTGTCAAGCCCGAAGTCAAAACACGATTAAAAACCAATAATAGAGGATTTTTTTAGTGAAATTGGGGGTTGGGAGAGATTGTTCGGCGATGTGAGATGGTCCAGAAACCTTCAATTTATAGTATAATGGCTCGGATTGATGAAATGGTAAGGGTTGACCAAGCATTGAAGGTTATACGCGTAATTGGTTAATTTAGGTATCAATTGGATGTTAATCAACGTGTATCCTAGTCATAGATGGCCGATAATCGTGTAAAGATACCAAAAATAAGTAATCACGAGTTTAATGTTGATGATTATAGCGAGTCGTGTGTCACAGTTGACTTTCCAAGTCAACTGTGATGATTTAAGCAATTGATATAATTAAAGCGCGCCTGGTTTGAATCAAATATGATGGCTAGCCCAGTTGGTGTTTACGTGTGTGTGGGTGGTAGGTGGCCCGGGTTCGATTCCGGTTAGCTGCAAAGATTTTTTTTTATTAAACAAGAAGGGGAGGAAGGATTGGGCCGGACTTCTACTGGGCTGGGTCACTGTTGGGCCAGTTTGGTGGGCTTTTCACTTGGGTTTAATAACACAACAATATGGTTTGGACTCAAAAGGGATATTGGGTTTGAGTTTGTTAAAAAAAATGTTATAACTATTATGATAGTGATTATTATTATTATTATTATTATTATTATTATTATTTTATATATATATATATATATAGTTAGGATAATGGAGACTTAGGTACATTTGTATAAAGTGTAACAAAAAAATAAAGGGCGTTTATATTTGGGGAAAAATTTTGTGATGTTACAGTCTCCCCTACTTTTAGGAACTTCGTCCCGAAGTTAAGAGAAACACTAGGTTTACAATTGGTCAACTACTGAAAAACCTTGATAAAATTTCACACTACCTTAACGTACCTGTAAATTCATGATTACGTTCTGGACCGTAATTACCAATTTACCTTACATTAGGGTTTTGCGTCCTTTTATGACTTTACCGATTGTTGAGCAGGTTCGATAGTCTCCACCAGTCGTTGAGCAGGTGGTAGGGCCTCTCCCGACTGTTGGAAAGACATGATGACCTCTACCAATTGTTAAGTAGGTTGTTTGGTAGTCAACTAATTGTTGTACAAGTAAGCAAGTATGATTATAGATATAGCAATTAGTTCACATTCAAACAAGCATGCACTTAGATGTTATGATAATACTCGAATTTATTATTTGAATCAAAAAGTGTCAATACATGGAATAAAGAGAAAATAGACATCATTCAAATGGTGGGGTTTGCCGTTAAGTAGCTGGAGGGTCTCAAGCGGGGTTGTTTGGAGCATCAAGAGCGTTTGTAGTAGGGATTCGACAAGCATCTGCAAGATGCCCATACCTTTGACAATTGGTGCACTGTCGGCAGGGAACTTGGGTTGGATGGTGATACTGGCAGGTGTCACACTTAGGTAGCTTCCCGTTGTATTGTTTCTTGTTGGGTGGGACAGTGGTGTCTATTGCAAAATTCCTGACCTTGCACTTTCCGTTAGTTGAGGCCTCGGTTTTGATTTCAACGGCAGGTTGGGGAGTATCCTTTTTCTTTTCCCCTTTACGAGTTAGGGTTCCTGCCTTCACATGGTTATCTGTTAGGGTGGCAGCCAAACGCTTTGCTTCTTCCAAAGTAGCAGGGTTCCTTCCCCACACCGTGTCTTGAATTTGCATCGGTAAGCCACCAATGTATTTTTCGATAGCAATGGGCAAAGGGGTGACTTTGTGGGGTAGCAGTAAGCTAAGTTCGTGAAAATGACTGTTGTAAGCAAGGTTTTACCCACTGTCTTGAGCAAGATCATGAAATTCATCTTCCAGCTTCTTGATTTCATTACGAGGACAGAACTCTGCCTTCATAATGTCTTTAGCTTGATCCCAAGTTAAGGCTAGTGCAGCTTCAGCCCCACAGGTGCGCTTTTCCTCATTCCACCAGGTGAGTGCTCGTTTGTGAAGGTATTCTCAATACCCTCAAACCATTGTAGGAGTCCTGTAGCTCCTTCTTCTCCACTGAACTTTGGGGGATTACAGGAATTAAAGTGCTTGAGAGTGCAGGCTGGAAGACCATTCACATTCCCGTTGTGGTTTCCATTTCCATTCCCGTTGCCGTTGCCGTACCCGTTGCCGTTCAACTGGATGACTTGAGCTAGTAAGTTGGGAACCAGAGTTGCGATTTGCTGCTCCATTTGTTGAGAAATGATTGCAGCCAGCTGAGCATCGACACCATTATTGTTGTTGTGGTTGTTGTTGTTGTGGTTAGTGTCATGGTTATGATTGTGATTGCTACTCCCTTCATCACGATTGTTACCACTGTTAAGGCGAGCACTGCGACGTGGAGGCATGATCTGTAAGAGACACAATGAAATGAATGAGGTTATATAAGGAATGTAATCATTTATTCATTAAAACGAATAAACGAAAACGTTGACTTATCAAAGATTCTAGATTCTAATAACATATGAAGACATGCTTTAGCCTATAAGTGAACACTCATCCCGAGAATTCCCAGGTAGGCATCCGGGTCCCTCGTCTGATTGGGATATATGCGCAATGCCAGCCTAGACAGAAGACTCAGAATCAGGCGTTCACCCTTCCAGATTGCACGTGTTCGTTATTAAAATCTAGAACTTCGACGAGATCTCAAGCTGGTTCAGGTTAAACCTGAGGATTTTGCCTTATTAGTCTAAGAGTGGATCCAGTGATGGAGAGCAACCTTCTTGTAGGGATGAAAGTAGGGATATGAAGTAGGAGGGAGGTAGGGTATAGCAAGTAAAGAAGCAAGTACTGGTTAAATCCTATGGTTATAGACTAGATTATTTTCCTAATAACCTAATTCCCTATAACCATGGCTCTGATACCAGCTCATGGTAAATAAATTTCAATAATTGATTTAAGTACATTACATACAATTGTTCTCCAAATTTTGTACATCAAAATGAATAACTACTAGCTACGCGTCTTCAAGTATCAAATCAAATTTTCAAGCAAGTAGAACCTGAAACATGTTAAGTTGAAAATATTTTGGGTCAACAAAAGTTGGTGAGAATTACATAGGTTTTGATAATCGAATAAAGGTTGTTGTGCAATTCATGTGTCATGGCAATCTAGTCCATATGTGAAAACATACTAGAAGTAAATCGGGTGCATAATCAACAATTGTGACTGTTGTATTGTGGTACATCCCATACGCTCATGGTTCACTCGTTTATATTGCAGTAACAAACACCCACGCAACCTTTGTAGGAGGCACGTATCCGGGTGGGATTGTCAGTCCAATAGATCTATCAATGTATACCGTTTGGCTGATGAATGTTTATGCTAGAATTGTGCTTACCCTAGTCATGTTCAAGACATAATGCAACATAGAAATACACATAGACACATTGATGATTGAATTGCATAAATAATGTTGTAACATGTTTCACCCCAAAAATGGTGATAAATAGAAAAGGGGCTATGTAAAACTCACCTTAGCAAAATGTTATATCTGTTGAAAAATTGAATAGTGGTGTTGCCCAAATGTGTCAAGTATCACCCTATAATAAGGTAATAAATATGTCTAAGTCTATCTAGTCTACAAATGTATAAGCTCTAGGGTTTCGATTTGGGGATAAATGCTTGTTTGATTATATCAAAAATGTTTGATAATTGAGGGAATATTAATAAATAAATAACCAAAAATCTTTTTAGGAAATTTAAAGTTAAGATGGTCACAATAATGTATTTAAAGTGTAAAAATAATTTTTACAAAATTATTTTCTTTAAAATAGAATATTAATTCTATTTATAACAAATAGTCAAAATTTAACTTTAATATCTAAAAATATTAAAATTAAATAATTATAAGTTTAAAATTTATATTTCTGTTCTAAATATTCAGAAATAATTTGTATAAAATTTTGGTCCAAAAATATTAAAAATTGGATTTATTATGATTTAATTATGATTAAATCTATCAAAAATTGATTAAAATTATTAAATAAATGATTTTTCTGAAATAAAAATCATTTCAGAAAAGTTTATTGTTATATAAACTCAGAATAATTTTTGTGGAAATTTATAAAATTGTTTTGATATTTTAATGGAATTTTATAAATATAATAGAATAAAATTGATTTAATTATTATATATATTAAATAAATTAATTTTCGAAAACTAAAAATTGTAGGTGGAACATTTATATCAGATTAACTAAAAGTAATTTTTTTAGAATTTATAAAAGAGTTTTAATAATTAAAAACGAATTTATAAAAGTATATATATTATATAAAATTATTTGATTGTTAAAAGAATTAATAAAAAGAAGGACAAAAAGAATGCCACTGCCGGGACTCGAACCCGGGTGGCTTAGGATAAATGCACCAGACACATCCACTTGTTCTAGACCTATGGTTGTGTTTGGATTCAGTTTGTTTAAGCTTTATACTCATTCGCTAAACAGTTTCTTCCCCAAATAATCATACGAAACCCTAGAATTTGCAATTGACACAATCACACAACAATAACCCAATTAATCATGGGGTTAATGTTCTGTAGGTTCCGATAATTGAAACCCATAACAAACATCACACTTACAAACACGTTTACGATACGAATTGCTCTGTCAAGCCCGAAGTCAAAACACGATTAAAAACCAATAACAGAGGATTTTTTAAGTGAAATTGGGGGTTGGGAGAGATTGTTCGGCGATGTGAGATGGTCTAGAAACCTTCAATTTATAGTATAATGGCTCGGATTGATGAAATGGTAAGGGTTGACCAAGCATTGAAGGTTATACGCGTAATTGGTTAATTTAGGTATCAGTTGGATTATAATCAACGTGTATCCTAGTCATAGATGGCCGATAATCGTGTAAAGATACCAAAAATAAGTAATCACGAGTTTAATGTTGATGATTATAGCGAGTCGTGTGTCACAGTTGACTTTCCAAGTCAACTGTGACGATTTAAGCAATTGATATAATTAAAGCGCGCCTGGTTTGAATCAAATATGATGGCTAGCCCAGTTGGTGTTTACGTCTGTGTGTGTGGTAGGTGGCCCGGGTTTGATTCCGGTTAGCTGCAAAGATTTTTTTTTATTAAACAAGAAGGGGAGGAGGGATTGGGCCGGACTTCTATTGGGCTGGGTCACTGTTGGGCCAATTTGGTGGGCTTTTCACTTGGGTTTAATAACACAACAATATGGTTTGGACTCAAAAGGGATATTGGGTTTGAGTTTGATAAAAAAATGTTATAACTATTATGATAGTGATTATTATTATTATTATTATTATTATTATTATTATTATTATTTTATATATATATATATATATATATAGTTAGGATAATGGAGACTTAGGTACATTTGTATAAAGTGTAACAAAAAAATAAAGGGCGTTTATATTTGGGGAAAAATTTTGTGATGTTACATTTACAAGTTTTAAATTTATAAAGTAAACGATAGTCACTCAGAAACTAAAACCAACACATAGGCAGAGAACCTGACGTGTATAGTATAGCTTTTTAGGGCAAATACCGAGTATTGTATTCCAGAGAACACACATTTCCCTACTCAACCGTTCATCATATAACTGATCGGGTTTTAAAAGAAAAATAAAACGGAGGGGTTTTAAAAGAAATAGTTTTAAAAAGGTTTTGGGTTTGATAAAATAAAAAGGAAAAAATAGTAGAGTATACTAATATGCACATCTCGGGGTCCTCTGTATAAGTAGTTAAGTTTACTATTAAAATTACTGATTTAAATTAATTATTTGTGAGGAAGACGAGAGTGATCTTGAAGTATTGACTCCTTGATAGAGAAGCGGGGCTACTACTGAGTAGAATGCACAACCTCCGAATGCGCGTCCGCACGAAGGTACTCCGCCAGGGCCTTGCATATAGCAGGCTCCCCAAACCGGCGGTCAAGTCTCTGGTCCTCAGACCTATCTTCTTCTTGAAATGTGTTACATTACGTATTTTCCCCAATTTTTTTTTTATAAAAATTTCCCATTTTTATTTAGTCCCATTCACATTTTATAACCTTATATTAATTACTTATCCTTCTTAAGAAATTTAGACATGCCATAGTTATTAATTTCTTATAGAAAAAAACTTTTCTTAAAACTATATATATTTTAACCCTCTTTATTTTTATAAAAAAAATATTTCGGAAACAATAATAATAACTATTTTCAGATTTATAATAATAATAATAATAATAATAATAATAATAATAATATAAAGTTTAAGTTTATAAACTTTTGTACTAATCAAAAGCTATAAACAAAACACCATCTTTTTATGACTGAGCCCAGAACGAATCCTATCTCCCTGAGCCCAACAACAGATCTAGCCCAAACCACCCAGCCCAACACCTTGTAGCCTTCTCCTCTACCCAATTCTGAACTGGAGCTCCAAACCCGACCCCACCCACTGACAAGTTTCTTTCAAAATTAAGGTACCTAAACTCGAATTTGGAAACTATTTTTTATTGTAAAACGACCGACACATCATTCTTAATCACAAACAACCCATAATTAGCTGGATTATACGCATAATTATAGCTCAAAATTGAGCCATTTCGCATGAGTTGACCAAGCTCTGGTCAATCATTCAAACCTTCCAATTATACTATCACACTATAAATTGAACTCGTCCTAGCACTTAGACTTGCGTTGCCTTCTCTTTTGAACCCTCAATCCACACTCACCGCATTCTATATCAAGTCATTCGAGGTTGTTGACTTTTCTGTATGACCCTTCGATTTGGAAGCATAATAACTTGTAAGTCTAAATTAAAACCATATTTTTGTTCTTCAATCGTTTCCGAATCATAGGCTCTGTCTGTTTTGGTTAAACACTCGTAATTTGACTGATTGCAGATCTAGGGTTCTTAAGGTTAAATGGGGAAGATAACTTAATGAGTTTTCTGTATAAAACGTTTCAAAAACATTATAAAGCACCAAAGCTTCAGCAAATCAGTTGGTGTTAGTATGTGTGGTTAAGATTCCGATGGTCTCTGGTTTGAAACCTGTCCCCTTCATTTGTTTTTTCTTATTTTGTTTCCTGCATAGAAATGTTGATTTACAATAAAACGAGGCTGGCAGGATTCGAACTTGGCTACACAGCCGAGTCACGACTTTAACACACCCACCTTACCAACTGATCTAGTGTCTTACTTGGGTTTCATGTTGAAGCGTATTTCTTTTATATGTTTGTTTTTACATATTATATTTACATATAAACTCCAAAAATTTATACGTTTAAAATATCAATCTAACCCTATAAATTCTATCATAATTATTTTAAGTTTATAAAAAAAAGAACTTTTATATTAGAACTATAGGGTCTAAAAGTATTTATTTAATTATTTTTTTAAACCATTATCTTTATTTTACTCATAAATAATTCATTTTAAACTCGTTTTTAATCATTTCTTATAAATTTTATTTTAGAAAAGTTAAAAGTTATCATTTAAAGTATTTTTTTTTTATTTTAAACAATTAATTATTTTATCACTTTGAAACAAGAAAAAATTATACAAAAATGATTTTTGTGTATATAATTTAAAATTCTCTCTAGAAAAGATTTATATTTTTGTACCACTTTATATATTTATAAGTCATTTGGATATCAATTAATAAATCACAATTATTTTCAAACTAACATATATCCCCAATTAGAAACCCTAGAATGTTTTAGACTTAGACACATAGGTACATCTAAGCCCCTAGCGTAATAGTTCTCTTATTTAAATTAGGCTAAACATCTCGGGATTTATTGCCATCATTGTCAACCTTTAACACAAGTCCACATGAATTCGAGGTGAGTTTACATAGCGTTGTTTTTGCAACTTTCATATACTCTTGATGGAAACTTGATACTTTATACCTATGCAATTCACCATACATGTCTAGTTGTAAATCTTTGATGCCACATGTCATAGACAAAAACTTGTTAGACTTAAACTTAAACTTGCATAAATATTAGCTTTGGCCAAGCCGGCGATATACAATGATAGATCTATTGGATTGACAACCCCACCTAGATTCGTTGACCATTTCTATGTGGAGCGCGGGTATTTGTTATCGTTCCAAACTTTATATTAAGGAGAACTGTGGATCCGGGATGGACCTAAACTTTATCGGAGGATTGATTATGTGCATACTATCAATTATGTTTTTGTTTCCACATGTAGACTTTGATATACAATAGACATATGAATTTCAAATCGTTTGAAACTTACAAACTTATTGCTAGACTAAGTCTATGTATTCTCACCAACTTTTAGTTGACACCCCATCTTTTTCAAACTTCACAGTTTTAGGGAACAATGGTGCTTGAAGTCTATTACTATCCCAAGAGAAGGTTATTTGAAGTTTTTTTCTTATCATTGCATGTAAAATTTCAGTTTGAGACAATTGGTGTGTTTAGTTTAAATTAAATGTAATTGAATAAATTATTATTTAAACATATGACTTGCAATGTGCTACCGAACAATCATCACTATGTGACACCTCGATGTTTCCGCCATCGATTGGGGTGTTACAAAATTGAGGCTTCACTTCCGTCTTGGAACACCATACACCTCCCTTAGATCTCGCATTCCATACCAAAGGTTCTCTCCTTAGGGTCAGTCCTGGCAACATCGTATCCCCTAAGTAGGTTAACGATCATAAAGACCGAAGGATCTCTCTTACAGTCGACTTAGGCGACGGGTATCCCCATTGGTTAATGGTTTGTACTGACAAGACCTAGAAATAGAATTCTTGTTTTATTTATCTTTATAACACATTTATATTTATAGGCCCGATAAATATAAAGTTGTTTTAATGGTTGATGACTTAATAAACCCAACCTATAACCTCCCGAGCTGAATGAAACCCTTGACAAAGGTAGAACATAATCCTAAAGGTGTGCAATCCGAAGATCACTAGTGCACCCGTAGGGAATCCGCCTTTTATCAAGAAAATCATTCAGTCATCTGGTAAGTACCAGAAATGTGTCACTCAGATCTGGTCCACATCAGAAGCCATTGCTTAAAACCCGGTTTGGATATCAGAAGCCTGAAGGATCTGTATCACTACCGGTTTCCTCGCCTCGGATCTAGCTCGGGACTACTAGAAGCTGATTGAACCTCTAGTTAATTAATTAAGTTAAGGTTGATTTAAGTTATTAAGTTAATCATCATTTAAACCTGTCACAAGATAAACAAACAAGGATTAGAAAGAAGATAACACAACAAATAACTAAAAATAAACTACTACTACTAATAATAATAAAAGTCTACAAATCGAAGCGGTTTCTGGAATAATAGAAAGATACAACCATAACAAATGATCAACACATGAATAGGGCTGGCAATTTAGACACGAACACGATAAGCTGACACGAACCTACATGATTTTAACAGGTTTCGTGTTTGGCCTTAACAGGTTTCGTGTCTATAACAGGTCAACACGTTAAGACCTGTTTATTTTCGTGTCGTGTTCGTGTTTACCTGTTTCGTGTTCGTGTCTTAACATGCCTTATCGTCTTTCTTATCGTGTCTTGTCATGTCTTATCGTGTCTTATTGTGTCTTTGTCGTGTTAATATGTTTTACTAGTGTTCCTTATCGTGTCTTATCGTGTTAACCTATTATACACAGGTTCATGTTTGAAAAAATGACACGATTAGATTTCATGTCGTGTTCGTGTTTACAAGTTTCGTGTTCGTGTCTTAGCAGGTTCGTGTAACCTGTTATGCCAGCCCTGCACATGAACATGGCTATTCATAGATAAGCTCTCCATCTCTAAGTGTTATGAATCTATTATGATCCTCACGACCCTCGATGTTTATTTCATAAGCTACTTTACGATCCCATGCTTGGCCAATATGATCAAGGTAGGACGAGGCCTAACCTTTGTAGGTATGTTAGGATGGCCCTAAGGCCTCCCAAAGGACCCCAAGATCTCTGCAAGACTCCTGGAAGTCGACCTAAGAGGGCTCAAGTCTAGGTGAAATGGGATGATCAAATGGTGGTGGTTAGCTTGCTATTTATAGAGCTGCGAGGGCAAAGCACGGGGGTGCCATAGGTTGGCATGGGCGTGCTTGCTGTCACACGTACGTTCTGTTGCTGCAGTTCAGTCTTATCTGTACTTTATGTCTGAGCACGGGCTTGCCAATGGTATGAGCACGGGCGTGCCAACTTCTTCAACAAGTTTTCTTGTTCCCCAAGATTGCTGCGTTGTCTTCTAGCGTGCAAGGCCTCCGTGCAAGTGTGCATGGGCGTGCTGGGTCACTCCCGGACTGGTTTTATCACTGTTTAAGTACTGAGATGGTCTTTAAACATACAAGGAACATGCCGCAAGTCTTGTATCCTCAGGAATCTCTAGTTTTTGCCTGAAAATCCTCTGTTTCCGGCTTGGAGCTCCAGTTTCTTGATAAATACAAATAGGAACGAATTAAGCACCCAATATCAATAATTTAAGCAAAAATCTACCCTATTATGAGATTGTTTATGCCTATTTTATATGTTAATTTTGTGAGACATCAATTGCTGCTGAGGCTAAACTGGAGCCGAATTCTTCCCAGAATTGTCCCATTTCCTCTTGTTGTTCTCAAGGGCTTTCAAAGCAGCACCCCTAGGAGGCAAGACACCTTCTTCAACCTTCTGATTGGTTAGCTTATGAGCCAACCTGATAGTCCCCTGCAGCCATGAACTTCCAGCACTAACCCGGGAATGTAGAGCTCAACCCTCCTATACATCGGTGTATTCAACTCTAGACACATAACTGCCAGCTCATGATGCCTAGTTGTGTCACCCGCCAAGTTCACTTGTCAAGTCCATACACTTAACTGGTTTGCTTCATTATGTGCTTAAAATAAGTGTGTCGGTGTGCCTCATTATTTGAACAATTATGTGAAATCAAACTCTACCCGAACATCATGCTCATCATAAAGATCAACAAAAGTATATGGATTTTCACATAATATTTTATTTTACGAAAACTATATTTTTTATATACGTGTGTGCATGATCCAAACATGAAAACAATATTATTCATGCACACATGCCTTATATAACACTTGAACTAGATGAGACAAAAACCATATAAACTCATATATATACGCATATTTGCGTATATATATATATATATACACACACACACACACAAATGCACACAAGTAAACATTAAACATGTGCACAATTCTTGTTCCATGACAATTAATACCTTCTAGATGAAAAGGACATAACAAAAGACAACTAGGTGACAACCATGTGCACATTCATCTTTGAAAGGGACAACACAATAACTACATGTACACATACATTTGACATGTGCCTAAATTCTTTTGCACATGAATCGGCTAGAGGACAAGAAACATAGAACCATCCTTTTCATTTGCTTATGATAAGTCACTATCACACTAAGCACACCAAATCTTACACATGTTTGGATAGACACCGCACTACTTCAAGGTTCTAGACTAATACACTTCCACATTTAGAATGAAACAAAAATTCCTATCTATCACCTATATTGCGGCCGAAAGGGACACATCAAAGGACCAGATGATGACAA
This sequence comes from Ambrosia trifida, assembly GCA_028751855.1. Classification (NCBI taxonomy): domain Eukaryota; kingdom Viridiplantae; phylum Streptophyta; class Magnoliopsida; order Asterales; family Asteraceae; genus Ambrosia; species Ambrosia trifida. Next base: position 160,177,741 of record CM054123.1, on the reverse strand, counting down.
GAATTGTGTTCATGAAAGGTCACTATCCATCCTACAATCATACAACCCATCGGCCGATTTATGCTAGGGACAAGACAAGCAAAACTCATTTCCAACTCACTTCCACACATGACATAAGCCTAAGTGATGTCATGGTTTACACCCATTTAGACAAAGTGACAAACTAACCTCATTCCCTAAACAAGTCAACCTCCCTTCTTCGAAGTTTATCATCCAACTCATACTTTCACTAAATGATGATTAAACTCACTAAACAATGTCCCAAACCAAGAAGAATGACCTTCCACATTTGTTTTGTCCACTACCACATTCGACCACTATATAAAGAGGAGCAAACTATCCCATTTTTCACACCAACACTCCTACTCTCTCTCACTAAACTGTCGGCTGAAAACCACCCCTTTCTTTGATTATCGAAGCACTTGGAAGCTCAAGAAGAGGCTAGGAGGTCCAAAGAATCGGCACATCACATCCATTCGAGTAGGTAAAATAACTAAGCTAGAAACTCATTTTCTTTTCCTTTGTACCCATCGACCCTTATGATTACTCGGTCCCCGAAATTGGAGCACCATGTGATCAACCACACGATACCCTAGAACCGGTTAATTTGATAGCAACAACTTGTTTTTATAAGTGAATACTGATTGTTAATATACACTTGCACATTATATATGTATCTCACATATGAACTCACCCCACCCACATATGGTGATACACAAAGCTAGGTAACACACTCACATTACAAATCAATATTTTATAATCTACACTCAGCCCTCTACATGTGATCAAGTGTCGATTTTTGAATCCAATATGCTCGTTTATACACACACGACTATACTCCATAATGGAGGGATAATTGTATTCGATTTTCTTAAAAGCGCCACGTACATAAAAACATGATCCACATCTATTGACACGCTCCACAATGTCGGGTGAACAACTTGTATGGTAAAAAAGAAGTACACCAACTTAAGATGTCTTTGACGTTATAGGGAACTTTTTATCAGAACAGTAATTACTTCAATCTCTTTGCTTTGCTAGATCACATAACCAGACATCAAGTGAGTTTTGTGGCCCCTTTTACTGTTTTACTGTTTTGCAACTTCAGGGGAGAAACATGCTACGGATCCAGATATGTACATGACAACAATATGTGTTACATGAGTTAGACCCCACAATTGTCACAGATCAACAAAAATTCCCCGGACAACTATAACCATTAGCTTAGCAATAAGCCATGGATCATATGAATAGTACTATTTGGGTTGACACCCCCTTTCACTGTTAGTCCCGCTAACACATATGAATGCATATTATCCATACTTTACAATGTCCCGTGACAAGGCATTGGGGCGGGGTGCACACGAACGTCGTGGTTTGGTTATGGTGCTCATGGTAACTATATTCTGCATGGACACAGACAACGAAACTTTCTGAGCAACAACACTATTTTATCAAGTCAACAAAACCTACGGACTCACCAACTTTTTAGTTGACACTTGTAAGCATGTTTTTCAGAAACCAAGTAAGGACATTAAGGAGTCAAGTTTAGGATTGCATGAAGAAGGCCTTGTTTTGTGGTTTCGACATAGCTGTTTGAAACATTTTTTAGGATTGTAATATGTATTCGATTATGTGACTTATGTGTTTGATGGAATAAATGACATTTAGTATTTCTCATATAAACAATGTTTGTGATCACAATGTTCGTCTCACCTCGCGTTTCTGCCTTAGGCGGGGTGTGACAGATTGGTATCAGAGCTATTGTTTATAGAGAATTAGGTCTCATGGAGAGATACGAAGACTATAACCTAAGGTCCACTCATTTATACTTTAGAAGCCTTTGTACATTGCTTAACTTCTATACACGATTTTTTTGGATATCTGGTCTTATTTGTCTTCTTTTATTATGTGGATTTGGAAGAGGACATGGCACCAACAACAAGATCTGCTCACAACTCTGGAAAAGGAAACCCGATGACCCCTGAAGACATTGCACAGTTGGTTTCACAACAAGTTACAACTGCTATTGCACAGTACGAGGCAGCTCAAAATGGCACGAGTGGAGGATCTGGTGGTGGCGTCAGAGGTAGCGGTACCAGTGGAGATGGTCTAGGACTGGAAGTGGCACAGAGACTAAGGAGGTACAGAAAGGATATTCGTTCAAGGCGTTTTTGGCATGCAATCCATGTAGTTTCAACATTACTGAAAGAGCAGTAGGAATTGTTCGGTGGATTGAGAAGACGGAGTCCGTGCTCGACATTAGTGTCTGTGCTGAAAACTGCAAGGTCAAGTACGCTACTTGCACCTTCATGGATGAAGCCTTGACGTGGTGGAATTTACAAGTCCAGACACAAGGAAGAGAAGCTGCGTATCAACTTTCATGGAACGATCTAAAGTCCATGCTCTTGGCAGAGTACTGTCCTCGCAACGAAGTGCAGAAGATTGAGACCGAGTTCTGGAACTTGGCCATGGATGGAGCTGAAATATTGGCGTACACCACTCGATTTCACGAGCTCTTCCGGCTTGTCCCACATATGGTTATGCCGAAGTTCACGAGGATTGTGTAAGAGCATTTTTCATGTATGTCCCCAGCTAGTGATCGAGTACTGAATGTCGAAGGGTCAGATAATCAGAAAATGACCAAGAATTTAGCTTGAAGTTACATTCAACCTGTCGGATGGTCGAATGTAGTTTATTACCGGTTGAATGTAGATTGATTGTTAAGAAGGCTTCATTCGAACCCTTAAAGGGTCGAATGAACACCTTCGACCTCATGAAAGGGGCGAAGGTGAGAAGTCTATAAATAGGGAAAAGTTAGTTATTGTTATAGAGAGTTATCATTTGGAGCTTTTCCCTACTTTTTTCGTTATCTGTTTTCATCACGATCGTTTACGTTTATTTCTGAATCATTTTGCACAATCGGAGGGGATTCCGCACCCTACGGTTGGTATTCGTGAGATCACGTTTAGTGATTACGATCCTAAAACGAATTCTCAATTGGTATCAGAGCGTAGGTTTGATTTCACGATTGCAAATTGATCTGAATTGATGAAAACAGATTAGAATTCTGGTTTAAAAGTTCAAAACCCTTGAAATTTTGAAGCTTTTCTTAAAAACATGGGTTTTCATTGAATTGGAGTTGAATTTGATGTTATTTTCACAAATTCTTTCACAAATGTTTGTCTAAATCCAATTCCGAACAAAACCTATCAAATTCCATTACATTTGGTGAAAATTTTGTCAAAAACCGATAAGATTCGTGTTCTTGAGGTTGAAGATGATGAACAGACCTGAAACGGTCGAATGTGAGATATGAGGGTCGAACCTAGCCTTTTCTGGTCGAACGTGGAGTGTATTTTGGTCGAACCTAGAAAATTTTAGTGTGTTGTTGTTTATTCGACCATATGTGTTACATTCGACCAATCGGATGGTCGAAAGTGGATTAACTTGGTCGAAAGTGAAACGAGTTTGTTACTTTCTACATTCGAGTCTTTAGAAACGGTCGAATCTGGACTAAATTTCACATTTACCCACACGTTTTTTTTTTTGGAAAAGGTCGAATGTAGAATCTGATTTTCAAAGATTTTCATTCTTGAGGTCGAACCAAGACAAAGGTATATTCGACCCTTGTAAAAGGTCGAATAAAACTATATTTTTCAGGTTCGAACCTATGAATTCTTGGACAATATTTTCCAAATTTTAAGGTGTAAAAAATTTCAAAAAATTTCTATCGAAAATTTGGTTAAGGCTGATTTTAGAAAATTTTTGAAATAATTTTTGTTGAAAAATGATAAATTACTTGGCTATATCAAGAACTGATGATCACATAAAAGCTGCAATGCAACAAAAACTAACATGGGAACAAGTTGTTGCATCTAAGATTAAACAATCTGTTACACGACCAGTTGTGCAACCAACTGATAAAATGGTTAATGTGAATGAGTGTGTTAACAAAGAAAGTGTTAAAAATAGCGTTGTGTGTTTTGTCAAACAAGTGGGGAATGATGATTCAAGTGAATTGTCAAAGAGTGATTTGAATTCTGATACGAGTTCAGAAAAGAGTGAATCAAGAGGAACTGATACATCAAATGTTGATGGAAATTCTGAGAATGGTTCTGAAAATGGTAATAATTCAGATGCTGAGGTAAAATCTAATGTTGAATGTGCTAATTGTTCTGATTGTGTCAAATTGAAAAATAAAGTGCTGAAACTTCTTGTGGACAAACAGAACTTAACAAATAAACTTGAAAGATTTCAAATTGAAAATAAAATTTTGGCAAATAATGAAAGACATTTTTTGAATCTTTTAAGAAAGAGATTTCAGAACTTCATAACACTATTTCAAAGAATAATTCCACATCAGAGTTGGAAATCACAACACCTTGTGTTGTTGATTCTGAATCTGAGGTGAAACCAGTGTTTGAAAAGAAAACTGAAAATATGGTAGCAACTTCAGAAACTGAATCTGAAGAGATAACCATATTCAAGTTTCCTGAAGGAGTTAAAGGATCCTATATGTTGGTAGGATAGGACAAATTGATTTTCAACAAAGATTTTCCAATTGATAATATCGAACAATCTTTACTTAAATGTATCTATGTTTATAATATTGATTTGTTAAATCAATTTGATCATCTGTCATTTGAACTCAATCCTAACCAACATAAGGATCAAAAGAAAAACATTGAAAATAAAGAGATTGAAAACAGGAAGAGTCCTAAGGAAAAAGGACCAAAACCAAACAAATCGAAAGGTAATGATCAGATGAAAAATTCTCATCAAAAGAATTTAAGAAATTTTTCATCTAGATCATATGACTCTTATGATTATTCATATACCTCTCGATTTGATAGTTATTGGAGAAACAACTCACCACAGTATTCTCATGGTTATGTTGAATGGAGAAGATGTTTTGAATGTGGTGAAGTTGGTCATATTGCTGCTCATTGTCCCTACTGGTATTGGGATGAAGGGTATGCATGTGAGTTTGTGGAATATAGGTCTTGTTATAACTGCGGAGAATGTGGGCATTTAGTTGCTTCCTGTCCATATGTTAAACAGAAAAAGACCGAAGTGAAATTTGCTAAAAATTCAGGCAATATCAAAAAGCCTGTATCCCCAAAACCAATCATGAAACAAAAGGGGAAACAGGTTGTGTATGACAATTGTAACAAAATTGCCTTGAACAAAAATGTAGATAGTGAACAGGTTGCTAAGGTAAGGGGGAGTTCTAAGGCTAAGCCTAAGAATAACTCTAAACCTGGACCTTTATCAGTTAAGTCTGAGAAGGTTCCAAACAAAGTTCAGAAGCAGGTGTCAAACATGAAACTTGAAAAGTCAACAATCAAAACGATTTTAACAAAATCTAAAATAAACTCTGAACGTGTTTGGAAACCCAAATCACTTTCTAAATCAATAGCAATTTCTACTTCAAATCAATCCATTGAAAAACCAATTGATTTTTCAAAAGGAGAATGGATTGATGTTCCGAGGATTGATGACCTTGGACGACCCATCATTGTGAAGGGATGGGTGCCTCTTTCATGCTAATTGTTTAACAAGTGTGCAGATTGTTCCAGACAGACCTATTAGTTATCTTTGATAGTTGATAGTGGAGCATCTATATACAAGCTATTTATTGGAGAGGTGAAGGTCAAAGAAGGGATTATGAAAAAGGAAAACATGATTTCAAAAGAAAGGAGAGTGTTTGTCGTCTGTTTCCTACCTGTGAAGTCGGAAAACGTTGCACTTTCATGCAATTGCTTTCAAGTTTTGGATTTCTACAACAGATGCAACAAAACGGTTTATTCTAAACTCTCTTATCTTTGTTAATGGTTTTACTATTTGAACGAACAAAGTGAATCAAGTAGTCTGAGTGGGAAAATGGTTTTTGAAACTCAAGGAGTAAACCGCATCGGATATCATTTTATTTTTGTTTTTCTTCACAAGTATAAAAAAAATCCAAAAATATGCTTATTTTTATATTTTTAGGGGGAGAAAATTTCAGAAAAATCAAAATAAAAATTTAGAAAATCCAAAATGAGTTTTCCTGGAGAAAAAGAGGAGATGATAGTACATCAGTGGACTGTCAGCCTACTCTGAAAACAAATTGTATGAATAAACATTGAGTAGCCACTACAATTATATATTGGTAGGCTTAAAATCAAAGTTTAAAGTTCAGCATGGTGATATAAACTTAAAATCATTAACTGATAATCATGTGGATCAACGTCTCGTTGGCATATGGTCTTAGTACCGAAATTTCGTTTGATAGATTGCCAAAATCGGAGGTTTCGGGTCGTTATATTGTTAGTTATCTGGGATAGCCTAACTGATCTTTTGTTGTATTGATTTACGGACCTAGATCAGTCAGGGTATCTTAACAAAAGATCTTTAATGACAAATCCTTAAGTTACCGAATGAGGAACTTAACATGTGTGATGATAATCAAAGATTATCTAATGCATCGTATCAATACTATGATGAAAATCATTTATGATATTAGTCCTCACCCTGGTTGAGTGCATAAGTCGCTTTGAAGCATTAATTTGCTGACCTGTCACCGCTGTGCCTCGTACCTTGTAACTAACGGATAACTACAATATAACACGTGTTAAAATGAAGCTTTGTGCAATTCTTGATACGGGAATGTGTCGCGTGTGCGGGGACCATAGATTGTTCGGTATCTAATATTACCATAATGTATCTAAAGTGCTGAATAATGAATGATGATTTTAGGTTTAAGTGGACAAACATACTGGTAATGGTTGTTGGATGCTCAATGTTAACAAGCAGAAAATTGATCAAAAAGAGTTTTGACTGACTGTTTCAATACTGATATGATCCTCTTACCGGAAGATTCATAAAAATATGTTTAGTTTACTTTTATGCAATTCCATTTGAAAATTCAAAAAGATTTTTGGTGTGTTTTAGCATAAACTTTGAAAAATCAAAATGTTTTGTTTCAACTTTATTTTCGATAACCGATGTTGGGATACTTAATGTGAAAGCTCAGATGCTCAAGAGTTGTAAAAGGAAATCAAACTACATATTTTCAAGTTTCTGGTGCATATTAAAAATGTTTAATAGTTCAGGGGGAAAACTATTGAGGGTCAAAGGAATGTGAAGAGTACTTCCAAAATTTTTGTCGTGTCTAACACTGGTTGTAGTTTGTGCAGTTTTTAGTAAATTTTTCAGCAGAATCAAACACAACAAGTGCACTACTCAAGATTCATCCACAAAGTGTGTAACTGAACAAGACCCAAACCCGAATATCAAGATCACCAGAACAACAGGATCTAGTCAGAGGTTGTTAAAGAAAAGACTGAAGATCGAAGAATTCAAGATTGATTTCTGTCTTCATCTCTGGACCAACAAATGACAAAGCCAAGATTTCTTGAGTCTGTCTGAGATCTCGAAGCTTACTGCAGAGATAGACAAGAACTTCGACATAAACGTGCATGAAGATGGAAAGTTTTCAAATCGTTCAAGATGATGAATTTGGATATATCACTATCTAGGTCCAAGGGGGAGATTGTAAGAGCATTATTCATGTATGTCCCCAGCTAGTGATCCAGTACTGAATGTCGAAGGTTCAGATAATCAGAAAACGACCAAGAATTTAGCTTGAAGTTACATTCGACCTGTCGGATGGTCGAATGTAGTTTATTACCGATTGAATGTAGATTGATTGTTGAAGAAGGCTTCATTCGAACCCTTAAAGGGTCGAATGAACACCTTCGACCTCATGAAAGGGGCGAAGGTGAGAAGTCTATAAATAGGGAAAAGTTAGTTATTGTTATAGAGAGTTATCATTTGGAGCTTTTCCCTACTTTTTGTGTGTGTGTGTGATATTCTCTGTATTAGGTCTAGATTTGAATTGTAATTGTTGATATTTTGATCTAATACAAGAGTAAAGTTATGGAAATTGCTCGGTGATTCGTTATCTGTTTTCATCACGATCGTTTACGTTTATTTCTGAATCATTTTGCACGATCGGAGGGGATTCCGCACCCTACGGTTGGTATTCGTGAGATCACGTTTTGTGATTTGAAAGTGGAACTGTTTGGGCAAATGTACATTTTTAATCATTGATTTTCACATTCGAACCTTTAATTCCACATTCGAACCTCAATTTTCACATTCGTACCTTCGAATGGTCGAATGTAGAATTTCAAAATCAAAAATATCTTATTTTGGGTATTTTGTCCGTTTTTAACTATGTCTGAACCACAGAGTACTGATGTTCCCACGGGATCTTCAGAAAAGGCAGCCGGAAAAGAACAAGTTGAAGATTTACCATTTGAAGCAGCACACAATTGCTGTGCGTTTATGGGAGATCTGAAGAAACATACCGAATTCGCCGATATTGTTGATTTCTTAAAGAGAAGTCGTGTGATTGTTGCCCTTGCTACTTCCGCCATCATATACAAAGATTATCAACAAGAATTCTGGAAGAATGCCAGAATGGATTATTGGAACAATGAATCTGCTATCGTAAGTACGATTGAGGGGGAGTTTGTGATCATTTCTGAAGACGATATCAGAGAAGCTTTGAAGCTGCAGGATAAGAAGACAGATCCAAGATTTATTTCATGGATTGAACAAAGAAAGTGTTTCCTACGTATGAAGTACAATGGACCAATTACTGATGGTTCATTACACAAAGGGAAGCTATGCCCGCAGTTTAAGTATCTTGCACACGTTATGTTACATGTGTTTGGATCAGTGAGTGGAGGCTATGATGTTATGAGAAAGAGTATTAGCTCTTTGATGGTTTCCCTAATCTTGAACAAGCCTTTCAATGTATCCGGAATGATACTTGAACACATGCTGGAACCACTCAGAGGACTGAAGTTCAAGGTAGCTTTTACAAATTCCATAACGAGTTATTTAAAGGGAAAGCTCTCGGCTGGAAGTACTTGAGACAGCTTAAGTGTGTCGCAGTGAAATGGGAGAAAAGAATTTTGTACTTCAACATATTCCACGACATTAAGACACTTCCGTACTGGGCTGTTCGTGATATCTGCAGACATGAAATGCCAGGTGCTTCAGTAAACAACCATCTTGTTGGTTACTTTGCAGATAGAATGGCTAGAGAGCAGGACGAAATGGGACATGTTTACCCCACAATATCCTAAGAGAATTATTCATAAGAAGGAGAAGGATGATATAATGGGGTTGCCCAAGGTGACTTTGAAGTATAAACCACCAAAAGTGTTGAAACATATTCCTTTGATGCAAATTCCACAACACTTTTCAAAGGATTTTATGTGGTGGTACTATGACTGGAAGACAGTAGAGGCTATTATCATTCTGAAGGATGGTTTGAAGGACTTTAAGAAGATTCATATTTTTGACCCGATGTGGTTAATCAACTGCTCGCACGAAGATATCATCATGCTTTATTATAATCCAATTTATTGTGAAGCGAAAGACAGTGATCAGGCATCCAAATACCAACGTGTGGTATTCTTATGCTTTGCGTGGGATGTTAATGCGGGTTGTGATTTCGACAAGAAACTGGGGAAGTTTGTAAAGATTCAAAATGTTGAAAAGAAGAAACCGAAACAAACTCATGAACCAGTGATGACAAAAGAACAAAAGACGTTATTGCGTATCAAACTGATGAACAAGACTATGGACGAAGAGCAAAGGCTCAAGCAATTCAAGCAATAGTCGAGCATGATGTGACACTTCCATAATCTTTGCCATTTTGGGAAAGGGCTGAAACGGATAGGTTTTGGGGCAAAATTTGGTGGGGTTTTGTAGGGATAAGTTATACATGCTTGAATGCAGTGTTTGATGATGTTTTCGGATGTTTTCGGATGTTTTTGAAGCGTTTTTGGAAAAAGTAATATGTCAGGGTCGAACCTGGGTACATTCGACCGGTCGAGTAGTCGAATGTGGAATCCCAGGGTCGAACCTGGACAGTTTGGTCGAATCTCTTAAGAACGGTCGAAGGTGGCTTTCCAAAGGGTCGAATGTGGGTTAAAAACAGGCGAAGGTGGATTAACCATCCTGGTTCGACCCTTCTGATTCAAAAATGAGATTTTTGATACAAACTAAGTGTTTTAAGCTTGAACCTTGTGTGTAATCTATGTGTACTTGATTAGTTAGGGTAATGAGTCACCAACGGGATGTCGGGTCGGTCTAGTGTGTTGGTTGAACACTTAAACACGTTTTAAAACATACTTGGTTACGATCTGGACAATCGGGGACTAGATAACCTTATGGTTATTAGTCGAAACACTTATGTGAACATTTTGATAGATCTCCGGTAGTGGGACTATCAAGGGCTTGGCACTTTACTATTTACTGAAGAACGCAATCTAAGGTGAGTTCACGGCCCCACTTTTACAGCTTTAACTTTTGGGGGAGAAAACATGCGCTAAACTATTTTGGTAACATATGTCATACTATGGTTTTAACTTTGCATTGCTATACGAACTTTTAAAGTCCCGGGGAAAACCATGAATGTGCGGGGATGCACAACGGGGGAAATGTGGATAGATCTATTGGGCGTGACCTGCCCCATTCGTCGGCTTGGAGGGCCGGGCGGGTGCACATTGTCTCGAACTGGTAACATTGATAACATGCTGAACATTCGGGCTGAACATTGCTAAACATTGCTAAACGTGTTTAGTAATGGTTTTCCAATCGTAGTAGTAATAAAACATACGCCTAGCTAGCGTACTTGGTAACATTGGTATAGTATGAACATGGTAACGTTTTGGTAACTCTTGGTAACATATTGAACAAAACTGTGAACTCACCAGCATTATATATGTTGACGTCTTTTGGCATGTTTTTCTCAGGTCGCTAAGGTAGCATCGGTTTGACTAGGCGCACGGGTCTGCATTGGCGTCTAGGCTTAGTGGCACATTTTAAATAAGTGTCTTGAACCTTTTGGAACACAGTTTGTAATTGATTAAATCTTTAAATGCTTCCGCTACATTTTAATGGTTTGATAACCAAGTTTTGAGTTTACGTATTTCATATAGTGTTGTTTATTGTGACCGTTGACTTGGGTCCTGGTTTGTCATGCGCCTCGCGGTAAAACTTCGCAAGTGGAAATTTGAGGGTGTGACACATGAGCTTTGGGTTCTTTAGGAACATCCAAATAAATTCTTTGTAAAACTTATGGAGGTACATCATTTGTTCGCTCATGCTTTGGGAACCAAATGGTACTCTCCTGCCAAATCTTTTCAATCTTTGAATAATTGGCGAATTTAATTGGATATTCCTCGTCAGACATTATCTTATCGGATCCAATCATCCGATAGAAAATCTTGACGGGTTTGTCACAAGATTCATTTTTCTTTTCGTTTTTCTTCTCAACAGGCTTAACTGATTGATTCTTTCTATGAGCGTTAGCCATGGGATGCACAATCTGAGATGGTGAAACAGGTTCGTTAGTGATTATGTGATTTTCATCAGGAATATCACACACCTTCTCAGCGGCCTTCTCAGATTGTTCATCCTCAGAATCAGAATCATCATTTACATCAACTACGCCTTCATCATTTCCCAATACAGGTCTAACATCAGAATTAGGGTCTCCCGCACTAGAGGTGTTTGACTCGTCATCTGATGTAGAGTCAGATTTAACTGAGCTCTCCAGTGCTATTGAGTGCAAATTATGGTTTTCAAACAACACCGGAGCTGGGACAGCTTTGTAGTTGGCACTACTAGACTGTGAAGGCTCTTCTATTATATGATCAACAACATAAGCAATATGCTTATAACTCTCAAGTTTCTTGTTCACTTTTTCTGCAAAGTACTTGATGGTGGCCATTTCAAGTTTTGTGTTTTCTAAATCATTGATATAATTATTTATGGCCATTTGTTTCAAAAATAAAGTCTTTTTCAGTTCGGAAACATCTTTCTTATAACCATCAAGTACTCTGTTAAACTCTTTTGCTTCTTTTTGATAGGATTGACAATTGATTTTATCACTCTCAAGCTGAACCTTGAGTTGCTTATTCTCCTCTGTCAATTTATCACAAGCATCACAATGTTTAATACAAGTTGAATTTGAAGTAGATTCAGTACTTACCTGCTTTGGAGGTTCTGTCATGGCCATCAATGCAAAGTGTGCTTCCTTCCCAGCGAAAAACTTTGAATAATCAATCCTGGTACAAGCATCATCCACCATGCATGATTTCCGGGTCATCAAAAAATCAGCTTCAGCAAGCAATTGGTCAATATCATCATCCAGTGAGTTAACACTAGATTCAGAATCAGACTTACTCTCCTCATCAGAATAAGCTGAATCAAACTGCTCTGACACTTCAGTAACAGAGTCAAGAATCAAACCAGACTTCTTCTCTGTACAATCATCACTCTCTTCATTTAACTCCTCGATTCTCACCTCAGATATCTTTTCAGTCACTAATTCCTCTTCAACCTCTACCGGCTCATCCAAATTCATTTGTTGTGCAACACACGCCACATTCCCAGTTGTAATCTCCTCAACCCCCAACTGCATCCCTGTCCAATCAAACCCTTCGTCTTTCTGTATCACCAAAGCTTGGTTTTGATTATCTGTTTGAGTTTGTGCTTTTGGTGTAGAAATAGGAATGATTGTTCGGTTTGAATTTTGTGGTGTTTGGTTTTGGTTTTGGTTTTGTGTTGTGTTTTGTCTAACAGCGTTATTTTGTGAGGTATTTTGGCGATTTTGGTAGTTATTTTGTGGTTGAAAGCTTGAAATATTAGGACTTTGGTAAGATACCTGATTTTGGGTTTGACGGTTTTGGTAGTTAGAGTTGAAAGGATTTCTATTCCCCTGTTGTGCTGGTTGTGTACATTCTCTCTTAAAAAGACCTTTCTCTCCACAATTAAAACAAGTCACTTTGGCTTTGTTGAAGCCATATGTGGTGTTTGGGGAAGTAGAAAGATCAGTTTTTTCCAATTTTCTGGATGAAATCAGTAGCCCTCCTCATAATACTTGCAAATGCCCATTGGATATCCATGAGCTCCATCTCTTCTTTATCAATCTGTGCGTAGTCTTCATTGGTTAAGTTGTTATTACCAATTTGGCTCGCAACAAGCCCATTATAAGATGCTACCATAGCTGACACCAATGCTACGTGTTGTTGAGCAATCTCAACAGTAACATTGTTTAGGTTCGATGTCTCTAGCACAATCGGGCTCTGATTTGTTTGACTTTGGTTGATTTGCATCGGGTTCATTTGAGGGATGTATGTTTGTTGTTGAGGTTGGTTTAGATTAGCAGAATAACAAGCTGCTTGTTGCATGGGTGAGAATGGTGGGATATAAGTTGTAGTAGGATATGATGGTGGGGTATATGATGATGTTTGAGCAAGGTAATTGATAGGTGTTTTGGTTGGTTCAACATGGTTAGAAACGCACGCGATGTGTGGAGCAACATTTGAACTAGAACTTGAACTAGAAAGAGAAGAAGATGTACCACCATGACACAATTCTGGATTCTGAGGTATTTGTGCTCTTTTCACCTTCCTCTTTTCTTCCATCTCCTTATTCTCTAGTTTCTTAATAAACTCGTTAATAGTCCAATATTAGTACGCATCCTTTTCCTTCAATACCTCTATATGCTGATTCCAGTATGGTGGCAACGCATCGGCAAACTTGTCCACCAACTCCGACATTCGTATGTTAATCCCATAGCTAGAAAGCTCGGTCAGTAAATGACAATACCTCGGAATCAGCTCCTTCAGCGTCTCATTCCCCATGTAGCTGAAGTTCTCAAACTCTTTCCTAAGTTCCTCCATCCTCAACTTCCTCGTCTTCTCATTTCCATCATGCCGATTCTTTAACATGTCCCACAACTGTTTAGATGTTGTGCAAGACCCGAACTGATGTAACATATCAGTATTGATGGTCTGGGATACTTGAGAAAACGCCTTCTTCTCAATAGCAAATTTCTCTTTTCATCATCTACAAGATTCTCCAACGAAATTGGCTCACCCATGTTCTCCAAGATCGGAGCAACATAGCCCTTCGCAATCATCTGCCAAGCTTCCGTTCCCTCTAATCCCATTCCCTCAAGATGTATCTTGAATTTGGTCTTCCAAGTGTTGTAATCGACCATCTCCATAAGCTTTGGTGGATGGCTTCCACTCCCCGAAGACAAGCCTTGAATAAGAGTTGAAATAGCATTTGTAGTCTGAGAGTGTACCGCTGCTGCTGCTACTCCCCAATAATCAGCCATCGGTTGTGGTTGTGCAACATGTTGGGGAATAGTACTAGTCATCGCCATGTAATTAATCGGTTGCGATGGTTGACTAGACTTTTGAGCAGCTACCGACCAAGGATCCATGGTAGTCTGCTGTGGTGGTGTCGTGTTAGGTCGTGGTGTAGTAGGAAAGTTCCACATATCAATCTGAAAATGATTAAACACGAAAAGATTAGAAAAAAATTTATAACTGATTCTACGTTCGAACCTTTGGTATGATCGTGTGGTCGAATGTACAAAATAGTTCACGTTCGACCGTTTGTCAAGGTTCGAATGTAGAAAATAACCAACTCAAATCACTTTCGACCGTTTACACCCACTTTCGACCACTCGATTGGTCGAATGAACCTAATATGATCGAATGAACAAATAAACACTGATAAACTCTAGATTCGACCAACTAATACTCCACGTTCGACCAAATAAACCTTGGTTCGACCAAATAACACACTCTTTCGACCAGTCTCCCTAGGTTCGACCCTGCATGATTCAAAAACGGTTATTCTTTCAAAATCAGTTAATTTTGATCAAATTTTTCAAAAGTTGATGAAATTTGATGATTCTAATCAAGTTTTGTCTCGGATTTGATTTGGAACAAGTTTAACAAAGAGAATTATGAGTTTTATCCATGAAAACAAGTTCAAATCAATAAATTTATCACCAAAATCAGTTTATCAATGAAAAACAGAAAGTTTTGATCAAAATAGGATCCAAATCAGCTGTAATATTATTAAATTGTAGTTGTTTGATCCATATGGCTCTGATACCACTTTGTATGAGGATCGATTTAACAAAAACTATTGGTTTGATCTAACAAGTCTACTAATTCAGGTGCAGAATCCCTGAATCATTTACAAAATGATAATAATATCAACAAAGCACACAGATCATCATAAAATCTTTCATTTCATTCAATAACACATTCAATTACACGTTAAAAAGATGTTTATAATGATTAAATGACGTGTACAGACTTGACACAAAACCCTAGGGAGAAAACAAACTAGAGGGAAAACAAAGTGTCAAAAGTTATATTGCAAAAATGAACTTGACCTTATATAGGCCTGCACATTCGCCCACTTAGGTTGGTCGAATGTGCAGGTTCGACCAAACATAGTGGTCGAACCAAGTTATACATTAAAATCTAATCTACCTTCGACCCCCTGTGCTCCTTCGACCGTTCAGTAAACTACATTCGACCAATAAGAGACACCTTTGACCATTCGACTGAGAACAAAAACATATGTTAAATGCAATCCAAAGCATTAGTCGCACAATATGCATCTACAACTTCAAGGTTCTAGACTAATACACTTCCACATTTAGAATGAAACAAACATTCCTATCTATCACCTATATTGCGGCCGAAAGGGACACATCAAAGAACCAAATGATGACAAGAATTGTGTTCATGAAAGGTCACTATCCATCCTACAATCTTACAACCCATCGGCCGATTCTAAGCAAGGCACAAGACAAGCAAAACTCATTTCCAACTCACTTCCACACATGACATAAGCCTAAGTGATGTCATGGTTCACACCTATTTAGACAAAGTGACAAACTAACCTCATTCCCTAAACAAGTCAACCTCCCTTCATCCAACTCATACTTTCACCAAATGATGATTAAACTCACAAAACAATGTCCCAAACCAAGAAGAAAGACCTTCCACATTTGCTTTGTCCACTACCACCTTCGACCACAATATAAAGAGGAGCAAACTATCCTATTTTTCACACCAACACTCCTACCCTCTCTCACTAAACTCTTGGCTGAAAACCACCCCCTTTCTTTGATTATCTAAGCACTAGGAAGCTCAATAGGAGGCTAGGAGGTCCAAACAATCAGGACATCACATCCATTCTACTAGGTAAAATAACTAAGCTAGAAACTCATTTTGTTTTCCTTTGTACCCATCGACCCTTATGATTACTCGGTCCCCGACACTGGAGCACCATGTGATCAACCACACGACACCCTAGAACCGGTTAATTTGATAACAACAACTTGTTTTTATAAGTGAATACCGATTGTTAATATACACTTGCACATTATATATATGTATCTCACATATTAACTCACCACACCCACATATGGTGATACACGAAGCTAGGTAACACACACACACACACAGCACAAATCAATGTTTTATAACCTACACTCGGCCCTCTGCATGTGATCAAGTGTCGATTTTTGAATCCAACATGCTCGTTTATACACACACGGCTATACTTCATAATGGACGGGATAATTGTATTCGATTTTCTTAAAAATGCCACGTACATAAAAACATGATCCACATATATTGACACGCTACAAAATGTCGGGTGAACAACTTGTATGGTAGACAATAAGTACACCAACTTAAGATGTCTTTGACGTTATAGGGAACTTTTTGTCGGAACAGTAGTTACTTCAAGATGTATTCCACCCTACGAGAGTCATTGTTAGCCGAGGCACATAGTTCACCATTCTCTATCCATCCTGGATCTACCAAGATGTATCGGGATCTTCGTCAGCATTTTTGGTGGAATGCGATGAAAGAGGTTGTAGCTAGGTATGTCAGCAGATGTCTCACTTGCCAGCAGGTTAAGACCGAACATTAGAGAGCCAGCAGTTTGCTTCAGCCATTAGATATTCTAGTGTGGAAGTGGGATGACATTTCTATTGATTTTTTAACTAGGTTACCACAAACGTTTAAAAAGAATGATGCTATCTGGGTTGTGGTGGACCGCTTATCAAAATCTGCTCATTTCCTTCCGATTCAGCAAGGTTTTCGGTTAGTAGATTATCTGAGATCTTCACTCGAGAAATTACTCGACTCCATGGTACCCCTGTATCTATTGTTTCTGATCGGGACCCTCGGTTCACGTCTCGTTTTTGGAAAGGTTTTCAAGCCGCGTGGGGCACCAGATTGAGATTCAGCACCGCATTTCATCCTCAGACCGACGGTCAGTCATAACGTACGATTCAGACACTCGAGGATATGCCTCGAGCATGTGCTTTAGAGTGGACTGGAAACTGGGATGAGTATCTTTGTCTTGTCGAGTTTGCCTACAACAATAGTTGGCAAGCTAGCATTGATATGGCACCGTTCGAACTTCTATATGGTCGGAAGTGTAGAGCTCATATCTGCTGGGAAGAGGCTGGCGAGAAAATCATTGAAGGACCCGAATTAGTGCAGATCACGAGTGAAAAAGTTGCTATTGCTCGATAAAAGTTAAAGGAAGCTCAGAGTCGACAGAAAAGTTATGCAGACCGACATCGTCGAGCATTAGAGTTTAAAGTTGGTGATCGGGTGTTCTTGCGAGTTTCGCCTTGCAAAGGCATTCGCCGTTTTGGGATCAAAGGGAAGCTTAGCCCTAGATTCATCGGTCCGTTGAAATCCTTGACCGAGTTGGGGAAGTTTCTTATCGTTTGGCTTTGCCACCTCAGCTAGCGCATGTACATAATGTTTTTCAGGCGTCTCTTCTTCAGGGATACAACTATCACCCGTTACACGTTGTGAACTATCCATTACATCAAATTCGGGATGACTTATCTTTCGAAGAGGAACCTAAAGCTATTCTTGATTGACATGAGCGTATTATGCGAAACAAGATTATTCCTTTCGTTAAAGTTCTCTGGAAGAATCATTCTGAATGCGAAGCTACCTGGGAGGTGGAAGACACGATCTGTTCCCAGTACCCGAGTCTGTTTACATCTTAGTACTCCGTATTTCAGGTTAGCTGCCCTATTATATTTGTTCACGTATGAATTTGGATATGTTTTAGACAAGTTATGATGATGCTTTTGATGCCCTGTGTTTTAATATGTGATGAACGTATATCTAAGTCTTGGTACTTCAACTCTATTTCATATCTATGATATCTTAAATAAGTTTGTATCCATACTTACCAATTTTGAGGACAAATTTTTTTTTAGTGAGGTAGAATTGTAATACTCAAAAAATAAATAGATTATATATATATATATATATATATATATATATATTAACACTAATAATAAACTAATTTAATAGCACTTTAGTTAGTTTTGCTTTACATAATACATGTAGTTTGTATAATAGACTAATACATATTGGAATTAAGTAATTGCTATAAATTGAAGATATACATATTTGAGGATCTTGGTTTAAAACTCACGCATCAAACCATTAAGTTTTGACTATATTAGAATTTCAAAACACAAGCTTACGCCAATTCCTTTTTTAAAATTCTGATCACTATCTCACCAAACGAATTTACCGCATAACCTTGATATCATTAGTTTAAAACCCTTCAATCTCATCTCACAACTCCACACCTTCACTCCCGTTTAACCTATTCCTCCGCAACGCTGTCGTTTGCCACCAAGCCGGTCACTACCGTGGATCGTTACTTGCATTCCTTGATCACCGATAATTGTCGTCGCGGTGTTTTCATCACGCCTTCGTGAGACCAGGTAACCGCGATACATACTTTCACTGTTCGTGCTGCGTTACGTTATTCTTCTTGTTTTGACTCAACTAGTATCACTCATCGTTGTCTTCGTACCACTCAGTTTCGCTGCGTTCGCACACCGATACGTGTTTCGGGTTCTGTTTGTAATTATATGAACGACGCCGTTTCGATTCGGTTTCAAGTCCCTGTTTCAGGTAATTCAATCAAACCTTGTATGTTTATGTTACTTGAATATGTTGAGAAACCAAAACTTGAAATTAGATTTGTTGTGTGGTTTGGGTCTATTCCCACATGAACCGGTTGGAGAAGATGATATATAATTGTAATTACTTGAAGTCCAAGTTGTGTTTTATATGGGTTTGAAATTAATAGAAATTGGTCTTATAAATATCCATCTTTTCTAATTAAATATATAAAAGTAAGAGGCCGGCTAATGTACAAAGTCTTCTTAACCTACAAAGTGTGAGAAGCCATCCTAGCCCTCCATCTCCCACCTTCTGCGTTTTATAAGGAAAACCTCGTACATTAATTACCCACGTTTGTCATTAATGGCAGTTATCAATTTGAGGGTAAAACAGACAAATTACAAACTAAAATAATTTGAATTTTTTAATCCAGCGCCCAAATCAACCTCATTAATTGACGGTTACTTCCTTTTATGCGTGCGATTGATTCTCCAAAAATCAAAACTGACACCGAAGTCCAAAAATCAAAAATCAAAAAACAGAGCATCGGAGAAACACTAAAATCATATCAACAAATATGCCTCCAAAACGCAAATCAGGAAAGGAATTGTTCATGATTTTACTTTAATTTTGATCGTAGTTTGATCGTTTTTACTTTAATTTTACTTCATGATTTTACTTTAAAAACCTAAAACAGGTGAACGACGTGAAAAAAGTAAAGGCGTTTTACTGATTAGTATGATGTTTTGGTGATCTATAGTTGCAGATGCGTTTTGAAGTTTTAGTAGAGGCGTTTTATGAATTTAGTAATGCATTAGATAATCAGTGGTTTGCTCATCATGAAAAAGTAAAACGCATGTGTATCAATGTTAAAAAAAAAAAAGTAAAACGCATGTGTAAACCCATAAAACGCATGTGTATCAATGTTCATCAGAAGTTAGGCCATCAGTGGTTTTGATTCAGCAGTAGTTAAAACGCATTTGTAAACCCATAAAACGCATGTGTATCAATGTTCATCAGTAGTTTGCTCATCAGAAGTTAGGCCATCAGTGGTTTGATTCAGCAGTAGTTTGCTCATCAGAAGTTAGGCCATCAGTGGTTTGATTCAGTAGTAGTTAAAACGCATTTGTAAACCCATAAAACGCATGTGTATCAATGTTCATCAGTAGTTTGCTCATCAGAAGTTAGGCCATCAGTGGTTTGATTCAGCAGTTTCATTAATCAGCTAAAACGCATTTGTTAATCTTAAAACGCATGTATTTATTTTTTGAATATTATCAATAACATAATATCACCAGATACATCAAAACGCATGTTAAAACATATTAAAACGCATTTGAATGTTATCCTAAAACATAGTATCACCAGATACATCAAAACGCATGTATAAAACATACTAAAACGCAAATGATTATCTTCAAATCCACAAAACATCAAAAATTTTTAATGGAATGCTCAACCTCTGTTTTCATCACTGATCTAAAAAAACTTGAAAAAACAGCAGAAACTTCATGTTCTTCATCGAATAAGAATTCAGGTTCATTGTTTAGATCTGAAAACACAAATTAAGAGTAAGATCACGATTAATTGAAAACAATAAAAACAGAGTACATACCGAACATGGTGAAGAACTCGGCAAATTGATTATGATTTTTCGTAAAAAATTTGAACCAGTGATCGACGATGATTGTAGATTTTTTAATATGGTAAGAAATGATAATCGTATATTATGGAATCAGTTATGAAATTTGAAAAAAATTGATGAACGATAAAACAGGGATTTGATAATAAACGTGATTAATTGATATGTCCAATTGACTATACTACCCCTCTCATCAGTTATAGAGTTATAACAGACAAGTTCCACGTGGCATCATTTTGTGGCTTCCTACACTTTGTAGGATAAGAGACTTTGTACCCTACACTTTCTCTAAAAGTAATAATACATGGTTCTTTATCATAAAAAAAATGGTGTGGGTTTGTTTTGTGAACAGAGAGTAAGGTGCAAGTTTAGTAAGGTGCAAGTGTGGAGATGACCATGGATGTGTGTACAGTGTGTCGTGTGTATATAAATATGTTTTGGTGTACATAAATTGAGATTAAAAAAATGAAATTATAAAAAAATTATAAATTTCACTTTTACCAAACAAAATCTAAACGTATAAGATTAATATTCTAAAACACATATTAATTGTAGAACAATTTCAAATGACTTAGAATTAAATTCGGATTTGGTCACTGGGACTATTTTAATGAACGACCTGGAACGCATCACTAGCGTGGTTAAATTATCATAAACTAACTTGGAAAATAACAGGACTTAGGTTCGCTTACTTGTTGAAGACAAATTGTTTTGCTTTTGCTGTGCTCGACTAAGGTACGGATTCCGTTTCCTTCTCTTCATAGTATATATTTTTTTTATATAAATTCGGTCCGTTACTTTGTAGTACGGATTTTTGGATAGCATGCAATATACCTTAAATTTGAGATCGTTGTTGCTTGTTCCTTAGACCTCATTACTATTTATTCGATATCCGACTTTTTGTACTCTGTCACCCTGGCACTCTGTTTGACATGTCGTTTGGGCGTCAACGGCATGGTACTGTTCGTGACAGTGCATTATAAATTTTCACGGCGTCTCTAGTTGTGTTAGTGTAGCACTTGGCCCCTAGAGGCGTATAGATCTATCTTAGCTCTGTTATGTGTATGTGTTTTTTTTATGTGGAGATGGAATAATGGGTGCACGCCACACTCACTATCTCATTGGTGCATGGATTAGCTACCTATGTACCCCATTTGTTTTGGCTATGGGTGCTTCTGATTACACGACATATTTTATTGCTACGTTATAGTCGTGTAAGTTAGTATATGTACTCTGATATGCATTTGATATGATACGATAAGTTTTGAATAAGTTTCGTTATAGACTTGTACCAAATTTTGTTTCAGTATTCTGTTTTGAAATTTCACTTCTTTAAACCGCTTTTATATGTACTGTTGTTCTTTCCGTTACTGAGCAATTTTTGACTCAGCCGTAGCTTTCTTTGTTGTGTTTTCCTATTTGTCTCGCAGGAAATCGGGGAAACCAGGGAAATCAAGGATGAGAGTTGATGTTCGAGTGCTAAAAGATATTTAGTTTTTGCATTTTAGTTTTAGAGGCAATTACATATATCCCCCTACAAACTTCATAAATTACATATTTACCCAAGCCAAAAATTAAGTTACAAATTTCCCCTTCCTACAAATTAAAAATATCAAATATACCCGTTTCATTAAAAAAAATACTAAAGATTGACAATTTTACCCTTCTTTTTGCTAAAACATAAGAAAATCAAATCTATCTTTTCGCATCATCATTTTCGATGAAACTAAAGAAAGGAAAGATAATATCATGAATCAAACCATTTTTGTCTGGTTCTTTCACATGTTTACCACAGTTAATACAAAGCAATAATTGAGAAAATATTACTCTTTTAGCTTAAGGCAATAAACATTTGGTTTGGGATTACGTTCTGCGAGACGTCCACCTTTGATCCATCATATATGAACACAGATGGGATATTTATAAAAAAAAATCAGTTCACTTCTCATCTCCGGTTCTTATCGCCGGTGGAGTTAGATTTGGTGGTTCGCCATTGGAGTTGGGAACGAGGATTCGCCGTCGGTGCCGGTTAGTGGTTCATCGGTGGAGCTACGATTGGTGGTTCATCAGTGGATCTACGGTTGGTGGTTCGTCGGTGGAGTTTATGATTGGTAGTTCGTCGGTGGAGTTAGGATGGGTTGTTTGCAGGTGGGATATGGCAACCATTATTTACACCGGAGAGTACGTCTAGGGTAAGTAATAGTGGGAGGAAGGGAATGGATAATCATGGATTTATTATTTTTTTTATGATTGAAAGGGTAATTGTGTCATTTTCTTATAACAAGGGGAAAAATGTAATTTATTTTTTTGATTGGGTAAATATGTAATTAGAGTTTGAAATAGGGGGATATATGTAGTAAATCCTTAGTTTTAATAAGACATAAGTTTAAAACTCTATTTTGAACTGCGTTGTTCCGTTGGATTTCTATTTAACGTTTTATGGACTTTGTTTGGCATTTGATATCTGTAAGTGTGACATGTCAGCCTGTTTCGGGTTGGGATGTGACAGTTATGGTATCAGAGCACCTGGCTCTTTCCTGTAGAAAACTTAAACGTAAATAACGAAACATGTGAGGTAAAGGGTAGACGTTGGGTTAGGATTCATTCTTGTCATTTTTCTGCGCAATCTAAATGCTTTTCTCTGCTCACACGTGTATCTTCTTTTTCAGAATGGCTCCTAGACGTACGACTAACTCTAGTTATGATGCAGAGAATTCTGGCGACATTCCCCTTGAGACTCTCGTCACGAATGCTGTTAACGTAGCGATTGCTGGTTTGGTTCCTAATTTGATCCAACAGTTGCAGCAGGCTAACGCCAACGCTAACGCTAACACTAATGCTAATGCTAATGCTAATGCTAATGCTAATGCTAACGCCAATGCTAATGCCAATGCTAATGCGAATGCGAATGCTAATGGTAATCCTCCTGATGGCATTCATGTCTGGCTGGAGCATTTTCAAAAGCAAAAGCCAAAGTCTTTTAGTACTGCTGCCACTCCAGTTGAAGCAGAAAATTGGATAGCCCATATTGAGAAGTTGTTTGAGGTTTTGGGAGTCGATAACGTGTTTAAGGTGAGGCTCGCTAGCTATAAGTTGGAGGATGACGCACACTGCTGGTGGAAGACTCTGAAGAATGCTCGGGGAGGTGATCATTATGTTGCTACTCTACCCTGGAATGATTTCCGTACTCTATTCTATCAGCAGTATTTTACTGATGCGGACCGCAGCGAGTATCTACGAGAGTACGCTACGATTATACAGAATCATGATGAGCCGATCATGGAATTTAAGGCTCGTTTCTGTCGTCTTGTGAGTTTTCTAAGCCCGGCTACAGGTACTCATGAGCAGCAAACCGATCGTTTCAAATGGGCTATTTGTGACAGAGATAGGAAGTTTATTCTTAACCTTCGATTTGCTGACATTAACGAGATTGTGGATGCTGTTAAGAATCTAGATAATGATAAGAAGCATCGCCAAAGGGCTTTTGATGAGAGTCGTAAACGGCCTAGGGATAATAATAAGGGAAATTCTTCTTCTCAGGATGGCAATGATCACTCTCGCGACCGTGGGCACCGTTCCGATCTAAACCATAATAATCAGTCACGTAATGTGAGGAACCGAAACCAAAACCAAAACCCATGGCCAGCATAGCAAAATCAAGCCCCTAATCAAACTCAGCCTCAAAACCCGCCTCAGAACCGTTACCCTCCTTGTGCCACTTGCGGAATAACTCATGGGGGTCATTTTCGTAAAGCTAAAGGTCTTTGTTATAAATGTGGAGAAGCGGGTCATCAGATTAAGGAATGGCCTCAGATGTACCCTAAAGCTAATACTGGAGGAAATGCTAGACCCACCGGAGGACGAGTTTTTGCACTGACAGCTAATGATGCAGCTAACGCCCCATGTATGGGTTTTGTTTCCTTATCATCGTGATATGGATTTTGAATGTGAATGCTTGTTTCTCTTCATCGTAGTGAAATTTTTTTTCCTGTTATAGGTACGGTTTCTGGTTATGTGTATATTGGTGAATGTGATTTGTATGCTCTTTTTGATACGGGTGCTACACATTCTGTAGTATCACTTTTTGTTGCCAAGTATTTGAAGTCTGTACCTACCGCCTTAGAGTGTCCTCTGGTTATATCCACTCCTTTTAAAGATGCATCTTTTATATCTCACGTCTACATAGATTGTCCCATTCGAATGGATTCCATCATACGTACAGCTTATTTGTATCCTATTCACATGAGTGATTTTGACATTTGTTTTGGTATGGATTGGCTATCGCAACATAACGTTTCGATTGAATGTCAGACTCGTCATGTGCTGTTTGGAAATCCTCTAAATCCTGAACTTGTTTATCAGGGTACTCAACCACGCAAACCATTGAAGATTATTTTTGCACATAAGGCTCAAAAGTTTCTTGCACTCGGTTGTGCAGCATTTTTAGCTTCGGTGAAAGCTACATCTTCCGAAGAACCTGATATCTCTAATTATCCAATCGTTTGTGATTTTCCTGATGTTTTTCCAAAGGAGTTACCCGGACTTCTGCCAGATCACGATGTGTAGTTCACTATTAATCTTATTCCGGGTGTAGAGCCAATTGCTAAGGCGCCATATCGTATGGCACCCCTTGAGCTCAATGAGCTCAAAGAGCAACTACAGGAATTGTTGGAACTTGGGTTTATCAGACCAAGCGTCTCGCCTTGGGGTGCACCAGTCTTGTTCGTGAAAAAGAAGTATGGTTCTATGAGACTCTGCATCGACTATCGGGAGCTAAATAAAATTACCATTCGAAATCGTTATCCTGTAACATCACATAATTTCTCAAATTTATTTTTAATAAAAATTCAACTTATTCATTTTAAATTTCATTATCATTAATATTATTATACTTACTACAATTGTCATTTTCATTATTATAAAACTATACAAAACAATTCGTAATTGATATGTGCCACTCAACTCATGATTTCATTTTGAACATGGATGGCTTAATTAGTGCTTTGCATCATTTATCTTTTACTTAGAGTCAAATCTTTTATTTTTATTTAGAGTCAAAGTTAATTTATTTAGAGTCAAACTCAATTAAGGTAGTGAGTGTTATGTTCCAATAATTTAGCCTCTAGCCTTCATTGTAGTTGTTACTTGTAGACCTATAAATACTCCTTGCTTTGAGAAGAAATATATGCAAAAAAAAAAAAAAATTAGTCTAATACTCTCTCTAAATTTCTATTCTAGTTTCTTTTCACTATCTTGTCACTATTGACCCGACACCGTCCGATCCAAATTTCCGATTAGAATTCATGTTTCCGGGGAACCCGAAACGAACCCAAAACACCAAAATAATACCATTACTACTTATCTTCAACTTACTAGCAACCTTTGACTACGTCTTTACGTTTGGAAACCTTTCATAGAGCTCAAGACAGTTCCGGCGCCAACGTGCTTGTTTTTCTGTAGACGCATTTTTTTTGGGTTTCATTTTTCTTCAGAGAGGTATTAAAATATTTACTAATGTTTTCCTACATGTTTAATTATATACAAATAGTAGAAATCAATTTTCTAGAATTTCTATGAAATGGTGACTCGATAAATAATTTATTATTATTTTTTAAATCTAGCCTATAAAGTTTTACTATTGACTTTAATCATATTCAATCAATTGTTACCAAAATAAGTAAAATTAATATATTTCTTGTATTAGCACGTATACTTTACTTAGTATACAAGACATTATTTGATTAAATTTAATAGTATTTATGGATCATGAATTTTAAGAAATCAACCAATTATATACTTCTAAATGAAATCCTATATCATGTATTTTTCAAATTAGATACTGTTGATATTTTAAAAGTAATTATTTACAATAGTTACAACAAGAAAATGAACAAAACAGTCATTTTAATAATAAAACGAGAAGGTATGATTTAGTATGGATTATTATATTCTAGATATTACATTAATTCTATGCGCATTTTATGAACCCTTATGAACTAACAAGATAAATTATTTACTTTTACAAACTTCTTTATAATATGACAATAAAGATAAATGTTTGGGTATTTCGAAAATTGGAATCTTACTTGTTTTCGCTAAAGGTCACTAGTTGGAATCGATTAATATGCTAATAAACTCCATAACTTACATCCTAAAATATTACTTTTAATTAGGTGCAAGCTTAACTCCTTGATTATTGTTGAATACTTCGAAGTCCAATCAAGGTGAGTTTTACATAGCCCTTTTCTATTTATCACCATTTTTGGGGTGAAACATGTTACAACATTCTATATGCAATTCAATCATTAAAGTGTCTATGTGTTTTTCTATGTTGCATTATGTCTTGAACATGACTAGGGTAAGCACAATTCTAGCATAATCATTAACATTGATCAGCCGACGGTATACAATGATAGTCTTGTTCGTGAAAAAGAAGTATGGTTCTATGAGACTCTGCATCGACTATCGGGAGCTAAATAAAATTACCATTCGAAATCGTTATCCTGTAACATCACATAATTTCTCAAATTTATTTTTAATAAAAATTCAACTTAATCATTTTAAATTTCATTATCATTAATATTATTATACTTACTACAATTGTCATTTTCATTATTATAAAACTATACAAAACAATTCGTAATTGATATGTGCCACTCAACTCATGATTTCATTTTGAACATGGATGGCTTAATTAGTGCTTTGCATCATTTATCTTTTACTTAGAGTCAAATCATTTATTTTTATTTAGAGTCAAAGTTAATTTATTTAGAGTCAAACTCAATTAAGGTAGTGAGTGTTATGTTCCACTAATTTAGCCTCTAGCCTTCATTGTAGTTGTTACTTGTAGACCTATAAATACTCCTTGCTTTGAGAAGAAATATATGCAAAAAAAAAAAAAAAAATTAGTCTAATACTCTCTCTAAATTTCTTTTCTAGTTTCTTTTCACTATCTTGTCACTATTGACCCGACACCGTCCGATCCAAATTTCCGATTAGAATTCATGTTTCCGGGGAACCCGAAACGAACCCAAAACACCAAAATAATACCATTACTACTTATCTTCAACTTACTAGCAACCTTTGACTACGTGTTTACGTTTGGAAACCTTTCATAGAGCTCAAGACAGTTCCGGCGCCAACGTGCTTGTTTTTCTGTAGACGCATTTTTTTTGGGTTTCATTTTTCTTAAGAGAGGTATTAAAATATTTACTAATGTTTTCCTACATGTTTAATTATATACAAATAGTAGAAATCAATTTTCTAGAATTTCTATGAAATGGTGACTCGATAAATAATTTATTATTATTTTTTAAATCTAGCCTATAAAGTTTTACTATTGACTTTAATCATATTCAATCAATTGTTACCAAAATAAGTACAATTAATATATTTCTTGTATTAGCACGTATACTTTACATAGTATACAATACATTATTTGATTAAATTTAATAGTATTTATGGATCATGAATTTTAAGAAATCAACCAATTATATACTTCTAAATGAAATCCTATATCATGTATTTTCAAATTAGATACTGTTGATATTTTAAAAGTAATTATTTACAATAGTTACAACAAGAAAATGAACAAAACAGTCATTTTAATAATAAAACGAGAAGGTATGATTTAGTATGGATTATTATATTCTAGATATTACATTAATTCTATGCGCATTTTATGAACCCTTATGAACTAACAAGATAAATTATTTACTTTTACAAACTTCTTTATAATATGACAATAAAGATAAATGTTTGGGTATTTCGAAAATTGGAATCTTACTTGTTTTCGCTAAAGGTCACTAGTTGGAATCGATTAATATGCTAATAAACTCCATAACTTACATCCTAAAATATTACTTTTAATTAGGTGCAAGCTTAACTCCTTGATTATTGTTGAATACATCGAAGTCCAATCAAGGTGAGTTTTACATAGCCCCTTTTCTATTTATCACCATTTTTGGGGTGAAACATGTTACAACATTCTATATGCAATTCAATCATTAAAGTGTCTATGTGTTTTTCTATGTTGCATTATGTCTTGAACATGACTAGGGTAAGCACAATTCTAGCATAATCATTAACATTGATCAGCCGACGGTATACAATGATAGATCTATTGGACTTACAATCCCACCCGGATACGTGCCTCCTACAAAGGTAGCGTGGGTGATTGTTATCGCATAACATATTCGAGTGAACCATGAGCGTATGGGATGTACCACATTATAACGGTCACAAGGGTTGATTATGCACTCGATTTACTTCTAGTATGTTTTCACATATGGACTAGACTTGCCATGACACTTGAATTGTACAAGCTTTATTCAATTATCAAAACCTATGTAATTCTCACCAACTTTTGTTGACCCAAAATATTTTCAAACTTAACATGTTTCAGGTTATAGCTTGCTTGGAGTTTAGAGTTAATGCTTGAAGATGCATATTTAGTATTTCTCATTTAATGTACAAATTCTTGTAGAACAATTGTATGTAATGTATTTAAATCAATTATTGAAATTTATTATTTACCATGAGCTATTGAACAATCATCAATACGTGACATCCCGATGTTTCCACCATCGGTTGGGGTGTTACAGATTGGTATCAGAGCCATGGTTATAGGGAATTAGGTTATTAGAAAAAAAAATAATCTAGTCTATAACCATAGGATTTTAATTAGTACTTGCTCCTTTTACTTGCAACCTTACTTGTTTATATTCTCTATCATACTTCTTATCCTTACTTTAGTCCCTACAAGAAGAGTGCTCTCCATCACAAGATCTACTCTTAGACTAATAGGACAAATCCTCAGGTTTAGCCTGAACCACCTTGAAGATCTCGTCGAAGTTATAGATTTTAATAACGAACACGTGCAATCTGGAAGGGTGAACGCCTGTATTCTGAGTTTTCTGTCTAGGATTGGCATTGCGCATAAATTCCAATCAGACGAGGGACCCGGATGCCTACCTGGGAATTCTCGGGATGAGTGTTAACTTATAGGCTAAAGCATGTCTTCATTATGTTATTAGAATCTAGAAGTTTTGATAAGTCAACGTTTTCGTTTATTCGTTTTAATTAATGAATAAATGATTACACTCACTTTCCTTAAACTAAGCTCTAAAATCTCAAAATTTTACAGCTTAAATCAATCTCATTTCATAACCATCTATGAATTTCACAATCACACTTCACCTTACCATCTTAGCCACTTTTTAAATATTCAACACCCTACCCAAATCATATTATTTCATTTCTCCACATGTTACTTATTTTTAAAAACTATAATCTCATACCTTAGCACAAACTAAAGATTTCTAAATCTTGTTGTATTTTCATTACCTAGTAACTTTACAAAGTACATATTTTTTTTGTCAAAAGACGTCCTCGAATTTAAATTCAATTGTTTATTTATTGACGTAACAAACGATTTTCTATATAATGCTTTAAACTATTAAAAATCACTATTAGAACCTTGATCTTCAAAACCTAATGTTATGTTTGAAATCTCCAACTAACGGGAATATTTTAATCAAAGCCCACTTAGCTTGTACTATTTAACAACTTTTGCTTTATGTATAAAACCAATTTTGAAAATAAGATTTTTTTTTATCCATAGGAATAATATCTAGTCTCTAAATTCTCCATCGACACTCACTCATTTTCAACTTGTTCAAATTTTTTTACAATATTTGTCATATACCACAATCATGTTTTTTTTATACACTTGATTATAACCTTTGATCCAAACCCCAAAATTTACACTGCTACATAATCTCCTTACTATAAAATAAACTCTTTATCAACTATCTTCACATTCACTATCTCTCACAACCTTGATTCTGCTTCAAGATTTTTCATCATCCGCTCAAGAACTAAATTCATATCCTTCACCTTCTCACACATGAGCTAGTTACCCATGATAACCAAACTACTGAAACTTGATTGTGTGTTGCATCAAACATAATCCTTAGTTATACATGAGGATTCGACTATCTACCATATTTGAACATTTGAAACTAGAATTCATGGAATATAAACTATTTGCTATAGACACACCTAGAGTCATTAACCTTGTCTAGGGCAACTCTATTACAACTCGTATGCTATACTTGATACTTGATTGCTTACATGTACATATTATCAATTTGCAATTCATGTGTGTAATAATTGGTACACTTAATCAAACAACTGATAGAGGATGAAGTACTTGCTCAACAGTTAGTAGAGTACCAAATAACCTACTCAACGATTGGTAGAGGTCATCATGCCTGCTCAACAGTCGGTAGAGGCCCTACAACCTGCTCAACGACTGGTAGAGGCTATCGCACCTGCTCAACAATCGGTAGAGGTTCTTACTCTCTGACTGGTAGAGGTCTTTTTCCTGCTCAACAGTTGGACTTATTTTTGGATACTTTGTATACGATTCAATCACAAGGCTATTTTGCATTACATACATGTGTGTTTAGAGTCATAGAAGGACACAAAACCCTAATGTAAGGTAAATTGGTGATTGCGGTCCGGAACGTAATCATGAATTTACAGGTACGTTAAGGTAGTGTGAAATTCTATCAAGGTTTTTCGGTAGCTAACCAATTATAAACTTTAGTTACTTGGTAGTTCATTTGGTTTTCCTGTAGTCAATCAACTCATGCATTTCTTTTAAGACTCCTAAAACTTAAGTTTGGTGTTTTGTTAGATTCTTATTCTCCTTGCTATTCCAGACGAACCTAATCCAACTCTTAAAACTCACACATATCAACCCTCTTGTCCAAATTATTCGAAACATGTTATTCTATTACCTATACATTCATGTCATGCCTTAACCCAAAATTTTCAAACCACAGTTGCCCTAATTTCTATCCAATCATCGTCAACCTGTGTTTTTAATAACTTCGGGACGAAGTTTCCTAAAGTAGGGGAGACTGCAACATCACATAATTTCTTAAATTTATTTTTAATAAAAATTCAACTTAATCGTTTTAAATTTCATTATCATTACTATTATTATACTTACTACAATTGTCATTTTCATTATTATAAAACTATACAAAACAATTCGTAATTGATATGTGCCACTCAACTCATGATTTCATTTTGAACATGGATGGCTTAATTAGTGCTTTGCATCATTTATCTTTTACTTAGAGTCAAATCTTTTATTTTTATTTAGAGTCAAAGTTAATTTAATTAGAGTCAAACTCAATTAAGATAGTGAGTGTTATGTTCCAATAATTTAGCCTCTAGCCTTCATTGTAGTTGTTACTTGTAGACCTATAAATACTCCTTGCTTTGAGAAGAAATATATGCAAAAAAAAAAAAAAATTAGTCTAATACTCTCTCTAAATTTCTATTCTAGTTTCTTTTCACTATCTTGTCACTATTGACCCGACACCGTCCGATCCAAATTTCCGATTAGAATTCATGTTTCCGGGGAACCCGAAACGAACCCAAAACACCAAAATAATACCATTACTACTTATCTTCAACTTACTAGCAACCTTTCCTTTGACTACGTCTTTACGTTTGGAAACCTTTCATAGAGCTCAAGACAGTTCCGGAGCCAACATGCTTGTTTTTCTGTAGACGCATTTTTTTTGGGTTTCATTTTTCTTCAGAGAGGTATTAAAATATTTACTAATGTTTTCCTACATGTTTAATTATATACAAATACTAGAAATCAATTTTCTAGAATTTCTATGAAATGGTGACTTGATAAATAATTTATTATTATTTTTTAAATCTAGCCTATAAAGTTTTACTATTGACTTTAATCATATTCAATCAATTGTTACCAAAATAAGTAGAATTAATATATTTCTTGTATTAGCACGTATACTTTACATAGTATACAAGACATTATTTGATTAAATTTAATAGTATTTATGGATCATGAATTTTAAGAAATCAACCAATTATATACTTCTAAATGAAATCCTATATCATGTATTTTTCAAATTAGATACTGTTGATATTTTAAAAGTAATTATTTACAATAGTTACAACAAGAAAATGAACAAAACAGTCATTTTAATAATAAAACGAGAAGGTATGATTTAGTATGGATTATTATATTCTAGATATTACATTAATTCTAATGTAATGGGTACATGCGCATTTTATGAACCCTTATGGACTAACAAGATAAATTATTTACTTTTACAAACTTCTTTATAATATGACAATAAAGATAAATGTTTGGGTATTTCGAAAATTGGAATCTTACTTGTTTTCGATAAAGGTCACTAGTTGGAATCGATTAATATGCTAATAAACTCCATAACATACATCCTAAAATATTACTTTTAATTAGGTGCAAGCTTAACTCCTTGATTATTGTTGAATACTTCCAAGTCCAATCAAGGTGAGTTTTACATAGCCCCTTTTCTATTTATCACCATTTTTGGGGTGAAACATGTTACAACATTCTATATGCAATTCAATCATCAAAGTGTCTATGTGTTTTTCTATGTTGCATTATGTCTTGAACATGACTAGGGTAACCACAATTCTAGCATAATCATTAACATTGATCAGCCGACGGTATACAATGATAGATCTATTGGACTGACAATCCCACCCGGATACGTGCCTCCTACAAAGGTAGCGTGGGTGATTGTTATCGCATAACATATTCGAGTGAACCATGATCGTATGGGATGTACCACATTATAACAGTCACAAGGGTTGATTATGCACTCGATTTACTTCTAGTATGTTTTCACATATGGACTAGACTTGCCATGACACTTGAATTGTACAAGCTTTATTCAATTATCAAAACCTATGTAATTCTCACCAACTTTTGTTGACCCAAAATATTTTCAAACTTAACATGTTTCAGGTTATAGCTTGCTTGGAGTTTAGAGTTAATGCTTGAAGATGCATATTTAGTATTTCTCATTTAATGTACAAATTCTTGTAGAACAATTGTATGTAATGTATTTAAATCAATTATTGAAATTTATTATTTACCATGAGCTACTGAACAATCATCAAGACGTGACATCCCGATGTTTCCGCCATCGGTTGGGGTGTTACATATCCGCTTCCTCGTATTGATGATTTGTTTGACCAATTTCAAGGTGCGAATTGATGTTGTTGGTGAACGGGTATAGTTCACCATACAACAATGAAAGTAGTTGGGATAAATGAGCAACAAAGATAAGTGAAGTGAGGGTAATTAAGCATGAAATAAACCCAAGATTAACAAATATGGCATAAGAATCAATGGTAAAATGTACGGATTGATATGTGTGTATATATATATATAGATGGATACATTAAATCATGGATGTAACTATTTAGATTGAATTGTATAGTTGTGCAAGGTCACAGAAATGGTAAACCGTTTAGTAAGTGGAGTTATCTCGCATTGGATGCTAGTGTAATAAAATGAGTGCATAGTTGCTTATGCCCGGTAATGTGTGAAAGTGTTATGTATATAAAGGTTGGTCGTTATGTGTAGATTGAGTATAGGTTCGGAAACGTCATGTTTGTTCTAGAGAATACACGAAGGAAGAATGGTATGACGGTTCAAGATAACATGTACATGGGAATTGTACGTGCATGTGTATTGTAGTGTTACTAATCTTTTGTTATGAGGATGGTAATAAAGAATGCAGGTATGTAAGCATGAATATATGGAAATTGGAGGATAGGATCCGGAGACCGGATCCGAACTTGCAAAAAGGCGTTTGGATGTGATCATTAAGTATTATTGATGTTATTTCCATATTTTGAATATTTGCATGAAGTGTCACACCCTCAAATTTCCACCTGCGGAGTTCTACCGCGAGGCGTGTGACATACCAGGATCCAAGTCAACGGTCACAATAAACGACGTCTAAATGTAAAAGCATACGTAAACAAAACCATGCATAAGTTTAAAACCGACATACAACAGTGCGGAAGCATTTAAAGTTTACAAAAGTCATGCATAAATAAAACATAAGTTCTAAAGTTCATAATCCCAAAACGTGCAGATGAGACCCTAGACGCGAGACGACTCCAGTGCGACCACGTGCGCCTATCCATATGCTGCTACCTTAGCGACCTGAGAAAACATGCTAAAAGAGTCAACATATAATGCTGGTGAGTTCACAGGTTTTAATTAAACGTTTACAGTGATCCTTCAAAAATGTTACCATCACAATTACTACTATGCTAATGAGAACGCCAATCCAGGCGCAGAATGAGATACTCATACGGGTGAAACCATTGCTGACTAAGCCGAGTGTTACCCTTAATTCCTATGGGCTACCGTCATCGCCGGTAGACCTTGTTTTGTTTAGAGACAATATGCACCCGCACGGCCTCCAGCCGTCGAGTGGGGCTTGTCAGTTCCCAATAGCGCTATCCACATTTCCCCGCCATATACCCATGTTAGTGGTTTCAAGGGATTTTCGATGAACCGTATAGTAAGATAAGTGAGCCATAGTATAACGTGATAAAGAGTCATAAGTCATAAAAGAGTTTGTAAGCATGTTTCTCACCCCGAAAGTAAAAACTGTAAAATGTGGGGCCGTGAACTCACCTTAGGTTGCGTATTCCGTTTAAGAGTAAACCGTGTGCGTGATATGAGTAATCCGTCTATGAGATATGATAACCCCAACTATTGGCGACCTATCATAAGATATATGTCAAGTTAGACTAACAACCCATCGGGTTCATTAGTCCCTAAGTCCAGTCCATGACCATTATGTGTCCGAAAAGTATGTTTAACCGACAACCAGACAACGTAAGACAAGACTCGACATCCCATTGGTGACCCGACATTCCACGTGTTAGATAAATACAAGACAATCATGCCACATATGCAATTAAACATTTAATACGCGCAACAGTTCACCTAGTCTAGCATAATATCCGTTTAACGCATAAACAGGTCCGAATACGTGTTACTAAGTCATTGGGTGAATCCCGGGGTTCCTATCATGTTCCTAGGCGTCAAATCATGTTCCGGGATGTTAAAATATACATACAGCAGCATTACACGCGATTAGGAATCAAACTAGCGAATAGGATTGTAATCACTTGTAGTATAGGGGAATAGGATTGTAATCACTAGTAGTATAGGGGAATAGGCCTCTACTCGCCTATATATAGGCGAATAGGGCTTGTACTCGCCTATACATCAGGCATTTAGGGGCCTACTCGCCTAAAGCCTCATGCGAGTAGGTTCCTACTCGCCTATACTGTTCTGTAGTGCAATTTCGCGCGCCGAACACTCCAAATCTGATCTGAAACATGTAGGAACATCCAATAATCATCCTAACACATTAACAAACATATTTCAAGCAAAACCCCTAAGTTTTCATCGTTCTAACAGTTCCGAATGCGAGCGTTTTCCCAAAATAGCAACTTAGCATGTAAACATCACATCAACATGCAAGAACTTGCCCTAAATAGCAATTATCCAGATTAAATCACATAACCACGTTATCCAATAGCATCCTACTGTTCTAGCATCATCCTAGAGCAAACCCTAACATCATACAATCAACAACACACCTCATATCATCCTTAATCATCCAAAATCCTTCAAATGGGTCAAAACATCAAGTATCAACAATACACAACCAAAACCATTCAAACTCCTAGGACATCATCATACTAACTTGTAATAGCCATAAACATCATAATAACACAAAAACAATCATGATTCAATCCTAAAAATCCTACCTTTAATCACATATAACACATACAACACATGTAAAGGTGTGGGTTTGTTTAAAAACGGTTTTAAATGGATTTTCAAAGACAAAGACATTTATAAGTCAGGTCTGGACTTTTAGGGAGTAAAACATAATCATTTAAAGGTTTGGGTTTGAAGAACACACCTTGTAATCAAGAGGTAATGATGGAATAAGCTTGAAAATGGTGGTTTTGATGCAAAAACGAGTTCCAGAGGGTGTGTGGGTGTTGGGTTATGTTATGGGACGGCTAGGGTTGCACAAATGATGTTTTGGAGGTCAAGGGTGGTATTTATAAGCGTTTTTGGTCGTCCAGCACGTATTCATGCGAGTGTGCAGACCTATACGCGAGTAGGGTGCCTAATCGCATGACTGTATAGGCGATTAGCCCTACTCGCCTATAAGTATCCCCCTACTCGCCCCTATATCATGCGATTAGGCTATCCCTCCAAGCCTAATCGCCTATAGCCCTTGTGATCGTGTGTTTTGCGCGTTAAACCCCGTTTTAACACATGTTAGCACATATTCACATACCGACAAGTCACATAATGATTGTAAACATATAATACATGATAAATGACACGTTCCCGCCCGATCACCAATTCCCGGGACCCGAGACTTGCGTATGTTAAAACCCTAATGATGTGCGACTCGACTCGACCGACCATGTTATGTGTAACGTATGCGCGACTCGCTAAGGTAGACTTACTAAGTTTTCAAAAGTTAGTTACCGAAAGTTGCCGGGTGTCACATCATCCCCCTGTTGAAAGAATTTTCGTCCCGAAAATTTCCCGAAATCGAGGAGGAAAAACAAATAAGAAGAAAAATTTT
Organism: Ambrosia trifida; assembly: GCA_028751855.1. Lineage (NCBI taxonomy): Eukaryota > Viridiplantae > Streptophyta > Magnoliopsida > Asterales > Asteraceae > Ambrosia > Ambrosia trifida. The sequence continues at coordinate 160,140,719 of CM054123.1, read as the reverse complement.
CCGGGTCGTCACATCATCCCCCTGTTGAAAGGAATCTCGTCCCGAGATTCTTTCGGCTTCAACAGTAATGAGTGTACAACAAGTGAAGGTCATGAATCAAACGTGCCGGTAATAACCGGGAAACCACTTTCCCAAATATGAGTATGAGACAAGAGACCCCCGATGAAAGCCTACTGGAGCCTACTGTGATCGGTATAACTAACCCACTGGTACCGTCCTAGTAGCATCCCCAAAGGACCCTCATCAACCCAAAGAATGAGAAACAGAGACCAAACCACAAAGAAAACACCCGAAACACGAACGCACAACAATGCGGATAAAAGTATGACCAAAGCGTAACAAGAGATAAGAGAGAATACGTACGGGTAACAGTGTCTGGGTCCACCTTGTTCTCCCTAGTACCAATGACATCGTCACGAGCAGCTTGACCGCCACCTCCATTGCTTCCACCTCTGCCTACAGCCCTAGCTTCAGCTTGATTCAACTCTGGGCAGTCCTTCTTATGATGTCCCGATTGACCACAATGAAAACACCAACCACCCTGCTCTAACTTAGGGCAGGTACGCTTGACATGTCCCAACTTGCCACAATTAAAGCAACCCTGATTTCCCCGTCGAACGGGAGCAGCCATGCTAGTCCGAACCGGCCGAAGAGTCGCCCTACAATCCTTAGTTAGATGACCATTCCGGTGGCAATGATTACAACGAAACGTATCACAATTCCCAACATGATGGTACCCACACTGGTTGCACCTGGGGTTCTTTCCCACATACCTACTCCGCTTCTGCCCTGAATCTGACCCTGAAGCTTCAAGCCTCCTCACCTGTTGAGGCTGAACTGATGCTGACCTCTCTCCAACATTATCCCATTTCCTTTTGTTGTTCTCACTCGCACCAAAGATATGGGGATCGCGTTCCATGAACACCTTGAAAGTACACACCTGCTGACCGAGAGGGGGCGGCGGTGGAGGGGGTTGTTGATTGTCGACGTTCCCACCTAGGCCATGTTGAGCGAACTGGAAGGTAGTAAGAGCAATGGACACCTGTTGCTGGATCAAATTGTTCAGCTCTTCTCGGGTTATGCTGATGTTTTCCCGACCCTCGCCACTATTACGAACACCACGATCACCAGACATCTTCTGCCGAAAACATGAGACGAGACACTCAGTACCGTAAACAAACCAAGCTACAAGTGACCAACGAACTCAGAATACGGTTACAGCATGACCGTTAGTCCGAACACAAAGTCCACCAAGATTTTCATGCATTTCGATTTGTGATTTCGTGTGCACCCGAAATAACAAATCGCTCTACATGGTCCCCAAGGCGTGCTTCGAGCTAGAACTTCAGGTCACCCGATAACCACATCCCAGAATGATACAACTAACTCAAAGATCGATAAATAAGTCCCCTCGGCTGTAATCCAGAGAAGAAAATAAAGTGAAGCTAAAAATGGCCAAGAATGAGATAAGTAATGTGACACTGTATGATAAGGAGACCGACACCCCGACAAGGTTAGTATGTTTGCCCAAAAGACACGACTCAAATGTATGTGACCGTCTAGTGTGTGTGACTCGGCTATAGTCTAGACTCTACATGCAGTCCTAGTTCACTATAACCATTGGCTCTGATACCAATCTGTCACACCCTCAAATTTCCACCTGCGGAGTTCTACCGCGAGGCGTGTGACATACCAGGATCCAAGTCAACGGTCACAATAAACGACGTCTAAATGTAAAAGCATACGTAAACAAAACCATGCATAAGTTTAAAACCGACATACAACAGTGCGGAAGCATTTAAAGTTTACAAAAGTCATGCATAAATAAAACATAAGTTCTAAAGTTCATAATCCCAAAACGTGCAGATGAGACCCTAGACGCGAGACGACTCCAGTGCGACCACGTGCGCCTATCCATATGCTGCTACCTTAGCGACCTGAGAAAACATGCTAAAAGAGTCAACATATAATGCTGGTGAGTTCACAGGTTTTAATTAAACGTTTACAGTGATCCTTCAAAAATGTTACCATCACAATTACTACTATGCTAATGAGAACGCCAATCCAGGCGCAGAATGAGATACTCATACGGGTGAAACCATTGCTGACTAAGCCGAGTGTTACCCTTAATTCCTATGGGCTACCGTCATCGCCGGTAGACCTTGTTTTGTTTAGAGACAATATGCACCCGCACGGCCTCCAGCCGTCGAGTGGGGCTTGTCAGTTCCCAATAGCGCTATCCACATTTCCCCGCCATATACCCATGTTAGTGGTTTCAAGGGATTTTCGATGAACCGTATAGTAAGATAAGTGAGCCATAGTATAACGTGATAAAGAGTCATAAGTCATAAAAGAGTTTGTAAGCATGTTTCTCACCCCGAAAGTAAAAACTGTAAAATGTGGGGCCGTGAACTCACCTTAGGTTGCGTATTCCGTTTAAGAGTAAACCGTGTGCGTGATATGAGTAATCCGTCTATGAGATATGATAACCCCAACTATTGGCGACCTATCATAAGATATATGTCAAGTTAGACTAACAACCCATCGGGTTCATTAGTCCCTAAGTCCAGTCCATGACCATTATGTGTCCGAAAAGTATGTTTAACCGACAACCAGACAACGTAAGACAAGACTCGACATCCCATTGGTGACCCGACATTCCACGTGTTAGATAAATACAAGACAATCATGCCACATATGCAATTAAACATTTAATACGCGCAACAGTTCACCTAGTCTAGCATAATATCCGTTTAACGCATAAACAGGTCCGAATACGTGTTACTAAGTCATTGGGTGAATCCCGGGGTTCCTATCATGTTCCTAGGCGTCAAATCATGTTCCGGGATGTTAAAATATACATACAGCAGCATTACACGCGATTAGGAATCAAACTAGCGAATAGGATTGTAATCACTTGTAGTATAGGGGAATAGGATTGTAATCACTAGTAGTATAGGGGAATAGGCCTCTACTCGCCTATATATAGGCGAATAGGGCTTGTACTCGCCTATACATCAGGCATTTAGGGGCCTACTCGCCTAAAGCCTCATGCGAGTAGGTTCCTACTCGCCTATACTGTTCTGTAGTGCAATTTCGCGCGCCGAACACTCCAAATCTGATCTGAAACATGTAGGAACATCCAATAATCATCCTAACACATTAACAAACATATTTCAAGCAAAACCCCTAAGTTTTCATCGTTCTAACAGTTCCGAATGCGAGCGTTTTCCCAAAATAGCAACTTAGCATGTAAACATCACATCAACATGCAAGAACTTGCCCTAAATAGCAATTATCCAGATTAAATCACATAACCACGTTATCCAATAGCATCCTACTGTTCTAGCATCATCCTAGAGCAAACCCTAACATCATACAATCAACAACACACCTCATATCATCCTTAATCATCCAAAATCCTTCAAATGGGTCAAAACATCAAGTATCAACAATACACAACCAAAACCATTCAAACTCCTAGGACATCATCATACTAACTTGTAATAGCCATAAACATCATAATAACACAAAAACAATCATGATTCAATCCTAAAAATCCTACCTTTAATCACATATAACACATACAACACATGTAAAGGTGTGGGTTTGTTTAAAAACGGTTTTAAATGGATTTTCAAAGACAAAGACATTTATAAGTCAGGTCTGGACTTTTAGGGAGTAAAACATAATCATTTAAAGGTTTGGGTTTGAAGAACACACCTTGTAATCAAGAGGTAATGATGGAATAAGCTTGAAAATGGTGGTTTTGATGCAAAAACGAGTTCCAGAGGGTGTGTGGGTGTTGGGTTATGTTATGGGACGGCTAGGGTTGCACAAATGATGTTTTGGAGGTCAAGGGTGGTATTTATAAGCGTTTTTGGTCGTCCAGCACGTATTCATGCGAGTGTGCAGACCTATACGCGAGTAGGGTGCCTAATCGCATGACTGTATAGGCGATTAGCCCTACTCGCCTATAAGTATCCCCCTACTCGCCCCTATATCATGCGATTAGGCTATCCCTCCAAGCCTAATCGCCTATAGCCCTTGTGATCGTGTGTTTTGCGCGTTAAACCCCGTTTTAACACATGTTAGCACATATTCACATACCGACAAGTCACATAATGATTGTAAACATATAATACATGATAAATGACACGTTCCCGCCCGATCACCAATTCCTGGGACCCGAGACTTGCGTATGTTAAAACCCTAATGATGTGCGACTCGACTCGACCGACCATGTTATGTGTAACGTATGCGCGACTCGCTAAGGTAGACTTACTAAGATTTCAAAAGTTAGTTACCGAAAGTTGCCGGGTGTCACATGAAGTCACTTAATGAACTAACGAAATGGTTATGTGGTAGTTGCAGGTTGTCTAGTCTAGCTCACAAAGCAAGAAATGGTTGAAGGTCGAGCGAGGACGCGGATTGTATGGGATCGCGGTCACGTAAACTAATGAAGATGAGTTGTATTAGATGTACTAACAAACAATAAAAGATGAAACACCTATAATATCTTGTAGCTATGGGTTCCAAACATAAGAAAATGTTTTTATAAAGCAAGAAATTTTCTGGTTCGAATTTCCGCTGCGTATTTTCAGTTTGAAAGGTTTAGGGTGTTTCAAGTTGGTATCAGAGCCCTGGTTTGAGTGAAATATTGTACATGAAAGTAAGTACCTGAACTCAAACCTATGTGCTCTTGAAATTAGTGACCCGTACAATCCAAGACTCGATCAAGGCCCAAAGGTAGAATTTAATATTAACTCACATGAGATGTTAACAACTAATTGTGGTGTTTATGTTAAGGTGAGCTTTTGTGGTGATGATGAAGAGGTCTCTAGGACATGATCCAAGATAGATATCGGAAACTGTGGAATGGATAGAATGCTCGCAGGTACGTAGTATTAATACCTTGGTACCAGTGGGAGAGAATTCTTTGGGATGGTAAAAAGTAGATGGAAAAACAACCATGTTGTTAGGAAAGGAGATTGAAAATGTAGCACAAAGCTGAAAACCAGTCCCCAGGCATAAGGTAATGCTTACATGAAGGCACGTGGATAGCATGTGGACTGTGCGCCTGGCCAGTGCACAAGAAGCATGCGATGCACGTGAGACCATGAGAATCATCACAGGTATGCCTGGTAAAATTGGAAAGTAAGTGGTCGTGTGGGTGAATGGGTGGAATGAAACTTCTATAAAAGTGTGAATGTGAAGGGGGATTTCCCTTAGAAGATATCAAACTAAACGTATGTATATTGTGCCTATAAATTAATTATGGCAATGAATGAATAAGTAACTAGACGTCAGTTGTGGGTAAAGTAGACGACCCTCAAGTGATAGAGAGCAGTCTATATGAATAAAAGGTTTGAGTCCGTAGGTAAGTACGGATCAAACCTATATGAATGAAAGGTGGAATAAAAGGTTTGAGTCTGTAGGTAAGTACAAATCAAACCTATATGAATGAAAGGTGGAATTAAAGGTTTGAGTCCGTAGGTAAGCACGGATCAAACCTACATGAATGAAAGGTAGGAATGAAAGGTTTAAATCCGTAAGTAAGCACGGATCAAACCTACATGAATGAAAGGTTGGAATGAAAGGTTTGAGTCCGTAGGTAAGTACGGATCAAACCTACATGAATGAAAGGTAGGAATGAAAGGTTTAAATCCGTAAGTAAGCACGGATCAAACCTACATGAATGAAAGGTTGGAATAAAAGGTTTGAGTCTGTAGGTAAGTACAAATCAAACCTATATGAATGAAAGGTGGAATAAAAGGTTTGAGTCCGTAGGTAAGCACGGATCAAACCTACATGAATGAAAGGTAGGAATGAAAGGTTTAAATCCGTAAGTAAGCACGGATCAAACCTACATGAATGAAAGGTTGGAATGAAAGGTTTGAGTACGTAGGTAAGTACGGATCAAACCTACATGAATGAAAGGTAGGAATGAAAGGTTTAAATCCGTAAGTAAGCACGGATCAAACCTACATGAATGAAAGGTTGGAATGAAAGGTTTGAGTCCGTAGGTAAGTACGGATCAAACCTACATGAATGAAAGGTAGGAATGAAAGGTTTAAATCCGTAAGTAAGCACGGATCAAACCTACATGAATGAAAGGTTGGAATGAAAGGTTTGAGTCCGTAGGTAAGTACGGATCAAACCTATATGAATGAAAGGTTGGAATGAAAGGTTTGAATCCGTAAGTAAGCACGGATCAAACTTATATGAATGAAAAGTAGAAATAAAAGATTTGAACCCGTAGGTAAATACGGATCCAATATATATATAAATTAAAGGTAGGAATTAAATATATGAATCCATATGTAAGCCCCTTCATTTACTCATAAGTCGGCTCATCTTTGATAGCATGAAAATGTTGAATGGCCTTAACGGGTCAAATGGGTGGACTTGTAGAAATTGTAGAAATGACCCTGAACGGGTCAAATGGTGGAAATGTAAAAATATAGAATAACCCAAGTAATGGGTCAGATTAGTTGGAATGTTGTAGAAATATAGAATAGTATATGGAACGGGTCATTCAGAAAGGAATGAAGGGAAAAAAAGTCCCATCTCTAACGGAGGTAGATTGGGAAGTTGTATGTACTTAGTTGCAATAACAATAACTTAGTTGGGGACACACATGTTATGTGACAACTTATTTACTAAGGTTGTGTGAATGAATTAATTTAACAAGAAAGGAAAATTTTTATGAATTGACAGAATGTGGTCTGGTCTGTACGCCTAAATGGAAAAGAAGTAAAACCCATAATATAAACTATAAATAGAATGGATAGATGGAGACAATGACCGAAGGTCAAAAAAAAAAAAAAATTATCCTTATGTCTGGTTGGGTGTTCAAAAGTCAAATTGTTGAGATTTTGTGAAATAACAAATAAAATGAAAGGATCATATGTAAGAATGTTAGATGCATGACTTGGTTTTGTATCGTAATGGGAATGTTATCAAGGAATTTTAGATAGTTGGACGTGCAAAGGAAAGAATTTTGCATGGACTATTAAAAGACAATTATTATGAATGCAAAGTATGTGTCTAACCAATATCCTTGTAGATACGAATGGTCGAATTTTGGATATGATGAGATCTATAAGATAGGTGGTATGATGCAAACGAGTTGGAACTCGTCGCGTGAATGAACCAAACCAAACTAATTATGGCATGAACTTGTGAAGGAACAAGTCAATCCGACATATGGATTGTCGGCTAACGCCGTGAGAAGAAGGTTAGTAAATTCTATTATGTATGATTGTTTAGTAGGAAATTGATATGTTGAATAGTACCCCGTATGAATTAATGGTAGCTCAGGTATGATGTTATTTGGAAAGTTTGACTTTTAAAGGTCCAAAGATGGATGAATCTTTGGCCTAGACTCGGGGTCGGTAAGCAATGGACACATGTGTCAATAGTAAGTAGTGCATGAAATGAATTAACAAACAAATAGGCGTGAATAGAATGGCCCTGAAATTTACCAAAGAGGGGTGGGGTGTATATGTAGAGGTACCGATTCAGTAGTGCCTATGGAATTATGACTAACTCTCAAGTTAAGTGAGAATGAATGGGGAATGAATTAGTAGGTATGTTGTGAAAGTGATAACCACGATTTAAGGTTTGGGATATACGTATGTATATAGTCTAACTAGCTACATGGTTGAAAGGACTTAAAAGGAATGCTAATAGTGGAATATTGTAGTAATCCCGTGATGGACGCCTTGTGACTAATGTAGGAATGAACGGCTAAGTAGTATTTATGGGTTAAATATGTAACTAATTGATTTATTATGTTTAATAAATGGGATAGGCCTCTTGTAATATAAGAGTGTAAGAACAAAACATAGAAATATGTTTTGCCACGAGTAAAGTTATTTTTATAGTCTATATGTGGGCTTGCAACATGGCATGAAACTTTGAATGAAATGAATGAGTAAATAAGTAAGTAGAGAATTCCTGGTATAGTAGTAATGAATGAGGTTTCGGGGACGAAACCTTCTTTAAGGGGGGTAGACTTGTAACATCCCGAAAATCCATTTCGCTTAATTACACTATTAGGCGTGAATAAGAAATGACAAAACGAATTAAATAGTAGAATCAGCCTTTTATGGATAATAAAACGGGATGATAAGAATGTGGGTTATGCTCTAATATGAAAATTACCTAGTGAAAGTTATTATCTTTATAATGGGGAAATAACACTAGAAAGAAACTTGCAAAGTTAAGTTTCATAATAAAATGGAAGAAGGGAAAACTTGAGGGGCTATTAGTGTAACCTCTTGGTGTTATTAAAATGTGGAAGAACACCCATTTGGGTGTAAACGTATTCAGCCCCAAAGGGGCATTCTAGAGCCAAAACCTAGCCTAATAATCCCTCAATTGAAGAAGTTAATGCAAGAGATTGAAGTAATGGATGAAGGGTGTGTTCTAGAAGGATAATCTTCAAGGATTGATCTTTGGTAAGAACCCTAACCCCCAAATTCGTGTAGGGTTCGAACCCCACATGTGGGTTTTGAGCAAAACATGTTAAATTCGTATTATTGCTTGATTGTAAGTGATATTGTTCATCCCTAATGGTTTAGAGATGAGCTAATCACTAGAAGTGCTTGTTTGCAAAAGATGATGATATTAGGTTTTCATTAGAGCTTTGATGTTGTTAAATTAGTTGTAAATCCATGTGATTGTAGGAATAATGTGTAGTTGATGATATTTATGTGGAAATTGGTCATGATTGATGGTGATTATGTGTTTTGGTGGAATGTGTGTATTAGGAGCTTGTACAATGTGCTCAAAATATGGTACGCACATCAAGTGTTTGATGAAATGTCTAGATGAACTTGAATGCAAGTAATTGATGAATATGAATGGAATATGATGATTGTTGGTAAATTAACATAAAGGATGTATTTTGATGGAAACCATGTGTGAATTAGAATGGATTGTATGTAGGTATGTATGTATGCACGTAAGTGATCTTATGGTTGTATGTGTCCTACAATATGTGAATATGATGTTTGTGGTGAGATTTGGTGGTGTTAGTTGATTTGGTACAAAATAGTGTGAAATTAATCACTTTGGACAGCCCTAGATAGTCATCTTGTAAAGGGCATATTTCATTCGTTATTAGGATTTATAAGACGAGCCTTATATCGTTGAAAATTTTGGTGCACATGTTACATTTCATATTTAGTCATGTGAGGCTGGTTATGAGATTTAGTGGGTCAAAACAGCATGATAAGTTAGTAAATTAGTTCTAACAGCATGCTGTTTGGAACCATTTCATGTGCAGACCTGAACTTTAAAAATGCATATAAAATCATAGAAAAATCGTTAAGAGGTGTTCTTTATATGCTTGGAAAGGTCTTTGAATGACGCACATTTTGTATTTGATAGTCAAGATCTGATTCCGAGGTTTAGAAGGGGAAAAACGCCCTTGAACAGCAGCTGCGCAGAAAATCGCTGCACATTTATAATGTAATATTTAATATGAAAAGGTGTAAGAATGTACATGCTTGTAGTAGTCTTGGAGTACGGATTGTAGGGAAAGAATAGCGTGTTATGTGGCATTCAAAAGTGTCTAAGAACACTTACCAACTAGTTCATGCAAGTATTTTCACTAACGGGTCAAACGGGTAGTATATGGAAAGACTTATTGAATAGAACTAGTTGTTGAATGTATTGATGTCATGTTTGAATGATGTAGAATGAATACTAATGTTTGAATAGGTAAGTTCCAAATTAGTATTCTAACACGGCATGTTGACTTGAAAGTAAGCTAGGTACAAGAAGCTTAAAAGTAAACGGGTCAAGTGGATATGATCTCGAGCAAGGTGAAAAGCTTGGGACTATAAGTCAAACACGTATAAGGCGAAAACACTCCTACGGGCAAAGGTAAGTGACTTATGATGCAAACTCTTGGTTTAATAATTGTATGCTTATGTATAAATAGATAATGGGAAACAAGTATGAAAAGGTAATTTATAATAAGGTAAGCGAATTGATGTTGTTGGTGAACGGGTATAGTTCACCATACAACAATGAAAGTAGTTGGGATAAATGAGCAACAAAGATAAGTGAAGTGAGGGTAATTAAGCATGAAATAAACCCAAGATTAACAAATATGGCATAAGAATGAATGGTAAAATGTACGGATTGATATGTGTGTATATATATATAGATGGATACATTAAATCATGGATGTAACTATTTAGATTGAATTGTATAGTTGTGCAAGGTCACAGAAATGGTAAACCGTTTAGTAAGTGGAGTTATCTCGCATTGGATGCTAGTGTAATAAAATGAGTGCATAGTTGCTTATGCCCGGTAATGTGTGAAAGTGTTATGTATATAAAGGTTGGTCGTTATGTGTAGATTGAGTATAGGTTCGGAAACGTCATGTTTGTTCTAGAGAATACACGAAGGAAGAATGGTATGACGGTTCAAGATAACATGTACATGGGAATTGTACGTGCGTGTGTATTGTATTGTTACTAATCTTTTGTTATGAGGATGGTAATAAAGAATGCAGGTATGTAAGCATGAATATATGGAAATTGGAGGATAGGATCCGGAGACCGGATCCGAACTTGCAAAAAGGCGTTTGGATGTGATCATTAAGTATTATTGATGTTATTTCCATATTTTGAATATTTGCATGAAGTCACTTAATGAACTAACGAAATGGTTATGTGGTAGTTGCAGGTTGTCTAGTCTAGCTCACAAAGCAAGAAATGGTTGAAGGTCGAGCGAGGACGCGAATTGTATGGGATCGCGGTCACGTAAACTAATGAAGATGAGTTGTATTAGATGTACTAACAAACAATAAAAGATGAAACACCTATAATATCTTGTAGCTATGGGTTCCAAACATAAGAAAATGTTTTTATAAAGCAAGAAATTTTCTGGTTCGAATTTCCGCTGCGTATTTTCAGTTTGAAGGTTTAGGGTGTTTCAGTTAGCTAGACGTTAAGTACGTTATTTGTAACATTTCGTAATTATACTTGTACGTTACACGACTATTATTAATAAAACGTCAAGTTCTACCTATATTATTCGCATTAATTATTTTTGTCGCATAATTGGAACCCTAATACCTTATATATATATATATATATATATTATATATGTGGAAGTGGGAATTAAATGTCAAAAAAATAAACTGCTTGGGCCGGGAATCGAACCCGCGCCCAAGCCGGCCCAAACCAAGCACAACCATAAACCAGCTGGGCTGGCCTTCACACTTGTTTAAACCTAGACGCGTTTTAAACTTATACTTGATTTTTAAAAGCTTCACAATTGACTAAGGAAAGTCAACTGTGGACGCGTATGATTCAATCAATCATATTAACTTGTAATTGGTATAATTTTGGCATCTCTACGCGATGATCGGCCTCGTCTGACTAAGCCACACGTTGATTGTGATCAATTGTTACCCAAATTAACTTGATTACGCGTATAGGCTTCAATTCGTGGTCAAACATACCAATTTGATCACTGATGCATCCTCCCTATAAATTGGCCCTCTGCGAAGCTTTACAACTCGCTCATACACTCTTCTCAACCCCCAATTTTCTTCAAATCAATCTGATTATTATTATTACGATCGCTGTTTGACTTTATCCTTGACCGGGCAATCGAACATCGAGACAACATTGTAAGCTTAATCTTTTCTGTGGGTTTTGATCACCGGCGTTCACACATCAAAAGCCCTAACATCAATTGAGCCAATGATGTGTGAATCGTATTATTGCAGAAACTAGGGTTTCGAAGTATTAATTTGGGGAAGAAACTGTTTGTGTATACTGTATTTATTTTTTTATAAACTGAAATGAATCACAACCACAGGCCTAGGCCAAGTGGTTGTGACTGTTGCTCGTAACCCAGGGCACCCGGGTTCGAATCCCGGCTTGGGCGCCCCTTTTCCACATTTTCTTCATTTTTTAAAAACCAACCATTTATAATTATATATTATATATCAAATCTTATAAATTCGTTTTTAAATATTAAAATTTTTTTATAAATTCTAAAAAATTATATTTATCAAATCTGAGATAAAAGTTTTATTTAAAATTTTTAGTTTTCTGAAATTAATTGATTTAATATTTATAATAATTAAATCAATTTTATACTATTATATTTATAAAAATCCATTAAAATATCAAAACAATTTTATTAATTTCCACAAAAATTATCCTATGTTTGTACAATGTTAAACTTTACTAAAATAATTTTTAATTCAGAAAAATCATTTATTTTATATTTTTAATCAATTTTTGTTAGATGTAATCATAATTAAATCATAATAAATTCAATTTTTATTATTTTTGCACCAAAATTTTATACAATTTATTTTTAAATATTTAGAACAGAAATATGATTTTTAAAATAATAATTCTTTAATTTTAGTATTTTTGAATATTAATGTTATATATTGGCAATTTGTAATAAATAGATTTAAAAATCTATTTTAAAGGAAATAATTTTATAAAAATTATTTTTATACTTCAAACACATTATTGTGAACATTCTAAATTCAAATTTTATAAAAAGACTTTCTTTTATTTAATTATCAAATTTCCCTTTTATTTAATTAACATTTTATTTTAAATTCAACAATTGGATACCCCCAAATCGACACCCTAGGATATACTTATAAACTAGTTAGACTTAGACTTATTTGTTGCCTTATACATAGGGTAACACTTGGCAATCTATTGGGCTACACTTATACTATTCCTCAATACCTAATACTTTACCAAGGTGAGTTTACATAATCCTGTTTATGCGATTCTTTATACTTGCAACACTTTTAAGCAATTCAACATGCATGTCTAGTAGTAAACTTTATTGCCTCATGAATTAGTCAACAGTTTCAACGAGTTTCAACATTTACATAATCATTAGCTATGGCCAAGCCGGCGATACTCAATAATAGATCTATTGGATTGACAACCCCACCCGGATACGTGTACCTCCTACATAGGTAACGTGGGTGATTGTTATCATTCAACATATTACTAAGGTGAACCGAAGATGACGGGATGGACCTAAACTAGTCGGAGGTTTGATTATGTCAACATATTATACTATTCATGTAGACTTAAATTTACGATAGACATACGAATTGCTAGACTTTTATACTTAAACTATATGCTTAACATGGATTATGTATTCTCACCAACTTCTAGTTGACCCCCCCATTTTTACAACTCAACAGGTAATAATGATGCATGAAGATTAGAGTATTTATGAAGACAATAAGGAGTCTATGCATTCTTGATTCTTGTGTGATGTATTAGATTTCCACGTTTAAAACTCTTATGTATTTCAATTTTTGGATATTTACAATTTAATATTTATTTCAATTAAAATTTGGATTACCATGTGCTACTGTATACTCATCAATACGTGACACCTCGATGTTTCCGCCATCGGTGGGGGTGTTACATTATTACTACGATTAGAAACATCCAAATGAACGGCAACGGGAACGGTCACGGCAACGGGAACGGGAACGGGAACGGCAATGGTAATGGAAATGGACCCCCAGCCTGCACCCTTAAGCATTTCAACTCATGTAACCCTCCAAAGTTTAGTGGTGAAGAAGGAGCTACAGGACTCCTCCAATGGTTTGAGGGTATTGAGAATACCTTCATCAACAGTGAGTGCCCCGACAACTTCAAGGTTCGTTACGCCATGAGTGTTCTCCATAAACGAGCACTCACTTGGTGGAATGAAGAAAAGCGTACTCGTGGGGCTGAAGTCGCTCTTGCTATGACATGGGACCAAGTCAAGGAGGTCATGAAGGAAGAATTTTGTCCTCGCAATGAAGTTAAGAAGCTTGAGGATGAGTTCCACACCTTAGCTCAAGATAGTGGGGAAAACCTTGCCTACAACACCCGCTTTCACGAGCTTAGCTTATTGTTGCCTCACAAAGTTACTCCTCTGCCGGTAGCCATCGAGAAGTACATCGGTGGTCTGCCCATGCAAATTCAGGACACCGTTTGGGGAAGGAATCCTGCAACTTTGGAAGAGGCCAAACGTCTAGCGGCCACTCTTACTGATAATCACGTGAAGAACGGTACTCTCTTCCGCAAGGGCACAAAGAAGACGGTTGCCAAAGACACACCACAACCTGCAATTGAAGTCAAGCCTGAGGCCTCAAGCAACAAAAAGCGCAAGGCTAGAAACTATATGGTTGCTGCTACTCCACCTGCTACCCAAAACCCAGCCAAGAAACCCTATGGTGGAACACACCCTCTTTGCAACACCTGCCAGTTCCATCATCTTCCTGGTAGACCATGCCGCCAGTGCAATAACTGTAAACGGTATGGGCACTACACCAATGCCTGTCAAGCCCCTGCTGCCCAAAGCAACCAAAACAACCGAGCCAGAAACAACCCTGCTCCCAACCAACAAAACAACAGGCCTACTCGTGGTCAATGCTACGATTGTGGCAGCCCTGATCACTACATCAACAACTGCCCTAATCGTAACCAAAACCAAAACCAAAACCGAAACCAAAACCAAAACCAGAACCGCAACCAGAACCAAGGTGCTCGAGGTCGCGCCTACAATCTCAACGCTAACCAGGCTCGAGACAACAACGAGGTGGTGAATGGTACGTTCCTCATTAATAACCAGTATGCATCCATATTATTTGATTCGGGAGCTGATAAGTCATTTGTATCACTAAAGTTTGAACCTTTAATTAACTTACCCCACACTAATCTAGAGGAGCCTTTAGTGGTAGAGGTAGCTAACGGGAAGTCTATTTCGATCGACTCTATTATTCGTAACTGCTTGTTGAACCTCGACGATCATACCTTCTCTATCGATCTCATCCCCATGCATCTTGGAAGTTTTGATGTTATAGTAGGCATGGACTGGTTGTCAACTCATCGTGCCGAAATTCTGTGCTTCAAGAAAGTCATACGCATTCCTCTCGAATCTGGTGAGATTTTGAAAATCTATGGTGAGAAACCCTGTGGCGAGCTTAAACTTATGTCTTGTACTACTGCCCAAAAGTACTTACGAAAGGGGTATACAGCCTTCTTAGCTAACGTGATAGAGAAGAAGGACAAAGGCAAAAGTATCCAAGACATTCCTATTATTCGAGACTATCCTGAAGTCTTCCCAGAGGATTTACCTGGTTTGCCTCCTGCTCGACAAGTTGAATTTCGTATTGATCTTGTTCCTGGTGCTAATCCTATCGCTAAAGCTCCTTATCGTCTTGCACCCTCTGAGATGCAAGAACTTGCCAGTCAATTACAGGAACTTTCTGAAAAAGGGTTCATTCGCCCTAGTTCTTCTCCGTGGGGAGCCCCTGTCTTGTTCGTTAAAAAGAAGGATGGTTCTCTTAGAATGTGTATTGACTACCGTGAACTCAACAAACTCACCATCAAGAATCGTTATCCACTTCCTAGGATTGACGATCTCTTCGATCAACTTCAAGGAGCAACCCACTTCTCGAAGATTGATCTCCGTTCTGGTTATCATCAGCTTAGAGTCCACGATGAAGATATTCCCAAGACAGCTTTTCGCACACGCTATGGTCACTATGAATTCATGGTTATGCCTTTTGGATTGACCAATGCTCCCGCAGTGTTTATGGATTTGATGAATCGGGTTTGTAGACCCTATCTCGACAAATTCGTGATCGTCTTCATTGATGATATTTTGATTTACTCTAAATCAAAATCCGATCACGAGCAACATCTTCACTCTATCTTGAATCTCCTAAAGAAAGAACAAATGTATGCCAAGTTCTCAAAATGTGAATTTTGGCTTAAGGAAGTTCAATTTTTGGGACATGTCATTGATATGAACGGGATTCATGTTGATCCCGCAAAGATCGAAGCTGTGAAAAATTGGAGTGTTCCTCAAACTCCAACTGAAGTCCGTTCTTTCCTTGGTTTGGCTGGTTATTATCGTCGATTCATCGCCAATTTCTCCAAGATCGCTGTTCCTCTCACTACCTTAACTCACAAGGGTAAACCCTACGAGTGGGGACCAAAGCAAGAGGAAGCATTCGAAACTCTTAAGCTGAAACTCTGTGAAGCTCCTATCTTGTCTCTACCTGATGGTAATGATGATTTCGTGGTCTACTGTGATGCATCGAACCAGGGTCTTGGTTGTGTTCTCATGCAACGAGGAAAGGTTATTGCTTATGCGTCTCGACAACTCAAGACTCACGAAAAGAATTATACCACTCATGATCTTGAATTTGGCGCTGTCGTCTTTGCTCTCAAGATTTGGAGACATTATCTTTATGGGACCAAATGTGTGGTGTTCACGGACCACAAAATTCTCCAACATGTCTTCGACCAAAAGAATCTTAACATGAGGCAACGACGTTGGGTTGAATTACTTAACGACTATGATTGCGAAATTCGCTACCATCCTGGCAAGGCGAATGTTGTGGCTGACGCACTTAGTCGTAAGGAGCGTGTCAAACTCCAATGTGCAAGAGTTCGTACTGATCTTCAAGATCGCATTCTCCAGGCTCAACACACATCAGTCACCCAAGGTAACATGTACGATGAAATGTCTTGTGGTACTGAAACTCAACTTGAAACCAAACCCGATGGTCTTCTCTATTTCCTTAATCGACTGTGGATTCCCAACCGTGATGATCTTCGTACTTTCCTCATGAACGAGGCTCATAAGTCTCGTTATTCTATTCATCCTGGAGCTGACAAGATGTACCAAGATCTCCGTTATTCTTATTGGTGGCCTGGTATGAAGAAAGACATTGCTCTTTTTGTTGCAAAATGCCTCACTTGTTCCAAGGTCAAGGCTGAACATCAACGACCATCTGGTATGCTTGAACAACCAGAAATTCCTGTATGGAAATGGGAGAGCATAGCTATGGATTTCATCACCAAACTTCCTCGTACACCCAAAGGCTTTGACAGTATTTGGGTAATCGTCGATCGCTTGACCAAGTCAGCTCACTTCTTACCTATTCGTGAGAAGTATTCTGTGGAAAGGTTGGCAAAGATGTACGTAAGTGAAATCGTATGTCGTCATGGTATACCTTTGGACATTATTTCTGATCGCGATGGTCGTTTCACCTCTCACTTTTGGGAGTCTCTACAAGATACTTTGGGTACCAAGTTGAACCTGAGCACTGCTTATCACCCTCAAACTGATGGTCAGACTGAACGAACCATTCAGACACTTGAGGATATGCTCAGGGCATGTATCATCGATTTTGGTGGCGCATGGGATTCTCATCTTCCTTTGGTTGAGTTTTCATACAACAACAGTTATCACGCCAGCATTAACATGGCTCCTTTCGAGGCACTCTATGGTCGGAAATGTCGTTCACCTGTCTGTTGGACTGAGGTTGGTGAAGCTCGTATTACTGGATCCGAACTAATCCAGGAAACCACAGACAAAATTCAGCTTATTCAGGATAATCTTCTCAAGGCTAGAAGTCGCCAGAAGAGTTATGCTGATAGACGTCGTAAACCCTTGGAATTTCAAGTTGGGGACCTTGTACTACTTAAGGTATCCCCTTGGAAGGGAGTAATTCGTTTCGGTAGAAAGGGAAAGCTAGCTCCTCGATACGTAGGCCCCTTCAAAATTCTTGACAGAGTTGGAAAAGTGGCTTACAAACTTGAACTTCCACCTGAGCTAAGCAATGTTCATCCGACCTTCCATGTTTCGAATCTCAAGAAATGCTTAGCGGATGAGAACCTTCATGTTCCTCTTGAGGATGTGCAAATTGATGAAAGCATGCACATTATCGAGAAACCCGTCGAGATTGTTGATACTGGAGTCAAGAAACTCAAGCGCAGTCGTATTCCTATCGTTAAGGTTCGTTGGGAATCTAAACGAGGCCCAGAGTTCACTTGGGAACGTAAAGACCAGATGAAGTCGAAGTATCCACATCTTTTTCCACCAGACTCTCCAACTCCAACTTCGGGACGAAGTTCCTAAAAGTAGGGGAGACTGTAACATTTCGTAATTATACTTGTACGTTACACGACTATTATTAATAAAACGTCAAGTTCTACCTATATTATTCGCATTAATTATTTTTGTCGCATAATTGGAACCCTAATACCTTATATATATATATATATATATATATATATATATATATATATATATATATATATTATATATGTGGAAGTGGGAATTAAATGTCAAAAAAATAAACTGCTTGGGCCGGGAATCGAACCCGCGCCCAAGCCGGCCCAAACCAAGCACAACCATAAACCAGCTGGGCTGGCCTTCACACTTGTTTAAACCTAGACGCGTTTTAAACTTATACTTGATTTTTAAAAGCTTCACAGTTGACTAAGGAAAGTCAACTGTGGACGCGTATGATTCAATCAATCATATTAACTTGTAATTGGTATAATTTTGGCATCTCTACGCGATGATCGGCCTCGTCTGACTAAGCCACACGTTGATTGTGATCAATTGTTACCCAAATTAACTTGATTACGCGTATAGGCTTCAATTCGTGGTCAAACATACCAATTTGATCACTGATGCATCCTCCCTATAAATTGGCCCTCTGCGAAGCTTTACAACTCGCTCATACACTCTTCTCAACCCCCAATTTTCTTCAAATCAATCTGATTATTATTATTACGATCGCTGTTTGACTTTATCCTTGACCGGGCAATCGAACATCGAGACAACATTGTAAGCTTAATCTTTTCTGTGGGTTTTGATCACCGGCGTTCACACATCAAAAGCCCTAACATCAATTGAGCCAATGATGTGTGAATCGTATTATTGCAGAAACTAGGGTTTCGAAGTATTAATTTGGGGAAGAAACTGTTTGTGTATACTGTATTTATTTTTTTATAAACTGAAATGAATCACAACCACAGGCCTAGGCCAAGTGGTTGTGACTGTTGCTCGTAACCCAGGGCACCCGGGTTCGAATCCCGGCTTGGGCGCCCCTTTTCCACCTTTTCTTCATTTTTTAAAAACCAACCAACCATTTATAATTATATATTATATATCAAATCTTATAAATTCGTTTTTAAATATTAAAATTTTTTTATAAATTCTAAAAAAATTATATTTATCAAATCTGAGATAAAAGTTTTATTTACAATTTTTAGTTTTCTGAAATTAATTGATATTTATAATAATTAAATCAATTTTATACTATTATATTTATAAAAATCCATTAAAATATCAAAACAATTTTATTAATTTCCACAAAAATTATCCTATGTTTGTACAATGTTAAACTTTACTAAAATAATTTTTAATTTAGATAAATCATTTATTTTTTATTTTTAATCAATTTTTGTTAGATGTAATCATAATTAAATCATAATAAATTCAATTTTTATTATTTTTGCACCAAAATTTTATACAATTTATTTTTAAATATTTAGAACAGAAATATGATTTTTAAAATAATAATTCTTTAATTTTAGTATTTTTGAATATTAAAGTTAAATATTGGCAATTTGTAATAAATAGATTTAAAAATCTATTTTAAAGGAAATAATTTTATAAAAATTATTTTTATACTTCAAACACATTATTGTGAACATTCTAAATTCAAATTTTATAAAAAGACTTTCTTTTATTTAATTATCAAATTTCCCTTTTATTTAATTAACATTTTATTTTAAATTCAACAATTGGATACCCCCAAATCGACACCCTAGGATATACTTATAAACTAGTTAGACTTAGACTTATTTGTTGCCTTATACATAGGGTAACACTTGGCAATCTATTGGGCTACACTTATACTATTCTTCAATACCTAATACTTTACCAAGGTGAGTTTACGTAATCCTGTTTATGCGATTCTTTATACTTGCAACAGTTTTAAGCAATTCAACATGCATGTCTAGTAGTAAATTTTATTGCCTCATGAATTAGTCAACAGTTTCAACGAGTTTCAACGAGTTTCAACATTTACATAATCATTAGCTATGGCCAAGCCGGCGATACTCAATAATAGATCTATTGGATTGACAACCCCACCCGGATACGTGTACCTCCTACATAGGTAACGTGGGTGATTGTTATCGTTCAACATATTACTAAGGTGAACCGTAGATGACGGGATGGACCTAAACTAGTCGGAGGTTTGATTATGTCAACATATTATACTATTCATGTAGACTTAAATTTACGATAGACATACGAATTGCTAGACTTTTATACTTAAACTATATGCTTAACATGGATTATGTATTCTCACCAACTTCTAGTTGACCCCCCCCCCCCATTTTTACAACTCAACAGGTAATAATGATGCATGAAGATTAGAGTATTTATGAAGACAATAAGGAGTCTATGCATGCTTGATTCTTGTGTGATGTATTAGATTTCCACGTTTAAAACTCTTATGTATTTCAGTTTTTGGATATTTACAATTTAATATTTATTTCAATTAAAATTTGGATTACCATGTGCTACTGTATACTCATCAATACGTGACACCTCGATGTTTCCGCCATCGGTTGGGGTGTTACATTATTACTACGATTAGAAACCATTACTGAGAAGATGTTATGTGTGTTGCTGCTCGAGCGGGCTACCGTCATCCCTGTTAGGCCTTGAAGTTAGAGAATATATGCACCCATCCAACCTCTAGTCGACCCGGGTCGGGTTTGTCAGGCCCAATAGATCTAACCACATTTTCCCCGTTATGTACCCCCATATTAGTGGTTTCCCTGGAACTTGGATGATTTAACTATGATATGAAGTAATAAGTATAATCATAAATGGAACAATTTAAGCATAAAAATTACCTTATTGCCTTTTGACTATTTACAACTTCATTTTGGGAATCATATATGTAAAGTTGTTAAAAATTTAAGTTGTTCTCCATCATCCGTAAGTAGACTACCCATTCGATGATAATTCTGACCTTGGAGTCTAAATACAAAAGGACCTTTACATCTATGAGAACTTTTGTCAACCTTACCACCAAGAGATATAAAAGAAAACATCATGTTATACGCTCGAATGCTATTTATGAAGTTCTGGCTCTTTGAAGTATGAGCTTTATACTAATTTTGTAATAATGGAGAAGGTGGAGGTGATGGTGGAAGTTCAACATCTCCATTCGAGCAGTAGAGCGAAAATGCCGTTTGCTTGCGATATTTATTTCCTCTAAGCATTTCATCTTCCGACAACAATGCATGACATTTGGAGCAGACAAAAATAGGATCTCCATGATCCACATAATCAACAAAATTGAATAAAAATAAAAAACTGTAACTATATATAAATAAAAACAAACAACACCTTGTACCTTTTGAAATTCCATAAACCTTTTGAACCATAGGATCTACCTATACATCATCACTGTTAGTTAAATCCAATTTAGGTATCTGACTTGTTTAGAACTTTTGTTTTTCTACAGCGATAGATAGAATCCCCTAAAAACATCGGAGGACTTTTGAGCATGAGCTACCACTCATAGCTTCTAGCTAGTTTAGTGGATAAGATGGTTGCGCTCCAGAGCTCACTCAAAATACCAATAATGACCAAACAAAAAAAGTTCAAACTTCAATTGTCTCAATTTACATTTTCTTTTGGTAGATGATTCACATAAACCACTACCAATAATTGGAGTCACATTACCACTATGTTGATTTACTTTGCTTGGGCAAATATTTGTTGTTGATACTTGTAAAGCAAAAAACATATGTAACAATTAATACAAGCTATGACACGAATATCTAATACCGCACAATTTTTATTCCGATGTATAACACAGACCATTGGTAATAATTGACAATGGATTCCTCTCTAAAGGGTAGGATGTGGATCTAACATTAAAACCACGATTATTTTTAAGCTGTTGCAAAATGTCCTTCCTTTTATTTCTTGCTTCTGCAGATTTTTGGGTTGGAGTTTTGCCAACATACAATTTATACTCACTCGAAACTTGTAAAACACAAAACATATGTGAGAATTAATAAAATCTATAATATGAATATGTAATACAGGACAATTTTGATTCTAATTTATAACACATACCGTTGGTAATAATTGAAAATGAAGTCCTCTGTAAAGCAGAAGATGTGCATCCAAGATCAAAACCACGTTTATTTTTACGCTGTTGCAGAATGTCCTTCTTTATTTTTCTTTCTTCTACACACTTTTGTGTCAGACTTTGGCCAACATACAATTCATACTTGTTTGAAACTAGTAAAGAAAAAAACATATGTAACAATTAATAAAATCTACAATATGAGTATGTAATACAACAGATTTTTGATCCAATGTATAACACATACCCTTGGATATATTTGCCAATGGAGTACTCTGTAAAGGAGACGATGTGCATCCAACATGAAAACCATGTTTACTTTTACGCTATTGCAAAATGTTCTTCCTTTTTTCTTGCTTTTACAGAGTTTTGCGTCGGAGTTTGTCCAACAAACAATTCATATTCACTTGAAACTTTCTTATGCGTATCCATAATTTTAAATTTCTGTTGGACAATCATAAAATTTAGATAATATATTTTCTAACTATAGAAAACAAAACATAAATATAAAGCACAAAATAGAGTTCTAACCGTAATACTTTGAAGCTTGTTAGATGAAGAGGAAACTCACATTAACGTCTTATACTTGGATAAAGAGAGAAATTTGTGTTTTTAAATTTTAACTTTCTAAAAACTCAAATGATCCCAATAGGGATTGAAATTTAAAATAAAGTAATAATAAAATATTATAAAGTATTATAAAATATTATATTATATTACATATATTATTATATATTACATAAAAGTTTAAAGTACAACTTTTAGAAATCAAGGGTTGAAAATAAAATATTATTAAACTTATTTTCATTTAAAAATTCAATTTACAAAATTAAGTGTTAATGTGTCACATACTCAAATTTCACTTGCGGAGTTTTACCGCGAGGCGCGTGACACACTAGGATCCAAGTCAACGGTCACAATAAACGAAAACTATATGAGTAAAAATAACGTAAACCAAACCATGCAGTTATAAAAGTATGAACCCAAATACAGCGGAAGCAAAATAGTTTACAACTCTTCAAAAGAGAGAAAAGGCAATGTTTAAAAGTTCAACATCATGCATGAAACCAAGATGTCGTGCGACTCTGTGCGCCTATCCAAAATCCGCTACCTGAGCGACCTGAGAAAACATGCTAGAAATGTCAACATACTATGATGGTGAGTTCACAAGGTTTATAAAAATTCTTCATAAGTTTTGAAAGATCAATCCCATTACTACTATGTTATGCGAACATTAGTTAAATGTTAAGTATGTTACTACTATGATTAGAAACCATTACTGACAAGATGTTTCGTGTGTTGCTGCCCGAGTGGGCAGCCGTCATCCTCGGTAGGCCCTAAAGTTAGAGACAATATGCACCCATCCGACCTCCAGTCGACCCGGGTGGGGTTTGTCAGACCCAATAGATCTATCCACATTTCTCCCATTATGTACCCCCATATCAGTGGTTTCCATGGGACTTGGATGAGTCGTATAGTAAACAAGAGATAACCATAGTATAACATGATCTTTACGTATCCAAAAATGGGTAGCATGTTTCTCCCCCATCAGAAAGTGTGTGAGAGTGGGGTCGTGAAACTCACCTTAGGTTGCGTTCTTCTTAAATAGATGATCTGATAATGAAATGATAGTCCCTAATACCGGCGACATGTCATGAAATGTGTATAAGTGTCTAGACTACTGACCAATAGGTTAACTAGTCCCTAATTGTCCAAACCATGGCGACGTACGTTTAAAAACATGTTTGAATGTTGACATGACCACACAAGACTGACTCGACAGCCCGTTGGTGACCGGTTACATTAGTTGATCAAGCATATATAGTTCACATACAAGTATTACACATAAAACACTTAGTTTAAATCAAAGTTTCACATTTTCACATGGGGGTACGAATGGAATTCATTTCCCCGTCATTCGTACCCATATTGGCATGAATGAGAACTTATTCCTCTCATTCGTACCTTTATAAGCACGATTGAAAATTCTTACACGAATGGAAACTTTCTCCTCTCATTCGTACCCTTGGATGGCATGAACGAGAGTTAATTTATCTCATTCGTACCTTTGATGGTACGAACGAGTCCCCATTCGACCTGCAAGTCTGTTGCACTATTTTGACGAACAAAACCCTTCAAAACTAATCGGAAACTTCATGACATATCACCATTCACAGCAGTCAACCTGATCTATCCTATCCACATGTAACTACACCTATTACACACATAAATATGTCCATTTCACATAACAAATCACAACCTTTCCCAAAATGGCAAATTATGGAAATGTCACATCAATTGCATGAAAACTTTACCCAAAATGGAAACTATTGAAATATCATCATTATATTCATGAACAAACCCTAGATCTAACATAAAACCCCCAAAATGGGTGGAAATCCATCAAACATCAATTAATCAACTACACACCCAAGAATCATGTTCCAAATCAATCCCAAATCATTTATACATCATCTACACAACATTTCAATAACACATAACACATAGTACAATCCTCAACATCATCAACACATGAGTTTTCATAACAAAATCACTTGTTTAAGTATAGATTTAGTGTAGAAATATGTTAGATAAGTTTTTATTTGTGAAAACATATCATTTTCAGATATTGATACTTGGGGTTTATCAAAAATAATGTAAAATGGACTAAAAAGGGTTTAGATGATGAACACACCTTGAATCTTCACTTGATTTAGTAATAGAACTTGTTTTAGCTTTAGGATCCGAAAAATAAGGGCATAAACTTGTTTCTACAGGTTTGGGTTTGAGAAAGATCACTTGGAGGCAAGTTAGGGTTGTGAAATGATGAAAATGAGGCAAAGTGACATATATATACCATGTTCATACCTAAGAGGGTACGAATGAAAACCATTTTCTTTCATTCGTGCCTTTCATCGCACGAATGGGAGTTCCTGTTTTTCATTCATGACTTCGATGGAACGAATGGAAACCCATAATTCCTATTCGTATTCGATCCTTCGACTCACAATCTTGTCGTTTTAACATACATTATCACACCAAATCACATAAACATGCAGTTACAAGTAATACTTGATAAGTTATCCCAACCATGTAATTTCACCAGCAACGGGACTCAAGACTCGTGTGTATGTGCATGTGTATGTTTCCCCCAATGATTCCCCGAACCATCAAACCAAGTCAACTAAACCAGTTAAGTGCGTTAAATAAATGTTTTGCTAAGGTAGACTTATAAGTTTGTTAAAATTATTAACCTGAGTTTGTCGGGTGTCACATATTGAATTCAATATGTATAATTAATGAGGTCAGTTTTAAGAATAGATTACTTTCTTCATTATACAAACAACATACACACAGACAAAGAAAACTCATCTGAAGGTTACAATTCTTCATCATCAATCGGAAAACGACATTCAGGTAACTTCATTTAAACTTTTGATCGATAATCATCCGAAGGAAAGTTTATTTAAACAATAAACATATCTTATTAGAGTTTGATTAAATGTTACCTAAATATTCTCTTCTCTGATTGTAGTATTTACTTAAAAAGACAAAAATGAGTAATTTATAAGAATAAATCTTGAACATGTCTTAATCTTTGCTATCTGTTATTGAACATTTGGTATGTTGATTGTTATTTGTATATTTGTATAAAAAAAACAATGTTAGATAACTTTATTAACTATCAAAATATACATTAAGTTGGATTTGTAACTGTTTACTTCATTGAATGTCGATCAAGTTAGTATATGAGTAAAAACATAATGTACTTGTTATAATACATTTGTTTATTTTAAACATAATTGACAGGTTACTATCATGGAAGTATCATTTATAAAGATGTTAAAGGAAGTTGATTCATTTAAACTGGTATGAATTTCAAGTGATAAATTATGTTCATTGTTCAACTATAATAAATATTTATAACAAAAGACATATATTTAAGAGAAAACAAATTATTTGTAGGAAATACCAACTGATTTTGTAACACAATTTTGGGGACAAGAATGCAAGCCTACATTAATAGAGATAAATCTCAAAAATGGTAAAGAATGGAAGTTATGGTTGAGAAAAATACCTAATCAAATTGTCTTCCGGTTGGATAAACATAGTGAGGGAACCAAAACTGATAAATTACACCCTATTACTTTTGATGTCGATTGATGCGAAAACAATTGAACTTTCATACTTTGAGGATTAAGTAATGAAAAAGTCATTTTATAGCGTCAACATGCACCACGAGTTGAGAGTAATGCTAAGTTAAATGAAAATCTATTGTAATGTATTATTACTTCATAAAGCAAAATTATATGGTGAAATGTTATGATTATTTAATGAATGTGTATACTTTTATCAGGTAGTACCAAAGGATTTTATTGAAAATAAATATGAAGGCAAATACATTCCAAATGACATCAAAATTACGGCAATTGGATTGACGTTCAATGTCAAACTGGATAAAATGTATAAATCTTATGTTCTCAAGGAAGGATGGACTGATGTTTTAGAAGGGTTTGGGTTGGAGTTAGGTGACACATTTATATTTAAAATAATTGATGATGACACTTGGGAACTAATAGTTTATAGAAAGAAAACTCAATTCAAGATTGAATATAAATAAAAACTCAAGAATGAAGAGCCAAGACCAAAGCAGCAAGAACAACATCAACATGTACTTATCCTATTTAAAATGTCGACTACTAAATTATTTTTATACATTGTTAAGTAAAATTGTGTAACAACTAGAAGTCAAGAAATCTAGTAAAAGCGGAGCTATAGATGACGCCGAGTCAAGTTTGAAGCAAAACAAACAGGCTAAGGAACAAAAATCAGAAATTTTTGAACAATGTTGTTCAAGATAAATCTATGAGGTTGCGCCGCTTCATGGATTCGAGGTCTTCCCTTAGACAGGTCTGGTGCATATCACACCAGTTGCTGTTTTTAAAACATAAGATAGCAGTGGTTTACACGTACATAGTTTTTAATAGAATCTATACAATTTGACTGTAGTTTTTTGTGAATTGTGATATCACGGTGCTCTTGCTCAAAGGAGATTCAACTTCCACGGTAACCAATTCCCTTTGGCAGCTGAGGCCGCTAGAAAGGCTGCAGTTGCTCCTATTCGCAACAGAAACTTCAATAAGAACCAGGCAGTGGCTTCATATAAACCAAGGTAAGTTTTGCTTTGTGTTTGGTTATTGTCCATTAGCATCTGTTTTTAATGCAAGTTAGGTACATGTTCTTTTCTACAGTCACATGATAAGTGATAACTTGTGTATGTGAATAAATGCTAGGTAAATTGTGGGTTTCTATCAAATCAATGACTTAGTCATGTGCTTATCAGTTATATGCATGAAACAATCGTAGGTAAAAAAACTTGAGGGTCTTCTAAATTATGATTTGGGCTTTATGATTGGTTAAATCCCTTAAGACCCAACGGAAAGAATTCATACATGTTAAGTTTGGATATTTTAATGTGAGGTGGGGCTGGGGGAGTTAATTTGCACAAGGCCTTTTGTTTTTGATTAGTTAGCTTGCATCATGGGGCCTCTTTTCTGGTTTGGAAGGATTAAGAAACCTTACATACATAAAAAGTAGTCTATTATTAGTACCCCCAAGAACTTTAAACCTTATGTGTGATACTTGGCGATTTTGGAGCGTATTCATATTGAATTATATTGTGCATTTGTGACACCCCGGGAAAATCCCACATCGGCCGTGGCCAGGAGAGATCCTTGGTTCATAAGTAATGTCTTGCCTCTTAAATCACCAACGCGTTTTGGGGCTTAATGTTAGTGGATGAGAGGAGAACTCCACAGTTAAGCGTGCTCAGGTAGGAGTAGTATCAGGATGGGTGACCTCCTGGGAAGTTTCCACCGGGGCACCCAAAAATAAATCCGTGAGCTCTGGGTGGGCAAAACGGACAATATTGGTGGTGAGAGGGGCCGGATGTTACAGATGGTATCAGAGCCACTCCTGTGCCGTTCGGGATGCTGGGTGCATACCTCATCAGGGACGATGAGACTCTAACCTCATCAGGGACGATGAGACTCTAACGGAGGGTGAATGTGACACCCCAGGAAAATCCCACATCAGCCGTGGCCAAGAGAGATCCTTGGTTCATAAGTAATGTCTTGCCTCTTAAATCACCAACGCGTTTTGGGGCTTAATGTTAGTGGATGACAGGAGAACTCCACAGATAAGCGTGCTGAGGTGGGAGTAGTATCAGGATGGGTGACCTCCTGGGAAGTTTCCACCGGGGCACCCAAAAACAAATCCGTGAGCTCTGGGTGGGCAAAGCGGACAATATTGGTGGTGAGAGGGGCCGGATGTTACAGCATTCATCGTTCGATTATTGGCCTCACAATTGGATATGATGTCAGTCTATACACCCGCCGCAACGCGCGGGCAATTCTGCTAATTATATTTAATATCAAAGCTAAAAATGATATGATAAATGATCACTATGGCGACTGCCAAATGATATTTCAGACTCAACACAACTAAAAAGGAAGTTGAAACCAATCAAAATTCAGCACTTAAAAGAAGATGAAACATTGTTAGCTATTAAGCCTGAGAAGAATGGTGATAAGAAGAGATATGTGTTGAAGAAATGGGCTATTTTTTTAAATGATAATGGCATAGAAAAAGGTGATACCCTCTATTTCAGTTTTATCAAATCAAGACAACTTCTTATTCTTGACATGGTGTAGTCTAACATTTGAAAACTGTTATATTTTATATTGAACAAAGGTAGTAAACTTTGCTTTATGTAATGTTATGGTTGTGGTAAATTATTTTTATTTTGTATCTACTTTTAAACTTCTGCAAATTAGATTACAATAGTGATTGTAATCTTAAACAAATATTTGAATGGTATTTAAATGTCCTAACTCTTTAACTAACATAGGTCTTCTAAAAATGTTGCATAACAAATGTTGTCTACTTAATACTTAACAGGTTGAAAAGATTTCACAAATTGAGTCGTAAAAATGTTACACACATCTGTTACATAACACTTTGAAACCACTCCTATCATACAACTTTGTTGCTACAACATATGTTGAAAAACAGATGTTGCAACAAATGAAGACATAACATAACATCAATCAATACTATAACAGATGTTGAATTCCAGATGTTTAAAAAATCTTAAAAGTTCTCCAGCTGTCAAAAGTTTGTTGGTAAACCAGATGTCATTTAACAGATGTTGACTAAAAGCATTTTATCTAACAGATGTTGACCTAACTTTTTGAATAACACAAATTGTCTAAAATATGTGGTTATCGATATGTTTTCTACTCAATAGTTGAGCATGAATAAATATTATGTAAAAAACAATTTAAGATTTTTTATACTTATATAGTCATGAAAATTGATTTGTAGATTATTCTTTTAAACAAAAAATATGTTATACACTACATAAATATTACATTTATCATCCAAAGTACATAACATTACATTGTTCTACATAAATATTACATCGTTCTAAACCAACAAACCTACAACACAATATTGTTTTGAAACAAATATTAATATGCTAATAACCATTCAAACTTTTCAAGGCTTTTTAACATCAATTAGCACCAATGTATGTTTATCTTTATCCAGGTCAAAAGTGCATATATCCCCAACAGCAATTCCATTGTCAGCCAAGAAATATCCTCAATTCATAATAGCATATCGTAAGTCTATTCTGGATTTTTCTGTTCTGACATCCATGGTTAAAAGATCTCCTCCTAAATTTAAAATCCTAACTCTCAATTTATCAGCAACTCCAAGCCTCTTTGCATACTCCGCAGGAAGATGCTTTCAAAATAAATAAATAAATAAAATACAATTATTAGTTACATAACAATAATCATCATCATCATCATCATCATACTTAGTTAATCCCACCAATAGCAAAAGCTAATGTAGGGTCTGAGGAGGGTAAGATGTAGACAGCCTTACCTCTACACCATGGGAATAAAGAGGTTGCATCCAATGAGACCCTTGGCTCGATAGTGGTTTTGTATCAAGCCTTGGACATAAGGCACATAACACTAAGCAACCGGGACAAACCCGATTGGTGCATGTACCCCCTTGTCTTTTGGCTATCAACGTCACCACCTGATGCATGATTAACCATCCATCATTTTTAACGTTATTTTCACGAAATTAGTAAAATAACGATAAAATTAGTGCAACTTTACTTTTGCCCCCCCCCCCCGAGGGCCACACATATATACATTATATGTGCACAGCCGTAAGCGGGACTTTTAGTTACATAACAATAGATTATATTATATAAATTTGGGTTTAAAAATACAACCAAAATAAAAGTAACTTACAAATAGTTTTCTGCTTGGAATTGTGTACTCATATCGAGGTACTGGACCATGTTGATCTTCACCAGCCACATCATTTCCATTAACTTCATCACCTCCAACTTCTATATCATCCAGATCTTCTTCATCAGCATCAAATTCATCCTCATTTAAGACAATAAGTTCATCAGAGTAGCTATT
This sequence comes from Ambrosia trifida, assembly GCA_028751855.1. Classification (NCBI taxonomy): domain Eukaryota; kingdom Viridiplantae; phylum Streptophyta; class Magnoliopsida; order Asterales; family Asteraceae; genus Ambrosia; species Ambrosia trifida. The sequence goes on along the minus strand of CM054123.1, from coordinate 160,110,203 downwards.
TTCTACATCCTCAAGTTTAAGTCGACAATGCATAAAGTCAAATACTATTAACTTAAAAGCAAAATCATCTATATATTTCATAACAATACATTGAGCATCCTCTATCTTCAAAAGTTTAATTATCTGCTCACATCCTTCCTCTCAATAGTAACTTCCATGTCAACAAAATTGTTAATGAAAATCTTAAAACTGCCTTGGTTCTACATTCCTCCAATTGTCTTATTAACATAATCTTTTGGTAATAACTGCATTTTTAAATACGTTATAGAAATATATAATATCAAACATAATTTATATATAATATAAAAAGAACAATGTATAATGTATGTAAATTAATTACCAATAATTTCAATGATGGAGCAACACATCTATGACAAAACGACTCCACATGTTTTCCTTTGTCATCACTTGGAATGGAAGTTACCAAAATATTCCATGGATACAACTTTGCATTTTCATGTGTGACAGGAAATGTGGTCGAATTAAATATATCATGCTTAACATGATCAAACATAAAAAAAACTTCCTACTGTCAGTTGTAAATCATCAGTTACAGACTTCCATCCATCACAGAAAACCCAATTTCAATCCCCTTATTCCTAAATTTAGTTTCCTCAAATGACCATTATCAATTGTTATATTTACAGGACTGTCTTCATCTAAAATAGACAGACAGATACTTCCATCCATAAGATGGACTTATTGTCTACAACAAACATCATTCAAGATCATTATAACCAAAATTTTCAAATAACTAAATTTACTTTTATTAAATGATAGTGAATAATTTACCAAACATGGAAGTGTTGGTGTATGAAGAATTTCAAAGAACAAATTACTCATCCTTCTTTATCTAGCTAAAAAAATTGATTGCAATAAATGATTGTAACATGAGATATCCAAAAATATTAAAATTGTAGTATAAGGAAAACAACTTCACTATTTTAATATCAACAATTTGTAAACGTAAAGAGTTCTTACAACATACACACTACCTACAAAACTCATAAATTAAGAAGGTAACATCAAAGTCCTACTTCCCAGGTTTAAAAACACTAATATTAACTGTGACACTCGGCATATTTAGGTTAACACTTTTCATATTTTACATACATACGTTTCGTACTTTACATACATGCGTATCATACTTTGCATACATACGAGTCTACCTCAACGAAAACATTGAAAACAACTACTTAATATCATACTTGACCAGGTCGGTCGAGTCGTATCGATGATTCGGGAATCATCGGGAGCCGTTACAATGGTCCGAGGGACCATTGGGTGTCGGTCCATAACCATGTGTACAAGGATCGGTGATTCGTGGAATCGCCGGGTTTAACGCACACACGCAAGTCTCGGGTCCCGGGAATTAGTGATCGGGTGGGAACGTGTTATTTATCGTGCATTATATGTTGGTAATCATTATGTGACTTGTCGGTATGTGAAAACGTGTTTATATATGTTAAAATAGGGTTTAACGCGCCAAAAGCTCGGATACTTAGGCTATAGGCGAGTAGGAAGCCCCTTGGGGTGATTAGGGGCTAAATGCTAGTTATTACTAGTGAGTAGGGCTAAATGCTAGTTGTTACTAGTGATTAGGGGCTAAATGCTAGTTGTTACTAGTGAGTAGGGCTAAATGCTAGTTGTTACTAGTGATTAGGGGCTAAATGCTAGTTGTTACTAGTGAATAGGGCCTAAATGCTAGTATTACTAGCGAGTAGGGCCTAAATGCTAGTTGTTACTAGCGAATAGGATCCTACTCGCCAATAACATCTGCGTACTCGCCTATACTGCAGGTCACGACTAAAAACGCCTATAAATACCACCCTTGACCTCTAAAACATCATTTATACAACCCTAGCCGTCCCATAACCTATCTCAACCCACAAACACCCTCTGGAACCTATTTTCACATCAAAACAACCATTTCCAAGCTTATTCCATCATCTCCTCTTAAATACAAGGTGTGTTCTTCAAACCCAAACCTTTAAATGATTATGTTTTACTCCCTAAAAGTCCAGACCTGACTTATAAACGTTTTTGTCTTTGAAAATCCATTTAAAACCGTTTTTAAACAAACCCACACCTTTACATGTGTTATATGTGTTATATGTGATTAAAGATAGAATTTTTAGGATTAAATCATGATTGTTTTTGTGTTATTATGATGTTTATGGCTATTACAAGTTAGTATGATGATGTCCTAGGAGTTTGAATGGTTTTGGTTGTGTATTGTTGATACTTGATGTTTTGACCCATTTGAAGGATTTTGGATGATTAAGGATGATATGAGGTGTGTTGTTGATTGTATGATGTTAGGGTTTGCTCTAGGATGATGCTAGAACAGTAGGATGCTATCGGATAACGTGGTTATGTGATTTAATCTGAATAATTGCTATTTAGGGTAAGTTCTTGCATGTTGATGTGATGTTTACATGCTAAGTTGCTATTTTGGGAAAACGCTCGCATTCGGAACGGTTAGAACGATGAAAACTTAGGGGTTTTGCTTGAAATATGTTTGTTAATGTGTTAGGATGATTATTGAATATTCTTACATGTTTCGGATCTGATTTGGAGTGTTCGGCGCGCGAAATTGCACTACAGAACTGTATAGGCGAGTAGGATCCTACTCGCATGAGGCTTTAGGCGAGTAGAATCCTAAATGCCTGATGTTCAGGCGAATACAAGCCTATTCGCCTATAGTACATGCGAATAGGGGCCTATTCCCCTCAACTACTAGCATTTACAATCCTAAATGCCTATACTTAAGGCATTTACAATCCTAAATGCCTATACATAAGGCATTTACAATCCTAAATGCTAGTTTGATTCCTAATCGCGTATAATGCTGCTGTATGTATATTTTAACATCCCGGAACATGAGTTGACGCCTAGGAACATGATAGGAACCCCGGGATACACCCAATGACTTAGTAACACGTGTTCGGACCTGTTTACGCGTTAATCGGACATTATGCTAGACTAGGTGAACTGTTGCGCGTATTAAGTGTTTAATTGCATATGTGGCATGATGTCTTGTATTTATCTAACACGTGGAATGTCGGGTCACCAATGGGATGTCGGACCTTGTCTGGTGTGGTCGGTTAAACGTTTAAACATCATTTCATATGTACACGGTTATGGTCTGGACTGCTAGGGACTAATCAACCTACGGGTTGTTAGTCTAACACCTTATACGCTCGTCATGATAGGTCACCGGTATTTGGTGCCGTCTATTGGGCAGGTTTACTTGTCTTAGTGCGAGGAGCAGCATCAGGTGAGTTTCACGGCCCCACTTTACGTTTTACACTTCGGGGGAGACACATGCTCATACTTATTTCATAACTTATCATGTTATACTAGTGTTAATTCATTTACATACTATACGATACGTAAAGTCCCGGGGAAACCATGAATATGCTGGATAGCATAACGGGGGAAATGTGGATAGATCTATTGGGACTGACAGACCCCACCCGTCGGCTGGTTGCCGGGCGGGTGCATATTGTCTCGGTCATAACGCTACTGGAGGTAGTGCATAATCGTTTCGGGCAAAAATCATATATCGTTGTCTGTAATGGTTTCCGGTCGTAGTAGTATTACTCATGCGTCTAGCTAACGCTATCATTTCCGACATAGTGATAACATGATGAGTTTCATTACTTAAACGTTTAACATAAAACCTGTGAACTCACCGGCATTATTTGCTGACGTTTTTAGCATGTTTGTCTCAGGTCGTTGAGGTAGCAGCTTATCATAGGCGCACGGAGTCACACGGCGTCTAGGATTCATATGCATTTTCTTATCTTTTTCAGACTTACGTACTTTTACATTTTGAGTTGTAATAAAGTTACGCTTCCGCAGCGAATGGATTTATGAAAACTTGATGGTTGTTTATTTCATTTTACGTATCATATAGTGTCGTTTGTTGTGACCGTTGACTTAGATCCTGGTTTGTCACGCGCCTCGCGGTAAAACCCCGCACGTGGAACTTGAGGGTGTGACATTAACGATTTATGTATGTCAAATTTTTTAAAACATGTGCACCTACACACACTGTTTAAAAAAACATGTACATTCATTTGGTAAGTAAAAATCTTGATAATAAAGATTTAAAATACCTCCATAACATTAAACTCCAAAATATAAAAATAAGATTAAAAAATTAAAAAAGAGAAAAATAAAACCTGTTTTGAAATAATTGTTCGTTCGCTAAAGTAGAAAGGAGCGTGATTCTTGAAGGTAGTGTGAAGGATTGTACACTCGTAAAAAGAGAAAAGACTCCACAGAATTAAGACACAATTTTAGAAAAAGAGAGATGAACAAACAAATGATCACAAATCATCGATAAGTGCAGTTTAATATTAGAAATAATAAGTAATTAATAACCAACGGCTCCTAGTACTATTCAAGAATTACAGTTTAGTCCATATACCAACCAATATTGAACACTATTCTACAGTCTTTTCAATTCTTCAACTGATGAAAGGTCTCTTACAGTCCAAAGTCTGTTCACACAACAGATGTTAAATAACAGATGTTATTTAAAATATTTGTCTAACAGATGTTGCTCAAAAGCTATGTTAACTAAATCTTGTTCTACATATTCATTCCACATTGTACATCGCAATATCTTACCTCTGCATGAAAAAACAGAACCATAAATGCAAAACTGTTGGGTCTGCTGACCTGGAGAAGAACAGATGATTGAAAAGCCAAAACATGCTAACAGTTGATCCACACAATAAACAGTCCTTACAACATACTTCTCCCAAAAGACTGCTGACTCTAACAACTGTTCTATCCAAACAACTGCTATGACAACTGCTGACCAAAGGTCTGATGAAGAACAACTGCTGATCCAAGTATTGAAGACTAAAGCACTGTTGGAGCCAACAGCACTTAGGCTCCAGCAGAGGATACAAGACCATCAGAGTTTTCCTACAACAGTAGTTTACCTTCAGTGTTTTCAATGTAACAGTAGTTTGTAATAGGCAGATGTTTTATGTTTGTTATTCTGTTAGAGGTCACTGTCTTAGGTGACGTCAGCCTAGGTCATCAGTGGTTTAGGTTTGTCTATAAATAGAACAGTGCTTGTACTGTTCTATTGCATCACACACACAAACATTCTCTCAGACAAACAATCACTGTGTGATCAGGCTGAGGGGGAGTACTTGTATGATTGTAATCTTTTAGATAAATGAAAGCATTCGATCAGAAAACAATTACTCTCATGTTTTGATTAATAGTTTATCATTCCGCTGCACTTTCCATTTATATTCATATCAATCTTATCATTCTTAGTTAAACATAATCAAAACAATCAAACTCAGATCCTAACAAAAACATATACAAAAATTTTATACTCTACATTATGACACCATTTATTATTTCAAGTCATCATTAAGTTTGCAATTTTAACAATGATTGCATTCATTTCTATCAACTGCCAGGTGTGTTAAAAGTTTAAGCAATACTTTTACACAAAAAAAACTATAATGATATAAAAGAATCCTTACTCCAAGTATTGAATATTAAAATTCATACGTCTGATTTCTTTTGGAGCTCATCCAAAACACATCCAACATCTAGAAAAATAAAAAATTCAAGTCAATCAATAATCTGTTAACTTTAAAGTGCCAATAAGAAAGTAAACTGTAAATTATTAATTAAATTAATTAAAGAATAATAGACAAACCAAAACACAACAATTTCTAAATAGAGCCTTGAATCTTATCACTCTGAAAATAACCTTAACAAAACATGAAGATATAACATAGCAATTGTAATTAATTAATTGAATTAAAGAATAATAGGCAAACCAAAAGACAACAGTTTCTTAATAGAGCCTTGAATCTTATCAACCTGAAAATAACCATAAACAAAACATGAAGATCGAACACAACAATTGATATTAATTAATTAAATTAAAGAATAATAGACAAACCAACAGACAACAGTTTCTTAATAGAGCCTTGAATTTTATCAACCTGAAAAAAAATCTGAAGATCAAACACAGCAACTCTCACATAGACAGACCATTAAATGACATATACTTTACATGCTCATCGATCAATATGACTTCCATCTTAAAAAATCTGATTCCACTTTCGTAACATTCGGCTGAACAACTATCCACATATATTTAGTTTGATTCAGATCGGTTACATATATGAAGTTTTAAATAGTTAAATTTCAAGAGTGTTTTAGAAATTTCAAAACCGATATAAATAAAAAAGAATGGTTGTATTTGTTACGTGGTTAAGCTTATAAAGGAAGATACCTGAAGCATAATTAATAAAACACGACTCCCTATGTTAATTTAAAACTTCTCTCTTAAAATTTCAAACTATGGGGGTTTAAAATCTGCTAAGAGATATTCACAACATCTGCTTGTTAAGTAAAGAGCTCAATTATTGGTCTGAACAGTTGTTCGTCAATTGAGTACAACAAACAGATATTGTTGAGCTCAACAGTGCTAAAAGATAGTGGCCCACATATTTTTCTTAAATATTTTAAACTAATTGATGACATCATTATTTACGTCATACAAGGAATCGTGGCCTATCTCTAAGGTTGACACCTCAGCTTTTTAAGGTCTCTATGTTTGACAACTAAACTTTCTGTTACTCACGAATTTCCTATTATAGTATGTATAGATAGATAGATAGATTATACTGTAATGTAATTTGATGAAATAAAATACAACACAATATAATACAAAATCATACACGGTATAAGTATATTACAACACATTGTAATGTAATGTAATACAATAAAATGCAATAATGCAATAAAGTATTATATAGTACATTATCTTACAACACAACACTAACACAACATAATTCTATACCATATATAATGCATTTCAAAAGGCCATTTTAATATACCTAAAAGTAAAGAATTGTTTTTAAATTAACGTATATGGTACAACACTAACATAAGGGTAAATAGTCTTTTAAACACTAATTACAATTTAATCATTTCATCTTTATTACATTATAATTTCCTCAACTTTACGAAACTTTTGGTTATTTATATAATAGATAAATCGTTTCTACTCATTTTTGGACAACTACTCCCACAATTTTTAAAATGCCACAGTTTTTTCGTATGTTAATACTCTAAAAAAACTAAATCATAAAAACGAGTTTTTAATTCTCTTTAATTTAAGTATAGTATTGCTATGGTTATTTCGTTTAAAAAGTTGATATCTTAGGTGCTTAACAATATCTACGGGTGAGCAATAGCTAAACCTTTAACTGAAATTGAACAAAAACAAACGAACCAAACTGAAATCAATTGAAATTGAATTAACTTAAGAGCGAATTAACATAAAATCGGTTATTGCTTTTTTGTGCCCTTAGTTAACAGAAATTAATTACTAAACCGAAACCGAACCTTCATGTATTGTTAAAAAATATATCATTCACACGTAGAAAAAAAATCTGCATTCTTAACATTTCAGTAATATAAGTCAGAATTTAAAACCAAAGTGGGTATGAATGTCTCAATGTTTGGTTTTGGAGACACCAAGGTGGCATGTTGGGTTAAAGCGGTTTTAGAAGGTACCTTCACATCCAAACCCAGATGGTTATAGTCCAAAGCATATTCACCTAATTCGCAGTTAGCTACACTACGGATACGTGGTTTGGGTATGCAATCCAGGTAGGTTTATTTTGGTACGAACCAGTACATTGTACCGTAGAGTCTAGTACGGTGCATAATATATTTTTTTTAAATAGTTATTTATATTTTATATATAATACTAATTTATACTTTTCATATATAAATATATAAGTATAAGGAACAAATGTAAACTAGTGAAGATAATAAGGGTTAAGTGTTTAAATACATAAACGAATTTTACACTTTTTTATGTAACAATTTACAAGTTTTAGGGTCTAAATGTAAACTATTGAAAGATAGAGGGGGGTTAAATGTTTAAATTCCTGAACTTATACAACCATAAAAAGCCTACAACTAATATAGCCGCTATTGTTTTTCTTCTTCTCTTCTTCTTCCTGGTTTCTTCTTCTTCGTGATTTCGAGAAACAACTCCTAGAAACATTCCAATCAATTAAATTCGCGAATTTAGGTGTAATTGGGGTGATTTATAGTTCAATTGGATTGCGATTTGTAGTTCAACTAAATCGACGTACAACCAGCGTATGGTATGACGTACCACCAGCGAACGGAACAAAGGCGTATTGTGATTGGGTACGAAGTGTACCAATTCGCAATTCGTACTTTTCTGAGCGAATTCTGTGACTATGGTCCAAAGATCAATGGTCGTATGAAGTTAAAGTTGTGAGGTGCTCGGTTTTATTTAGTCTCGCAAGGCATTTTCTAAGGAGATATGGTATATTCTTATGTTTGTTCATGTTTTAACCTTAACTATAGGCACCTTGAAGTAGTTGGCGAGGGTAGGATGATACGCCGACCCTCACCCTAGCCAGGTTTTATGGCAAAGGATGTTTCGTGATTTGTTTATTTTGAAACGAAAAAGAAAAAAATGCTAGGTATATGACCAATGAACACCACTTGGGTTGTAGCTTAGTGGTAAGAGGCAAAACCTTTTTGGAGAAAGACTCATAAGTTTCAAACCCTAACTGGGAAAATAAAGAGAAATTAGCCATTAAAAAAAAAACATGACCAATGAACAAGCACCACTTTGTGCATAGCGTAAATCTGGACATGAACAATTCGTGTGACTAAATAAGAAGCAAGCCACATAATGTGCTACTAAGGGGTTGTTTGGTTGATTAAGTGCTGAATTATTAAGAAGTATGAACGGTTAAAAGGCTCTGAATGATTAAGTGCTGAATGGTTAAGCTATGCACTAAGTCTGAATGATTCAGCTCTTAATCATTCCATTCATAGCCTTTTTTAGGTTAAAACAAACAGTCTGGATGTTGAACCATTCAGAGCTGAATGGTTCAGAGTCTCGTTAAGAGGCTACCAAACAGGCCCTAAGTTTTATCACACAATAAACTTCTAGTAGGTTGAACTAAACTCTTATGCTACGTTCACACATTTTATTGAACACCTAGCATGCATGCAAATTGCTAAGTAATACAATCTCATATGTTTATGGTTAGTTTTTATATTCTATAGCAGCAGCGAATGGGATTCAAATAATCTAACATTCAAAATTCTATTAAAATATAAATAATTAAGAACACAAATAAAAATATAAAAAGGCACGCCCGGTGGGACTCGAACCCACAATCGCCTGATTAGAAGTCAGACGCCTTATCCATTAGGCCACGGGCGCAATTTGTTTTTCAATAGACTTTTCTATTCCAATATAGAGTATTAATGATCAACAGTTCATTTTTAAGTTGCTTATTTATTAAACTAGGTTTTTACCCTGCCGCCCAATTTTAAATTTAAGCAATCACGTCAAGTCCAAAATCGATTAGACATTAAATTTAATGGTAATCAAATTTAACTACTACATTTGAAACATCAGGCAACAAATATTCAGAGTAAACAAACTTTTAATGTGTACCATCACCTCCCATTCTGGACATCATCCTCCTAAACTCTTCAAAATTAACAAAACCATCGCCATCCTAATCAACAGACTTAATCATATCTGCGCAGCTTTCAACCGTGTAATTCTCTCCCAACCGACCCAATATCTGATGCAACTCTTGCAATATCACACCATTGTTGTTCTGATCATAGAACCTAAACGCTTCCTTGAGATCATTGATCTCATCACCTTCAGCTTCCATTCCTTTGCAGAAAAGAACAAACTCATCAAGGCTAATGAAACCGTCGCCATCTGCATCGATTTCAGCCAGTACTCACTTCAACTCGTCAGGAGATGTATCCGAACCGAGTGATTTCAGAATGTCGAATAGCTCTTCTTCAGAGGCAATCACCCAAAAAAGAAAACCTATATCAGTTAGATCAATCTTATCAATGTTTCCTAGCCACAATCCACTAATATGCTTATACAAGATACTTCTACGTCCTAGCCAAATATTGTTATACTTACTTATGAGCCATTGACCATTGTTGCATGCAAAACTTCACATTTATATCAAAAACCACTTGACATTATTGGTCATCATACATGTACTTTAATTTATAGTAGATTTTTACTTTGGACATTGAACTATTTGACTTCCAAAGTGCATACCGAAGTAAACCAGAAGGTTGCTATTTGTTGTCCAACAACTGCGTTATTATGTACCTTATCTAGTGATACAGCATCCATGTCCTTCATTCCACACAAAGCAAGGGTACTAATCTTTCTCTTTGAACGATTAATCAAATTTATAATATAACCATACAATATTCCACATTTGTCATACAATTGCTAACAAACATAGATACCACTGGTCCTAGAATAGTTTATACAATTTTGAGCTACCTTATAAAACACTATAGAAACATGTATTACTACTATATATGATACGTTGTTGTAGACTTGCTGCTTAGTATTGCGATGAATAAAACTTTTATTGAACACGGATAACATGTGAAAGGCAATACGCCAATACATACACAAAAGGCTACTTGCGTGTTCCAAAAATAACTATAAACTTTTATAATATACACACATTTACACACAAACTGCTACGCTCATTGATCCTAAAACTAATGTGAATAACCAAATCTAGAAGCCGATAAGACCGGTGGCTAATAACCACAATAACCCACAAGTACAACTGAAGCCTCCAATTTTTATTCTTTGCTGTTTCTGTTATCAGCCTATATGCCAATTCTGTGTTTATATAATGATTCTAAGCAAATAACTTAATTTATAATTGTGTAAAGTGAATAACTTAATTTACAAACCTTGATGATTCTTCGGAGGTAGTGAGGGAAAATGAGATTGGCGCGCCAGCGCATTCGCCCTTTTGATAAATTTGGCAACATCGGATCGAATGTTTGTTCCGTAACGAACCGGTTATCACTAAACACAGTAATTTCCCAACTCTATTTGCTTGAAGTTCTCATTTTGCATATAAAATTTCCAGCATACTTGTCACAAATTCTGAAATATTTAAAAATAAATGTCAATATATATCTCATAAATGTAGAAACACTCGTATCCAACTATCCGTTATACAAAACATATCATAAAGAATCTTGATACTATATAAGCATCTCGGTCCCGAGTACACACAGAAGCAAACAATCAAATCAACCACCAGACCACTCGTGAAGACGCTTAATTAGTATAACCAAATATACATAATATGAATAACCGGGTCAGAATAATGTTCAAATACATTGCGCTATTAATAGTAAGGAGAATTAGTACTATAAGCCATATCTTCATATGCATACATGTCTAGTATAACTTGTTTTCATATTTAAGTCAAGCCACGTTTCAGACTTTTATTATGACTCCTATTTTACGAACCAATACTTGCCAACTCTATACATGTACGCATCGATAGGTAGATCTGGTAAACATAAAAATGCACACAAAAACATTTAACAACATGTAGCCATTAACAGTTAAAAGTCATTTCAAAGGTTGTCTTCAAAACCTGGGTAAATTCCTTAACTTATCTTCCCTTGTTGCTGTATTGATCAACCACCCTATTCCCATTCGTAATCACCACTACCGAACCCATCTCCAAATTGATCCCAAGTGACATAAGCAAAATATGCACAAAACTAAACCTTAACCTATGAATCTAAATAAAATCAGAAGATCAACACAAACCTGTATACACACGTATCCTAATGATAAAGAGCATATTGGCTTCAGGATTGACATAAAATCCACCCTTCAACCTCGCCTCTCTTTTCAGCTGAATCAACTCCTTTTGCTACATTAATAATATTTACATCAGTCTAATTAAAGTCATATACGTAAAACCAGAAACAAACAAACAAAGTAACTGAAATAACAATCGTACCTGAGCCTCATACTCCTCACTGTTGAAGCTTACATTAATCAATCTAATTTCAAACAACTGAAGCTTAACAGCTTTGACATCAGGATCTGCAAATTGCCCCAAATACACAAAACGAAAACTATAGCATTAAAGAAGTATAACTAAAAAAAAAAAAGACAAACCTGAAACCTAGGCGGAGCACCGCCTGAATCTATGAGTAGCAGAGTTGGTGTTGCTAAATCGATTGATAGAACAGAAGGCCGGCCGGTCAAGACCAGGGCCGGTTAATTCCTCTTCATCCTTTGATTCTCTCTGCTTCCTCCTCCGCGTCTCTTTCTCTCTCTAAACCACCAGATTAGTGTGTGTAGTGTCTTGTTGAAGGTAACACCGCCGTCGACCTTCATACACACAACCAATCTCAACAGCACAAAATATAATAATAATAATCATTTCAACGGTCGACTGTGTTTATTCCATTTGTTCAGCGTCACCTCATCTTAATTGATGAGTTAATTGGTTATTAACGGAATATTGTTAAGAGGCTGACCTGGATTTTGTGGCAATATTAACGGTGAGACGATACATGACGGCGGTGTACAGGATTGGAAGGAGGAAGTTTCTCTCTCTAGCATCTAAAACCACATGCATCACCGGAATCGTTTTCAAAGCCAGATCCAAGGTTTTCAGAACCGGATCGGATGTCGAACCGGCCAAAAAACAAAAAAAAAATAAATAAATAAAAAATACAAAAAACCGGTCCAACCTCCCGGTTTTCCGGTCCGACCTCCCGGTTCACCGGTCCGAAGCCGGTTCACTGCACCAGCGGTCCGAACACCCGAACCAGACCGGTCCAGGCCCTGGAGCCCGGTCCGACCGGCCGGTCCGGTCCGGTTTTCAAAACCATGCTCAGATCTTAGAGAGAGAAAGAGGAAGCTTTAGAGAGATGAGGGGTTTGGTTGGGACACGTGTTTAAAGAAGAAAAACTTATTTGCAAGGGACACGTGTTTCAAACGTGGCAGGCACACACTCAGTGGAATCAACAGCAAAAGTGGGTTAAAAAAATAGGAAAAAAAGGGGAAAAACTACCAGGTTTCGAACCAGGGTAGTTCTTTTATAAGACATATAATACCACCACCTCACCACTCCAATAACGTTTTGATAACATTGAAACCAAACATACTTATTCATATACAAAAATCGGGGAAAATAGAAATCACTGTTCAATTAGTTTGCATATTAATATAGTATAACTAGGTGTTTTAACGATCGCGCGCTGCGCGATATATTTTGTGGCGCGTTGTGCCACAACCGTGCTAACAGCGGTGTAAGATGGAGGCGTAAAACCGTGTTACGTAGCAACGAAACATCGACCAAAACCAGGAAATTCGGCAAGAAAGAACACAACAGATGAACGGAGACGAAAATACTATACGAACGTAGAAGAAAACTACATAACAAAAACGTAGACGAAAAGATCAGGTGTTGCAGACGAACGGAGACGAAAATACTATACGAACATAGACGAACACTACGTAAAAAACCGTAGACGAACGGAGACGAAATGTGATACCCCGCAATTTCAGGTTCCTGATTCAACTAAACTCTACTTGCTTGCACCTAAATTACTTGCATTCTACATGACTAGAGTCAACTAGGTAAGTCACACATGCACACACTAGGTGTATAATCTATGGGATATCAAAGATTGACAAATACATGATCAAACTTATGAAGGTTTGCAAATATTAATCTATGTGTGTACATGAATCTATTATATTTCTATATGTGCTTGTGTATATATATATATACACACAATACATATACTAGACCTTAACAAGTAAACTTTATCCTTGATAAATACCTTCTAGAAGCTAACACACATACATACATATATATATAAACACACGCATGCACACATACAAACACTTGGAAGTTTCTTTTTGTCTTTAGTAAGCCACCCCATGGGAAACAAACTATGACAACCTATAAGCTAGGAAACCTAGACACTAATAGCCAACACATGATGAAAAGGACTTGACAAAGAAGCTTCTAAACATCACCATCCTACAATTACATCTATGAATTTCGGCTACTTCTAAATCCCATGTGCACAAATTAGCTATTCTAATAAAAGCATGCTAACTTACACCATAGTAGGTACTAACTAGAGACAACCATAGCCTTAGCATATTCCCAAAACATGTGAACTCTCCTTGCCTCCTTGAAACTCGACCAAAGTACACCCTCATCACCATCATAGGTCTTGTAAGTTAGCATGAGGAAGCATGTATGATCCATCACTTTCATTAGCTAATTATCCTACATCCCTACACCCTAATCGGCTAACATGAAGGAAAGGGACATCACAAGAGACATAATAAGACAAGTTAAGAAACAAGGAAGTGTCACTATCTAATCCTAACTCCTAGGTGTAGCATAGGCCGATTCTATTAAAAATAATAATAATAATAATAATAATAATAATAATAATAATAATAATAATAATCGGCTATGGAGCATGAATGGAAACAATCTAGAAGCATCATGAGGTCATGCATTTCATCCAAATGGAAAGACTCATGCTTGAACAAGCTTATAACATTGCATGCACTTCCTTTTCTAGTTGAAAGGGACATGTGAGTATGTATGTATGCATACGGTTGGAAAACAAGGAAAAGAACAACACAAGATGACAACTAATCACACTTACACCTTAATGCATCTCTAGTAGACCACTAGGACTTAATCATGGCTAACATTTGCCAAAAATAGAGGATGAGAGGGGTAGGCCAACTCACGGCCACCTCATGTGAAAACACTAGACAAATTTGCCAACATATAATCACCAAAATAGCATAGAACTCTAAACATGTAGCTAAGAAAGAAGCTTGGGACTTGCCATTCAAAACACTATATAAAGAGAGCTCATGACACTTCATTCTTGCACCACACCACTCAAAAATCACGTATAACTCCCTCCCTAAACACCCTCGCCCGAAGACCACCATTTGGGTGGATTAGCGAGCACTAGGAAGCTCCAAGTCTACAAGTTTTCCCCTTTCTTACTAACTAGTATCCGGGTAAGTTCTAATCGCTTGCTTTCTTAAGTTCCATCGGCCCTTATTGTGAACCCAAACTTAGACTCTTTGATCACTAGGATCAACCCCAACTAGCCATGGTAGGTTGATTATTATGTGATTAGTAATCAAGCTTCTATTATGTACACATTGTTTCGCATATTTAATCAATTATGTTATCTAGTGTTAGAGTAATTGATTACACATGGATTTATCAAACATTTTTAGATCAAACATAATGTGGTTCACAAAAGTAGGTGCTGAACTTGTATGCTAAACAAAGAACACATAGCTTAATATGTTTTAATGCTCATAGGGAGATCTTTGTTGGAACGATAGTTACTTTCTCTGCTTTTCTAGATCTCTTGCACAAATACCAGGTGAGTTTCACTACTCTTTTTCTCAAAAGCATACATCTCGGATGAGACAACTTTCTAAAATTTTCATAGTCCGGTTCGGGACTACTTTACACATCCCGGGTTTGGGGTGCTTAGATTCACTAGGTGAATCTGCTTACACTAATTCATGCTTTATGTCCTTGATGAACTAAACCAACTCTATCGTTGAAGTCCTTCTAAATACCGAATGAATTACCGGTTGGGCAAGCGGGTTACTAGTTGATAGCGCTATTAGGTCTCACAAACCTCACATCGTGTGCTGGAGAGCATGGGTGTGAACTATAACTCAACATATTATCATTGTTGATAGACAATGATGCAAGGCACTTTGCTCACTAATGTGGGATCTCGTTGTTTAGCAGTTCGGTATTACCGGTTTTAGTTATCATGAGTGCGCTAGCTACCCCTGGCATGTGAATTAGCATATACTCGTCAAAACATGGTCTGGAGGACCTACGTATTTACCAAACATTGTGAACTCACCAACTTTATGTTGACCCACGATTATTATACCTTTTTGTAGGACACTAGTTCGGAGCACGAGTAGGGCATGCATCATATGGCATCATGTGGATATGAATAATTATCTATTTTTGAATGTTTAATCATCTATTATGATCTCGAACACGTTGTTTACTCTGACTATTTGAATAACTAATATCTTTAAAATTCGCTTCCGCAACTATTGAAAATATTTGATTATCTGTAAAACTTGTTTTACAATAACGAACTAAATGGTTTGGGCATTTAGAGTCGTTCATGTGACTTATGGCTATGGAGATCCTGGAACGTCACACGCCTCGCAATATATACCCCGTGGTGGAATTTGAGGGTGTGACAGAGTGGTATCAGAGCCATTGGTTATAATGAACTAGGATTGCATTCTAGTCCATAATCATCATAGCATAAGTATTAGTTACACTCACTACCTTAAGTGCACAACTTGTAAATTTCTGGAATATGTGTACTGATCTAGCGTATTGCAGGAAAGACCATGACTAACCCTACTCATAACTATTCTTCTCGTGCTATCGAGGGACAACAAGCTCCATCAGTGGATCCCTACCTACGTCCAGTTTCATTTCAAGATTCACATTGGGATACCAATCGTTGGCATTGGTTTACCGATATGTTGCACTCTTGGGTTGTAGGTTACGGAGTGCCAGCTAGAGTTCCTCCTGTTACAGATTATTGGGAAAGATCTTTTGCAGGTATGGTGAGGCACGTTCATACTGAGTTGGACAATGCTTTCACTGTTGTGCAACAGTTTAAGTTCTGGATGAGGAATGCAGATGAGACAATCAGGCACATGGAAGGTCAGATAGGCCACTTGATGACTGAGATGGCAGTCGTCAAGCGGGAAGCTGCCGAGACTAGGCAGGAGTTGGCTGCCACTAGACAAAGTTTAGCAAATACTATGCAAGAATTGAATACTGTTCGTAATAGGCTTATAGCAGCCTTAGGGATAGATGTAGATGATCTTGAGGAGGATCCCGAAGAGGAACCTATGGAGGAAGAAGATGATGCTATTGGAGCAGCCATTGAGGCATCATTTGAATAAGAGCTCGAGCCAGAAGAGGAAGACGATCTATTTGAGGTCGAGATTCAAGACGAGAGCGACGATGACGGCTCGTGTGTGGATCCCACGGACGATTAATTTCTATTATCTTAGTATCTTATATATAATAACTTTCATTTTCTCGTGTGAGACCTGAGAATCGTTTGTCCTATGTTACTACTACCATTATTATCAATCTACTACTTTATCTTATTCTCGCGTTCATATTCCATATTACATTCTAGTTTACTTATACTGCATGAACAATGGTATGCGGAACATATTATTGTTTTCTCATGAGTATAATGTAAATGTAGAATTGCCATGGCGGGAAGAGGAAATGGTAGAGGCAACATCATCATAACGCAAGAAGAATTGAGCGTACTAATCAATGATCGTGTTGTAGCAGCTTTGGCAGCCTTTCAAGCTGGCCAACCTGCTCATCACCCTCCGACTTGTACCTACAAGTCTTTCATGGATTGTAAGCCTCATAACTTCGGAGGATCTGAAGGAGCGATCGGACTACTTAGGTGGTTCGAAAAGGTGGAATCGTGTTTTGCTATGTGCAATTGCCCGCTAGCTGATATGGTTAAGTATGCCACTGCTACACTTGAGAATGCGGCATTATCGTGGTGGAATGCCCAAGTGCAGCTGCAAGGAGTTGATGTGGCGAACGCTACCTCGTGGGCGGATTTCAAGGAACTCATGAAGGAGGAATACTGTCCTCGAGATGAGATTTAGAAATTGGAGTTTGAGTACCTCAATCTGAAGATGGTGGGGTCGGAGATTGAGAGCTATACTACCAGGTCGCATGAACTGGCGACAATGTGCCCTAACTACTCCACTCCGCTCTACAAAAGAATTGAGTTGTATATCCAGGGCCTAGTACCTCAGATTAAGGGAATGGTCACTGCTGCTAACTTCAATAACCTCCAACAGGTGATTCGTTTTGCTCACCAGCTGACTGATCAGAAGGTGGAAGTGGGAGAATGCATCTGGCAAACTCTCGACTAATGGTAATCAGCAGCAGCAGAACAAGAAACATGATAACGGTAGTAACCATAATCAATCATAGAGTGGTTGTCAGGGACACCGTCCCCTGCAATAAGTGCAACTATCACCACTCAGGATCCTGTAACTGGATCAAGTGTGATCGTTGTGGTAAGATGGGACACTTACAGAAGGACTGTAGAGTCAATGTTCCAGGAAGTCAGCCAGCACCTCAGCAAGGACAGCAAGAAAGGAACAATAAGGGTTGTTACCAGTGTGGGAATGAAGGTCACTTCAAGAAGGACTGCCCACAGCTGAACGGGAATGGTAACAACAACAACGGCGGGAACCATAACAACGGTGGTGGTAACAGGAATGGGAACAACCACAACAACGCTCCCAACAACAACAACCACAACAACAAGAACAACAACGGGGCTCGTGGGAGAGCTTTCGTGATTGGTTCAGGAGAAGCTAGGAATGATAACAATGTCGTGACGGGTACGTGCTCCTTAAACGACAACCTTGCTTCTGTTTTATACGATACTGGTGCGGACTTTAGTTTTGTGGCGATGAAACTTAGCAAACATCTAGGGATAGTTCCTACTCTTCTTGATACCCCACGTTCTATAGAATTAGCCGATGGGAAGCCTATCGAGGTAACCCATATCTATCGTGACTGTAAGCTCGAACTAGATGGGCAGTTGTTTGCCATCGATCTTCTACCTATCACCCTCGGAAGCTTTGATCTCGTGGTTGGCATGGACTGGTTGTCCAAGCAACGCGCTGAAATTCTCTGTCAAGAGAAAATTGTTTGTATTCCTCTCTCTAACGGAGAACTGTTAACTATTCGGGGTGATCGTAGTGATGCCATGGTGGGCATCATCTCATTCCTGAAAGCCCAGAAGTGTATTCGAAAGGGCTATCCGGCCATTCTGGCTAATATTTCCGATACTTGAGCGGAAGTCAAAACGGGGATTGAGGATATCCCAATAGTCCGTGATTTTCCAGACGTATTTCCTGAAGAATTACCTGGACTCCCACCTGTTCGTCAAGTGGAATTTCAGATAGATCTTGCACCTGGAGCAGCCCCAGTTGCACGCGCACCATATCGCCTAGCGCCAGGCGAACTTAAAGAACTGTCTACCCAACTCCAAGAGCTGTTGGATAAGGGATTTATTAGACCTAGTTCTTCACCATGAGGAGCCCCAATCCTATTCGTTAAGAAAAAGGATGGAAGCTTCCATATGTGCATTGAATATCGAGAGTTGAACAAGGTGACAGTAAAGAATCGCTACCCTTTACCTCGTATCGATGACTTGTTCGATCAACTTCAAGGGTCAAGTTTCTATTCCAAGATTGACCTGAGGTCAGGATATCATCAACTGAGAGTCCGGGACGAGGATGTGGCGAAGACAGCCTTTCGAACTCGTTATGGACATTATGAGTTTTTGGTAATGCCATTTGGGCTAACTAATGCACCGGCTGTGTTCATGGACCTCATGAACCGCGTGTGTAAGCCTTATTTG
Organism: Ambrosia trifida; assembly: GCA_028751855.1. Classification (NCBI taxonomy): domain Eukaryota; kingdom Viridiplantae; phylum Streptophyta; class Magnoliopsida; order Asterales; family Asteraceae; genus Ambrosia; species Ambrosia trifida. The sequence goes on along the minus strand of CM054123.1, from coordinate 160,090,778 downwards.
GACAAATTCGTCATAGTGTTCATAGATGATATATTGATCTATTCCAAGAGCAGGGAAGAGCACGAGCAACACTTGCGGTTGATATTGGAACTCTTGAGAAACGAGCAGCTGTATGCGAAACTCTCCAAATGCAACTTTTGGATTCGAGAAGTCCAATTTCTAGGACATGTAGTCAACAAGGCCGGAATACATGTCGATCCCGCCAAGATTGATGCTATTAAGCAGTGGGAGGCACCTAGGACTCCTACGGAAGTGCGCCAATTCCTTGGTCTTGCGGGATATTATCGCAGATTCATTGAGGGATTCTCTAAAATCGCTCAACCCCTCACTGCTTTGACGCAGAAAGGTATTACTTACAAGTGGGGAGGTGCCTAGGAGTTTGCTTTTCAACTGTTAAAGGCAAAACTTTGCAGTGCACCAATCCTATCGTTACCAGAGGGTACAGACGATTTTGTGGTGTACTGTGATGCGTCTATCCAAGGATTAGGTTGCGTACTAATGCAGCGTGATAAGGTAATCGCGTATGCTTCACGTCAATTGAAGGTTCATGAGAAGAACTATACCACCCATGACTTGCAACTAGGAGCAGTGGTTTTTGCCCTGAAAATCTGGAGGCACTATCCCTATGGAACGAGGTGTACGATCTTCACTGATCACAAGAGTCTTCAACACATATTTGATCAGAAAGAGCTGAACATGCGACAGCGTCGATGGGTCGAGATTCTGAACGATTATGACTGCGCCATCAAATACCATCCAGGGAAAGCTAATGTAGTAGCAGATGCCCTCAGTCGTAAGGAGACAAAGCCAAAGCGAGTACGAGCGTTACAACTCACTATCGATTCCAATCTTCCTGACAAGATACGTGAAGCCCAGGGTGAGGCTCTAAAGGAAGAGAACATCGGGCTGGAGACACTACATGGTGCGGATAAACATCTGGAACTGAGAACAGATGGTCTTCAGTACTTCATGAGTCGAGTCTGGATTCCACGTTTTGGAGATCTTAGACAACTTGTGCTCGACGAGGCTCACACCTCTCGTTATTCGGTACATCCTGGTTCGGATAAAATGTACCAAGATCTCAAAACCCTTTACGGGTGGCCAAACATGAAAGCCGAGATAGCCACTTATGTTAGTAAGTGCTTGACTTGTGCGAAGGTTAAGATTGAATATCAGAAACCTTCAGGCTTACTCCAGCAACCAGAAATCCCTATGTGGAAATGGGATGGAATTTCCATGGACTTCATCACGAAGCTCCCTAAAACGCCAAGTGGGCGATTTGGGTTATCGTCGATCGCTTAACCAAATCGGCACACTTTCTGGCAATAAAGGAAACTGACACGCTGGAGAAACTGGCCAACCTCTATCTCAAAGAGATCGTCTCTAGGCATGGGGTGCCTACTTCTATTATATCCGATCGCAATTCATGATTTACCTCTCGTTTTTGGACTACTCTCCAAGATGCTTTAGGAACTCGCTTAGATATGAGCATAGCTTATCACCCACAAACGGATAGACAGGGTGAGCGTACCATCCAAACGTTGGAAGATCTGCTACGAGCGTGCGTAGTTGACTTTGGCAACAGTTGGGATAAGCACTTGCCGTTAATCGAATTCTCGTATAACAATAGTTACCACACTTCTATTCAGTGTGCGCCTTTTGAGGCACTATATGGACGCAAGTGTAGGTCTCCCATCTGCTGGACTGAAGTTGGGGATAACCAACTGACAGGTCCCAAACTAGTGCACGAGACTTCTGAGAAAATCGTGCAAATCAAAAACCGGATGGCTGCTGCACGTGATCGACAGAAAAGTTACGCTGATAAGCATAGGAAACCTTTGGAGTTCCATATTGGAGACAAGGTACTACTAAAGGTGTCACCTTGGAAAGATGTGATACGCTTTGGGAAACGGGGAAAGTTGTGACAACCCGTAAATTTTCAGATCTTAATCCGTACTGTAATCAAATGTATTAATAACTTAAGCTTGAATAAGATTTAATTTTGATAAATTAAAGTCTCTTTATAGTCTAGCAAAGTCCCTAAATACATGGATTTGTATTTGTTAACTTTTAGAAAAATACGACGTCGCATTGCGATAAATTAACCGAATTAAGCGTTGGTGACGACCCGGTAAGCTTTAAAATCCATAAATGGTCCTATATGCTTGGAATAGCATAAAATGATATTTTATAAGTGGAAGTTTAGTTAAAACGAATAAAAACGCTGATTTAAAGTTTTTGTCGCGCAGTGTCCGGTACAGCGCGTACGCGCGCTTTTAGCCGACAAATTCAATCTAATTAAGCGTCCAACACCTAAAATATTTATAATACGGTAAAATTTATAAGACTTAGTGGGTATTAATAATCCATAATTTATTGGGTTAAAAGAAATTATTTTAGGGTGTATTTTTTATCATTTTTATACCCCTAAACCACCTAAAATACCCCCTAATTATAAAAATTAACCCAACCCATGATAACCCACACCCCATTAACGATTTTTTTTTTATAAAAATACAGCTAATTAAGTGGCATTTATGCCACTACTCACATCCTTTGAAGTTACAAGTGTATAAGCTATACATCTAATGTAATCATTAAGAACCCTCTCTCTCTCTTCTATTTAAACCAAAATAACACTCAAGACACTTAATACACTCTTCCTTCTCTCTCTTAATTGCCGTTCACAAACCTCAACCCTTCACATTCTCTCTTTCAAATATTAAACACAATAATCATACTCAAAACACTTGAATCTTGAACAATTATGAGGCTTTAATGGTGAGTTAAAGCTAAACACAAACAAGAAGAGTACTATACGAAGATCCATCCTCTTATCTTTCTGAAATAAAAGGGTATTAAACTCTATTTAACTTCTTCTTCTTTGATTTGTATATTTATTTCAAAGTGGGTTTTTGTAAGAATGTTCACCATAATTTTAAGTCTTTTAAAAGGAGGCTTAAAACCAACATTTTTCTTAAATAAAGATGATGAACTATCAAGCTTTGAGGTGAGTTTTCACGGCCCCTTTTATTGGTTTTAATGTATTTAAACATTGGGGGATTAACATGCTTTTATAATTATGGTAAGTATGCTAGTACATTTCGTAACCAAATGATGGCCAGAGTAAGTGCTATTTTCCTGTGCATTTTGTGTACGGTGTCTCCCACGGCAGTCATAATCATTAGTTCTTGGAGGGAACAGCAGGGTATATTGGTAGATCTATCGGGTTTGACCACCCACCTCGTGATCAGTCGCGCTGGTCGTCTAGACGGGGAAATATATTTTGAAAGGCATTAGTAGGGGGACCACTTATTTGTTTTGGGTTGATTATGGGCTCTGGTTGCTATCATGTCGGGAGATCTAGCTAATCTACGAATGGTTCATATGTTTAGTATTACCATAATTTTGTTTTATAAGAAAAGGTTATTTCTTATGTATATAAACCTGTGAAACTCACTAGCTTTAAGCTAACTATACTTTTCAAATCCATGCATGTTTTTCAGGTACATAGACGGTATGGGGATGTTGGTAGCTTTTGGGGCAAGCATGGGAATGTCTTTTGGGTATCGACGATCAAGGGGACCGTGTGTTGCAAGCTTGTTTTTGTTAAACAAGTTTAAAATAAAATATGTTTTAAAGACTACTTTATGTACTTAACTAATATCTTTTAATAATTTGATATCCAAATGACTATCTATGTTTGCTTATATCATTACTGTCACCGACTTTTGTACCACCACCCACGCTTAATTTCCGCTGCGATTTTCGGGGTGTGACAGAAGTTGGTATTAGAGCAATGATTATAGCGAACTAGAAAAACTTTTTGAAAAAGAAACTAGACTATAATAAAAAATAAATATTTTTGGAGACCAAAAGCAACATTATTCCCCATGATGCGTACATGCTTGCAAATCATACGTGATATGTACTTGAAAAATGATGCCACTATTTGCTTACATTTTGATAAAATTTTATGTGTAGTTAAGATATTTTATTTTACCTTTAATGCATGAAATTAATTTATAGTACGGATATATCTGTGTACAGTTGTCGAGTTCCATTCCCGTTATCCCAGTATCTGATGCAGTTGAAGACTCCACTCCACCGATGACTATTCCCCCTTGTGGGAATCCTCACTGTACCATATATCCTCATAATGGATGGTTGTGGGACATAGATGATGACCTTCCTGCTCTAGTCGCACTAGAGGAGACTGTTCCGTTGGTGGCACCAGCTCCATTGCCCCCACGAGATTTTTGGTTCGTTTACACCCGTAGGGGTCGGGTACCCCGGGGTGTAAGTGGTACCGAAAAGCCTGCTGTGGTGGTCGCAGAGGAGCCGCCACCCAAGAGGGTCAGGGTTGATGTCATGCCATCTACACATGAGTTTGGGGAGTCATCATCCGCGGCACGGAGCCCCGTTCGTGCGGGTGGTCCGTTACAGCAAATGGTTACGTCCTTGACTGGACGGTGTGGGATGTACGAGAGTGATATCCTGTCACTGAAAAGTCGGGCCGTAGAAGGTGTGGAGCGTTTAGATGCTTTAGAGAAGAAGATGGAGACGATGGATAGTGAGAGATTCATGGAGGAGTAGATGATTGGTCAGCAGGTAGCTAGGATTGACAGTCTAGAGGCTAGGATTATGGACTTGACCGCTAGATTGGAGTTGGCAGATACGAGGATGAGTATAGCTGAGACCAGTCTCCTATTGACACAGCAGGACCTGGTGCAGGCTACACAGATACTCGAGGCGGTTCGGGCTATCGCTATGTTTGCTATGTCTGTAGCATATGCTGTGTTGTTCCCCGGCCAGTATATGTGATCTGGTGGTTTCTTTTCTTTTGGTGATGCCTATAAGGGCGGGCTGTGCCCTTTAGCATGATTATGTTTTGGAAACTCTACTTTTGGTGATCGTTTAAATGTTAGGCCTAACTAAACATTGACGCTATTCCAAACATATGAATGCTATGTGGTATTTTATCTTATGGTTGTTGCATTGCTGTAATTATTTAGATCATTCGCATACGTTTGACTTTATTTGTCTCAAGAATATTGTCTAAATCCCTTTATTACTATTTTGACAATAGAAGGATCATGCCACCAAAAAGAAATACTCGCTCTGAAGGTGATGGTTTACCTACATCATCAGAAGAACTAGCAGCTCTTATTGCTCAGCATGTTAATAATGCTATGAACCAGCGCGATGCTGGTATACCACAGTCAGGGTCGGGCAGAGTGCAGATTGGTGGTTCATCAGGTAATGAACATTTGAAAATGCTCTTTATGTGATTTTTGAGGGTTACTGTTTATAGTTCAATCATTTCACTGATGCTTGATTTTAACAAATAAATAGGGAACCGTACTCATGGATGCACCTACATGACATTTCAATCCTGCCATCCAAGGATCTTTTCTGGGGCTGAAGGTCCAATTGATATTGTGAGATGGATAGAGAAGATGGAAGCTGTTATGGCCGTCAGTGGGTGCTCAGCCGATCAAAAGGTTAAGTATGCCACCTGTTCTTTCGAGAATGAAGCCCTGACCTGGTGGAACACCCAGATTCAATCCCTTGGTGAGACTGCTGCATATAATCTCACTTGGGATAGGTTGAAAGAAATGTTGCTGAGAGAGTATTGCCCGAGGACTGAGTTGCAAAAGATTGAAGAAGAGTTCTGGAAGCTTTGTATGGTAGGTGCTGAAATTAGAGCCTATACTACTCGATTTAATGAACTTGCAAGACTTGTTCCACGTTTAGTCACTCCCGAATATGAAAGAATCGAGAGGTATCTCTATGGGTTGGTGCCGCAGATTAGAGGAATGGTTACAGCATCGAAACCTGCCAGTATGCACGAAGCTATTACTTTAGCACATTCATTGACCGATGATGTAGTTCGGATGGGTACTCTGGCTAAGAAGGGAGACTCGGGAAAGAAACCAGTGGATCAGGTTAAGAAAGATGTGGTTGAACCAGAGGTGAAACAGGTTGACAACAAGCGAAAGAGGTCTGGGAATTTTCGAAATCAGTCTGGTGATAAGAGAAATAGGAATCAGGTTTCTGGTAAAATGTATGCCGCTAATACATCAGAATCCAAAGGAGTTGGGGGTGCACCGCAGAAGTGTACTATTTGTAACAATCAACATGTTGGTGGTTGTAGAGGTGGAGTGTGTTCAAGGTGTGGAAAACCAGGTCATCAAGTTCAGACTTGCCGGGTTAGTTTGGTAGGATATTTTGAGAAGGTTAATAGAGGTTGTTTTGAATGCGGTTCGGAGGCGCATTTCAAGAAAGATTGTCCAAAGCTGAAAGGGACAAACGCCAGAGGAAGAGCGTTCGAGATGAACGCTAGTGCAGCTCTTAAGGATCCATCAGTTGTTACCGGTACGTTTCTTGTTAATAATCAACCTGCATCTATACTATTTGATACCGGAGTCGACTTGAGTTTTGTTTCGAGAGACTTCGAGGCTTTGCTTGGTATGAAATCAAATAAACTAGATAAAAGCTATGCCATAGAATTAGCTAATGGAAAGATTATTGAAACCGGTGATATTATTAGAGGGTGCACGTTGTGTTTAGAGAACCATTCTTTTAACATTGATCTTCTACCCGTCGAACTTGGTAGTTTCGATATTGTCGTGGGCATGGACTGGTTATCTAAAAACCATGCCGAGGTTGTTTGTTCCGAAAAGATTATTCGTCTTCCGCTTTCGAATGACGAGAATCTTATAGTGCAAGGGGAATCTAAGAGAACTTTTCTGAAGATGGTCAACATTATGAAGGCGCATAAGTTCTTGCGTAAAGGGTATCCAGCTTTCTTGGCCAGTGTTGTAGATACAAAGGCTGAAGAGCAAAAGCTTGAAGACATACCTATTGTTCGTGAATATCCAGAAGTCTTTCCAGAAGATTTACCTGGATTACCGCCAGCAAGACAGGTTGAATTCCGAATAGATCTTGTACCAGGTGCGGCACCGATTGCCAAATCTCCTTACCGATTAGCACCATCTGAAATGCAAGAGTTATCTAATCAGTTGCAAGAGTAATTGGACAAAGGATTTATATGACCTAGCTTCTCACCTTGGGGAGCACCAGTCTTGTTTGTCAAGAAGAAAGATGGAACATTTCGAATGTGTATCGACTATAGAGAGTTGAATAAACTCACTATCAAGAATCGGTATCCCTTGCCGAGAATCGATGATTTATTTGATCAACTCCAAGGTTCGAGTTTCTACTTGAAGATCGATTTGCGTTCGGGCTATCATCAGCTGAGGGTAGTCGAAGAAGATGTTCCAAAGGCAACATTCAGAACACGTTACGGACACTACGAGTTCTTAGTTATGCCGTTTGGGTTAACGAATGCTCCAGCTGTGTTCATGGATCTCATGAACAGGGTTTGCAAACCATATTTGGATAAATTTGTTATAGTATTCATTGATGACATACTTATTTATTCAAGAACCAAAAGAGATCATAAACGTCATTTGAGGTTGATTCTAGAGTTGCTGAAGAATGAGAAACTGTATGCCAAGTTTTCTAACTGCCAGTTTTGGATTCGAGAAGTTCATTTTCTTGGGCATGTCATCAATGAAAAAGGTATACATGTTGACCCTGTGAAGATTGAAGCTATCAAGAACTGGGATACGCCTAAATCCCCGACGGAGGTACATCAATTCTTAGGATTGGCAGGATATTATCGAAGATTTATCGAAAACTTCTCAAAGATAGCGCAGCCTTTGACGTTGTTGACTCAGAAGGATAATAAATATGACTGGGGTGATAAGCAAGAAGCAGCTTTTCAGTTATTGAAGCAAAAGTTGTGTAGTGCTCCCATCCTATCTCTCCCAGAAGGCACTGATGGTTTTGTGGTTTATTGTGATGCGTCTCGACTTGGTCTTGGTTGTGTTTTGATGCAGAATGATAAAGTCATAGCTTATGCTTCCAGTCAACTCAAGATTCACGAGAAGAACTATACCACCCACGATTTAGAGTTGGGAGCTGTCATTTTCGCACTCAAGATTTGGAGACATTATCTATATGGTACGAAGTGTACGATCTTCACTGATCATAAAAGCCTTCAGCATATTTTTGATCAGAAGGATCTAAACATGAGACAGCGTAGATGGGTGGAGTTGCTTAATGATTACGATTGCGAGATTCGTTATCATCCTGGCAAGGCTAACGTAGTAGCAGACGCTCTTAGCAGAAAGGAAAGAGTTAAAACTTTAAGAGTACGTGCATTAGGATTGAGTATTCATACGAACCTCACAGCTCAGATTCATGATGCACAGCAAAAAGCTCTTAAAGGGAGGAATTTGAAGACTGAAGGTTTGCGCGGTATGATAGACGAGTTAACTTCAAAGTCTGATGAAGTGTTGTATTTCATGGATCGTATTTGGGTGCCAAAGACAGGTAATTTGCGTAAATTAGTGTTGGATGAAGCACACAAATCTAGATACTCGATTCACCCAGGATCGGATAAAATGTATAAGGATTTGAAGGAGCTTTATTGGTGGCCGAATATGAAAGCTGAGATTGCAACCTATGTGGGTAAATGTTTAACTTGTTCTAGGGTTAAAGCAGAGTATCAGAAGCCGTCTGGGCTTTTGCGTCAACCAGAGATCCCTCAGTGGAAATGGGAGTGTATTACTATGGATTTCATAACAAAGTTACCCAAGACGTCTAGTGGGTTTGATACTATTTGGGTGATTGTTGATAGGTTGACTAAGTCTGCTCATTTCCTCCCGATTAAGGAAACTGACGGATTAAACAAGTTAACAAAGCTTTATTTGAAGGAAGTTGTAGCTCGTCATGGAGTCCCGATTTCGATTATTTCTGATAGAGATGGTCGATTCACTTCCAGGTTTTGGAGGTCATTACAAAAGGCTTTAGGTACCCGGTTGGATATGAGTACCGCATATCATCCGCAGACAGATGGTCAGAGTGAAAGGACCATTCAAACTCTTGAGGATATGTTGCGTGCTTGTGCTTTAGATTTTGGTGGAAGCTGGGATGCTCACCTACCTTTAGTTGAGTTTTCCTACAATAATAGCTACCACACCAGTATTAAAGCAGCGCCATTTGAAGCCCTTTATGGAAGGAAGTGTCGTTTACCTCTTTGTTGGGCAGAGGTTGGTGACGCGCAATTGACTGGACCAGACATTATCCAGGAAACCACTGACAAAATCTTTCGAATTAGAGATATTTTGAAAGCGTCAAGGGACAGGCAAAAGAGTTATGCTGATAACCGGAGGAAGCCACTAGAATTCCAGGTTAGAGATAGGGTTTTGTTGAAAGTCTCACCCTGGAAAGGAGTCATTAGGTTTGGTAAACGTGGGAAGCTCAATCCCCGTTACATCGGACCGTTTGAGATTTTGGTTCGTGTTGGCCCAGTAGCTTATCGACTCAAATTGCCTCATGAATTGGAAGGTGTCCATGATGTGTTTCACGTGTCTAATCTGAAGAAGTGTTTATCAGATGAGACACTAATCATACCACCCGATGAGATCCGAGTCGATGAGAAGCTCCGTTTCGTTGAAGAACCAGTCGAGGTTTCGGATTGGAAGATTCAGAAACTTCGTCGCAGTCGCATCAAATTGGTCAAAGTTAGATTGAATTCTAAGCGAGGACCAGAGTTTACATGGGAACGAGAAGACCAGATGAAGCGAAAGTACCCCCATTTGTTTCCTGCTAAGCTGAAATTGAAGGTGTCGGTTTAATTTCGGGGCGAAATTCCTTCAACTGGGGGAGACTGTGACAACCCGTAAATTTTCAGATCTTAATCCGTACTGTAATCAAATGTATTAATAAGTTAAGCTTGAATAAGATTTAATTTTGATAAATTAAAGTCTCTTTATAGTCTAGCAAAGTCCCTAAATACATGGATTTGTATTTGTTAACTTTTAGAAAAATACGACGTCGCATTGCGATAAATTAACCGAATTAAGCGTTGGTGACGACCCGGTAAGCTTTAAAATCCAAAAATGGTCCTATATGCTTGGAATAGCATAAAATGATATTTTATAAGTGGAAGTTTAGTTAAAACGAATAAAAACGCTGATTTAAAGTTTTTGTCGTGCAGTGTCCGGTACAGCGCGTACGCGCGCTTTTAGCCGACAAATTCAATCTAATTAAGCGTCCAGCACCTAAAATATTTATAATACGGTAAAAATTATAAGACTTAGTGGGTATTAATAATCCATAATTTATTGGCTTAAAAGAAATTATTTTAGGGTGTATTTTTTATCATTTTTATACCCCTAAACCACCTAAAATACCCCCTAATTATAAAAACTAACCCAACCCATGATAACCCACACCCCATGAACGATTTCTTTTATAAAAATACAGCTAATTAAGTGGCATTTATGCCACTACTCACATCCTTTGAAGTTACAAGTGTATAAGCTATACATCTAATGTAATCATTAAGAACCCTCTCTCTCTTCTATTTAAACCAAAATAACACTCAAGACACTTAATACACTCTTCCTTCTCTCTCTTAATTGCCGTTCACAAACCTCAACCCTTCACATTCTCTCTTTCAAATATTAAACACAATAATCATACTCAAAACACTTGAATCTTGAACAATTATGAGGCTTTAATGGTGAGTTAAAGCTAAACACAAACAAGAAGAGTACTATACGAAGATCCATCCTCTTATCTTTCTGAAATAAAAGGGTATTAAACTCTATTTAACTTCTTCTTCTTTGATTTGTATATTTATTTCAAAGTGGGTTTTTGTAAGAATGTTCACCATAATTTTAAGTCTTTTAAAAGGAGGCTTAAAACCAACATTTTTCTTAAATAAAGATGATGAACTATCAAGCTTTGAGGTGAGTTTTCACGGCCCTTTTATTGGTTTTAATGTATTTAAACATTGGGGGATTAACATGCTTTTATAATTATGGTAAGTATGCTAGTACATTTCGTAACCAAATGATGGCCAGAGTAAGTGCTATTTTCCTGTGCATTTTGTGTACGGTGTCTCCCACGGCAGTCATAATCATTAGTTCTTGGAGGGAACCGCAGGGTATATTGGTAGATCTATCGGGTTTGACCACCCACCTCGTGATCAGTCGCGCTGGTCGTCTAGACGGGGAAATATATTTTGAAAGGCATTAGTAGGGGGACCACTTATTTGTTTTGGGTTGATTATCGGCTCTGGTTGCTATCATGTCGGGAGATCTAGCTAATCTACGAATGGTTCATATGTTAAGTATTACCATAATTTTGTTTTATAAGAAAAGGTTATTTCTTATGTATATAAACCTGTGAAACTCACTAGCTTTAAGCTAACTATACTTTTCAAATCTATGCATGTTTTTCAGGTACATAGACGGTATGGGGATGTTGGTAGCTTTTGGGGCAAGCATGGGAATGTCTTTTGGGTATCGACGATCAAGGGGACCGTGTGTTGCAAGCTTGTTTTTGTTAAACAAGTTTAAAATAAAATATGTTTTAAAGACTACTTTATGTACTTAACTAATATCTTTTAATAATTTAATATCTGAATGACTATCTATGTTTGCTTATATCATTACTGTCACCAACTTTTGTACCACCACCCACGCTTAATTTCCGCTGCAATTTTCGGGGTGTGACAGAAGTTGAACCCGCGGTACGTTGTACCATTCGAAATCGTCGAAAGGATTGGTCCAGTAGCGTATAGGTTAAACCTGCCTGAGGAACTCAGCGGAGTTCCCAACGTGTTTCACGTCTCAAATCTAAAGAAGTGTCTTGCTGACACGACACTGGTAGTGCCACTGGAAGAGATCCAGGTGGACGACCAGCTACGGTTCGTGGAGGAACCAGTGGAGATTCATGAGCAAGGCGTCATGAAACTCAGACAAAGTACCATACCTATTGTTAAGGTATGGTGGAATTCCCGTCTAGGACCAGAATACACGTGGGAACGCAGGGATCAAATGCGGCTTAAATGCCCACATCTCTTTACTTAACCTGAACCTGTGCATAGATCAAACGCTAAACACAAAGCAGCTACCTCAAAGTGAATTTCGAGACGAAATTCCTTTCAACTTGGGGATGATGTGACATCCGGGAACCAAGCATTCATTTTCCTAGCTAGCTTTATGGTTTACTTGCCGAATTTCGAGACGAAATTCTTTTCAACTTGGGGATGATGTGATACCCTGCAATTTCATGTTCCTGATTCAACTAAACTCTACTTGCTTGCACCTAGATTACTTGCATTCTACATGACTAGAGTTAACTAGGTAAGTCACACATGCACACACTAGGTGTATATGTATCTATGGGATATCATAGATTGACAAATACATGTCAAACTTATGAAGGTTTGCAAATATTAATCTATGTGGTACATGAATCTATTATATTTCTATATGTGCTTGTGTATATATATACACACAATACATAGACTAGACCTTAACAAGTAAACTTTATCCTTGATAAATACCTTCTAGAAACTAACACACATACATACATATATATAAACACACGCATGCACACATACAAACACTTGGAAGTTTCTTTTTGTCTTTAGTAAGCCACCCCATGGGAAACAAACTATGACAACCTATAAGCTAAGAAACCTAGACACTAATAGCCAACACATGATGAAAAGGACTTGACAAAGAAGCTTCTAAACATCACCATCCTACAACTACATCTATGAATTTCGGCTACTCCTAAATCCCATGTGCACAAATTAGCTATTGTAATAAAAGCATGCTCACTTACACCATAATAGGTACTAACTAGAGACAACCATAGCCTTAGCATATTCCCAAAACATGTGAACTCTCCTTGCCTCCTTGAAACTCGGCCGAAGTACACCCTCATCACCATCATAGGTCTTGTAAGTTAGCATGAGGAAGCATGTATGATCCATCACTTTCATTAGCTAATTATCCTACATCCCTACACCCTAATCGGCTAACATGAAGGAAAGGTACATCACAAGACACATAATAAGACAAGTTAGGAAACAAGGAAGTGTCACTATCTAATCCTAACTCCTAGGTGTAGCATAGGCCGATTCTATTAAAAATAATAATAATAATAATAATAATAATAATAATAATAATAATAATAATAATAATAATCGGCTATGGAGCATGAATGGAAACAATCTAGAAGCATCATGAGGTCATGCATTTCATCCAAATGGAAAGACTCATGCTTGAACAAGCTTATAACATTGCATGCACTTCCTTTTCTAGTTGAAAGGGACAAGTGAGTATGTATGTATGCATACGGTTGGAAAACAAGGAAAAGAACAACACAAGATGACAACTAATCACACTTCACCTTAATGCATCTCTAGTAGACCACTAGGACTTAATCATGGCTAACATTTGCCAAAAACAGAGGATGAGAGGGGTAGGCCAACTCACAGCCACCTCATGTGAAAACAGTAGACAAATTTGCCAACATATAATCACCAAAATAGCATAGAACTCTAAACATGTAGCTAAGAAAGAAGGTTGGCACTTGCCATTCAAAACACTATATAAAGAGAGCTCATGAGCACTTCATTCTTGCACCACACCACTCAAAAATTAACCTCTAACTCCCTCCCTAAACACCCTCGGCCGAAGACCACCATTTGGGTGGATTAGCGAGCACTAGGAAGCTCCAAGTCTAGAAGTTTTCCCCTTTCTTACTAACTAGTATCCGGGTAAGTTCTAATCGCTTGATTTCTTAAGTTCCATCGGCCCTTATTGTGAACCCAAACTTAGACTCTTTGATCAGTAGGATCGACCCCAACTAGCCATGGTAGGTTGATTATTATGTGATTATTAATCAAGCTTCTATTATGTACACATTGTTTCGCATATGTAATCAATTATGTTATCTAGTGTTAGAGTAATTGACTACACATGGATTCATGAAACATTTTTAGATCAAACATCTTATATGATTAACACAAATTAATGTGGTTCACAAAAGTAGGTGCCGAACTTGTATGCTAAACAAAGAACACATAGCTTAATATGTTTTAATGCTCATAGGGAGATCTTTGTTAGAACGATAGTTACTTTCTCTGCTTTGCTAGATCTCTTGCACAAATACCAGGTGAGTTTCACTACTCTTTTTCTCAAAAACATACGTCTCGGATGAGACAACTTTCTAAACTTTTCATAGTCTGGTTCGGGACTACTTTACACATCCCGGGTTTGGGGTGCTTGGATTCACTAGGTGAATCTTCTTACACTAATTCATTCTTTATGTCCTTGATGAACTAAACCAACTCTATCGTTGAAGTCCTTCTAAATACCGAATGAATTGCCGGTTGGGCAAGCAGGTTACTAGTTGATAGCGCTATTAGGTCTCACAAACCTCACATCGTGTGCTGGAGAGCATGGGTGTGAACTATAACTCAACATATTATCATTGTTGATAGACAATGATGCAAGGCACTTTGCTCACTAATGTGGGATCTCGTTGTTTAGCAGTTCGGTATTACCGGTTTTAGTTATCATGAGTGGGCTAGCTACCCCTGGCATGTGAATTAGCATATACTCGTCAATACATGGTCTGGAGGACCTACGTATTTACCAAACGTTGTGAACTCACCAACTTTATGTTGACCCATGATTATTATACCTTTTTGCAGGACACTAGTTCGAAGCACGAGTAGGGCATGCATCATATGGCATCATGGGGATATGAATAATTATCTATTTTCGAATGTTTAATCATCTATTATGATCTCGAACACGTTGTTTACTCTGACTATTTGAATAACTAATATCTTTAAAATTGCTTCCGCAACTATTGAAAATATTTGATTATCTATAAAACTTGTTTTACAATAACGAACTAAATGGTTTAGGTATTTAGAGTCGTTCATGTGACTTATGGCTATGGAGATCCTGGAATGTCATACGCCTCGCGGTATATACCCCGTGGTGGAATTTGAGGGTGTGACACGAATGTACTATACGAATGTAGACGAAGACTACGTAAAAAAAACGTAGACGAACGTACTATACGAACGTAGAATTGTATTATGACAAATAGAATTGTATTAGCAGTCCAATAGCACTAGTCGCATAACGTGTATCAACAAATTCCCCCTCGACTATTGCTTGGATTGCTTAAGCCTTCGCTCTTTGTCCATCTTCTTATTCATCAGCTTGATGTGCAGTAAGGTCTTCTGCTCTTTTGTCATTACTGGTTCATGAGTTTGTTTCGGTTTCTTCTTTTCTTTCTGGACTTCAACAAACTTTCCCAGTTTTTATCATAGTCGCACCCCGCATTAACATCCCATGCAAAACACAAAAATACCACATGTTGGTACTTCGCAGCCTGTTCACAATCCTTTTCTTCACAGTAGATCGGGTTGTAATACAGCATGATAATGTCTTCATAAAAGCAGTTTATCAACCACATTAGATCAAAGATGTGTATCTTCTTGAAATCATTCTTCCCATCTTTCAATAAGATAATAGCTTCTGCCGTCTTCCAATCATAGTACCACCACATAAAGTCTTTTGAGAAGTGTTGTGGAATAGGCATCAAAGGTATATGTTTCAAAACTGTCGGTGGATTGTATTTCAAAGTAACCTTGTTCATCCCCGTTATCTGATCTTTCTTCTTATGCACAATCCTCCTCGGATACTGTGGGGTGAACACATCCCATTTCGTCCTGCTCTCTCTTGCCATGCGATCTTTAAACAGTTCGTTATGAAACTTATAGAAACCACCCTGAACCTCAGCCTTTGGTCGGTTGGCTTCCTTCTCTTTCAGCTTCCTCAATAAGTTCTTCAGATCGTCAGATTGTTCAACATTCGGATTCTGACTTTCTGAGTTCTTGAATACTTCATCAACGAACTTCTTACTTTTCTCACGTGCAAGTTTCTCAGCTTGGCTTAACAAATCTTTAGAAAATTCAGGAAATCCAGAATCCTTATTGTCTTTAAAGTATTCTAGATATTCCTCACTTGTAATATCCTCTATCTCTACGTCTTCAAATACTGGAGTATCTCTATCATCAGAGTGATTTCCTGCTTCTTTCTCAGGAATATTCGGAATCTGATTCTCAGTCATTAACTCCTCAAGAGATTTCCCAACTTGTTTAGCCAGACCTTCAAGTATTTCTTTCGAAACTGCTGCAGAAACTTCACCGTCTTCAAGATCAGGATAGTTATTCTCAAGTTCGAATCTCATATCATCTGATTCAAATATTTCTGGAAATCTTCCTATCATCTCAATCGTCCAGACTTTATTTGTCAACATCTGTCGATATAACTTCTTATCCTCATCAGATAAAGATCTGATCTTCTCATTCCAGAAGATATCATCATCATCAGTATTGCCCCAGGTGCTTTCGAACTCGATTCTCCTGCATCTTTTCGTGTATCTCTCTTTTCACACTTATACCTATCAATGTTATCATCATCGTCATCATTATCATCATTCGTAGCAAAACTATTATCATCTCCAGAATCATCACCTGAACCATCATTATCATCACCATCCTTCTTCCTTTTCTCAGGAGCATCACCGGCATCCTGTTCAAGATCTTCATCATCTTCTTCGTCTTTTTCCGACTCAGATGGTTCAAAGTCAACAAGCTCTTCTTCACGTTCTTTATCTTCCTCTCCTGCTTTTAACTGAGGAGCTTTCTCATATAAATAATCAATTAGCTTCCTAAGCCCTTTGTTATTTTTTTACCTGCTTGTTTTCAAGTTTTAAAGCAATGAATCTTCTAGTATTTCTCTGCTCATGCTTTAATAACTTCATATTCTCATTTTGGAGTAACTTAATGTTAGCTTCCAGCTCTTCCTGACACTCCTGTGATGACTCTACAATTTCCAACATCTTTCTATCATTTTTCCTCAACTGATCAATCTCTTCTTGTTGCTAGTTTATGATCTTCATCATTTCAGTCAGCTTCAGGTTAACTGCATTCATAACATCTCCTGATACAGTAACCTGTGGAGTATAAGCCTTAGCAACTGGAGTCTTTTTTTTGAACTTGTTTAAGACTCGTTCCATAGCATCATTAAAGTCATCAGTTGGAATAGTACTCTTCTCAGCAACAAATGTTTTTTGTTTCTTCGCTGCTGGGGATGTCACGGGAGACTTAGAGCTAGACACTTCAGGAACCTTCTTTCCTGCAATCAAACTTTCAATTTCTTTAGCTCTCATCTTCTTAGGCTTTTCAATCTCATCAGCCTTAGCTTTCTTCTTGTATATTGGATTCTTTTGTTTTTCACTAGCCTTCGGTGATCCACCAAAATCTTCAGAACCCAATCCAAGACTCATAGCAATATCGTCCATCACAATCGGACTCTTCAACCTCTGTTCTTCTAAAGTCTGATTAAGACTTTCAGATTCACCAGCCACAGTGGCCTTGGGCTTGGTTGTCTTAATAGTCTCATCAGCAGAATCCCATCTCTCATCCTCTTGAGTCTCTTCAGAATCAATAGACTCTACATCAACCAAACGTGCACCTTTCTTGGCTACACTCTTTTGTCTTCGAGATGTTTTCTTTGGAGGTTCTGCTTCAACTTCCTTTTCTTTTCCCTTACCTTTACCACTTTTGGCACCAACATTAACAACTTGTTGCTTTCGCTTTGCTTTGCTTTGCTTCAGGATTAACATGAAACAACGGATCATCATTATCAGAATCACTCTTTTCATTTCTAGCTTTGTCTACACCCAGATCCTTGTAATCAGGATTGATCAAGTGTCCAAACAGATTCTTAAAAGGTGGTCTTTCATTTTCAGGTACACCTTTATAACCCTTCATTCTAACCAACATACTCAAACTCATATGATCCTGTACAACAATCTGTGTTGGATCTTTTCTCAACTTCTTGTATTTCTGATCAAAAATCATCTCCAGGAATCTGGGATAAAGCAGAAACTTCTTATTCTTCAGTCCTTTTAAAGGTTCTAGCATATGATCCAGTATCATCCCAGATACGTTAAACGGCTTGTGGAAAATCAGTGCTACCGTCAAAGAGCTAATACTCTTCCTCATAACATCATAGCCTCCACTAACAGAAACGAAAACATGTAGCATCACATGAGCCAGGTATTTAAACTGTGGACACAGTTTATCTTTGTGTAGGGCTCCATCTGTGATAGGTCCGTTATACTTCATTCTCAGAAAGCACTTCCTCTGTTCTATCCATGATAAGCATCTTGGATCAGTCGGCTTGTCTTTCAGTCTCAAAGCTTTACAAATGTCACCCTCTGTTACAATTGCTATCTCCCCCTGAACGTTACTTATGATTGCCATTTGATTATCTGTCACACCCCGACTTTTCCCTCGTCGATTGCGACGTTTGGTGCCTTTGCCAGCGCAGCGGAAAGTTGCATCTAAGACTCTTATTTCCTGAACGCCATTGCTAACCCTTTAGGATCCCCGATCCCAATATGCCGACTACTCCAACCATGCCGTTACCAAAGTTTAAACCTGAAAGACATACTTAAAAAGTCAACATAAAGCTGGTGAGTTCATAAGTTTTACAAAAGAGTTTCCATAAGTTTGAAAAGATCATATCCGTTACTACTAGGTTATGAGAACGTTAGCTAGACGTTTAGTGTTTTTACTACTACGGTTGGGAACCCATTACTATACGTGTGTAAGTAGTTGAATCATGCCCAGACGTTTTGGCTATAACCGATGCCTCGGCGAGCCAGTAAATAGAGACAATATGCACCCGCCCGGCCCCGCCGTCGAGTGGGGTTTGTGAGGCCCAATAGATCTATCCACATTTCCCCCGTTGTGCATCCCCGCACAGTCATGGTTTCCCCCTGGGACTTTCCATAAAAGCCGTATAGTATTTGTAAAGTAACCATAGTATAACATGACCTTTAGTAAGTAAGTATGTAGCATGTTTCTTCCCCGAAAGTAAAACCAGTAAAAGTAGGGTCGTGACATTCACGCACCCATTTCATTTTTCAAAAACTTGTTCGTTTGGAATTCCTCGGGTTTTCATAAAAGAAGCATGTCTTCCACCCCGAAAACATTTATAAAACAGTAAAAAGTGGGGTCATGAACTCACCTTAATTTCCTCGCTTAGCTAGCAACAAAGCCCGATGCTTTGACCGACATCCTCGTGCCCTATTACAACAAAGGACACCTTAAAAGTCTATCACATATAAACCTAGCCTATCATCCGGCTAAAAGATAGTTTATCCAACTATCTAACTCGTGTGTATTAACTCGAGTACTAAATATGCTTTAACTCGACGAACCGATCGTGACTTATATTACTTATGCGTTAACACATGACATAGTACCCAAGTTGCGCACTTGTCACTATTCGTGTGTACACCACGTTGGACTAATATTACGAAATGTATAACTTATCTTGAGTCGTAGCTCTTTTTGTAATGCGTATAAATGTATCTATCTTATATAATTATATTTTAGGAAAAATGCCCTTTGATAAAAATGTAAGTATAGTTATTTAAAGTGATTAATAATAATGTCGCTTCTCTTCCAAATCCATGTCTTTAAAGGTTTCGAACATAAATTTTTATGTAATTCTTTCTCAAATAAGCCGAGCATTTTGTAATTCAAAATCATTTAAATGGCAATGTTTTAGTTACTAAAATCTTTGAAGATCGACACAATTGACGCTTAGTAAATAATATGTATTTGTTTTGGAAATATTGTTCGACGTTTATCTTTAAATGCTGCAAGAAATCACTTGTCGAAAACCTTTTTGCGATATTGTAGAAAACTACATTTGTCAAAATACTTGAAGGTTGTTTATAATGAAATATACAAGGAATATCGCCTTCGTTTACGCTTATAAATTTTATAAAATTTCGGCAGAGTTTCCTCTGTTTTTGTACAAACTAGGCAACACAAGTCGCCTACAATTTTCCCAAAAATCAAAATCAAACACAAGTCCACATTTTGTTTATCCGCAATTCCAAATCAAATGATACTTATACGTTTCGACGCTTTTATATAAACTACACTTATTTGTATAAAGACACGACAATATATATGTATATTATAGTCCAACCAATTTAGTCCGATATCGATTTTATAAGTCACGCCTTTTATATCCAATACCAATCGTCCGATATAATATATAGTCACCGTTTATTATTATTATTCGGTTCGTTCGCGAGTCAAAACTATTTTAAGAATATCAATATATTTATTTATATATATATAATATCCACAACAATAATACAAGTATGAATTAAAGTATACCGATTCGTACGCGCGTAACCCGAAGCCACCTCGAACTACGTGTAGACCGGAACCAAAGTTTGACCAGCTTTGACCGCGTGTTGACCGAGGCTTGACCATCCAGATCTGACACGAACAAGACCCGAACCGAACCCGATCTCATACCGAATCTGACCCGAACACCAAAACCACCAAACTTTGACCCGAACTTAAACCGAACACAATTTGGACTTGACCCGAGTGACCCGAACCACAGCCATAATCACGAGATAAACTCGAGCCAAGATCTGACCCGAGACAAACCCGCGACAAGAAATCAACCTGAAACCGAACCATGACCCGAGCACCAAAACAGACCCGAAATAACTCCTAGATCGGACCACCACATGACCACCGAGAACCTTAACCACCATCCAACCCAACCCGACCCTACCGTGAACCATAGCCACCACGGGACCACCACCTCCTCCAAACCCAACCAAGATCACGTTCACCGCCAAGAACCCCAAACCAACCCGGACCAAAACCAAACCATATAGCCGAAAAAACCATCTCCCTCTGATGCCTTAAACCTCCATATCTGACCCACTCCTAAACCACCGGTTGGACCACCTACACCACCACAATCGGCCCCTTTTCCGCCCGACAACCACCAACACCACCAAACCTGTACTCCACCACCTACGCGCCGCCACTGTTTGCTGTTGAGGTTGCGCCGCCACCACCCAAGCTTGGTGGTGGCCGGCTGTTCTTGTAACAGGAGCGAGGGAAAGGAGGGATTACTGAGGGAGGGAGAGAGAGAGACGAGCGTTAGAGAGAGTAGAGAGAGACCTGCGAGAGAGGGAGAGAGATACTAGAGAGAGAGAGAGAGATGAGAGAGATGTTAGTGTTTGTTGGCTGCCAAAAATGAAGAAGAAGAAGGAAAAGAAGTCTTTATATAGCTAGGGTTTGTTGGTAGGTAAGGTATACCGCGTATCGAACCCGTATAAACTTAAAACGTCTCGGTTTCTATTTAGGCTCCATAATTAATTATAAATGTAACCTCATGAATTTTCCCATTTATTTTGCATTAAAGTATTTCCCGATCCATGATATAAAGTCTAATTTATTTCTAAGTATTCTTATCTTTATCCGTGCACTCTATTTTTCTAAGTTCCTTTTATCATTGTACTAAAAAAAAATCTTCAATCATGACATATGTCCAATCCTAATTCTATTTATAAAATCGTCATTTTATAAGACGGTGTTTTTATTTTCTAATTCAAACTAATGATTTTTTTTTATTTATTTCTTATTTAAAGCTAATCATTTTTCCAATTATATTTATAATCTCATACAAGGAAGATATAAATTCATTTCAAAATAAAGCCTTGAGTCAAGAGTCAAAGTCTTGACAAACATAATTCTTGGAGTCAAAGTCTTAGTCATAGTCAAAGTCTTAGTCAAATAGTCAATTCATCATAAAACCTTACTTTATGGTGTTGACCAATTTTAATGGCTAATTGAATCCAAAACTAGTATAAAAACCCACCTATGAACCATTACACTTTGCACCTCTAAATCGATTGTTTCAATCCGATTAAACTTTCCCTCATACCTTTCTTCTATAGTCTATTACTTCTACAATTTAAGCTTTGATTATAAG
The DNA here is from genome assembly GCA_028751855.1 of Ambrosia trifida. Taxonomy (NCBI): domain Eukaryota; kingdom Viridiplantae; phylum Streptophyta; class Magnoliopsida; order Asterales; family Asteraceae; genus Ambrosia; species Ambrosia trifida. Next base: position 160,068,981 of record CM054123.1, on the reverse strand, counting down.
CTCTTGTAATTGGCAACTTTGGGGCTACACATATTCTATTTCTCGAGACTTAATACTTTGCTAAGGTGAGTTTACGTAACCATGTTTATGCAATTCTTTATACTTGCAACATTATACATAATCAATTCTACATACATGTCTAGTTGTAAACTTTAATGCCTCATGGTTTAGACAACCACAACAGTTTCAACGAGTTTCAACATTACATAATCATTAGCTATGGCCAAGCCGGCGATACTCAATAATAGATCTATTGGATTGACAATCCCACCTAGATTCGTTGACCATCTTTTATGGGGAGCGCGGGTGATTGTTATCGTTCCAACATAATATTAAGGTGAACCGTGGATGACGGGATGGACCTAAACTAGTCGGAGGTTTGATTATGTCGATTCAACATTTCACGTTTATTCATGTAGGCTTAAACTTACGATAGACATATGAATTGCTAAACTTTTATTCTTAAACTTAATTGCGTGACATGGCTTATGTATTCTCACCAACTTCTAGTTGACCCCCCCCCCCCCCCATTTTTCCAAACTCAACAGGAAATACTGATGCTTGAAGTCTAGAGCTAGCATGAGGAGATATTTGAAGTTTTAAGCTTTGTTTGATTATTTGATGTAGACTTTAATGTAATTCAATTTTGTAATGAAATAAAGGATTATTTAAACATATGTATTACCATGAGCTACTGAACAATCATCAATACGTGACACCTCGATGTTTCCGCCATCGGTTGGGGTGTTACAATAAAAAGTAGTCGGTTTTGTTCGAAATACAAAACCGAGCATAGATATAATTATTTTCGATGTCCGATGCGTGTTTTCAGAACACGCGTTTAAATCGCGTTAATTAGATCGGTCGCAGTTTGGATTGTAAAAACGGTCAGTAAACTTCCGAAACTTAATAATTAGCAATATTTGTAATAAATATTTATTTTTAATCATAAAAATCACGTCAGTGTAGATCGGAAGTTGCCGGGTGTCACATCCTCCCCATGTTACAGAAATTTTGTCCTCAAAATTTGAGGTAGGATATCATCCAAATCAATGGTAGTACAACAAAAATTAGTCAACGGACTTGCCGGCACAAATGGCACGAAATAATGTTTCAGAATCAACTGAATGCAAAGTGTAAACAATAACTCTGTCAACAAATACTATTGGCACACCTCAAACGAAGCAACTAGTGCACCAACTTTTTCATTACACACCACAAGGTGTGTCTGCATTTAAGGCAATAACAAACAAGTTGATGAAAGTGAAACATGTCAATAAAAATCATTCATTATTCCAAGTCGATTGAATATTCACCGCAAGGTGCTGTATCAAATTCCAACAATTTGATTCAATTGAAATGTCGACTTTAAAGAAACTCATCGACGAAGTATCAAAGGATTCATTGCCCACGATGGCCTAACATAGCAAGACTAGAAGACAAACATTACGAGCAACGTAATGATAAAGCAAATCATTAGAAACAGTTGTTTGATGTGAAGTCCTACGATGGACCTTCACAAATTTAAAGAATCCAAACATACAATAGTTGACACGTGTACAAAAATACGTGTCTAACGCTGTGGAACAAAAAAATAAGGAATCAACAAAAATTAGATTCCATTACGATAGAATGTTGAAGATGTAACACCCCAACCGATGGCGGAAACATCGGGATATCACGTAGTGATGATTGTTCAGTAGCTCATGGTGAATAATAAATTTCATTAAATGATTTAAATAAATTACATACAATTGTTCTACAAGAATTCGTACATCAAATTGAATAAAACTATGCACACATCTTCAAGCAATGACTCAAATCTTCAAACAAGTAGAACCTGAAACATGTTAAGTTGAAAATATTTTGGGTCAACAAAAGTTGGTGAGAATACATAGGTTTTTGAAAATAATTGGTAACAATAGTTTGTACAACATTCAAAGTTGTATGATGATAGAGTATGATACCGACATGTAACAATGCGTCTTTGTACAACCAAACCTTGTGTCGACTGCTGACTAACTCGCAAGTTAGTTAAATGTTATTCATGTTATCGATCATCCCTGAGTCTACGCGGGGGATGGGTTTGTCAGACCCATAGCGCTATAATCTAAACAGGCGGCTTGATCATTGTTAATGATTGTACTGTGTCTTTTTGTTACAGTCAAATGATAGAATGATGATGTAATTGATACACAAGTAAATATGAGTAAATGATAGTATAAAATATTTGAACATGTTTCACCCCAAAAATAGTAAAAATAGAGTAAAAGGGGCTATGTAAACTCACCTTAGCAAATGTTATAATTCTTGAAAAGATTGAATAATGAGGTTGCCCAAACAATGCCAAATATCACCCTATAATAATGTGATAAATAAGTCTATCTAGTCTACAAATGTATAAACTTCTAGGGCTTCGGATTGGGGATAAATGCTCGTTTGATTAATATTAAAAATATTCGACAATTGGGAGAAATTTAGTAAATTAATGACTAAAAATCTTTTTATGAAATCTAAATTTAGGATGGTCACAATAATGTGTTTAAAGTATAAAAATAATTTTTATAAAATTATTTTCTTTAAAATAGATTATTAAATCTATTTATTACAAATTGTCAAACTTTAACTTTAATATCTTAAAAATACTAAATTTAAAGAATTATCATTTTAAAAATTATATTTCTATTCTAAATATTCAGAAATAATTTGTATAAAATTTTGGTGCAAAAATATTAAAAATTGAATTTATTATGATTTAATTATGATTAAAACTAACAAAAATTGATTAAAATATTAAATAAATGATTTTTCTGAAATAAAAATTATTTCAGAAATGTTTATTGTTATAAAAGCTTAGAATAATTTTTGTGGGAATTTATAAGATTGTTTTGATATTTTAATCGATTTTTATAAATAAAATAGAATAAACTTGATTTATTTATTAAATATATTAAATAAATTAATTTTTGAAAACTAAAAATTGTGGGTGAAACTTTTACATTAGATTAATACAAGATAATTTTTGTAGAATTTTTAAAGAAGTTTTGGTATTTTAAAATGAATTTTAAAAAAATATAAGTATTGTATAATTAAAGTTTGAAAAGAAAATAAACACACAAAAAGAACTCGCTGTTGCCGAGGATCGAACCCTCGTGGGCCGGTCCAAGGACACCAAGCACAACCACTTGGTCTAGACCAGTGGTTGTGTGTGATTTCAGTTCGTTTAATATTTAAGGTTTACACGTGATACTTGTTCTTCCCCAATTCCACATATGCGAGCCCTAGATTTCCCAATCAGACGATTCTCACAGCATTAACCCAATTAAACATGGGGCTAATATTGTGCAATCGCCGATTAACAAAACCCACAACAAAGATTACACTTACAATACAGAAACAAGCTCGATTGGTGAGTCAACGTGAAAAGTCAAACTATGCGATTGAACACTGAGAACAGAAGGTTTACAGGAGAAATTGGGGGTTGGAAGAGAGTAGTCGGCGATGTTAGAAGGTCCAGCAACCTCCAATTTATAGTGTAATGGCTCGGTGTTCATTTTGGTATGTTTTGACCCGTTTGTAAATGTTGACGCGTATAATAGCTTGAATCCCGGCATGTTTGACCACGAATCAATGGGTAAGGGACGCGTAAATGACCGATAATCACACAATCATTCCATTCTTGAATCAATTACGAGTTAATGAGGTTGATTTGATGAGCTCGTGATGCACAGTTGACTTTCTAAGTCAACTGTGACGATTGTAAGTTAGCTATATAATAAAAATGCTTCGGGTTTAGAACAATAACGACTGCTGGATCAAATGGTTAGAGGAGTGTGTTGTGTGATATTGGTCTCTCGTTCGATCCTTTCCTGGGACAATGTTTTTTTTTTTTTTTTCTCTAATCGTTGCAGCAGAGAGGGAAAGGAGGAGGGGGCATTGGGCCGGGTTTTGGTTGGGTTTGGGCTGGGTGGTTTGGGCTTAAAAGTTGGGTTGGCTGTTGGGCTTATAAGAAAGGAAGGGGAGGGCTTGGTGTGTTTTGATCCAACATATAAGTATGTTATGTTTTTTATTTTTTTTTTAACTTTATAAAAAAATAAAATCTGATTTTTTTTTATATTTACTATTATTATTATTATTATTATTATTATTATTATATATACCTTTATATATATATATATATATATATATATGAATTGTGAATTAGGAGCATAAAGGCTTAGGTACAAAAATAAGGGTTTTTATATTAAAATTTGGGGAAAATTTTGCGATGTTACAGTCTCCCCTACTTTTGGAAACTTCGTCCCGAAGTTTATTGAAAACACAGGGTAGAAGGGGATTAGGACAAGTGTGATCTGGAAAATTTTGTGTTAAGGCACGACATGAATAGAGTAATTTGTCTCGTGTTATGTGTAAGGTGATTGTTTAAATGAACCACTAGATAACTAGAGTGTATAACCTTGGTAGAATTTCACACTACCTTAATGTACCTATAAATTCATGATTACGTTTCGGACCGCAATCACCAATTTACCTTATGTAAGCGAAAGAATTTGACTAGAACAGGATAATATGATCATACAAGTCACAAAACCAGGCGCGGAAACCCTAGTTCTGAACAAATTGATAAAACTCTAATCAAAACACAATCAAGATCATTTTCAACATCTTTTCATAGATTAACTTTGTCAAATAAGCTTTTACAACGACTTACACGTTAATCTAGATCAAACACACACTATCACAAAATGACCTGGAACCTGACCTGAACACATACACAAATGACAAGTCTCTTACATTCACAAAAACACAAATACTATATATAGATACTGCACGTTCGCCCACTTGCACTGGTCAAATGTGGATCTTTTCCACATTCGCTCACTACTAAGGTACGAACGTATCTTCTGATCAGTTCCAGTCTACCTTCGCCCACTAAGCTTCTACCTTCGCCCACTTCTTTCTACCTTCGCCCATATAACAAATCATTAACATATGTTAGTTATCCAATCATTAGTCGCAAAACGCATCAATAAACTCCCCCTCGACTATTGATTGGATAGTTTTCTCTGTTGGTCCATTGTTTTGTTCATCAACTTGATTCTGAGCTGTTTCTTCTGCTCAGTAGTCATTGGAGGCTCATATGTTCTCTTCACTGGTTTAGACACATTCGCTATCTTCACCGTCTTACCAAGCTTATCCTCCAAATTGCTTCCCGCATTGATGTCATAAGCAAAACAAACTCCTACCACTTGAGTATACTTTCTTGCTTGAGCAAAGTCTTTTGGTTCAAAATAAATCGGATTGTAGAAAAGCATGATGATGTCTTCAAACGTGCAATTAATCAACCACATAGGATCAAATACATGAACATGCTTGTATTTATCCTTCCCGTCTCTCAACACAATCACCGCTTCAGCCTTTCTCCAATCATAATACCAGAAAATAAAATCAGCACTGAAGTGTTGTGGCATAGGCATCAAAGGTATCTTTCTCATCACTTCAGGTGCTTTGTATATCAACGTAACCCGTTTCATATTGGTTTGAGGATCAATATCCCTATGAACTTTTCTTCGGGGATATTGAGGCTTGAATCTATTCCATCTTGTACGACTTTCCCAAACCAATTTATCTGCGCACCAACCAACATGCGAACCATTCACTTCCGCACCTGACATTGGGAATCTACATAAATCTCTGACCGCCCAGTACGGTAGAGTAAGCAAATCACAGAATCTATTGAAGTACAAGATTCCTGTTTCACATTTTGCAGCTATGCATTTCAACCTGCCTAAGTATGTCCACCCGAGAGCTCTGCCTTTGAACTTGGCATTGTGGAATCTATAAAAGTTACCTTGAGCTTCAGGCTTTGGTCGGTTCTCATCCATTTCCCTCAATTTCCTCAAATAACTCTTCAACTCATCAGACTGATTTGAAGGTCCTTGATTATCAGCACCAAATACCTTCTCTATAAACTCCGCACTCCTCTGTTGAGCTTTCTGCTTTGCTGAATTATTTGGTACCTCAGTGAAATCAGGAAATACCTCTTCTTCATCAGTTTGTCTGAAGTACTGAGGAAACTCTTCATGAGTTATATCTTCCATCTCCACTTCATCGTTCTCAGGAGTCTGCATATCATCTGAGTGACTTCCAATATCCTTTTCAGGAATATCTGGAATCGACTCGTCCACTAAAAACTCCTCAAAAGTCTTCCCTACCCTCTGTGCAAGACCGTCTAGAATTTCCTTTGCCACAGATGCAGGTAATTCCCCTTCCTCAAGATCAGGATCTTCATATTCCAATTCATATCGCATATCATCAGTTTGGAATATTTCAGTAAAGCATCCTGTGAACTCAATGGTCCATTCTCTTTTCTCCAACATATCTTTGTACAATTGTTTAGCATCATCAGATAAAGACCTCACCTTCTCATTCCAGAAGATACTTTCATCTGAATCAACGTTCTCACCTTTCTTCTTAGAACTTGATTCTCCAGTACTCTTCTTCTTGGATGTCCTTTCTTCAAATGTAAACTTTGAAGTATCATCACCTCCATCATCATCATCATTACTCTCACTATCATCCTCTCTCTGTCTCCCAGACCCTTCAGCATCATCATCATCATCATTATCATCCTCATCATCATTTTTATCTAACTCATCATCATCATCATCATCTTTCTCTTCATCCGATTCAGAATCCTCATAATCAACTTTTTCTTCTTCATCTTCTTTATCTTCTTCACCCTCCTTCAACTTGGGTGCAGTGTTATACAAATCATCAATCAAATCACTAAGGCATTTGTTCTCAGCCCTTAGTTCTTTGTTGTCTGCTTTAATCAGTTTAATCCTGCTCTTGTTTCTTGCACACTTTCCTTCAAGTTTTTCGTTCTTTGCTTCAAGCATCTTAAACTTCTCATTGATCTCATCTTGATTAGATTTAGAAGCAATTACAATCTGAAGCATTTTCTCTTCATTTTGCTTAAACTTGGCTATCTCAGCTTGTTGAGCTACAATCATTTTCATCATGTCATCCATTTTCCTGTTCACCTGCTTCATCACATCATCATCCACAGTAACTTTCTTGGATTTGGATTTGGATGGCTCAACTTCTTTTTCTTTCTGAGGCTTTCTGAACATGTCAAGTACATTGTCCAGTGCAACATTAAGTTGATCAGCTGATATTGGTTCTGCCTCTTTGGATTTCTTTTGCTTCTTGGCGACAGGTGAAGATAGCTTAGATGATGTACCAGCATCGGGCACTCTTTTCCCTTTCAACAATTGAGCTAACTCTTTCTCCTTCAATTGTTTAGTGCTGGTCTTCTTAGACATAGTCTTATGCTTGGCTTTGGGTAGATTAACAACCACAGTCTCTCCAACACTCAACTCTGCCAAGTCAACACCTAGACTTTCATCTTCAACAGACTTCTTTCTTTTCTCAGCTTCTTCAATCGACTTGTTCAAAGATTCAGACTCACCAACCATAGTGGCCTTACGTTTGGTGGCCCTAACGTTTTCAGCATCAGAATCCCACTGCTCGTCTACCTCAGTCTCCTCTGAATCAACTGACACTTCATCCACCAAACCTGAACCTTTCTTTGCTGTTGATTTTTGTCTAACCGCCTGTTGCTTTGAACTTCCCTGATCAATCTTTCCCTTGCCCTTCCCTTTGGCTCCAGGATTGACTACTTGTCTCTTCCTTTTCGTGCTTGCATCAACATACACTAAAGGATCATCATTATCCGAATCACTATCATCATGTCTCGCTCTGTTCTTGCCAGGATCAGTGTAATCCTGACTAGCCAACGCTCCAAATAATCTCCTGTGAGGTGGCTTTTCATTTTCTGGCACACCTTTATATCCTTTCATTCTTACCAGAGTACGAATGTTCATGTGATCTTGACCTAGGATCATAGTCGGATCCTTCTTCAACTCTGGATACTTGTGGTCAAAGATCATCATCAGAAATCTCGGATATAACATGAACTTCTTGTTCTTCATACCTTTCAGCATCTCCAGCATATGGTCTAGAATCATACCAGCTACGTTAAATGGTTTGTTGAGAGTCAACGCAACCATTAACGAACTCAAACTTCTTCTCATAACGTCATATCCACCGCTCACACATCCAAATACGTGGATAATAACATGTGCAAAGTACTTGAACTGCACACTCAGCTTCCCTTTATACATAGATCCATCAGTGATCGGACCTTTGTACTTCATCCGTAAGAAACAAGCTTTCTGCTCAGTCCATGATAACTCTCTAGGATCTTCACTGACTTCAAACTTGATCTGCAGTGCTTCCCGTATATCAGACTCTGTCAAAAACATCTCCATATCTTGAATCTTGCTCTTAATAATCGTCTGATTATCCCAGAAGTCATACTTCGCATTTCGGTAGAAGTCTTCAATAATGTCTCTGTATATGATAGTCGGTGTGGCTAATGCATGTACAATTCTGCTCCTCCTCAAGAACTCTATGATCCTGGTGAACTCTGTATTCTTCTCCACGTCACCAAGATACGCACAGCAGTTGTGAGATCGCTCAAATGGCCAACTGCTCGGAACAGATGCTTCAGCCTCTTGCACCTGTACTGGAACAACATTCTCTGCTGGAGCTTCCACATTTTCTACTGGTGCCTCAACGTTTTCGGATTGATCAGCCATCTGCGCATCAAAAACAGAAAAAACACGTCAAAATGCAAAAACGACAAAAAGTTAAAAATTTTAAGGTTTTAAAGTCTGCACATTCGCCCGTTTTAACTGGTCGAATGTGTAAAATTGTGGTCGAATGTGTACTCCACTGGTCGAATGTGTAAAGATTTCAAGTAACAATCACATTCGCCCGTTTTATACTTACATTCGCCCATCTATTTCCACTTTCGCCCGTTTTTGGAACCGAAGGTGAAAACAGATAATCCCCAAAATTTAAAAATTTGCCAAAGTTGTTTTTAACATCTCATTTTGATCCAAATGTTTCCTATAATGACCGATCAACACTCGTGTACCATCAATTTTACTGATTATTCAATTTTCATTAGTTTTAAAGTGGAATTAGGTTTTATAGGTTTCAATCGATCAATCAATCAACTAAACCTTGTTATTATCCTAATTCCTTATACTATCTCCCCCTAAAACTGATGAAGATTGAATGTGAATCAAAATCAAGCATGAAAACAGACGTTAAGACCCCTAATGTTTAAACCCTAAGTCCGAAGACAAAATCGATGAATCTGCACTGGATAATGCTCCAATACCTGTGAAATTAGTGTAGAAATGATCAGGAATGGATAGGGAACAAATCACATAATCACAAGAAATCAAAGCAACAAGGTCTGGTATCTTAGAAATTTTGAAAAATTTTTATGAATGAAGGCTCGAACCTGGACTGGTATTTATAATGAAGCCACCTTCGCCCGTTTATCGTGGGCGAATGTAGGTGTATTCCACCTTCGCCCCAATTGAATGACCCGAAGGTGAAATATTCACCCGAAGGTGGATGTTTGATGTATAAAATTCCACATTCGTCCAAAATGTAACGGCCGAAGGTAAGATTTTTCCACATTCGACCCAATTAAGGGGCGAATGTGAAATGGAAAAATCTGAAAATTTTGCCAAATCACGAATTCGAATCCCGTTCATCATTTTTCAATCTGTTAACCTTCCAAAACTCAAATTTTCACATTTAGAATGATACAAAGCCCAGATGGTGTTATCAAATCTCAGAAATTGACTATCAAGCATCCCCGGTTATCAAAAATAAAGCAGAAATGCAAATCTTTTGGGTTTTCTGAAATTTTATCAAAACACACCTAACATCTTTTTGGATTTTGTATCTTTTTGACAATAAAAGTAAAAAGCAACAAAGTAAAATGCATCAAAGTAAATGAAAGCAGTAAACAATTTGTGATATCCGGTAAGAGGATCATATCAGTTTACTGAGAAATCTGAGCACAGCGTTGATCTGTTTTAATATTATCATTAGAAACAATATGTGATACGGCAATTGCTGATATTGTGGTCCACGTAAGCTCACATGCAGACAATTATGCAATGCTTTAAAATGATACGAGTTAGGTATTTTAGACTAACACATTGTGGTTCCCACACACACGACATATTCCCGTATCAAGTAATTGCACAAAGCTTCATCGTAACGCGTGATTATGCCAGAGTTATCCGTAAAGTTTACAAAGTATATAGCACAGAGGTGTACAGGTCATCAAATAAATGCAGCAAAGTAACATGTGCGTATACACTAGGTTGAGGCTGATATTAACCACTGATTTGCATCAGAAAGTCAATACGATGTAATAATGATCTTTGATCAATAAAACATAAAGTTCCTCAATTCGGTAACTTTCGGTTTTGGCAATATGCTCTTTTTGCAAATATTCTGATGAAACTAGGTCCGTAAATCAATACGACAGAAGTTTAATCAGAATATCCCGGATAACAGTAACATAACGACCCGAAACCTCAGATTTTGGCAATCCTATCAAACGAAATTACGGTACTAAGACCATATGCCCATGAGGTGTTCAGCCACGAACGCGTAAATTGTTATGTTTGTATCACTAATGCACGCAATATTTAGTCTACGAAGCCTATCAGCATATCACACGTAATCAACATACGTCTCATTATACTATACAATTCTTTAGCCTGTGTCAGATCCCCACTGATGTACTATCATTTCCTCTTTTTATCCAGGAAATCATTTTGGTTTTTCTAATTTTTAGGTCTTTTGAAAATTTTTCAATGTTTTTGGTTTTTCTGATAAAATGACTCCCCCTAAAATAAAGAACATATTTTTGGGTTTTTAATTTTTCTGAAAAACAAAACAAAAATTTGAAAGAACCAATCCACTTGAAAGCATCAACTTCTTTAAGGATTAAACAATCCCCTCGAAAGCATCAACTTCTTTGAGGATTATGATAGTAAAGAGAAATTCCCAATTAACAAAGATTTAAAAATTAAAACTAAAAACTAAAAAGCGATAAACCGAGGTTCCGATTAGTCCTGTTTTTCCTTTATATTGTTTACTATTAAAAGATATTCAAAGCGGGATCTGTCAAAAGCTTTTGTAAACAAATCTGCACGTTGGTAGTCAGTATGGATTTTGACCATATCTATCAATTCCTTAGCGTAACAATCACGGATAAAATGATATTTAATCCGGATATGTTTCGCTTTAGAATGATTTTCAGTATTTTTAGTTAATGCAATTGCGGCTTCGTTATCACAGTGTATAGGGGTTTTAAGAAACTGCAAACCGTAATCCACCATCTGTTGTTGGATCCAGAGTACTTGCGAACAGCAACTTGAGGCTGCAATATACTCAGCTTCACAGGTAGACAGTGCTACGGAAGTCTGTTTCTTGCATTGCCAGGTAATTAACCTGCTCCCTAAAAACTGGCAACCAACTGTTGTTGATTTGCTATCTTTGTCACAGCCGCCCCAATCTGCATCACTAAAAGCAATAAAATCAAAATCATCATCATTAGGGTACCAAAGTCCTTTTGATGGACAACCCTTCAGATATCGAAGGATACGCTTGACCGCCGTCAGATGACTTTGTTTCGGCTTCGATTGATAGCGAGCACAGAGACATGTTGCATACATAATATCTGGTCGAGACGCTGTCAAATACATCAGAGATCCGATGATTGCTCTGTATGTAAATGGGTCTGTCAGCTCCCCCTTAGCGTCCACTCCAATCCCGTGATTGGGTTGAATCGGGGTATCCATCGGCTTAGAGTCCTCCATCTGGAATCGGCTCAAGATGTCGGATACGTATTTCGTCTGGTGAATGAAGATCCCGTCGGGTCTTTGGTCCACCTGTAAGCCGAGGAAAAACTGCATCTCCCCCATAGCGCTCATTTCGAACTTTTCTTGCATGATAGTTTCAAATTCCCTGCATAAAAGTTCGTTAGTTGAACCAAATATAATATCATCAACGTAAATCTGTACAAGAAGCAAATCATCTCCCGTCTTCTTCGTGAAGAGGGTGCAATCGACGAGGCCGCGCTTGAATCCTTTGGAGATGAGGTATGTACTTAGCTCCTCGTACCACTGTCTTGGAGCCTGGTGCAAACCATATAAAGCTTTGTTCAGCACGTAGACCTTATCCCGGTGGATTGGGTCCTCAAAGCCTGGTGGCTGCCCGACATAAACCTCCTCCTTGACTTTCCCGTACAAAAATGCGCTCTTGACGTCCATTTGATAGACTTTGAATTTCTTATATGAAGCAAACGCGAGGAACATCCGAATAGCTTCAATTCGTGCTACTGGTGCATAGATTTCGTTGTAATCAATTCCTTCGATTTGATGGAAACCCTGCACGACCAATCTGGCTTTGTTGCGAACAATAACCCCACGATCATCCTTTTTGCACTTAAACACCCATTTAGTGCCTATTTTCTTCCTTCCCTGCGGCAAATCTGTGAGCGTCCAAACTCCCAATTTCTGGAATTGTAATAACTCCTCCTGCATTGCCTCAACCCAGGCATCTTCATTCAAAGCATCCTTGTATGTCCTTGGCTCTACCTGCGACACATAACATGCAAACGACCAATCATTTTGACTACCAGATTTTTGAATTTTGGCATATAATGCTAAAGCACCAAAACTCTCTGGCGAGTTAATGCTTTTTAGCTGCCCTCTGGTCATAACACCACTTCCAGGATCACCGATAACTTGCTCCAGCGGGTGAATACGATGAATCCGAGATTCCGGATTAACAGGTACAATAACTCCCGACTGAGCAGTCAAGTTTTCTACAGCATCCTGATCATGACCCGTGTTTGATGATGAAGCAACATCTGGATTTGGAATTGGGTTCACAGGTTGCGCCTCTAATTCTTCTGCATGTTCAAGAACGGCTTCTTCAAATTGTTCATCTTCAGATTCTGAAGTGTCTAATGAAGTTGAAGCCTCTTGAAACACCTCTTCCTCTTGTATAGGAGCACTGGTATCATTAGAAACTGGTGGGGGGTTTACAGTGATTGGACGCACCAACGGTGATGTCGCCGCGTTTTCACACTCATAAAGTAATCTGATAACAGCTTCTTCAACCAAGCTATCTAGGTTGAATGATTCAAAGAAATCTTTGTAATCAAACATCCAATCAGGACCCGTGCCTTGCAAATTTTGAGTGTATCGTTGAACTTCCACATTAGCCCAATCCTCCACTTGACGAGTTCGCTTGTTGAATACCCGTTTGAGCGGGGTTGCATATCCAACAAAATATCCCTCCTCAGCTTTAGGACTAAACTTCTCACCTGGATTCAACATCGTGCATGGCGCCCCGAAAGGTTCTAGATACTCTAAGTTTGGCTTTCGTCGGTGTAACAGTTCATAAGATGTTTTTCCAAACTTCTTCACTGTTAGAACCCGATTTAATGTATAATTTGCTGCATAAATCGCCTCATTCCAGAACATTACCGGAAGATTTGAATCAGGAGCATTGTTCTAGCCGCTTCAATTAGAGTCCTATTCTTTCGTTCAGCAACACCATTCTGCTGTGGGGTATACGGAGCCGAATATTCATGATGTATCCATTTGCTTTCACAAAGTTCATCCATCTTGGCGTTTTTGAACTCCGTCCCGTTGTCACTCCTGATTCTTTTTATCTTCAAATTGTAGATATTCTCCAATCGAGTGAACAGAACTTGTAGGTTAGTAAAGGTGTCACTTTTGTTCTTCAAACACATCACCCATGAAAATCTTGAATAGTCATCAGTGACAACTAAACAATAAAGCTCTCCAAGATGACTTTTGCACTTGACCGGTCCGAATAGGTCCATGTGCAATCGCTCAAGCGGCATCTCTACAGAGTTAACTTTCTTCACTTTATGGGACTGTTTGTGTTGCTTCCCCTTCATACAACTTACACACTTGTCGTTCAGATGGAAATGTTTCACGTTTACTCCATCGACAAGCCCATTTCTCACAAGTTGATTCATTTTTCTCAAATGAATGTGCCCCATTCTGCGGTGCCACATTATCGATTCTTTCTCAGTCGCCTTGGATAGAAAACATGTTATTTGCCCCTGTGATGTCATCGCCTTGGACATATCAAGAATATAGAGATTGTTGACGCGAGGTGCCATCAACATTATCCACTCCTTTGGAATTTTGAAGCCCGGTTTGAGAATATAGCAGGATTTGTCATCAAAATGCACAGAAAATTGTTTATCACATATTTGACTGACACTCAGCAGATTATAGTCAATCTGTTTCACATAAGATATCCGCTCGAAAGTCACTATCCCATTACTCACGCTTCCTTCCATTGTGATATATCCTCCTTTATTACCCGCGAAAGCGACATACCCTCCATTGATGTTTTTCACGTCGAACAACAATGCGAGATCCCCTGTCATGTGGCCTGAAGCTCCACTATCAACAATCCATAGACTGCTAATAGGGCCAGCTGAAGCTCCCTGCACACAAAAAGTAAATCATTTAGTTCTTTCGGGGGACCCAAGCCTGAGTCTTGGGCCTTTGAACATCAGATTTCAAAGAAACATCCTCATTAACCTTTTCAATAACTTTTTGTTTTGGATCAATCTTTTTCTGATTGTTCAAAACATTTTCCTTTTTCTCACTTACCTTTGAAGTAGAAGCTCCTGGAGTACTATTGGGTGACCAAGATTGTTCAGATCTTTTAAGAATGCGAATTTGAGATTTTGGTTTTTCAATTGATTTCTGAACATTGTTAACAAAAGTAACTTTCTTGGCTACCTTATCTGAGTTAACAGACTTAGGTCCAACATTTGATTTGACAATCGGTTTTTGTGGAACCTTTTGCCTATCAATTGTTGCGTTCACCACAGGCTTTCTCCATGATTGTTCCATAGCAATCCGATTTCTTTGATCATATTGAATTGGACGATTGTTCCTCATTTGATGAAAATTGATTTGATTATAAAACTGTTGTTGTTGAGGAACAACTCGTCTATGTGGTGGAACATAATGATCAATCGGTTTTCTCATCGAATTTCTAACTTCAACCTCATGTCTTTTATGCCTTACATATGGACACTGAGCAAGTAAATGCACACGTTCTCCACATTTAAAGCATTTTCGATACTCTTCAAAAACATAATGAGCATTTGGTGGTGCAAATGATCTAACAGGATATTGATCATTATACTGTTGATTCCTCAAACTCTCAGGAAGTGGTCCTTTTGAGTAAGTGGGCTCATGAAAACCATTTGCTTTGTCATTTGGTCGAATGAACTCGGTGACATGGACCTTTGGTTCTTGAGGAACATCCAAAAACAATTTCTTTAAAATTTCTGGTGGAATTTCGTTTGTTCTCTCATGTTTTGGAAACCAAATAGTGCTTTCTTGCCAAATCTTTTCAATTTTAGCATAGTTAGCATTTTTGATTGGAAATTCTTCATCAGAGATGATTTTATCGGATCCTTCCATCCGATAAAACACCTTGACAGATTTGTCACTTGGTTCATTCTCAAGGTCTTTTCTAATCTCATTCTTTTCAGACTTTTTCTCACGATGAACAGTTGCCATCGGATGCACATGTTGAGATGGTGACACTGGTTCAGTAGTAATGATGTGATTTTCTTTTGGAATCTCACATGCATTAACAGTTTGGTCACTACCAGTATCATCATTCTCTGAGTCTGAATCCACACTTTCAGCATAAACACCCTCATCATTCAAGCCTAAAATCGGTCTCACATCGGAATGAGGATCACCAATACTCGAGGTATTAGATTCCATTTCCGATTATGAGTCTGATTTTACCGAGCTCTCCGGTATAACTTGGTGATAGTTATGATTTTCAAAAAGAACCGGAGATGGTACAGACTTGTAATTGGTGGTGTTATCATCAATGATATGGTCTACCACATAAGCAATATGCTTATAACTTTCCAACTTTTTGTTTACTTTCTCAGCAAAGCATTTTATGGCTGCCATTTCCGACTTGGTATTTTCAATTTCATTGATATAGTTGTTAATTGCCAATTGTTTCAATGATAAAGTATTTTTCAAGTCAGAAATGTCCTTTTTATAGCCATCTAATACTTTGTTGAAAGCATTCAACTCTTTGCGAGTAGATTGACTGTTTATGATAGCACTATCACGTTGAATTCGGAGTTGTTTATTCTCCTCAGTCAATCTATCACATGTTCCACAATATTTATCACTCCTAACATCAGTGCTAGATTCAGAACTTACAGGTTTTGGCGGTTCAGTCATGGCCATTAATGCGAAATGAGCTTCCTTTCCAGTGAAAAACTTGGAATAGTCAATCTTGGTGAAAGCATCATCAGCAATGCACGACTTCCTCGTCATCAGAAAATCAGCTTCTGCTAACAACTGATCAATGTCATCATCTAAAGAATCAACACTTGCCTCTGTGTCCGATTCACTGTCTGAATCTGAATAAACTGATCTACATTCCTTCGGAACATCTGAAACTGTATCAATCACCACTCCAGAATTAGTTTCTTCAACCTTAACCTCAACAGGTTCATTCTCCTCATTCATCTCAGTCTCAGAATCATCACTATCACACTCCTCAGTTTCTTTCTTTTCTTCCTCCATCACTGACTCTTCAATATCAACCTTGCAAGCAACGCAAGCCACATTTCCACCAGTAGTGATTTCCTCTACCCCTATCTGCAATCCCGACCAATCAAACCTTTCATCTTGTTGAGTCATCAGTGCTTGATTCTGACTCGTGTTCTGTTGTGTCTCATTTGGTGTAGTGATCGGTATAACTGTTCGGTTAGTATTGTTAGGAGATTGGTTTTGGATCTGGTTTGATGTGTTAGGTTGTCTGTTTTGGTTGTTGTTAGAGTTGTTTTGACGGTTTTGGTAGTTGTTGTTGTTTTGGTAAGAAACTAGGTTTTGGTTTTGTTGTTGACGATTCTGATAGGTTGCATTGAATGGGTTTCTATTACCTTGTTTTGGTGGCTGGGTACATTCACGTTTAAAGTGACCTCTTTCTCCACAGTTAAAACAAGTAACTTTCTCCTTGTTGAACCCGTAGGTTGTGTCAGGAGAAGTTCCCAAATCTGTTCGACCTGTCTTTTCAATAAAGTCTGTTGCTCTTCTCATGATGCTTGCAAAAGCCCATTGTATATCAATTAGTTCCATCTCTTCCTTGTCGATCTGTGCATAGTCCTCATTGGTTAAGTTGTTATTCCAAATTTGACTAGCAACAAGTCCATTGTAGGATGAAACCATTGCTGAGACTAGTGCAATATGTTGTTGAGCAATTTCCACTGTCACATTGCCCAAGTTAGAAGTCTCCAAAACCACTGGTTGTTGATTAGGTTGAGTAACTTGGTTCATTGGTTGTTGAGATTGACTAGCAGTATAGAAACCTGCTTGTTGCATTGGGGAGAATGGTGAAATGTAAGAATTGTTATATTGTTGTTGTGGTGGTGGTTGTGTGTATGATGGTTGTGAGTAAGATGAAGTTTGTGCCATGTAGTTGATGGTCGGTTTTGGTGGTTCCATAACATTGGAAATGCAAGCAACATGTGGTGCAACTACCCCTCCTGAACTTGAGTTACTCACAGGAACTGAAGTACCTCCAAAGTATAAACTAGGATTCTGAGGAACCTGTGCTCTCCTAGCTTTCCTCTTCTCTTCCATTTCCTTGTTTTCCAGCTTCTGTATGAACTCTTGAATAGTCCAGTACTGATATGCATCCTTCTCCCTGAGAACTTCCACATGCTGATCCCAGTAAGGTGGTAGAGCATCTGCAAACTTATCCACCAAATTCTTCATGGGAATCTGTATACCATAACTAGACAATTCGGTTAGCAAATGACTATATCTAGGAGTTAATTCTTTTAAAGTTTCATTTCCAATATAAGAAAAATCCTCAAACTCCTTTCTCAGTTCATCTATCCTCAAACTTCTCGTTTTCTCATTCCCATCATGTCTCCTCTTAAGCACATCCCACAATTGCTTAGAGGTTGTACAAGTCCCAAATTGATGTAGCAGATCATTTGTGATTGTCTGAGTCAATTGGGAAAAGGCTTTCTTTTCCACCACATATTTCTTCTTCTCATCCTCAATTAAGCTTTCCAAAGGAATCATTTCACCTGTATTCTCCAAAATCGGTGCTGTGTATCCTTTAGCAATCATGCTCCATGCCTCTGCTCCTTCCACTCCCATGCCTTCTAAATGAATCTTGAACTTGTTCTGCCACTGATTGTATTCTGATATGTCCATGAGCTTTGGTGGCCTATTCCCGCTACCTGAAGACAAATCGTTAATCAAAGTAGAAATAGCATTAGTAGTTTGAGTGTTTACCACCGCCGCTGCTACTCCCCAGTAGTCATGTTGTGGTGCTGGAGGTGCTACACTTTGAGGCATTGAGCTCGTCATCGCCATGTAGTTTATCGGTTGCGAAGACTGTGTGCTCGTCTTTTGTGCTGCCACTGTCCATGGGTCCATCACTTGCTGTTGTGGTTGTGTCGTTGCTGGTCTCGGTGTAGTCGGATAATTCCACATGATCACGAACTTAGAAAACTTCAACACTTAGAAAATTTTCCAAAGTAAATCCTAGGTTCGCCCAGAATGATCCTACTTTCGTCCGAAATATAACACTTTCGTCCCTTCTGATTCTACGTTCGTCCAAACAGTACCACCCGAATGTAGAATTCACCAGAAAGTAAAAACAAACTAACACACTTCCACTTTCGCCCAAAGTATACCGGTCGAAGGTGGAAAAATTTACCCGAAAGTGAAAATTTCAATAACAATTTTCAGATTCGACCACAATACTACTCAGGTTCGCCCAAACACTCTCAGATTCGACCACTTAGGTTCCAGGTTCGCCCATTTTGCCCAGATTACACTTTTGAAAAACGGTTACACTTTGAAAAACGGTTATTCTGATCTCAGATTTTTAAAAGTTTATGGATTTGAATGATCTTAATCAGGTTATGCTTCGGAATTGATTTGGAGCAACTTTAATTCATGGAAAACTTGATTTTAACCACTAATTCAACTCTAAATCAATCAAAAACACTCAAAAACCATTTTCATGCAAAAACAGATGTATTTTGATCAAAAATATGTCCAAATCAGCTCTGAGTTTATCAAATTTGTTGTTGTATGATCCGTATGGCTCTGATACCACTTTGTAAGCGAAAGAATTTGACTAGAACAAGATAATATGATCATACAAGTCACAAAACCAGGTGCGGAAACCCTAGTTTTGAACAAATTGATAAAACTCTAATCAAAACACAATCAAGATCATTTTCAACATCTTTTCATAGATTAACTTTGTCAAATAAGCTTTTACAGCGACTTACACGTTAATCTAGATCAAACACACACTATCACAAAATGACCTGGAACCTGACCTGAACACATACACAAATGACAACTCTCTTACATTCACAAAAACACAAATACTATATATAGATACTGCACGTTCGCCCACTTGCACTGGTCGAATGTGGATCTTTTCCACATTCGCCCACTACTAAGGTACGAACGTATCTTCTGATCAGTTCCAGTCTACCTTCGCCCACTAAGCTTCTACCTTCGCCCACTTCTTTCTACCTTCGCCCATATAACAAATCTTTAACATATGTTAGTTATCCAATCATTAGTCGCAAAACGCATCAACACCTTACATTAAAGTTTTGCGTCCTTCTATGTCTCCACCGATTGTTGAGCAGGTCCGATAGTCTCCACCAGTCGTGGAGTAGGTTGTAGGGCCTCTCCCCGACTGTTGGAAAGACATGATGACCTCTACCAATCGTTGAGTAGGTTTGATAGCCTCCACCAGTCGTGGAGCAGGTTGTAGGGCCTCTCCCGACTGTTGAAAAGGTATGATGACATTTATACACATAGATTGCAAATTGATAACATGTTTATGCAAGCAAGTTTATAAGTATAACAAGCACAGTATAAGTTTAGATAATTAGTTCATATTCAAACAAACATGTATCATGTAAACAACTTTGAGACAAAAATTTCAATACTAGAATTTATTACTTGAATCAAATAGTGTCAATACATAGAGTAAAAGCAAACAACGTTCGATTGGTGGAACATGTTGTTAAGTAGCTGGAGGGTCTTGATCTCTGTTTAATTTAGGGCATCGATTACGAAAGTGATTTGGGTCTCCAGATTCATAGCATTGCCCATAGTTGTATCGATTAGGATCAGCAGCCTGAGCAGGGTTGATAGGTTGGTTGGCATTAGGATTTGGGGTCTCGCGACATGTATTAACTAGATGGCCATACCTACCACAATTGGTGCACAAGCGACACGCTGAAGCAGTGGGATGATGTCGTTTGCATGTGTTACACAAGGGATGGTTTCCTGTATAAGGTTTCTTGTTGGAAGCTTGTGGAGTGAGGTTTGCATCAGGATCCCTGGTCTTACGCTTCTGGTTCTCAGTGGTTACCGCGGCTACAATACTTGTTTTATTGCCTTTCCGAACTAAGGTCCCGTTCTTTACGTGATTATCAGTTAAGGTAGCTGCTAAACGTTTGGCTTCCTCCAAAGTGGCAGGATTCCTTCCCCACACCGAGTCCTGGATTTGCATGGGCAGACCACCAATGTACTTCTCGATGGCTATCGGCAGGGGAGTGACTTTGTGGGGTAGCAATAAGCTAAGCTCGTGAAAGCGGGTATTGTAGGCAAGGTTTTCCCCACTATCCTGAGCAAGGGTGTGGAACTCGTCTTCTAATTTCTTGACCTCGTTACGTGGGCAAAATTCATCTTTCATTATCTCCTTGACTTGATCCCACGTCATAGTAAGTGCAACTTCAGCTCCTCGGGTACGCTTTTCCTCATTCCACCAAGTGAGTGCTCGTTTGTGAAGAACACTCATAGCATAACGGACCTTAAAGTTATCGGGACACTCACTATTGATGAAGGTATTTTCAATACCCTCAAACCATTGTAGGAGTCCTGTAGCTCCTTCTTCACCACTAAACTTTGGGGGATTACAAGAATTAAAGTGCTTGAGAGTGCATGCTGGAAGTCCATTCCCGTTGTGATTTCCATTTCCATTCCCGTTGCCGTTCCCGTTGCCATTCAACTGGATGACTTGTGCTAGTAAGTTGGGAACTAGAGTTGCGATTTGCTGCGCCATTTGTTGAGAAATGATTGCAGCCAGTTGAGCATCAACTCCATTATTGTTGTTGTTATTGTTAGTGTCATGGTTATGATTGTGATTGCTACTGCCTTCATCATGATTGTTACCACTGTTAAGACGAGCACTGCGACGTGGAGGCATGATCTGTAAGAGACACAGTGAAATGAATGAGATTATATAAGGAATGTAATCATCTATTCATTAATTAAGACGAATAAACGAAAACGTGGACTTATCAAAGACTCTAGATTCTAATAACATATGAAGACATGCTTTAGCCTATATGTGAACACTCATCCCGAGAATTCCCAGGTAGGCATCCGGGTCCCTCGTCTGATTAGGATATATGCGCAATGCCAGCCTAGACCGAAGACTCAGAATACAGGCGTTCACCCTTCCAGATTGCACGTGTTCGTTATTAAAATCTAGAACTTCGACGAGATCTCAAGGTGGTTCAGGTTAAACCTGAGGATTTTGCCTTATTAGTCTAAGAGTGAATCCAGTGATGGAGAGCAACCTTCTTGTAGGGATGAAAGTAGTGATATGAAGTAGGAGGGAGATAGAGAATAGCAAGTAAAAGAAGCAAACACTGGTTTAATCCTATGGTTATAGACTAGATTATTTTTCTAATAACCTAATTCCCTATAACCATGGCTCTGATACCAATCTGTAACACCCCAACCGATGGCGGAAACATCGGGATGTCACGTAGTGATGATTGTTCAGTAGCTCATCGTGAATAATAAATTTCATTAAATGATTTAAATAAATTACATACAATTGTTCTACAAGAATTCGTACATCAAATTGAATAAAACTATGCACACATCTTCAAGCAATGACTCAAATCTTCAAACAAGTAGAACCTGAAACATGTTAAGTTGAAAATATTTTGGGTCAACAAAAGTTGGTGAGAATACATAGGTTTTTGAAAATAATTGGTAACAATAGTTTGTACAACATTCAAAGTTGTATGATGATAGAGTATGATACCGACATGTAACAATGCGTCTTTGTACAACCAAACCTTGTGTCGACTGCTGACTAACTGGCAAGTTAGTTAAATGTTATTACTGTTATCGATCATCCCTGAGTCTACGCGGGGGATGGGTTTGTCAGACCCATAGCGCTATAATCTAAACAGGCGGCTTGATCATTGTTAATGATTGTACTGTGTCTTTTTGTTACAGTCAAATGATAGAATGATGATGTAATTGAATCACAAGTAAATATGAGTAAATGATAGTATAAAATATTTGTACATGTTTCACCCCAAAAATAGTAAAAATAGAGTAAAAGGGGCTATGTAAACTCACCTTAGCAAATGTTATACTTCTTGAAAAGATTGAATAATGAGGTTGCCCAAACAATGCCAAATATCACCCTATAATAATGTGATAAATAAGTCTATCTAGTCTACAAATGTATAAACTTCTAGGGCTTCGGATTGGGGATAAATGCTCGTTTGATTAATATTAAAAATATTCGACAATTGGGAGAAATTTAGTAAATTAATGACTAAAAATCTTTTTATGAAATCTAAATTTAGGATGGTCACAATAATGTGTTTAAAGTATAAAAATAATTTTTATAAAATTATTTTCTTTAAAATAGATTATTAAATCTATTTATTACAAATTGTCAAACTTTAACTTTAATATCTTAAAAATACTAAAATTAAAGAATTATCATTTTAAAAATTATATTTCTGTTCTAAATATTCAGAAATAATTTGTATAAAATTTTGGTGCAAAAATATTAAAAATTGAATTTATTATGATTTAATTATGATTATAACTAACAAAAATTGATTAAAATATTAAATAAATGATTTTTCTGAAATAAAAATTATTTCAGAAATGTTTATTGTTATAAAAGCTTAGAATAATTTTTGTGGGAATTTATAAGATTGTTTTGATATTTTAATCGATTTTTATAAATAAAATAGAATAAACTTGATTTATTTATTAAATATATTAAATAAATTAATTTTTGAAAACTAAAAATTGTGGGTGAAACTTTTACATTAGATTAATACAAGATAATTTTTGTAGAATTTTTAAAGAAGTTTTTGTATTTTAAAATGAATTTTAAAAAAATATAAGTATTGTATAATTAAAGTTTGAAAAGAAAATAAACACACAAAAAGAACTCGCTGTTGCCGAGGATCGAACCCTCGTGGGCCGGTCCAAGGACACCAAGCACAACCACTTGGTCTAGACCAGTGGTTGTGTCTGATTTCAGTTCGTTTAATATTTAAGGTTTACACGTGATACTTGTTCTTCCCCAATTCCACATATGCGAGCCCTAGATTTCCCAATCAGACGATTCTCACAGCATTAACCCAATTAAACATGGGGCTAATATTTTGCAATCGCCGATTAACAAAACCCACAACAAAGATTACACTTACAATACAGAAACAAGCTCGATTGGTGAGTCAACGTGAAAAGTCAAACTATGCGATTGAACACTGAGAACAGAAGGTTTACAGGAGAAATTGGGGGTTGGAAGAGAGTAGTCGGCGATGTTAGAAGGTCCAGCAACCTCCAATTTATAGTGTAATGGCTCGGTGTTCATTTTGGTATGTTTTGACCCGTTTGTAAATGTTGACGCGTATAATAGCTTGAATCCCGGCATGTTTGACCACGAATCAATGGGTAAGGGACGCGTAAATGACCGATAATCACACAACCATTCCATTCTTGAATCAATTACTTGTTAATGAGGTTGATTTGATGAGCCCGTGATGCACAGTTGACTTTCTAAGTCAACTGTGACGATTGTAAGTTAGCTATATAATAAAAATGCTTTGGGTTTAGAACAATAACGACTGCTGGATCAGATGGTTAGAGGAGTGTGTTGTGTGATATTGGTCTCGGGTTCGATCCTTTCCTGGGACAATGTTTTTTTTTTTTTTTTTTTTTTTCTCTAATCGTTGCAGCAGAGAGGGAAAGGAGGAGGGGGCATTGGGCCGGGTTTTGGTTGGGTTTGGGCTGGGTGGTTTGGGCTTAAAAGTTGGGTTGGCTGTTGGGCTTATAAGAAAGGAAGGGGAGGGCTTGGTGTGTTTTGATCCAACATATAAGTATGTTATGTTTTTTTTTTATATTTATTATTATTATTATTATTATTTTTATATATACCTTTATATATATATATATATATATATATATATATATATGAATTGTGAATTAGGAGCATAAAGGATTAGGTACAAAAATAAGGGTTTTTATATTAAAATTTGGGGAAAATTTTGCAATGTTACAGAAGACCACAAACATAAAAGAAGAGAGATGTAAACCGAGTCCAAAGATATAACTAGGTCCTAAAACAGGAACCTTAGAAGCTCAAGAAACAAGATCATCAAAATCTTAAACTGGCTTAAGAAAAGCAAAGTCACAAATGACACGAACAGGGGAGAATCGACAATCACGTCCGCAACGACAAAAGAATGAATAACCCTTATCCGTTATTTACATATATAAATATATATACAACATAATAGTATAGATACCCTCACGATAGATGTCCTTAGAACTATCAAGTGCCTGTAAATTTGCAATAACGTGACGTCTGCGTTATCGAAAATTTACCTCACCAGATCATCCTATTAACCTCCATCATAAGTTATATCACGAGCACTCGTTACATTCATATAATAACACGTATATATAGCATAATATAATGTTCGTCGTGTGCGTCACTTTTCCAAGTGCTCTTCCCGTCCGCATTCCAGCTTAGCAGCATCATCGGCAGAATGAGGTGCCTCATCAAGATGTTTCCGACCCAAATCGACCTTGACGACATAGCATACTCCGAACACGGGATATGGGACCGTAGAT
The DNA here is from genome assembly GCA_028751855.1 of Ambrosia trifida. Classification (NCBI taxonomy): domain Eukaryota; kingdom Viridiplantae; phylum Streptophyta; class Magnoliopsida; order Asterales; family Asteraceae; genus Ambrosia; species Ambrosia trifida. Next base: position 160,044,022 of record CM054123.1, on the reverse strand, counting down.
GCTACAATAATCCTTTTGCCAACTCGTCCAACTAACGTGACACGTGTGAGCGTTCTAGGTACGTCCAAGCTTGAGTCGACAACCATTGGCAATACATATAATATATACTTTACGTAAATGCACACAGTATATAAACAAGTAAGTTGTTCCTCATACCAAGAAACAATGACTCAGCTAACTCTATGTGAATAAACACTCTGATATCTAAAGCGATGACTCGCCAGTCACTAGTGAGGTATGCCTAACCACTACGTGCCAATGTCCTTTCTATATACCACTATAGAACATATAAACTTACTATTCACATAAGAAAAATAAATGTTCCTTGCGCCGAAGGAATGTACGCTAAGCTAGTGTGATACACTAATAGTCATGCAACAGATTTGGCAACGGTTGGAATTCCAATTTTGTGACAACCTGCACCCTTCACTTTTCATAAATGTGCATAATTGGTTCCTCAACTATTTCAAAATTTTCATTTTTAACCCTCGTATTTTAATAGGACCAAAATTCACAATTTAATAAAACTTATAATTTTTATAAGTAAAAGTATGCACGTTTTATGCTCACATCTACACCCGAGCACGTATGTTTCAGACCTTGATACTCAAAGCACTTAATTTTCAGTCCTAAAACAACTTAGAAACAGAAGGAAACAAGTCTATAACTTAAAATTGATTAAATTAGAAAAAATATTTTTTTAGCCATCGCGGTCCGCTAAGACAGTCAAACAGTCAAAGTTCCAATAAAAGTTCTAGTCAAAAGTCCTAGTCAAAGTCTTAGTCAAAATCCTAGTCAAAGTCCTAGTCAAATAGTCAATTCATCTTAAAACCTTACTTTATTGTGTTGACCAATTTTAAAGCCTAATTGAATCCAAAACTAGTATAAAAACCCACCTATGACCCATTACACTTTGCACCTCTAAATCGATTGTTTCAATTCAATTAAACTCTCCCTCATACCTTTCTTCTAGAGTATATTACTTCTAATTTTGAAGCTTTGATTATAAGCTCTTGTAATTGGCGAATTGGAAGCTTGATATTTTTTTCCTATTCGGTTTCTTTTCTTCTAAATTGGACTAGTTTCGTTGTTGAATCTTTGGATTGCTCGCATTTTCACGCTCGCTTAGTCATCTAGTCATTTGGCGAAAGTGAGTATTTTCTATCCCCTTTTTGCTTTTATTCATTTTTGGGGTGTTACATGTACACTTATACAAATTACAAATACAAGTTCACATTTTTACAATACAATTCTAGTACTATGTGCATTTGCTTACAAACGTGCTTTATGCTTAGACATTACATGTAGAATACATTTGTACTTAGTGAAATCGTTAACATTGTACAAGCCGACCTTAACATTGGATAGCGCTATTGGATTGACAACCCGCCTAGGTTGATTCTCCCCCTTTTTCATCGGAGAATCCGTGGTCATTGTTAAGTTATTATCCATTTATTGGATAAGTACACCGCCGTTCATTTAGTACATTATACAGTCACAGGATTGATTTCGCTCATTTGTATGATACATAGTTTTCATATTTGCACTGTAGCTTTGCACTTGAATTGTATACGATTTTCTTTCCAACTTACTATATGTATTAAAACTAGGAATGCTCACCAACATTTCTTATGTTGACAAAACCTATTTTGTACATGTTTCAGGTGCAGTTTGATCTTAGTTCCATAGCATTGGATTTTAGTGCTTGCTTTTAATAAGTTATTTCAATTTTCATGTTTAGCTCAGACTTTTGTATTTTTCTCTTTTCATCTATGTAAGACAATTAAAATTATTCAATAATATATTTACATTTTAGTACCATGTGCTTTTGAACAATCGTCACTACGTGACACCTCGATGATTCCGCCATCGGTTGGGGTGTTACAGATTGGTATCAGAGCCATGGTTATAGGGAATTAGGTTATTAGAATGCCTTTTAGCCTAGTCTATAACCAAGCTTACATTCACGAGTCCTCTCGTGTTTATTTCTCTTTATCCTATTATTTTCTTTCAAGATATTTCGCTATGATTCTTTCTCGTTATTCTTTCGGTGTGTTGTTTAAAGAAGAAGATACTCGTATTTCACAAACGAAACGATATCACCAAGTTAGGAGTGACATTCATACCTTGGTGATTAGTTTCACTCCTCTATATGTTATTTATCTTAGGAATATATCTTTGAGATAGGAGTGACATCCACACCTCAAAGAGTATTTCTTTCAAAAAGGAACTTAACCACTAAGCTGGGAGTGATATCCTTAACTTAGTGATTGGTTTCATTCCACAATTGTTTTCAATTTTGAAATACATCTTTGAGTTAGGAGTGAAATCCAAATCTCAAGGATCTATTTTTGCATCTCGTTTTTAAACTCGCTAAAGTTTTGGAATTCACTAGTGATGGGGCACGTGCAATCTGGAAGGGTGAGCGTCTGTATCCTGAGTTTTCTGTCTAGGCTTGGTATTTCGTATAAATCCCAATCAGACGAGGGACCCGTATACCTACCTGGGAACTCTTGGGATGAGCATTCACTTATAGGCTAAAGTACGCCCCCACAAGTCACCAGGAAATTTCAAATACTTGAGTTGCTCAAAGTTTCCTATGGAAACAATTCCAATGTTTATATCATTGATATTTATGTTTGTTTATCATTTGAAGATTCCATTTAATAACTTGATGTTTCATATGCCATTATTCATTGATCATTCACTTTTGGATTCCTTATAATCATTATTAAAACTTTTTGTTCGATATATTATCGCATTAAAGCTTACACTATTCCACTTATACTTTTTGACTTTTACACTATAAGGTATTACTCTTTTTGAGTTATAACATTTTTACCCACTACTTAAGTTTTAAACTCTGTGTTTAACTTCGACCACATCCTGATTTTAGGAATATTGCGTTATCATACAGTTAAAAATAAACATGTTTTCTTAAAACTTATTATTCAACCTGTCTTATATCTTCATGTTTACAAACTTACGTGATCGAAGTCACAGTATATCCTTAAATTATGACTTTTGTATCCGTTTATATAGCCACAATACTTTCAAGACAATATATTCTGATATATCTAATACTAATATAGCCACGCCCAGTCGTCCAAGCCATAACCAACTACCATTAGTTAGCACTTCTTAGTCAGACTAAACTCATACATAAATGCCTACCTACACGATACGCACTAGTACACTACTCTCTAAAACGATTAATTTGACAACTTATTCTATAAGTCTTTTCACAAAGCCTATTCGCCAAATTAGAACACACTTTTCATACACCTTGTGCTTTGAAACAAATAGCACGCTATGAGCCCAAGGAGATGCATTAACGATCCTGCAAATAAATGATCTTTTAATATATAAATTTCATAAAAGTTTGAAAATTTAAAAGGTTTCAAGTTTACCCAGTCTTAACGGGTAACACTTCGATTTTCTCAACATTTCATAACAATTAAAAATTTCCGACTTTTCAACCCACAAGTTAAAGAAATGTTTAAATACAGAAAATTTTATTTTCCAAAATTTGTCAAGGCATCTGGGATCATTCACAACCTTCACATCATTTTAAATCTTGGTCTTTTGAAACACATTAGATTTACACACCCTTCATGAAATGGTTTCATCTTGCATTAAATAAACTTGCATTGCATATTTTACAAATCAAATGCAAATCTGCATGTTTTCATATAACGTATCCAATATATGTTTTCGGGAGGAATTTGCAGCTAATAATATACCTTATAACACTTTTCAAACTCGACTTCTCGTAAACACATGAAAATGTGTACCTACGAAATCTTTTCAAGTGAACCTGTTTTCAACTTAAAACATTCTTCGGTTTCCAAAAAGTTATCCTCATACCAGTAGACTATACGTCTGTTCTGCGCACTTTCATATACAGTAAATTTCATTATTTTTTTACACCATTCTATTTATAGTTACGTTCGTACATTATCTTATTATTTTTGTATTATTCTTTTGTTGGTAGTTATTTTCACGTGTTATTCGCAACTATTCTCGCACTAGTTATTAGTAGTTATTCTTACAACACTAGTTTTGAGCATTAATTTAACTCATTTACTTTCATTTTGTGCAAATTGTGCGATTTACTCGATTTACGTTATACTATTCTTTCAATCGAAATTTTATGCTATACTTATATACTTACATGAACGCATATTTGGTATGCATATTTTTTTTGTTGTGAGCAAAACCCTGTTATACTTTACATTATTTTGTTCATCATCATGGCCAACGAACATACTAATTGATAGCTCGTATGAGATCTAAGCCAGTTCCCATGTACGACTCGGTTCAGAGTATTCCTCTAACCCGAGGGTAACGGTGTAATTCTTAGAGTTTATCAATATGGTTGTTTAGAGCCCAATGATGTGAACATAAATTTACCGGTTAAGGGTGAACCCGAAAGGTGAAGAACCCCTAATCATGTCTTATACATACACATTAGTCTCATTACGGTTAAAGGGTGAAACTGAAAGGGGAAGAACTTCTAACCGCATCTTATAATTGAGCAGTATCTACTACTTAACACATTTTGGTTGCACGCATTGTTTCTTGTATTACTTATGTTAGTGTTATGGAAAAGCATAGCACCCTCGTGTAAGGTAAATCGATGGTTACGGTCCGGAACGCAATCATGGATTTACAGGTACATGGGGGTGGTGTGTGATTCTACTTAGGCTATTGGTAGACAATCAGTACAAGTCCAAAGTATTAGTAGTGTGGTGGGTTAGCTGCGGTACACCCTATATATAAGCACGAGCGATACTGCGGGAGCGGACTAGGAGTCTGACCAAGAACCTATCCATTACTATCTCTTTATTAGATCGTTGACTAATAGCTAGCATTTTCGATAAGAATGTTCTTACACGAGCTTCAATTCGACTTCCTAGAGTCTTTCTCTGGACCATCCACATAGAAAACACAAACTTTCTATACTCTTACACTCTCTGTTAGTCGAAATCCTGTTGCATGTCCTTAATAAAGTTCGGTTAGAAACTTCTCTAAAGTAAGGGAAGCTACTATAACACTGCCCTGCCCTCACCAGTTACATACTTTTCCCAAACCATGCTCATTATAAACTCTTAATTCTCTAACCTTGGGTCAAACTTTTAGGATTTTCAAACTCTTATTTTGGGTATTAAACAACTACTTCAAACTTTGTCAAATCATGGCTGATGCATTTCTTAAAATCTACTTGCCTTTTTACAAATGTCTTTTCTTTCATGGAAACCTTCACTTGAAAGTAATTTCGGGACGAAATTTTCTAAAGTAGGGGAGACTGTGACAACCTGCACCCTTCACTTTTCATAAATGTGCATAATTGGTTCCTCAACTATTTCAAAATTTTCATTTTTAACCCTCGTATTTTAATAGGACCAAAATTCACAATTTAATAAAACTTATAATTTTTATAAGTAAAAGTATGCACATTTTATGCTCACATCTACACCCGAGCACGTATGTTTCAGACCTTGATACTCAAAGCCCTTAATTTTCAGTCCTAAAATAACTTAGAAACAGAAGGAAACAAGTCTATAACTTAAAATTGATTAAATTAGAAAAAATATTTTTTTAGCCATCGCGGTCCGCTAAGACAGTCAAACAGTCAAAGTTCCAATAAAAGTTCTAGTCAAATGTCCTAGTCAAAGTCTTAGTCAAAATCCTAGTCAAAGTCCTAGTCAAATAGTCAATTCATCTTAAAACCTTACTTTATTGTGTTGACCAATTTTAAAGCCTAATTGAATCCAAAACTAGTATAAAAACCCACCTATGACCCATTACAGTTTGCACCTCTAAATCGATTGTTTCAATTCGATTAAACTCTCCCTCATACCTTTCTTCTAGAGTATATTACTTCTAATTTTGAAGCTTTGATTATAAGCTCTTGTAATTGGTGAATTGGAAGCTTGATATTTTTTTCCTATTCGGTTTCTTTTCTTCTAAATTGGACTAGTTTTGTTGTTGAATCTTTGGATTGCTCGCATTTTCACGCTCGCTTAGTCATCTAGTCATTTGGCGAAAGTGAGTATTTTCTATCCCCGTTTTGCTTTTATTCATTTTTGGGGTGTTACATGTACACTTATACAAATTACAAATACAAGTTCACATTTTTACAATACAATTCTAGTACTATGTGCATTTGCTTACAAACGTGCTTTATGCTTAGACATTACATGTAGAATACATTTGTACTTAGTGAAATCGTTAACATTGTACAAGCCGACCTTAACATTGGATAGCGCTATTAGATTGAAAACCCGCCTAGGTTGATTCTCCCCCTTTTTCATCGGAGAATCCGTGGTCATTGTTAAGTTATTATCCATTTATTGGATAAGTACACCACCGTTCATTTAGTACATTATACAGTCACAGGATTGATTTCGCTCATTTGTATGATACATAGTTTACATATTTGCACGGTAGCTTTGCACTTGAATTGTATACGATTTTTTTTTCCAACTTACTATATGTATTAAAACTAGGAATGCTCACCAACATTTCTTATGTTGACAAAACCTATTTTGTACATGTTTCAGGTGCAGTTTGATCTTAGTTCCATAGCATTGGATTTTAGTGCTTGCTTTTAATAAGTTATTTCAATTTTCATGTTTCGTTCAGACTTTTGTATTTTTCTCTTTTCATCTATGTAAGACAATTAAAATTATTCAATAATATATTTACATTTTAGTACCATGTGCTTTTGAACAATCGTCACTACGTGACACCTCGATGATTCCGCCATCGGTTGGGGTGTTACAAGTTCCTAGGCGTTCGTACTAAATATCATGTCTTAGAAATTTTGGTCCCAACTTCAAAACAAACTCAGGTTAAAGCCTAGATATCTACCCACACACCTAGTTCGCTAAAACCTATGGCTCTGATACCAAACTGTCACACCCTGACTTTTCCCTCGTCGGTTGCGACGTTTGGTGCCTTTGCCAGCGCAGCGGTAAGTTGCATCTAAGACTCTTATTTCCTGAACGCCATTGCTAACCCTTTAGGATCCCCGATCCCAATATGCCGACTACTCCAACCGTGCCGTTACCAAAGTTTAAACCTGAAAGACCTACTTAAAAAGTCAACATAAAGCTGGTGAGTTCATAAGTTTTACAAAAGAGTTTCCATAAGTTTGAAAAGATCATATCCGTTACTACTAGGTTATGAGAACGTTAGCTAGACGTTTAGTGTTTTTACTACTACGGTTGGGAACCCATTACTATACGTGTGTAAGTAGTTGAATCATGCCCAGACGTTTTGGCTATAACCGATGCCTCGGCGAGCCAGTAAAAAGAGACAATATGCACCCGCCCGGCCCCGCCGTCGAGTGGGGTTTGTGAGGCCCAATAGATCTATCCACATTTCCCCCGTTGTGCATCCCCACACATTCATGGTTTCCCCCTGGGACTTTCCATAAAAGCCGTATAGTATTTGTAAAGTAACCATAGTATAACATGACCTTTAGTAAGTAAGTATGTAGCATGTTTCTTCCCCGAAAGTAAAACCAGTAAAAGTAAGGTCGTGACATTCACGCACCCATTTCATTTTTCAAAAACATGTTCGTTTGGAATTCCTCAGGTTTTCATAAAAGAAGCATGTCTTTGATGTGTCGTAAAACACATCTATTCTCTTATGTATTTTTTGTTATAATTGAGTCTTTTGTATATAGTTTTTAGTAGTTTTAGGCGTGTATTCGATTGTTTGTCTATTTTTATCACTGTATAGTTTTTATTTGTTTTTTAGTACTTATTTAGTTATTTTATATTTTGTAGGTGTTCATGGACGTTGGAGCGTAAACGAGCAACTTTGGTCAAGCCAAGAACAACCGAGCCAGGAACATGGAATAATAATAATAATAATAATAATAATAATAATAATAATAATAATAATAATAATATAGCCAAACGTGACTTTGGTGTTTTGTCACAAAAGGGCTATGGCCCAAAAAACTAAATAAAATTAAAAGGGGCAGATTATTATATCGAGAAGGCGGCGCAACATTAACGGAGGATTTATATATACAATTCATTCATTCATTCGAATTAAGGGGGAGCAGCGAACAAAAGGACAATTGGCAATTCCATACAATCGCACAGCAAAAGACAAAAGAAGAAGCAGCCACGGTGACGAGCGAACGAGCACGGAAGGAGAAAAGGCCACGGGCACGTTAAAGATCAATAGCCAACGAGCCTTGGGTTAGGTTCAGTTTTCGCTCTATATTTTTATAGACATGATGAAATTGTTTTTTATAAACTTTGAATTTATGTTTCTAAATATTATGAGTAGCTAGACTTTTATGTTTGCTTAGGTTTATGAACTAGACACGTAATTTGCAGTATTTAATGATTTTTGGTTTTTAATTTGATGTGTAGAATTACATGATTTTATGTTTATTGTTGGATTTGATATATGTGTGTTGGTGTTAATTTTATTTGAAGTTTGTTTATTGGTTTTGTGGAGCTAGGCATGTAGAGATACCCCCGGGTCTAAAAATCAATCTAGTTCGTCAACTTAGGTTAGCGTGCTAGTATTTGGAGTTGGAGTACGACACAAGTATAACAAACTAATATAATAAATTAACTAAAACGTGCATTCCATTCTTGAGGGTGAGAAATCTAACTCGAGATTGCTAGGTAACTAACTAGGCATTGTTCGGTAGTTGGCAAGCGCTAGGGCGGGAGTCGCTACTTGTCCGTGTTTAGAGTTTTCCTAGGTTTTCTTCAGTAGAGTTTAAGTATGCTTCATAGTTTGAGGGTTTTAATCCAGGAGAGGTTTTAATCTGATTTTTGTGGGATTTCGGTACGCTAGGGCGATTCGGATCCATCTTAGCATTTCTGCAGTTGTCCCGCCTTAAGTCTAGTGAGCTATCTTTGACAGGAGGTTTATTAGATAAGAATAGGGTCTCAAGTTAATTACCAGATTCAGGATTTATTGCTAGTGTCTAGGGATTTTGCCTAAGTAACCAGCCTTCTTCCTATCCGATTTCTCCAAGTTCCTAGTTCCCATAAGCAGCTGAGGTTACTTTAAATATATTTAGTTTCTTTTAAGTTTATAATTATTAGTTTAACACCCCCCATTTAAGTATATATTTATTTAGGCTAGTATTCGGTAGAGGTTGTGATCTAGAGTTGCATTCGCGTCTTTGGGTTCGATACTCGGTCTTATCTGTTTACTGCTTTACGACCGGTACACTTGACGTGTGTGTGTAGTTTTTAGGTGAGTCGTTTTAATTATCACTTGTGTTATTTATATTTATACATTTACACACATCAAGTTTTTGGCGCCGTTGCCGGGGACGTAATTAGCACTCTTGAGAATTATCCGATCCGTTTCTGGTCTACTATTTTGTGAATAATTTTTGTTTTTTTTCTTTTTTTCTTATTATTATTTTTTTTATTCCTAATATATAATTTTTTTATCATGTGCGAGATCTGCGGAGGACCCCATTTTACCATAAGATGCCCTCATTCATATTCATCGGGGTATTCCACGGATTATTATGCTAAAGAGTATTTGCAGCCGCAGCCATATCAGTCATACCAGCCTTCATACCCACAGGCTAACCAGTGGTTTAACCCTGCAACATCTGAGTCACTAGATAGAATAAAAAGTCGGCCTGATCGTCTACAAGCTAAGATGTATGAGGAAAGGCATGGTGGGAGCTCGTCAGAGTATCCACCTAGCCAACATTTTTATCAACATCCCGATTATCGGGATGTCTCGTCTCACACTAGACCCGATTTTGCTGCCTTACTTGCTAAACAACAGCTCATGCTCGAGGATATCGATTCTTTGCTATCCAAGCGCACCGACTCTTTGAGGGAACAAGATGCGGCACTTAAAAGACTAGAGGCTCGGGTGGATGAACTGAAGACCATAATGGACGTTGAAGTCCCACCTCCAGTTCAGCAGGTTTATTTCACAAATGATGACCCAGACGAGATGGTAACATTTACATTACCTGATTGTATTAGTCCCGTTGCTGAAACTGTTTGTCCTTACTCATCTGATTCTGTGCATGATTTAACTGACCCATATGATTCTTTACACTTGTCTTGTGAGGATGATATTTTGCAGGATTCAGGGTTAGAGCCAGAGACCATAATGGACGCCTTAGTCCCACCTTTGGTTCAGCAGGATGAGCAGCCTTGCCAGATCTCTAGTTCAACAGCATACCCTTGGGAGGCAGATGTCTGGAGTGATGATGAGGAGATAGAAAGGATAGCCTGGGACGCGCATAGGAAAGCCATGATGGAGAAGATAGGGGAGGCTGAGGAAGATATGGATTTTTCAGAATCCACAGGCTGGCTGTTTGAGGAAGAAGTGGTGGAAGAGGAAGACACCACTGACCTGCTTGAAGAAGCAGCTGATGGGGAAGTAGAGTTTGGTGACGAGTTGGTTGATTTGTCAGCTCCAGAAGTGGACAAAGATTTTGACGAAGTGTCACCAAACAAGGAAGATAAGAAAGAAGCAGTGGTGGAAGAAGACGAACACCACAGCCGGCCCGTGCAGGCATTGGATATTACACTGCTACTAGTGCCACCACCATGGCCACCACCACGGGAGAAGGCGAAGAGGCACCTGGACCGACACAGGGTGAGGGTCAGGAGTTGTAGAGATAACAAGTCCCCTCATTACATGCCAAGAATCAGGTTTGGTCCAGGTAAATTAAAATATTGGTGGCCCGACCCATTTAAATTTGATAAAATATTTTTAAATTCCACTAATGTAATTTTTCTAAATAATATGGACCGGGTGGAATTAAATGGATTGGATCGGGTCCAGATAAAAGAGAAGCCCCCTGATTTAGTTTAAGTGTGGGGAGGCTCTGTAGAGTTTGTAAATTTATATTTATACATATTTATTTATTTATTTATTTTTTCTTTCTTTTCTAGCTTTTCATTTTTTTTTATTTTTTTATTTGTGGTTCGTCCTTCGATAATGGTTCATAGGTTTTTATCTTTCTATTTTTTTCTTTGTTGTTTTTTTTGTGTCTTTGAGTCTGTTTGCAAGTTTGCGTGTTTGCTTAGGTAAAGGAAATTTCACAATGAGCAGATCCCATGTATTGTCTTCATATATATTTTATGAGTGAGAGTTTTGAAAAAGGTTTGGGTAATAAAAGAGAATTTTTCTTAAAAAAAAAAAATTTAATTAACTTTCTGTGAAAAAAGACTTTTCACGTAATGTGAAGAGTCTGGGCTGACCTGTGCGCCTCATGCGACCAGCTATTACCCCGGAAAGTTATATTTTTCTTTCGCTTGCAACGCGTGTTGTGATCACCAGTGTTCTTCACGTTGAGCGAGAACCATAATATTTTTTTTTCTCTACCCATTTGGTTCTACCACCATTCACCGCCATTTTGCCAAGCAGGTACGTCTTCTTGTTTGTTGTTAAATTCTGAGTCTAAGATAGTAGTTTGAGTCTTTTTATTTTTGTGTGGTTCGGTATTATGCTCGGGTTTTGTTTGTTTCGTTTTGCGCAGGTTTGGATTGTACCGCTCGTACTCAATCTCCATTCGGGCGATTCTGGAGCTGTACGTTATATTGAAGCAACCCGAGAGTTTACCATTGTGTCAGAGCCGATCGCGACCAAAATGCTATACGATCGAGCTGGATTGGACTAGAGTTTTTGGAGCTTACGCATTAATTAACCAGCTAAGTCTTTTCCAATTTGCCCTCGTCTTTTTATTTTTGTATTCGGAATTTTTTTTATTATTTTTTGTTTTGAGTCGTTTTCTATTCCTACATTGAGGGCAATGTAGAGTTTAAGTGTGGGGATGGGAAACTGTCGTTTAGTTTGTATATAAAGTCGTTTAGTTTGTATATAGAGTCGTTTAAATAAAAAAAATTAGAAAAAAAAAACGAAAAAATGAAAAAAAAAAAAAAGTCCCTGATTTTGAAGTTTGCATTATATAAAATATGGAAAATGATAGGTAAAGTTAGGTGTCCGGTTTTCAAATAGTATGTATAATAAGAGATTAAAATTGATTGAAAACGTGTCTGATTTGGGATATGTGGGTAGGCTCGGCCGGTAGAAAGGTTTCCTTTGAAAAGTAATAAATTAATTATGTTAGGCTATTTTGCGGGTTCTCATCTAGGAGAAACGGGGAGACCGAAACCGCCAAAAATAGTATAAGAAGTACCGTTATAAGTAGAAAACCGTTAGAATTTCTAATCACTTAAAAAAAAATTAGAAATCAAAGCAAAAATGCTGAAGCTTAAGGTGCCTGGCCACTGGGATAGCGACTTGGATTGGTCACACCCTTTGAGTTAAGTATGCTGAGATGAAAAAAAATATATGCTGAAGCTTAAGGTGCCTGGCCACTGGGATAGCGACTTGGATTGGTCACACCCTCTGAGTTAAGTATGCAAAAAAAAAGTGATTTTAAATTCTCTTGGTTTTCTACATAAGACGGTTGAGAAATGGTCAATTGGTCGTTCCTTTAGCTTCATAAGCTTGAGGCGGGATTAGGAGGAACTGTGGCTTCCTACGAGTGAGACCCTAGATAGACTAATCAACATGAACTTAACATAAATAAAAAGGGGCTTGGAAACCGGTGTGGGTTTAAGAGGATCAATATACCTGCAATCGCAATAAACACGTTAGTAGATTATTAATTAAGTAACCTATGTTTTGAAACTGGATGTAAACCTAACTGTGATTCCATAGCATAATTCTTTTTCAGGGACGAAAAAGGGTTAAGTGTGGGGATGTTTGATGTGTCGTAAAACACATCTATTCTCTTATGTATTTTTTGTTATAATTGAGTCTTTTGTATATAGTTTTTAGTAGTTTTAGGCGTGTATTCGATTGTTTGTCTATTTTTATCACTGTATAGTTTTTATTTGTTTTTAGTACTTATTTAGTTATTTTATATTTTGTAGGTGTTCATGGATGTTGGAGCGTAAACGAGCAACTTTGGTCGAGCCAAGAACAACCGAGCCAGGAACATGGAATAATAATAATAATAATACTAATAATAATAATAATAATAATAATAATAATAATAATAATAATAATAATAATAATATAGCCAAACGTAACTTTGGTGTTTTGTCACAAAAGGGCTATGGCCCAAAAAACTAAATAAAATTAAAAGGGGCAGATTATTATATCGAGAAGGCGGCGCAACATTAACGGAGGATTTATATATACAATTCATTCATTCATTCGAATTAAGGGGGAGCAGCGAACAAAAGGACAATTGGCAATTCCATACAATCGCACAGCAAAAGACAAAAGAAGAAGCAGCCACGGTGACGAGCGAACGAGCACGGAAGGAGAAAAGGCCACGGGCACGTTAAAGATCAATAGCCAACGAGCCTTGGGTTAGGTTTAGTTTTCGCTCTATATTTTTATAGACATGATGAAATTGTTTTTTATAAACTTTGAATTTATGTTTCTAAATATTATGAGTAGCTAGACTTTTATGGTTGCTTAGGTTTATGAACTAGACACGTAATTTGCAGTATTTAATGATTTTTGGTTTTTAATTTGATGTGTAGAATTACATGATTTTAAGTTTATTGTTGGATTTGATATATGTGTGTTGGTGTTAATTTTATTTGAAGTTTGTTTATTGGTTTGTGGAGCTAGGCATGTAGAGATACCCCCTAGGTCTAAAAATCAATATAGTTCGTCAACTTAGGTTAGCGTGCTAGTATTTGGAGTTGGAGTACGACACAAGTATAACAAACTAATATAATAAATTAACTAAAACGTGCAGTCCATTCTTGAGGGTGAGAAATCTAACTCGAGATTGCTAGGTAACTAACTAGGCATTGTTCGGTAGTTGGCAAGCGCTAGGGCGGGAGTCGCTACTTGTCCGTGTTTAGAGTTTTCCTAGGTTTTCTTCAGTAGAGTTTAAGTCTGCTTCATAGTTTGAGGGTTTTAATCCAGGAGAGGTTTTAATCTGATTTCTGTGGGATTTCGGTACGCTAGGGCGATTCGGATCCATCTTAGCATTTCTGCACTTGTCCCGCCTTAAGTCTAGTGAGCTATCTTTGACAGGAGGTTTATTAGATAAGAATAGGGTCTCAAGTTAATTACCAGATTCAGGATTTATTGCTAGTGTCTAGGGATTTTGCCTAAGTAACCAGCCTTCTTCCTATCCGATTTCTCCAAATTCCTAGTTCCCATAAGCAGCTGAGGTTACTTTATATATATTTAGTTTCTTTTAAGTTTATAATTATTAGTTTAACACCCCCCATTTAAGTATATATTTATTTAGGCTAGTATTCGGTAGAGGTTGTGATCTAGAGTTGCATTCGCGTCTTTGGGTTCGATACTCGGTCTTATCTGTTTACTGCTTTACGACCGGTACACTTGCCGTGCGTGTGTAGTTTTTAGGTGAGTCGTTTTAATTAGAACTTATGTTATTTATATTTATACATTTACACACATCAGTCTTCCACCCCGAAAACATTTATAAACAGTAAAAAGTGGGGTCATGAATTCACCTTAATTTCCTCGCTTAGCTAGCAACAAAGCCCGAAGCTTTGACCGACATCCTCGTGCCCTATTACAACAAAGGACACCTTAAAAGTCTATCACATATAAACCTAGCCTATCATCCGGCTAAAAGATAGTTTATCCAACTATCTAACTCGTGTGTATTAACTTGAGTACTAAATATGCTTTAACTCGACGAACCGATCTTGACTTATCTTACTTATGCGTTAACACACGACATAGTACCCAAGTTGCGCACTTGTCACTATTCGAGTGTACACCACGTTGGACTAATATTACGAAATGTATAACTTATCTTGAGTCGTAGCTCTTTTTGTAATGCGTATAAATGTATCTATCTTATATAATTATATTTTAGGAAAAATGCCCTTTGATAAAAATGTAAGTATAGTTATTTAAACTGATTAATAATAATATCGCTTCTCTTCCAAATCCATGTCTTTAAAGGTTTCGAACATAAATTTTTATGTAATTCTTTCTCAAATAAGCCGAGCGTTTTGTAATTCAAAATCATTTAAATGGCAATGTTTTAGTTACTAAAATCTTTGAAGATCGACACAATTGACGCTTAGTAAATAATATGTATTTGTTTTGGAAATATTGTTCGACGTTTATCTTTAAATGCTGCAAGAAATCACTTGTCGAAAACCTTTTTGCGATATTGTAGAAAACTACATTTGTCAAAATACTTGAAGGTTGTTTATAATGAAATATACAAGGAATATCGCCTTCGTTTACGCTTATAAATTTTATAAAATTTCGGCAGAGTTTCCTTTGTTTTTGTACAAACCAGGCAACACAAGTCGCCTACAATTTTCCCAAAAATCAATATCAAACACAAGTCCACATTGTGTTTATCCGCAATTCCAAATCAAACGAGACTTATACGTTTCGACGCTTTTATATAAACTACACTTATTTGTATAAAGACACGACAATATATATGTATATTATAGTCCAACCAATTTAGTCCGATATCGATTTTATAAGTCACGCCTTTTATATCCAATACCAATCGTCCGATATAATATATAGTCACCGTTTATTATTGTTATTCGGTTCGTTCGCGAGTCAAAACTATTTTAAGAATATCAATATATTTATTTATATATATATAATATCCACAACAATAATACAAATACGAATTAAAGTATACCGATTTGTACGCGCGTAACCTGAAGCCACCTCGAACTACGTGTAGACCGGAACCAAAGTTTGACCAGCTTTGACCGCGTGTTGACCGAGGCTTGACCATCCAGATCTGACACGAACAAGACCCTAACCGAACCCGATCTCATACCGAATCTAACCCGAACACCAAAACCACCAAACTTTGACCCGAACTTAAACCGAACACAATTTGGACTTGACCCGAGTGACCCGAACCACAGCCATAATTACGAGATAAACTCAAGCCAAGATCTGACCCGAGACAAACCCGCGACAAGAAATCAACCTGAAACCGAACCATGACCCGAGCACCAAAACAGACCCAAAATAACTCCTAGATCGGACCACCACATGACCACCGAGAACCTTAACCACCATCCAACCCAACCCGACCCTACCGTGAACCATAGCCACCACGGGACCACCACCTGCTCCAAACCCAACCAAGATCACGTTTACCGCCAAGAACCCCAATCCAACCCGGACCAAAACCAAACCATATACCCGAACAAACCATCTCCCTCTGATGCCTTAAACCTCCATATCTGACCCACTCCTAAACCACCGGTTAGACCACCTACACCACCACAATCGGCCCCTTTTCCGCCCGACAACCACCAACACCACCAAACCTGTACTCCACCACCTACGCGCCGCCACTGTTTGCTGTTGAGGTTGCGCCGCCACCACCCAGGCTTGGTGGTGGCCGGCTGTTCTTGTAACATGACCGAGGGAAAAGGGGGGATTGGTGAGGGAAGGAGAGAGAGAGACGAGCGTGAGAGAGAGTAGAGAGAGACCTGCGAGAGAGGGAGAGAGAGAGAGATGAGAGAGATGTTAGTGTTTGTTGGCTGCCAAAAATGAAGAAGAAGAAGGAAAAGAAGTCTTTATATAGCTAGGGTTTGTTGGTAGGTAAGGTATACCGCGTATCGAACCCGTATAAACTTAAAACGTCTCGGTTTCTATTTAGGCTCCATAATTAATTATAAAAAGTAGTCGGTTTTGTTCAAAATACAAAACCGAGCATAAATATAATTATTTTCGATGTGCGATGCGTGTTTTCAGAACACGCGTTTAAATCACGTTAATTAGATCGGTGGTAGTTTGGATTGTAAAAACGATCAGTAAACTTCCGAAACTTAATAATTAGCAATATTTGTAATAAATATTTATTTTTAATCATAAAAATCACGCCAGTGTTGATCGGAAGTTGCCTGGTGTCACATTATCCTAAAAGTCCATCCTAGTATTCTTCCAAAATTCCTTCTGATGGTCTATGTAGATAATAACAGGTGTGGCAATAGCATCTACAACTCTTCTCCGCTTCAAGAAATCAATGATACCAGTGAATTCTGTATGATTCTTAACATCTCCAAGAAACGCACAGCAGTTGTAAGCTTCTTCGAACGGTAACTCTTCCTCGGGATTCTTTCCGGCAGCCTTTTCAGACGATCCTGCTGGAATATCAGTATTTTGAGGTTTAGCCATTGAGAATCTGCAAAAACAAAACATGAAAACTCATTAGAATCAGACAAAATATACAAAATTGAAATTTTGGATTTTGGAATTCCACCTTTGACCAAACGTGGGTTTGAATGTGGAAAACCAAAGGTTCGAATGTGGAGAAGTTGTTTTAAAATTTTACATTCGACCTTCAATCCTCGTTTGACTATTTGAACATGTCTCCTTCGACCAAAAAGTCACATTCGACCCTTTTAGAATGGTCGAAACAGACTATTTATCTACCAATTTTTCAAATTTTGATTTTGACCATATAAACATGTCATTTTCATTTTTTTAGTTGCTAACATGACCGATTAAGCTTTAACAACAATCAATTGTGTCAATCGTTTAGTTTTTATGTGTTTTTCCCCAAAATCTAGGGTTCGAGAAGTCTAATCAATCAGTTCAACAATCCAGTGTGTTATAACCCTTGATTTTGTGATATTCTCCCCCTAAAACATATAAGAACTAAATCCTAATCAACAATTCGAACAAAAACAGTCTGTAAATCATCAACTAATTCAATCTTAGGGTTCGAACATAAAATCCATGATACTGCCTTCAATACGTGATGTTTACCTGCAATTCTTGGATGAAAATGATCAGAAACAATCAAGGATCAAAGTTACAAGGTGTAGAAAAATCGAGCAACAAGGTGGTGTTATCACAGAAATTTGAAATTTTTTTTAAATGAAGGTTTGAATGTGCAGAAGTGGTTATATAGGCCCCACATTCGACCATTTGTCTTGGGACTTTCGACCCTAATGAAAAGTTCGAAGGTAGAAATAGGGTTCGAATGCGCAACAGACACATAAACACTCACATTCAACCGTTTAAAAAGCTTGAATGTAAAGTAAAAATTCCACATTCGACCCATCGAAGGGACGAATGGAGATTGGAATTTTTGAACTTTTTACCAAATCTAAAAATCAAATCCCGTTCAATATTTTTCTTAACTTTTAAGCATCCGATATTCATCATTTCTCATTTAAAGGTCACAAAACTCAAATTGTCCATCAAGTTTTAGAAAATCACCATCAACCACCATCGGTTATCAAAAATAATGTAGAAATATAAAATCTTTTGGATTTTCTGAAAGTTTTTGCTAAAACACACCTAAAATCTTTTTGAGTTTTTGTATTTTTGACGAAAAATGAAAAATGAAGAAATGTAAATATA
This sequence comes from Ambrosia trifida, assembly GCA_028751855.1. Lineage (NCBI taxonomy): Eukaryota > Viridiplantae > Streptophyta > Magnoliopsida > Asterales > Asteraceae > Ambrosia > Ambrosia trifida. Next base: position 160,025,674 of record CM054123.1, on the reverse strand, counting down.
AAGCAGTAAATGTTTTATGATTTCCGGTAAGAGGATCATATCAGTTATTGAGAAATATGATCACACCGTTGATCTTTTGATTTATATTATCATTAAAGACAATGTGTGATCCGGCAACTGCTGATATTGTTATCCACATAAACTTACGTGCAGACTGTTGTGCAGTGCTTGAGAATGATACAGCTATTTATAGTATAAACAATATTGTCTGTGGTTCCCACACACACGACATACTCCCGTATCAAGGAATAATTGCACAAAGACCCATTGTAACGCATGATTATGCTTTCGTCATCTGTAATTTACAAGGTATGAGGCACAGAGGTGTACAGGTCAGCAACTCAATGCTACAAAGTAACTTGTGCACTCTACAAGGTTGAGGGATGATATCAATCATGATTTGCATCAATGATTGGATACGATGCATTAGATAATCTTTGATTATCATCATACATTGAAAGTTCCTCAATTCGGTAACTTTAGGATTTGGCATTAAAGCTCTTTTCTAAAGATACCCTGTCAGATCTAGGTCCGTAAGAACTTATGACAGAAGATCAGATAAGCTAACCCCAGATAACTAATAACATAACGACACGAAACCTCTGAATTTTGTACAAAAACCCTATCAAACGAAATTACGGTACCAAGACCATATGCCCATGAGGAGTTCATCCACATCACAATTCGTTTGATATGTATGTATCAGGCACGCATTAATAGGTCTACGAAGCCTACCAGCACATCACACAGACTCAAACACACGCCTTATATTGCATTACATTTCTTTAGCATGTGTCAGATCCCTACTAATGTACTATCATTTCCTCTTTTTCTCTTGGAAATCATTTTGGATTTTTCTAATTTTTATGGCTTTTTGAATTTTTCAATGTTTTTGGTTTTTCTAAAAATAGACTCCCCCTAAAATGAAAACATATTTTTTTGGGTTTTTGAATTTTTCTGAAAAACAGTAAAAACTAAAACTAAAAAGTGATAAATCGAGGTGATGATCAGTCTTGTTTTTATTTTATACCATTAGCTTTTAAAAGAAATTCAAATCTTGTTTTATCAAAAGCTTTGGTAAAAAGATCTGCACGTTGATAATCAGTGTGGATTTTGACCATATCGATCAACTCTTTTGCATAACAATCACGGAGAAAATGATATTTAATCCGGATATGCTTAGCTTTTGAGTGATTGACAAAGTCTTTAGTTAAAGCAATGGCGGCCTCATTATCACAGTAAATAAAGGTTTTAAGAAATTGCAAACCGTAATCAACCATCTGTTGTTGAATCCACAGAACTTGTGAGCAGCAGCTTGAAGCTGAGACATATTCTGCTTCACATGTTGATAAGGCAACTGCAGTTTGCTTCTTACACTGCCAGGTCACGAGCCTGCTCCCCATAAACTGACATCCAGCTGTTGTGGACTTGCTGTCTTTGTCACAACCGGCCAAATCTGCATCGCTAAAAGCAATTAGGTCAAAATTATCATCAATAGGGTACCATAGTCCTCTCGACGGACAACCCTTCAGATATCTTAGGATTCGTTTGACAGCTGCTAAATGACTTTGTTTCGGCTTCGATTGATAACGTACATAGTGACATGTGGCGAACATTATGTCTGGTCTAGATGCAGTGAGGTACATCAGAGATCCGATGATTGCTCTGTATGTAAAAGGATCAGTCAGCTCCCCCTTAGCGTCAACTTCAATCCTGTGATTAGGTTGTATTAGGGTATCCATCAGCTTCAAATCTTCCATCTGGAACCGGCTCAAGACTTCAGATACATATTTTGTTTGGTGAATAAAGATCCCCGTTGGTCTTTGGTCCACCTACAAGCCTAGGAAAAACTGCATCTCTCCTATCGCACTCATTTCGAACTTTTCCTGCATAACTTGTTCAAACTCTCTACACAAAAGTTCATTAGTAGATCCAAAAATAATGTCATCAACATAAATTTGCACTAGAATCAAGTCATCTCCTGTTCTTTTTGTGAACAGTGTGCAATCTACCAAACCTCTTTTGAATCCTTTGGATAGAAGATACGTGCTCAGCTCCTCATACCATTGCCGTGGAGCCTGGTACAACCCATAGGGTCCTCAAAGCCTGGTGGTTGACCTATGTAAACTTCTTCCTTGACCACACCGTAAAGAAACGCGCTCTTAACGTCCATTTGATACACCTTAAATTTCTTATATAGTGCGAACGCTAGAAACATGCGAATAGCTTCTAAACGTGCTACAGGTGCATAAATCTCGCTGTAGTCGATTCCTTCCACTTGATGAAAGCCTTGTACAACCAGTCGAGCTTTGTTTCTCACGATTACGCCTCTATCATCCTTTATACACTTGAACACCCATTTGGTTCCAATCTTTTTCCTTCCTGGAGGTAAATCTGTTAGTGCCCACACTCTTAGTTTCTGAAACTGCAACAACTCCTCTTGCATTGGCTCTACCCAAGCATCATCCAAAAGAGCATCCTTGTATGTCCGCGGCTCAACCTGTGAAACATAACAAGCAAAAGACCAGTCATTCTGACAACCTGATTTCTGAATTTTAGCATATAAAGCTAATGCTCCAAGATTTTCTGGTGAATTTGCATTCCGAAGTTGTCCTCTAGTCATAACGCTACTACGAGGATCACCAATAACTTGCTCGAGCGGGTGAATACGATGAATCTGAGATTCCGGATGATCAGGTACTTGTACTCCCGTTTGAGTAGTCAAATTCTCTGTCGAATCCAGATCATTACCCAAAATAGATGAGGAAACAACATTTGGATTTGAGTTCACTGGAGGTGTCTCTGTAGCAAAATCTAGAATAGCTTCACTTGTGACATCATCATCATCTTCCGATTCTGATGAATTGAGAGTTGTGGAAGCTTCTTGGAAAACTTCTTCTTCAGCTGCAGGAGCATTGGCATCATTAAAAGCTGTTGGAGGAGTTACAGTGATCGGACAAACCAACGATGAAGTCACTGCGTTTTCACACTCCTAATATAGTCTTAATACAGCTTCTTCAACCAAGCTATCTAGATTGAATGATTCAAAGAAATCTTTGTAATCAAACATCCAATCTGGACCACTTCCCTATACATTCTGAGTATACTGTTGAACTTCAACGTTAGCCCACTCCTCTACCTGACAAGTTCGTTTGTTGAAAACCCGTTTGAGCGGGGTTACATATCCAACAAAGAATCCTTCTTCAGCTTTCGGTGCAAACTTCTCAGATGGATTAAGCATAGTACACGGTGCTCCAAATGGTTCTAGATACTCTAAGTTCGGCTTTCGTCTGTTCAACAGTTCATAAGAAGTTTTGCCAAACTTCTTCATTGTTAACACGCGATTCAGAGTGTAACAAGCTGCGTCAATGGCTTCATTCTAGAACATTACTAGAAGGTTAGAATCCGCAAGCATTGTTCTCGCCGCTTCAATTAGAGTCCTATTTTTCCGTTCTGCGACACCGTTCTGTTTAGGGGTATACGGACCATAGACATTTTCTAATCGAGTGAACAGAACTTTCAGATTGTTAAACGTATCGTTTTTATGATGCAAGCACATTACCCACGAGAATCTGGAATAGTCATCAGTAACCACAAGACAGTACAATTCTCCAGCATGACTTTTATGCTTGACCGGTCCGAATGGATCCATGTGCAAACGCTCAAGTGGCATCTCAACTGAATTTACTTTCTTTGGTTTGTGGGACTGCTTGTGTTGCTTTCCCTTTTTGCAATTCACACACGTGTCATTCAAATGGAAATGTTTGACATTAACACCTTCGTCAAGTCCATTCTTCACCAGATGATTCATTTTTCTTAGATGAATGTGTCCCATCCTCCTATGCCACATAATAGATTCTTTTTCTGTAGCCTTGGAAAGGAAACACGTTACTTGTCCTTGGGTTTTCATCGCCTTTGACATGTCGAGAATGTACAGATTATTCACTCTCGGTGCTTTCAGCATGATCCACTCTTTTGGAAGTACAAAACCTGGCTTGAGAATGTAGCAAGATTTGTCATCAAAGAATACAGAAAACTGTTTGTCGCATATTTGACTGACACTAAGCAGATTATAGTCGATCTGTTTCACATAAGATATCTTCTCAAAACTCACAATCCCATTACTCACACTACCCTCCATAGTAATGTAACCTCCTTTGTTCCCAGCAAATGCTGCATATCCGCCATTGATGTTTCTAATGTCGAACAGCAGCGATAAATCCCCTGTCATGTGACCAGAAGCTCCACTGTCAACAATCCAGAGACTGCTAACAGGGCCAGCTAAAGCTCCCTGCACATATCAAGTAAAATCATTAGTTCTTTCGGTGGACCCAAGCCTGTTTGGTCTTGGGTCTTTGAATGTTCAGTTTCAAAGATTCTTTTTAACAAACACTAGAATTTGAATTGACCTTTTTCTGATCAATTAAATTCTTTTCATTATCAGATTTTTCATGTGCTTTTGAAGTTGAAGCACCTTGAGATGCCACTGGTGACCAGAATTGTTCTGAACGTTTCAAGATCCGAATCTGAGATTTTGGAGTCTCAGGCGGTTTCTTTTCTTCATTCTTAAAGGAAACTTTCTTGGTTACCTTCTCCGATTTAACAGAGACAGGTCCAACTGTTGGTTTAACCGCAGGTTTTAATGGTACTTTTTGCTTTTCAATAGTTGTGTTCACCACTGGTTTCTTTAACGGGTTTTCCATTTCGATCCGGTTACGACGATCATATGTCATCTGACGATTATCCCTCTTTTGAAAATAACGACTCTGATTATAAAACGGTGCTGGTTGAGGGACAAAGCGTCGATGTGGATAACAATGATTGTCGACTGGACGTTGATATCTTTGCTTTACTTCAACTTCGTGCCTCTTATGCCTCACGTATGGGCAGTGAGCAAGTAAATGCCCTCTCTCCCTGCACTTAAAGCATGCACGGTATTCTTCAAGCACATTCTTGGCGTTTGGCTTTGCATATGAAGTGATAGGATATTGGTCATCCACACACCTTTGTCTTTAACTCTCAGGAGTTGGGTCCTTTGAGTAACTCGGCTCAAGAAAACTATTCGCCTTCTCTTTTGGCTTAATAAACTCGGTTACATGAACCTTTGGTTCTTTTGGAACATCCAGATAAATTTTCTTTAAAATTTTTGGAGGTACATCATTGGTCCTTTCATGTTTAGGAAACCAAATAGTACCCTCCTGCCAGATTTTCTCAATCTTAGAATAATTGGCAAACTTTATCGGATATTCCTAGTCAGAAATAATCTTATCGGATCCATCCATCCGATAAAATACCTTGACGGGTTTGTCACTTGGTTCATTTTTCTCAACATTCTTAACTGACTGATTCACTCAATGAGCGTTAGCCATCGGATGTAAAATCTGAGAAGGTGATACTGGTTCATTGGTGATAATGTGATTTTCAATTAGAATATCACTCACTTTCTTAGTTTTATCATCTTCTAAGTCAGAATCATCAGTTACAGCTATCACTCCCTCATCATTTAATCCCAAAATTGGTCTGACATCGGAATTTGGATCTCCAATACTGGAAGTGTTAGATTCATCATCCGATGTAGAATCAAACTTGACAGAACTCTCTAGTGTTATTGAATGTAAAGTGTGATTTTCAAATAACACGGGAGATGGGACAGCCTTGTAGTTTGCACTACTCGGTTATGAGGGTTCCTCAATAATATGGTCAACAACATAAGCAATATGTTTGTAACTCTCAAGCTTCTTGTTGACTTTTTCAGCAAAGCACTTGATGGTTGCCATTTCAAGTTTAGTTTCTTCCAGTTCATTGATGTAACTGTTAATGGCCAATTGTTTTAAAGAAAGTATTTTCTTCAAATCAGAAATGTCCTTTTTATAACCATCAAGCACCTTATTGAATTCATGTGCTTCTTTTTGATAAGATTGACAGTTGATTCTAGCACTCTCAAGTTGAACCCTGAGTTGCTTGTTTTCCACTGTCAATCTATCACATGTTCCACAATATTTGTCACTATTCATGTCTAAAGTGGAGTCAAAACTTACCTGTTTTGGAGGCTCTGTCATCGCCATCAGAATTCTGTCCAGGTTCGACCCTTTCTGAAGACTCAAAGGTAGAATATAACAAACTATCTCACTTTCGACCAAAATAAAACCACTTTCAACTTCGCCATAGGTCGAAAGTACACCACCTGGTTGAATGTACAACAACACACTAAAAACTTCTAGGTTCGACCGAAATAAAGACCACGTTCGACCTAAAATACCCTGATTCGACCTAAAGCACACACTCTCGACCGTTTCTCCCTAGGTTCGACCCTTGCATTTTGAAAAACGGTTATTCTTTGAAAATCAGTTATTTTGATCCAAATTTTTCAAAAGTTGATGAATTTTGATGATGTTTTGCAGGTTTTGCTTCGGAATTGATTTGGAACAAGTTTAATGAAAAGAATTTTAGATTTTATCCATGAAAACTAGTCCGAATCAATCAATGTTCATCAAAATCAATTGTTCTTTGAAAATAGAACATTTTTACCAAAATTGAGTCCAAATCAGCTTAAATATTATCAATTCCTAGTTGTTTGATCCTTATGGCTCTGATACCACTTTGTATGAGGATCGAATTGTCAAAAACAAAGACGTTGATCAAACAAGTATATCAATTCAGGCGCGAAATCCCTGAAGCAATTACGAAATGATAATAAGAACAGCATAACACACAAATCACTTTAAACTTTCCATTTCATACATAAACAAGCTTGATTAATCTTATAAAATAGTGTTTACAATGAAATAAACTAATTTCAGACTCAGCAAAACACTAGGGAGAAAACACACTTGAAGAAGGGAAACAAAATGACAACTACTTAACTTTAAAATGATTTCAACCCTTATATAGACCTGCACACTCGACCTTACGAAGGGGAGAATGTGCAAGTTCGACCAAACATATGGGCGAATCAACACAATGTCCTACAAAACTTCTCCTTCGACCAAAACTTCTCCCTTCGACCATTTAAATCATCACCTTCGACCATTCTATTCCACCTTCGACCTCCCGATTATGACAAATAGAATTGTATTAGCAACCCAATAGCACTACTCGCATAACGTGTATCAACATATTTGCTATTTAGGGTAAGTTTTGCATGTTGATGTGATGTTTACATGCTAATTATGCTATTTTGGGAAAACGCTTGCATTCGGGACTGTTAGGATGATGATAAATTAGGGTTTTTTGCTTGAAATAGATTGATAAATGTTTTGGGTTTGATATTGGGTGTTTCCACATGTTTCGGACCTGATTTGGAGGGATAAACGCGCGAAAACACAACCTACTGCTCCAGGGGGCGAGTAGGATTCTAATCGCATGTAACTACAGGCGATTAGGACCTAATCGCATGTAGTTATAGGCGATTAGCCCCCTACTCACGTGTTGTACATGTTATTACAATCCTAATTGCATGTTTGACTTTCCTAAATGCTAGTTGACTTTCCTAATTGCATGTTTGATTCCAAATCGCATGTTTTGCTGCTGTAAGTGCATTTTGACATCCCAGAACAAGGTTTGACACCTAGGAACATGTTAGGAACCCCGTGACATGTCTAATAACTTGGTAACACGTGTTCAGACTTGTTTATGCATTAATTGGGCATTATGCTAGACATAGTAAACTTTTGCGCATGCTAAGTGTTTAATTGCATATGTTGCATGATTTCTTGCATTTAGCTAACACGTGGAATGTCGGGTCACCAATGGGACGTCGGGCCTTGTCTGGTCTAGTCGATTTAACATTCAAACATGTTTTCAACATACACGGTCACGGTCTGGACAATTGGGGACTGATTAGCCTTCGGGTTAGTAGTCATCACACTTATGTAAACTCATTGATAGGTCGCCACTAGTTGGGGCTATCACACGCGTGTCGGATCTTTCTTAACACATCAGACACAACCTAAGGTGAGTTCACGACCTCACTTTTATTAGTTTTGTTTTCGGGGGAGAAACATGCTTACACACTTTTAACACATGATTTCAAGTTATACTATAGCTATCATTATATTACTATACGGCTCATCTAAATCCCAAGGAAACCACTAATACGGGTATGCAGCAGGAAAATGTGGATAGCGCTATTGGGCCTGAAAAACCCCACTCGAGGGCTGGAGGCATGGCGGGTGCATATTGTCTCAAACACACATGGCCTACCGTAGATGACGGTAGTCCGAGGGGTACCAAACAGTAACAAACATAGTCAACAATGGTTTCAACCGTAGTAGTAATTACCTCAACGCCTAGCTAGGGTTCACACAGATAGTAGTAACGGTAACGATTTTCTAAGGATTTACGAAATGCTTATTATAAAACCTGTGAACTCACCAGCATTTTATGTTGACATCTTTTTGGCATGTTTCTCAGGTTGTTGAGGTAGCAGCATCGAGTCTAGGCGCACGGAGTCTCACGACGTCTTGGAATCACTTGCATGTCATTCAGTTTACTTCTAGTTTATAATAAAGTTTTACGCTTCCGCTGTGGTGGATAGATTTTGAAAACTTAATGGGCAGTTGAAATTATTTTCGTATCATATAGTTGTCGTTTGTTGTGACCGTTGACTTGGATCCTGTTTTGTCACGCGCCTCGCGGTAAAACTCCGCATGTGGAATTTGAGGGTGTGACGGATAGGTATCAGAGCCAATGGTTATAGTGAACTAGGACTGCATGTAGAGTCTAGTCTATAGCCGAGTCGCATACACATTAGACGGTCACTCATATTTACGAGTCGTGTCATTTGGTAAAAGTACTAACCTTGTCGGGGTATCGGTGTCCTCGTCACACAGTATCATATTATATATCTTTGATTATCCCTACCATTACTCTATCTTCTTCTTCGGGTTTGAGGATTAAGAGGCTTATCGCTTACACACGGCAGTAGTGTACATTGGGGAGGCTTCGGCACACTTTTAGGATCTGTCCAAGATTTGAATATCTCCCCTCTATGCCCTAATGGACACACTTGCCTACACACACTATCATGCACTAGTACTTGTTATAGTACACCTTGAGTGATTGTTCACTTTGGGATCATTGTACGATAAGAGTTTCTTTTAAGGATGAGGGTATCGGGTGACTTGAAGTTCTAGCAAGGAGCACGCCTAGAGGACCATGTAGAGCGATTTATCATTTCGGGTGCACACGAAATCATAAATCGAAGTGCATGAAAATCTTGGTGGACTTCGTGTTCAGACCGATGGTTATGCTTGAACCTAGTCCTAAATTCCTTCGGTCACTAGCGGTTTGATCTATACTGACACTGAGTATCTTGTTCCATGTTTTGATTGAACATGTCTGGCCGTAACGGTGGACGTACTGGGGACGCCATGGTGGCGATGGTGGTCGCGCAGGCGGTGGTCGAGGTGGTGGTAACATCACTTTGACACAGGACGAGTTGAACCAGATTGTATGCGTATGAATGGATCGTATAACAACAATGAATGATCAAACAAGTTAGTTTTAGGTGCGGAATCCCTAAAACAATCACAAAATAATAGTCAAACAGATCAAAACAAGTAAATCATCATTTCAAAAGCTTTTCATTAATTATAAACTCGATTACACGTTTAAAGATTTATACAAACAGGGTAAGAACGTGAAAAGAGCTAAATAAACTTCTAGAGAGAGAATCAGAAAGTGGAGGGAATAATATGACAAAAAGTTACATTCAAAAATCAAGCTTGACTATTTATAGACTGCACATTCGCCCACTTTGTTCGTGCGAATGTGCAGGTTCGACCAAAACAACTGGTCGAACCAAGCTATACATAAACATTAATTACATTCGACCAAAACTTGTTCCTTCGCACCTTCTAATCTTCCTTCGCACCAACTAGAATCTTCCTTCGTACCTAACATTGCTCCTTCGCACCAACGACATTTCACAAAACATGTTTATTGTTCAATCCGAAGCACTAGTCGCACAATTGCATCTACACAGATGATGCAGCAACAGTTGAGCGTTGCATTAGCTGCTTTCCAGGCTACTCAGCAGGCATTTGCCACTACTCCGTTGCAGGAGGGGACTGCCTACAAGAGGTTTAAGGATAGCCAGCCCCACAGCTTCCGAGGTATTGAGGGAGCTGTGGAACTGTTGAGGTGGTTAGAGAAGATTGAGTCAGTGTTTGCTTTATGTGAGTGCCTAGCTACTGATTGGGTGAAGTTTGCTATGGGAACCTTTGAGGGTCCCCTCATACATGGTGGAACTGCACCACACAGACACTTGGCTTGGGGGAAGCCAACGCTATGCCATAGACTGAGTTTGAGTTTAAGTTGAAAGCTGAGTACTATTCACGTGAGGAGATCAAGAGGTTGGAACATGAGTGGTGGAATCACAAGATGGTTGGATCTGAGATTGAGGAGTACACTATCAGGCACAACGAACTAGCAGTGTTCTGGCCGGGGGTGGCTACACCCGAGTATAGGCGTATTGAGCACTACATTGCTGGCTTGGTGTCAGAGATTGAGGGATTGGTGGCTGCTAGGGAGCCTACTACGATTGCTGAAGCTACTCGGTCAGCTTACAAGATGACCAACATGAAGGTGACTGAAGGTGTGTTGCCTCCTCGAGGCGCTGCTGTGAAGGTTTCTAAGGGTAGTAAGAGGAAGTGGGAGAGTGTGGAGAAGAGTTCAGCCATTGTTTAGCGGCAGTCACAGGCGAAGAAGGTTGAAGCTACAGGGTCAGCTTCGGATCAGAAGCAAGGTGGGTATATCGGGAAGAAGCCTAAGTGTGGTCACTGTGGGTTTTCATCATTTTGGGAGTTGTGATAGGTTTCGTTGTGAGCGCTGTGATAAGACGGGGCATTTGGCAAAAGATTGTAGAGCCAGTTTTCCAGCCAAGTCGGCTCAAGGGACAGGTGCTACTCCCACTCCTCGGGGGATTCCGGGTTGCTACAACTGTGGGGAGTCGGGGCACTTCAAGCGAGATTGCCTAAAGTTGAAACAAGCTGGAACAGGGACTGCAGGTGGTAGTGGAAACAAAGAGGGCGACGGTCGGGCTACTCGTGCTTACGCTTATGTCATCGGTGCGAGGGAGAACCAGGAGGATCCTGATACTGTTACCGGTAAGTTTTCATTCCTATACTTCGTTATACTTTGGATTCATTCTTACTCGTACCGTTATGTATTTCGTATCTATTGAGCTTTTCGGTTTTGGACCTGGTCATTGCTTCACGTTCATTAGTTGATGTGGGACCTTTGGAGATGCTACTTGGACGGTACCGATGTTTATACCGATCATAGTAGTCTCCATTAGGCCTTAGATCAGGAGGATTTTTCTGTCTCGTGTTCCCCTAGGGGAGATGCTTCCCCGACGGTTGTTATCACCTTTCGTTCAAGATCCTCACTTCATTTACATTTCGGGGAAGCGTTACTTGGGTATATGCTTAGTTCGGCTCTAACTTTTCGCAATGAATTCCTTGTACGTTACGATGATTATTAATAAAACGTCGAATTTTATCATTTATCGTCCTTTTAAAAAATATATCATGACGCATTTGGACCCCTATTACCATACTATAAACATATAATATCCTTATATTGATGTTATAATTGTCAAAAAATTATGGCATGGGCCGGGGTTCGAACCCGAGCCCATGGCCGGTTCTTTCTTTTACACAAACAGCCCCACCAACTGGTCTACAGCTTCAAGTTGGGATAATACTGATTTGGATTATACTTATATTAAGATTGGAATTGCAGTTGACTTGCAAGAAATCAATCTGCGATCCTAACTTCCAAAAATACTTGATCTTTACGCGTTATTATCATGAATGCTGACTGATATGGTTGACTCGCATCATATGCACGCCAATCAACATTAAAACATTCCAAATTGTGTCCAACTATCGCGTCATTGTATTAAACGGGTTAAAACATTACCATTTCGTATACACGAACCTCCCACTATAAATTGAGGCCTTCACTACACCCTATACTCGCCGCAAAACAAACCCCCACTCCCAATTTCTGTAAACAAACTATTTTTAATCAAGAATCAAGAACAGTTGACTTTTTCGTTGACTGAATCGAATCACATGAAATCGTATTGTAAGTCTCGAAATTTTTGTTTGGTCTTGTTGGTCGGCCATTAACAAGTAATAGCCCCATCATTGTAGAGGCTATTGGTTGTGAATTGTGGTTATTAAGAAATCTAGGGTTCATAGATCACGATTTGGGGATAATGGTTCTGCAGGCTTGTGTATTTAATTATTTCAAAACTATATTCATCACCAACTGATCAACAGATCAGTTGGTTGGTCTCTTTTCACAAAACACGAACCGGCCTGACGGCCCAGGTTCGAGTCCCGTATTCCACAACCTTTTATTTTCTTTTAAAAGATTTATATAACTGTTATCGGTATAACTATATATTTAATTTTAAACCAAGATTAATCGTTCTCAGGGTCCAGACCAGATGGTCTGGACTTGTGATATAAAACACGAACCGGTCACCAGACCCGGGTTCGATTCCTAGCTTGAGCAAAATATTTTTTTTACCTTTTAGATTTATATATATTCACCAATATTTTTAAAAATGGTTTTAAAATACTAAAATTTCTTTATAAATTCTACAAAAATTATTTTATGATGTTTTAATAAAAAGTTTATTTTACAATTTTTAGTTTTCCAAAAATAATTTATTTATTATATATAATAAATATTACAAGTTTATTCTATTATAATTATAAAATTCTATAAAAATATCAAAACGATTATATAAATTTCCACAAAAATTATTCTGAGTTTATAAATCATTAAACATTTCTGAAATGATTTTTATTTCTGAAAAATCATTTATTTAATATTTTTAATCATAAATAAATCATAATAAATTCATTTTTTAATATTTTTGCACCAAAATTTTTTATAAATTATTTCTGTCCATTTAGAACAGAAATAAAAATTTTAATTTAAAAATTCTTTAATTTAAATATTTTTAGTTATTAAAGTTATATTTTGACAAATTGAAATAAATAGATTAAATATTCTATTTTTAAGAAAATAATTTTATAAAAATTATTTTCATACTTAAAACATTATAATGTGATCATCCTTAATCTAAAACCTACAAAAAGACTTTTGTTTATTTATTTATCGAAGTTCTTTTATTTATTAAACAATTTAATTAATAATCAAACGAATACTTATCCCCAAATTCGAAACCCTAGAAAATACTTGTAGACTAGAAAGACTTAGACTTATTTGTTACCTTATACATAGGGTAATACTTGGCAACTTTGGGCTACACATATTCTATTTCTCGAGACTTAATACCTTGATAAGGTGAGTTTACGTAACCATGTTTATGCAATTCTTTATACTTGAAACTTTATACTTAAGCAATTCTACATACATGTCTAGTTGTAAACTTTAATGCCTCATGACTTAGACAACTACTGTTAGACTTAAACTTAAACTTACATAATCATTAGCTATGGCCAAGCCGGCGATACTCAATAATAGATCTATTGGATTGGCAATCCCACCTAGATTCGTTGACCATCTTTTATGGGGAGCGCGGGTGATTGTTATCGTTCCAACGTGATATTAAGGTGAATCGTGGATGACGGGATGGACCTAAACTTGTCGGAGGTTTGATTATGTGCATACTATACTTCATGTTTATTCATGTAGACTTAAACTTACGATAGACATATGAATTGCTAAACTTTTATTATTCTTAAACTTAATTGCTTGACATGGCTTATGTATTCTCACCAACTTCTAGTTGACCCCCCCCCCCCCCCATTATTACAAACTCAACAGGAAATAATGATGCTTGAAGTCTAGAGCTAGCAGGAAGAGATAATTGAAGTTATGCTTTGTTTAGTTGTTTGATGTACTAGAATTTCATTCAAGACTTTATTTTGTATTTTCAAATTTTGGATATTTTGCTTTAAATAAATTTCAATTAAAACTTGAATACCATGTGCTACTGTATACTCATTCTTACGTGACACCTCGATGTTTCCGCCATCGGTTGGGGTGTTACAGATTCGTATCAGAGTCTTGGTTATAGGGAATTAGGTTATTAGAAAAATAATCTAGACTATAACCTTAGGGATTTAAAACAGTACTTGCTTCTCTTACTTGTAACCCTAATTGCTTCCTAAATCCTATCCCTATCCTACACCTTATACAACCCTATGCCCATACAAGTTGACTGCTCTTATTCATCTGCTGCAATCCTGATCCATCATTAGATTAATAGGACAAAATCCTCAGGTTTAGCCTGAACCACCTTGAGATCTCATCGAAGTTCTAGATTTTAATAATGAACACGTGCAATCTGGAAGGGTGAATGCCTGTATTCTGAGTCTTCTGTCTAGGCTGGCATTGCGCATATATCTCAATCAGACGAGGGACCCGGATGCCTACCTGGGAATTCTCGGGATGAGTGTTCACTTATAGGCTAAAGCATGTCTTCACTATGTTATTAGAATCTAGAATCTTTGTTAAGTCAATGTTTTCGTTTATTCGTTTTAATTAATGGATAAATGATTACATTCCCTATATTATCTCATTCATTTCATTGTGCCTCTTACAGATCATGCCTCCATGTCGCAGCACTCGCAATAACAATGGTGAGAACCATGAGGAAGGTGGTGACAACCACAACCATAACCACGACGCTAACCACAACAACAACAATAACAACAACAACAATGGCGTTGATGCTCAACTGGCTGCGATCATTTCCCAACAAATGGCGCAACAAATAGCAACTCTTGTTCCTAACTTACTGGCTCAAGTCATCCAGATGAATGGGAACGGCAATGGAAATGGAAATGGCGGTGGAAAAAGGAAACGGCAATGGAAACGGGATTGGAAACGGGAATGGTCTCCCAGCTTGCACTCTTAAACACTTTAATACCTGTAATCCCCCTAAGTTCAGTGGAGATGAAGGAGCTACGGGTCTTCTACAATGGTTTGAGGGTATTGAGAATACCTTCATTAACAGTGAGTGTCCCAATAACTTTAAGGTCCGTTATGCCATGAGTGTTCTTCACAAACGAGCACTCACTTGGTGGACTGAGGAAAAGCGCACCCGCGGAGCTGAAGTTGCACTTGCTATGACCTGGGATCAAGTCAAGGAGATTATGAAAGATGAGTTTTGTCCCCATAACGAGGTTAAGAAACTGGAAGACGAGTTCCACACCCTTGCTCAGGATAGTGGGGAAAACCTTGCTTATAATACCCGCTTTCACAAGCTCAGTTTGTTGTTGCCCCATAAAGTTACTCCCCTACCTGTAGCCATCGAGAAGTATATCGGTGGCCTACCTATGCAAATCCAGGACACAGTATGGGGAAGGAATCCTGCCACCTTGGAGGAAGCCAAACGCCTGGCGGCTACTCTCACCGATAATCATGTGAAGAACGGTACTCTTTTTCGCAAGAACACCAAGAAGACTGCTGCAAAAGACACTCCTCAGCCCGCTATTGAGGTTAAGCCTGAGACCTCAACCAACAGGAAGCGCAAGGCTAGGAACTACATGGTTGCTACCACCCCACCTGCATTGCAAACCCCAGCCAAGAAACCGTATGTCGAGAACCACCCTCTTTGTAACACTTGTCAATATCACCATGCTGCTAACAGACCATGCCGCCAATGTAATAACAGCAAGCGGTATGGACACTTTGCTAATACTTGCCAAGCCCCTGCCACTCAAAACAATCCTGCCAGAATTAATCCAGCTCCTAATGCTCAAAATGGTAGGCGTGTTCGTGGCCAGTGCTTTGAATGTGGTAGTACGGAACATTATAGGGATGCTTGCCCTAGACTTGGAAACCAGAACCAGAACCAAAACTGCAACCAAAACCAGAACCGCAACCAGAACCAAGGTGCTCGATGTCGCGCATACCACCTCAATGCTAATCAGGCTCGTGACAACAACGAGGTGGTTAATGGTACGTTTCTCGTTAATAACCACTATGCTTCCATATTATTTGATTCGGGTGCTGATAAGTCATTTGTATCACTAAAGTTTGAACCTTTACTTAACTTACCCCAAACTAACCTAGAGGAACCTTTAGTGGTAGAGGTAGCTAATGGGAAGTCTATCTCGATCGATTCTATTATTCGTAACTGTGTGTTGAACCTTGATGAGCATACCTTCTCTATCGATCTCATTCATATGCATCTTGGAAGCTTTGATGTCATAGTAGGCATGGATTGGTTGTCAACCCATCGTGCTGAAATCCTATGCTTTGAGAAAGTCATTCGCATTCCTCTCGAATCTGGTGATATTTTGAAGATCTATGGTGAAAAGCCTTGTGGCGAGCTTAAGCTCATGTCATGTACTACTGCTCAAAAATACTTACGAAAGGGGTATATGGCTTTCTTAGCTAACGTGATAGAAAAGAAAGACAAGGGCAAAAGTATCCAAGACATCCCAATCATTCGGAACTATCCTGAAGTCTTCCCAGAGGATTTACCTGGTTTACCTCCTGCTCGACAAGTGGAATTTAGGATCGATCTTGTTCCTGGTGCAAATCCTGTCGCCAAAGCTCCTTATCGTCTTGCACCCTCTGAGATGCAAGAACTTGCCAATCAACTACAGGAACTTTCTGATAAAGGCTTCATTCGCCCCAGTTCTTCTCCATGGGGAGCCCTTATTTTGTTCGTTAAGAAGAAAGATGGATCTCTCAGGATGTGTATCGACTATCGCGAACTCAACAAACTCACCATCAAGAATTGTTATCCCTTGCCTAGGATTGACGATCTTTTCGATCAACTTCAAGGAGCAACCCACTTCTCAAAGATTGATCTTTGTTCTGGTTATCATCAGCTTAGAGTCCACGATGAAGATATTCCCAAGACAGCCTTTCGTACACGTTACGGTCATTACGAATTCATGGTCATGCCGTTTGGATTGACCAACGCTCCCGCAGTGTTTATGGATCTAATGAATCGGGTTTGTAGACCCTACCTTGACAAATTCGTGATCGTCTTCATCGACGACATTTTGATTTACTCGAAATCAAAATCCGATCACGAACAACACCTTCACTCAATTTTGGGTCTCCTAAAGAAAGAACAACTGTATGCCAAGTTCTCGAAATGTGAATTTTGGCTTAAGGAATTTCAATTTTTGGGACACGTCATTGATAAGAACGGAATTCATGTTGATCCCGCGAAAATCGAAGCTGTCAAAGAGTGGAGGGTTCCTAAAACTCCAACAGAAGTCCGTTCCTTCCTTGGCTTGGCTGGTTATTATCGTCGATTCATTGCCAACTTCTCTAAGATCGCTGTTCCTCTCACTGCCTTAACTCACAAGGGTAAACCTTATGAGTGGGGACCAAAACAAGAGGAAGCATTTGAAACTCTTAAGCTGAAACTCTGTGAAGCACCTATCCTGTCTCTACCTGATGGTAATGATGATTTCGTAGTCTATTGTGATGCATCAGACCAAGGTCTTGGTTATGTTCTCATGCAACGAGGCAAGGTTATTGCTTATGCGTCTAGACAACTCAAGACCCACGAAAAGAATTATACCACCCATGATCTTGAATTGGGCGCTGTCGTCTTTGCTCTTAAGATTTGGAGTCACTATCTTTATGGAGCCAAATGTGTGGTTTTCACGGACCACAAAAGTCTCCAACATGTCTTCGACCAGAAAAATCTTAACATGAGGAACCGACGTTGGGTTGAGTTACTAAACGACTATGATTGTGAGATTCGCTACCATCCTGGCAAAGCGAATGTTGTGGCTGACGCACTCAGTCGTAAAGAGCGCATCAAACTTCATTGTGCGAGAGTTCGTACTGATCTTCAGGATCGTATCCTCCAGGCTCAACATACTTCAGACACCCAAGGTAACATGTACGAGGAAATGTCTTGTGGTGCTGAGACTCAACTTGAAACCAAACCCGATGGTCTACTCTATTTTCTCAATCGACTTTGGATTCCTGACCGTGATGATCTTCGTACCTTTCTTATGAACGAGGCTCATAAGTCTCGTTATTCTATTCATCCTGGAGCTGACAAGATGTACCAAGATCTTCGTTATTCGTATTGGTGGCCTGGTATGAAGAAAGATATCGCTCTTTTCGTTGCAAAAAGCCTTACTTATTCAAAGGTCAAGGCTGAACATCAACGACCATCTGGTATGCTTGAACAACCAAAAATTCCTGTATGGAAATCGGAGAGCATAGCAATGGACTTCATCACTAAACTCCCTCGTACACCCAAAGGTTTTGATAGCATTTGGGTAATCGTCGACCGCTTGACCAAGTCAGCCCATTTCTTACCTATTCGTGAGAAATATTCTGTGGAAAGGTTAGCGAAGATGTACGTGAGTGAAATTGTATGTCGCCATGGTATACCTTTGGACATTATCTCTGATCGTGATGGTCGTTTCACCTCTCACTTTTGGGATTCTTTACAAGACGCTTTGGGTACCAAGTTAAACCTGAGTACTGCTTATCACCCTCAAACAGATGGTCAGACTGAACGGACCATCCAGACACTTGAGGATATGCTCAGGGATGTGTCATCGATTTTGGTGGCGCATGGGATTCTCATCTTCCTTTAGTCGAGTTTTCATACAACAATAGTTATCATGCCAGTATTAACATGGCTCCTTTCGAGGCACTCTATGGTCGTAAGTGTCGTTCATCTGTCTGTTGGACTGAGGTTGGTGAAGCCCAGATCACTGGACCCGAACTGATCCAGGAAACCACAGATAAAATCCAACTCATTCAGGATAACCTTCTCAAGGCTAGATGTCGACAGAAGAGCTATGCTGATAAACGTCGTAAGCCCTTGGAATTTCAAGTCGGGGACCTTGTACTTCTTAAGGTATCCCCTTGGAAGGGAGTGATTTGCTTTGGTAGAAAGGGAAAACTAGCTCCTCGATACGTAGGCCCATTCAAAGTGCTTGACAGGATTGGAAAAGTGGCTTACAAACTTGATCTTCCACCTGAGTTAAGCAATATTCACCCAACCTTTCACGTTTCGAATCTCAAGAAATGCTTAGCAGATGAAAACCTCCATGTCCCTCTTGAAGATGTGCAGATCGATGAAACTATGCACATTGTCTAGAAACCCGTTGAAATCATGGATACTGGAGTCAAGAAACTCAAGCGCAGTCGCATTCCAATCGTTAAGGTTCGTTGGGAATCTAAACGAGGTCCAGAGTTCACTTGGGAACGCAAGGACCAGATGAAGTTTAAGTACCCACATCTTTTCCCACCAGACTCTCCAACTTCAACTTCGGGACAAAGTTCCTAAAAGTAGGGTAGACTGTAACTTTTCGCATTGAATTCTTTGTACGTTACGATGATTATTAATAAAACGTCGAATTTTATCATTTATCGTCCTTTTAAAAAATATATCGTGACGCATTTGGACCCCTAGTACCATACTATAAACATATAATATCCTTATATTGATGTTATAATTGTCAAAAAATTATGGCATGGGCCGGGGTTCGAACCCGAGCCCATGGCCGGTTCTTTCTTTTACACAAACAGCCCCACCAACAGGTCTACAGCTTCAAGTTGGGATAATACTGATTTGGATTATACTTATATTAAGATTGGAATTACAGTTGACATGCAAGAAGTCAATATGTGATCCTAACTTCCAAAAATACTTTATCTTTACGCGTTATTATCATGAATGCTGACTGATATGGTTGACTCGCGTCAAATGCACGCCAATCAACATTAAAACATTCCAAATTGTGTCCAACTATCGCGTCATTGTATTAAATGGGTTAAAACATTACCATTTCGTATACACGAACCTCCCACTAAAAATTGAGGCCTTCACTACACCCTATACTTGCCGCAAAACAAACCCCCACTCCCAATTTCAGTAAACAAACTATTTTTAATCAAGAATCAAGAACAGTTGACTTTTTTGTTGACTGAATCAAATCACACGAAATCGTATTGTAAGTCTCGAAATTTTTGTTTGGTTTTGTTGGCCATTAACAAGTAATAGCCCCATCATTGTAGAGGCTATTGGTTGTTAATTGTGGTTATTAAGAAATCTAGGGTTCATAGATCACGATTTGGGGATAATGGTTCTGCAGGCTTGTGTATTTAATTATTTCAAAACTATATTCATCACCAACTGATCAACAGATCAGTTGGTTGGTCTCTTTTCACAAAACACGAACCGGCCTGACGGCCCGGGTTCGAGTCCCGTATTCCACAACCTTTTATTTTCTTTTAAAAGATTTATATAACTGTTATCAGTATAACTATATATTTAATTTTAAACCAAGATTAATTGTTCTCAGGGTCTGGACTTGTGATATAAAACACGAACCGGTCACCAGACCCGGGTTCGATTCCTAGCTTGAGCAAAACATTTTTTTTACCTTTTAGATTTATATATATTCACCAATATTTTTAAAAATGGTTTTAAAATACTAAAATTGCTTTATAAATTCTACAAAAATTATTTTATGATGTTTTAAAAGAAAAGTTTATTTTACAATTTTTAGTTTTCCAAAAATAATTTATTTATTATAATAATAAATATTACAAATTTATTCTATTATAATTATAAAATTCTATAAAAATATCAAAACGATTATATAAATTTCCACAAAAATTATTTTGAGTTTATAAAACATTAAACATTTCTGAAATGATTTTTATTTCTGAAAAATCATATTTTTAATATTTTTAATCAATTTTTGGTTATTTTAATCATAAATAAATCATAATAAATTCATTTTTCAATATTTTTGCACCAAAATTTTTTATAAATTATTTCTGTGCATTTAGAACAGAAATACAAATTTTAATTTAAAAATTCTTTAATTTAAATATTTTTAGATATTAAAGTTATATTTTGACAAATTGAAATAAATAGATTAAATATTCTATTTTTAAGAAAATAATTTTATAAAAATTATTTTCATACTTAAAACTTTATAATGTGATCATCGTTAATCTAAAACCTACAAAAAGACTTTTGTTTATTTATTTATCGAAGTTCTTTTATTTATTAAACAATTTAATTAATAATCAAACGAATACTTATCCCCATATTCGAAACCCTAGAAAATACTTGTAGACTAGAAAGACTTAGGCTTATTTGTTACCTTAGACATAGGGTAATACTTGGCAACTTTGGGCTACACATATTCTATTTCTCGAGACTTAATACTTTGCTAAGGTGAGTTTACATAACCATGTTTATGCAATTCTTTATACTTGAAACTTTATACTTAAGCAATTCTACATACATGTCTAGTTGTAAACTTTAATGCCTCATGACTTAGACAACTACTGTTAGACTTAAACTTAAACTTACATAATCATTAGCTATGGCCAAGCCGGCGATACTCAATAATAGATCTATTGGATTGACAATCCCACCTAGATTCGTTGACCATCTTTTATGGGGAGCGCGGGTGATTGTTATCGTTCCAACGTGATATTAAGGTGAAGCGTGGATGACGGGATGGACCTAAACTTGTCGGAGGTTTGATTATGTGCATACTATACTTCATGTTTATTCATGTAGACTTAAACTTACGATAGACATATGAATTGCTAAACTTTTATTATTCTTAAACTTAATTGCTTGACATGGCTTATGTATTCTCACCAACTTCTAGTTGACGCCCCCCCCCCCCCCCCCCCATTTTTACAAACTCAACAGGAAATAATGATGCTTGAAGTCTAGAGCTAGCAGGAAGAGATAATTGAAGTTATGCTTTGTTTAGTTGTTTGATGTACTAGAATTTCATTCAAGACTTTATTTTGAATTTTCAAATTTTGGATATTTTGCTTTAAATAAATTTCAGTTAAAACTTGAATACCATGTGCTACTGTATACTCATTCTTACGTGACACCTCGATGTTTCCGCCATCGGTTGGGGTGTTACATCGGCACTCATTACTGTTGAAGTGGAGTGAATCTCGGGATGAGATTCCTTTCAACAGGGGGATGATGTGACACCCGGCATGTTTAGGATAACACTTTATAAAACACATAACTCTACCTTAGCGAAAAACGTTTTCAAACATACTTAACTAGGTCAGTTAAGTCGTTATGATGGTTTCGGGAATCATCGGGAGTCATTACAGTGATCCACAGGATCATTGGGAGTCGGTCCATAACTATGTGAACAAGGATTGGTGATTTGTAGAATCGTCGGGTTTAACCCGCACATGGAAGTCTCGAGTCCCAGGAATTGGTGAATGGATGTGAATGTGTTAGTTATCATACATTATGTGTTTACAATCATTATATGACTTGTCGGTACGTGAATACGTGCTAATATGTGTTAAAATAGTGTTTAACACGCCAAAAATCCAAACAGCCCTGTAAGGGGCGAGTAGCATGGGGTGAGTAGCCTAAATGCATGTAAATAGGGGGTGAGTAGCCTAAATGCATGTAAATAGGGGGTGAGTAGCCTAAATGCATGTAACTGGCCATTAGGGTATCCTAATCGCCTGTTGCAGCACGTAATCGCCTGTTCTGTGTCTGACAACCAGAAACACCTATAAATACCACCCTTGACTTGAAAAACATCATTTGTGCAACCCTAATAGTCCCATAACCTCTCCCAACACATACACACCCTCTTGAACACGTTTTTGCCCAAGAAATAATTTTTCCAAGCTTTGCACCTCATTATCTTGCAAATTCAATGTGTGTTCTTCATCCCAAACCTTTGTAATGTTATTGTTTTGCTCCCTAAAGGTCCAAACCTAATTCCTAAGTGTTTTTGTCTTTAAAAACTTATTAAAAATGGTTTCCACATAAACCTAAACCTTCATACTTTCTTTATATGATGTTATCATGCAAAGATAGGATTTTTATGTCACACCCTCAAATTCCACATGCGGGGTTTTACCGCAAGGCGCGTGACACACCAGGATCTCAGTCAACGATCACAATAAACAAACAACAAGAATGCATTCATATATATATTTTTAAAACCAAAATATCATGCTTTGAGCCGTAAACCAGCAGCGGAAGCATTTCTTGTTTACAACCAAAAGACATATTATAGTTTACAAAACATTGTTTAATATGCTTCAAAATGTTAGACGCTGTGCATGACTTCGTGCGCCTAGCCCATTGACTGCTACCTTAGCGACCTGAGAAAACATGCCAAAAATGTCAACATATAATGCTGGTGAGTTCACAGGTTTTCTTTCATAAAAGTGTTGTTACAAGTTGTAAAGATCATTCCCGTTAATACTATGTCATAAGAACGTTAGCTAGACGTTAAGTGTTTTTACTACTACGGTTGGGAACCCATTACTAAACATGTACCAAAAGATGAATCCAGCCCAGATTGACTGGGTTATCGATGCCTCGATAACCCAAGAGTTAGAGACAATATGCACCCGCCCGGTATCCCCGCCGTCGAGTGGGGTTTGTGATGCCCAATAGATCTATCCACATTTCCCTCGTTGTGCATCCCCGCACATTCATGGTTTCCCCTAGGACTTTCCGTAAAAGCCGTATAGTAACATAAAGTGCCCATAGTATAACATGACCTTTAATAAGTTCGTAAGTAGCATGTTTCTCCCCCAAAAGCAAAACGATAAAAGTGGGGCTATGACACTCACCTTAGATTGCGTTACTTGAAAACACTTAAGTAATTATGCTATGACAGCCCCAAATAGCGGCGACCTATCATAAGATGTGTATAAGTATCCGGACTAATAACCCGCAGGTTAACTAGTCCTCGAATGTCCAGACCATAACCATAAACGTTTGAAAACACCTTTGATTGTTAAACCAACCGTACCAGACAAGACCCGACATCCCATTGGTGACCCGACATTTCACGTGTTAGACAAATACAAGACATCATGCAACATATGCAATTAAACACTTAATACGCGCAAGAGTTCACCTAGTCTAGCATAATGTTCAATTAACGCATAAACAGGTCCGAACACGTGTTACTAAGCCGTTGGGTGTATCCCAGGGTTCCTATCATGTTCCTAGGTGTCAAATCATGTTCCGGGATGTCAAAATACGCTTACGACAACAGTACACGCGATTAGGAAACTTACATGCGATTAGGAAACTTACATTCAATTAGGAAAAGTCAACTGGTGAATAGGAGATAGTCAACTGGCGAGTAGGGGCTAATCGCCGGATGTATCTGGTGATTAGACTGTAATCGCCTGATACATCAGGCGATTAGAGTTCTATTCGCCTTTAGCAATGCTGTCGCACGTTTTCGCACGTTAAATCCTCCAAATCAGATCCGAAACATGTAAAAACACCCAACATCAGACCTAAACCATTTACCAACTCATTCCAAGCAAAAATCCCCAATTTATCTCTGCTATAACGGCCTCGGTGCGATTATTTCCTAAAATGCCAAAGTACTAGGTTTCATTAATTATGAAATCTTTCCTTAAATGGTAAAGATCAGATTACACCTCCTACAACTTGCAAATCATCATCCCTATGTTATAACATCATTCTAGCATGATTCCTAACAATAAATAAGCAATGAATCATATTATAACATCCTAATTCTTCAAGAATCACCCAAATGGGTCAAAATGCATACTTTCATCTAAACACTATAACAATAGCTTAAACTCATAGATAATCATCCTAACAACTCCTACACATCAGAAGTACATCAAATTCATGGAAACATTCATGTTATAATCACCAAAAATCATCATATGCATCAATACTTCACATATAGCAAGTATTATGGTGTAGACTTG
Organism: Ambrosia trifida; assembly: GCA_028751855.1. Lineage (NCBI taxonomy): Eukaryota > Viridiplantae > Streptophyta > Magnoliopsida > Asterales > Asteraceae > Ambrosia > Ambrosia trifida. Next base: position 160,000,948 of record CM054123.1, on the reverse strand, counting down.
TTTTAAAACTCATTTCCAAGGTTTTTAAAGACACATTCTTAGCAAAACAAGGTCTGGACGTTTGGGGAACCAAAACAATAACGTTACAAAGGTTTGGGATGAAGAACACACCTTGGATTTTATCAAAGAAAGGTGTGTAAGCTTGGAAATGGTGAGTTTTGAAGCAAAACAAGTTCCAGAGGTGTTTTAAGGTGTGTGGGAGGCTTAGGATCAGTTAGGGTTGCACAAATGGTGTTTGGGGAGACAAGGGTTGTATTTATAGGTGTTTTGACTCGTGCATATCAGGCGAGTAGGGGATCAGTACAGGCGATTAGAGCCTCTAATCGCCTATATACTGGCGATTAGAAGCCCTAATCGCCAGTAATCATCCCTATTCGCCTATAGAATTGGCGATTAGGAGCCTTCTTGGTTCCTAATCGCCTGTAGGGTTCCAGGATGAGTTTTTGGCACGTTAAACACTATTTTAACACATATAAACACGTATTCACATACCGACAAGTCACATAATGATTACAAATACATAATGCACGATAACTAACACGTTTACATCCATTCACCAATTCCCAGGACTCGATACTTGCGTGTGTGCGTTAAACCAGGCGATTCCACGAATCACCGATCATTGTACACATGGTCATGGACCGACTCCCGATGATCCCGCGGATCATCATAACGACTCCCGATGATTCCCAGAATCATCGTAACGACTCGACTGACCCAGTTAAGTACGTAATATGCATGGCTCGCTAAGTTAGACTTACTAGTATAGTCAATGTCACTAACCTGAGTTTGTCGGGTGTCACATCATCCCCCTGTTGAAAGAATTTTCGTCCCGAAAATTGCTCAAGGCCAAGAAGGAAGAGACGAAAGAGAAGAAAATTTTTCCTGTTGCCACATCATCCGCCTGTTGAAAGGAATCTCGACCCGAGATTCATTCAGCTTCAGTAGAGACATGTCTTGATTCGAACGCGTGCTTAGGAAATAAATGGGGATACTTAGCTTTCATCTGATCTTCCCGTTCCCACGTGAACTCCGGTCCACGATTTGAGTTCCAACAAACTTTAACAATGCGGATTTTACTCCGACGAAGGCTACGGATCTTATAATCGAGGATCTCAACCGGTTCTTCCACAATACGCAGACGATCATCCACCTTGATCTCTTCGAGGGGAACAACCAAAGATTCATCCGCCAGACACTTCTTGAGATTAGAGACATGGAAGACATTATGAACATTACTGAGTTCAGCTGACAGATCAAGCCTGTATGCTACCGGTCCAATCCATTCCAGAATTGCGAACGGTCCCACATACCGAGGATTCAATTTGCCCCGCTTCCCGAAACGTATAACGCCCTTCCACGGAGATACCTTCAATAAAACCTTGTTGCCAACCTCAAACTCTAAGGGCTTGCGACGACGATCGACATAGCTCTTTTGACGATCCCGAGCTGCTGCCATGCGGTTACGGATTTGTACGATCTTCTCGGAAGTCTCGTACACAAGTTCCGGGCCGGTGAGTTGACTCTCACCCACCTTAGCCCAACAAAGAGGAGACCGGCATTTCCGCCCGTAAAGAGCCTCGAACGGAGCCGCCTTGATGCTAGAATGGTAGCTACTGTTGTAGGAGAATTCCACCAACGGTAGATGACTCCCCCACCCCTTGCCAAAATCGATCACACATGCCCGAAGCATGTCTTCTAGCGTTTGGATTGTCCGCTCACTTTGACCGTCAGTTTGCGGATGATAAGCTGTGCACATGTCTAACTGAGTACCCAGAGCCTTATGCAAGGATTTTCAGAAGTTAGAGGCGAACCGAGAATCATGATCAGAAATAATAGAGATAGGCACCCTGTGCCGAGAAACCACTTCCTTAAGATATAAACGTGCCAAATGCTCAAGGCCATCGGTTTCCTTGATAGCGAGGAAGTGTGCACACTTTGTCAACCTATCGACAATCACCCAGATCATGTCACAACCACTGGGAGATTTCGGGAGTTTGGTCACAAAGTCCATCGTAATCTGCTCCCACTTCCATTCGGGAATTTCAGGCTGTTGCAGAAGGCCGGACGGCTTTTGATATTCAACCTTGACCTTGGCACAGGTCAAGCACTTGCTCACGTACGAAGCTACATCCGCCTTCATGTTCGGCCACCAATAAAGTATCTTAAAGTCTTGATACATCTTATCGGAGCCAGGGTGAATAGAGTACCGGGACTTATGAGCTTCATCAAGAACGAGCTCCTGCAAGCCCCCAAATAAAGGGACCCAAATACGTTCAGCGAAATAATGTAGGCCATCGGACCTGAGCTCAAGGTGACTATCAGCACCATGCATGGTTTCAGCTTTAAGGTTTTCCTCCTTCAAAGCTTCTTGCTATGCCGAACGGATTCAGTCAGGTAAGCCGGAATGGATAGTGAGCTGAAGAGCTCGAACACGACGAGGTTTAGCGGATTCCTTCCTGCTCAAGGCATCTGCAACAACATTCGCCTTGCCAGGATGGTATTTAATAGCGCACTCGTAATCATTAAGAAGCTCGACCCAGCGACGCTGTCTTATATTGAACACCTTCTGATCAAAGATATGCTGGAGGCTCTTGTGATCGGTGTAAATGGTGCACTTGGTACCGTACAAGTAATGCCTCCATATCTTTAAAGCAAAGACTACTGCACCTATTTCCAGATCATGGGTGGGGTAGTTTTTCTCATGATCCTTGAGCTGACGAGAAGCATAGGCAATGACCTTCTCGCGCTGCATTAACACACAACCGAGACCCCAGATAGAAGCGTCACAATAAACCACAAAATCGTCCGTGCCTTCAGGCAAGGACAAGATAGGAGCAGAACAGAGTTTAGCCTTTAGCATCTGAAAGCCGACTCTTGCGAATCACCCCAGTCGAACTTCTTGTCCTTCTGGGTAAGTGAGGTGAGGGGTTGAGCGATCTTCGAAAATCCCTCGATAAAACGACGATAATAACCTACAAGACCCAGGAATTGTCGCACCTCAGATGGCGTCTTTGGTGCTACCCAGTCTTTGATGGCTTCTATCTTAGCTGGGTCAACATGAATTCCTTTTTCATTAACTACATGACCAAGGAACAGGACTTCCCGCAACCAGAAGCTACACTTAGAAAACTTGGCGTACAACTGTTCCCGCCTCAGGAGTTCCAAAACAAGACGCAAGTGCTCCTGGTGGTCCACTTCGTTCTTGGAATAGACTAGAATATCATCAATGAAGACAATCACGAATTTATCAAGATATGGCTTACAAACATGGTTCATCAAATCCATGAATATGGCGGGTGCATTGGTGAGACCAAAAAGCATGACAAAGAATTCGAAATGGCCATAACGAGTTCGAAAAGCGGTCTTCGGAATATCAGCTTCTTGGACCCTCAACTGATGGTACCCTGATCACAAATCAATCTTCGAGTAGAAACTAGAACCCTGGAGTTGATCAAATAAATCATCGATGCGAGGAAGAGGATAACTATTCTTGATGGTAACCTCTTTCAATTCACAGTAGTCGATACACATTCGCAGGCTTCCGTCCTTCTTCTTGACAAACAAAATAGGGGCTCCCCACGGGGATGAACTTGGTCGAATGAAACCCTTCTCTAACAGCTTCTGCAACTGGTTAGACAACTCCTGCATCTCGGGAGGTGCAAGACGATATGGGGCTCGGGCAATAGGGGCCGCACCTGGAGCAAGTTCAATACTAAATTCGACCTGACGATAAGGCGGAAGGCTAGGTAAATCTTCAGGAAATACGTCGGGAAAATCACGAACGACAGGAATATCTTCAATCTTCTTCTCTTCCTCTGACGAAACCGAAACAAGTGCCAGAATGGTAGAATACCCCTTCCGAAGATACTTATAGGCTTTCATACACAAAATGATACTCAAAGGGACCCCGCTCTTCTCACCATGCACCAACAGAATTTCTCCATCTGGGAGAGGAAGTCGGATGACTTTATCAAAACAAACGATCTCAGCATGATACAAAGACAACCAATCCATACCCACGACAACATCGAAACTACCCAAGGACACCGGCATAAGGTCAATAGGAAAAGAATAACCCGACAACTCAAGGCGACACTCCCTAAGGACGTGCGTCGCTTCAACTTTCTTACCATCAGCCAATTCTATCAAGTACTTAGCCTCTAATGGTGTAGGTACCCTATCAAGCAATTGACTAAACCCAAGAGATATAAAACTCTTATCGGCACCGGAATCGAATAAAATCATAGCATAGTGATTATCAAGAAGAAATGTACCGGTAACAGTGTCAGGATCCTGTCAAGCCCCGCTCGAACTAATCACAAAGGCGCGAGCATTCCTGCCTCCGCCCCCGTTGTTTCCATTACCCGACCCGTTATTCCCATCCTCGCCCTGCTTCAACTTGGGGCATTCACGCTTGTAGTGACCAAGCTCACCACAGTTATAACACCCTTGTTTGCCCTGGTTTCCCTGGGGAACAGCAACCTGAGGAGCCGGAGTAGGTGTAGCAGGTGGGTTCCAGTTACCCTAAAGATTAACCCTGCAATCCTTAGCCTGGTGCCCAAGCTTATGGCACCGGTGGCAGCGGTTCCTGTCCTCGCAACGACCGTTGTGGTGAAACCCACACCGGTCACATTTCGGCAATTTCCCAGTATAACCCCCCGGTTTCTGCTCAGTTGACGGTCCCCCAACATCAGACCTCTTCACCTGCTGAGGCTGAGCTGAACTCGAGCCTTTACCCACTCCTTCCCACTTTCGTTTGTTGCTCTTGGGAGCCTTCACAGCAGCGCCTCGGGGAGGCAAGACTCCTTTAGCCACCTTCATATTGGTCAGCCTGTGAGCCGACCGAACCACCTCAGAATAAACAGTAAGATTACCCGCAGCTACCAACCCCGCAACCTCCGGCACCAACCCAGAAATATAGTGCTCAATCCTCCGGTATTCCGGTGTGTGCAAATCAGGGCACAACACCGCTAACTCATTGTGCCTAGCAGTGTAAGCTTCAATCTCAGAACCCACCATCTTGTGATTCCAGACCTCATGCTCAAGCTTCTGGATCTCATCCCTCGGGAAGTACTCGTTTTTCAAAAGCTGAACGAACTCTGTCCAGGGCATAGCATGAGCTTCCCCAATACCCATGGTCTGGGTGGTGGAGTTCCACCAAGTCAGAGCTTGACCCTCCAGGGTCGCAGAAGCATATTTCACCCGGTTGCCTTCCGGGCAACTGTACATCGTGAAAACCGATTCAATCTTCTCCAGCCAGTGGAGCAGTCCCACTGCCCCTTCAGTTCCACTAAAATTGTGGGGCTTGCAATCCATAAACTTCTCGTAGGAGCACTGGGGTGGAGGGGGATTGACAGCACCAACTGGAACAGGCACACGGGTGAAAATCCAGAAAAGGTACAGTACCCTAGAACAAGGTAGAATAGGTGGGAATTGACGTACCACCCATAGCATTATGAGCAGCTTGGAACGCAGCCAAGGCCTGTTGCAGCACGTAATCGCCTGTTCTGTGTCTGACGACCAGAAACACCTATAAATACCACCCTTGACTTGTAAAACATCATTTGTGCAACCCTAATAGTCCCATAACCTCTCCCAACACATACACACCCTCTTGAACAAGTTTTTGCCCAATAAATCATTTTTCCAAGCTTTGCACCTCATTATCTTGCAAATTCAAGGTGTGTTCTTCATCCCAAACCTTTGTAATGTTATTGTTTTGCTCCCTAAAGGTCCAGACCTAATTCCTAAGTGTTTTTGTCTTTAAAAACTTATTAAAAATGGTTTCCACATAAACCTAAACCTTCATACTTTCTTTATATGATGTTATCATGCAAAGATAGGATTTTTATGTCACACCCTCAAATTCCACATGCGGGGTTTTACCGCGAGGCGCGTGACACACCAGGATCTCAGTCAACAAGCACAATAAAAAAACAACAAACATGCATTCATATATATATTTTTAAAACCAAAATATCATGCTTTGAGCCGTAAACCAGCAGCGGAAGCATTTCTTGTTTACAACAAAAAGACATATTATAGTTTACAAAACATTGTTTAATATGCTTCAAAATGTTAGACGTTGTGCATGACTTCGTGCGCCTAGCCCATTGACTGCTACCTTAGCGACCTGAGAAAACATGCCAAAAATGTCAACATATAATGCTGGTGAGTTCACAGGTTTTCTTTCATAAAAGTGTTGTTACAAGTTGTAAAGATCATTCCCGTTAATACTATGTCATAAGAACGTTAGCTAGACGTTAAGTGTTTTTACTACTACGGTTGGGAACCCATTACTAAACATGTACCAAAAGATTAATCCAGCCCAGATTGACTGGGTTACCGATGCCACGATAACCCAAGAGTTAGAGACAATATGCACCCGCCCGGCATCCCCGCCGTCGAGTGGGGTTTGTGAGGCCCAATAGATCTATCCACATTTCCCTCGTTGTGCATCCCCGCACATTCATGGTTTCCCCCTGGGACTTTAAGTAAAAGCCGTATAGTAACATAAAGTGCCCATAGTATAACATGACCTTTAATAAGTTCGTAAGTAGCATGTTTCTCCCCCGAAAGCAAAACGATAAAAGTGGGGCTGTGACACTCACCTTAGATTGCGTTACTTGAAAACAGTTAAGTAATTATGCTATGACAGCCCCAAATAGCGGTGACCTATCATAAGATGTGTATAAGTATCCGGACTAATAACCCGCAGGTTAACTAGTCCCCGAATGTCCAGACCATAACCATAAACGTTTGAAAACACCTTTGACTGTTAAACCGACCGTACCAGACAAGACCCGACATCCCATTGGTGACCCGACATCTCACGTGTTAGACATATACAAGACATCATGCAACATATGCAATTAAACACTTAATACGCGCAAGAGTTCACCTAGTCTACATAATGTTCAATTGACACATAAACAGGTCCGAACACGTGTTACTAAACCATTGGGTGTATCCCGGGGTTCCTATCATGTTACTATGTGTCAAATCATGTTCCGGGATGTCAAAATACGCTTACGACAGCAGTACACGTGATTAGGAAACTTACATGCAATTAGGAAAAGTCAACTGGTGAATAGGAGATAGTCAACTGGCGAGTTGGGGCAAATCGCCTGATGTATCTGGCGATTAGACTGTAATCGCCTGATACATTAGGCGATTAGAGTTCTATTCGCCTTTAGCAAAGCTGTCGCGCGTTTTCGCGCGTTAAACCCTCCAAATCAGATCCGAAACATGTAAAAACACCCAACATCAAACCTAAACCATTTACCAACCCATTCCAAGCAAAAACCCCCCAATTTATCTCTGCTCTAACGGCCTTGGTGCGATTATTTCCTAAAATGGCAAAGTACTAGGTTTCATTAACTATGAAATCTTTCCTTAAATGGTAAAGATCGGATTACACCTCCTACAACTTGCAAATCATCATTCCTATGTTATAACATCATTCTAGCATGATTCCTAACAATAAACAAGCAATGAATCATATCATAACATCCTAATTCTTCAAGAATCACCCAAATGGGTCAAAATGCATACTTTCATCAAAACACTATAACAATAGCTTAAACTCATAGATAATCATCCTAACAACTCCTACACATCCGAAGTACATCAAATTCATGGAAACATTCATGTTATAATCACCAAAAATCATCATATGCATCAATACTTCACATATAGCAAGTATTATGGTGTAGACTTGTTTTAAAACTCATTTCCAAGGTTTTTAAAGACACATTCTTAGCAAAACAAGGTCTGGACTTTTCGGGAACCAAAACAATAACATTACAAAGGTTTGGGATGAAGAACACACCTTGGATTTTATCAAAGAAAGGTGTGTAAGCTTGGAAATGGTGAGTTTTGAAGCAAAACAAGCTCCAGAGGTGTTTTAAGGTGTGTGGGAGGCTTAGGATCAGTTAGGGTTGCACAAATAATGTTTGGGGAGTCAAGGGTTGTATTTATAGGTGTTTTGACTCGTGCATATCAGATCAGGCGAGTAGGGGATCAGTACAGGCGATTAGAGCCTCTAATCGCCTATATACTGGTGATTAGAAGCCCTAATCGCCAGTAATCATCCCTATTCGCCTATAGAAGTGGCGATTAGGAGCCTTCCTGGTTCCTAATCGCCTGTAGGGTTCCAGGATTAGTTTTTAGCGCGTTAAACACTATTTTAACACATATAAACACGTATTCACATACCGACAAGTCACATAATGATTACAAACACATAATGCATGATAACTAACACGTTTACATCCGTTCACCAATTCCCGGGACTCAAGACTTGCGTGTGTGCATTAAACCCGTCGATTCAATGAATCACCGATCCTTGTACACATGGTCATGAACCGACTCCCGATGATCCCGCGGATCATCGTAACGACTCCTGATGATTCCCAGAATCATCGTAACGACTCGACTGACCCAGTTAAGTACGTAATATGCATGTCTCGCTAAGGTAGACTTACTAGTTTAGTCAATGTCACTAACCTGAGTTTGCCGGGTGTCACATTTTATGATTTAAACATGTGAGTTCTTGTTTATTTGATATGTTTCTGAGATAAATAGGTTGTTAGCATGATTATCGATGGAATTGGAAGTTCAAAGTTGTGTATTGTTGATAATAGGCGTTTTGACCCGTTTGAATGATTATGAAGGATTAAGGATGATATGATGTGTTTTGTTGACTGCTTGAGGTTAGGGTTTGCTCTAGGATGATGCTAGAATAGTAGGATAATGTTGAACAACGTTGTTATGAGATGAAATCTAGATATTTGCTATTTAGGGTAAGTTTTGCATGTTGATGTGATGTTTACATGCTAAATATGCTATTTTGGGAAACGCTTGCATTCGGGGCTTTTAGAATGACAATAAATTTGGGGGGTTTTTGCTTGGAAAAGGTTTATAAATGATTTGGGTTTGATATTGAGTGTTTCCACATGTTTCGGATCTGATTTGGAGGATTAAACGCGCGAAAACACAACCTATTGCTGCAAGGGGCGAGTAGGATTCTAATCGCATGTAACTATAGGCGATTAGGACCTAATCGCATGTAGATATGGGCGATTAGCCCCCTACTCACGTGTTGTACACATGATTACAATCCTAATTGCCTGTTTGACTTTCCTAAATGCTAGTTGACTTTCCTAATTGCATGTTTGATTCCTAATCGCATGTTTTGCTGTTGTAAGTGCATTTTGACATCCCAGAACACGGTTTGACAACTAGGAACATGTTAGGAACCCTGTGACATGTCTAATAACTTGGTGACACGTGTTCGGACTTGTTTATGCATTAATTGGACATTATGCTAGACATAGTAAACTTTTGCGCATGCTAAGTGTTTAATTGCATATGTTGCATGATATCTTGTATTTGGCTAACACGTGGAATGTCAAGTCACCAATGGGATGTTGGGCCTTTTCTGGTCTGGTTGGTTCAACGTTCAAACATGTTTTCAACATACACGGTCACGGTCTGGACAATTGGGGACTGATTAGCCTTCGGGTTATTAGTCATCACACTTATGTAAACTCATTGATAGGTCACCACTAGTTGGGGCTATCACACGCGTGTCGGATCTTTCTTAACACATCAGACGCAACCTAAGGTGAGTTCACGGCCCCACTTTTATTAGTTTTGTTTTCGGGGGAGAAACATGCTTACACACTTTTAACACATGATTTCTAGTTATACTATGGCTATCATTATATTACTATACGGCTCATCTAAATCCCAAGGAAACTACTAATACGGGTATGTAGCGGGGAAATGTGGATAGCGCTATTGGGCCTGACAAACCCCACTCGAGGGCTGGAGGCCTGGCGGGTGCATAGTGTCTCAAACACACATGGCCTACCTGGGATGACGGTAGTCCGAGGGGTACCAAACAGTAACAAACACAGTCAGCAATGGTTTCAACCGTAGTAGTAATTAACTCAACGCCTAGCTAGCGTTCACACAGCATAGTAGTAACGGTAAAGGTTTTCTAAGGAATTACGAAACGCTTATTATAAAACCTGTGAACTCACCAGCATTTTATGTTGACATCTTTTTGGCATGTTTCTCAGGTCGTTGAGGTAGCAGCATCGAGTATAGGAATCACTTGCATGTCATTTAGTACTTTCAGACTTTTATGTTTTACTTCTGGTTTGTAATAAAGTTTTACGCTTCCGCTGTGGTGGATAGATTTTGAAAACTTAATGGGCAGTTGACGTTATTTTCGTATCATATAGTTGTCGTTTGTTGTGACCTGATGTATTGTAAAATACATCTATTTCTACTGTATAGTTTGTATAATTTTCGAATCATTTAGATAGTACTTTTATTAGTTTTAGGCTTGTACCGGTCTTTTTTATTTAGTATAGGTTTTTATAAATTTTTATTAGCTTTGGGTCATTTTTAGTATTTATGTATTTTATTTTATATTTTGTAGGTGTTCATGGACGTTGGAGCGTAAACGAGCAACTTTGATCAAGTCAAGAACACCCGAGTCTAAAAAGCCGAGTCATAATACTGTCATATAATAATAATAATATGACAAGAAAGTGGCAAAGCCACGTAAATTAAAAGAAAAAAAAACTCAAATTGTGAATTGGTTTGTCACGGACTCACGGCCCATTTTAATAAGGGATCCAATATTATTGGAGGGGGATATATTTATTTTGGGAGATCGACACAAAGGAGAGGGAGGCGCACATTATTCTACGAGTACCAGCGATTATTATTTCTTGAAGGGGAGCACAGCAGCCAGGATCGACTTTTGAAGCAACATATTTTAGAGTGGAGGTCAAGGGTTGAAGCACTGGTGCGAGCACAGGTCAGTTCTATTTCAATTATTAATATTTATTTATTCAAACCCGTTGTGAACACTATGAATATGTTTAGCTTTTATTATTTTGATTTTATCATGAAAATTATTGGCTAGATCATAGAACTACCTAAGCGATGATGAATACGCTTATTTGATTATTTTTCTTTTTGGTTTTGGAATTCTTGGTTGTGGATGAATTTTTAAGTAAAGAACTCTTTATTTTCTGGTTTGATGTATATGCGTATTTAGTTTTGTTTAATTAATTTTTATAAACTCCACTTGCGTTTTTGTGAATGTCTTTCATGTATGAATGCGGGTTAGGTTGCGGACTGGGTGTTAGCATCTAGTTTATGGTTAATTGCCTAGGATTATCCATAGGAGTTGTAGTTGTTAGTTAGGTAATTCTAAATGTTCTACCAATTCTCAATAGCTGTAAGGTGCGAGATTGTTGGTCTGTCTAAGGTGTTAAATTGCTAGATCTAGAGGCTTTGTAAGAAGATCTTCCTAGTTTCCCTAGCATTCCTTGTTGGCCAAGTCTTATCAGAAATATTGTAGTTACCCCTTCCACTTTCGGGTGTATTGTGACTTTCGCTGTGAGGTAGACTGTCTAGCAGGTACTTTAAGATTCGAGTAGGTAAGCCTGTGAGGGTAACCTCTCAACCGCTGGTTTAACAGCACAACAGTATTCTAGGGTTTCCCCTTGATAAGGGTCGAGGGTGTCTAGTTTATTCTTGATGTTTAGTATTTTAAGATCCCGGTTCCACACCAGTTCCATAACCGTTAGAAACTTATCATTCATGTGTAGGATTCTATCCTAGGTAGTGCCTTCCCATCACTTGATCTGAATTTCAGTTCCCAGATTGTGTTTTTAGTTATTTTAAGTTTTATTTTATTTATTTGCATTAGTTCGTTAGAAAAGCCCCCCTTTAAGCAACAAAACATATTTAAGTCAGTTTGTAGATAAGTAATCGAGTCTAGTTTACGTTTTCTAGTAGAGTCTCGTGGGTTCGATACTCGGACTTACTTTAGTTGTACTGCACTGACCGGTACACTTGCCGGTTGTGTGGTTTAGGTTTAGAGAGTCTTAGGTTATAAATTTAAAACTTAGAGTGTCTAGTTTAGGTTAATTTAGTTAGTTTTTATTAAACCACTTTGAGCACATCAAGTTTTTGGCGCCGTTGCCGGGGACTCTTAGGCGATTGCGTTTATTAGCTTCGATTACACTTATCTGCAATATCCGTGCTACTTGTTGTTTGTTTAGAGTCTGTCTTTTATTTTTGTTATATAATTATATTAAAATTTTTTGTATTAATCATGTGCGAGATCTGTGGAGGACCCCATTTTACCGTCAAATGCCCAAATGCATCAAGGTATCCCCCAGGTTATCGTGCGAATACGTATACCACGCCATATTTCCTGCAGCATCATTGGACAGAACTGAACACAAAAGAGGAATTTGATGAATGGCTTAGATCATACAGGGAAGAGCGAGATAGGGAACGTAAGGCCATAATCGAGCGTCTAAATAGACCAAGTCCCATAGTTCTAAAGGTTCCTTGCTATGATAAAAATGGGAACTTAGTTGGTCATCATGTTGGCTTCGGCCTGTTAATCCCACTTCCCCAGGAACAAAGCCGCCTCCAGTGGAGATGGAAACAGTTTATCTGCACCCAGTTTGTAGCGCTCCCCCTGAATCACAATTAGCGTCGGAGATGAAAATGGACGTTGAAGTCCCACCTCCGGTGCCACAAGTTACTATATATGATTTCGGGAGTGACTCTGATGAAGAAGAAACGGATGAGGAAGTAGTGATGGCTGAAGATGAGGTAAGTAATGAACCATCATGGGAGGCAGAGTTTGGTGACGAGTTGGGTGATTTGCCGATTCCAGAAGTAGACAGAGATTTTGACCCAGTGAGTGACCTCGACATCTTAGAGGCATTATTGGAAGGGTACCCAACTATGGAAATCAAAGAGTCACCAAAGGAAGTTGATGAAGAAATGGTTGAAGAGGAAGAGCACCACTGCTGGCCCGTGAAGACTTTAGAATATAGAGTGCCACTTGATCACCCAAAATCATGGGAGAAGGCGACGAGGCACCTGGACCGACACAGGCTGAGCGCTAAGAGTTGCAGAGACAACATGTCCCCGCATTACATGCCAAGAATCAGGTTTGGTCCAGGTAAATTTAAATAATTGTGGCCCGACCCGTTTAAATTCGATAAAAATTTTCTCAATTCCACTGATATAATTTTGTTAATTAATAAGGACCGGGTGGAATTAAACGGGTTGGATCGGGTCCAGATAAAAGAGAAGCCCCCTGATTAAGTTTAGGTGTGGGGAGGCTTTGTAGAGTGTGTAAATATTTATTTATTTATGAGTTTTTTTTATTTTTTTCTTTGTCGTCGGTTTTTATTTTTATATTGAGTCGTTTATTTATGTATGAGTCGGTATTATGCTCGGGTTTTGTTTGTTTCGTTTTGCGCAGGTTTGGATTGCACCACCCGTACTCAATCTCCATTCGGGTGATACCAGAGCTGTTTATCATTTGTCAAGGCAAGCCCAGAGTTTACCTGTGTGTCAGAGCCGATCGCGACCAAAATGCTATACGATCAAGCTGGATTGGACTAGAGTGCTAGAGCTTACGAAAAAAAAATTAACCAGCTAAGTCCTTCCCAATTTGCCCTCGTCTTTTTATTTTTGTATTCGGAATTATTTTTTTTGTTTTGAGTCGTTTTCTATTCCTACATTGAGGGCAATGTAGAGTTTAAGTGTGGGGATGGGAAACTGTCGTTTGGTCTGTATATAGAGTCGTTTTGAGTCCAAAATTAAAAAAAATAAAAAAAAATGTCCTTGATTTTGAAGTTTGCATTATAAAATATGGGAAATGATAGATAAAATCAAGTGTCTGGTTTTCAAATATTATATGTATTAGAAAAATAAATAATCAAAAGCGTGTTGACTTAGGATGTGTGGGTAGGGCCAGCCGGTAGAAAAGTTTCCTTTGAGCTAATACACCTAAATATATTAGGATACCTTGTGGGTTCTCATCTAGGAAAAAATGGGGAAGCTGAAACCGCCAATAATAGTATAAGGAATACCGTTATAAGTTTAAAACCGTTAGAATTTCTAATCAAAAGTTGAAGAAAAAAGCGCTGGATATAAAATAAGGGCAAGTCCAATGGTGTCGTTTCTAGGGATAGTGACTCCGGACTCGACTCCCTCTAGGATTGTCTGAAAATAAATATCTAAAAAAGCTCATGAATAAATTAGAAATCAAAGCGAAAATGGTGAAGCTTAAGGTGCCTGGCCACTGGGATAGCGACTTGGATTGGTCACACCCTCTGAGTTAAGTATGCTGAGATGAAAATGAACAAAAAAAAACAAATGATTTTAAATTCTCTCGGTTTTCTACATAAAACGGTTAGAAATAGTCAATTGGTTGTTCCTTTTGTTTCATAAGCTTGAGGCGGGATTAGGTGAAACTGTGGCTTCTTTAGTGTGAGACCCTAGGTAGACTAAATGAACCTAAAATTAAACTAACATGATAAGGGGCTTAGAAACCGGTGGTTGGGTTTAAGAGGACAAGTATACCTGCAATCGCAGTTGGCACGTGATTAGATTTTTAAAATTAAAGTAACCTATGTTTTGAGGCCAGATTATTTGATTGTGATTCCATTGCATAATTCTTTTTCAGGGACGAAAAAAAGATAAGTGTGGGATATTTGATGTATTGTAAAATACCTCTATTTCTACTGTATAGTTTGTATAATTTTCGAGTCATTTAGATAGTACTTTTATTAGTTTTAAGCTTGTACCGGTCTTTTTTATTTAGTATAGGTTTTTATAAATTTTTATTAGCTTTGGGTCATTTTTAGTATTTATGTATTTTATTTTATATTTTGTAGGTGTTCATGGACGTTGGAGCGTAAACGAGCAACTTTGATCAAGTCAAGAACACCCGAGTCTAAAAAGCCGAGTCATAATAATAATAATAATAATAATAATAATAATAATAATAATAATAATATGACAAGAAAGTGGCAAAGCCACGTAAATTAAAAGAAAAAAAAAACTCAAATTGTGAATTGGTTTGTCACGGACTCACAGCCCATTTTAATAAGGGCTCCAATATTATTAGAGGGGGATATATTTATTTTGGGAGATCGACACAAAGGAGAGGGAGGCGCACATTATTCTACGAGTATCAGCGATTATTATTTCTTGAAGGGGAGCACAGCAGCCAGGATCGACTTTTGAAGCAACATATTTTAGAGTGGAGGTCAAGGGTTGAAGCACTGGTGTGAGCACGGGTCGGTTCTATTTCAATTATTCATATTTATTTATTTAAACCCGTTGTGAACACCATGAATATGTTTAGCTTTTATTATTTTGATTTTATCATGACAATTATTGGCTAGATCATAGAACTACCTAGGCGAAGATAAATACGCTTGTTTGATTATTTTTCTTTTTGGTTTTGGAATTCTTGGTTGTGGAGGAATTGTAAGTAAAGAACTCTTTATTTTCTGGTTTGATGTATATGCGTATTTAGTTTTGTTTAATTAATTTTTATAAACTCCACTTGCGTTTTTATGAATGTCTTTCATGTATGAATGCGGGTTAGGTTGCGGACTGGGTGTTAGCAGCTAGTTTATGGTTAATTGCCTAGGATTATCCATAGGAGTTGTAGTTGTTAGTTAGGTAATTCTAAGTGTTCTACCAATTCTCAATAGCTGTAAGGTGCGAGATTGTTGGTCTGTCTGGGGTGTTAAATTGCTAGATCTAGAGGCTTTGTAAGAAGATCTTCCTAGTTTCCCTAGCATTCCTTGTTGGCCAAGTCTTATCAGAAATATTGTAGTTACCCCTAGCACTTTCGGGTGTATTGTGACTTTTTCTCGCTGTGAGGTAGACTGTCTAGCCGGTACTTTAAGATTCGAGTAGGTAAGCCTGTGAGGGTAACCTCTCAACCGGTGGTTTAACAGCACAACAGTATTCTAGGGTTTCCCCTTGAGAAAGGTCGAGGGTGTCTAGTTTATTCTTGATGTTTAGTATTTTAAGATACCGGTTCCACACCAGTTCCATAACCATTAGAAACTTATCATTCATGTGTAGGATTCTAGCCTAGGTAGTGCCTTCCCATCACTTGATCCGAATTTCAGTTCCCAGATTGTGTTTTTAGTTATTTTAAGTTTTATTTTATTTATTTGCATTAGTTCGTTAGAAAAGCCCCCCTTTAAGCAACAAAACATATTTAAGTCAGTTTGTAGATAAGTAATCGAGTCTAGTTTACGTTTTCTAGTAGAGTCTCGTGGGTTCGATACTCGGACTTACTTTAGCTGTACTGCACTGACTGGTACACTTGCCAGTTGTGTGGTTTAGGTTTAGAAAGTCTTAGGTTATAAGTTTAAAACTTAGAGTGTCTAGTTTAGGTTAATTTAGTTAGTTTTTATTAAACCACTTTGAGCACATTATGACTGTTGACTTGGATCCTGGTTTGTCATGCCCTCGCTGTAAGACTCTGCATGTGGAATTTGAGGGTGTGACCCAAATGATCAAAAGGTACCTTCAATGCATAAAGGCGTTTCGGTACCAAATAATAATAATAATGATAGGAAAAGATCAAAAGGTTTAGAAGGGCAAGAACCAGATGAATATAACTTGCATGACTGCAAGACAGGAAGCTCGTTCTTGGAGACCGACGATGATTTGTATTCTACAGTTGTCTCATCCTCAGCTAGTAAAAGTAAGAAGCAGGCTGCTAGTACAAGTACTTTCGGTTCATCCTTTCTGATAAAGGAAAACTGTTGATCGATTATCTGTTATATATTTGTTGTCTATTTGGTAGCCATGTTTGAATTTTGAAACAGAGATGTAAACTATATAACGCTTGTTTTAAAACCATCTATGTATTAGACTTTGTTTGGCTTCCAAATGTGTGAATTTTATGCTATTTAACTGTGCTAGTTGGGTACTGAACAGATTGTGTATGTGGGTTAGTGTCAGGTCCAATGTAAACATGTAAATTTTACATGACTAACACAATACGAACCTGGAAATCATGTCATACATACGAACCACAAAATGGGACATGTATAATATATTCAAAGGTTGACGCGGACATGGCACATTCAACCCGAGAAGTGTAAAGGTTTTACCATTTTAGTTTTAACATATAAATACTTGATAAACAACCATACCCAATAAAATCGTACACATAGCAAACCATAGTAATATCCTAAAATTACACATTTACAACAATTGATGTGCGAGTGAAAATGGGATATTGGGTACATAAGGCTTAGGCGCTAACATAAGGTGTGAGTGAAAATGGGATATTGGGTACATAAGGCTTACGCGCTAACATAAGGTGTGAGTGAAAATCTGATATATATGGCTGATGGAACAAGAAACAATGAAATTTTGAAGGTCGCTAACATAAGGTGTGAGTGAAAATCTGATACAAAAGTTTAGCAACGGTTTCGGGTGAGAACGGGCTCGGGTGAATACGGATTCTGAGCAAAATGAGTACAGTTCAAGTAAAATAAACCATTTGATAGTTCGACTCATACCAAAAAATTAACTGTTTTAACCCGAATGCATTTTGACCCGTTACTAACCCACTAGCATATGACATATGAATAAATAGTTGTCGTTCTAAAAAAAGAAAAAAGAAATATAAAATACTTACTCTTATGGGAAATTGGTCTACATAGAAACGGAGAAACTCAAACATATGCTGGATAACCAAGTATCCACATTCCCATCCGCTTTTTTGTTGTTTACACTACATTAAATTAACAATTTATTATTTAAAATAAAACTTAAGAAAATCAAATAACTAATTAATAGAAAAAATAAACATACCCGAACCATTATATACGGTAAATCTATTCCTAATGCGTTATGAATGAGATTTGAAAGCCGATAGTGAGAAGAATCCTTATTGCCTCTCAGTGATGTAGAATCCTTTAATTTTGTGTAAACACTCACAAAACGTTTTTTTTTTTCCTTTGTTGACATTGTATAACACGCCGGTGGCAAAAAAACCCTTGGGTTGCACAACAGGATGGAGCCCTTCACGTATTCCCATTTCTTGCATGTCTTTACGGACTTTGATCCCATCTTTAGTTTTCCCGGGAATGTTTAAGAATAAGCCAAGTAGGCTTTCACATACATTTTTCTCGATATGCATAACATCCGGGCAGTGTCTAACTTGTAAATGCTTCTAATAAGGCAAGTCCCAAAAGATAGACTTTTTTCTTCCAAATGCCTACTGGTTCAGGACGGGTCCTTTCCTTTCTAGCTCGCGAAGATCGACTTCTTTTCTCTTTTCCCCAACACGACTTTTAAATTTCTAACTCGTGAAAACGCATCAAATTCTTTCCTTACATTTCTGTGCTCAGTTTTTCCATCAAACTCCACCGTTCTATCCTGAAAATCATGATTGTCTGGAAGGAATGTTCGATGTCCCATGTAAACGAATTTATGCATTTATTTAACTGCAACGAACTCGTGTCATCTTCACAAACAGGACACGCTAGTTTACCTTTCGTATTGTATCCTGACAAGTTGCCGTATGCTGGAAAATCACTTATGGTGCAAAAAATCATGGCACGCAAATCAAAATATTATTTCTTATAAGAGTCGTATACGTTGACACCTGGACTCCATAGAGTTTTAAGGTCATCTATCAATGGAGATAAATAAACATCAATGTCATTACCAGGTTGTTTCGGGCCTTGAATCAACAACGCATCATTATGTATTTTTTTTTTCATACATAACCATGGTGGAACCGACCACGTACTATGACGACTACTCATGTTTCTAAAAGGGTTGATCCCGTCCGAGCTAAGTCTAAACCGTATGTTTTTTATCTCGTTACCAAATTCTAGATACCTATTATCAATAGTTCTCCATTGAGGTGAATTAGCCACATGTCTTAATTTTCCTACAGCCACATGTCTTAATTTTCCTACATTTATACGCTCATCTGAATGCCAGCGTAACAATTTTGCTTCTTTCTCGTTTGCAAATAATCGTTTCAGTCTAGGTATAACAGGGAGATACCATAACATTTTAGCCGGTGGTCCGTTTTTCGACACATCATCATCAACTTCATCTGTTTCACTTTTACGTTTGTATTTAGACGCACCACACTTAGAACACGTATGATCATTTTTAATCTCTTTTGTATACAACATACAATCATTTGGACATGCATGTATTCTTTTAACTTCTAATCTCATTGGGCACATCATTTTTTTTGCTTGGTATAACGAAAGTGGTAACTCATTACCTTCAGGAAGCATGTCCTTTAATAGCACCAATAGATCTGTGAAGCTCTTATCAGTCCATCCGTGTGTTGACTTTAACGTTGACAATCTTAAAACAGCACGAAGTTTTGAATACTTCTCACAACCATCATACAATGGTTTTAAATCATCTTCAAGTAATTATCTTAATTTATATTGCTCGGCATTACCAATGTTAGTCTCTAAATCATTATACATGTCGTTTAAGTTATCATTGTCATCATTCAATAAGTTATCATTATCATCATTCAAAACGTCATTTTTGTGATCAATATTGTGTTCGTTATTATTACTTGTATCATTGTCTGCACTGAGTGACGACGTGCCATGGTTAGCAAGCAATTCCCAGTGCTTTGACTAACAAGTATGTCTAGGCATAAAACCATATCTTAACAAATGAAACTTTATTTCTTCAATATCAAGTTTCTGGAAATTTGTACACGATGCACAAGGACAAAAAATTAAATGATCTCCTGCATTCACCCTATGAGCTTCTGCGACGTTAATAAAATTCCGAACACCCACCATATAAACTACATCAGTACGACTTCGTTTGTGCATCCATTCATCACGATCCATCTAAAAATTAAAATGTAAAAATAAATGATATGAACATATGCATATGATGTAAATCGGTGCTCTAAGGTGGTGGATCTTAACCCACTTTTTGAATATTCTATCTCACATGTATACTTTTAACGAGACGACATTTGAGAAAAAATCGGCAGAATTTACCCCTAACTCCCCAAGCATGCGTAAAACCGCAAACTCGTGAGATTAGAGGAAATACTAACCGATTTTTTTTCTTAAATACCGCCTCGTTAAAATGTATACATATCCTAAATGAGATAGAATATTCAAAAACCGATCCTGAACGAGGACAATTCAAAATTTATCTCTATTAGATAAATTTTGAACGGGTATGACGTATATTCTAAAGGGTTAACCTAAAGCGGGATATATACATGCACATATATATATATATATATATATATATATATATAGGGTTAGGATACTTTGAAAACTAAGGTGAGTTGTGAGAACCATATGAACTCTTTTAAGCCATTGATCTTGATGATCCAAGGGTTGATATTAAAAGATGTGACATTTTTTGTCTTGACTTGATAGTTGCTTTTTATTATTACTTTTTTGAATAAAATAAAGCCCATAAGGGTATTTTAGTAAAGTATACCATGAGAGAGGAAAAAAATAATATAATAACATATTAATATTTTATTCAAAAATATTAAAGAAAACATATTTTAACCTATTTTTTTTTAATTCATTTACTTTTTTAAAAACAAAAAAAATATATTCAAAATTCAAAAAACTGTACATCTCGTTTAGGGGTCACCCTATATAAAATTTATTTACATCAGTGTAAACTCCAAAAGACATTTATAAAGTTGAAAGCCATTACAAAAATCTTGCAAAAAAAAAAAAAACTTGCCACTAATCAATTACACCAGTGTAAGAAAAACGAAAAACATATTTACACCACTGTAAAACACCTATAAAAACGAAAAAAACATATTAACCAAAATTACCAACAAAAACATCTATAATTCGAATTACACCACTGCAAAAATGCCCCACAAACATCAACAAAAACATCTATAATTTCGAATTACACCACTGTAAAAACACCGAAAACATCTATAAATTCATGTAATATATCCGTTACATCAATGTAAACAAACAAAAAAAAGTTGCCTAAAAACAACAAAAACGCCAATGTAAAACATAGTTACACCAAAAAAATATACAACCTACATCTATGTCCACTAACACAAACAATTACACCAGTGTAATTTTTCAAAAATAATAATAATAATAACAATATGTAACCATTCATTCTTACCATCCTTCTTCATCATCAAGCATCTTCATCATCAATGCATCTTCAACAAAAACACAACACCTGGTCTGCTAGTCACCACCTCTGCCAAACTCTCAACAAAAAAAAAAACGTGTTTTATTGGTGTAAACACCCCCATAACACATACAAAACATTTTTGACTTAAATGAATTAAAAATTGAACTTATTTAATGGAAATTATTTCCACAATCTATCAATTTACACCAGTGTAGAAAAGGAGTTTTCAATTTACACCAGTGAACAACCAATATATTTAATGGAGTTTTCAATTTACACAAGTGAACAACCAAATATACAAGTGAACAACCAATAAACAAGCCTATGATTACCTGTATCATGGTCCTCGATACACTGGAAGATTGTTTCCAAGCAATGGCGATGTTGACCCATGATGGCTTCATTTTCTGTCATAATAATAATAATAATAATAATAATAATAATAATAATAATAATAAAAATAATAATAATAAATAACAGGAAATAATAAAAATATTAATAATAATAACATAAATAATAATAATAAAAAAATAACATACCTTCTCTTTGTCACAGATCCACCAGCACCGAGCCCCCACCACCGTCGTCTTCTCTTCATCTTCATCGAACCACCACCAAAAACCACCACAGCCCCTTCACCACCAACCTTCATCTTCATCTTCAAAAGATCCGTCCACCCCTATCCACCCCCTACCCACCACGTTCAGATCCGCCTCCATCCACAACCTCATCCAAACCTGAAAACCCACCCCTCTGCACCGTCTCCCACCGCCCATCTCCGAACAACTCTCGTTTCCCAACCCTCTGCAGCGTCTCACACCTCCATCTCCGACCAAAACATCGAAAAAAACGTCAGATCTGCCCCTGTTGTTCTGTCTTTTAGAGAGAGAAAGAGAGAGAGAGGGGTGTGTGTGTTTTTTAGAGAGAGAGAGAGAAAGTGAGAGAGAGAGAGGTGAGTTACTGTGGTTTTAAAAAGGATGTATGGTGGGTGTTAGTGGGGTTGGGTGGGGTGGGGTGGGGTGGGGTAGGGTAAAGGAGGTGGTATTTGACTAAAATGCCCTCCATTATAATAATCTTAAGTGGGTTATGTGTCACCTTATTATTGGGTTAGGGGAGTTCTCAAGTTCTTGCAACTCAGGAGAGTTTTCAAAATATCCGAATCCTATATATATATATATATATATATATATATATATATATATATATATATATATATATTTGTGTGTATATATATATATATATAATTAAGTTTGATTATAATCTAGTGATAAAAATTGAAAACTTTTAATACAAATATAGAAGTTAAACAAATAATATTATTATTATACAATAAAAAGAAACACTACCATGATTGAATAAAAAAAATTACTAACCTTAAAGGTCATTAATAGTAGAAGTGAATGTTGACTAGGAAGAGGAAGAGAGTGGTGAGTGGTGACGGTTGTTGAATAAAGATTGGGATGGTTGGAATCTAGGTTAAAAAGTGTGGGCTCAGAAGTCGCGGTTCAGGTAAAGTCAAGGTTCAATCTAGCTAAAGTCGCGGTTCCGCGTCTTTAAAGTATCAAACCGCGTCTTTTGGACTTTTAGTGAACAAATATGTTGTCTAAAGTTTAAATTCGCGGTTGGCAACTCCCCACGTCTTTTACTTAGTATAACCGCGACTTTTGCAAACAATTGTAGTAGTGTACATTCGCAATTTTATAAAAAAAATTAATATCATAAAGAAAAGGGGTATTGGATTTTAATAATCCAAACTTTCACGTATTGGCCGAAAATAGACTGTAATTCAAAAATTCCCAATAGCGATCCCAACATTCGACGTATTGGCCGACAATAAACATTTGTTAACTGAGAACTAACTCAGTTAGTGGATGCTGACGTGGCATCACTACTAGAAAACTAGGCAATTGTCACCAAAGTTCGTGACCAAAATAAACGGTCCCAAAATTTGCTACCGTTTTCCTACCAAAATCGTATTGGTAGCAAAATATATTGAACGGTAACAAAAAGGTGTCAAGGTTTTCCAGTAAGTCACAAAAAGGTAACAAACATATGAAAAATAGAAAAGGAGTATAACTTGTGACCGTTTTCAGGTAGCAACATTGGGTAAAAAAAGAATTTAAGCGGACTATATTTGGCACTCGAAAAAATCATAGCAAATTTAGTGACCAATTTCCCACTACAATGCGACGTATTTGTTATGACATGGTAGCTAATTGATCAAAACTTTTGCTACGGGATATTTTCTATTGCAAATTGGTGAGAAAAATAAAATTTTACAAGATAAAATTATTGTGGCTGATTTGCTACCATATTAGCACACCCATGAAAATTCGGGGTTCAAACGAGTCGAGCCACTCGCGAGCTACTTGAGCTCGGCTCGGTAAAAAGCTCGAAACGAGGCAAGCCTTATCGAGCTCTAGCCGAGCTTGAGCCTAAAACAAAGCTCGTTTATTTATCGAGCCCGAGCTCGAGCCTGACATGTGAAGCTCGTTAGGCTCGTCGAGCCTTATCGAGCCTAGTGTAATATTATTTTTTTCAAATATTTTATAATATTTAGTATGATAATTGCCTCTCAGGAGGAGGCGATTTCGTCGCTCAAAGTTGTATAATCACTTTTGATGGCATGTATGTATTATTTGATAATTGGCTAAGTTATAACTACTAATATCAAATGATTTTTTTGATAAATTTAGATACAAAGAGGAGGTTTTCCAAACACTAGAAACTCAAGTTGAAATAATAATGTAATTATTTTTGTTTTCAATTATCCTTTTAATCTTATTGTTAGGTTGGTATATGGATTGGAGGAGATCTTGATAGTCTTGCAGCACACAGACTAACTTTACACCTTCCTATTTTCAAACACTAATAATACAAAATGGTACCTATTTATTATACTTGTTGTAGCAAGTTATGGCAAAAGAATGGCTTTCAAACATGAGGTAGATATGGAGATTTTCATGTAGATATGATATTATATTATTTGAACTTGAGCTTTGAATTATAGGTCAATAATGAGCATAAGCACACTAATTCTTCACCAATACTTGACTTTTTTGTCTACTTTTATGCATTTGAATTGTTTACCATGAATATAGTACTTGTTTGGTTTGTGTTTGCTTTTTTATTGTTGCTTTTAATGTATTGAGAATGTTTAGGAATTTCTTATTGAGTTGATTACACAATCTTTGCTGATTGTTTAAGTAAAATTTTATTATTAGTAATCGTATGTAAATATACTAGAACATGTTATTTGGCTTCCAGCACTAGAATTGTAACTCACAATTGGATTATGTTATTGTGCAACTCACTTGACCCGTTATTAGTTTTTGTTAGTTTCGACTTCTTGATTCTATTTGTTGCTTGTTTTGTAGATTGAAAAGTTGAACTTGGTTATCAACGAGCTTGTTAAGGAAAAGGATGGAGATAAAGAAAGGTTTCAGGAAATTATTGAGGGCTTGGTGGCTAAAAAAGAAAAAGATAATGCGGATAAACAGGCTATGCTCAATAGAATGGCACGAATTGAAGCTATGTTAACAACTATGGGTGAAAATAGGCTATAAACACTTAGATGTGAATGTTTTAAAGTTTTTTTTATGGATAATTTCGGTTATTTGATGTTTTAGTTGGTGTTTCTTTTAGTCTTGTATATGATTGTAAAATAGGAAAAACTGAAACAAATTTGGTTTATATAATTTGAGATTTTGTATTATTTGATTGTTTTATATAATATAGTTTTGTTGAATTGAATTAATAAAACAGGAAAAAAATCTATAGCAAAACCAAATGGTAGCAAATTTTCAATTAAAGTGGTGGCTAAATGGTAGCAAATTTTCAATGAAAGCGGTAGCTAAATGGTAGCAATTTTTCAATGAAAGTGGTGGCTAAATGGTAGCAAACTCTCAATGAAAGCGGTAACTAAATGGTTGCAGATAAAATGGTACCAAAACGGTTACAAAAAATAGGTGTAAATTTTCAATAAAAATGGTGTCTAAATGGTGGCAATATCGGTGGCTAAGTGGTACCAAAACGGTAGCAAACGACCTTCCTACAACATTGTAGGAGTGGTAGCAATAATTTTAACCATTTTTGTGGTAACAAAAATATGGTAGTAAAATACAAAAGTGGTAGCTATTTGGTGACATTAGGGCAACAGACACAGACGTTTTTGCTACCCGCATTTTCGGTTGCAAAATGGTGGCTATAGAGCAATTGCTACCATTATGTGACCGAAAATGTGGTGACAAAAGCCCAATTTTCTAGTGCATATCAGGTCAACATCCACGTTAGCGTGAGCATGCCATGTCAGCATCCACTAACTAAGTTAGTTCTCAGTTAACAAAGATTCATTGTCAGTTAATACATTGAAAGTTGAGATCGCTGTTGGGAATTTTTGAAGCACAAATTATTATTAGCCAATGAGTGAAAGTTTATATTATTAAAATCCAATACACCTAAAGAAAAACCAAAATTTATTTAAATGCAAATAAATAAATAAAAAACATATTTGTCCCAACTTAGTTCCAAACAAAATTTTATATCGAAATGTAGAAATAAATAAGCGCATCACATTAATATCTTTAGAATTTTATAATGAGTTAATGGCCAAAACTGTCCCTAAGGTTTTGCCAGTTTTTGCTACATTAGTTCAAAATCAAAACTATTTATATTTGGGTCCTTCTGTTTTACATTTTGTTGTCAAATTCGTCCCTGACACTAAACCTAATTAATTATTGTCATTTACTCTGGGGTATTTTTGTCTTTTTAGCTGCCACTAAACCTAGTTTATGATTTCTACAGCTTATAAATAGCCATGAAGCAACATCTTAAAATCAATCTTTGGCATCATTTCAAAAACTTTGTATAATCTTTAGTTGAATATAACTGGAAGTTTGGAAAATTGAAGAAATATTATACATACCTTTGCAATTTAATTGGAAGTTTAATAAATAAGACAAAAGCAGCCTCAACATCTCCACATCCACCTACAATCCTACTCAAATAATTAATGGATAAGCAAACTATTCGTTAGCACCAAAACTAAAAGAAACAAAAAAAACACACACACCAGTAACAAATGTTATTTGAGAGAGTAGGTAATAATATCTTTTTGACCAATCAATTAAAATTATAATTCTGACCCATTCAATTAAAATGGCATTTTGACTCATTTCCTAAAAGTGATTATTTTGACATGTTCACTAAAAAGAATGTTTGGCATGTTTAATAAAGTATCTCATGCTGACCCGTTTACTAAAACTGGTAACCTCCTTTACTAAAATTGTAACCTCTTACCCATTTACCGAAGATGGTAATCTTGACCCATCCGCAAAATCGTAACGTTGACCCGTTTAACAACATGGTCATGTGACCCGCTCACTTAAAAGGATAATTCGACCCGGTTACTAAACATTGTAATCCTGACCCGTTCATGTGACACCCGTCACCCTCGTATGTTAGCAAGATGTTAATTATAGTCCCTCACGTATTCAAAAGTTTATATTTTAATCTCTGTAAGTTTTTTTCATTATCAAATTTAATAAAAGAACGAACTTGATGAATATCATTGGAATTTATTATGGGTCGTATCTACGTTTTAAGACGTATGCGTATATTGAACGATATTTGAATTTATAAAATTTTCGCTTTTAATGTTCGATACATTGTTGTTAAATTTAAACAAATAAAGTTTATCGAAAGTTGTGGGAAACATCAAATTTTTATGTTAAAGGTTTATAAACACATAAATTATTTTGTTGTTAACTAATTAAAATGTTATAAGTTTGATTCATAAAAGTTAAAAACATTTAAGTTAAACTTGGTTAGTTAGGTTAAGTTTTTAGAAGAGGAAAACTAACTAAATAATAATAATACTAACTTGGTTAAAGGATAGGGGCTGATTATGTAAAAATTTGAGAGTTTCAAAAACAAGATAGAATTTTGACTCTCCTTCTTCCTGGTCGTGTCCGGCCAACTTCCGGCCGATTTCCGGCAGCGCAAATCAGACCTTTAACATGCCATTAGCATGATTTTATGACCTCTATACGTTTCTCTAATGTTTTGCTTGAAATCCCCATCATTAAAACGAATTATAACGCTCATTTTATTGAGTTCTAATCGGGTTTAATGAAAGTAACGCTCGGAATTTTAAATCGATTTAAAACGCGTTTCTGATTGTCCATTATATAAATTGATGCTTGCACTATATTTCTGCACCTCTAAAAATTCCAAACCCACATTAAAATCTAGCAAAATCGTGTCCAAAAACCTGCAAATTTGCGATTCATGTCTCGGCTTTTGAAGCTTCATTTTCGACTAAGAATCGTGCTTGTAAGTCCCAAATTATTATGTCGTTTTATTTCTTAAATCCTAATCCTCAAAGCCCCTTATTACAGGTTGTTAATCGTGTCTTAATTGGGTTATTGAATTTCAACTTAGGGTTAGGGTTCTTGAGTAATTTGGGGAAGAAGATGAACTACCAACAAGTATTTAAGTTTAATCTGTTTCCATCAAATTAACAAACATAATATGTGGGCTAGTGGTTAGTGTGCATGCATTCCATAGATGGGTCTGGAGTTCGAGACCCTGCAGCCCCACGTTTTTTTTGTTGAGTTTTTTTGTATATTTTTATTTAAAATAATTATTAATCATTTATGTATATGTTTATAAACATTGAAAACTTAGAATATTCATATTAAATCCAATTTTTACCAAAAATTATGAAAATTTAGGTGTAGCTTCTTGACACCTCATAGAAAATTACCATGTTTTTGTTTTCTGAAAAATGTCTTATTTTCGTATTTTTATTGAATTAAATTGGTTTAATCATATTTAATTGATAAAAAATTCATTTTTAATGATTTTAATCTCAAACTTTTTAGGAAATTATTTCTAATCATTATAAACGAAAATAAAAATATTTGGTTCAGTAAACATGTATTTTTATTGATTTTCTTATTTTAATCATTTAAACATGATTTAATCTCATTAAATCAGTTTTAAATATAAATAAGTTTATAAAAATTATGGGAAAACTATTTTCATTAATTTACATCAGAAAGCATCCATTTTCTATAAAAATAGCATTTTTAGATCATGTATTGAATTATTAGTCTTTTTTATGGTAATTAGACATAATTATTTATTTATTTATTTATACTATTAAATATCTATTTTTATAAATACTTTTTCTTATAAAATAGAAATAATTCTATGTTTGAAAATCTTAATTACCATTGTTGGATCATTGTGTAACTCATAATTATTTGTTTCAATATTTATGATTATTGTATTTATTTACAATAATTAGGTAAAGTAATTAACTAAATTATTTTGTCTTAATTATTCAAACATGTTTTGATCTAAATATTCAATTGGTAATAATTATGCTACCTAAACCACATTTACAAACTTTGGTATATTATTTTTAATATACAATTTTTTTATATTATTCGACTCATCATAAAAACGCTAATTCCCCAAATCGACTTAGCAAACCTTAATGCCCTAGACCCTAGATACTTTAGACTCTTAGACATTTCCTTATTAGTATTCTTAAACATTATAGGTTGAATTCCTCGGAATTCCCATTTCTTAACTCACATCAGCCTAAGTTGGATTTTGATCGCTTTCGCAAACGGTGAGCATATCTTTCCCCTTTTTCATGTTTTACACTTTTGGGGTGACTCATGTACGCATATTACTTCACTCACTTAATCATGTTTTATCATATATTCACAATCGCAATTCTTGTATGTGTTTTACTTCTTGATCGCTGATAGTGTGTACTTATGACCTTAATCATTAACCGTTAGGCGGCCTAACATAACAATAAATAGTACTTGATTATTGTTTATGTGAACGATTATTCTCGTCGCCTACTATGAGCGAATACTATATATATGTGACTCTTGATTCTATGAACAAAGGTTTGATTTTGGGTAGCAATTGTACATAGCTTGAACACTAAATTGTAGACAGTATAACACGTGAATTGCGAAACTCTTTTTCTACTATATGTATTCAAACAGGGTATGCTCACCAATACATTTTTGTATTGACATATACTATTTTCGTACATGTTTCAGGTTATTTTTTAGATGACTTTTAAGCTTTTGGAATTTTTATTTAGATTTTGGATTCATTGTATTTCAGTTTTAGTTGTCACTTTAGAATTATTGTATCTTGTATTTTTCTTTCAATGTAATAAACTACTTAATCAATATATCAAAATTTACACTTTTAGTCCATGAGCTATTGAACAATCGTCACTACGTGACACCTCGATGTTTCCGCCATCGGGTTACAGTTCAGAAAATGTTAACTTTTACCCAACGCCTTCACTTGTATATTGTAGCTAAACAAAGGTGAAACCTTTAGGATAATAGCTTTCGATATTAACCATTTTTTCCAAGAAAGACTCATCTAATCAGTCGCCATGTATGAATTATTAATTAAGACTTAATTAGGCTATTAAACGATTGCATTGATATAATATAAAACCTATAGTTCTGTTTTCCAGATGTACCACTGTTATGCGAGTATATGAAATGCCCTTCAGGTGTATTTGAAGCCTTGTACACGCTTAATTCACAACGCTATGCGGCTATATTTATTCAGCCATATATGATTGTATAACGACCCTATTTACAGCCATCTACCGCTGAATTTTCCAGCCATAAAGTACATAAGAGTCCTATTTTTACTGTCATCATTGCTGTATTTTCCAGCAGTAAACCACTGCTTAATAGTGTTATATTAAAACCATATATTCCTATATTTTCTAGCCGTAAAGCTTGCCTTTTCAACAATCAATGCTTAATAATCCTGTTATCCATTTAGTTGGTTGTCGTTTCTGGATCCGGTGTAGTGAGTCAAGCTCCCTATACTCGCACTAACCTTACTTCACTTCAATCATTTGACAACGACAAATTACAGGCTAAATACTGGAAATGCAATTTTTTAACAGCAGTGAATTGCAGAAAAATTGCATATTTTAACAGCAATAATAATGCAACAAAATTGCATAATATGACAGAAATTACATGTAGCAAATTTACTATTCTAATAACAATAAAATAAAGGATAAACTGCTTAACTCAAAACATATGGCTATGGCTATTTATTTAACTTAACACTCATGACCTCTTGGTCTAGTGGTATGGTGTCCCTCCTTACAAATGTGAGGTTGTGGGTTCAAATCTTTGGAAATGCAAGGTTGGGTGGAAATAAGGAGGTATAAAAATTTACCGTTCAAAAAAAATTAATTAACTTAACAAATGGGCAATTGTTTCAAACTTCGTGAATTATCATGTTTAGATGCCTTTTCCTTAATTTCACCCTCCAGATAGCGCTATCGCCCCAATATACAATAAAATATTGTTACAATTATAGTATAAAGTGTGGTTTACGTACTTTGAATATACTTATGAGTGACCGGTAAATATAAAACTAAATAATTCGTTGCAATTAGTTTTAGCACACAAAAAAACAAACCACTCCATTATAGCATAAAAACAATATGAACATTTGGAAAGGTAATAGTAGATGCAAGTAAGCATTATACTTTAAACTGTAAGTAAATCAGATAATATTGAGTAACCTGTATCATTTTTTTTTTTTGTTTATTATTTTTGTCCCAACTTATTTGTCCCAACTTAGTTCCAAACAAAATTGTATTTCGAAATGTAAAAATAACTAAGCGCATCACATTAATATCTTTAGAATTTTATAAAACATAATAGTTTAAAAATTATAAGAAAAACATATGTTAATAAATATAATTATATTATTCATCTAAGTATGTTCATTTTAGATTAACGTCACAGTCTTCAAAAGTTGAATTCCACACTTGATGAAACTTCTAAATACATCACATCGTGTCAGTGATATATTACTTACAACTTACAATCCGATAACCCGATATTGATATATGAATCGTAATCAAAAGTTCAGATATTTCCTAACCCATTATATTATTGTTAAAAGGTAAACTCTCATTGTGAGAGTACCTGAAATGTATCTATTATATGCTTGGTTCTTTAGGGTGTACAAGCATCCTGTGCCTATTGAGAACTGGTTGTAGGATCAGAATTTATCACGTACAATAATATCTCAACCATATATCAACTTCCGGGTGTGGAATGCCCTCGGGTCTACCAAAATGATATGTAATCTATGTAAAAATGAACACTAAATCCATCAAAACGCTTATCTTGTTATTATATTCAACTCATAAACTTTACAGGCCTCAATAACTCAAAATAAGCAAAACTAGGGTTTTGAACAAAGAATTGGTGCAAAAACTCTCAAAGACCAACTAACATAACTACCTAAACTCGTTCCCAACCCACATATATAGAATTGTCTTATTCGCCCCATCACCACTAGCTACAAAGGCTTTGATCATTACATATTACCACTAACAAACAACTACGCCAAGATTGACCCAAAAGCTACAGACACATATGAATATGCATCTACAACGGTACGGCCGGTCGCCCATGCTACTTGTTCCACGTGTTCCCACCTGTCCCACTTCACCTTGGGTTGTAGCCTTTTCGGGTTTCATCGGTGTCGATGGGTTATGTGATTTGTACTTGGGTTAAACCATTCGCATATTTGCTATCCCATTTGAACAATCCGGTAGCCCGATACAGTCCTATGTTTTTCCATGTTAAGGCCAAATACTGACAAGAATAAAAATACGTTAACCCCTTCAACAGCCAACACATGATTGACACCTCTATATATCCGGACCACTTAAGGTCCATACCCAACAACAACAACAGACCAGCATTTTGACAAAAGTAAGCTAGGCACAGGCCGCAAAGTCCAGATACAAAACGTTAAATTAGCATTTCGTCATACATGAGGCATTTGTGAACCATACCATAGATTGAATGCTTGGCATGCAACCAGGCCCGCCCTCCTTGTCCTTATTACATATATATTCTAATAATATCTATTCGATAATATCAACTCAGTATTACGCTCCATGTCTATTTAAATTCTGTAATGTTATGTCCTCTAGTATCTCTTAAATTGAAGAATCAACCATGCAACATAACAAACTTTGCAAGAAAAATACAGCAACAACTCAAACCATTAAATACACAAAATCAAACTACAAAAATCCCAGTAAACTAATTATTCTATATACATACAAAGCCAGATTTAATTCCTCACCATGATCAAATCATCCTTCAAAGTAAAGAGCAGAAACCAAATGCAGAGCCGATCGCAAAAGTGATTCATTACTTCAGTTTTCGTCATTTCTAATAGCGAAAATCCTATACTTTCTATATTACTTGGTCTATGTACTAATTTATGGTTCGGTTCTCTTATCTACCAAGGTCCTGTTAACGTTCTTCGTAAGCATGATCTTTTATTTCCCGACATACTAATCTTTTCTGGTACCTGAAAAAACATTACGTACCAAGAACAACGTCAAACAATGGATAGGGCCGATGGCGCTCAGTCATGAAGCATTGTGATCACATACCTGAAAGTTATGTGACTCCATGATTTCTTCCTGGGAGAAGGTGAGTACAACAACAAAACATGTTACAGAAAGGTTAATGATTTGTTTTAGGAACGTGAAGATGATGATCATTGTGTAGGGTACATACCTGCTTTTTCTGCAACTCATGGTTGATTTTTTTGAGTTTTTCAACTTCGGCTTCCAATTCCAATGTATAAGCCTGTTGAATTATAAAGATGTAAGCATTCGTGCTATACTGCTCTGGGTGATCAACAAATCGAATTTCGAGTTATTCGAATTTTGAAAGTTGAATTTCGGATGCTAGCTGAAATTCAAGTTGATTCGACTTGAGTTACAAAAAAATAATAATAACTCAACTAAGGAAAACTCATATTGTTAAAATTATATGTAAAATTCAAATTTGAATTTTGAATTGAAAATATTGAGAAACTCGAATTCGATTAGAAATTCAAAATCAAATGCAATTTCGGATTGAAAACTTGAAAGCCACATTCGAATTTGGATTACTAGACACCGTGCTATATTCTATAGTATAAAAAGAAAGAATCAAATCAAGTAGCAACACAATGTATATGTTGAAAAACTTGACCTGTTTTCTGGCCCTTGACCGTGCAGCAGATTCTCTATTCTTAATCATCCTCTTCCGCCTTCTCTCCACCACTTTCTCCAAAGAACCACCCATGCTCTGCTCACAAACACCACTTGCACCATATTCATAACGAGGTGGTGACGGCGATGTATCCAAATTACCATTTGGAAACAAATCCGATGGCGACCTTGGCCTGAAGTTACTTTTTGTTGGATGATCACTCTTTCCAATTATAGAAACTCCATTTACGCCACAGCCCGTTTGAGCTTTCTTCGCTAAATGCAACGAAGATGTTAAGTCGAAAGCAGCTTGCTTTGGGAGTATCTGCTGCAGTTTTGGTTGTTGTGTAGATCTAACACCCTGCAGATTGTTAACTTCAGTAATACCATCTGCAACAACTGGTTCTTGATGAAACCCTTTATAAACGAAACAACTTTCATCACCAAAACAACTTTGCTTTGTTCGCATTTGACCATTTTGCGAAACTACCCCCACTTTTCGCAAGAATTCCTCTAGCGTCATCTCACCCAAAGCAGGATGTTTCTCTTGAGGCTGCAAATTTAGTTCCTTGATCAAATTCACATCACTAACTCCGCCGTTTTCTTTATGCAACTCTCTCCAAACTTCATCAACTGTTTTCCGGCTAAACGTTCTTCGTACATTCGCATCATCAGCCACACTCAAATCAGCGTTTACTGCCACTGTTTCAGTCTCTTCAGAAGTCCAAATGTTCTTCAAAAACTCATCCATATTCATTGATCCAAAATCCCTCCCACTTCCTCCCAACGTATGTTGCAATTCCTCGAATGTCATCGCGTGTATAGATGATTCTCGAATCGAATCGGAAGTCGACTCACTGATACGGGCCTCCGGATGTTGCGTGTAACCACAGTTCTTAACATTGATGAATGAACTCATTGCTCAAATCAATACCTATCAGAATCTATAAACATCAAGCTATTCCCTTGATTTTTTAATGATTCAAATGCAAGATTCACCAAATATGTAATAATCAATTAATAATAATAATAATAATAAATAAAATGTGGGTATGAGATTATGACAACAAACAGTCAACTTTGTTGAAAAAGTAACTTTAGATCAAGAATCAAACATCATATCTTTATGTTTCTACTTTAACATAGCAGAATGTCCTTCGTCCAAAGAGGGAAATCTTATCAAACAAAAAATCTATAAAGATAGTTACTGGGCATGGAATAGATACTGTACTATTCAACATTTATCAGAACTAAATGCAGAAAATAATGTACAACTTCCTCTGCATGTAGTACAAGTCAATGAAGAAAAATAAACAAATGAAAATTATTGTACTTCACTCATCATCAATAAGGCGAAAACTAAATATCACTAGAAAATTTCCTTTTTTTTTTTTTACTTATTTTAAATCCAACTAAAAATATTAGATTGCCTCAACATCAAGAATTCACAAAAATAATTTACTATTTTCTTTTTATTTTTTAGATTAAAAAAAAGGAATAAAGCTAAACATTATCCTGGAACATAATTATCAATGAACAGTTAAAAGGAAGATTTCACATGCAGGAAAGCACACAAAGATGATGCAACAAGATCAAACGGTAAATAATAAGTAAGTTTAAGAAATACTAAAAATAGTTTTATATAAAAAGATCAAATCTAGAGGGGACAAGCAGCGGGTTGAAAATATCTGAAAGAATATAAAATTTGAGACGATATTACCCTTTTGGAGGGAGAAGATTTCCTCTGCTTCTTTGTTGGGTTGAAAGAGATGCCAAGTGTCTGGTGTTCCTTTCATAGGATACTTGCTTGCCTTTAAAGGATTTGTGGATCACAAAAGGTTTTGTGATAACAATTTAATTCAGTTAAAGGTGTCTTTACATATATTAGCACTTTAACTATCGTGTATGTCTTGTTATAAGCCCTTGTTCTTTTTATGGTTTTTAGTTTTATAAGCCATTATTTTAACTTGGGTTAGAAACAAAGTGTGAAAAATAGGAATGGTAATGGGTCAGGTTTGAATCAGGTATTCGTAATTCTAAACCTATACACAGTTGTAAAACTGTTATCCGTACTCATGTCATCGTGTGTATGTCGAGTATGACATGTCAGGTATTGAGCATACCCGTGAGTATCACATATACCCGTTAGTTTATTAAAAATTACTTGTTAGGATATTTTGATATATGTATTTATTTCTTACCATCAGAATTTTATATTGAGTGAATAGCTAAATTCATCCCTGAGGTTTGAGCAAATATGCTAAATCCATCCAAAAACGTTTTTTTTCTCACATGAACCACTAAGGTTTCTCAAAGGTTGCCAGATTAATCCAAATCTTTAACCTTTAAAAGAATGGCATTTTGGTCATTTTCTTTATTTATTTAGTTCTATATTTTTTAACCAGATCATATTTTCCCCACATTGAGGTTGGGAATGTGACGTATATGAACTTGCAAAACATTAAGTTTAATAACTTTAATAAAACCATATGTACACATGTTCATATCTTTTACAAATTTCCCATTGTCTTTCAGTTAAATTCTCGATTTAGGTGTTTTAGTCGCCGGGTCATCGCATCCGTATTTGAAAGTAAAATTTAAGCATTAATGCTGATCAGACTAACAAAAGTTGGTTAAAATTTGTTACCTCAATAATAGAACAAAAAAGAATGAATCAGAAAGCGAAAGCGGTAAGAGCACGTGGATATAGGAGTTCAAATGTGTATAGGAGTTCAAATGATAAAGAATGGTAAATAGCTGGGATTTTCGCCGGAACATGTTACGTGTATATAGGAGTTCAAATGATAAAGAATGGTAAATAAATCGGTAGGTGATCCACACAGAAACGAAATGATGATACGGCGGCTACGTGCGGTCGTATACGACGGCAACGATGGACAGATTCGTGGGGGCAGACGGTAGCTCTACGGTGGTCTTAGTGGCAAAGTTTGAACAGTGTGATGAAATCAAATGCCGAGTTAGGAGTTAGAGATGGAAACCGGAAAGGGTTTTAAAAAGAGATAAATGTTTGAAACTTGGGCGAAAATGGCGAGGAGGTTGAACGAGAATTATGAATTGGAAAAGATAAGATGATATCATAGAGTTATTTTATAATTACACTATATTAATAGAGAGAGGCTATTGTACAAAGCGTCCTTAACATACAAAGTGTAGGAAGCCATCTCAGCCGTTGATCTGCGTTTTAAAACAACATCCACCAATTTAATTATCAACGTGTTTTTATGTTTCCATTACCGAATCAAGGGCAAATTAGATAAATTACTGCTATAATAATTTGATTTTTTATAATCATCGCGCCCAAATCATCTCATTAATGGACAGTTATTATGATTTGCTATAATCGTGGAAATCACAAACTCAAAACTCCATAAACATCATACTCTGTAAACAAAACAAAAAAAACAGAGCATCTATTCAACGAAATCAATGAACGGTGATCAAGCAATAAACAATCGATTATGGATCGTTAATGATGAAACGGATGAAGCAAAAGAACGAAGAAGCAAAATTACGTCTATATGAAACAGATGAAGCAAAAAGAATAATGACAGGCCTTTGATTGTACTGAATACAGTTATGAATGTGATAAAAACAAAATTTTGACGTCATTGTGCGTTTAATATAAATTATTAAGGCATTTTATGTATGTCTTTGATTGTAATGATTTCAGAATGTGATGTTGTTAAAACGCATGTATAATATACCAAAAGACACCTTTATATCTGTGAGTATTATAATCAAATGCTATGTTGATAAACTCACTTATAATACACTAAAACGCACTTATAATACACTAAAACGCGTGTTATAAAATTGATAGTAATCAACTGCCATTGTAAAAACATAAAACGCACTTATAAAATCACTAAAACGCATGTTATATACTGCAGTGGTTTGATTCTGCAGTAGTTAGTATATCAGTGGTTTGATTCTACAATATACTAAAACGCATCTTATGTATTGATATTATTCAAATTACCTTGGAAAAACATAAAACGCATTTATATATTACAAAGTATCAATGTTCAAAAAAACTAAAATGCATTTGTAAACCCATAAAATGCATGTGTATCAATGTTCATCAGTAGTTTGCTCATCATAAAGTTAGGTCATCAGTGGTTTGATTCTGCAGTAGTTATTAACTTCTTCTTCGAAATATACTAAAACGCATCTAATATACTGTAGTGGTTTGATTCTGCAGTAGTTAGTATATCAGTGGTTTGATTCTACAATATACTAAAACACATCTAATGTATTGA
Source organism: Ambrosia trifida (assembly GCA_028751855.1). Lineage (NCBI taxonomy): Eukaryota > Viridiplantae > Streptophyta > Magnoliopsida > Asterales > Asteraceae > Ambrosia > Ambrosia trifida. Next base: position 159,963,547 of record CM054123.1, on the reverse strand, counting down.
TATTATTCAAATTACCTGGGAAAAACATAAAACACATTTATATATTACAAAGTATCAATGTTCAAATAAAGTAAAACACATTTGTAAACCTTTAAAATGCATGTGTATCAATGTTCATCAATAGTTTGCTCATCAGAGAGTTAGGCCATCAGTGGTTTGATTCTGCAGTAACTTCTTCAGTAGTTACAAACATTTCATCAGAAGTTATCAATCAACAGTAATCAGTAGTTTCATTAATCAGATATTTGTTGGCATCTTATTTCATCAAAAAAGGTTGTTGAACAGAAAACATAAACGCACGCCACCATCAAAAAATATTGACCACGACAACTTCTTCTTTGATTATGGTTTCCGATTCGTTGTTTAAGTCTGAACAACAATTAAACATCATAATAAGAGTACGATTAGATGAAATTAAAAAAAAAACAGAGCAAGCTACCGAACATGACGATCAACTCAACAATTGAATATCAATTTTGAAAAAAAAAATTGTTCGAAATACTGAATTGTAATTAGAGTTTTGAATTAGGTAACAAATAATGAAAGAGGATTATGAAATCAGTTACGAAAATTTGAATTCTGATTAACGATAAAATAAGGATTGATATTTCTATCAAAATTAGAACGTGATTAATGGGCTTTGTCAAAGTCTATAATACCCTTTTAGTTATTAACACCGAAATCTAAGATTGTAACTGCCATTGGACACGTGTCAATCTTTAGTGGCTTCCTACACTTTGTAGGTTAAGGTACTTTGTACCCAATACTTTCTCATATTAATATACCAATGGATTTGAACAGTGTTTTTATTATATTTTAGACTGAATTACAAGTTTTGTCCTTTAGCTTTATACCAGATTGCAAAGAATGTCCTTTAACTTTAAAATTGATTGGTTTTGTCCTTTATGTTCAAAAATCTTGCACGTTACGTCCTTTGACACTAACCCTGTTAGATTTTAACTGAAATGTGAGGGTAAAATCGTCTTTCTACTCATCTAGGGACTAGTTGTGTAACTATGATGACGGTAACGTGGGAGCCAGACATGGGAATAGGGACGATGATAAAGGGAGGTTACGGTGAGTGGGGGTCAATCAGGTGACAAAGGCAATGGTTGTGGCATTTGGGGGTGGTGGTTATGGTTGAGGATGGTGGTTGGTGGTGGTAGCAGATACTAGAGAGAGACAAAGAGAGAGATGGGTTGATTTTTTGACTTTTTTTTCTTATATAAAACATATACACTTATCTACATAAATAGTCCCTAAAAGAGTAAAACGATGATTTTACCCTCACATTTCAGTTAACATCTAACCGGGTTAGTGTCAAAGGACGTAACGTGCAAGATTTTGGAACATAAAGGACAAAACCAATCAATTTTAAAGTTAAAGGACATTCTTTGCAATCTGGTATAAAGCTAAAGGACAAAACTTGTAATTCAGTCTATATTTTATAATTACACTATATTAATATACCAATAGATTTGAACTGTGTTTTTATTATATTTTATTTTAGTTAGTTTGGTTGTTGCTTATTATCCACAAAGTCTTAGGTTCGAATCTAGTTAAGGTTGTCTTGGGGTCCATTTTTGAATAGTTTTAATAATAAGTAATGGATACGTGTTTTTATCTGGTTCTTTTTTGTGATACGTGTTTCCTTCAGATTCTCCCTTCTCTCTCTAGGTTTTGCCTCTTTTGTTGTGATCTGATTGATATCTCTCCTCCATAATTCTTCATCGCCACAAGCTCCCTCTCTCCTCTTTTGGATCTCTGTTTCTTCTCTCTGGAAACCACTCTTCGCCATCCTATTCTACAGTCCCACTCTGTGACATGTAACAGGGTGTTGTAGTTGGAAGCGTTGGTGGTGGTGCAATGGCTGGTGGTGTCGGTGGTATTTTCTGACGATTAATGACGGTGACATGCAACAGATTCACCACCGCTGCGGCCTCCCTCCACCCTGTCGCCTACCCTATATGTTTTACCTATGGATGGCGGTGCTGATGACACTCTTTGGGGGTTCTAGACAGATGCGCCTAGCAGCCTTGGTGGTGATTTCGATTTCAGTATCGGCTATAGGTACTTGCAATTTGTGGCTTAGTTATGATGAGTTGAAAGTATTTTCAGATGATTAATGACGATGGCATGGCAAGGTTGGTGGATGGCAGGTTTTACCCAGCAACCCGCCTTGTAGCCAAGTTTTCGGTAAACTCTGAACCACAGAAACCTCATTTTCTTTTGGATTGTAGGATTTTGTTGTGTTGGTTTGAGTTTAGGTGTTTATTTTGGATCACTTGATTTGTTTCTCTGTTCGTTTTTGTGTTTTCATGTGATTGTTCATTTGTGGAGACTGTGGTTTCTGTTTCCGGTTATCGTGGTCACCACAGATTCATCGTTGCGTCATTTTTTAGGTTTTTTGGTGGAGGCGGACGGTTCCTATATATTGTTGCACATGTATTTCCCTTTTTCAAGTTGGTCGCCCGGTTATGATGAGTTATAAAAAAGGCTTTGCGACAACTGATGACGATGGCTTGGCAAGAACAGTGGATGGCAGTTTTTAAATTGCAACCTTTCTTGCAGCCAAAGTTTTGAAAACTCTTAACCATATTTGTTGTTATGATTACAAGCCATTACATTTTTGTTCATATTGTCGTTTTTTTTTGTGATTAGTTGCATCATCATGGTTGTGCGTAGTTAAGGGAAAAAATAACTGTGATTAGTTACATCATCATGGACCTCAAGGTATGACTCCTTATAAATTAGGATGTTGATGTTGCTTAATTTGTTTTATGACCAACCTTTATTAAATTCATATCTCATAATTTCAATTATATATTTTGCAAAATTCATGGAATGTAACTTGCAGTTGTAGGCTTGGAAGCTTTGTTCTATTGGCAGAATGGTTACATAGGTGTTGTTTATGCTAGGTTTAGGTGGAGTTCTCGGTATAAGACAACAAATTTGACGAAGAACGGCAACAGCGTAACTGCCATGAGTTACTGCACCAAGCCACCGCCGGAGAAATGTGTATTGTTATTTATTATTATCTTTTGTGGTTTGGAGGATGAAAGTATCTCCCGCAACTATGTCTTGGTTGTTTTGAATTTGCTTAATCTGACTGCGCATGTTAATGTTGAATGGACGATTTCTTCATTTTATTTGAATGAGGAGATGTTGATACGGTTATGTGTAACTTACAGGTTTGTGATTTGAGCGGACAACCAACAATTAGGTGTAGGCTGATTTCTCAAGGTTTTCTTGGTAATTCATAGCTCAATATAGGGGTAAACTCATTCACATCTGATTGAAGAAAAACTAGGAATAATAGGTATACAACTCTTTGTCCAAATTTGAAACTTTTTTCCTAGCAATCTTAATACATATATATGTTTTTTGTATAGATTGCAGGATGATCCGATGTATAAATAGTTGGTCTACCAAGGTGGGTTCGTAAGTAAATACATACATATATGTAGTTATGTTTAAGTCTTAAATGTATTGTTAACATGTAAATATTTTGATGGTTGTATGCGAAAAACAAGTATGGTGTTCATTTAGAGGTTATGATCAGGGATGCTGGTCAATAGTCAAGTTACATACAGATTGTAATGTTAGAACCAAGCTTTTAATTTATTCATAGATCACTCATTGGGTGATTTAGAGTCTAAATTGTCGAAAGGCATTCATTGTCATTTTGTCTCATGATATGCAATGTTTTAGAAGGGTTCTAGAAGTGTTTGCTCAAATATAAGAACCATGAATCATTTGAATATCTTAATTTCATTTTTCAGGATGCCTCTGATGTGGGCTTAGATGGTGGCGGCCGTATATTGTGGGCTTAGATGGTCTGTCCTCTGATTTGGGTGGTCGTATGGTCTGGCGACGGCTGATTTGGGTGTTCGTATGGTATGGCGGTGGGTTGTTCTTCCAAACGCGTTGTGTGCTGTCATGTAAGGTATTAAAATGAAAACAGTTACATATGGATTGTTTGGATATAGGATTTTGAATGTTATTATGGGTTTCGGCGATAGTGTTAAAATTTAAATTAGGTTTCATAAGCTGGAATTCGACAGTCTCTTTTATTGCAAAATAGAGCTGAATGACAAGTCGATAGATCAATTCTTTAGGGCGATAGTCGGGAATGGTGATAGTATACGGTTTTGGTTGGATATATGGTTTGGTGACTCATTGTTAAAGGATAAATGGCCCATGATTTACAAGTTAGAAAAGAACAAAAAGTGCAGCATTAATGACAGGTTCATTCAGGGTCCGAATGGATTCAGTTTTCGACATTAATGGTCGAGAAGTCCGCAATCTGTTTCAGAAATTCCTGAAATGCAGGAGGCTATGGAGGTGCTTTATAAGTTCAAAACAGGTAACATAAATGATCACTAGGTGTGGGACGGCGCTGATTAGGGAGTCTTTACAGTTAATCGGGCTAAGAAGATTATGCGAGATGGTAGAGATGCTAAGAGGGTACAGTCCATGAAGTGGGATAATTGGATCCCTTTAAAGGTGAATCTGTGCATTTGGAGAGCTGAAATGAACCGGCTTCTAACACGGCTAGCTCTATCTAGGAGAAGAATAAACATTGCTGATGTATCTTGCATGTTCTGTGCTGCTGCAGATGAGTCCGTGGATCATCTGTTTACGGGGTGTAGTTTTTCAGCAGGGGTTTGGGCAGGGATCGCTTCTTGGTGTAAACTAGGACCTATTTTTGCCTTTAACTTCAATGACTTACTCATTTTTATAGACTTGAGGCCGGGCTGCAAAAAGGGTAAGAGATTACTGAATGGTATTGTTTCAATTTGTTGTTGGGCGATTTAGTGAGAGCGGAATAGGAAACTTTTTGAAGATACGGATCCAAAGGTTTACGAGGTGTTGGCTACTATAAAGTCTCTTTCGTTCTTATGGTTAATGAGTCGGTCGTTGTATTCATCTCTAAAATGGAAGGATTAGGTGATGTACCCTTTGTATATGTTGTTATGGTTTTTGTGGCGGCCCTCATTTTGAGGACGCGTCGGTTTTAATGAAGTTTACAGTTAAAAAAAAATAGGTTTTAGACTTTTGAAGCACCATATGTTTACTAATAGGATGTTATAGTTACATTAGTTGGTGAAGGAAGGATTCATGTTGACTAATTTAGGTTTTGGTGGTTGTAACTATAATATGCTACTTAGTTTGTAGGCTAAAGGTACTAAAGATTCATTATCAATCAAACTATAACTTTCAAACAGGTCACCTTAGCTTAGTGGCTCTGCCTATAGCAGGCTAGGGCTCAGCCGTTTGGGGAATCCGGAGGGTCATGAGGCCACCGCGGCTGATGCCAGTAAGTACATGTGTATTTCTTCTTCATTGTATCTCTTCTTTTATTTTTGTGCTTTCTCTTTATGTCATTATCCTTGCAGGAATGACAAAGTTTGATCTTTTCGATGCCCGAGGGGCTGCTAAGCTGAAGTATACTGCTTTGCCCCAAGGAACTCCCACAGTGATTGAGCGGATGGCTCGCAATTTTTTGATGCCACAACTCAAGAATGCCCCGCAGCATTACACGCGTACAGGTTACATCCTATACTACCTCTCGATATTCAATATATTGTTTCTTGTGTTACTGCGGAGGATTCCTGCGCCGAAAAAGGGTGCGTCGCGTTCCGCGTATTGCAGACTCTGATCCCGCGTGCCCTTTGTTTCAGGCGCAGGGATTTGCCCAGCGAAGAAGACCGGGGTTGACTCGGGTGAAACTTCCCCGGGTCGTAAGAAGATGTCATGTACAGGTAAATCATGTCATATGTTAGCGTAGTATTTATGACGCTTGAACCCTGTTTTATGTCTGTCCGTAGGTGCTGGTCCTAAACGTCAGCGGAAAGAATCTCAGAAAGGGAAGAAGGTGGCCTCCAGCTCTACTGTTTCTAGAGATGATGACGAGGCAACGGAATCAGACGATGACGCCAAGCGTCAGCGTACACGCGGACCTACACCCGTTGATGATTTCGTTGAGATATCTAACGAGCTGTATCAGAAGCGTCTCGAAGATCTTGCCCAGAAGCAGGTTCAAATCTCAAGGCCATCTACGGAGGTCGTGAATGCAACTTCTTCCAATGTGGTTGAGGATTTGACCCTCAACAAAGAGACGAATGTCATGCCTGCTGGCCCAAAAATAATTGTGAAGCCTCCGCCTAAACGGCAACCTGTGTTAGTCAAATCTGTCAAGCAGATCCCTGGTAAGTTTCTGTGCCAGATCTTGTGTTCAACTTCTGAATATGGAACACAAAGTGATTATTTTCTCCTTGGTATTCTCAGGTAAAAGTTCTACTCCGCAAGGGGCACTGAAGAAACCCATTTCAAATGTGGAGAAAGTGAGTGAGCCTGTCCCGGAAAATGTTCAAGGCTCAAATCCATCTGAGTTGGAGACCCGGAGGCCTTCTCAAGTGGAAGGGGTCATGATGTCTCCGAAAGCAAGTAAAGACACTGGTAAAAGCCCTTTGGTTGAGTCGTCCACTGTGAATGTTGATCCAACAATCGTGGAGGCGGATGCCTCTCGCGGAGAAAAAGGTAGTCAGCCGGATCCACCCTCTGAAACGGATAAGTCTGCTTCCACGGGTGTTCTTGCGGATAAGGTATCCGCGGAAGGTGTGCTGACCTCCTCAACTCCGAAGGGGAATATAACCAAGACTGCTCGGGGGTCCGGAAAAGCGAGTGGAAGCGGAGGAAGGTTAGCTCCTCGTGATTTTGACCCGAACAGACCTTATCAGCCCCGGTGGGATATAAGGCAGACGACCCGCTTTACCAATCCGTTGAGTGCGGAGGAGTTTATCTCCTATGCTGTTCCGCCCAGCGAACGTGACTATCAAGATGGTATTGACCGTCGCTCATTGTTTTCTGACATGAGCTTGAATCTAGCTTTATGCTTTAGTAACTTCGGGTCGATGATGCGGCGAGAGGAGGAATTCCAGCGTTCTTGGCAAGCTCTCAGGGGTGCGGAAGAAGCACAAAGGAAAAGGGAGGAGGAATTCCAACGATTCCGTGCAGATTCTCATTTTGAAGTTGAGCAATTGAGGGGTCAACTTCGGTCTGCTGAGGGTGAGATTCAAAAGATGAAGACTGAGAAAGCTGAAGCTGCCAAGGGGTGGAAAGAGTCTTGTGAGCGCACCAACTTAGACCTAGAGCGTGGTCGGAAAACTATTGAGAAGTTGAAGAATGAGATGGCCCGTGTGGTTCGCGAGGCAGAAGAGAAACAGAAAACTCTGGATGCCAAACAAGCTGAACTGTCTGACACGGTCATTAAGTTGAAAGAGCAACATGAGAACTTAGTGACTGCCACCACGCGGGTTTCAGAGTTAGAAGCACAAGTGAAGAGTCTTGATGAGGAAAAGGCACAACTGGGTGAAGCAAATGCCTTATTGGATTCCTCTCGTGTTCAGCTGGAAGTAAGCCTCCAACAAACGCAAAATGAGCTCCGTAATGCTGCGCAAACCTCGCAGGCTGCTCGGGAGCGTTTAACTTGGATGATGCAGCACGGTCTTCAAGGGGTTCGATTTCCCTTAACCTCTGTTTGAGTATTTATATGTTGTTACACATTTTATTGCCTTATCTTGTTCATGTTTGATCCATAGGTTTTTAAACGCATATGGAACGAGCCGAAGTTTGGCGATGCGGTGGCGAAGATCGGTGCGGCGTCCATGCGGAGTGGCTTACAGGAAGGGTTTGTGGAGGGCTATCATCACCATGCGGCTGGCTTAGCCCTTGAAGATGGAGAGCATTTTGGGAAACCGTATGAAGATGAAGCCGTTGCTACGCAGCAGGAGTTCGAGACCCTCACCTTTGATGTCTTCGACGTGGTTGACCATTGCTTGAAGACGGAGGACCCAATAGGTCAGCTCCTTATCCTTGTGACTCTTGTAACTGAACAATTGCATGCTTCCTTATGCTTTATTTTTTCAAGTCCAGTTAATTAATTTTGTTTTTAACATAACTGTTGAACTGCCGTGATGATTGGATGACGTCAGCCTTGGAAAAAGGGGTGCCACTTGTCCTGCTGATGTCATCTGACAGTTTTGGCGGCACTGCAGCTGATTGATGTGACGGTTGACGTCCATACTTGAGTATTAACCATTAATGGTAATTAATGGCCTTCCTTGTCTTTTCTATAAAAGGTTAACCATGGATTAACATTTTCCCATAACTCTTGATTTTTCTATCCATTGCTTCCATGGCCTCTCCCTTGAGAATCACCAAAGCTGAAGTTGAAGCATTGCAAGGGATGTTGTCATTATCTGATCATCCCCCTGTGATCAAGGTACCTCCAACTCCCATGCATCAATTAGCCACTTATTGTGGTTACCTTTTATTGACTGAAAATCAAGTGGACCAACCAGTAAAGCGTGGCTCGCTTGGTGCTCCTGTGAAGATGAAGCGGCTAGGTGAGCTACAGGATCTTCCCAAGATTCCCAAGTTAAGGCTTCGTCGAACTTCCACCGGTTGGCAGCATGCCACTTGATGTCTTTTTTCTTCTTGATGTTTTTTTTTTTTTTTTGCTAAATAGCCCTAGCTGCATGTATTGTGTTGGCTGAATCACCTCTTTTGTTTGTTTCTTTTGGATCTGGTGATGGTATGTAAGTACGCCAATGTTTTGTTTAATGAAATGTGTTTTTTGACCGTAGTAGTCATTGCATGTAAACCAAAGTTAAAGAAAATAAAATAAACTAAAAGTTCTTTTATTGAAATCGAAATGGTCATAGCCACTGTTTATTACAAACTCGATAAAATACTTCATAAGTAACACATGCGCAGCTGGGCTGCGTTCCATGTGCGTGGGACTGGGGTGCCATCCAAACGCTCCAGGGCATAAGCACCCTTCCCCAATACTTCTTGAACTTTGTATGGCCCTTCCCAGTTTGGTGCCAACTTGCCTGGTTTTTCCGCGTTAGATGCCTCGTTGTTGCGGAAGACGTAATCTCCCGCGCGAAAAGCCTCTGCCTTCACCTTTGCATTGTAGTATCTTTCAAGCTGTCTTTTGTAGTTGGCTTCTCTGACGGCGGCCATGTCTCTGCGCTCATCTAGTAGGTCTAGGTTGAGCTTTAACTCCGTATCGTTAACCTGATGGCTTGCCAGTAAGATTCTTGGAGACGCACAATACATTTCCGCAGGAATGACAGCTTCTGTTCCGTACGTAAGGCTAAACGGGGTTTCTCCATTACTTGTCTTGGATAACGTGCGGTGAGCCCATAAAACATGAGGGAGCTCGTCAACCCAACCAGTGCGCTTCGTTCCAAGTCTAGTCTTGATACCCTCTACCACGCTTCTGTTCGCGCGTTCGACCTGCCCATTACCTTGCGGATGTGCTACCGAGGTGAATATCTGCCTAACATTCATGGAGGTTAACCATTCTTGTAAGTGTTGGTCTGCGAATTGCGTGCCGTTGTCACTTACAATTTCCATGGGTAAACCGAAACGACATATGATAAATTCCCAAATGAATTTCTTAATGCTCTTTCCATCAATGGAGGCCAAAGGCTTGGCTTCCACCCATTTGGTGAAGTAATCAATTGCGACCACCAGATACTTTACGTTTCCTGGAGCTGTGGGAAATGGGCCCACGAGGTCGATGGCCAACTTTTGAAATGGCCATGCCGCGGTCACAGGTATCAGATTGTTCTTGGGGCGCAGCGTTCCTGGAGCATGACGTTGACAAGACTTGCATTTGTGCAGTTCCGCCACAGCGTCCATATGCATTCCGGGCCAATAATAACCCGCGTTCATTAGCTTTGCTACCACCATCCTAGGGCCAGCGTGCAGCCCGCACGACCCCTCATGTATGTCTTTGATAAGGTAAGTAGCCTCTGCGGAGTCAACACAACGTAGCAATGGCCCTAAGTAAGAGCGCCGGTACAATATACCATCAATGACTTGGTAATGCAGTGCCTTGGTTTGGAGCTTTTGAGCTTCTGCCTTGTTGTCTGGGAGTGTCCCGTTTATGAGATAAGCCCGAATAGGAGTTATCCAAGATGTTTTTCCAATTTGGATAACGTTAACCTGTTTTTGAGGTACGGATGGATTATCCAGGACTTCCACTCGCACATCTTTTGCTAGATGATCAAAAACCGTGGATGCCATCTTGCTTAATGCGTCTGCTGGCTTGTTTTGACTCCGCTTGATGTGGTGAACCTTGCAGTATGCGAAGTCGCGCATGAGGGCTTTGGCTTGCTCCAAATATAGAATCATGGATGCTTCACGTGCTTCGTAAGAACCGTCGATATGATTAGCTACAAGCTGGGAGTCGACGTGGGCGTCTAAGTGTTGCACACCCATCTTTTTCGCAATGCGCAATCCCGCGAGCAATGCCTCGTATTCCGCTTCGTTGTTTGTTGTTGGGAAATTGAGGCGGATTGCGTACGTGAAATCCTTCCCTTCTGGTGTAACTAAGCGCAAGCCTGCTCCAGCGCCATCATCATTGCATGCCCCATCGGTGTATAGTTCCCATTTCTCCGCTGGTTCCGAATTGGGAGTTATGATATGTGCCTGTTGGCACTCAGTGATGCTTTCGGAAGGGACTTCCGCAGCAAAGTCTGCGAGGATCTGCCCTTTGAAGGATGTTCTTGACTTATACTCGATCGTGTGTTCTCCTAGCTCGATGGCCCACTTAGCCAATCGTCCCGACAACTCTGGCTTGCGTAGGATGTCATTTATGCGAAAGTCTGTCAGGACAATAATGGGGTGTCCTTGGAAGTATCTCCGCAACCTCCTTGACGCGTGCACCAATGCTAACACCAGCTTTTCCATCATTGAGTATCGAGTCTCTGGGTCGAGCAGAGTTCTGCTGACGTAATATACTGGGGTTTGAACGCCCTTTCGATCAACCAAGAGAACAGCACCGATCGCCTTTTCCGTTACGGATAAATATAGTGTCAATGGCTCTTTCGGGAGTGGAGCTGTGAGAATAGGCAAGTGACTCAAACATTCTTTCATTTCTTTAAATGCGGCCTCGGCCTCGTTTGTCCACTTAAAGTTGGATTTCTTGAGGCAGCTTTTCAGTGTGCTTACGAAAGGGAATGACTTGGACGCATAGTTTGAGAGGAAGCGGTTTAGAGCCACTAAGCGTCCCATGAGTGTCTGGACTTCCCGAATAGAAGATGGAGACGGCATACGCTCGATTGCTTGTATTTTGTCTGGGTTCGCGCGGAAACCATCTTTGGTTACAATCACTCCCAAGAACTTGCCCTCCTCCATTCCGAAAGAACACTTGCTCGGATTGAGCTTCATTCGCACTGCGCGGAGCTGATCAAAGGTCTTCTGGATGTCCAACAACATTTGGTCCTCCTCCGTGCTTTTTATGACCAAATCATCCACATAAACTTCGAGATTGACCCCTATTTGTTTGTTGAACGCATTGTCCATTAAACGCTGATACGTGGCTCCCGTGTTCTTCAATCCAAATGGCATTTTGGTATAGCAATAAGTTCCTGTATCTGTGCGGAAAGACGTTTTGTCCTCGTCCTCCTTAGCCATCTGGATTTGATGATACCCTTTATACGCGTCAAGAAAACACTTGAACCTAAATGGTGCCAGGGAGTCCACCTTTAAGTCAATCTCAGGGAGCGGGTAGCAGTCTTTTAGACATGCCTTGTTTATGTCTTTGTAGTCCACACACATCCGCCAGCCTCCATTTGACTTTCCGACCATGACTGGGTTAGCGACCCAGGTTTGGTACCTTGTCTTTCGCAGGATGCCTGCAGCTAATAGTTCTTCCACTTGCTCATTCATGGCCTTTGTTTTCTCTGGCCCCATACTGCGCTTCTTCTGGACGACTGGTTCAACGGACTTGTAGACGTTAAGCCTGTGCTCCGCTATGTGTCGCGGAACGCCAACCATGTCCGCGGGTTGAAATGCAAAGACGTCCATATTTTTAATTAGCAGTTGCTTCAAGTGCGCACGTATGGTGTCAGAGATTACTGGGCCTATGACAACCGTCTGATCTGGGAATTTAGGGTTAATGACCCATTTTTCCGGATCAATACGGTCTACTGGCTTCATTATCTTGGGAGGTTTGCATGTGTCTGTTGCGTGGCAATTTTTGTTTCCGCGTATGAAAGCCACCCCTCCCCGCGTCGGAAAACCGACCATCTGGTGTGGTGTGGACGCATTGCAATTGAACTTAGCCAATCCTTCTCTCCCTATGAGAACGTCATGCGATAAAGTCACTGGCAACACCATGAAGTCACATGTCTCCGTGCGGGAGAGTTGTCCGTCTGTCCATGTGACAGGAAGTGTGAGTATACCCAACGGAATAATCACCTCATGGATGAATCCGGATATTGGCTCTGTGGTTGGAACGAGCTTCTCCTTGTCTTCGGCATCTAACTGATCGAAACACTGCCGGTACATGATGTCGGTACTGCTACCATTATCGAGGAACATATATCTTGTTCGATAATGTCCGATGACTCCCGTGATGATCAATGGCGTTGTGGAAGATGCTCCTCCTTTAACGCGTGGCATGACAACAGGTGCCTCTTTCCAGGAATCATCATGCGCGGTCGAGTAAGATCTTTTCTTCTGACTCCTGTTATGAGTCATGTAGCAGTTATGGCGACCCGAGCGCTGTACGTAATGCGCGTTGAGGTTCTTTATCTTCTTGTTACTAGCATCCGCATCTCCCTGCGAGTCTCTGGGCTTTTTCCTCACATTCTTTACTAAATGTGAGAGTTGGCCCGACTTGATCGCCTTCTCAATCTCCATCTTTAGACTATAACAATTGTCCGTCAGATGGCCATAGTCTTCGTGGTACTCGCAATACTTTGACGTGTCCACGTTTTTCCGATCTTGACTTAATTCCCTGGGCTTAGGAAATTGGACTTGTTCGGTTTTCAGTACCTCGGAGGGTGTCTTTGACAGTGGGGTCCAGTCGTAATTCTTCTTGCTTGGCGGTTTCGAATCACGTGAGTGCTTGCTGTTGAGGAATTGCCGCGCATCTTGCCCCGAAGAGTACTTCCCTTCATCTGCGGTACCCGAAATTCTTGACCACACCGATTGTTTTCCCTTGCCTTTATCATGCATGTTCGTACCTTGATTGTTGTTATGATAAAAGTTTTTCGATCGTGTAAACGAGCGTTCCGACGACGCATATACCTTTGCTGCCTCTATCAGCTCATCCCATGCTTCAGGCACACCTTCTTTCCCAGTCAAGCATCTCATGAGATCATCGTGTCGCACTCCATGGATGAATGCGGCCCTGGTAAGTTCCTCACCACAACCCAATTGTAGAGCTTCCTTATTATATCGGACAATATAATCTTCCAGGCTCTCGTTATCTTTCCGGGAGCATAACAGAATCTGAGCCTTGTCTTTCTTGTGCTTCCTCAGGTGGGAGAAGTGATTCTTGAATTTCTTTATCAGATCATCAAAATCGACAAGACTTCCGACCGGTAAACTTTCATACCATACTCTTGCCGCGCCCGTTAAGGTTTGAACAAACAGATGGCACCAAGCTTGAACCGGCCATGGTTTAGAACTGCCTGCGCAGTCGAATGCGTGTATATGATCATCTGGATCACGCAAACCATCATACTTTCCGATCGTGTTCGGCAGCTTACATTCAACTGGCATAGGTGCCAGCGCAATTCTTGCACAGAATTTGGATCTTTCCGCAAATGATTTCGGACGATATGGCTTATGCAGATCATCGTCTGGGTTAGGCTGGTTGCTGGCCACAGACTTATTACGCGGCTTCCAAGTTGGATCGGAATTGATCTCATTCTCAGATTCATAACCATCAGGTTCCCCAGTCAGGTTGACGTGGTCCTGAACGTGAGTAATCTTACCACGTTCTCCACCACGTACCGCCTGGCGGGGCTTAGCCGTATGACGAAAAGCAAGTTGTTCTTCGTTTTGAGAGTTGTCTTCAGCGTCAAAGTTCAAGGTTTTTCTTGCTTCCAATCTGGCTTTTGCTATCAGTCTCTTCTGGTACTCTGCTATAGTCTTAGCATTTTCTTGAGCCAACCATTCTTCCAGATCTTCGACAGGCTCTTCTGTCGTTTTCTTTTGCGATGCTAACGCCGACTTTCTTGGTGCAAACATTGGAAAGTTTGTAGTGGCCTGTCTCTGATTCACGTTCTTAGTCACCGTCGTTGGTGCTACTGTGTCTTGATTCGCTTGGACTCCATCATCAACATTGATGGGGTCGGCACGTTGTTCGGTTCCAGAATCCATTTGCACTAGTTTGAAAGATTGGTAGACCGTAAGGGATGGCGCCAATGAAGAAACAAATAGCCTAACCTCCTTGTAAGGATGATAGTCTAGATGCAACCACAAGATTGATCCTTCACTAGCACTTCCTGGATTAGAGTAACCTGCAATAAAGATTAAGTGGGTAGGGAGACGACTACACAAGGTAGTAGTTTATAACAAAAACGGGGGTGAATGGGGATACTATCAAGTTTGATAGCTCTTAGGGTTAGCCAAAAGTGTCCTCTCTATTAGGGAGATGATCCCTTATATAGAGGTGGACGTATGCCACCATTACCCAAAACCCTAATCGTAATGGGCCAGGCCCGATTAGGGTTGTCTCCACTACCCAAGGATTATATTAGTAAAGTGGTTAATGAATAACTATAAATAAGGAAACATGGAACAATTACCGCCTTTACAGTTGGCATTTGCGGATATCACTCCGTAATTGTAGGAAAGTAGTTAATGCTTTAAATGACGGAGGAACCTCTTTTGTGCGCGAGAAGCTATTCCGTGGGGCTGAATTCCGGGTTTGGGTATGCTCTGCGCAGTTATGAGCACCCAAACCCATCACTCACCTTCGGCTATAAATAGGAGCATCAAAGAACACTTGAAACCACACCTCCCTTCTCTAACTCCCTCGGCTCTCTCTCTCTCTCTCTCTAAGCCAAACCACACCCATCTTCACTCAAGAACCAACAAGTGCAAGCTTAGGAGAAGACTAGGAGACCCGAAGACTCTAACCATCGGCCATCCTCACTAGGTAAGTAAATCCGAGCCCTTTAAGTCCTCTATAATCGGCTTAACATGTTCACCCAACCCCTACCACAAACAATCGGTCCTAATACATAACACAAGTCACATACATTGTTTTATTTAAGAGTAATTCACTAAACTACTCACCACATTGTCTTGATACTAGCATTGATTCACGTGATCTTGCCTCAGACAACATTACAATCGGCTTTGTTATGATCAAGGGTAGTTAAAATTACATTTAGTAACATACACAACTTAGATCACTTAGAAATTCATTAATCTAAGTTTATTTGGCTTAAGTTTGAAGCTAAGGTTAATAACATAATAATCGAAGCTTAAACTTGCTACAAGATTCATAATATGTCACGATATAACACTTCAAGGTTCGAATAAGCCTAAAACAACCAAATAGATTCACTAGATAATCGGCATGATCCTTTACACCATAAGAGCACATCGGCTACTATAAGATAACGTGTGTTAAGCTAGGCCAAAACATGTGTTACCTCACAAATGGTTTCAAAAGAGGAAATAAACATATGTTAAGCAATGTTTTTCTCAAAAACCAACTACATATGGGGAATTAATGCTAATATACGGCCTAATTACCCCATGTGAGGCCCAATATAGTTCACCATGGACATCTCATACCGAAACAACAAAATATTGGGAACTATAAGTCTGTTAGAACATTAACAAGTGTCATGTACAACAAAACACACAAAACACAATGGTCCATAAGTGTCGGGTGAACAATTTGTATGATAAACAACCTCCGGATGACTTACCGTGTCCATAATGATCATAGGGTATCATTTTTCAGAACGGTGATCATCTACTAACTCACTAGACCACACACGACTCAAACAGGTGAGTTTTCTATGGCCCCATTTTACTATTTTACATTTTGGGGGAAATACATGCATCAATACTTGTGTCAATTTCAAGTGTGTGTACATTCTAGCATGACTACCATGTGGAACATGAGACATTTTGGTTCATGAGCTCACTAGTCCTCGTACATCGTTCACTGTAACCATTAGCTAGACATTTAGCCATGGAACACTATAATAGATCTATTAGGTTGACACCCTCACTCTTGGTTAGTCGCTCTAACCAGCCACATGCAAGAGAGTGTTAGTATTCTACCATACATACATTGTCTTTAGTGTACAATGCACGAGGCACCACAGTCACGAGGTTTGGTTACAGGACTCATGGTTCTCATAGTGATCATTTGCTTAGCTAGCTCATGATTGGTCAAACACGGATGACACGTTCATTTCACAGTACATTCAAAACCCATAGACTCACCAACATTATTGTTGACAAAACCCTTTATGCATGTGTTTCAAGTAACTAATGGAGGGCCACCGAGGATTGAGGGAAGGGTTCGAGCATGCACACCGTGGTATCACTTTGATGGATTTTGTCAGCTTCAAAATGCTATGTACTCAATTTTCATAAAAACAATGTTTATGCGCTCTCACTATGGATAATATTTAAATAAATTCATGACAAATTCCATCTTTTATGGTGGTACTATTTTGAATAAATGTGTATTGCTTGAACCTTGTGCTTGAAAACTTTTCGATTCATGCATTCCCGTGTTTCCGCCTAGGCGGGGTGTGACATTATCGATCATCCCTGAATTTATGCGGGGGGTGGGTTTGTCAGACCTATAGTGCTATAATCTAAACAGGCGGCTTGATCAATGTTAATGATTGTACTGTGTCTTTTTGTTACAGTCAAATTGAATCAACAAGTTTCAACAACGTAAGAATGAGTAAATGATAGTGTATAAAATGTTTAAACATGTTTCACCCCAAAATGTAAAACAGAAAAAAGGGACTATGTAAACTCACCTTAGCAAAGTCTCAAATCCTTTGTAATGGAATAGGTGTAGTCCAAACGTTGCCAAGTATTTCCCTATGTTTAAGGCAATAAATAAGTCTAAGTTTTTCTAGTCTACAAGTATTTCTAGGGTTTCTAATTTGGGGATTGATAATTGATTAATCGTTAATTAGATATTTAGTATATTTATTTTTATTTGTCAAAAAATAGTTTTAATATCTAAAAATATTAAAATTAATAAAGTCTCAAATTAAAATTTATATTTCTGTTCTAAATGAACAAAAATAATTTTGTAAAACTTTGGTATAAAATTTTAATAAATGATTTTTGAAAAACTAAAAATTGATATTTCTGTTCCAAATGAACAAAATATATATGATTAAAATAGTCAAAATTAATTAAAAATATTAATCAAACATTTTTCTGAAATAAAAATATATTTCTGAAATATTTACTGATTTGTAAGTTCAAAATAATTTTTGTGGAATTTTATAAAATTGTTTAGATATTTTTATAGAATTTTCAATTTATAATTGAATAAACTTGTAATATATTTTATATATATTAAATAAATGATTTTTGATAAACTAAAAATTGTATAATAAACTTTGTCATTAGATTAACATAAAATAATTTTTATAGAATTTATAAACCACTTTTAGTATTTAAAAACTATTTTAAAAGATTACTAGGTTAAATATATAAATAAAAGGGTCAAAAAATGTTTGTTGTGGGCAAGATTCGAACCTGCGTCAATGGCCGGTTCGTGGTTTGTATTCACAAGCCTAGACCATCTGGTCTAGACCCTGAGAACGTTTAATATCGAATTCAATTATTTATAAAGATTATTTAGATTACACCATTAACTGTTAAGAAAAAGGAATGTGTGGAGACGGGGTTCGAACTCCTGTTCTACCCGGTTTTCATGTCTTAAATAGAAATAAGATACCAACCGATCCAAAGGTCAGTTTGTGTTGGGTTTCATTTTGCGTTAATTATAAATACACCCGTTGTAGGTCTTCTTCCCCAAATAAGATAATAAGAACCCTAGATTTCTAATCAATTACAATACGCGGTTATAATTAAATTAACCATAGGGCTAATGGAGTATGATGGCCGATTAACACAATGGAACAACGGATTAGAATCATACCTAGTGCAAAAGCTCCAATTTGTGAGTCAAAAGGAACAGTCAAGAACACTTGATTATTCGCGTAGGGATGAAAAACAGAACGAATTGAGGGTGAGGGTTTAGTTTTCGGCACTTAGAGATGGTCTAAAAGGGTTCAATTTATAGGATAATATTAGGATGAGCGAATTGGAAAGTTGACCCATTCATTATGCATAGTCGCGTAAAAGGGCCTTAGAATTGGAAATGTTTAGCTGTGATTGATCGTTTATAATAGGTAAATGACCGATCAATCAATCTAGTTTCCAAATTCCACTTCAATTACGCGTTCAGGAATGATTCACGATGGTTGACCATGGCATTTGACTTTTGGGTTGTTTGACTGATTAATCTAAGGGATGTGTTAAATTAAATTCGTTTTGAATATAAACACAAGATGGCTAGATGGCCCAGTGGTTTGTGTTGGTGTTTGTTGGTTCCTAGCCCGGATCAGACTCGGGTTCGAGTCTGGTCACCAACACCTTTTTTTTTCTTTTTAAAACAGGGAAGGAGGAAGGCTTTGGGCTGGGTGGTTTGGGCTAAGGTTTAGTGGGCTGGAAGGGTGTTTGGTTTAGGATTGTGTTGGTAAATGGGTTGTTATGGTTTTGTTTTGTAAGTTTCAACTTTTTAAACTGTGTAAAATAAAATAAAAATATATTATTATTATTATTATTATTATTATTATTATTATTATTAAAATGTTTTGAAATGGGTATGATTTAGACATGGCTAGTCTTGTACAAAAAGAAGCTTAATATAAGTAAAGTGGTGATTTTACTAATCTAACAATGGAGGAAAAAAAATACGTGATGTTACACTTTCCGCCGTCTAATGAATGTTTATTTTCTAAATTATGTGTTTGTTTAATCTTGGCTATGAAACATTTCTCTTTCGCGTTCACGCCACGTGTTTCCACCTTTGTCATGGTGTGACATAACCGAGTTCTTCCGGAACTCTTTACCCATCACTTAGATACACCTTAAAGGAAATCCGACCATATTGACAAAGTGTCGTCTTCCCTCTCTACTACGATTACTGAATTCACTGGCTAATCACGTACTTATTATTATTATTATCATGTTTTTCATTAGTTACTTTCAGAATTCATCAACACATAAAGATAGTCGGTAGGCAGACAACAAGCTGCGCCGCCACCCCTTTCTGTATCGAAAATCCAAATCTGCTAAAAATAAACCCCGGCCCTTGAGGGGTGGAAAAGTTGTTGTGCACTACTCGCTGACACCAGAGCCAAAAACCGCACCAGGAACGAAAACATGTTGATTATCCTCACATGCTTTAGCGTGCTTTTCCACTTTCTTGGATTCAGCTCTCATGACCGCTTGCCCGGCCACAAACCCACTATCCCGAAGCCCAACTAAGGGGGACACCCCGGTAAGATCAACACACGCATGTTTCCCACCTTCCCAACAAAAATCTAAGACATCTGTTGGGCGCAAGGTGGACCTTCCCTCCGCGGGGTCTGTGAGAAAATTAGCTAACGCCTCTTTTCTTGGGGAGATCCCCGCTCTTCCAAGGATGTCTGCGAATGCATCCCGGACAAAATTGTGCCGATATTTAAACACTAGCAATTCCTTACAATGTAACGTATGTTCCTCATACTCATCAAGGCATGCTTTGCAGCAGACCGGACCGTTTTCATCATCGGGAAAAATTAGTATCATCAGCCGGTATTTAAGGATTGCCATGTACTCTACTGCCGACATTCGTTGCCCCAAGCCTTCGATAGGTAGCACAGTAAGGAAGTCCTGGACGTAAGGCTTTTGCAGGCATTTCAAGACGGCCTTCTGACGGGGGACAAACGGAAATCCTCCTCCAAACTTTGTGCGATTCAACTATAAAGGTATTCGCCAAAGTTTTCTGTGATTTCTTAAAGGCAGTATCCTTATTAAAAAAAACCGCCAATATCTAGGATCGTTTTATTATATTATTATTTCCTTTAGCATCATAAGTGGACAACACAACAGGTCCAATTTAACTGAATTAAATAAAATACAGAATTTTTAATTATATTATATAGACTTTGTGTTTGACTAGACTTATAATTCCGCAAAGACTATACTTTGGGAACCAAAACAAATAAACTATTTTTTTTTTAACGATTAACTAAAGTATTACCGAGTACTCTGTACACGGCCCCCAATAGTCGAAATGGGCCTCAGACGGCCTCTAGTCCATACGAACAGAGCCCTTCGGCTAGGGGTGTAAACGAGCCGAGCCCGAGCCTGACTGGGCTCGGCTCGGGCTCGTTAAGGTTTTGTGAAGCTCGAGCTCGGCTCGGTTCGAGCCTACAATCTTGAGCTCGAGCTCGGCTCGCTAGCAAAATCCAAAGCTCGAGCTCGGCTCGGCTCGAGGTGATTTGAGAATCTCAAACGAGCTCAAAGGCTCGGCTCGAGCTCGCAAAAGCTCGGCTATAACTTAGGCTCGCGAGCCTAATCGTTAAGGCTATAACTTAGGCTCGGCTATAACTTAGGCTCGGGCTCGGGTTCGGGCTCTAGCTCGTTAAGGCTCGATTAGGCTCGCCAGCCCAATCGAGCTTTGTATCTAGGGCTCGAGCTCGGGCTCGATAACTAAACGAGCCATATTTCGGGCTCGGGCTCGTTAAGGCTCGGCTCATTCGAGCTTTTTACCGAGCCGATCCCGAGCCGCTACGTGTCATTTACACCCCTACCTTCGGCCCACCTGTCTCCTGTTCCAGGGAAAACCCGGCCCACAAACCTGCCCGAAGCCACGACGGTAGTGAACAGGTAAAACCTGGAGGGATCAGGAGTCGAACCCATGACCACAAGAGTCAAGGGTCTCTCCATCACTTCCCAACTACCTACCCCACCACAAGGGTGAGAGTATCCATCACATGCCTCCCGTGAGAATCGAACCCGGCTCCCCTAAAAAAAGAAACAGCCCAAAAAAAAAACAAATAAACTATTCATTTAAATAATTCCAACATTTGGTTTATCCCATCATCCCATCACGCGCTTAAGTTTCCACCTTTTAAACCGCCAGTGCGTGACGTACAACACACCATACATACGCATACGCCTCTCTCTTAATAACCTCCTCTTTATATAAATAAAATAAAATAAATCAAGCCACACTTTATAAAACCCCCATTAACACCCACTCATCTTCATCATCAACATGAGTTACTACAATCAAAGCCAACCACCCGTCGGTGCTCCTCCTACCCAAGGTTCTTCTTCCAATTTTTCATTCAATTTTATCTATCTATTATTCCTTCAGATCTTGTTTTTGGTTAATTAATTATTATTAATGATGTTTGGTTGGTTGATTGATTGTTATAGGTTATCCGCCAGAAGGGTACCCGAAAGACGCGTACCCGCCTGCAGGGTACCCTCCACAGGGATACCCTCCGCAAGGATATCCCCAACAAGGGTACCCTCCTCCGCAGTACGCGCCTCAGCAAGGCTACCCTCCTCAGCAGCAGCAGCAGCAGCAACAACAACAGAGTCCTGGTTTTTTGGAAGGATGGTAAGTAATTACTTTTTTAAATTATGTTTATGTATGGAAGTTGGTAATTTAGTTAGTATATAGATTGACTGATGTGGGCTTTGTGTGTAAATTGATATGATGTTGACCGGTGATGACAAGGTGAAAATGGTCGTATGGGTATTTGGTCATGTCAGTCAAACATATCATATGGGCCTTGTGATTTGGTGAACACCGCCTCATATGACCATTTTAGTCGTGTTCCAATAGAGGTGGCCGTTTAAACCAAGCTTATGATTGTTTTAAGGCAGAGCAGATCATGATTGTTTGGTATCAACCCCTGCTAGATGATCGTCTTATTATTTGTGAAACAATTTGATACAGAAGGAAAAAAAAGGAGGATAGAACAGTCTTTAGTAATTTAGTGGAGGCCCAGTCCTTTTGTTTGTTTGAGAATACGTCTTTATATCGTGTTGTTGTGATCTTTATATGTTCCACATGGTTCTTTTGTGCACTTTAGCGAATAAAGCTTATCCTAAGTCGGTGGAAAACACATGTGGTTGCAACTTACGTCTCTCATTAGCGTAATCAAATATACGTGACCGTGTACGTTTTTGCTAGATTGAATGTGCACGTAGAATCGTTTACTTCCTAGTTTGGATTTTAACATTGTTTCTACAAAAAAATAGGCATATTAATTGGACCACATTCAATGTTTATAGCACACAAATGGTAAATATAACGTACAAAGAAGGCATGTTCTTTGACCACACTTTATGCTTATAGCATACAAATGGTTATGTGATATATTATTTATTTGTGATCTGAAACGAATATGCGGCTTATAATAACAATATAAGTAAATTGTATGGCTTAACTCGTCGGCATATTTGTCTACCTTTTACTTAGTTGAATAGATTATTTAGTAAATATGTTTACAAAACTATTACCATCAAGATAGTGATGTAACTGTAATTTGATTCTTTGAATGGGTCAAAGTGTTGACTTTATTTGTTAATGGTAATTGTATGCAGTTTGGCTGCGCTGTGTTGCTGTTGCTTGTTGGATGCTTGCTTTTGAGTAAAGTATGGATGGAGAGATGGTTAACAAGATTTCATTTGGGGAATCGAGAATCAGACTTGTTACCTGATTTGATCAGTACTATATCTTTTGGTTGAATAATTTTAGACTTGAAAATGTATCTAGTTGCTTCTTTTATTCTCATATTAAATATGGATGGATTGTTTGGATATCTTTTGAATTACTTACTGGTTTTATGTTTTCTAATGTTTTTCTCATTGTACACATTGGAATCTACTGTCTACATGTTTATGGCACGGTTCTAGAAGAACATGTTTGTGGCACGCGCACTATGATCCGGTCTAGGTAGGTGTGTTTTTGTTCCAGTTTTGGTGGTTTTTAGATACAACTACATGCAAAAATTGTTTGTAATGGTTTTCGTTCTCTTTAAACCGAGTTGCTGTTGAAAATTGAAATCAAAACATTCCAAGTCCAAATAATTACTACGGTTTTGCCGGTTGGCTTTAGCCTATTGGGCATCCAAAACATATACCTTTGGCACGTGTCGGTTGAATTAGACTTATTGGGCTTCTAAAACATATACCTTTGGCAAGTGTTGGGCAGACGTGTAATTTTGAAACTATGTAAAATTGATTTATTGGCCAATGGCCATCCAAAACATATACCTTTGTCACGTGTTGGGTTGATATGTGATTTTGAAACTACTAGCGGGAAACCCGCAGTGAAAAACCTGCGTGATGCGACGGTGACAAAAAATGTCATTGATTCATATGCTCTTGATGCTAATTCTTCTTCATTATAATCTCCTGAAAATTTAGTTCATAATCTTCTAAAAAATTAATCAAACAAAATAGCAAACTTTATGGTTTATAACACGTTCTTTATACAAATCATTATCATACTTATAAAGGCTTATAAAAATTTGTCCTTATCAAAGTTAATGAACACTATGATGGACTAATATGATGATAATAACACTTTGCTGCAAGATAAAAGCTCGGCATAATAATGATGCTCAACCATGATTTACCTTATTGTACGAGAAGCACAAATTATAATAGTTCGAAAGAAATTTTTTTTTTTTTTTTGACTGAATTACAAGTTTTGTCCTTTAAGTTTGTACCAGATTGCAATGCATGTCCTTTAACTTTAAAATTGATTGGTTTTGTCCTTTATCTTTTAAAATCTTGCACGTTATGTCCTTTCAACCTAACTCTGTTAATTTTCTTCGTTAAGTTGGGTCATGTACAAGGCACATGAGGGCATTTTAGTCCTTTCATGCCTTTAATTAAAAACCCTCTCAGCCACACTCATCGTCTTCTCTTTGAATCCCTGTATCTCATTGTTCAAGAAACCACCAACACCAACCCAACCTCCATTCTTCTTGCCATCATTCAACACATGTGGTCCAAATTAAAAACCCCTCTCAGCCACACTTCCCTTTGATCCAAATTGACATATTCATACCTATACTCCATGTATTTGAAGGTGTCACTAGTTCACCACTCCTTCCTGGACTTTTATTATAAACCATCATAGAGAACACAATTAGGCTACAAATCTTCACATAAACCCTATTGCTTCTCTCTCAACTATCAACCACCACTTACAATCGGAACCTAGAAATCTACCGGTCGTCACCGTTCACAACCACCCGTCAACTAACCCGTCGCCCATGTAAACCACACTACCGTCTTCAGTATCGTAGCCGAAGGACACCTCGTTCTAGATCTGTTGAAATGAGTCCGTCGTTGATGGTGGTCTGGAGTGGTGGTGGTTGTTTGCAATAGGAGGATAGTTGATGTTGATGGGAAAGAAACCGGATCTTGCTGTCTGATCTAATGTTTTTTGTTTTGGTCAGAAGCTTTGGGGATTCTTTAAGAGTGGGGTGGTAGGTGGTGGAGGGTGGGGTGGAGGGGGTGGTGGTGGTGATTGGATTACAAATTTTGTCATTTAGGTTCATATAGTGTTCTGGAATGTGGTGGTGTAGGTGGTGGTTGTAACATCACACAAATTTTCTTTATATATATATATATAGAACTCCATCGTTTATTCATCCGATTCATGTTTACAATATCTTTACCATCCATTTTGTTAATTTTTTTTGTTTAAATAATGACTTATAATCAATATTAAATTGGATTGTATTAAAAATTCTGATTTAAAAACGTTAAAAAAAATGTTTGCTTGTGCCAGGATTCGAACCCGAGTCCCTGGCGGGCTAAACCTTAACCACACCACACAAACCACTACACCATTTGGTGTTTTGTGATGTTAATTAAAACCAATTAAACTTAAACCCTTTCAAAGTCCTAGTCAAAGTCCTGGTCAAAGTCTTAGTCAAACAGTCAAAGTCTTAGTCAAATAGTCAATTCATCATAAAACCTTACTTTATGGTGTTGATCAATTTTAATGGCTAATTGAATCCAAAACTAGTATAAAAACCCACATATGACCCATTATACTTTGCACCTCTAAATCGATTGTTTCAATCCGATTAAACTTTCCCTCATACCTTTCTTCTATAGTCTATTACTTCTACAATTGAAGCTTTGATTATAAGCTCTTGTAATTGGCGAATTGGAAGCTTGATATTCTTTCTTTTTCGTTTTTTTTTTTATTTCTTCAGTTTGGACTAGCTACGTTGTTGAGTCTTTGGGATTCGCCTCGCATACATTCACAACACTTAGAGGATAATTCACCTTAGCCAATGTGAGTTTACGTAATCATGTTTATGCAATTCTTTATACTTGCAACATTATACTTAAGCAATTCTACATACATGTCTAGTTGTAAACTTTAATGCCTCATGATTTAGACAACAACAACAGTTAGACTTACGCTTCAACATACATAATCATTAGCTATGGCCAAGCCGGCGATACTCAATAATAGATCTATTGGATTGACAATCCCACCTAGATTCGTTGACCATCTTTTATGGGGAGCGCGGGTGATTGTTATCGTTGCAACATAATATTAAGGTGAACCGTGGATGACGGGATAGATCTAAACTAGTCGGAGGTTTGATTATGTGCATTCAACACTTCATGTTTATTCATGTAGACTTAAACTTACGATAGACATATGAATTGCTAAACTTTTATTTTTAAACTTAATTGCTTGACATGGCTTATGTATTCTCACCAACTTCTAGTTGACCCCCCCCCCCCCCCCCCCCATTTTTACAACTCAACAGGTAATAATGATGCTTGAAGTCTAGAGAGTTAGCATGAGAAGACAAATTGAAGTTTATGCTTATTTGGTTATTTGATGTATTAGAATTCCATTCAAGACTTATTATGTATTTTCAATTTGGGATATTTTTCTTACTTTAAATAAATTTCAATTAAAACTTGATTACCATGTGCTACTGTATACTCATTCTTACGTGACACCTCGATGTTTCCGCCATCGGTTGGGGTGTTACAGTGGTGGAGGGTGGTTCTGGAATGTGATGGTGTAGGAGGTGGAAGGAGGACCTGCAATGAATGTGGGTCAATTTACTGATATACCCTCGTGTGCAAGTCATGTGACCAAACTTAACGAAGAAAATTAACAGAGTTAGGTCGAAAGGACATAACATGCAAGATTTTAAAAGATAAAGGACAAAACCAATCAATTTTAAAGTTAAAGGACATGCCTTGCAATCTAATACAAACTTAAAGGACAAAACTTGTAATTCAGTCTTTTTTTTTACTTATTCACTTTCTTTTAGACATAGGATATTTTTGTTTCTTTTCTTAAGTAAACAATTATTATAAAACTGCATCATCTATAATCTATAACTTATAATAAAAGAATTGAATATTGATGAGGTGACAATCAATGGAAGCCTCAACCATGCAATATCTCTTTTAAGATGTGCCACATAGGATTTGATGTGGCAACTTTAGACCAATTAATATATATATATATATATATATATATATATAGTTTAACCTAATCTATTATAATTACTAAATTTAAATTGACTTATTTTAGGAAAAAAGAATTTAAAAACAAATTTAAATTTTTCTCTCTTATGTTTCCTCCCCAAATTTAAATTACGCCAAATTAACGAGCGTTTTATTATCTTTCCAACGAGTACCATAGTGCTATATAAAAAATGGAGAAAAAACGACTATTTTTTGTGGGGTTTCGTTCATACAGGAAAAAAAACACAAAGTGTTCAGGTAATTCATTAATCATGTTTTTTCTTTTAAACCAGGTTCTTATCTACGATGTTGAAATTCAGCCCAATCGCCATGGTGTCACTTTCATCAAGAGAAGCTAGGAGAAAGAATCGCGCAACACTGCAACACATGGTGTCACCTTATAACAATGTTATTTTTTTATTTATTTAATTTCAAAAGTAATAATTATTACTATTAGTATTAGTATTATTAGAGTTATTTTTTTATTTATTTAATTACAAGAGTAATAATTATTACTATTAGTATTAGTATTATTAGAATTGTTATATTTTTCAACCCCGGGACGCTCCCGAGATAAAAGCTAGTATGTGTATAAGTTAATTTAAACCCCATATTCAAACATTATAAAAACAAGAGACATAACTCAAGTATTTTATATTTTTTAGCAAACCTCAACATATTGTAACCCGTAAACATGTGATAATCTATTAGATGTGAATAATTTATTTTGTACATTATTAAACTTTTCATATGTTAACATAAATATATGTTCATCCACCATATGAGACTAAGATTTGAATTTTGTGTTTTTTATTGACCATGTCATTTGCATCTTACTTTATTCACGAGTTCTAACCATATATAATATAAAAAGCATTATCAACATTGATCTCGTTTTAACTCATCACGGTGATAGTTATCTATGCATGATTTGATGATATAGTTAATCTGAATCTCTTATTAAATTTGACGAGGTTATCATGGCTAACACAAAATAGGTGTTTGTCAAACTGAAGAGAAAGAAAGATGATGTCAAAAATATATACCAGAATACACACATATACATGTTTATAAAAGTTGAAGCTCTAACAACATCATCAAATCAGAACAAGAGTAGACAATGATGTCTTGTATGAATAAAAACAAATCATCTTTTTAAAACTAAATCTAAAAATACATACAAACATAACCAAAGTAGAGAAAAAATATATAACTTGAGTAACATTGCTTGCCGAAACAAGTTCACTTTTTTCGATGTATTCAAACGGAAAGCATCTTGCTTGGTTGTTTTCCCTTTACATTCACATTCTATCTAACCATTCTTTTTATGAACATCAAAAATTAATTTATAAGAGTTTGTTGTCTATTTAGTTTTCTCAAGTAATTACTAAATCATTTAATTTTATAAGGAGTTGCATATCTTCACTTTCTTTTTTTTTTAATTAGTATCATGTTATAAGAATGGGATGCGATATTACTATTATATAATTTAAAGCAATTTAATTGTATTTATCAATTTATCCAACAATTCATTTATTAATTTAATGCTAATATAGAAAGACCGTATTGCTCCTTATACAACTGTTATCTATAAGCAGTTTTTATAAACAGCTGTTTAGTACATATTCAGCACTTAACTTTTTGAAGTTTTAAGAGGGAAATTTTGAATTAACATCGGGAAATGTGATTTTTGCAGCTATATAATCATTATTATCGCAAATGCTTTCCTCATACACAACCATTTTCTTTCACAAATTAATTCATAAAATATCATTTCGAATTATTTGTTGAAATCTTCTCAATGGATCTTCATAACAAGATTGATAGTTTTGTTTGTGATCTCAACCAATCCAAAGATATCTGGTTTCTAAAGGTTCGTATCATACGAAAGTGGAAAGAAGGTTTTAAGATAGAAATGATATTGATTGATGAGCAGGTAATGTAATTTTTCTTTGAGGTTATTTTATATGTTCTTATTCATGATATAAATATAAATACTTCATCTGTCATGTTTTTTGTTTAATTTATGTTATGATATAAAAAAGTTCTTTCGTTGATGTTTAGTGGAAATAAAGTTTTAAGATCGAAATGGTATTGATTAATGAGCAGGTAATTGTTTTGGTAAAAAGTTACTTGCTAGAAATAACCTTGTTTTCCAATTTAGTAAAAGTGAGGTAGAGTGCTAGTATAGTAAAAACTCAGAGTTATTTTCAGGAGAGTGACTTATAAGTATAAATGAACAATAACATGACAACTATGCTCGGGATGGTTCAGGTAAAGCTGAGGATGGACAGTTGTATCCTGAGGATGCAACTGTATGGTAAATTGAAGAATCAAATAATCTAAGCTCAAGTACACGAAGAACAACACACGATGTACGAGGAAGCCCTTGATTAGTTGTAGATCGCCGGCATAAAACCTCGGGAGGAGTCTAGGCTCCTGCCTTTGTTTGTTAATATTAATAGGGTAAAAATAAGTACAACTTTGGATGAATGAGTGACGAGTGTACTAAGATTACAATGATTTATGATAAGTGTGTGAGTTTTCTATAAGCAGCAGAATGTATGTGTAGTTCAGGTGAACGTGTTGTGTCCTATACTCGTCAATCATCCCCCATTTATAATACATGAAAACAAACGAGAGATCCCGTGTAATCCGCTTGGTTAGTTAAGTTCTTTGAAGGCTTCATGTGACCATTGTAACTGTTTTAGCTGGATATAGTCGTTGAGAAACAGCTTCTATCTTCTTCGCCTACTTTTAATGCACCTCGGTTACAACTTTGACTCCTTTTTCAAGCTTGGACTTTGGCTTGCAAGTGTAACTCTTCCATCTTTGACTCTCTTGACCGAGTACTATAATATAGACGCTAAAAAGAGGTTACAAGTCCATATTATAGCTTAGTTGTACCTGCAATTATGTCATTGAAATATAATTTGTTAGTCCATCCTCAGCATGTGCACATGCTGAAATTTAGTTACATCCTGAAGTCTGTCGAGTCCTTCAGCATCCTGAGATGCTATACTTGTAACACCCCAACCGATGGCGGAAACATCGGGATGTCACGTATTGACGATTGTTCAGTAGCTCATGGTAATACATATGTTTAAATTTCATTACAAAATTGAATTACATTAAAGTCTACATCAAATAATCAAACAAAGCTTAGAACTTCAAATATCTCCTCATGCTAGCTCTAGACTTCAAGCATCGTTATTACCTGTTGAGTTGTAAAAATGGGGGGGGTCAACTAGAAGTTGGTGAGAATACATAAGCCATGTCAAGCAATTTAAGTTTAAGAATAAAAGTTTAGCAATTCATATGTCTATCGTAAGTTTAAGTCTACATGAATAAACATGAAATGTTGAATGCACATAATCAAACCTCCGACTAGTTTAGGTCCATCCCGTTATCCACGGTTCATCTTAATATTATGTTGGAACGATAACAATCACCCACGCTCCCCATAAAAGATGGTCAACGAATCTAGGTGGGATTGTCAATCCAATAGATCTATTATTGAGTATCGCCGGCTTGGCCATAGCTAATGATTATGTATATTGAAGCGAGTATAACTGTTGTTGTTGTCTAAATCATGAGGCATTTAAAGTTTACAACTAGACATGTATGTAGAATTGCTTAAGTATAATGTTGCAAGTATAAAGAATTGCATAAACATGGTTACGTAAACTCACCTTAGCAAAGTATTAAGTCTCGAGAAAAAAGTATAAGTGTAGCCCCAAAGTTGCCAAGTATTACCCTATGTATAAGGTAACAAATAAGTATAAGTCTATCTAGTCTACAAGTATTTTCTAGGGTTTCGAATTGGGGATAAGTATTCGTTTGATTAATAAATAAAATGTTTAATAAATAAGAGAAATTTGATAAATAAATAAATAAACAAAAGTCTTTTTGTAAGTTTTAGATTAAAGATGGTCACATCATAAAGTTTTAAGTATGAAAATAATTTTTATAAAATTATTTTCTTAAAAATAGAATATTTAATCTATTTATTTCAAATTGTCAAAATATAACTTTAATATTTAAAAATATTAAAATTAAAGAATTATTAAATTAAAAATTTTATTTCTGTTCTAAATAAATAGAATTAATTTGTATAAAATTTTGGTGCAAAAATATAGAAAAATGAATTTATTATGATTTATTTATGATTAAAATTAACAAAAATTGATTAAAAATATTAAATAAATGATTTTTCAGAAATAAAAATCATTTCAGAAATGTTTAATGTTATATAAACTCAGAATAATTTTTGTGGAAATTTATATAATCGTTTTGATATTTTTATAGAATTTTATAAATAAAATAGAATAAACTTGAAATATTTATTATATATATTAAATAAATAATTTTTGGAAAACTAAAAATTGTATGTTAAACTTTTCTACTAGAATAACATAAAATAATTTTTGTAGAATTTATAAAGGAGTTTTAGTATTTTAAAACTAATTTTAAAAATATAGGTGAATATATATAAAGCTTTAAATGGTAAAAAGAAATGTTTTGTTGATGCTGAGAATCGGACCCGGGTCTGGGACCGGTTCGCATTTTAATCACAAGCCTAGCCACCAACTGGGCTAGACCCTAAGAACGAATAAACTAGATTTGAAATTTATTATATAGTATATGTGAAACTGATTTATAATTTATTTAAAAGAATAGAATAAAATCGTGAAAGGTGGGACTCGAACCCGTGTGCTCCGGTTAATAATCAGACAGACACAACCACTTGATCTAGATCAGTGGTTGTGTTTGGTTTGTTTCTGTTTAAAATATATAATCATGTCTGCACGTGTTCTTCCCCAATTCAAAATCATTCGTGCCCTAGCTTAACAATAATCCGATTTACACAACAATAACCCAATTGATCATAGGGTTATTGTTGTGTAGTGGCCGACGAACAAAACCCATCAAAGAAAAAGAACTTACAAAAACGAATTCGCGTATAATGCTCGGTCAAACAGAATAGTCAACCACGAACGATTTGAAGTTTTGTAAGGTGTTATATCAGAAATTAGAGGTGAAGAGAGATGTATCGGCGAGTAGAGCTTGTTAGGAAGTGATCAATTTATAGGGTGAGGGTTCGGGTGAATGATTTGGTAAGGTTGATCGTGTTAAAACCTATGACGCGTTAATTGACACCAATTAGGTATGTTTTGACGAGGATTGATCGTGTAATAGACGCGAAAACAGTCAAGGCAATCACAATCATTCCATATCAGGATCAAAACGCGTTTGAAAAGGTTAATTTTGGTTAATTGTTCTTCACAGTTGACTTTTCAAGTCAACTGTTAAGAACTAAATACATGATATAATTAAAAGGTGTTGAAACTAAGCAAGTGTGTTGTGTAGACCAGCTGGTTTGTTGCATGGTGTTGGTTGACCTGGCTGTGGGCTCGGGTTCGAATCCCGGCCCAAGCCTTTAATTTTTTTTACAATTATTTCAATAATAATAAAATATTATAAGTATATAGTATAGTATAAGGGGTCTAAATGCGTCACGAAAATTTTTTAAAAGACGATAAATGATGAAACTTGACGTTTTATTCATAATAATCGTAACGTACAAGAATTTTTAATGCGAAATGTTACAATACTTAAGATATGAGGTCAAATCATCCTAAGGATTTTCACCACCAACAATTGTCCCTAAAAAATATATTACCGTTAATATCTCCTAAGGTAATAATATTTTTTAACCACAAGTCTTATCTAATAATCTGATGGGACGTCTTGTCAGGATAACGACTACTTTTTTGGCGATGATCAAATGATGACCGTTACACATGGTCATCTTCTGCCCCTATATCTAGAGCTCTCCTTCTCCTTTATAATCACATCGAATCTTTTAGAGAAGGTAATCTCTTTCTCTTCTTGTTCTTATTTTCTTTCAAACCTGCAAAAATATTAGCAAAATCTCGAAGATGGTTAAAAGGGCTACTAGAGCTTCTGGGAGTGCTGGAGTTCCAAATGACTTCATCCCCCAAATCTCTTAAGTCATCCTAAACAGGAGGTCTGTTCTTTTGATGACAAAGTCCAAGGTGAATAAAATGTAAATAGCTTTACTACGACTTCATAGGGATAAAGACGTTGTTTCTAGTAAGACCCCCCGACTCGATAATATTTATCGAGCTTTGAATATAAGACGCATACCACCAATTGGTGCATGTATTCCATTATGGATATGTTTAACAAAACTAGCTAGTGCCCGCAATCTGGTAGATGTAGCTAAAAGCTGGTAGCTGTAGCTTTTAAATATATTTTGGTGTTTGGCAGAGTAGATGCGGCTTTTAATAAAATGTATAAAATGACCAAAATGGGCATTAAATAAAAGCTTGTATGCATGTTTTTTTATTTATTTTTATAATAGAATGGGTATTTGTGTCATAGGAAGAGATAGCGTACATATGAACCTTAACGTGAGAAGCGTAGGAAGCATTCTCAGCCCTTAGATTATAGGTGGTGGCATGATGGTAATTAAAAACCCTAATCATGGTCGGCAAAATCTAACTAGGGGTAAATAGGAAAAAAAAACGTTAAAAGTTTTTCAAATCGAAACAATAGACCTAATTCGAAACATGATTTTTCATCATTTCAATTCGATTAAACGTTCAAAATGATTAAACAATCAAAATAACAAAAAAACATTCGATTACAATAAAAAAAACGTAAAAAATAGAAAAACAAAGATTTGCACTGGGACGATTAATCATACGAAAAACATACAATTATGAATAAACGCTTGTAATAGTTGTCAAATAGTTTCGATTTTGTTTCAATAAGTATGATTAAACATAAAATTAGCTTAAAAATAAGTTGCAGACGAAGAAGACAAAGTTGGTGAAAACAGAGGCTTTTAAACGCACGTTCATATGTTTAAAACGCACGTTGTAAATTTTAGACGCACATTGAAAAATAACGTGCATTTGTTTCTTTGAAACCACGAATTTTAAACGCACGTTCCTCCAAACCACAAATTTTAGACCCACATTTTCTGTGACCCAACTTCACGTCATCAGTTGCATTGAAATAAGCTTAGCATGCCATAAGTGGTTATATAAGAACAACACACACACACACACACACACACACACACATATATATATATATATAGGTTTAGGTTTATGTACAAAGTACATTTTTCGTACAAAGTGTGAGAAGTCTATATAGTCATCGTGTTTTAAAGTTTGGCTATAATGTTTTTTATTCCTTTTGCATTGATTTATATAGAAAAACATCAACCGTTACAATTTAAAACACAATCAAATGTATTCTAGACATTAAATTTAAAACACACTGATTATTTTCTTCGTAGGGTGTTTTAGATTGCATGTTGAGAATACATTAATTAGTGTTTTAAATTGTTAATTTTTGTGCTTTTCTATATAATACTATGCCAAAGGAACATAAAACATCATGCATAAAATTTAAAACACAATGCTATATATATATATATATATATATATATATATATATATATATATATATATATATATATATATATAGGGTGAGCTTCCTGTACAAAGTGCATTTTTCGTACAAAGTGTGAGAAGTCTATATAGGGTGAGGTTCCTGTATATATATATATATATATAGGCTATATATCCATAGGAAACTTGGTTGAGTTGGAGAATCCCTTGAAACCCATCTTATGGTCACCATCCTTCCACATCCACCATTTTGTCTTTTGTGAGGAAGGGTAAGATTGTCATTCCACCTTACCACACCTTTTCATTTCTGACCAACGATTTAAATAAACATCACACACTCATACTAGTCTCTATCTCACACACCCCTCTCTCTCTCTCTCTCTATCTCTCTCTCACAGACACACACTACTTTCTCTCTCTCACACACACACACACTCCTCTCTCTCTTGCTCGAAACAGATCTGAATGGGGGTTGGATCTCGAAACAGATCTAAATGGGGGTGGGGGTGGGGGTGGGATCTCGAACGTGGTGGGTTTTTGTGGTTGCGGAGATAGGTGGGTGGTGGTCTACGGTTGGTTTGGAGGTGATGGTGATGGTGGTTTTTGGAGGTGATGGTGATGGTGGTCGACGGTGGTTTTGGAGGTGATGAGCGGTGGTCAACAGATCTGAATCAGGTATGTTTGTTGTTGTTGTTATTATTATTTTTATTATTGTTATTATTTTCCATGTTTTAGAAGGAGGAAAGCTACTGTACGTGTTTATGGTGACAACAGCTCATGGATAAAAGAGCTGGAAAATCAAGAGCTACCCTATATTAAACTTAGATCTACGTAGATCTTCAGCTAAAAGATTTAGTTCAGGCCCATCCCAGGTACTCTACCTCTGAAACAAAGTTATATTTTTCATTTTCTATGATTTTAATATACTTAAGATATGTGAAGATTCTTCGTTGTTTATTGAGTTGGGTATGACAAATCTATGACCTTTAAATGCTTTTTTTTGTCCTTAAAAAGTTATAAATCTTACTACTGATGAGATTTACTTAATTCTGTGCTCTTGACCTCTTGTATATATCTTAATAGTGCTTGTTAAATGTTGTGTTTTCACATTCCTCATTTCATCTACATCTGAATCATGCCTGCTTATTTTCAGGTTCGGGCAGGATGTTTCTCAGACATTGTATTATTATTGAGAGTGAAGTATGCCTTTAAAGAACAATCCATTGTATTATTATTATTATTATTATTATTATTATTATTATTATTATTATTATTATTATTATGGTTTTAGGTTTCAGATCTTAGATTTTTTGTGTTGAATGAAAAAGATGTTTGAAAATATGTGTTGTTGAATATATGTCAAAGTTTGAAATTTTTTGGGTATGAATTCAAAACAGGTTACATAAGCACCATAAACTACGATACGTATGTAAATATATAAAATTGCTCTTTTTACAGTGTAACATGTTTTAAAATGTAACATGTCTCGGTTACATAAGCACCATAAACTACGATACGTATGTAAATATATAAAATTGCTCTTTTTACAGTGTAACATGTTTTAAAATGTAACAATGTAAATACATACAAATGACACGTATAACACGTTACAACGCAACACATAAGTTGTTACAGAGAAATCTGATTGATTGTTACCAATAAAAAGGTTAAAAAAATTAAAAAAATGTAAAAGCAAGGAAAAAGTGAGGAGAGAGGAGAGAGAGTCAGGAGAGAGAAGATGTATTTCACAATTCTCAATGCATTTTGTCATTTTCTAATTTAACTTTCCAAAACTACCCTTTTGAATTAAAAAAATAAAAAAGATAACTATTTTAATATTATAAAATAAGTTGATGAATCTGAACCATTGATCTAGTAGATCAAGGGTTGATATAGGGTTTCTTGAGTTTCTCCAACTCAAGGGAGTTTCTAATTTATCCTTATCCTATATATATATATATATATATATATATATATATATATATATATATATATATATATATATATAGGGTGAGGTTCCTGTACAAAGTGCATTTTTCGTACAAAGTGTGAGAAGTCTATATAGGCACTGTGTTTTATATTTTAGGAATGATGTTTTATATTATTTTAGCATAGAATTATATAGAAAAACACAAAATGTGACAATTTAAAACACTAATCAATGTACTTCTCGAAATGCAATCTAAAACACCATGTGAAGAGAGTAATCAGTGTGTTTTGAATTTTATGTCTAGAATACATTTGATTGTGTTTTAAATTGTTGTGTTTGGTGTTTTTTAATATAATATAATGTAAAAGGAATCGAAAACATCATAGCCAAATTTAAAACACAATAACTACATAGACTTCTCACACTTTGTATGAAAAATGCACTTTGTACAGGAACCTATACCTATATATATATATATATATATAGTATAAGTATCTAGAAAACTCACCTTATTTGGTAAACTCTAGAAACCCATCCAAGGGTTTATAATTGGCCACATCACGCACATAATTATTAAGCTTTAAGGGTAGGATAGTCTTTACCCCCAACCATCACATCTCTCTCTCTCTCTCTCTCTTTTGTCAGATTAGTTTTTTTTTTCTTATTTTAAAATTTATCATATATGTATCTCATCTCTCTCTTAAATCTGTATATCTCATCTCTCTCTTAATATCTGTATTCTATCTGCCTCCCTCTCTTAGATCTGGTTTCAAACCCGAAACCCTCCTCCACAACCACCATCAACACCTCCGAACCCTCACCACCGTCTGTCTTTACGTTTGGAATAGATCTGTCCCGATTGGTAGTAGGAAAGAGTGGGTGTGGTTGGTGTCTTTGGTGGGGGGCTTGGCCGGAGCATTGCCGGAGAAGGAGGAGAAGGGACCACCGTCATCAACGCCTCCGTCTTCCACCGGCAACCGCATCATTAATTCCGGGGAGTGGTAACAAAGGTTAGATGAAACGAAAAGTCTTTTCTTCTTTGGATTTGAGTAATGAGATAAACAAATGGCCGGAACAGGTTTGCTGCTCTCCCCCCTCTCTCTCTCTGCAACTCAACTCTCTCTCTCTCTCTCTCTCTCTCTCTCGATCTTGACAGGGTGTAATCGGTATGGAAAAGGGTGGGTGATGTCGTCGGAGCCCCACCGTGGGTGGAGGAGGACCACCGCCTCCTTTCTTTCTCTAGTTCCTCTCTCTCTCTCTCTCCCTCTCTCTCTCTCTTCTCTTTCTCTGGTTATTGTTGTATGTGTGATATGTTTTGTGAGAATATAAAAGGGGACAAGTGTCCCATATGTGACTAATCTAATCAGTCATGGTTGGTTCGTTTTCCAGTATCTGCTCGGTTACGCAACTAGCCTTCGTATACAATGTTTATTTTATCTTACCAAAAATAGTTATTCAGTTCTTAAGTTTGGTTTCACATTAAGTATTCATTACTATCTATGATTTATTTATTCGTTATAATACTTTAAGCGCGAAAATTTTTGGGTCGGAAACCGGGGTGTTACAAAACCCGATACCCGTAGGTAAACCCGATACCCGACGGGTAATTACCCGACAAATACCCGACGGGTTTTGGGTCGGGTATGGAGTGTGTTAGTAAAAATAATATAACATCATAATTCATAGGTTAACATGTGTTATTTGGGTTTTGTTCGAGGGAGGCAAACGAGCCGAGACACTCACGAGCAATATAGGTTAACATGTGTTATTTGGTACTACTGTTAATATCTCATCTATTGTTTTGCAGTTGATAACGAAGACCACTACTGGTTAACATATGTTAACAAACGAAGTCGAAGGAAGCCGAGAAAAATATGTAGAAAAACTTTTTAATAACGTTTTCTTTTTTGTACTCAATGTATAGAGTTACTAGATTTATTTTGTTAAAGTGGTTAATAGTTTGTAATGATACTTTGTAATAACGCGTGTTAATAGGTAATGATACTTAGTATGTTAAAAGATGAGTTGGTCACACCGGTTAATATCTCATCTATTGTTTTGCAGTTGATAACGAAGACCACCACTGGTTAACATATGTTAACAAACGAAGTCGAAGGAAGCCGAGAAAAATATGTA
Source organism: Ambrosia trifida (assembly GCA_028751855.1). Classification (NCBI taxonomy): domain Eukaryota; kingdom Viridiplantae; phylum Streptophyta; class Magnoliopsida; order Asterales; family Asteraceae; genus Ambrosia; species Ambrosia trifida. Next base: position 159,925,615 of record CM054123.1, on the reverse strand, counting down.
GAAAACTTTTTAATAACGTTTTCTTTTTTGTACTCAGTGTATAGAGTTACTAGATTTATTTTGTTAAAGTGGTTAATAGTTTGTAATGATACTTTGTAATAACGTGTGTTAATAGTTTGTGTGCTTTATTTCTCGGTAAACTTATGATGTGAAAACTATGACCAACTAACACATGTTAACTTTATCAGATTAGATAACACATGTTAGCCCTTTATGACCAACTAACACATGTTACCCTCGTATGCAACATTAACACATTTTTGTACTTGCCCCATTATAATAATATTTTCTTAAACAAAAAGTATGAGAAAGGGTGTGACATAACCCGTTATAATAATATTTTCTTAAACAAAAAGTAGGAGAGAGGAGAGAGATGGTGTGCCATGACCCATTATAATAATATTTTCTTTATCAGATTAGATAACACATGTTAGCTTTTTTATGACCAACTAACACATGTTAACATGGTCTATGTAGGTGGATAGGAGATGCAATCACTACTTTGAACAAATGCAAATGGTGGTGAATTCTTTTGATGTAGTGATAGTTTGTAATGATACTTTGTAATAATATTTTTTAAACAAAAAGTAGGAGAGAGGAGAGAGATGGTGTGACATGACCCATTATAATAATATTTTCTTTTTCATATTAGATTGACACATGTTAGCCCTTTATGACCAACTAACACATGTTAACATTCCATGCAGTTCAATAGTTTGTAATGATACTTTGTAATAACATGTGTTAATAGTTTGTGTGCTTTATTTTCTTAGTAAACTTAAGAAGTGAAAACTATAGGGGTATATGGGGGCAACAGGTTTAACATACGTTACCACACCACACATACTAACAAATGTTAGATCTTCTCATGAGTATATGGGGGCAATAGGTTTAACTTTTATTAGATTAGATTAACACATGTTAGCCATCTCTCTCCTCTCTCCTACTTTTGTTTAAGAAAATATTATTAAGGTTGTTTTTAGGCGGTTTATTAAGGTTTTGAAAAGGCTAGTAACATATGTTAATACATGTTAACAGGTTTAATATCTCTACTAAGGGTTTTTTTTTTCAATAAGGCTGGTAAGATATGTTAACACATGTTAACACTTTTAATATATCAAACTTTGGTGTTTTGTTTTTAGCACAAACTATCTGATGATTTGAGCCACAATCAACATCATTAGATAACACATGTTAACACTTTTAATATCTCAACTATGATTTCTTGTTTTTAGCACCAACTATCTGATGATTTCAGTAACAGTCAACACCTTTAGATTTTTTGAATTAACATGCGTTAAAGCAGACAACAGCTGATCATCTTAGTAACAGTGATAGATTGTTTAGTCAATAACACATGTTAACAATTTTTTTTTCTGCAGCTGTTAATGAAGACCCTCCCCCGCACTTCTTGATTGAAACTCCCAACGGAACCTTTCCCCACGATTTCTTTTACCAACCTTATTCTTTTGCCTCCTTGACCCGACTCCTCCTTCCTAATAGTCGTTATCCCCTGGCTTAATCTATGTCTTAAACCCCTAATCAACACCCACACCATCACTGCTATTATCTCCTCCTTTGACCTGCGGCTGCTATCAATCGACCCTACATCACCATCGAGGCTCCATTCCTATCATCATCCAATCCCTAATTCAACTGAACCCTAACCTGTACGACCATAACCATCATCGGAACACCACCAACGACCACCATAATTCCACCGTCAGTTAACCCTTAGCGCCGCCTCCCACATCCACCACCGTAACCTACACAACTCACCTTAACCATTACAGTCCCCAATCATCATCAATCGCCCTAATTACTAACAAGGAACGTAAAGGAAACTGGTTTACCTTGGTTGCTGGTCCTCCTTGTCAGAACTCCACTCGAACTCCGGTCACCATCTTCCTTAAAAACCCCAAATCAACGCAGAAACCCTAGTCGGAACTCCACCGCCTTGGTTGTCGGTCCTCCTTGTCGGAACTCCACTCGTCCTCCTTTCTATCTCACTTTCTCTCACCTCTATTTCTTTCTCATCTTCTCGGTTTCTCTCTCTCTCTCTCTCTCTCTCTCTCTCTCTCTCTTTAGCTCAGATCTGTACACGTGATGATGGTGATGTATCATTTAGAGGACAAACGACGGTGACTGGTTTTATTGTTATTGTGATAGATTGGGTCAAGGTTTGCTCATGGAGAAGATGAAGAGCGGGTGGAATGAAGTTGGAGAAGATAGAGAGGAGAGAGGAGAGAGGTATGATGGTGTTAGGATTATGAATCTGACATGAAAGGGGGAAAAGAAAGTGTTTTACTTTCCTATTTTACCCTTGTTTGTACTTTTTACTTTTAATCAACCATTTTATTAAATCAAAAATCAACTTTTAATATAGGCCATTGATCAACCTAAATGAATGGATGTGATGGAGTTTCCAAGGTTTACTATATAACTTGGGTTTCCACAATATCCCTTCCCTATATATATATATATATATATATATATATCCCTTCCCTATATATATATATATATATATATATATATAGGTGACGAACAGAAGACGACGCTGATGGTGACGAACAGAAGACGACGCTGATGGTGACGAACAGAAGACGACGGTGGTGTTGGTTTGGATGGTTTCAGGTTATATAAGACGACGACGATGATGTGAATGGTGGTGGGGGTGTGAATCTTAACAGGTATGGGTATGTTGACGAATTTTGTAGAATGTTTGGTTGTTTTACATTGATGTAATACATTTTTTGTTGATGTTTTGTGGGGCATTTACCATGGTGTACTATGTATTTTTTTTTACACTAGCGTAATACGAATGTATAAATTTTACACTAGCGTAATATGAATGTATAGATGTTTGTTTGGTTTTTACACTAGCGTATTTGTTTGTAATAGTTTTGTGTGGTAGATTTACACTAGTGTAAAAACCAAACAAACATCTATACATTCATATTATGCTAGTGTAAAATTTATACATTCGTATTATGCTAGTGTAAAAAAAAATACATAGTACACCATGGTAAATGCCCCACAAAACATCAACAAAAAATGTATTACATCAATGTAAAACAACCAAACATTCTACAAAATTCGTCAACATACCCATACCTGTTAAGATTCACACCCCCACCACCATTCACATCATCGTCGTCGTCTTATATAACCTGAAACCATCCAAACCAACACCACCACCGTCGTCGTCTTCTGTTCGTCACCATCAGCGTCGTCTTCTGTTCGTCACCACCACCCGTCACCATCCAGATCTGTTCGTCACCATCACAAGAATAAACCAAACAAGAATCAAATCCCCAAATCAAATCCCCAAAACACTAGTGTAAAAAACCAAAACTATAAAAGATAATGGTGTGTTTTCTTACATCAAACTTTCTATACATTTATACTTACACTGGTGTAACTGGTGTTTTACACCAGTGTTTTCATAAATCATACTAAACCATCATTCTTCATCTTTACATCATCATCTTCTTGACCCCAAAAAAGACATCATCTTCACAGCAATGACTATTTCATAGAGAAAAATAAACTGTTTAGGAGTCATTCATGAACATACATATATAAACTGAAATCAGATCAAGAAGAGGTAGCAAAACATCATAAAATTCCTAACAAAACCCCAACTTTTCAACAAAAATCAAATTTTTACATAATAATAATAATAATAACAATAATAACAATAACAATAACAGAAATAATAATAATAATAATAATAATAATAATAATAATAACAGAAATAATAATAATAACAATAATAATAATAATAATAAACATACCGTCTTCAATCTTCATCATCACCATCAGCCATTCGAAAACCCCCAATCAAAAACAGATATGGCCTTCGAAAACCCCCAATCAAAAAAAGATCTGGCCTCCCCCGTCACTAAACAGATCTGGCCTCCGAACCCCTTATTCACCACCATCATCGAACCCCCTATCGAAAAAACCACCACCGTCAACTTCACCCCGGCCACCCCCTGTCACCATGAACCACCTCCACTCCCCCTGTCACCATGAACCACCTCCACTCCCCCCGTCACTAAACACCATCACCATCAAAAACTCATCGTCTGTTCATCGAAACCCACCATCGTCATCAAAAACTCATCGTCTGTTCATCGAAACCACCGTCACTAAACACCTCCACCCCCTGTTCATCGAAACCCACCATCGTCATCATCTGGGCCACCATCATCATCATCATGGATGAACATATCGGTGTTGTGTTGGAATCTGTGTGAGAGAGAGAGAGAGATGAAGAAAGAGAGAGTTGAAGAGAGAGGGTGAGAGAGAGATGAAGCATTTGGAGGGTTGGGTTTTAAAAAAGAGAGAGAAGACATATTAATAATATCATTATTTAATAGAGTGGTCATTTCAGGGTTTCAAAATTACTAAAATACCCATAATTAACAATGTGCAATTACCTTTTTAACCCTCATTAAAATAATACTAAAGAATACAAAGTTGGGGATGTGTCACTTAGTGATTGGTCCAGATGAGTTCTCAAGTTCTTGTAACTCACACGAGTTTTCAAAATATCCGGATCCTATATATATATACTAGTTTATACCCCGGGAGCGTCCCGGGTTGAGAAATCTAAGTAAAGTGAATAAAATTAGAAGTATCTAAACTATAAAAATGGCAGCTGCCAATATATGATTAATGAATATTATTATTATTATTATTATTATTATTATTATTATTATTATTATTATTATTATTATAAACAAATCTCTGCTATAAGTTATCATATTCTAATATAAAAAAAAGGTAATTGAGTCGGGTATCACCTAATCCCAGGCCCGACCCAAACCCACAATTTTTTTGTAAACTAATTTCATACCTAACACAATACTTGTCGGGTTACAAAAAATAGTCGTTTTTTCTCCGTTTTTTATATAACACTATGGTACTCGTTGGAAAGATAATAAAACGCTCGTTAATTTGGTGTAATTTTTTTTCTTTAAAAAATCTCGTATATAAAAGATATTAACATTTAAAAGTTATGAGATGAAACATGAGAGAGAAAATAATAAAGTTTTAATATTTACATTTAGTAGATTAGGTATTTAATAGATTATGTTAAATCATATTTAAACCATATTTATTTGTTTTTTAATTGGTCTAGAGTTGACACATCATATTCTATGTGGCATCTCTCAAAAGAGAGATTGCATAATATTATGACATGTCATTAAAAATGCTTTGGTTTATTATATATATATATATAAAAGAATTGAACATTGCTGACGTGGCGTGCAATAGTGCCTTCAACCTCTCCATGGAACTGCCACGTGGCATCATAATTGAAAGATTTTAGTGTTTTTGAATTATTTCCTTTTTAATTAAAAAAAAGATAAACATAAAACCCTAAATTTATCTCTCTATCTCTCAATTCTCAATTACTTAAATTAAATTGAGTTATTTTAGAAAAAAAAAGAATTTAAAAACAAATTTAAATTTTTCTCTCTTATGTTTCTCCCATAATTTTTAAACGTTAATATCTTTTATATTCAAGATTTTTTAAATAAAAAAATTACACCAAATTAACGAGCGTTTTATTATCTTTCCAACGAGTACCATAGTGCTATATAAAAAACGGAGAAAAAAACGACTATTTTTTTTGGCTTATGTTCATAAAAAAAAAACACAGTGTTCAGGTTATTCATTAATCATGTTTTTTTCTTTTAAACCAGGTTCTTATCTACGATGTTGAAATTCAGCCCAATCGTCATGCTATCATTGGAATTTTACTCTTCTAAAGATGGATAGGTATACTTCATCAAGAGAAGCTAGGAGAAAGAATCGCGCAACACTGCAACACATGGTGTCACCTTATAACAAGGTTATTTTTTTAGTTATTTAATTACAAGAGTAATAATTATTACTATTAGTATTAGTATCATTAGAATGCTTATATTTTTCAACCCCCATCATGAATTCTACATCTATATAAGTCAAAGTCAAATTGTAACATATTTTAAATTACGTGAAGATGATTATATGTTGAAAGTTATCTTTTTAATATTGTATTATGTTTAATATGGTTTATGTTTTTTATTTTTTAACTTCTTAAATAAATGTTTTTTTTAACTAAGATTGATTATGTTTAAGTTATTTATTTTTTTCGTGATTTGAGTTTTCTTCTTTTATCATTTTTTATTAACTTATATTAAAATTTTCAATCCCGGGACCTTCCCGGGGTAGTCAGCTAGTATATATATATATATATATATATATATATATATATATATATATAGGGGAATGATAAATTGAAAACCCTCTTGAGTTGAGAAAACCTTGGAAACCCATGTAAAAAATCAATTTTTTTTTTTGAAAAAAATAACCAATGTAAAATACATGTTTTTAAGCATTTTGGGCCAAAAAAATATAAAAAGCGCCGAAGGGATTTTTTTTAAAAAAATAAACAAAGTTGCTAAAAAAACATATGTTTTCAGCTATTTGCTGTTTTTTAACAGGTGTAAACATGTGTTTTCACAGCTTTGTTTATTTTTTTAAAAAAATTCCCTTCGGCGCTTTTTTTATTTTTTTGGCCCAAAACACTTAAAAACATGTATTTTACATTGGTTATTTTTTTCAAAAAAAAAATAACAATTTTTTACATGGGTTTCCAAGGTTTTCTCAACTCAAGAGGGTTTTCATTAAGATCCTGTACAAAGTGTTTTTTTTGTGAGAAGTGTGAGAAGTATTAAAAATTGATACTTAGGCATCATTTTTTGAACTTAGTCGTGATGTTTTGGATTGTTTTGCCTATAAAAACACCAAACATAACAATTAAAAACCGAAAACAATGTATTTTAGGCTTAAAACTTAAAACACCATGCTAAGAACATTAGCAATGTGTTTTAAGCGTTAAGTAGTGTGTTTTAGCTGTTTTTTAAATTTAATGACTATAATACATTGTATTGTGTTTTAGATTGTTGTGTTTGGTGTTTTTCAAGTTAAAACAACCTAAAACATCATTCCTAAATTCAAAACATGATGTCTACATGTCAATTCTTAGTCATTCTCACACTTCTCACGAAAAATGTACTTTGTACAGGATCCTAAACCTATATATATATATATATATATATATATATATATATATATATATATATATATAGGGTAGAGATCCTAAGAGAACCAACCCCTATTTGAGAACTGAGAGAACCATTCTGAGCCACACATTTCATATAAAGGCAAAAAAAAATTTTTTTTTTTTTTTTTTTTTTTTTTTTTTGCTTTAATCGCACATTTTTATGCAAAGAAATTTTTTTTTATTTTTTTTGAATTTTTTTTTCATTTATACATATGTGTATATGACAATTATACATATGTGTATATAGCAATTATACATATATGTATATAGTATATACATATATGTATATAGCATTTTTCAGCTATACATATGTGTATATTTCAGTTATACATATGTGTATATAGCATTATACATATGTGTATAATGCAATTATACACATGTGTATACTGAAAAAAAATACAAAAAAAATAAAAAATTTTTTTTTCCTTACATATAAAGCAGCGATTTTTGCAAAAAAAAAAAAAAAAAAAAAAAAAAAAAAAAAAAAAAAAAAAAAAAAAAAAATTTGCCTTAGAGAAATGTGTGGCCCAGAATGGTTCTCTAGTTCTCAATTTGAGAAAAGGTTCTCATTTGAACCAAATCCTATATATATATATATATATATATATAGGCAGTACATTGAAAGTGTCCCACTAGTCATTGCTTTTCCATTTTCCTAAAACTTAAGGTGATGCTTTGCTTTATAACATGAATTCTACTCAGTTTTGGCCTTTGGGTCGGTTATCAAGGTTATGACTTATGAATGAACATGAATTCTGACTTCTGTGATCCTTATCTTGTTGAACCTTGTTATTACTCCTTTGTTCGCCCCATCATTGACTACATGCCATAATATGTCATACATATGTTGTTGACAACAAAAAGAGCACAAGAAGAAATATATAATCAAACACACCTTTATAATATATAAACGCACCTTCATTGAAACTGCTTCCTGAATATTACCTTTAATCACCATAAACAAACACACCTTTATGACCATAAACGCACCTTTAATGACCATAAAACAAACGCACCTTATAATATTCTTGAAGTCAATTTAAAGTATTGTATGCAAGTCAAATTGAAAGCATTATTAGTATAATTTAATAAATCACAAAAAAGGGCATTAATCACTATTATATACGGAAGAGCTGACGTCTTCGGCAGCGTCGGAGAGTACCGGCAACGGCAACAGAGCATCTCTAAAACAGGTGGCCCTTCGTTTCATGTTTTGGATCAATTGAATCGATCGTGAATCGAAATAAGTTGATCGATCGTGAATTGAATCTGAATTATTGTCAAAACTAGTTAATCGATTACGTCGTTAATTTCTTCAATCGAAATGCAATATTTGATTCTGTATTGAATCAGTGGTTGAAAAAACAAAAATGTCTAAACTACCCTTGTAATCAAATAGGATTGAGTTTATTAACCCTAACCATAGTTTACAGATGGCATGATTTGGTGGCTTCATACACTTTCTATGTTAAGATTCTTTTCTATCGTATAATTTTTCTTAAACACTAGTAGTAGTAGCTTTTTAATATAGAGTTTTTATCTAACCTAAAAACTTCAAACTTAGGCCATGTTTGGCTAAACTTTTCTAAAACTCCTTATGATTTCTCCATCCTCAAAAGCTTCTTTTCTTCATAAGTCACAAATTGTGCCTTATGACTTTTGCCCCATTTTCAAAGGCTAAAATCTTTCAAAAGTCTTTTTCCAAACAATTACCCAAACACTTTTATTTCGTTTTCTCTTTTTCATCGTAAGTCATAAGTCAAAAATAGCTCATCACCTTACTCAAACAAACAGAAGTTTTTTATTTTACTAAAAAACTGTAAAACCCTATTCTCAAACCCTCAGCTGCTGCCTTTTTCTACTTGTGCCACCTCTCAGTCGCAAGTCGCAACACCGCCTCAGTGTCCGTCAGTCTCCGGTTCTTCTAAATCCGCCCTTATATTTATTAATTGTTTATGATTTTATATTAATTGTTGAAACATCTATTTTACACTGTCTACAATCGTTGTTTGTGGGTTCTGTAATTAGCTATCTTGTGAGTTTTTTTCCTCGTTTTGGTTGATTATTGTGCAGTCATAGTTATGTTTTGTTTCGTTTCAAGGAACAAGTGGGTATTAAAAACTTTACATCTTTTAGAATAATAATCAATAAGTTTTCTAGTTGTAGCTAGGGATGAGATCGCTATTGTACCGTTACTAATATTGAAAATACCGACACCGAATTTTCGAAAAAGTGGGTACCGAATCTTTCGGTATCGGTATGGTACCAGAATTCGTTACAAAATGGTCTCTATATATGGTATAACTGATACCAATACTGAAAGTACCAATACCGATTTTTTGGAAAAGTGGGCTTTCAACACCTTACCTAATCTATAGATATGCTCATCCCTAGTTGTAGCCATAGCAGTCAAAGGCGCTAATGGGTGTAAGCGCTGCAAAACTTCCTTGCCTTCAGCAAGATTTAAAAAAAAAAAAAAAAAAAAGTCTGAACCAGGCTTAACTGGTCTAAAACAATCTTAACAACCCAAAAACCAGTTTAAACTATTCTAAAACAGTCTAAGCACATGTCTAAATCAGCTAAAAATGCCCTGGAACACACGTGTCTCGGCGCACTCTTTTTAAGTGCCTTGCGTCTAGGCGACAGGGCCACTCTTTGCGCCTTTGACTACCTATGTTTTAGCTGCCTGATTAGGAGATGTGTCATTTTTCAGTATATTCTGGTACAGGTTTTTGAAAATATCCCCCAAATTGGTGAATAACATTGGGCCTTTTTACACTGTAATCGCAGGGCACCGTGTGAAGTTTATATATGTGTTGAAGACTAGAGTCGAATTTTATATAGTTCCAGCAGCCGTTCTTCCAATGCTGAGGCTTCTTATTGGAGGTAGGTAAGACTTTTTGTTCTTGCCATCCATCATGATCTTATGCTTCCTATCACATTATAAAGATCTTATATTATTTGGTTCCTTTAATTTATATATGTTTATTTGGTTTTATTTTGGCACTTCCAAGTCATTGTCACTACGACATGACATTACCATTGTTTACGTTATTCATATAACCTTCTTTATGTTGTTAGTTGGATTATTATGTTCATAGTTTCTGCAGATTCATGTAGGCTGACTAGTTTTATTGTGTGTTCTGTTCCAGATCGCTGCCAAACTGCAAAAGTAGCTACATTCCAAAAATTACTCTTTCTAGTCGGTGCCTTCACACGTCATATTCAAACTATATCCAAACTTCATCAAATGAAAGTTGGAGCAATGATCGGGGGATTGATGTCGACCTTCTATTTCACTCAAGCACGAATATCCACATCGCCAAATGCGTTCATACATTACTTATTGTGTTGGGGAAGGTCCAAAGCTTATTCATTTCCACCAGACTTCTCAATCTTTATTCCAATATTGGTAGTATCTCTTTATGCCAACAAACTTTTGATCAAATCTCGAACAAAGATGTTTACACATGGAATTCTATTATATCCGCATATGTCCGCAATGGCATTCCTAGTGACGCTGTAAATTGTTTATACAAAATGTTGAAATCTGAAATAAAGCCCGATTTTTATACTTTTCCACCTGTTTTAAAAGCGTGTCGGGCTTTACATGATGGGAGTAGAATACATGCGTTGATTTTAAAAACGGGTTTAGAATGGGATGTCTTTGTGGCTGCTTCGCTAGTGCATATGTACTGTCGGTTTGGTTTGTTCGATGCTGCTTACCAAATATTTGAAAATATGCCGTTTAGAGACATGGGTTGCTGGAATGCTATAATCTCGGGGTTTTGTCAGAATGGTAAAGGTGAAAAGGCGTTGGAGGTCTTGGATGAGATGAGACTTGAAGGGATTAAAATGGATTCGGTAACGGTCTCCACTATACTTCCTGTTTGTGCACAAATGGATGATATGGTGCAAGGAAGATTGACACATTTGTATGTTGTGAAACACGGGTTGGAGTCTGATATGTTTGTTGGCAACGCGTTCATAAACTTTTATGCAAAGTTTGGTGAAGTAGAGCATGCACGGAAATTTTTTGATAATTTGGTGACGAGAGATTTGGTATCGTGGAATTCAATCATTGCTGCTTATGAGCAGAATAATAATCCGGATTGTGCTCTTAACTTCTTTTATGAGATGCAAATCAATGGATTTAAGCCCGATTTGTTGACATTAGTAAGCGTTGCTTCGAGTATTGCGCAGTCTCGGGATTCTCAAAGCAGTAGATGCGTACACGGTTTCATAGTAAGGAGATGTTGGTTTGAAAAGGACGTGATAATCGGGAACGCTGTGGTTGACATGTATGCAAAACTGGGAAATGTTGATTCTGCACGGAAATTATTTGATAGAATTCATCTTAAAGATGTGGTTTCTTGGAACACGATGATTACAGGGTACGGTCAAAACGGCCTTGCAGATGATGCCATTGAAGTGTACCGTATGATGATAGGAACTGAATTCGTCACACCAAATCAAGGAACTTGGGCTAGCATTATCCCGGCTTATGCTCATGTTGGAGCCCTAAAGGAAGGGGCGACAACCCATGGACGCGTCTTGAAAACGGGTCTACTTTTGGATGTCTTCATAGCAACATGTCTAATTGATCTTTACGGAAAATGTGGGAAAGTGGAAGACACGATGAATTTATTTTATGAAGTACCGAAAACGAGTTCGGTCCCATGGAATGCTGTGATATCATGTCTTGGCATACACGGACATGGAGAAACGTCTCTGAAGCTGTTTAGAAACATGCTCGATGACGGGGTTCGGCCCGACGCTATAACTTTCATTTCCCTATTATCAGCGTGTAGCCATTCGGGCTTAGTTGAGCAGGGTGAGTGGTGCTTCAATGTCATGCAACATGAATACGGGATCAAACCTACCTTGAAGCATTATGGGTGCTTGGTCGATTTGTTGGGTCGGGCCGGACAATTAGAAAAGGCGTATGATTTTATCAAAAATATGCCTTTACAGCCCGATGCTTCGGTTTGGGGTGCTCTTTTGGGTGCATGTAGGATTCATGGAAATGCTGATTTGGGTAAGGTGGCTTCAGATAGATTATTAGAAGTTGATCCAGGCAATGTTGGATATTACGTGCTTTTGTCAAATATATACGCGAATGCGGGTAAATGGGATGGCGTGAATACAGTGAGATCATTGGCTACCAGTAAGGGATTAAAGAAAACGCCTGGCTGGAGCTCGATTGAATTAAACAATAAAATGGAGGTTTTTTACACCGGGAACCAATCACATCCCCAATGTGATCAAATATACCAAGAGTTGGAAAATTTAACGGCAAAAATGAAGATTCTTGGATATATTCCAGATTACAGTTTTGTGTTGCAGGATGTTGAGGAGGATGAAAAGCAGCATATTCTTACTAGTCATAGTGAGAGATTGGCAATCGCGTATGGAATTATCAATACTCCAGCACGAACGCGTATTAGAATATTTAAGAATTTGCGCGTATGTGGAGACTGTCATACTGCCACCAAGTTTATATCTAAGATGACCGAGAGGGAAATCATTGTGAGGGATTCTAATCGGTTTCATAATTTTAAGGATGGTGTATGTTCTTGTGGTGATTATTGGTGATATTAAGTTTTTCCCACCTGTTGTATGTATTACTATTAACAGAGTGTTCTAAGAAGGGCCTTTGTGCTACATATTTCTTTAACAGGTTCGTGATCTCTTTCTATATACTGTTACGATTCTACAATTTTGCTATAATTAATCTGCCACCCTTTGGCGTCTCATGTACTTGTTGGTTAAAATTAGGGTCTATACTCTATAGAAGCAAGCGGCTAATATGTTAAAACAATCTAAGGGATGAAGAAACTATGAAAAGCTTACCTGATATGATAAAAAGGTTTATATGTAATGTAAAACAGATCACAACTTTTATTTGTATTTAAAGTTTATTTGGTTGGTTCTCGGAGCGCCTCATTCCTTTATAAACTAGGCCCATTTAGTTTTAGTAACATTTATTTAAATTTTAATGGGCCTTGATATGATCCAAGCTTGAATACCCCCCTTCCAATCAACCGGACTTTCATCTATTTTGGTTTCTATTATTATTATTATAGGGTGGTTTGGACGAGCTATGTGATTTATCTGTTAAAAACTGAGGGTCAAGAGAGAGGCCTGTTAGAATGCCAAGTAAATAACTAATGAGCAAATGCTGCAAAGCCCTCTGTAGTGACTGACTGGTGAAGGTATTGACTTCTCAACTTTTTTAGGTAGATACAACATGTTTTATACAACAAAACAATTCATTTCTTTTGTTAATTTGTTTAGGTGGTTGTATTGTCTTTGAATATTAATTATTTTTAAAATATATTTATCTGATTGAACTCGATTAGAAATTCAATAAAGTTCCTTTTTTTTTTTTTTTGTGTTGTTATTTAGACTGCATGCTTGATATATATGAAAACAGTAGGTTGATGTAGCCAAGATGTCTTTGAATACATCTGATTCGTATGCTCTTAAAGGTTACAAGAAACTACCTAGTTTCTTTTATGAAAATTGAACTTCATTAAAACAAAACCAAAGAGCCGCAAGATCCTCAAGGCGAGGAACTAGACGACCATCACATCACAATTACACCATTCTTTCCAAGTACATCTAACATTTGTATTCCTATTATTATACCAAAGAAACCCATAAGCCTTCACATCTAATATAACCTCATCAATCTTTGTGTTCTTGTTATTGAAAATACGGTCGTTTCGAGCCTTCCAAATCCTCCAACAACCAATGATCACCAAACCGTGCACCATGTTCCTCGTAGCCGCTTGTAGTCTCATATTTTTGTAAATACTCGTAAGGTCTTGAAGATCACACACATAAAACACCGGGAGCTGACACCATCTCACAATAGCCTGCCAAACCGTGTTCGAAAAAATGCACCCTGTAAAGATATGCTCTGCCATTTCTGCTCTGTCTTCACAAAAAACACATAAATTGTCTTTACATGTATGTTCCTCTTGATCAAAGCTTTCTTAGTAGATATTCTTTCCAATCTCGCCCTCCACATAAAAACATTACATTTTTGTGGGAGCCATTTGCACCAATCGAAAATAGCCGCTGTATTTGACACCTCATTAGCTGTAATCCATGTCTTCAGATTCGCCACCGTGAACTCTAAACCGGTACTGTGCCACAACCACGAATCTTTCTTTACAGAAAGCTTCATGGTTGCAAGCAAATTATAACAATCCGTCAATTCCAAAGTTTCATCTAAAGATGTCGGATCATGCCTCCACCGCCAACCAAAACTACTAGCGCCTCCTACCCTTAGCACTCTTTCCGACACCTTACAAAATTTTTCGGTTTCAATTCTATATAAATTTGGAAAACGCACCTTAAGTGGTTTGTCACAAATCCAAGGATCTAACCAATACCGAATACTTTCACCTCTACCAACATCGGCTCTGATCAAAGAATTGAAGCCCACCTCACCAACTTTCATTATCCGACCCAAGTTAACAATATTAAGCCATGAACCTCTAAATCGCTTCTGGACCGGATACAAATTCCACATTCAAGCCGAAATATGAATTGAGTCGATTACTTTCTTCCATAGAGCATTCTCCTCGCATCTATAACGCCATAACCACTTCAACAAAAGGCACACATTAGAATTTTCCAATCGATTGATACCCAAACCCCCTTTGTCCACGGCTAAAGCTACCTTATCCCAACCCACCCAATGAAGCCTTTTAACCTCTTTACTACTTCCCCACAAGAATTTTTTCATTAAAGCTTCTAAATCGGAAATAACCTTCTTTGGTGCTTTGTATAAAGAAAAATGATAGCATGGAAAGAAACTACCTAGTTGTCACAAAATGTGTGTGTGTGTGTGTGTGTGTGTGGGGGGGGGGGGGGGGGGGGGGCGAGGAATTAGTAATCTTTTATTGCAAGTACAAATGCTGGGTTAGTTATGGGTTGGTTTTCTTATTATCATTTACAAACAAGCCTTTAATTAATTGAGATTATGAACATGAAGCTAATCACATGGGTATATATCATGTCTAAACAACATTACATATTTTGCTTAGCTTTATGTATAATCGGTTCAGTTTGATTAATTCATATATGCCACACACCAAAGTCAAAACCAAAAACAAAAATGGACCACAATTTTCAGTTAATCGGTTATGACTCAACAGAATTATTGATTAATTGATCGGTTTAGTTAAGTAGGTTATATCGGGTACGGTTCGGTTAATTCGATTCTTTGCCCACACCTAGAGGTGTACAAATCGGGGGTTTTCAACAATCGGTTTTAGATATGGCACCGATTTCAGGCATGATCAGGTATTGAGAGAAACCAAGTAGGGTTGGGGTACGTGTATTGAGGAGACAACATAAATTCACTCATGTACAAATTATTTTCTTTATAACTAGATTATTGTCAAACGCCGCGCGTTGCGGCGGCGATGACTTGTTTATAATTGACGACACGTTATGTGATACGTTGACCATGTGAAACCACGTGTTTTAACATACCTGATCAAAAGCATTTTGCTTATAAACGATACGGAATCGAACCCATGTTGATCCGTTTAGTAAGCGGTCCATCTAACACTACACTATCTTTACCTTGCATCATGACTTAGCGGCGTCAAAAGTATAATAACTCGAATTTATAACGTCGAATGAAAACGTATTATATTTGATCCGACTCATTTTTTTAACACACTTTACGTCGAAACGTAGAGCAATCAAAAAGTATTTTTTCTAACCAGACGTGTTTTCGAATAAAATTATGTCATAACATGAATTCATATTGTTTTACATTGAAATGTGAATTTATCCCACATGTGTCACACGATAATATAATCTACAATGTATTACAATTAATTAATTAAGTTATCAGTTAATCATTTATACCTCTCCAACCCTCTGTTTATGTGGTTGACCGTATCTGACCCGTACGTAACATGATAAAATATGAATTACGGTAAACCCGACTCATTTCCGAAATAAATATACGTTTCAGAGCAATCCGAATTCATACCGTTGAACGAAAATGCATTGTATTGTATTTATAAGTAAATGTCTTCGACGAACATGAATTAGCTTTTACAATAATAATAAACATGTTTAACAATAAAATAACTAATTAATGTAATCAGAAAACTATAAAAAAAAAGTCATTATACTATGTATTAATTTGAAATTGAGATGAATAGTAACAACCATCATTTCATGTTAAATACATTTAGTTTCATAGAAAATAGCAATTTAAGATTATGGTGTAGTGGTATGAGGTAGAGTCTCTTGATGAGACTACACAAGTTCAAGTCCCATATGTAGCATTTTGTTTTCTTTTTCACTTCAACACCTTTATATAAGGTAAGATATAATTAGTTTCATTTTAAATCACAAATGAGGTTGGTGGTGTAGTGGTATGAAGTGCATTTTCTTAGTTGAAGGTCTCAAGTTTGAGCCTGTGCTATTTTATATTTTTACTAGGTTAGAGTCCCGTGGGGACCCACGGTTCACCCGAAAGTAAAATGAAAAAAGTAGGAAAATAAGAATTGTATTATGCAAGTTGTTTTGGATACTAAATGTTTGATAATGCAATATGTATGAATTTTGATGTTAAATACAGAATGTCATCTAACAGTTTAATGTAACGAATAATGGATATATCGACTAAGTAAAGTTTAATTTGACAAAAAATTGAATAAAATGAATGATATTGTATTTATTCTAATGGATTTATTATCAACATGAACATTCAAAGTGACTAAATATAGTTTTCATAACATTGAAAATAATAAAAAAAACACTATTCGAACTTTTAAAGCAACATTAATAAACTTAAAATAAAAAACAGAGAAATCAAAATCTTATAAAGTTATTCATAAAGCTTCAAATATTTCTTTATACACAACGTTTGATGTTTTGTTCGTAAGGTTACCATCTTGATCTAGTATTAGTATCTTTGGTCCATCTCGACTTTTGACCCTTGATAGCGTAACATACAACTGCCCATGTGATGGATATATCGACTATGTAAAGTTCTATTTGACAAAAATTATAAACAAAGACTGGAATCAATTGTAGTATGCAAGTTGTTTTGCTTACTAAATGTTTGGTGGTTCAATTTGTATGAATTTTGTTGTTAAATGCAAAATATCATATAAGGCTTTTAATGTAACACAATGAGGGATATATCAACTAAGTAAAGTTTGATTTGACAAATATTATAAACAAAGACTGGAATCAAATGAATAATACCGGATTTATTCTAATGGAAGCCAAATGAACATGAACATTCAATGTAACTAAATGTAGTTTTTCAGAGCATACAAAATAATAATAAAAACAAATTTCACCGTTAAAAACTTTTGAAGCAATATTAAAAACCTTACATAAAAAAAACAGATAATCTAAAATCTTATAAGGTTATTCATAAAGCTCCAAATATTTATTTATACACAACAAAAAATACAAAAAATACAAAAAATGAAATTAAACTGTTTAAGAAAAATATGATTGAATACTTATTCACAAGCTTCCAAATATTTATTTGTAGACAATATTTGCAGTTTGATTCTTAACTCTACCTTCTTTTGTGTCTCTTAGTCTAAAACGGTTTTGTAGAAATATAAATTTAGAACAATGGACAAATGCACCGCTTGATTATAGAACCTTTTTTATTAATTCAATACGTTTCAGAAATTTGTGTTCCTTAAGGAATAGCCAACTTTAAAATCATCAAACAAAGATAATTTTCTACATACATTTTCGATACAAATTTATCATACTGTACATTTTAAAAGAAAACTATACTATCGTTATCAAATCATCCCTTGATCATGCATAATCCTAAAGACTCCATCCTCTTACCTGCAATACACAAAAACTCAATATTAGCATAAGGAATTTGAGTTTAACTATCCATAACAGTAACAGAATTCTTGAAAAATATTTAACCATACTAAAGACAGGTTATAGAAGTTTCTTCATTGACGTCTAATAGTCTAAAAATTGAAAGAAAACACACACTATTGTATTGTTGTTCAACTTGAAAATATAAGCCATACATCTGTTAAATGTACATAATATTATCATAAACTCTTTAGTAGAGGTAAACCTTTCTTAACCGTTACCATAATGTAAAATATAAGCCACACTTCTTTTCGGTAAAATATAACAACATAAGACATGTACACAATATTCACACGTGTTTATATACAAACCGTTAAACTAAAAAAGCAAATATGAGGTCCCTCTTGCTTGTTCGGGGAAAGCCCAAGGCCGAATTACAGACATATACGTCAAGATCTCTACAAAACAAACACAGGAATATATTAGAAGTTCTAATTTACAGATTATGTTATCATCCTATTCAAACAGTATCATCGAATTGAATTCAAATTATAAAATTAGAGGCTCATCCTAATCCGGTACAACACCAAATTTCAACAAATTCTCACAATGTGCCTAAATCCAAGCACACACAATTATAGAGAGGGGGAGAGAGAGCTGGTGAAGGAAGCAAGCATGGCCTTGAGGCACTAATAAGCGGACACACCTACAAATATAGATCAAAAAACAACTAAAATTCGAATAATCTATGTAAGAATTGGCTGACTATTATGACCTTTTACAAAGAAAAACCAACCAAGCATGAACTTTTGATCATTCTGTTCCATCAAAATAAAATAAATTCTTTCAGCATTCCATCAATCAATCTTACATATCTGACTATTTCAGTAAATCAAAACAAAAAAATCATACCACCAAAAATTAATTAAATAATTACTTTGAACATGCGATGATCTGAGCGAGTCTAGGACAACCCTGTAGCCGAATACCCATCCCCATATCTTTATCCCAAAGATTTTGAATTTCACGTTTACCCGTTGGGTTAAGGTTTGCTTGCCTTACCTATAAACTGACCTGGATAGACAAATTGAACCAGATTACCAACCACATATAACATATATATTTGATAAAAGAGATTAAATTAAAATATATAATTTTGAATATGAAGGCTATACTTGTGACTTGTCAGTGTTATACAATTGTATAATAGCACCCATACTGCAAGAATATTCCATCCCTTTACCGATGCAAGTCCAGGCACGGTATGGCCATTCTAGTAGCCATATAAGGCTCTATATCTGAGCTATCTAGAGCTATATAACAGCTCCTCAAAAATGTAAAATGTAGTTTTTATTCCTCCAAATTAAAGCAAAAAAAATGGTACTATAAATCTATAAAGGTCGGGTAACAACTTCACATTTTAATAGCTAATAAATTACTTTAAAGAACATCGTAATCATCTTTCAATATCTATAATCCATATAATTTAACATGTATACTTCATAAATATAAGGATTTTGTACTACCTCGTGTCTTTGATATTCCAATATGGTGTTTTTCCTTCCATTTGCCGCCTGCCTGTAATGTCAATTTGTTATTAATATACCGTTTACACAAGCATCCGTACACACCCAATCACGATGAACTACACAACAGACAATCAAGCTACCATCAGTTCACAATTTGAAAAGATGCAAAATAACAAACCACATCTGTTCATGAACATATTAGCTTAGCAATTGAAGTATATGATTCATTAGTTTAAAAAATAAAACCAAACATACAACATGCATAGCTATCCATTCTTTTAATGTGAGTTTCTCAATTGTCTTAATCCATTTTTATTAATGGAAATACATCTTGCTGAAGTAAGTTGGGTGATTCTCAAATAATTTGTTCATTAGAACATCACTCAAAATTAAATATGGCCACTAAACCACTCCAACAATCATAGTAATTGGTAATCACCAACAGGTCAGAACCAAACCGAATCGACTCCGACCAAAACTGCGAGGCCTGGAACCGTGAGAAAGAAATATAATAGAACCGAGGCCCAAGCCTTATATAAATAAATGGGCCAGTTCATCAAAGGTTCTTGTGTGGTTCGATTATTAAAGGTTCTGGGCCATAACCAGTTTATCATATGTGCCTTTATAAGGCATGGAGTATATAAGATCAACATACTATTATCAAATTCAAAAGCTTATTATCAAATACAAAAGCTCTAAAATTGATATACATAATATCAAATCAGCATCCTTAACTCAAAAGTATAAGTATCACAAATCCATAATATTAACATACAAAATAATGTATCGCATATAAACCTAAATCAGACTATTTAATGTTTGTACCTTTTGCATAAACTATATGTACACATATGAGTTCAAAGCTTATTTTGGTTATATTAAACTGCTTTCATGGTACTAAAGCTATTTCCTTGTATTTATTTATTTTATATCTAAATTTTTAGTGTTTAAATTTAATAAGTTGCATATTATCTATAAATAATTTTCTATATAACAAACACCTTGCATGATGCGCTCGCATCACGCATTGCGCATCGGCTTTTGTAATCAAAACGGATTTGAACATGTACAAATCCCTTGGGAAAAAATGGTTTGCAAGGGATTGATACATGAAGGTTAAATAGATTAACAGGCTAAAACGGATTCGATTTATAGAAACGGACCAAGTGGGTTTGACCAAAACACATTTTGTTCAAAATGGTTGAAAGCCCGAAATGGCGAAGTTAGACATGAACTGAACAAATGAATAGTATGACCAAAAACTTATAAGAAAACAACACAACTAACCTCCTTTTTAACGGGTTCTACTGACAAAGTGAGCTCAATAATATTATTTGTTTATAAATTATTTGCTAAATATACTTAAATTCTTAAAAAAGCAACCTTTGATTTCCAAATATATAAATTTACAGTAAGAACTTAATACTACATATAAGTTTAAAGAACGGAATATGCATATTCATAATAATAATTAACAACTTTTATGATAATCCAAGTTTAAAAGAATGAAATCGAGCCTCGAGGCGTTTTCCCTTCGCCTCACGAGGCGTAAGCCCGAGGCGGGATTAAAAAATAAACATAAAAATTATATATCAAATAAAAAACAAAATAATTGACAGAGAAAGTCTAAAACATCAAAAACACACATAAAAAATAAAATAATTGACATAGAAAGTCAAAAACATCAAAATCACATATAAAACACACACAACCTCATGAGGCGCAAGTTTTCTTAGTGCCTCGGCCATTCGAGGCGAGCGTACAAAATAACCTCATGAGGCGCTGCCTCATAGACGTTTTGTCAGCTCGCCTCACCCGTTTTTTTAAACCATGATGATAATTATAACATTAATGTTTACGGAAACTTTTTTTTGCAAAAACTTATAGAGATGAGCTTCACATATAAAAAGGTTTCTATTACCCATTCAAAACAAACGAATTACCAATTTGACCTAAACCCGTTGGAATTGTTAACCAATCCACCCAACCCTTGGTCCCTTGCATGTTTTACTCACAGTTAATTATTCCATGATCATAGTATGAAAGAAGTCTTCATTTATGTGCTTGGTTCACCTGGATGTGGGAGTTATGAAGAGCATCTACATCCAACCTTTTGACCTACACATGGAAAAAAAAACTAACATACACTTAATAGGCTAATAAAAGATCTAAAGTTATGTCATTATAGACCACTTATTGAATAATATGAATACATATACATAACATTTATATTAATGACAACTTAGCGGTACAGATTTCACAAATCAAATCAACTGCACCTGAGACAACTTTAACAATATGTGCTATTTTGCTTCTCATTAGTGATCACACCAAAGCAAAGCACAACCATGACAAAATAGAACACAAGTTATAAGAACATGGTACATGGCCGACTGTATAAACCATAAGTAATGAAATCACACTCATATACTTTTTAGCCACGCAACGTTTAAATTTAATTATAGGTAAAACATAATAGACATGTGTTCGAGTAGAAAGAGCTCGACTCTAGAGTCGGGTTTTCATGGTATCAATCAGGTGCATCATTACTTGCACAAAGCCATTGACAATGCCTCCCTATAAGAACTCTGAAAATTTATTTGACCCGTTTTAAAAATTTTACTCAAACTATTTGACCCATTTGAGATTAAACACATCCAAATATACCCACTCATAAATTGTTAAGTACAACAAAATCCCAATGGCATGAGATTCACAAGAACCAAGTGGTCAAGTGGTTCTTACTACATCCAGCAATCAATGTCTATCTAGCTCCAACAATTGTTTAGCAAGAGCTCAACTATTTATCAAAAAAATCAAAAGAAAACATATATACAAAGTTTACAATAATCCCACATTTATAAACGACGGATTAAAAGGAAACCCTAAAAGCCGACAAACCACAATAAAAAAAGTTCGATACCACAACGAACTACATACACAACAAACAGATTTGTAAAACATATAATCGGTCTTAAAGTCTAAAACCTAAAACCGAGAACAACACGTTAAATTAAAAGCAATTTAAAAGATTAAGAGAACAAAGAATAATAACACAGATCGAAAAATGTATAGCTGATAAACGATTGATATACCTTAGTACGGGAAACAGACGTGTGAGCGGTAGGAATTGGGGTTGATACGTTGTTCGCCTGACCTTAGCTATGAGTGGGAAACTAAATCAGCAAAACTAATAAAGAACATCGGATGAATGGAAGCTTTTATGGATCAGTGTAAATCATTTTCGTTGCTGGTGAATGATTAAAATTTATTAAACAAAGTCGGAAAGAATATAAAATATACATTAACAAAAGGAATAAGACATATCAAGGGAAGGATCGGGTACCTGATTGAAGAATTGAATGGACGTGTAGATGCTTGAACCAGAAAGGATGAGAAGATGAGTTTGATCAAATGGAAGAGACGATTGTATGTTCTATGTGGCGGTAGAGGGGAAAAAAAGAATAAAGGGTTTTTATATTGTAGGTATAGGATGTTAGATGGGTCGACTTAGGAGCTCCATTTTTAATTGGAGCATACGTGGACACTCTCTAAGATCTTCATTCGACCCGAGATGTATTAATTTATTATATAGATAGATTTTTCATTTCAACAGTATTTTTTAATGTTAAATATAATTTGTTTCAAATTAAAATACAAATTGGGGTGATGGTATAGTGGTTTAAGCTGCATTTTTTTAATAGCATGTCATAGGTTCGAGACTTGGTTTGAGGCAATCACTTTTCCAGTTTATTTTTTGGTGGTCCCTTAGGATAACATTGTCGCATTGTGTGACACCCGCCAAATTCTGGTTAACAACGTTGTCTAGATAAAAGTCTACCTTAGCGAGTCACGCGTATAGTATACTTAACTGGGTTAGTTAAGTCGTGTTATGGTTCGGGAACTATCGGTTTAGTCTAGAAGATTATTGGATGTTGGTCTAGAGGTTCATTAGATGTCAGTCCTTAACCAAGTGTACAAATGGTGACGATTTGTAGGATCGTCAGGTCATACGGAACATACAAGTCTCGAGTCCCGGGAATTGGTGAACGAGTGTGAATATGTCTATTTGCAAGTGTTATGTGTTTACAATCATTATGTGACTTGTCGGTATGTGAATATGTGTTAACATATGTTAAAACGGGGTTTAACGCGCAAAATACCAGGAACCAGCCCCTATAGGCGATTAGGGGTGGCTAATCGCCTATAAGAGGGGCGATTGGGCAGGTTTATAGGCGATTGGGGGCCAAATGCATGAGGTTTCATGCGATTAGGCCCCAAATGCATGAAGTTACATGCGATTAGGACTCCTAATCGCGTGTAAATGCTGCACAATCGCTAGTTACGGGCTGGACGACTAAAAACGACTATAAATACCATACTTGACCTCCTAAACTTCATAATACAAGCCCTAGTCGTCCCATAACCCGCCCCAACACACACACAACCTCTGAAACACGATTTTTGATCAAAACACAAGGTTTCAAGCTTAATTCATCATCCTTTCACAAATCTAAGGTTTGGTTTCCATCCATGCAATCTTTATAAACGTTTTTACTCAATCCCTAATGGTCCAGACCTGTTCTAAAACGAAAACGCTTTCTGAAAATCGTTAATAAGTGTTGTTAATCGGATTATAACAATCATACATGTGTTATGTGTGTTTATGATTAATATCTAGGGTTTTTATGATTCAAGATGAGTGATTAACATGTTATTAGATTAGTTTCAGAATAATATTGATGTCATGATAATAAAATCTGAGTAATTGATTATTAGGGTTATAGTTATGCATGTTAATGTGATGTTGCATGCTATGTGAATTGTGTTTGGATTACGTGGTTGCAATGCAGGGCTAATAATACGAGGCAAAACGAAGGATTTTAGTTTAAACATGTTTAGAATAGTTGTTGGGATGATATTGGATGGTTACACACGTTCTGGATCTGATTTGGAGCGTTAAACGCGCGAAAAACCGGAACAGCAAGGTTACAGGCGATTAGCAACCCTAATCGCCTATGTTAGAGGCGATTAGGAGGCCAATCGCCTATGTTTCATGCGAGTAGGGGCTAATTGCTAGTAGATACATGTCTTATGAGCTAAATGCTAGTAGTTACATGTGGTATAGCCCTAAATGCTAGTAGTTACATGTGGTATAGCCCTAAATGCTAGTAGATACATGTGGTATAGCCCTAAATGCTAGTAGATACATGTGGTATAGCCCTAAATGCTAGTAATTACATGTGGTATAGCCCTAATCGCCTATAATAGAGGCGATTAGCCTTCCTAAATGCTAGTTGACCAACCTAAATGCTAGTTGACTTTTCCTAATCGCGTGTACTGCTGCTGTAAGTGTAAATTAGCATTCCGAGACCCGATTTGACCTGTAGGAACATGCTAGGAACCCCGTAACATATCTAATAACTTGGTAACATATGTTTGGATGTAATTATGTGATACGTGAGCTATGTGCTATAACTTGTTGTGCGTTAACGTATGTTAAGTGTGATTGCATGATTGTATGTTTGAGAGCGTAAACATAACACGGGGAGTCTCGGGTCACCAATGGGATGTCGAGTCTTGTACTTTGGGTCAGTTAAACAGTCACGGTGTTTTCAAACGAACTTGGTTATGGTCTGGACACCTAGGGACTAATTAACCTGCGGGTTATTAGTCTAAGTGCTTGTAACTGTCATATGTTAGGTCGCCGCTTTACGGGACTAGCATAGCTGCTGAGTTATTCGTATTACGAAGTAACGCAACTTAAGGTGAGTTTACGGCCCCTCTTTTAAACCGGTTTCACATTTTCGGGGGAGAAAACATGTGTTAAAACGATTATTTGGTAACTACTGTCATACTATGGGTTTCTATTGTGTACTACACGATCTTTGGAAGTCCCGGGGGGAACCATGAATGTGCGGGTTTGCACAACGGGGAAATGTGAATAGCGCTATTAGGAGTGACCAACCCCGCTCGTCGACTTGGAGGGTCGGCGGGTGCATATTGTCTCAAACAGGAACAACAGGAACAACAGGTTTACAACATCGGGCACATATTTGGTTTACGAGTTAGTAATGGTTTTCCAATCGTGGTAGTAACAAAGCATACGCCTAGCTAGCGTACACTGGTTTTCGATTTGTTATAGTATGGACAGGTTGACTTGGTACTTGGATTACAAAACCTGTAAACTCACCAGCATTTTTGTGCTGACGTAAACTTTTACATGTTTTCTCAGGTCGCTAAGGTAGCACGACTGGACTAGGGCGCACGCGTCTGCACGGCGTCTAGATAGGGTTGCATGGTTTTACAAACGTTGAACATTGGTTTACTATTGAATATTGTTTTGAATAAGCTTCCGCTGTAAATGGGAATTTTAAACATTGTTTTGAAATTGCATTATGTTCATTTTAGACTTGTTTATTGTGATCGTTGGTTTGGATCCTGGTTTGTCATGCGCCTCGCGGTAAAACTCCGCAAGTGGATTTTGAGGGTGTGACAGATTGGTATCAGAGCCAATGGTTATAGTGAACTAGGACTGCATGTAGAGTCTAGTCTATAGCCGAGTCGCACACACTAGACGATCACATGGTACTAAACATTATGGTGGTTTACGTATGGTCTTGTCGGGGTGCCTCTAAATCATTTGGTCTTTCTACGTTACATCATCCGTTCTATCTTAGGTCGGGTTACTTACTTTCTAGGCAGTGTAGTATATTGGAATGAATCGTGTACACTTGAGATTTGTCCAAGGCTCGGACTTCTCCCTTTCGTACTTCAATAGAAACACTTGCCATAAACTACCGTAGTATTACGGTGTATAGCTAAGAGTCTATGTTCGGTGATTTGAACTTTGAACTAGGAGAACACTTGGAGGACCATGTAGAGCGGTTTATCATTTTGGGTGCACACAAAATCATAAACCGAAATGCATGAAAGACCTGGTGAGCTCTGGGTTCGAATGGATAGTCCTGGATTGGATCTAGCTTGATCTTGTAAACATTAGTGGTTATCTTTAGCTGCGAAACTAAATTTTCTCGTTCTTTCTGCCAGAATCATGTCTGGAGTACGAGGAGGACGTGGAGGTGGTCGCAATGGTGGACGTGGTGGTGGTCGCGGTGGTGCTGGTGGTCGTGGAGGTATTAACCTATCGCAGGATGATCTGAACAACTTGCTCCAGGCTGCCTTCCAGTTAGGGCACAACGGTGGTGGTAAGTTGATTTATCCATTTTCTTTGCCTCATTGGTGAACCTTGTTTACATTCTTCGTGGTTTCTCATGCGTTTCATTTCAGGTGGTCCTGTTAACCCACCCCCACCCATGTGTACCTACAAGATGTTTCGGGACTGTAAGCCCCAGGAATTCTCTGGCACTGAGGGTGCGGTGAGCTTGCTTAGGTGACTGGAGAAAGTGGAATCAGTGTTTCTGATGTGTAACTGTCTCCCAGAAGATCGGGTTAAGTATGCTGCTGCGTTATTCCAGGATGTTGCTTTGACTTGGTGGAATAACATCACCCAGAATATGGGTATTGGGGAGGCGTATGCTATGCCTTGGGAGAATTTTGTGCAGCTGCTGAAGCGTGAGTACTGTCCAAGGGAAGAGGTGCAAAAGCTAGAGCACGAGGTGTGGAATCTCAAGATGACTGGGTCTGAAATTGAGAAGTACACTGTGAGGCGTAACGAGTTGGCAGTGCTGTGTCCCGATCTGCATGTGCCAGAATACAGGAGGATTGAGCATTATGTCTCGGGGTTAGTGCCAGAAATCGCAGGGTTGGTAGCTGCTGGAAATCATCCTACATACTCAGAGGTGGTCCGATCGGCTCATAGGATGACCAACTTGAAGGTGAATGAGGGTATTTTGCCTGCTAAGGGTTCGACTGTCAAGGCCCCAGAGAACAACAAGCGCAAGTGGGATAATGAAGGGAAAGGATCTGGGCCAGCACAGCAGGGTAAGAGGTTCGATAATGGGGGTTTTTCTTCTTCGGGTAACAAACAGGGTGGTTATGCGGGGAAACTGCCTAAATGTAACAAGTGTGGACGTCATCATCAAGGGAACTGCGACAGTAACCGTTGTCATCGCTGCCAGCGAATTGGGCATTTTGCTAAAGACTGTCGGGCGACACTTCCATCCACCCAAGCTCCAACTACTAACTCAGCTCCTACTGCTCAGGGAACAACAGGAAGACAGGGATGTTACAACTGTGGTGAGACCGGTCATTACAAGAAGGATTGCCCGAAACTGAAGCAGAGCGGGAACAACGGTAACGGAAACAACGGGGGCGGCGGCAGGAATGCACGTGCCTTCGTCATTGGAGCCGCTGAGGC
Source organism: Ambrosia trifida (assembly GCA_028751855.1). Lineage (NCBI taxonomy): Eukaryota > Viridiplantae > Streptophyta > Magnoliopsida > Asterales > Asteraceae > Ambrosia > Ambrosia trifida. Next base: position 159,897,798 of record CM054123.1, on the reverse strand, counting down.
TAGACAGGATCCTGACACAGTTACCGGTACGTTCCTTCTCAATAACCGTTCTGTTAGTGTGTTATTTGATTCTGGTGCCGACAAGAGTTTTGTATCCATGGAAGTTAGTCGACTGCTAGATGTAGTACCCGTACCATTAGAGACTAAGTATATTATTGATTTGGCTGACGGTAAAAAGATTGAAGCTACTAGTATCCTTCGGGAGTGTCAATTAGAGTTGTCGGGTTTATCGTTTCCCATCGACCTTATGCCGGTACCTTTGGGTAGTTTTGACGTTGTGGTAGGTATGGATTGGTTATCTTTGTATCGCGCGGAGATCGTTTGTTACGACAAGATTATTCGGATTCCTCTCCCTGATGGAGAATTCCTTTCTGTGTACGGTATCAAGGGTGGTGTTCCGCTAAATATCATCTCTAGCATGAAAGCCCTTAAGTGTCTTCGAAAGGGTTACTCGGCCGTTTTGGCACTTTTATCTGTTTCCTCTGGTGATGAGAAGAAGATCGACGATATTCCTGTTGTACGCGAGTTTCCTGATGTATTTCCTGATGATTTATCTGGTCTTCCTCCCCATCGTCAGGTCGAGTTTGGTATTGATCTTGTACCAGGGGCTGCTCCTATTGCTCGGGCCCCCTACCGTCTTGCACCTCCCGAGATTTAGGAATTGTCTAGTCAGTTACAGGAACTCTTGGACAAGGGTTTCATCAGACCAAGTTCTTCCCCTTGGGGAGCCCCGATTCTATTTGTTAAGAAGAAGGATGGAAGTTTCCGATTGTGTGTGGACTACAGAGAACTGAACAAATTGACCGTCAAGAACCGTTATCCTCTTCCACGTATTGATGATCTATTCGACCAGCTCCAGGGTTCTAGTTACTATTCCAAGATTGACTTGAGGTCCGGTTATCACCAGTTGCGGGTAAGGGAAGCTGACGTTGCAAAGACTGCCTTTCGTACACGTTATGGCCATTATGAGTTCTTGGTCATGCCTTTCGGTCTCACGAACGCACCGGCGGTTTTCATGGATTTGATGAACCGCGTTTGCAAACCATATCTTGACAAGTTCGTCATTGTGTTTATTGATGATATTCTGATTTACTCCAAGAACAAGACCGAACACGAGGAACACCTGCGTTTGGTTTTGGAACTCTTGCGACGGGAACAACTTTACGCCAAATTCTCAAAGTGTGACTTTTGGTTACGCGAAGTTCAGTTCCTAGGACATGTGGTTAATGAACTAGGAATTCATGCCGATCCAGCTAAGATCGAAGCGATCAAGGACTGGGGAGCACCAAAGACGCCAACTGAGGTGCGGCAATTCCTAGGCCTTGCGGGCTACTATCGTCGTTTCATTCAGGGATTCTCGAAGATCGCTCAACCCCTCACCACTCTTACTCAGAAGGATAGAAAATTCGACTGGGGTGAACCACAAGAGTCGGCATTTCAAGAACTGAAGTCTAAACTTTGTTCTGCTCCTATTTTGTCCTTACCTGAAGGCCCTGATGATTTCGTTGTTTACTGTGATGCTTCTATTCATGGTCTCGGTTGTGTGTTGATGCAACGCGAGAAGGTGATTGCGTATGCTTCTCGTCAACTCAAGGTGCACGAGAAGAACTACACCACCCATGACTTGGAGTTGGGTGCCGTGGTATTCGCGTTGAAAATTTGGAGACATTACTTGTACGGTACCAAATGCACCATCTACACCGATCACAAGAGTCTTCAACATATTTTCGACCAACAGCACTTGAACATACGACAGCGTCGTTGGATTGAACTTCTGAACGACTATGATTGTGCCATTAAGTACCATCCTGGCAAGGCGAATGTTGTAGCAGACGCCTTGAGCAGGAAGGAATCAACTAAACCTCGTCTCGTTCGGGCGTTGCAACTCACCATTCATTCATCTCTACCTGATCAACTCCGTTCTGCTCAGTTAGAAGCTTTGAAGGAGGAAAACCTTAAAGCTGAAACTATGCACGGTGCCGACAAGCACCTCGAGCGAAGGCCTGATGGCCTGCACTACTTCGCAGAACGCATATGGGTTCCTTTATTCGGGGGACTTCGGGAGCTTGTTTTAGATGAGGCTCATAAGTCCCGGTATTCTATTCATCCTGGTTCGGATAAGATGTACCAAGATCTGAAAGTGCTTTACTGGTGGCCAAACATGAGGTCGGATATAGCCTCATACGTGAGCAAATGCTTGACCTGTGCTAAGGTCAAGGTGGAATACCAGAAACCGTCGGGCCTCTTGCAACAACCTGAAATTCCGGAATGGAAATGGGAACGGATTACAATGGATTTTGTCACGCAACTTCCTAAATCACCAAGCGGGAATGACAAGATATGGGTGATTGTCGATCGGTTGACGAAATCAGCCCATTTTCTTGCTATTAAGGAGACCGACACCATGGATCGTTTGGCTCGTCTTTATTTGAAGGAAGTTGTTTCTAAGCACGGGGTGCCAGTTTCTATTATCTCGGATCATGACTCCCATTTTACTTCTCACTTCTGGAAGTCTTTGCACAAGGCTTTGGGTACCCAACTAGACATGAGTACAGCTTATCACCCACAGACTGACGGTCAGAGTGAGCGCACGATTCAAACTTTGGAAGACATGCTGCGGGCATGTGTAATCGATTTTGGCAAGGGTTGGGAAGCTCATCTACCGTTAGTAGAATTCTCATACAACAACAGTTATCACACGAGCATCAAGGCGGCACCGTTCGAGGCACTGTACGGGCGGAAATGTCGTTCTCCTCTTTGTTGGGCTGAGGTGGGTGAGAGTCAACTTACTGGGCCTGAACTAGTGTACGAAACTTCGGAAAAGATCGTACAGATTCGTAACCGGTTGGCAGCGGCACGGGATCGGCAAAAGAGTTATGCCGATCAGCGTCGCAAACCATTGGAATTCCAAGTTGATGACAAAGTACTTCTGAAAGTCTCACCGTGGAAGGGCGTCATACGCTTTGGGAAGCGTGGCAAACTCAATCCGCGGTATGTCAGCCCATTTACGATCTTGGAACGGATTGGGCCGGTGGCATATCGTCTTGATTTACCGACGGAGCTCGGTAACGTACATAACGTCTTCCATGTGTCCAACTTGAAGAAGTGTCTGGCTGACGAGTCTCTCATTGTTCCACTGGAAGAGATCAAGGTTGATGATCGTCTTTGGATTGTGGAAGAACCTGTGGAGATTCTGGATTACAAGATTCGTAGCCTACGTCATAGCAAGATTCGCATCGTAAAGGTTCGCTGGAACTCGAACCGGGGACCAGAGTACACGTGGGAACGGGAGGATCAGATGAAGTCTAAGTATCCTCATCTCTTTCCTAAGGAAGCGTTCGAGTCGAGATATGTCTCTTCTGCAGCTGAATGAATCTCGGGGCGAGATTCCTTTTAACGTGGGGATGATGTGACAACTCGGGTAAATCTCTCTTTTTGGTTTCTATTTTGGTTTCTATCTTTTGTTGTTTCCCTTCGTTATTCCTTTTGGTACTTGTGCAATTTTCGGGACGAAAATTCTTTTAACGTGGGGATGATGTGACACCCGGCAAATTCTGGTTAACAACGTTGTCTAGATAAAAGTCTACCTTAGCGAGTCACGCGTATAGTATACTTAACTGGGTTAGTTAAGTCGTGTTATGGTTCAGGAACTATCGGTTTAGTCTAGAAGATCATTGGATGTTGGTCTAGAGGTTCATTAGATGTCAGTCCTTAACCAAGTGTACAAATGGTGACGATTTGTAGGATCGTCAGGTCATACGGAACATACAAGTCTCGAGTCCCGGGAATTGGTGAACGAGTGTGAATATGTCTATTTGCAAGTGTTATGTGTTTACAATCATTATGTGACTTGTCGGTATGTGAATATGTGTTAACATATGTTAAAACGGGGTTTAACGCGCAAAATACCAGGAACCAACCCCTATAGGCGATTAGGGGTGGCTAATCGCCTATAAGAGGGGCGATTGGGCAGGTTTATAGGCGATTGGGGGCCAAATGCATGAGGTTTCATGCGATTAGGCCCCAAATGCATGAAGTTACATGCGATTAGGACTCCTAATCGCGTGTAAATGCTGCACAATCGCTAGTTACGGGCTGGACGACTAAAAACGACTATAAATACCATACTTGACCTCCTAAACTTCATAATACAAGCCCTAGTCGTCCCATAACCCGCCCCAACACACACACAACCTCTGAAACACGATTTTTGATCAAAACACAAGGTTTCAAGCTTAATTCATCATCCTTTCACAAATCTAAGGTTTGGTTTCCATCCATGCAATCTTTATAAACGTTTTTACTCAATCCCTAATGGTCCAGACCTGTTCTAAAACGAAAACGCTTTCTGAAAATCGTTAATAAGTGTTGTTAATCGGATTATAACAATCATACATGTGTTATGTGTGTTTATGATTAATATCTAGGGTTTTTATGATTCAAGATGAGTGATTAACATGTTATTAGATTAGTTTCAGAATAATATTGATGTCATGATAATAAAATCTGAGTAATTGATTATTAGGGTTATAGTTATGCATGTTAATGTGATGTTGCATGCTATGTGAATTGTGTTTGGATTACGTGGTTGCAATGCAGGGCTGATAATACGAGGCAAAACGAAGGATTTTAGTTTAAACATGTTTAGAATAGTTGTTGGGATGATATTGGATGGTTACTGATACGCGGGGGAAAATCTTAGTCGTTTCGTGTTTAAGATTGTATTTTTATGCAATTTTATGGTTTTGGACACACTACTTTGATAAAGTTTGCGTTTTGCAGGTTTAACAAAGTTTAAGGTGTATTTCGGAGCTAAACGAAGCTTTGGATTGGAGCTAGGATGATTCAGGAAAGAAAACGAAGAAGAAAGATGGAGAAACTGGTGAAGGCCTGTCGCTGACGGACGCTGTTAGTCAAAGTCAAAGAAATCAATATTTTTAGGAAAATTAATGGGACTTTGACCAGAGACTTTGACCCGAGACTTTGACCAAAGACCTTGACCAAAGACTTTGACCAAGACTATTGACCAAGACTTTGACTAAACTAAATGGTCATTAAGAGGAGTTTGACAATGGAGACTATATAATGAAGTCTTGAGAGTAATCTCTCATCATCCCTCTTACTTCATCTCTTACACCACCTATTCATCCTATCAATCCAAATCATTCCATACAATTCAAGAACACCAAAATCATTCGATTCATCGAAGACTTTCAAGATCCAAGATTCAACTTTTGAAGAATCAATCTCCATGGCCATGAGTGGCTAGTCTCTTTGTATCATGCCTAGGAAGTAAACAATTGAAGTTTTAGAGTTTAACATTTGGGTATTTCTTTAAACTTTTAATTGTGTGATTGTGTGTTTGAATTAACTGTATTAGACTGCGATTAATCTTATGTTGAATTCATTTTAGTTAATTGATCTTGTGCCAATTTCTAATGTCATGAACATGTTTTCTTGCTCTAATACAAACATAGGGTTGTATGTTCTAGGTAATGAAGTGTAGTTTAGTCCATCTCTGATGTTGATGAAACTTGACACCTAAGCCTATTGAACAATCACCCCGTTAACACCAATTGCACTACATTTGTTTGGCCCATTTGTAAAAACTTTAGACTTCAGTTGTTGAAACCTAGGTGTGATTCTTTTAATTAAATTGTTTACAAACTACATTATTTTTCATTCATATAATTTCAATTCAAGTTTTTAATATAACAAACAAAACCCTTCCAATCAAATTCTTAAATGAACCAAGTCCAAACTTCATACGTTCTCTAGTAATCTTCATAAGTAACACCGTTTAATCAACTAAGTAATATCCACTAACCACACGCTCCTTGGATTGATACCCTACTTATCCTATCTATCTAGGTTAATTAGGTTTTGTATGAACCGTGACGAACGGCTCATCAAATGGCCCCGCAACAAAAATCACCCAATTCTCATGCCAATAATTGAGAATCGATTGTGGATTTGGCATGTAGACTACCGGGTGTATGTTGGAAACTCGGTAGGAAAATGTGGGATAAAACCTTCATGCATATATTTGATGAACAAGTGGAAGGAGAAGGAACAGATTGGGAAACATAAAGTAAACTACCGAGCTTATCTTGGTAACTCGGTAGGAAAATGTTCACTTCAACCACCGTGAGTAAGAGGTACTTGTTAGTTTTTGTATATTTTTGTATTTTTTTTTCTTTTTGTTCGTTTTTTTATTTTGTTTGGTAGGTAAATAAACGTTGTGGGTGTGTTTCCTATATAACCCTCACGAGACCTCACACGTCCTCATAACCGGGCTACCGGGAGGTTTAAAGGATCTATCTTAGTTAGTGTATATTCTGTCCACTGATCAAAATTAACTAAAAGATTACTTGGTAATTCTTTTCAACAAAAAGTAAAACCGATAACTCTTAATGATTTTGTGAGAAGCTTGCTTCTACACACTTGCGAGTTGCAGGTTTATTTATGATGGAAGTGGAACTATTTTGTTGAAGAACACATGGAATTGAAGAATGAAGAACAACCAGGTGCATCTATTTCCATCTCTTTAATTTTGATCGTTTACTTAGATTTAATAAGTGGATTGTAAACTGTATATTGTTGATTGGGGTGAATTCTTTGGTTGGCTTTATCACATTCCCGCAAAACAATTTTAAACTTTCCCTACACATTGAGAACAATGTGGACTTTAACTGTGGGGAGCGGAGAAAAATTTAAACATTTTAAAATCCACCATTTAAACACTACACATTGAGGACAATGTTGGACTCTAAGTGTGGGGATGGGGGAGAAAATTTGAAAATTTTTCAAAAATGTCTTTGTCCTTGTTTAAATATTTTTAAAAAACGCAAGTAACTAAGTCAACACGGGATGGTATGAACCATTTTGGTCTTTTGTCATGGTCAGGTTCTGAAAAATTCGCATGATAACTCTCAACTAGTTTTGGTAAAAAGAATTACGGGTGGTTATCTGGGAGTAGTTTGCTTGAAAGGTCGATTTATTACACACATGTCATACACCTACCCATATTTCCATGTGAGATTTTGAGCCACCACAACATGTTACACTTTATAAAAAATTCTATCCATTTTGCATGTTGTGTTCCTTTGAATTGAGTGTGCCATTATAGTTGCATACGGTAGAACTTGCACCTTTAATACGTTTACCGCCCTAGACCAATTGTGAACACAAGAATGATTAAGGCATTAGGTTAAACCTTTTATTTTTAAACCATTTTTATCATCCCTGACCCATTCCAATTTCCCTTAGTTAACCAATCTTGAGCCTTAAACATTTTTCAATTGACCACCTATATCAACCCAGTTGACCCATAAGCCTTTTTCACTTTAAACCCGAGTGATGAAAATTCGATTGTAGGTTGTTCCTTTGTGTTGTAAATAGTTTAAAGTTATTATTGTTAGTTGTTTGTTTAAAAAAAAACTGCAATAGCATTGAAAAAGAGCAAAGTCTAAAAAAAAAAAAAAAAACATTGTAGAAAGCAAAAAAAAAAAAAATATGCTCTAGTTAGTCGTTGAATAAAAAGGCATATCCTTGCTTTATAGTTGAGTTAGTTTGTTTGTTCCTATTAGTTTGTTTGATGTAATAAAAGTCGAATTTTCATCACCTCAGTCACTTTAAATATCCCATTCCACACCCTTCGCCCAGCCACATTACAACCCTTTTAAAGACCTTTTGACTTGTGTTCACTTTTATGTAATTTGGTGAAGTGCGATTAAGTTGCAAGCATATACCAATATGCATTATAATCGGTTTTGAGAGTACCATATATATACTAGTACATCAATACTAGTCAATTGAACCGAGTGGAGAGAACATTGCGAGGGATATGTGTGTGGTTTATTGGCTTTAGAAGGTAGGCTAATCTTGGTTAACCACTTGAGTTTTGAAAAGAAATATTAATTGAAAGTTGGGTAGTCTTGATTGTAAAAGCCATAGGAACTGGGTATGACATTAGACCTTAACTCTTTGAGAATGGGGAATGCGTTTTGTGTTTGGAATTGTAAAAGCATAATAAATTTGCTTGAGGACAAGCAAAAAGATAAGTGTGGGGATGTGATACGCGGGGGAAAATCTTAGTCGTTTTGTGTTTAAGATTGTATTTTTATGCAATTTTATGGTTTTGGACACACTACTTTGATAAAGTTTGCGTTTTGCAGGTTTAACAAAGTTTAAGGTGTATTTCGGAGCTAAACGAAGCTTTGGATTGGAGCTAGGATGATTCAGGAAAGAAAACGAAGAAGAAAGATGGAGAAACTGGTGAAGGCCTGTCGCTGACGGACGCTGTTAGTCAAAGTCAAAGAAATCAATATTTTTAGGAAAATTAATGGGACTTTGACCAGAGACTTTGACCCGAGACTTTGACCAAAGACCTTGACCAAAGACTTTGACCAAGACTATTGACCAAGACTTTGACTAAACTAAATGGTCATTAAGAGGAGTTTGACAATGGAGACTATATAATGAAGTCTTGAGAGTAATCTCTCATCATCCCTCTTACTTCATCTCTTACACCACCTATTCATCCTATCAATCCAAATCATTCCATACAATTCAAGAACACCAAAATCATTCGATTCATCGAAGACTTTCAAGATCCAAGATTCAACTTTTGAAGAATCAATCTCCATGGCCATGAGTGGCTAGTCTCTTTGTATCATGCCTAGGAAGTAAACAATTGAAGTTTTAGAGTTTAACATTTGGGTATTTCTTTAAACTTTTAATTGTGTGATTGTGTGTTTGAATTAACTGTATTAGACTGCGATTAATCTTATGTTGAATTCATTTTAGTTAATTGATCTTGTGCCAATTTCTAATGTCATGAACATGTTTTCTTGCTCTAATACAAACATAGGGTTGTATGTTCTAGGTAATGAAGTGTAGTTTAGTCCATCTCTGATGTTGATGAAACTTGACACCTAAGCCTATTGAACAATCACCCCGTTAACACCAATTGCACTACATTTGTTTGGCCCATTTGTAAAAACTTTAGACTTCAGTTGTTGAAACCTAGGTGTGATTCTTTAATTAAATTGTTTACAAACTACATTATTTTTCATTCATATAATTTCAATTCAAGTTTTTAATATAACAAACAAAACCCTTCCAATCAAATTCTTAAATGAACCAAGTCCAAACTTCATAAGTTCTCTAGTAATCTTCATAAGTAACACCGTTTAATCAACTAAGTAATATCCACTAACTACACGCTCCTTGGATTGATACCCTACTTATCCTATCTATCTAGGTTAATTAGGTTTTGTATGAACCGTGACGACCGGCTCATCAGTTACACACGTTCTGGATCTGATTTGGAGCGTTAAACGCGCGAAAAACCGGAACAGCAAGGTTACAGGCGATTAGCAACCCTAATCGCCTATGTTAGAGGCGATTAGGAGGCCAATCGCCTATGTTTCATGCGAGTAGGGGCTAATTGCTAGTAGATACATGTCTTATGAGCTAAATGCTAGTAGTTACATGTGGTATAGCCCTAAATGCTAGTAGTTACATGTGGTATAGCCCTAAATGCTAGTAGATACATGTGGTATAGCCCTAAATGCTAGTAGATACATGTGGTATAGCCCTAAATGCTAGTAATTACATGTGGTATAGCCCTAATCGCCTATAATAGAGGCGATTAGCCTTCCTAAATGCTAGTTGACCAACCTAAATGCTAGTTGACTTTTCCTAATCGCGTGTACTGCTGCTGTAAGTGTAAATTAGCATTCCGAGACCCGATTTGACCTGTAGGAACATGCTAGGAACCCCGTAACATATCTAATAACTTGGTAACATATGTTTGGATGTAATTATGTGATACGTGAGCTATGTGCTATAACTTGTTGTGCGTTAACGTATGTTAAGTGTGATTGCATGATTGTATGTTTGAGAGCGTAAACATAACACGGGGAGTCTCGGGTCACCAATGGGATGTCGAGTCTTGTACTTTGGGTCAGTTAAACAGTCACGGTGTTTTCAAACGAACTTGGTTATGGTCTGGACACCTAGGGACTAATTAACCTGCGGGTTATTAGTCTAAGTGCTTGTAACTGTCATATGTTAGGTCGCCGCTTTACGGGACTAGCATAGCTGCTGAGTTATTCATATTACGAAGTAACGCAACTTAAGGTGAGTTTACGGCCCCTCTTTTAAACCGGTTTCACATTTTCGGGGGAGAAAACATGTGTTAAAACGATTATTTGGTAACTATTGTCATACTATGGGTTTCTATTGTGTACTACACGATCTTTGGAAGTCCCGGGGGGAACCATGAATGTGCGGGTTTGCACAACGGGGAAATGTGAATAGCGCTATTGGGAGTGACCAACCCCGCTCGTCGACTTGGAGGGTCGGCGGGTGCATATTGTCTCAAACAGGAACAACAGGAACAACAGGTTTACTACATCGGGCACATATTTGGTTTACGAGTTAGTAATGGTTTTCCAATCGTGGTAGTAACAAAACATACGCCTAGCTAGCGTACACTGGTTTTCGATTTGTTATAGTATGGACAGGTTGACTTGGTACTTGGATTACAAAACCTGTAAACTCACCAGCATTTTTGTGCTGACGTAAACTTTTACATGTTTTCTCAGGTCGCTAAGGTAGCACGACTGGACTAGGGCGCACGCGTCTGCACGGCGTCTAGATAGGGTTGCATGATTTTACAAACGTTGAACATTGGTTTACTATTGAATATTGTTTTGAATAAGCTTCCGCTGTAAACGGGAATTTTAAACATTGTTTTGAAATTGCATTATGTTCATTTTAGACTTGTTTATTGTGATCGTTGGTTTGGATCCTGGTTTGTCATGCGCCTCGCGGTAAAACTCCGCAAGTGGATTTTGAGGGTGTGAAACATTGGTACACTAATAAGACAACAATGACAGCGAACACGCCGCAACGCGCGTGGGATCCTTGCTAGTTATAATTAAAATGAAAGTTAAATAGACTTGGTTTGCTTAGTGGTTAATTAAAATGATGGTGGAATGTCCTATTCTTTTGTTCTCCAAGTATATGATTTATTCGTTACACATATTTACTTACAAATAAAACTAAGTGTTTGTTTGTTTTGACCATCTGCAAGGTAAAATCGAGAAGCATGATCAATTACATTAAATGGGTTTTATAAATATTAATTAGAACTTTGTGTTGTCTCATAGTCCTTTTAACTTTTAAGCATCCTTTTCTCTATCCATTATCCCTCTCCATCTGTACTCAGACATTCTCCCTCCACCATAACACCACCACTCAGCTACATGCATTCTATCTTTCTCTCCTTCACCCAACTTGTTCTTCTTCAACCTAAAAACTCAAACTTTTACCAGACCGCCACTCTCCACTCCCTTTCTTCATCAATTGGCCAAAGCACAAACATCCCCACCATAGGATTACCACCATCATCCGGTGACAATCACCGCCATCACAACCCACAGCCACCTAAAATGACACCGCCATAACAACCGAAAAGGATCGGCAACCGAATTGGAAAAAAACAATTTATTCAGATCTAATGATTATCACAGTCATCACAAAACACCACCACCCGATGACCACCACCAACCAGCCACCGACATCGTAAGCATCACAGTCCACCACAACACTACCACCTAACCACCATGGTCCATGGAGAACCATACATAATCTCTTGAAAAGGTTGAGAGAAGATAGAGAGGTTGAGAGAGAGCCATCTCAGAGAGAGAGAGAGAGAGAGAGAGAGAGAGAGAGAGAAAGAGAGAGATGTAGACTGACAAAAGCAAGGGTAATTTTTTATAGGGGCAGTATGGTATTTTTGGTGATACCGATAGGGGCAGGATATGGTAATTCGATGGTGCCACCGACCATGCTATTTAAGTAGTATATATAATATGCATTTCTAAAAAAGTTAAATACAAAAGTTGTAAAGTAATCCTAAAACTATACTTTAAAAATGCGGGAATTCTATCAGGTATTAGAAAGAACTTGTATCGGGAATAGGGTATAACCGGGTATGGGTATAAGGTAACAGTTTCATGTATAAATCGGGTACAAGCATTGACTCAAAATGTATATCATATCCATACCCTACGACTAGGATCGAGTTGGATTACGGGTATAAAATACACGGGGTATAAAAATAACCGCTACCCGTTTTTTTTCTTGGGTCCGGTTTCAGGTACGGTTATACTTGTGCTATTTTTTCATGCATAAATGGACACAAAAACCCTCGCCCATATAACCAACAATGTACACTTGGGGTTTTCCTATCGCTTCTTACGTTTCTTAATTAGTCCAAACTGTGTTTAATAGGTTACCTAGACAAAGCTATTTAGAGGATGTTTGGGATTGCGTTTTGAATCTGATTTTTAGATTATTGCATTTTGAAAATGCAGATAATCGGTTTTTAGTGTTTGGGGTTGTGTTTTGAAAACGCAGATAATCAGTTTTTTAGGCTACCAAAACGCAATAATCTATAAGCAGCTTCACCCCTGCTTTTTTAAAACGCATAATCTGTTTTGAATAATCAGTTCCAAACACACCCTTAGACATGTTAAATGAATGAATCAATTACATATGATACATGACTCATTGACAAGCATAACGTTAACTTTTGATTGTATGTTTGCTTAGATTTTTTTATTTTTTTAAAGGAAAATTTCATTAACCACAAACACGGCTATATCTCCAAGATGGAGATAAAACGCCTAAACAAAAGTTACATCAAATCAAACGAAAAGTTACACCAACCCTTCCAATCTACCCGGCCGTCTTTATGTTGACTCCTATACCAAAGATACCCCAAAGACTTTACATCGGATATAATATTTATAACAACACTAGGAGGTGTTGGGTCGGGTTTAGAGTATGGTAGCTGTGGTGGTAGTTGCAGTCGGGTTCGAGGTAGAGACGACGGGAGACGAGGTGTAACACCCCAACCGATGGCGAAAACATCAGGATGTCACGTATTGATGATTGTTCAGTAGTTCATGGTAAGTAATAAATTTCAATAATTGCTTTAAATACATTACATACAATTGTTCTACAAGAATTTGTACATCAAAATGAAAAATACTAGATACACATCTTCAAGCATCAACTCTAATCATCAAGCAAGCTATAACCTGAAACATGTTAAATTTGAAAATATTTTGGGTCAAAAAAAGTTGGTGAGAATTACATAGGTTTTGATAATCGAATAAAACTTGTACAATTCAAGTGTCATGGCAAGTCTAGTCCATATGTGAAAACATACTAGAAGTAAATCGAGTGCATAATTAACCCTTGTGACTGTTATATTGTGGTCCATCCCATACGCTCATGGTTCACTCGATTATGTTATGCGATAACAATCACCCACGCTACCTTTGTAGGAGGCACGTATCCGGGTGGGATTGTCAGTCCAATAGATCTATCATTGTATACCGTCGGCTGATCAATGTTAATGATTATGCTAGAATTGTGCTTACCCCAGTCATGTTTAAGACATAATGCAACATAGAAAAACACATAGACACTTTATGATTGAATTGCATATAGAATGTTGTAACATGTTTCACCCCAAAAATAGTGAATAACAGAAAAGGAGCTATGTAAAACTCACCTTAGCAAAATGTTATGTCTCGTGAAAAATAGAAAATGTGTTGCCCAACAATGCCAAGTATTATCCTATAATTAAGGTAAAATATGTCTAAGTCTTTCTAGTCTACAAATATAATCTAGGGCTTTGAATTCTCTCGCATCGGTTCTGCATCAGATAATGAGCCCATGCGCAAACTTTCTCTTTTATTGTACTGGCGAAGTGCTCGTTTGATTAATGAATAAAATGTTTAATAATTAAGAGAAATTTGATAAATAAATAAACAAAAGTCTTTTTGTAAATTTTAAATTAAAGATGGTCACAATAATAAGTTTTAAGTATGAAAATAATTTTTATAAAATTATTTTCTTAAAAAAATAGAATATTAAATCTATTTATTTCAAATTGTCAAAATATAACTTTAATATTTAAAAATACTAAAATTAAAGAATTATTAAATTAAAAATTGTATTTCTGTTCCAAATAAATAGAAATAATTTATATAAAATTTTGGTGCAAAAATATTGAAAAAATAAATTTATTATGATTTATATATGATTAAAACTAACAAAAATTGATTAAAAATATTAAATAAATGATTTTTCAGAAATAAAAATCATTTCAGAAAAGTTTATTGTTATAAAAACTCAGAATAATTTTTGTGGAAATTTATAAAATTGTTTTGATATTTTTATAGAATTTTATAAATAAAATAGAATAAACTTGAATTATTTATTATATATATTAAATAAATAAATTTTTGAAAACTAAAAATTGTATGTTAAACTTTTTCACTAGATTAACATAAAATAGTTTTTGTAGAATTTATAAAAGAGTTTTAGTATTTTAAAATGAATTTTTAAAAATATAAAGGAATATGTATATATATACTTAATTAAAAAGAATGTTTTCAATCAAAGTAACAAATTTTTTATTAAAATACGAAATAAACCAAGTTACATCTGGATAATGGGTAAGCGAGCAACAAGCTGCGCCGCTATACCCTTTTGAATCGCAAAGCCTATTCTACTAAATACAAACTTTTGGTTCCTCGGGCTTTGCGAATCACTGTGGACCACCTTCTGCACCCGCTCCAAAAAACGAACTGCCTCAGGGGCTAAGGATCCAAAAGTATCGAAGGCAAACGGAATGAACACATGTTGATTCTCTAGACATGCTGCCTCGTGCTTAGCAACCTTCCTAGCTTCCGCCTTCAAAACCGCCTGTCCCTGAACGAATCCACTATCTCTCAGTCCCACCAGTGGGGACACCCCAGTGAGGTCAACACACGCGTGCTTACCCCCCGCCCAGCCAAACACAAGGACGTCCGCAGGACGCAGGGTAGATCTTCCCTCTCGTGGGTCAGTCAGAAAATTAACAGGGGCTTCTTTCTTGGCTGAGATCCCGGCGCGCCTAAGCACATCCCATAAAACATCTCTAACCCAGTCATGACGATACTTGAACCCCGGCAATTCCTTACAGTGAAGGGCATGCTCGCCAAATCTATCCAAACAGGCTTTTTTACAATGTTTGTTGATGCCATGGTTCGAACCCGGGCCCTAGGCCGGTTCGTTGGTTTTAAATCACAAGCCCAGACCAACTGGTCTGGACCCTGAGAACGTTTAATCTATGGTTAATTTAATTATATGATATAAGGAAACTGATTTATATTCTTTTAAAATGAAAAGATTAAAACCGTTTTACACGGGACTCGAACCCGCATGAGTGGACAAACAAACATCAGACACAACCACTTGATCTAGATCAGTGGTTGTGTTTGATTCCAGTTTATTTAAAATATAACACCTCATGCTGAAAACGTGTTCTTCCCCAAATTTCATGATCGAGCCCTAGCTTTTTCAATTGAATGATTCACACAACAATAACCCAATTAATCAGAGGGTTATTGTTGTGTGAATGCCGATGAATAAAACCCATAAGAAAAGCATCACTTACAAACACGAATCGTATACGAATTGATCAGTCAACCCGAAAGTCAAACTTCGAACCAAAAACTCAAGAACAGTTGAATTGAATTAGAAATTAGGGATTGAAAGAGAGTATTCGGCGAGTTGAGAAGGAATTGTGATGTCCAATTTATAGGGAAAAGGTCTGGATCGTCGAATTGGTAAGTTGACTTGGTGATGACGCGTCTTCGTGTTCAATTGGTATGTTTTAATGATAATTGGATGAGTAATTACACGCGTAAAAGTCAGAAATCACCAATCCATTCCATAAAAAGGATCAGAAACGCAAAGTTGAATTGGGTAATTAAGGCAGATTAGTGTCACAGTTGACTTTCCTAGTCAACTGTGAAGAACCATGCACGTGATATAATAATTATATGATGGAATTAGAACAAGATGTGTATGTAGACCAGATGGTTGAACCTGTTTGTGTTTGTGACCCGGCTTGGGGTGCGGGTTCGATTCCCGGCCCAAGCATAATATTTTTTTGACATTTAATCTTATATATATGTATATTATATATAACTAATATAGTATTAGGGTTCCAAATACGTCACAATAATATTTAAAGGCGAATAATAATAATGAAACTTGACGTTTTTATTCAAAATAATTGTAAGTATTAATGCGTAATGTTACAGTCTCCCCTACTTTTAGGAACTTCGTCCCGAAGTTAAAAGAAAAACACACGGTTGAGGGTGATTGGGTAGAATTTGGAGCAACTGTGATTTGGAAGTTCTTATTGGTAATAGGATAGTGGGTTCGGGTAATTTGGATAGGAGGTCGGGTAGGTGTGAGCTTTAAGAGTTGAATTAGGTTCGTCTGACATCGCAAGGAGAGTAAGAATCTAGCAAAGCATTAAGTTTTAGGAGTCCTAAAAGAAGCGAGTTGATGGACTATAGAAGGACTAAATGAACTACCAGGTAACTAGAGTTTACAATTGGTCAAATACCGAAAACCTTGATAAAATTTCCCACTACCTTAACGTACCTGTAAATTCATGATTACGTTCCGGACCGTAATCACCAATTTACCTTACATTAGGGTTTTGCGTCCTTCTATGACTCTACCGATTGTTGAGCAGGTTCGATAGTCTCCACCAGTCGTTGAGTAGGTTATAGGGCCTCTCCCGACTGTTGGAAAGACATGATGACCTCTACCAATCGTTGAGTAGGTTGTTTGGTAGTCAACTAACTGTTGTACAAGTAAGCAAGTATAACGAGTATGATTTAAATATAGATATAGCAATTAGTTCACATTCCAACAAGCATGCATCCAGGTGTTATGATAATACTAGAATTTATTACTTGAATCAATACATAGAATTAAAAAAAGCAGACATCATTCAAATGGTGGGGCTTGCTGTTAAGTAGCTGGAGGGTCCCTAGCGGGATTATTTGGGGCAGCAAGGGCGTTTGTAGCAGGAATTCGACAAGCATCCGCAAGGTGCCCATACCTTTGACAATTGGTATACTGACGGCAGGGCACTTGGGTTGGGTGGTGATATTGGCAGGTGTCACACTTAGGTTGGTTCCCGTTGTATTGTTTCTTGTTGGGTGGGACAGTGGTGTCTATTGCAAAATTCCTGACCTTGCGCCTTCCATTGGTTGAGGCCTCAGTTTTAATTTCAATGGCAGGTTGGGGAGTATCCTTTGCAACAGTTTTCTTTTCCCCTTTCCGGGTCAGGGTTCCTGCCTTCACATGGTTATCTGTTAGGGTGGCCGCCAAACGTTTTGCTTCCTCCAGAGTAGCAGGGTTCCTTCCCCACACCGTGTCTTGAATCTGCATCGGTAAGCCACCAATGTATTTTTCGATCGCAATAGGCAAGGGGGTGACCTTGTGTGGTAGCAGTAGACTAAGTTCGTGAAAACGAGTGTTGTAGGCAAGGTTTTCTCCACTATCTTGAGCAAGATCATGAAACTCATCTTCCAGCTTCTTGAATCATTACGAGGGCAGAACTCTGCCTTCATAATGTCTTTAGCTTGATCCCAAGTTAAGGCCAGTGCAGCTTCAGCTCCGCGGGTGCGCTTTTCGTCATTCCACCAAGTGAGTGCTCGTTTGTGAAGAACACTCATGGCATAACGGACCTTTAAGTTATCGGGACACTCACTGTTAATGAAGGTATTCTCAATGCCCTCGAACCATTGTAGAAGTCCCGTAGCTCCTTCTTCTCCACTGAACTTAGGGGGATTACAGGAATTAAAGTGCTTAAGAGTGCAAGCTGGGAGACCATTCCCGTTTCCGTTGTGGTTTCCATTACCGTTCCCGTTTCCATGACCGTTTCCGTTGTCGTTTCCGTTCATCTGAATGACTTGAGCCAGTAACTTAGGAACCAGAGTCGCGATTTGCTGCGCCATTTGTTGAGAAATGATCGCAGCCAGTTGGGCATCAACACCATTGTTGTTGTTGTTATTATTGTTGTTGTGGTCGGTGTTGTGGTTGTTGCTATTCCCTTCATCATGATTGTCACCACTGTTAAGGCGAGTGCTGCGACGTGGAGGCATGATCTGTAAGAGACACAATGAAATGAATGAGGTTATATAAAGAATGTAATTATTTATTCATTAATTAAAACGAATAAACGAAAACGTTGACTTATCAAAGATTCTAGATTCTAATAACATAATGAAGACATGCTTTAGCCTATAAATGAACACTCATCCCGAGAATTCCCAGGTAGGCATCCGGGTCCCTCGTCTGATTGGGATATATGCGCAATGCCAGCCTAGACAGAAGACTCAGAATACAGGCGTTCACCCTTCCAGATTGCACGTGTTCGTTATTAAAATTCTAGAACTTCGACGAGATCTCAAGGTGGTTCAGGCTGAGCCTGAGGATTTTGTCTTATCAGTCTAAGAGTAGATCTAGTGATGGGGAGCAATCTTCTTGTAGGGATTAAAGTAGGGATAAGAAGTAGGAGGGGGATAGAGAATAGGAATAAGTAGAGAAGCAAGTAAGAGAAATAAGTACTGGTTAAATCCTATGGTTATAGACTAGATTATTTTTCTAATAACCTAATTCCTTATAACCATGGCTCTGATACCAATCTGTAACACCCCAACCGATGGCGGAAACATCGGGGTGTCACGTATTTATAATTGTTCAGTAGCTCATGGTAAGTAATAAATTTCAATGATTGCTTTAAATACATTACATACAATTGTTCTACAAGAATTTGTACATCAAAATGAAAAATACTAGATACACATCTTCAAGCATCAACTCTAATCATCAAGCAAGCTATAACCTGAAACATGTTAAATTTGAAAATATTTTGGGTCAAAAAAAGTTGGTGAGAATTACATAGGTTTTGATAATCGAATAAATCTTGTACAATTCAAGTGTCATGGCAAGTCTAGTCCATATGTGAAAACATACTAGAAGTAAATCAAGTGCATAATCAACCCTTGTGACTGTTATATTGTGGTCCATCCCATACGCTCATGGTTCACTCGATTATGTTATGCGATAACAATCACCCACGCTACCTTTGTAGGAGGCACGTATCCGGGTGGGATTGTCAGTCCAATAGATCTATCATTGTATATCGTCGACTGATCAATGTTAATGATTATGCTAGAATTGTGCTTACCCCAGTCATGTTTAAGACATAATGCAACATAGAAAAACACATAGACACTTTATGATTGAATTGCATATAGAATGTTGTAACATGTTTCACCCCAAAAATAGTGAATAATAGAAAAGGGGCTATGTAAAACTCACCTTAGCAAAATGTTATGTCTCGTGAAAAATAGAAAATGTGTTGCCCAACAATGCCAAGTATTACCCTATAATTAAGGTAAAATATGTCTAAGTCTTTCTAGTCTACAAATATAATCTAGGGCTTTGAATTGGGGGTAAGTACTCGTTTGATTAATGAATAAAATGTTTAATAATTAAGAGAAATTTGATAAATAAATAAACAAAAGTCTTTTTGTAAATTTTGAATTAAAGATGGGCACAATAATAAGTTTTAAGTATGAAAATGATTTTTATAAAATTATTTTCTTAAAAAAATAGAATATTAAATCTATTTATTTCAAATTGTCAAAATATAACTTTAATATTTAAAAATACTAAAATTAAAGAATTATTAAATTAAAAATTGTATTTCTGTTCCAAATCAATAGAAATAATTTATATAAAATTTTGGTGCAAAAATATTGAAAAAATGAATTTATTATGATTTATATATGATTAAAACTAACAAAAATTGATTAGAAATAATAAATAAATGATTTTTCAGAAATAAAAATCATTTCAGAAAAGTTTATTACTATAAAAACTCAGAATAATTTTTGTGGAAATTTATAAAATTGTTTTGATATTTTTATAGAATTTTATAAATAAAATAGAATAAACTTGAATTATTTATTATATATTAAATAAATATATTTTTGAAAACTAAAAATTGTATGTTAAACTTTTTCACTAGATTAACATAAAATAATTTTTGTAGAATTTATAAAAGAGTTTTAGTATTTTAAAATGAATTTTTAAAAATATAAAGGAATATGTATATATATACTTAATTAAAAAGAATGTTTGTTGATGCCATGGTTCGAACCCGGGCCCTAGGCCGGTTCGTTGGTTTTAAATCACAAGCCCAGACCAACTGGTCTGGACCCTGAGAACGTTTAATCTATGGTTAATTTAATTATATGATATAAGGAAACTGATTTATATTCTTTTAAAATGAAAAGATTAAAACCGTTTTACACGGGACTCGAACCCGCGTGAGTGGACAAACAAACATCAGACACAACCACTTGATCTAGATCAGTGGTTGTGTTTGATTCCAGTTTATTTAAAATATAACACCTCATGCTGAAAACGTGTTCTTCCCCAAATTTCACGATCGAGCCCTAGCTTTTTTAATTGAATGATTCACACAACAATAACCCAATTAATCAGAGGGTTATTGTTGTGTGAATGCCGATGAATAAAACCCATAAGAAAAGCATCACTTACAAACACGAATCGTATACGAATTGATCAGTCAACCCGAAAGTCAAACTTCGAACCAAAAACTCAAGAACAGTTGAATTGAATTAGAAATTGGGGATTGAAAGAGAGTATTCGGCGAGTTGAGAAGGAATTGTGATGTCCAATTTATAGGGAAAAGGTCTGGATCGTCGAATTGGTAAGTTGACTTGGTGATGACGCGTCTTCGTGTTCAATTGGTATGTTTTAATGATAATTGGATGAGTAATTACACGCGTAAAAGTTAGAAATCACCAATCCATTCCATAAAAAGGATCAGAAATGCAAAGTTGAATTGGGTAATTAAGGCAGATTGGTGTCACAGTTGACTTTCCTAGTCAACTGTGAAGAACCATGCACGTGATATAATAATTATACGATGGAATTAGAACAAGATGTGTATGTAGACCAGATGGTTGAACCTGTTTGTGTTTGTGACCCGGCTTGGGGCGCGGGTTCGATTCCCGGCCCAAGCATAATATTTTTTTTTTGACATTTAATCTTATATATATATATGTATATTATATATATCTAATATAGTATTAGGGTTCCAAATACGTCACAATAATATTTAAAGGCGAATAATAATAATGAAACTTGACGTTTTTATTCAAAATAATTGTAAGTATTAATGCGTAATGTTACACGAGGTGGCTGCAAACGACGGTGGTGATGGTTTCGTGGTGATAGGGTTCATGAAGTGGTTGAGGAGGCTGGTTTATGGTGGCTTCGGTTGTTATCCAGGTTCGATTCGGGTCAAGCCCGAGTTTGTTTCGAGGTTGGCTCGGGCCAAATTTTTGGTCCCGGGTCAGATCTGGGTCGGGCGCGTTCTGGGTTGATTCCATTCTCGAGTTAACTGGTCAAAGCCTTAGTCAACCAGTCACGATTCTGTTAGGTCATATCCAGTCCACGCGCTGTACAAGCCGGTCGAAGTTTGGGTCCGATCAAACTTGGTCAACGATCAGATCTGGTCCCGTCAACGCGTAGATCGGGATACACGCATGCGATTATGATATAAATTATTTCATGTTTAGTTATTGTTATATATATATATATATATATTTATTTATAATTTATAGTTTATAAATTATAAACGCGAATAAAACCGGTGGTTAACTCGCGAACGGACCGCAAATAATAAATGAAAAGTATAAATGGGATGAGCGGTAATTGTATATTTGACGTGACTTGTGTTATTAATTGTTGGAAAAAATAATCGTTGGACTATATGTATATGTATATATATATATGTATAATTTATAAGCTATCGAAATGTATAAATGTCTCGTTTGATGTGGAATTCGCGGATAATAGATTGTCGTCTTGTGTTAAAATTGAATTTTTGGAAACTTGTGGACAACTTGTGTTGTCTGGTTTGTACAAAAATAGAGGAAACTCTGCCAAATTTTTTATAAAATCCGAAACATAACGAATGTGACATTGTTGTCCCTTTTTATAAATAACTTTCCAAGTGTTTGACCGATGTATTTTATACAAATCGTGACGTTTTGACAAAAATTATTTGTGACAATAATAAGTAGATTCCCGCACAATATTTTCAAAACAAATATATATAATTTACCAAGCGTCAAATATGACGAGTTTTAAAGGTTATTAATAACTAAATGATGTTTGTTGTTCGGATTGAAAAGATGTATAAACGTTCGATTATCTTTGGAAAGCATTTTATAAAAAGCAAAGTCTTGAGATTTGTAAAATATCCGGATTCGGTAAAAGATGCAACAATTGTTATTAATTAATTTTAATAACTACAATTATCTTTCCTCAAAGTATATTTTTCCACAAAAAATAATGATACAAGACAAATGCAATTATCGGGTTTACGAGACGAGCTATGACTCGATATGAGTTATAGGTTTCGTAGTAGTAGTCCAACATGGTTTATACACGAATAGTAACAGGTGCGCAACTTGGGTACTATGTCGTATGTTAACACATGAATTATGATAAGTCATGATCGGTTCGTCGAGTTAAAACACTTAAGACTCGGGTTAGTACACACGAGTCTAGATAGTTGAATAAACTATCTTTTAACCAAAAAATGAGCTAGCCTTATATATGATAGACTTTTAAGGTGTCCTTTATTGGTAATTAGGGCACGAGGAAGTCGGTCAAAGCTAGAGGCTTTGTTTGCTAGCTAAGCATGGAAATTAAGGTGAGTTTCACGACCCCTTTTTACTGTTTTGTTTTGAGGGAAAAATATGTTTTGTCAAATGTTTTTACATGTCAAAATGTTTTTAAATGATAAAACGTGATAAGTGGCATGATGGGTACTTGGGTTTGTTGTTTTACACCACTCGGGGTGAGTCCTCGCTACCGTAACCATTTACTCGTGTGTTGTGTGTGTGTGTTGAAATCGAGAACCGAAGGAATATTTGGATAGCGTTATTGGTGTCTAACAAGGCCCACCCCTAATCGATAGCGTCGATTATGCAATTGTATATGCAAGGGGTGCACGTATTCTGAACTAAGTTGTTAATTTCCGAGAAACAGCTACTGCTCGTGGGGCAATATTTTTCTTGGTTTGGTTATGGGTTCTAGGGATTGCTCGTCATAGTTTGTAGGAGCTAGCTACTCTTTACAAAGGTCACTACTTGTGTTTGTTCCGCACATGTTGTTAAAATGTTGTTGTTATGGAACTATAACCTGTGAACTCACCAATATTTTATATATTGACGTCATTTTAAACATATCTTTCAGGTAAATAAGTGTTGAATAGGTATGTGGCTAGTACAGAGGAATAAGGGATGTCGGACACTTGTTGGGGGTTCATCTATATTTACCCCTGGGGTTAGGACATAGAAGGAAAGCCCCATGTTGAACTTCATGTATGTTGTTTTGTGTAATGTTTATGAAAAGGTACTTTTGTCGACATCTTAATGAAATGATATTTTCTAATTAAATACAGTTTGTGTTAATCTTGACTTTGATATGCTTTCGAGCGTTGCGCCATGTGTTTCCGCCATTGGCGTGGTGTGACACAATAGAATAGACACGATTCACCTACATGTTTATTTGTTATTTTTAGCATTTTGTGTTGATGCGTTTCTTGAATCATGATCACGATTATTTGTAGATGAACACCTTTCGATTGCTCATACAACCATTCTGTTTTTTCCTTTCTAATAAGTTGTTGATTGTAATTATATCATTTAATTTTTTTTATACAAGTCTCATATGAGATCAGGTTTGTACACGATTTTAACATATGTAATAAGACATTCTAACTGACATGTTTGGTAACTCTTGTTACGTATGCAACAATACTGGTAAAATAAAACGAAAAATTCTGATTTAATAAATAAAAGTAATAATCTGGATTTTTTTTTTAAATTAATAAATGAAAAAAAACGTAGTGAAAAACATGAGAGAGAAGGTGAAGAGAGAAAAATAAGAGAGGGAATGTGAGGAGAGCGAAGGTGGAAAGAGATAATTGATGTGATTGATTGGAGAGAGAGAGAGAGAGAGAGAGAGAGAGAGAGAGAGAGAGAGAGAGAGTAGATGTCATTTGATCTTTATGCCCCTCCTACACTACCTCTCTTACTTTTTGATAATACTTTTTCATATAATAATGTAGGTTAAATCTAGGTCATTGATCACACTTGATCATTGGCTAGGAGAGGGTTTAGGTGTTTTTCTTATTTAGAAGGGGTTTTTCCTGTAACCATATATATATAAACGTTTTTTCTTTTAAACGGTCAAAAAGCAACAGTCCCCAAGCCCAACGGTCGATTTTTTTTTTTTTTGAAAAATGGGACGGGGAGAACGGTGGTAATCCATTGATTGTGCCGAAGCTTGAGCGGGTCGGGGGGGGGGGGGGGGGGGGACCATTCCACCAATCCACACCCTAAGGTATTAAGAGGCTTGAACTCCTAACCTCCCCTTTAAAACCTCAAACACTTTTATCACCACACCACAGGGGGTGAGGCTATTAGGAGAGGGAGTGAGTTAAACTTTGTTTTTAGTTCACCCATCTTTACTTAACATTTTTAGTTAAGCACCTACGTACTTTTGGGTCTTTAAGCTAGATCAAGTGACATCACACACTTTGGATACGCACAAGCACACACTTTGGGAACCCACAAGTTCCGGGCTTAGTTGGTTAACTTATCATTGTCTAGGACGCATGACCATTTTTCATTCACTGGCTAAACAATTGCACATATTTCAATAGCATATACAGTGAAGATTCAATTATCATCTAATAATATTATCACTTTAATACATACATACATAATCATCCAAACAATCAAACAAAAACCATAATATATTACAATTCAAAAACAATCTTCATCAATTCCACCGTTAAGTCCCTAACTTTTGGACTCTGAAACTGTAGAATTCCTCTTGTAACTCCTAGATTGCGGCATACAACCAAATCCCGGTTTCGGCTCCATGAAAGCAGGCATAGGTGATCCGTCCGTCTTCGCATCGGCTCCAACGAGAAGTTGGTAGTTGCGGGTGGAGCCGACGGAGACGGACCGGTAACTGTTGTGTGGCTTTGGTTTCTTTACAGCATGCATCAACAATGGGATCAATCCTTCCATTATTTGGTTGGATTGGAAGAATTAGATCTCAGTTTTGATGAATGGTGGTTTTTTTGTGTGGATTGGTGACTTTGTGTTATATACATGTGGAAATTTGGTATGGGTTTGATGGGTATTTTGGACTTTTTGTCATGTGTTATGTTAAAGATGAAAAGGATGCCAAAGTTGACATTGAATGCTTCATGGTGATGATACTATTTTTTTAATTGTATTTTTTTTACTTTTTTTTTAATTTTTATTATTATTTTTTTTTAAACACGGTTTTTCTGTTTAGACCGATTGAATTGGTTGAACTGTCTCATTTGTTCGCCAGCGTTTAACGGTGTGAAAACAAACTGTTGGCTATGTCACTTGCCGGTAGAGTTGGTTCTAAAACATATGGGGTGTTTGGGATTGAGTTTGGAACTTATTAACTTTTTGAAAAATTAATAAGTCAATAAGTCATTTAGAAAAACATCAAATCCTGGTTTTTCAAAATTACTTTTTCAAAAAGTTAATAAGTCAATAAGTTGTTTCCAAACTCAATCCCAAACATGCTCACGTGTTTTGAGTTTAGAGGGTGTTTGGGATTGACTTTCAAAACAACTTATTTACTTTTTCAAGAAGCCAATAAGTCAATAGGCTTTTTGTATAACCCAAAAACATTTTCTGTTTTGACTTTTAGCTTTTAAGGGTGAAAAAATTGTTTTTGAAAAGTTAGAAATCCTGTCTTTTAACTTATAGCTTTTGGAAAAAAAAATTACAAATATATCACCCATACAATCAATATTCACAATAAGTTATGTAAAACACTTAAAAAACAATCTATTGACTTTTTGATGTTTCTCGTCTCAAAAGCTAATCCAAACACTTTTTTAAAAACTTCTTTTCAAAAAGTCATAAACCAATGAGTAATTCTGACTAAAAGCACTTTTGCATTTCCAAACTCAATCACAAACACCCTTTTAATACGGTTGTTTTCTACAACTTGTTTCGTCTACAAAGCCTTAATCTTATATTATATTATAATATATATAAGAAGGACAAAAGGTAACTTTACATAATTTTAAAACTTTTAAATTAACTATATTCACAATTTTTAAACATTTATAATTTTTCGAACGTTAATAATTTTTTAAAGAAATTAAACCATAAGAATGACATTTTGTTCTCTTTAAGGGTGGATGGGGTGGTGGGTGAGAGAATCACACCCAATAATATGATGTCATCATATTTTTATCACACTCCATCACATCCATCACCAAAAGTTAGGAGTGGAATGATATAATCACATTACATTATTTTTTTTAAATAAAAATACAACATTACATTAAATAAAAAACCCTACATTAATTAAAAAAATTACTAGAAAAATATAAAATAAAAATGAAATAATAACATTAAGTGAGCGGTGAGTACGGGTCCTCGAACACGATATCTAAACTACCGATGTGCTTCGTTAGATTGTGTCGAAGTTGAAAGTGGGTTTCTTCATTTATCAACTCAAAAAGAATATTATCGTTGACGATTGCCGGAGATATTGCACCCCCCCCCATCTTTCTTCAGTATCATTTTGTGCAATATGATACACGCGTACACAACACTCCTTATTTTCGCTTGATCAACCAAACAAATCGGGCGATGTATTATATATGTGCCATTTAGATTTCAATACACCAAACGCTCGTTCAACTCTTTTCTCGCCGATTCTTGTAGCTTCTTAAATAATATGTCTTTGTCGATTGTCGAAAACGAATAAGCTTTCACAAAAACTGACCAAGTCTATATTGTCTCTCGTTCACCGTAATTAGGCACGTCGGGGCGGTTCCTTGCCTCTCTGTGTCGAATAGCAGTGACTGATGTAGAACGTTCACGTCGTTGTTTGACCGGGGGTGGGACCAAAGTACGCATGCCAAATATAAATCGTTCGACACAACGATTTCGAGCACAATCGTCGTTTTTTTTATGGTCACTCCTTATAAACTGCCCTCGCAAAGCCGTCAGACAACTTCTCCATTCGATGTAGGAACAGTCGTTGCTCCCGGCCATCCCGGAAAAATGCCATCTAGCTTCATGTGCGGCGTACAAACCTGTTATGTTGTGTCTAGTCGGTCTTTGTAGATACTCTTTACCGTATAAAGCAATAATAACATTGCAAAAATAGTAAAGAGACTCGCTTGAAGTTCTACTCAACATATTTTAATATTCATCAAATTCGTCAGAAATGTTACCGGCTGCAAGTTAACGAATCGCGGAAATGCTTTTTTGTATCGTCGTAAAACTCCTCTTTCCCCTAGCATTGTACCCTTCTTGAAACCATTCGTAGTTAGCTTCGACAATCTTTAAAAATAATTCCATTGATAAACGGAATCGAGTTTTAAACATTGCGTTGTTGTACTTTAGGTTTTCTACAAAGTAATCGTTCATCAACACTTCACTTGCCCCCCCCCCCCACCGATCACGGTCAATCATTTTTTTCTTTGGGCGTCGCTTATCTTGATGCTCCGCGGCTTCGCAAACTCTTGTAAAAAATTCCATTGTATCACCCGACGAGTCGGATGAACTTGTTGAGTCGAGTGGATACGAAATGCCTTGCATTTTTTTGGGTTGTTTGATTGTTGGACATATTATTTGATTGTTTGTGGTAATTTTGGTTGAAAAAATGAGGTTATATAGAGGTTTGATTTATTAATTTTTTTAAATGGCTAGCTGGGAACGGTCAGATGACTGTTGGCCAACGTTCACCACTGTGATATGGCTGTGATGAGGATCACACATTAATTCTATCGCGGGCGTGATAGCAGAGGCGGGCCGATGTAGTGATGAATCACAACGATCGAAGGGTGGCCATCACGGACCACCCCGTCCACCCTAATTTGATTATGGAATTACCGTAGGTATTTAATAATTTATCTACACTATCTAATAAAAGAAAACACATGAGGGACACACGACACTCCCTCATAAATTCTCTCATTTTATTATTTAATACAATAAATTAAAATATAATATATAAATGAATTAATTGATTTTAGTAATAATATTAGTAATCTTAATTGTAACAGAAATAATTAAAAACGAATTCAATGATTTCTGTTATTAATATAAATAGATTCTCATTAATTCGGTTTCTAATGATTCATGTTACAACTATAATTTTTAATATAATTACTAAATTTTAATTTAATATATTTATATTATGTTTTTGCGGTCAATATAATTATATTTTAATACAAAATTAGAAATAAATTATTAGACATACTTTGAAAAGGTTTATTAACTAACCGAATTAAACATTATTAAAATATTAGTGATTCTTTTTTATATAACATATTTATATGTTATTAACATTGATTTTAAATCATGTACCTTAAATTAACCCATTTAAAAAAAATTGATCTTTTATTCTAAGTTTAAAACTATGTTTGCTACGATGTTTGACAAATGATTGTTAAGTTTTATTATTACGGGTTTTAGTCATTGTTTTAAATGTTAAATATGCTCACTAAATACATATTAATTTTAGATATTTAAAATAGTTCAAAAGTCAAATAAACAAATTAATGATAACACAATGTGTTTAGTTAAGGTTTTTTTTTTTTTTTTTGTGAAACTTTCATATTGTTTTGAACAAATAAATAAAATAAATCAATCAACATTAATCTATTTCTATTTATATTAATAAAAGACAACACATGGAGTACATAGAACTACCTCATAAGCCTTCCATTATATTATTTAAAACAATACATTTATTTTATTTTGTTTATTTATTCAATAATTATTATTTATTTAGTTTTTATTGGTTATAACTATAATTATTAATATAATTACCGAAATTCATTTTAATATATAATATATGTTTTTGTAAATCAATTAATATAATTATATTTCAATACAAAATTAGAAATAAATTATTAGACATAATTTTAAAATGTTTATTAACTAACAGAAGTAAACTTTATGAAAACTATTCCCTTTTAAGATAGCATATTTATATTATTAAATTTAAATTTAAATCGTGTACCTTAAATTAACTTATCTTTTAATACGTGGTCTTACACTTTAAGTTTAAAACTATATTTCTTATAATGTTCTTAACAAACAAAATAAAATAAATCAATCTACATCAATTACATATTTGAATTTATACAAAACTAAATATGTTTGGATATTTTCGTATCATACTAGCTTGATATATAAAATACATTTTATATATGAAAAATCATTGTTTTAAATATTCAATAACTTTGTTTTTTAAGTTACTTCAACAAAGCAATGCAATGTCTAAGTGAGTGGCCATAGTGTTTTCATTACTAATTCGTTTCAATCTTCATTTTCATGCTATTAATTCACGCAATCTTCTTTTTTGCAATTACAATTAGATTGAACCAATAAATGTCATTATGTTTAAAGATCTTGATGTTAGAAAAAAATGATTATACACTCACGGTTATATATACTTTGGCTTTGGAAGAAACTTGATGTCAAATTCTAAAATGAACGACACTCGATTGAGATGGTTTAATAGATGAGGACATACTTTTAAATTAATTTAGGGGCTGAAGAATATTTAACATTTTTTCGAATGTAAAGGTAATTATTTTTATTTTTAATATAATATGTAATCTGATTTTCTAATTATATTTATAAATTTATATATAATATATCTAATTTAATTTTTTCAACCCGTGTATCACACAAATACATAACCTAGTATTTTTAAAATGTATGTTACATAATTAATTATTAGTGTATTGGTTTCCCTCATATTTCGCAAATATAAATACATGTTTTGATGTTATAAATCAGTTAAAAAAAAAAAAAAAGCAAATGAAAACTAAGTTTAAAAGAAAGGGAAATGGAGTGGTATTGATATTTTTTATAATTGGTTGAATCGAGATGTTGTTTGTGTGATTAACGTAGTTTTTTTTTTTTTTTTTTTTTTTTTTTTTTTTTTTTTTTTTTTTTTTTTTTTTTTTAAATCTTGAATGTGCATAGTCTTTCATTAAAGTCAGTGGCATGAGTTGTAAAAAATTATTCCAAATGCTCACACATCAAAAAAAAAAAAAAAAAAAAAAAAAAAAAAAAAAATTGTATGAATCCGCCAACCATGTTCATTCTTTAAAAAAGAACTTTGTCCGGTTCTAACAAATGGCATAGTACATATGTTACTTGTTCTTAGTTAACGATGATTTCCTTCATATTTTATTTACAACGTTCTTTCTAGTTTTTGGACAAGTTGATTTAAAAAATTTCAAGATAATAATGAAAATTTTAATGGTACCTATGTATTAAGGTTGAAGATGTTTAGGAAAATGGTATCATTAGGAGCTCGCTTTTCTGTTTATTTTGATGTCTTGCCCATATTTTCACTTGCTTGTGTCTTTATGATGTGTTTTTAGCATTCGCTAAGGCTATGGGGTGTGGTCACCCTTCCCCCTTCTTTCCTCTTTGTCCACATCAGCGCCACGTCATTTCCCCATTCCCCTCCCCATAACAAGGGAAATGGTTCCCCCTCATTCCCCATTCCCCTTTCTTTTTTTTTAATTATTTTTTAAAGTGGAAAAAGACAAAACTTATATTTATATATAATATTAGTATAGGAAAAGACAAAATAGAAATCATTGTAATATCATCGGTGAGATCGGGGGATTCATACCGAGTTTGCCGAGATCCCATCGGGGGGGGGGGGGGTGTTTGCCGTCGGCACACCCTTCCACCTCACCCACCGATCTCCTTTGCCGAGCCCACACCCCTTAGTCTAATACCAATTTTTTGTTTGTTATCATACATATAATATTTTTTAGTATACGATGTTTTCTGTTGTTTCTTTACTAAGACCATCTCAAATGCTAATGTAACATCGCAAAAATTTTTCCCTAATCCTAACATGTAAAAGCCCCTACCTTATCAATAATTTTATATATGCCTAAGTTTTTATTTTTCTACCACCCAACTTATATATATAATGGTATAATAATAATAATAATAATAATAATAATAATAATAATAATAATAATAATAATAATAATAATAATAATAATAATAATCATAATAATAATAATAATAATCATAATAATAATAATACCCACATTTTAAACTACACCTTTAAAACAAACCCAAACCTAACTCAAAGCCCAACACTGACCAGGCCCATCAGACGCGGCCCAGACAAGTTCAGCCCAAACAAACCTCGGCCCACTCCCCTATCCCTTGGATCCGGCCCACCTCACTGCTTTATATAAAAAGAAAATATATCCCGTCTGGACCGGGAATCGAACCCGCGTCCAGACACGGCTCAACCATTTAAACAACACACCACAACCACTGGTCCATGTTGCCATTTGTAATGAGATCTAGGAACATTATCTATTTAACACATTTCAAAAACTGATCTGTTTCCCTATGCTGCTCTGCGCGCTACTGTGCACAGCCAAAACCCACAAATCTTGCTTTTTATTGACTTTAATTGATGTTAATCATGGAAACCATTGACTATATGATCTCGCCCAACGTCTAACACGTTCATTACGCGTCAATTACACCAGAAATTATCATCAATTACATTCTAAATTCAAGCCAATCAATCACATCTTCATCTATAGTGGTCAAACCTTCCAATTCATCGAACCAGACCCCATCCCTATAAATTGAACATCATAATCCCTTCACAACTTGCCGATAATCCTCTCATAACCTCTTATTTCTGTTATTAAACCTTCAATCGAAGTGTTCTTGCTCGTGTTGACTTTAAACGTTGACTGAGCAATCCGTAATCATACGCGTCAGTAAGTATCACTTTTTGTGTGGGTTTTATCCTTCGGCAATCACACAACAATAACCCCATGATTGATTGGGTTATTGTTGTGTAAATCACGTAATTGCAAAAGCTAGGGCTTGTACATACAAATTGGGGAAGAACACTGATTTCTCATACGTGTTA
Source organism: Ambrosia trifida (assembly GCA_028751855.1). Lineage (NCBI taxonomy): Eukaryota > Viridiplantae > Streptophyta > Magnoliopsida > Asterales > Asteraceae > Ambrosia > Ambrosia trifida. The sequence goes on along the minus strand of CM054123.1, from coordinate 159,865,779 downwards.
TATTTTAAACACACTGAAACCAAACACAACCACTGGTCTAGACCAAGTGGTTGTGTCTGGTGCTTCAGAACTGGTCCACGCGGGTTCGACCCCCGGCATCACCAAAATATTTTTAACATTCAAGTCTTATATATATATATAATTACTTATATTTTTAAATTCATTTTTAAATACTAAAACTCTTTTATAAATTCTACAAAAATTATTTTATATTAATCTAGTGAAAAAGTTTAACATACAATTTTTAGTTTTCAAAAATTTATTTATTTAATATACTTAATAAATAATTCAAGTTTATTCCATTTTATTTATAAAATTCTATAAAAATATCAAAACAATCTTATAAATTTCCACAAAAATTATTCTGAGTTTTTATAACAATAAACTTTTCTGAAATAATTTTTATTTCTGAAAAATAATTTATTTAATATTTTTAATAAATTTTTGTTAGTTTTAAGCATAATTAAATCATAATAAATTCATTTTTCAATATTTTTGCACCAAAATTTTATATAAAATATTTCTGATTATTTGGAACAGAAATATAATTTTTAAACTAATAATTCTTTAATTTTAGTATTTTTAAATATTAAAGTTAAATTTTGACAATTTGTAATAAATAGATTTAATATTCTATTTTAAAGAAAATAATTTTATAAAAATTATTTTTATACTTTAAACTCATTATTGTGACCATCTTTGATTTAAATTCTATAAAAAGATTTTTGTTTGTTTATTTACTAAATTTCTCTCAATTATCAAACATTTTAATCATTAATCAAACGAGCATTTATCCCCAATTCGAAGCCCTAGAACATATATATTTGTAGACTAGATAGACTTAGACCTATTTATTACCTTATTATAGGGTGATACTTGGCATATTTGGGCAATACTACTATTCTATTTTTCAAGAGAAATAACATTTTGCTAAGGTGAGTATACATAGCCCCTTTACTCTATTTTCACTATTTTCGGGGTGAAACATGTTTAAACATTTTATACTGTCATTTACTCATATTTACTTGTGATTCAATTACAACATCATTCTATCATTTGACTGTAACAAAAAGACACAGTACAATCATTAACAATGATCAAGCCGCCTGTTTAGATTATAGCGCTATAGGTCTGACAAAACCCATCCCCCCGCATAAATTCAGGGATGATCGATAACAGTAACAACATTTAACTAACTTGCGAGTTAGTCATCAGTCGACACAAGGTTTGGTTGTACAAAGACGCATTGTTACATGTCGGAATCATACTCTATCATCATACAACTGTGATTGTTGTACAAACTATTGTTATGTGACATCCGTCACTTTTTATTCTTTTATAATAATAATAATAATAATAATATTAATAAAAAAAATATTTCAAATTAGATATATATATATATATATATATATATATATATATTTCTTTTTAAACCATAACTAAACCTCAACCAAAATCCATACCCTTTATCCATTATCTGAAGCCCAATTCAGAACTGGCCCAACAGTCACCAAGGCCCAGCTCAGGCCCATTCCCTTACCTGTTTTAAATAAAAAAAATGGGTGCTGCAGCCGTGGCTCGAACCCGGGTTGCTCACCAACCCAACACAACCACGCAACCACTACGCCACTTAGGCTGTTTGTTAATAATCTGATGCATTAAAACCTAAATACACATTTTCTAAACCTTGTTCTTCCTTGTCTGCAACTCGCAACAGCACTGTTGCCCTACTTTTAATTTTTTTCTTTTCTTTTTTCGCTACTTTGACCATCCAATCAAGACTTATACGTGGTGATAACTCGTAATTGATTAAAGAATTGTATTTGTACCATGATTATCGGCCTAATGCCTCGTCAATTATCATCAATTCATACCTATTTGAACAATTGACGCGTCAAACATTAAACCCGAGTCAATCCTTACCATTTCCATGATTGGGACCATGGCACTATAAATTGTTCATTGCTGGACCTTCACAACTCGCCACTACATCTTTCTCCACCTCTGTTTTCTTATAATTACACGTTGTTCTTAATTCACGATCACGGTTTGACTTCTTGGTTGACTGAGCATTCGAACTCGATACGACCTCGTAAGTAACATTTGTTTTGTGGGTTTTGTTCATCGGCTCATACACAACAGAAACCCTAAGTTTAATTGGGTTAACTTTGTGTAATTTGTTCGATTGTAAAACTAGGGCTCGTAATGATCAAATTGGGGAAGAACATGAAATCACGTGTTATATTAAATATCTAACGTATAACATCCAAACACAACCAGAGGTCTAGACCAACTGGTTGTGCTTGGTGCTTGCTATACAGTCCACGCGGGTTCGAGTCCCGTCCTGGACAATATTTTTCACTTAATTTCATTCTTTTTAACAAACCATTATATATATATATATATATTACACTTAAATCTTGTAAATTCCTTTTTAAATATTAAAACTATTTTATAAATTCCAAAAAAAATTATATTTATTAAATCTGGGTTAAAAGTTTTATTTACAATTTTTATTTTTCTAAAATTCATTTATTTAATATTTATAATAAATAAATCAATTTTATTCTATTATATTTATAAAAATCCATTAAAATATCAAAACGATCTTATAAATTTCCACAAAAATTATCCTAAGTTTTTATAACTTTAAACTTTTCAGAAATGATTTTTAATTCTGAAAAATCATTTATTTTATATTTTTAATCAATTTTTGTTAGTTTTAATCATAATTAAATCATAATAAATTCATTTTACAATATTTTTATACCAAAATTTTACATAAATTATTTCTATTCATATAGAATTGAAATACAATTTTTAATTCAGAAATTCTTTGATTTTAGTATTTTTAGATATTAAAGTCGTATTTTGACAATTTGAAATAATTAGATTAAATATTCTATTTTCAAGAAAATAATTTTATAAAAATTATTTTCATACTTAAAACCTCATGTTGTGATTATATTCAACTTAAAATTTTACAAAAAGACTTTTATTTATTTATTTACTAAATTTCTTATATTTAATAAACAATTTGTTTATTAAACAAATAAACGTTATCCCCAATTCGAAGCCCTAGAAATACATATATCTTAGAGTTATTTCCCTTACACATTATCGAATACTTTAGGTTGATCATTTGGGAGTAATCTCAATTCATATTTCGTTGTCCAAGTCCAATTTCAAGTTATTACGTGAACTGTGAGTATTTCCTATCCCCTTTTTGCTTTTATTCATTTTTGGGGTGTTACATGTACACTATTACAATTTCAAATACAAGTTTACATCTTTTTACAATACAATTCTAGTACTATGTGCATTGCTTACAACGTGCTTTATGCTTAGACAATACATGTGGATTACATTTGTACTTAGTGAAATCATTAACATGGTACAAGCCGACCTTAACATTGGATAGCGCTATTTGGATTGACAACCCGCCTAGATTGATTCTCCCCCTTTTTCATCGGAGAATCCGTGGCCAGTGTTAAGTTATCATCCATTTATTGGTTGAGTACACTACAGTTCATACAGTACATTATACAGTCACAGGGTTGATTTCGCTCATTTGTATGATACATAGTTTACATATTTGCACTGTAACTTGCACTTGAATTGTATAACTTTTTAACCTACTATATATATCAAATCTAGGAATGCTCACCAACATTTCATATGTTGATCAAACCTATTTTTGTACATGTTTCAGGTGCAGTTTGATCTAGTGCTTTAGCAAGGAACATTTAGTGCTTTATTTTAATTCAGTTAATTCAATATTTACATTTCGTTTAGACAATGTATTTCCATTTTCATGTAAGACAATTTTGGATTATTCAATAATATTTACATTTTAGTACCATGTGCTTTTGAACAATCGTCACTACGTGGCACCTCGATGATTCCGCCATCGGTTGGGGTGTTACATGTTATCAATTATATTCAAAAACCTATGTATTCTCACCAACTTTTGTTGACCCAAAATATTTTCAAACTTAACATGTTTCAGGTTCTACTTACTTGAAGATTTGAGTTAATGCTTGAAGATGTGTGCATAGTATTATTCATTTTGATGTACGAATTCTTGTAGAACAATTGTATGTAATTTATTATTTAATGAAATCTATTATTCACCATGAGCTACCGAACAATCATCAATACGTGACATCCTGATGTTTCCGCCATCGGTTGGGGTGTTACAGATTGGTATCAGAGCCATGGTTATAGGGAATTAGGTTATTAGAAAAATAATCTCATCTATAACCATAGGAATATAACCAGTATTTGCTCCTTTTACTTGCTATTCTCTATCCCCCTCCTACTTCTTATCCCTACTTTCATCCTTACAAGAAGGTTGCTCTCCATCACTGAATCTACTCTTAGACTAATAGGATAAATTCCTCAGGCTTAGCCTGAACCACCTTGAGATCTCGTCGAAGTTCTAAATTTTAATAACGAACACGTGCAATCTGGAAGGGTGAACGCCTGTATTCTGAGTCTTCTGTCTAGGCTGGCATTGCGCATATATCCCAATCAGACGAGGGACCCGGATGCCTACATGGGAATTCTCGGGATGAGTGTTCACTTATAGGCTAAAGCATGTCTTCATATGTTATTAGAATCTAGAATCTTTGATAAGTCAACGTTTTCGTTTATTCGTTTTAAATAATGAATAAATGATTACATTCCTTATATAACCACATTCATTTCATTGTGTCTCTTACAGATCATGCCTCCACGTCACAGCACTCGCAATAACAATGGTGGTAATCATGAGGAAGGAAATAACAACAACAACAACCACAACACAAACCACAACAACAACAACAACAACAACAACAACAACAACAACAACAATGGTGTCGATGCCCAACTGGCTGCGATCATTTCCCAACAAATGGCACAGCAGATCGCGACTCTGGTTCCTAACTTATTGGCTCAAGTCTTACAGATGAACGGTAATGGAAACGGCAACGGCAACGGAAACGGTAATGGAAACCACCATGGAAACGGGAATGGTCTCCCAGCTTGCACTCTTAAGCACTTTAATTCCTGTAATCCCCCTAAGTTCAGTGGAGATGAAGGAGCTACGGGTCTTCTGCAATGGTTCGAGGGTATTGAGAATACCTGCATTAACAGTGAGTGTCCCGATAACTTTAAGGTCCGTTATGCTATGAGTGTTCTTCACAAACGAGCACTCACTTGGTGGAATGAGGAAAAGCGTACCCGAGGAGCTAAAGTTGCACTTACTATGACGTGGGATCAAGTCAAGGAGATAATGAAAGATGAATTTTGCCCACGTAATGAGGTCAAGAAATTAGAGGACGAGTTCCACACCCTTGCTCAGGATAGTGGGGAAAACCTTGCTTATAATACCCGCTTCCATGAGCTCAGTCTGTTATTACCCCATAAGGTCACTCCGCTACCTGTAGCCATCGAAAAGTATATTGGTGGTTTGCCCATGCAAATACAAGACACGGTATGGGGAAGGAACCCTGCTACCCTTGAAGAGGCCAAGCGTTTAGCAGCTACCCTAACTGACAATCACGTAAAGAACGGTACCTTAGTTCAGAAAAGCGGGAAAACAAGTATTGTAGCCGCGGTAACTACTGAGAATCAGAAGCGTACGGCCAGGGATCCTGATGTCAACCTCACTACACAAGCTCCTAACAAGAAACCCTATATAGGAAACTATCCATTGTGTAACACATGCAACCGACATCACCCCACTGCTTCAGCGTGTCGCTTGTGCACCAATTGTGGTAAGTATGGCCATCTAGTCAATACATGTCACGAGACCCCAAACCCTAATGCCAATCAACCCACCAATTCTGCTCAGGCTGCTAATCCTAATCGATACAGCTACGGTCAGTGCTATGAATGTGGAGACCCAAATCACTTCCGTAACCGATGCCCTAAACTAAACAGAGATCAAGACCCTCCAGCTACTTAACAACATGTCCCACCATTCGAACGTTGTTTGCTTTTATTCTATGTATTGACGTTATTTGATTCAAGTATTGAAATTTTGGTCTGAGAATTGTTACATGGTGCATGATTGTTTGAATGTGAACTAATATAAATATATACAACTACAACTCATATACTGTGCTTGTTATACTTGCTTGCATAAACATGTTATCAATTTGCAATCTATGTGCTGCACTTAATAGAGGTCATCATGCCTTTTCAACAGTCGGGAGAGGCCCTACAACCTGTTCCACGACTGGTGGAGGCTATCGAACCTACTCAACGATTGGTAGAGGTCATTATGCCTTTTCAACAGTCGGGAGAGGCCCTACAACCTACTCCACGACTGGTGGAGACTATCGGACCTGCTCAACAATCGGTGGAGTCATAGAAGGACGCAAAACTTTAATGTAAGGTAAATTGGTGATTGCGGTCCGGAACGTAATCATGAATTTACAGGTACGTTAAGGTAGTGTGAAATTCTATCAAGGTTATAAACTCTAGTTGTCTGGTAGTTCATCAACCCACACAAAACACGAGACAGTCTATTCTATTCATGTCATGCTATGACCCAAATCACAACTATTTTTACCCAATCACCTTCAACCCTACGTTTTTAATAAACTTCGGGACGAAGTTTCCAAAAGTAGGGGAGACTGTAACACCGCAAAATTTTTTCCCTAATTCTAAAACGTAAAAGCCCCTACCTTATCAATAATTTTATATATGCCTAAGTTTTTATTTTTCTACCACCAAACTTATATATATATATATATATATATATATAATGGTATAATAATAATAATAATAATAATAATAATAATAATAATAATAATAATAATAATAATAATAATAATAATAATAATAATAATAATAATACCCACATTTTAAACTACACCTTTAAAACAAACCCAAACCTAACTCAAAGCCCAACACTGACCAGGCCCATCAGACGCGGCCCAGACAAGTTCAGCCCAAACAAACCTCGGCCCACTCCGCTATCCCTTGGATCCGGCCCACCTCACTGCTTTATATAAAAAGAAAATATATCCCGTCTGGACCGGGAATCGAACCCGCGTCCAGACACGGCTCAACCATTTAAACAACACACCACAACCACTGGTCCATGTTACCATTTGTAATGAGATCTAGGAACATTATCTATTTAACACATTTCAAAAACTGATCTGTTTCCCTATGCTGCTCTGCGCGCTACTGTGCACAGCCAAAACCCACAAATCTTGCTTTTTATTGACTTTAATTGATGTTAATCATGGAAACCATTGACTATATGATCTCGCCCAACGTCTAACACGTTCATTACGCGTCAATTACACCAGAAATTATCATCAATTACATTCTAAATTCAAGCCAATCAATCACATCTTCATCTATAGTGGTCAAACCTTCCAATTCATCGAACCAGACCCCATCCCTATAAATTGAACATCATAATCCCTTCACAACTCGCCGATAATCCTCTCATAACCTCTTATTTCTGTTATTAAACCTTCAATCGAAGTGTTCTTGCTCGTGTTGACTTTAAACGTTGACTGAGCAATCCGTAATCATACGCGTCAGTAAGTATCACTTTTTGTGTGGGTTTTATCCTTCGGCAATCACACAACAATAACCCCATGATTGATTGGGTTATTGTTGTGTAAATCACGTAATTGCAAAAGCTAGGGCTTGTACATACAAATTGGGGAAGAACACTGATTTCTCATACGTGTTATATTTTAAACAACCTGAAACCAAACACAACCACTAGTCTAGACCAAGTGGTTGTGTCTGGTGCTTCAGAACTGGTCCACGCGGGTTCGACCCCCGGCATCACCAAAATATTTTTAACATTCAAGTCTTATATATATATATATATATATATATATATATATTTTAAAATTCATTTTTAAATACTAAAACTCTTTTATAAATTCTACAAAAATTATTTTATGTTAATCTAGTGAAAAAGTTTAACATACAATTTTTAGTTTTCAAAAATTTATTTATTTAATATACTTAATAAATAATTCAAGTTTATTCCATTTTATTTATAAAATTCTATAAAAATATCAAAACAATCTTATAAATTTCCACAAAAATTATTCTGAGTTTTTATAACAATAAACTTTTCTGAAATAATTTTTATTTCTGAAAAATCATTTATTTAATATTTTTAATCAATTTTTGTTAGTTTTAAGCATAATTAAATCATAATAAATTCATTTTTCAATATTTTTGCACCAAAATTTTATATAAAATATTTTTGATTATTTGGAACAGAAATATAATTTTTAAACTAATAATTCTTTAATTTTAGTATTTTTAAATATTAAAGTTAAATTTTGACAATTTGTAATAAATAGATTTAATATTCTATTTTAAAGAAAATAATTTTATAAAAATTATTTTTATACTTTAAACTCATTATTGTGACCATCTTTGATTTAAATTCTATAAAAATATTTTTGTTTGTTTATTTACTAAATTTCTCTCAATTATTAAACATTTTAATCATTAATCAAACGAGCATTTATCCCCAATTCGAAGCCCTAGAACATATATATTTGTAGACTAGATAGACTTAGACCTATTTATTACCTTATTATAGGGTGATACTTGGCATATTTGGGCAATACTACTATTCTATTTTTCAAGAGAAATAACATTTTGCTAAGGTGAGTTTACATAGCCCCTTTACTCTATTTTCACTATTTTCGGGGTGAAACATGTTTAAACATTTTATACTATCATTTACTCATATTTACTTGTGATTCAATTACAACATCATTCTATCATTTGACTGTAACAAAAAGACACAGTACAATCATTAACAATGATCAAGCCGCCTGTTTAGATTATAGCGCTATAGGTCTGACAAACCCATCCCCCCGCATAAATTCAGGGATGATCGATAACAGTAACAACATTTAACTAACTTGCGAGTTAGTCATCAGTCGACACAAGGTTTGGTTGTACAAAGACGCATTGTTACATGTCGGAATCATACTCTATCATCATACAACTGTGATTGTTGTACAAACTATTGTTATCAATTATATTCAAAAACCTATGTATTCTCACCAACTTTTGTTGACTCAAAATATTTTCAAACTTAACATGTTTCAGGTTCTACTTGCTTGAAGATTTGAGTTAATGCTTGAAGATGTGTGCATAGTATTATTCATTTTGATGTACGAATTCTTGTAGAACAATTGTATGTAATTTATTATTTAATGAAATCTATTATTCACCATGAGCTACTGAACAATCATCAATACGTGACATCCCGATGTTTCCGCCATCGGTTGGGGTGTTAAAGCTAAGGCTGCCCTTAGACGTCCTAAACTGCCTAGTCAGCTGCCACATCATATCATTACAAATTCTTAAAAATCTTTATAAATTCTTGAAAACCACCAATTTCACCTCCAACCATACAAACATCTTTACATATCCTTATATTTTTCACATTATCACATATTTTTCATATATAAATAGCAAGAATTTGAAATAAGAAAAATACATCAATGTAATATTTAAGTTGTATAATTTTAAATCATAAAGGAAAAATAAAACAATCAAATAAAACTAATAAAAGTAGTAAAATTATTAAAACTTCTACAAACTATGATTCATGTTTTCGATCCATTTGATTTGTGTAGTAAAAGTTTGAAATAACAGAAAGAATTAATGGAAAAAAATAATAAATACAAATATACATAAATAAAGTAGGACAGAACATGGGGCACTAGTTTTCATAAAAAAAATATATATATATATAAATAATATAATATTATGTTTGGTAATAATTATCATCATCTTCTCCGTTGTATTTTTGAGTTTCAGTTTTCTTCATCTCCGGCTTGAAAATCTTCGAAGATTTAATTTTCACTCTCTTTTCTTCTTCTTTTTATAACCATTCTATGTTCTGCATTTAATATTTTAGAGGGTCAAAAACTGAAAGTCGGCTCAATAACCGAGGAAAATCTGGCCCAAAGTTACGGACTTCTCATTTTGGATGACGATCGGACAAAAGCCTCCAACGCAGAGACAATTTCAAGCGTGGCTGAGGTGGATTTCGGGTGGGGTGGGATAGACGCATTGGAGACGGTCTTAGTTATGTACCTATTTATATTTGTTTTACTCTAGATATAGCTTTGAAACTTGGGATTTCACTAGAAAGCTAGAAGCTTTCTCTCTATTACATGGAATAAAGGTCAAACTTGCTTATATTTCCTAAAGGGTGGTGATATTAAAACCCCTCACTTCTATTCCCACCCTTTATAGCGCCTCGCTTTAGTCAAAGCAAGACGCTTTGGTTACTTTTTTAACTACCTCAGTTCGAGGTAAGTTATTCTGATTTGACCCCAGGCGCCTTGCTTAGGCCTAAGCGAGGCGCTTGGAATCCAGATTTTATTTTTGTGGTAAATTTTGTGTTTTGGTGGTTTGAATTGGTTTTTTTTTATTTTTTTTAATATTTTAATATAATTATTGTAAAAAAAAGTATAAAAATTAAAAAACAAAATAATAACTTACCTCGACATTTAAGTCGAAGACACTTTCCATCCAACACAGGTTTCACTAACAATGGTGTGGTCTACCTTTTTGCTTATGATCTAACACCAAATCTCGTTATCTGTCAACGATGAAGGCAACCTGAAAACAACCGGATGGTTGGTAGCTATAGGTAAGAACATTGTGGATGAGGATTGTTTATCTTCCCATTGATTTCAAGTATGTTGCCTTCATCGTTGACAGATATCTCTCTGACAAACAACTGAAGGCAACCTGCAACTAGGTGATGGCCATACCGACGTGAGGGTAGTCCATTGGTATTAATGGCAAGGTGATTTGTAAGGGAAGAAGAAGAGAATGTTATATATGTTTACCTTCCCATAGAAACTCTAAAGACCTTAACGGAGGTTTGCCAGAGGGTCATTGGTCTTCAGAGTTTCCAACCCCTAATACATATTCATCAAAGGATATTCATGTAAGAATGCATAGTACAAAATTCTTTTGACAAACGTTTGCCTAATATCCAGCTGCTGGAATTGTTTACCTTCCCATTGATTTCAAGTATGTTTACCTTCTCATGGAAACTTTGAAGACCTTTACGGAGGTTTGCCAGAGGGTCATTGGTCTTCAGAGTTTCCAACCCCTAATACATTCATCAAAGGATATTCATGTGAGAATGATTTCGTACAAGATTCCTATGCAAGCAAGTCAAATTCAGTTGTTGGACCAACTTGAGATATGAGTTTGATCAGCTTGAATCTCTCTGATCCATGGTATCCACTGACCGTAGCGATTATCGCGTGTCATGGATCCTTTGAAAGTGGATACCATGGATCAGAGAGATTTAAGCTAATCAAACTCATATCTCAAGCTGGTGCAAGTTATGTTAGTGATATCTGTCATCATCTTCTTCTTCAACCGGATGGTTGGTAGCTCTAGGCAAGAATATTGTGGATGATGATGATGATAATAACTTCTCTTCAGCTATTAGCTCACTTAAATCAGGAGTTATGGCTCAGTTTAAAAGCAGCTTTGTTGCTGCCTCATCAAATTCTCAAAACCAGGCTTTAATCAACAGTAACAAGAAAATGGTTTTGCCTGGTTTTGTTTCTGGCGGTTCCATAGGTAGAGATGTACGAACTCCCTCTGCCACATGTTCTCAAAGATTGGCTCCCATGCCAGCTGGTCGGTAGCTCTAGGTAAGAACATTGTGGATGGTGATGATAATAACTTCTCTTCAGATTCTAATTGCACCGGTGGAATTGGAATTGGAATTGGAATTAATGTTAGGAATTGGAATGGACAAACCGAGGCCTAAGGTGAATCCGTTTGGTGATGGTAAACCTAGAGAGGTTTTGCTTCAGGAGAAAGGTGTGGATTATCGGAATTGAATACTTTGAGATGACACACGAAGCTTTAGACTCCAAGCGGATCCCTTGATCATTCACTTATTTAATTAAATTTAACGTGCATACCGCATTCGACTATACAGGGTTTTTTATTTTTTCTAATAGTAGAAAAAACTATAAAAACATTTAACAACTAACAAAAAATATTGTACAACAAAAGAAGAAAGTGTTCGTCTCTGTTACCAAGCATGTCAAGAAATGATAATTTTCAAATATTGCAGATCAAGGTCTGCGTTAGTACTTAACTAAATATATTTGTTAAAATCTTTGACTATACGTGGTTGATGATGTCAAGTTTAAGTCGTTGATTCATTTTGAAATCGAAAACGCCTATATAGACGTTTGATTAGAGTTAAGACCTTTGTTTGTGGTTGATGATGTCAAGTTTAAGTCGTTGATTCATTTGAAAATCGAAAACGCCTATATAGACGTTTGATTAGAGTTAAGACCTTTGTTTGTGGTTGATAATGTAAAGTTTAAGTCGTTGATTCATTTGGAAATCTAAAACGCCTATATAGACGTTTGATTAGAGTTAAGATATTTGTTTTTTATTTTATTTTAACTTTTTAAAATAATTATATTAAAAAAAATAAAAATAAATAAAAAACCAATTCAAAACACAAAAAAAATACCCAAAATTAAAACTCTGATCCAAAGCGTCTCGCTTTGGTCTAAGCTAGGTGTTGGGTCTATAATAGTGAGACTGACGCTATCAAATAAATATTAGTGATGTATATTTGTGTTTTGCTATTTAGGACCGAGAACACTTAGGTGTGTTTGGGCTGAAAACTCATAAGTTCTTGGTTTGGCTTGGGCTAGGCCATGTGGGCCAATGTGGGAAACCTAATATAAATAGATGTTTTATATTCATAACTAGGTTTGAGACCCGTGGGGACCCACGGTGCAAACCATAGTAAATAAAAAAAATATATTAAACTAAGAGTTGTATTATTCAAGTTTAGTGGCTACAACGTAAAGTGTTAAGAATAATGGTTAGCCTGATATTTTTTTTCTTATATAAACGTCATGCGTTGATATGAAATGGGTATTAAAATTAAAACTAATATATAACTATGGTTTTCATGTCAAAGTGTATATTTTTTGTAAGCTATAAGTAACGTTAGTAATGAAAACCGATTACCTATTATGATCAGTACTCAACCAAAGTATAAACTTTAACAAAAAATAACAAAAGGTATGAATACATTGTGTTTTTGTAAATGACTTTTTATCATATTTTTATTTTTAATGTAATTGTAATTAGTACATAACTTGTTTTATTGACAAATGGCAACGCACTGTCCAAAGCACACAAAAAAAGTTTAAAATAATACTTTATTATTGAAGTTGTATATACATGACGTCAATAAAGATAAGTAAAAAATTGCATCAAAATTACTCACATTATTCATAAATCCTGAAAGACTTCTTTGTACACAACGTTTGATGTTTTGTTCGTCAATTCACCATTTTCATCTACTATAACTATCTTCAGTCCATCTCGACTTCTGACTCTTGAAAGCGCAACATACAACTGCCCGTGTGAAAAAACTGGATCCTTCAAATACAACCCAACTCTGGATAAGGATTGTCCTTGACTTTTGTTTATTGTCATTGCGAAAGAAACAACAAGTGGAAATTGCCTTCTGTTAAATTTAAAAGGAATTTTCTTATCTGAGGGGGATAAAGTAATTCTTGGAATAAAAGTTCGCATTCCAATGTTACTTCCAGATATGATTTTCGCTTCAATGACACGTTTTCTCATTTTAACAACTTGTAACCTTGTCCCATTGCACAAACCGCTTTTCTGATCAATGTTTCTGAGTAACATTACGGGAACGCCAACTTTCAAAACCAAACGATGGTTTGGTATTCCAGAAAACTTAAGACCATTCAGGACATCAGGAGAAACTAATCTTTCATCAACCTGTTTGTTAACATCTTCAGACTGGCAAACACTATCCGAACTTAGATACTCAACTTCGTCACCGGGAAACATTGAAAGTAATATATCATTAATTTCATGAACAACTTCATTCTTCGGTGCCAATATAGCTCGATCTTGAAAATAAGTCGGAATGTGGATGTTATCCAAAAGTGAAGGATAAACAAAGGCTATCAAATCAGAAACAGGATCCGAAGATTGAGAAATAAGTAAGTCATCAGGTATCAAAATAACATCCTGATCATCGCTTATTGTATCAACCTTTCCTTCTCCTATGTCCAGAAGCCAAGATGCAAACTTTTTAGTTTCCTCAATATCAGAGCTGCAGCTTCCAGAAAGCAACCTCATATTTTTTGTTAACTCTAAAACAGTGCATTTGTGCCAAATGTATGATGAACTTAAAGAGGCATTAACAATGTCATGCCTAGTTCCATTTGGTACAACTGGTAGAATTTGCCTAAAGTCACCCCCAAACACAACAACCTTTCCACCAAATAACAAATCAGACGACTCATCAGCATGTACACCAAATACATATTTTAAACTTCGATCTAGTGCTTCAAAAGCATGTTTATGAGTCATGGGTGCTTCAGCCCATATAATCAAGTCAGTTTGTTTAACCAGCTGTGCAACATCACTATTAGGTGGTATGAAGCACATAGAATCTTCAGTTAGGTTTATAGGAATACGAAACCTGGAATGTGCTGTCCTACCACCGGCCAATAGCAAAGAAGCGATACCACTCGAAGCAACATTCAAAACAATCTTTCTTTTACATCTTATGGATGAAGATAGAGTCTTCCATAGGAATGTTTTACCCGTACCACCGTAACCATAAACAAAAAAAAACCCCTCCTTTTTTTTCCTCAACAGATTTAATTACACAATTATAAATATTTTTTGTTCATCTGTTAAAGAAGAGAACTGAGAATCAAATTCTTCAACCAAACTGTTTGAGTCATAGCCCAACTCCTCACAAATAAGACGATTGTCTAATAATGATAGAAACTCATTCTCAGGATATGGCATACCTACGAAATGTCGTAGACTGCAACTATTATGCAATAAGAACTTCTCAATATCAAGCAAAGCTAAATTCTTAAGTTCGTCGTCTGAAAGGATCAAATCTGGGAAAAAAATGTGTTAGAATGGAATATATAGAATAAAATTAACATATAAAATGAATAATTGAATATGTGGAACCATTAAAAATAGTATAATTTACATTCCTAATAATTATGAATCATTACAATTTAGTATATGTCCAAAAAATTCTAGAAAATCTATTTTAAAGTAATAATATATTAAAAAAAGTTAAAAACCTGGACAGTTTGAATCTATTCTTCTCTTGCGTAAAATGTCATCAGACAAATAATTCCATGTTTCCTCCCACACAATGTCAGGTCTTGACAAACTGTTGGACGCTAAAAGAGTTGCAAATAAGTTTCTTAGATAAGGGCCAGAACCTGCAAAAGCCGCTTCCTTTATTGCTTCAACATATTCTGTATCATCATCCAGGAGTCCCATTGCGTAGCATGCATCCCTAAAAGAAGATTGTACTTTCCCATCAACTTTAAGAATATCTTGAAATGATGTTGGTCCTTTAACCTTATTCAAAAGCATTCTCAAAAAATAAGCTTCGCCAACAGAAGCAGGAACTGAATGAATTCGACCAATTGACTTTATTCTTTGCCTAACCTCCCATTTTCGTTCTTGTGCTTTCCAAACATATTGTGAAGGGAATTGGATGTAAGTTAGTTGCCTTGCATTGGCATCAATTTTGTTGCGTTCCATCCAACCCAAAAACATAGAGGAAGCACAAGAGGGTTTATTGAGAACGTCGTCAATGTCCTGTGTAGGATCGAAAACAATTCTTTGTTCACCAGGTAGATGAAAAGGTAGTCTCATTACAGGAGGTGACCTGTAATGAATATCATATGAGAATATTCTCCATGAAGCCTCACACGCAGAAATATAACGACAATCATAAAATCCTTTGACTTCATCAACAACTTTGTCTTCACCGGGTACTTTCTTGCTTTCCACAAAATTAAGAGTAACTCTATCTGGACCCTTGTTAATGTATTTAAATAAATACTTAATGGATCCAGCTTGGTTACACCATTCAACGTTGATATGAGCCTGGTATCTTTTAAGAAGTGTCTTGTTATATGGAACAACATATCTGTTATCTAATTGCTCACCAGACTTTTCTACAAACGAACCATTATCTCTGCGTCTATACACTGCATAACCTTCAGTATCAATAGAAGTCTCATTCTGGAAATTTTTTGGGAAGTTTTTTGAACATTTGTCATTGACCATACACGGACAACTCATGTTCAAAGGACCACAAGGACCGTGAATCATAAATTCACGTACAAGTTCATACAATTCTGGCTCTTCATCTTTATTCGGTATCTCTGCTGAAATGAACTTGTCAATATGGTCAACTGTAGGAAGCTTATAACCAGCAGCTATAAACAAACAAATGTGTGCGTGTGGTAATCCACGTTTTTGAAACTCAACGGTATATACAGCTGCAAAGTATTGAGACCAACCAAAAGAAAATAAGTTAGAAATGTTATAAAAAAAATAAATATTGTTGTAATAAAAATTAACTTCATGTGTTCGCACCAGCTTCAACAGTCCCAAATAAGTGTTTATCTTTCAGGTCTTTAATGATGGAATCAAGTTTAATCTTAAACAACCTACATAAAATGTCTGGCCTATCTTCGGGTCTAAGAGTGGTATCTTGAAGATATCTTCTCATCTCTGGCCATTTAGGATTACAAGTGATTGTAATAAAATAGTCAGGGTATCCGTACCACTTACATATTGCCATTGCGTCTAGATAATTTTGCATCATATATCTAGCGCCACCTGTGAAGGAAGATGGAATAATAACTCGTTGACCCATGGTTGATGTTTCTGTTTGTCCTTCTTCTCTTTGTTTTCTTAGGACATTATGCTTCTCACTCCTAAGAACGGTTTGCTTACCCCTAATGTAATTTAGTCTTTCCATCTCAATCATTGTATACGAATCAACTATAAATTGCTGCAAAAGCCTTCGTGCATTAAGAATTAGCGAGTATTCATTACTCCTATCTTGAAGTCTATAAGCAAAAAACTCCCTCATTATTACACTTTCACGTTTTTTGTTTTTTGTGTTTGAAGATGAGCCCCCATCTGGTAAGGAAACATTTTTTTGATGGTCATCTTTTTTGTTTTTTGAACTTGAAGACGAGCTTTCATTTGGTAAGGGAACATCTTTGTGAAGGATGTCAATTCTATATCCATCGTCACCATAAGGAAGCAACAATGGATACTGAAGAGCAAGATACGAAGGATGTAACTCACTAACTCTTTTTAGCTTTCCATCAATGGTCTGCACAATAATATCACGTTTATCTGTTTCTTCATTAAGGTCACCAATTATCAATCCAGCAACTTCAGAAACCGTGGGTAGGTTGTAGGTTCTACCATCTTCTTTCCTCATTCCGTTTAATCGAAGCTTGACTTGTGCATCAGGATTCTTCTGAAAACAATCTCTCACCATTCTATAAGATTTCACCAAGGAGTTTTTGGCATCCAACATTTTTTTCAATTCCTTTACAATTTGAAATTCAAGCGCCTTTTCTGATGAGTATTCCTCATCTGCATCACTATAAATAAAATGAATATATTAGAATTGAAAGTACTTAAAAATCCTTAAAGTTTTCTACAAAAGACAATAAAAAAATAACATACCCAACGACATTGATTCTATTCGAAACTTCATTTTCAGTATCATATATGTATAGCTAAGAGAATACTGGATTTTGTCCACGTGATGGTAAAAGATTTCCCAAAGCATGGTAGTTCTCACCACTTATACGATAGATGAATGGAGCATTACCATGATTTATAGACCTATCAATTTTTCCACCCATGGACGTAAATGCAAACATAGAGTTGAATCGTCTTATGTTCTTTAAAAAGAATTTGCTTTTAGAATCAACTCTATTAAAATACTCTTTATAACTGTGTGGGGCCTCCTTAAAAGGAGGAAGCATAACTTTTCCATAACCACAACACAGAGAGAAATTTTTTTTAGTATTACTTCTATTAAGCCCTCTAGTAGATTCACATCTCCACAGTCTAGCATTACAATCTTCACAAGTAACATTCTGATCACCATGGTCCAAGTAAGCTAAAAAAAGATATTCAAATTTATTAAATGTACCATATTTCTAAACTAATGTTGAATTAATATTAAAAATATTTTTTATTAGTAGTTATTAGCGAAAAAAGACTACCTGGAGATATGCCTTGTATTACATTGTTTGTCGTTACTCCATGCGGGTTTTCTAAGCATTCTTCCAAGTCAGCCATCGGTATGGGAGTAATACTGGGGCGTTTTCGTTTTAAATTCGATGTTGACCGTGTGTTGCATACGTTAGAAAGAGGCCAACTTACACCTGAAGATCCTAACAAATTAAAATAATATAAGTTTAATAAATGTTGATTTATTATAATGTACTTTGTAAACT
This sequence comes from Ambrosia trifida, assembly GCA_028751855.1. Lineage (NCBI taxonomy): Eukaryota > Viridiplantae > Streptophyta > Magnoliopsida > Asterales > Asteraceae > Ambrosia > Ambrosia trifida. Next base: position 159,847,408 of record CM054123.1, on the reverse strand, counting down.
TGACTAAACTAAACATACCAACAATGTCAACTGGGTGTGTTTGAGTGTTAGGTGTTATATTTAGTTTTCCTTTGTTAGTCCGCTTAGAATCCAAGATACGCTTCCTTTCTGTACGCCTTTGTTTATAAAACTCAGATAGATTGCTATGTTGTGATTCGTGACAAACTGCGTAAAAATTAAATAAATAAATGGAATGCTTTGAAAAAGAAGACAAACACAAAATGGGACAACACAATTCTATAATATACTAACATAAATAGATACGCTAACAAATGATGACATAAAAATAAAATAAATAATACCATTAGAGATGTCTGACAAAGGTGTTCTCTGCGTGTTAACTATAAAATAAAAAGAAATAAGTAAAAAACAACAATGGAAATCAGTAAGAAATAAGATATTTGGGCAATGTATAAAATAAATTTTACCTTCGATTCCTAAAGGATTATTTGTTTGTGTCAAAGCAAAATTAGATTTTTTTCTCTTTGTAGATTCACAACGTTCATTAGAGATGCCTGACAAAGGCGTTCTCTGTGTGTTATCTATAAAATAAAGACAAATAAGTTAACAAAAAAAAGACAATGGAAAGTAGTAAGCATAACACATATTTGAAATGTAGAAAAAACATTTACCTTGTATTGTTACTAATGGCAGTGTGAAAGAGTTTGTAGAGGTTTCTATGTTTTCAACATTAGAAAGTGAACAACCGACATTTGAACTTATACTATCCAAATATGCATTCATCCGTTTACGTCTTTCAGAGATATTAAGACTCACTAAACAATAAATTACAATAAAAACTATTATTTCTTAATCAAAAATTAAGAATTACAGGTATAAGATGAAACATAATAAATTACGTACGATTTGATATGTCGGATAACGGTGTTGCGGTATTGATATCTCCAAACATGTTTATAATATTTGTTAGTGTAAAAAAATAAAAAAAAGCTAACAATGTAACCAAATGTAAAAGAAAAAAACAAAGATTAATCATTACCGTTAGATTTACGCCTCAGGTCACCAACTTTAGATTTCGGTAAACAAAAATCATACTTTGGGGGATCGGACATTGTAAAATATATGTTTTTCTTGAATACAATAAGTATATACCTGAAAAATTAAAGAAAAATATACTAAAAATTATTGAAAAATAAGGAAACTCTCTACTGCCCCTGGTTTATAAAAGAAATGTGCTTTCAATTTGTGATTTGGTTTTTTTTTTTTAAATTTTAATATAATCAACCGACGGGCTCTTACAGTCATCCGTTTAAATGATGGATGTTAAACTAAAAAAATGTTACTAACGGAAGATATACTTTGTGTGCAAATGGCCTTTTAACAACTTTTATTTAAACATTAAGAAACTATTGGTTTGTTAGGATTTTGTATGTTTATAATATGTGTTAGAGTTTTGGGCCGTAAGTTTTATAGGGCCTGCATTTTTTCAGTTATTGCATATGGAATTGGGCTGAATGTTGATGGACTTATGGTCTGTATTAACATACACCGATTCTAATTATGGACCCACCTGAAAAACAGATAACAAAGTTGCTTCTTATTTTCTTTTCAGATCTAGGGTTAGTTATATTGAGAAAACCAGCCGCACCAAATTGTAAACATGACAAAGACTGAGAGAGGAACGGAAATAATGACACGAGCATGAAGGATCGGACGACAACGACTCTGTTAGGTAATTATTAAACCGTTCGATTGTTATTATTTCCATTAAATAACAGAAACTTCGATGCTGTGTTTATGTTTGAAATCGTGTTGGATTTTATAACTTTGTTAGCGACAAATCCGAATCATTTTGCACAAATACAGACTTTGGTTGCTGTTTTATAAGTATTGAAAATAACTAATTCTGCATTATTCTAAATACCTAAATGTCTAATTGAAATCTATGTTGTCTTGAGTATAATCTCTGTTTTTCTAATTTGTAGATTTAAATTTTGAGATTTGGAAATACTTTTCATGGCACATATGTTGCTTTTTGAGCTGCAAGTTAGTAACATGTTTTAGAAATAGATACATAGCATACAGAGAAGTTAGTGGGCTTGTGTTTTAATGATTCAATTTATAATTCCGAGTTTGAAATATTTAATAATAAGAAAATTTAGAAGTTAGAACTTAATTTATAATGCAAAATATAATGTAGCTATAAATATAAATATAACTATATATATTTATTAACATTATACAACCATTATAAAACTTCAAACGGCCAAACTGCATTATTATTATAAATTATTTCTCTGTTTGATAAGTTGCAACATATTTAGACATCTCCATGGCATAACTATCCCACAACGTTAAATAGATGCGCAAGCCCCTTCAAAAAAGAACAAATTATTTTAGTAAAAAATAAATACACAATTTATAAAGCTACGTAATTTTTTTTGTATATAAAATGCAAACAAAAAAATAAATAAATAAAGAATACATACTCGATATCTTGAATTTCCATTGTTAACCTCTTTTTATCAGCGACAACCTTTTTATCTTTATCATCATTGCTGAAGAACTTGTTAACATGTCCTATAACATCTAAGATCAAGTATAAAATAAACATTAATGAAACATAACTTATAAAACTATTATTATGGTTTTGTTGTGATGAAAAAAAGACTATTAGAACGAAATATACCTATTGTAACATATTCATCAACCTCCCTATCCAGAATTCTTTGAAAGGGCACAAAAGAGAAACCAAAATCTAGACCTTGGAAACCATCATATTCGGAAACTTGAGTATTCATATTCAAGCAGAGTTTGTTTGGGTTTGGAGCATACTTGTATTTAGAGGAATTGACCCCAACTCCTGGATTTCTTATAATAAGAGAAGAATTTTCAGTCAGAAACCTCTCAAATCTAAAAAACAACCGCTTAAATACATTCGCTTGAATCCTGTCACCCTGTTAATTATAAAAAAAATAAGAAAACACTATAAATATGTATCTACGTAATTGATGTATTTTAACGTACGCAAATAAGAAAATTCATATACATTAAAATTAAAAACATCACAACTAAAAAAAAAGTTATGAAATTTAAAAATAATAGGATATAAAAAAAACGTGTTGTTGAGATTTACATTTTCATCACATAGGATCATTCAATTGAGTACACATCATTAGGATTGCGAGGATCGGGTAGACGCCAAACCCAAATAATCTTTAGCTTTAACGCCACACCGTTTCGGTTTACATGAATTTGGTTAACCATTGTAAACTCATTTGCATCTACAGCAGCCATTGATCTTGTTAACTGAAAAAAAAAATAATGTAACAACCAATAGATGACTTCAATAACACAACAAATCAAAATTTGACTAAATAATGTTTATGTATTTAAAGATGAGAAACAGAAATTAACCCAATAATATATCTTTGCGATTACTCAAAGTGCATTCAACGTGTCTTATTACAATCGTATGTGAATTGGTTTGACTTGTTTATATAGTTATTCAATCAATTCAATAATAAGAAATGGATGAAATAGTGGAGGTTAATTAGCATTCGAATTAGCATTGTTATTATTCTTATAACATTATGTATTGATTGAATTTAGTCAACGTCAAGCATTACTTGATTAACTGGCGTATGTCAAGCATTATATAGGTATTCATATATTGATATAGGTATTCAATCAATTCAATAATACCAAATGGATGAAAGAGTGGAGGGTAATTAGCATCCGAATTAGCATTGTTATTATTGTTATAACATTATGTATTGATTGAATTTAGTCAAAGTCAAGCATTCAAACCATAACTGCCGCATGTCAAGCATTATAGTTAGTTGTGATTTTTTTTTGATCTATTCAATGTTATTTAACTAAATGTTCTTTATATGTTATGTCAAGCATTATATAGGTATTCAATCAATTCAATAATAAGAAATGGATGAAATAGTGGAGGTTAATTAGCATTCGAATTAGCATTGTTATTATTGTTATAACATTATGTATTGATTGAATTTAGTCAACGTCAAGCATTCCTTGATTAACTGGCGTATGTCAAGCATTATATAGGTATTCATATATTGATATAGGTATTCAATCAATTCAATAATAACAAATGGATAAAAGAGTGGAGGGTAATTAGCATCCGAATTAGCACTGTTATTATTGTTATAACATTATGTATTGATTGAATTTAGTCAAAGTCAAGCATTCAAACCATAACTGCCGCATGTCAAGCATTTGTTGATGCATTTTGCGACTAAGGATTGGATATACATAATTAACACATGTTAGTGATGGCCGAAGGTAAATATGTATGGGCGAAGGTAGACAAGAATGGGCGAAGGTAGATGATAAAGGGACGAAGGAAGACTGGACGTGATCATGAAGACACATTCGACCATTTAGAATGGGCGAATGTGGAAATCACTCACATTCGACCAGATGAAACGGGCGAATGTGCAGTGCCTATATATAGTTTTTGTGTTTTTGATAATGTAAGAGAGTTGTCATTTTGTGTCCAGGTTCAGATCAGGTTCAGAGGTGTTTTTTGAGAAATAGTGTGTGTGTTCTAGATTAACATAAACTGATTGTATATGCTTTTTGAATGAAGTTAATCTATGAAATGATATTGAAAATGATCTTGATTGTGTCGTGATTTGTGTTTTATCAATTTGTTCAGAACTAGGGTTTCCGCACCTAGTTTTGTGACTTGTATGATCGTATAATCCTGTTTTAGCTAAAATCCAACGCTCACAAAGTGGTATCAGAGCCTAGAGGATCATACAACAACAAATTTGATAAAATCAGAGCTGATTTGGACATGTTTTTGACATAAAATCATCTGTTTTTACATAAACATTGTTTCTAAGAGTTTTTGATCGATTTAAAGGTGAATTTGTGGTCGAATTCAAGTTTTCCAAGACTTAAAGTTGTTCCAAATCAATTCCGAAACATAACCTGATTGAGATCATTCAAATCCATGAACTTTTGAAAATCTGAGATCAGAATAACCGTTTTTCAAACAATAACCGTTTTTCAAAAATGAGATCTGACTGTTTTGGGCGAACCTGGAACCTGACCTGAGTTGAGTGGTCGAAAGTGCTGAAAAGTGGGCGAACCTGAGTATTGAGTGGACGAACCTGGAATTTTCTTGTTGAACTTTTCACTTTCGGGTAGAAATTTCCACATTCGACCGTTTCTGGTTTGGGCGAAAGTGGAAAAGTATTAGTCTGTGTTTACATTCTGGTTAAGTCTACGTTCGGGTGTTACTGTTTGGGCGAACTAAGGATCAGAAGGGACAAAAGTGAGAAAGTTTGGACGAGAGTGTGAAAGTTTGGACGAACAAAGGATTGATTGGGCGAACTTAGAATTTTTCGGACGAACCTAGGGTTTTTGTTGAAAATTTTTCTAAGTGTTGAGATTTTCAGATTGAGATCATGTGGCGTTTTCAAACTACTCCGGGATCAGCAACAACACAACCACAACAGCAAACGATGGACCCATGGACAGTGGCAGCGCAAAAGACGAACACACAGTCTTCACAACCACTTAACTACATGACAACGACGAGCACGATGCCTCAAAGTGTAGCACATCCGGCACTACAATCTGATTACTGGGGAGTAGCTGCAGCGGCGGTAAATACTCAAACCACTAATGCTATTTCTACTTTGATTAAGGATTTGTCTACAGGTAGTGGAACTCGGCCACCGAAGCTCATGGATATGCAAGAGTATAATCAGTGGCATACCATGTTCAAGATCCATTTGGAAGGCATGGGAGTTGAAGGAGCAGAGGCTTGGAGCATGATTGTTAAAGGTTACACAGCACCGATTCTGGAGAATACAGGTGAGATGATTCCTTTGGAAAGCTTAACTGAGGACGAAAAGAAGAAATATGTGGTAGAGAAGAAGGCGTTTTCCCAACTGACACAGGCAATCACAAGTGACCTGTTGCATCAGTTTGGGACATGTACTACGTCAAAGCAGCTTTGGGATAAGCTGAAGAGGAAGCATGATGGTAACGAGAAGACCAGGAGTCTGAGAATGGAGGAATTAGTCAAAGAGTTTGAGAATTTTTCTTTTATTAATAATGAAACTCTAAAAGAACTAACTCCGAGATATATGCATTTGTTATCTGAATTGTCTAGTTATGGTGTACAGATTCCAATGACTAAGCAGGTGGATAAGTTTGCAGATGCTTTACCACCACAATGGGATCAGCATGTGGAAGTACTGAGAGAGAAGGATGCTTATCAATTCTGGACCATTTCAGAGTTTATCGAAAAGCTGGAGAACAAAGAGTTGGAGGATAGGAGGAAAGCTAGAAGGTCACAGATTCCTCAGAATCCCAGTTTGTATTTTGGAGGCACTTCAGTTCCAGCTGGAAACTCGAGCTCAGGAAGTATTGCACCACATGTTGCATGTATTTCTAATGTCATGGAATCATCAAAACCAACCACCAACTACACACCACCACAATACAATTCTTACTCACAACCATCATATACACCACCACAATATAATTCCTACATTTCACCAATCTCTCCAATGCAACAAGCAAGTTTTTACACCGCTAACCAATCACAACAACCTGTAAACCAAGTTACTCAACATAAACAACAACCGGTGGTTTTGGATACATCTAACTTGGGAAATGTGACTGTGGAGGTTGCTCAGCAACACATTGCATTATTCTCAGCAATGGTTTCATCCTACAATGGGTTGGTTGCTAGTCAGATTGGGAACAACAACTTAACCAACGAAGACTACGCACAGATAGACAAGGAAGAGATGGAACTCATTGACATTCAATGGGCTTTTGCGAGTATAATGAGAAGAGCAACAGAGTTCATCGAGAAAACTGGAAGGACTGATTTAGCAACTTCTCCCAACACAACCTATGGATTCAACAAGGAGAAGGTTACGTGTTTTAATTGTGGAGAAAAAGGACACTTCAAAAGGGAATGCACCCAGCCACCTAAACAAGGTAATCGAAACCCTTTCAATGCAAATTACCAGAATCGTCAACAACAAAACCAAGTTTCTTACCAAAATAACAACAACTACCAAAACCTAAACTTTAACAATCAAAACAGACAACCAAACACTCAAAACCAGATTCAAAACCAATCTCCTAATCACACAAACCGAACAGTTGTACCTATTACTACACCTAATGAGACTCAACAGAATGCGAGTCAGAACCAAGCTTTGGTGACCCAACATGATGAGAGGTTTGACTGGTCGGGTATGCAAATAGGAGTTGAGGAAGTGACTACTGGTGGGAATGTGGCATGTGTTGCTTATCAGGTTGATATGGAAGAGTCAGTGGCAGTTGATGAGAAGAAAGAAACTGAGGAGAGTGAAAGTGATGATTCTGAGACTGAGATGGAAGTGGAGAGTGAACCTGTTGAGGTTAAGGCTGAGGAAACGAGTTCTGGAATGGTGATTGATTCTGTGACAGATGTTCCTGAAGAGTGTAGATCAGTTTATTCAGATTCTGAGAGCGAATCAGACACAGAGGCAAGTGTTGATTCTTTAGATGATGATATTGATCAGTTGCTGGCAGAAGCTGATTTTTTGATGACGAGAAAGTCGTGTATCGCTGATGATGCTTTCACTAAGATTGATTACTCCAAGTTTTTCACTGGAAAGGAAGCTCATTTTGCGTTGATGGCCATGACTGAACCGCCAAAACCTGTAAGTTCTGAATCTAGCACTGATGTTATGAGTGATAAATATTGTGGAACATGTGATAGATTGACTGAGGAGAATAAACAACTCCGAATTTCATGAGATAGTGCTATCTTGAACTGTCAATCTACTCGCAAAGAGTTAAATCCTTTTAACAAAGTATTAGATGGCTATAAAAAGGACATTTCCGACTTGAAAAACACTTTGTCATTGAAACAATTGGCAATAAATAACTATATCAATGAAATTGAAAACACCAAGTTGGAAATGGCAGCCATAAAATGCTTTGCTGAAAAGGTTAACAAGAAGTTGGAAAGTTATAAGAATGTTGCTTATGTGGTAGATCATATCATTGATGATAACACCACCAATTACAAGTCTGTACCATCTCCGGTTCTTTTTGAAAATCATAACTATCACCAAGTTATACCGGAGAGTTTGGTAAAATCAGACTCATCATCAGAAATGGAATCTAATACCTCGAGTATTGGTGATCCATATTCCGATGTGAGACCGATTTTGGGCTTGAACAATGAGGGTGTTTATGCTGAGAGCGAGAATTCAGACTCAGAGAATGATGATACTGGTAGTGATCAAACTGTTAATGAATGTGAGATTCCAAAAGAAAATCACATCATTACTACTGAACCAGTGTCACCATCTGATCATGTTCATCCGATGGCAAATGCTAATCGTGATAAAAAGTCTGAAAAGATTGATGTTAAGAAAGATAATGATGTTAAGAATGTGGTCAAAAAGAATGAGCTGAATGAACAAAGTGATAAACCGGTTAAAGTGTTTTATCGGATGCAAGGATCCGATAAAATCATTTCTGATGAGGAATTTCTGATAAAAAATGTTAACTATTCTAAACTTGATAAAATCTGGCAAGAAAGCACAATATGGTTTCCAAAACATGAGAGAACCAATGAAATTCCACCAGAAATCTTAAAGAAATTGTTTTCAGAAGTTCCTCAAGAACCAAAGATACATGTCACCGAGTTCATTCGACCAAATGATAAAGCAAATGGTTTTCATGAGCCCTCTTACTCGAAAGGACCACTTCCTGAGAGTTTGAGAAATCAACAGTATAATGATCAATTTCCTGTTAGATCATTTGCTCCACCAAATGCTCATTATGTGTTTGAGGAATATAGAAAATGCTTTAAATGTGGAGAACGCGGGCATTTACTTGCTCAGTGTCCATATGTAAGGCACAAAAGACATGAGGTTGAAGTTCGAAATTCCATGAGAAAGCCGATTGATCATTATGTTCCACCACATAGACGGGCTGTTCCTCAACAACAACATTTTTATAATCAAAACAATTTTCAAATGAGGAACAACCGTCCATTTCAATATGATCAAAGGAATCGGATTGCAATGGAACAATCTTGGAGAAAACCTGTGGTGAACACAACAGCTGATAGACAAAAGGTTCCACAAAAACCAATTGTCAAGTCAAATGTTGGACCTAAGTCTGTTAACTCAGATAAGGTTGCCAAGAAAGTTACTTTTGGTAACAATGTTCAGAAACCAACTGAGAAACCAAAATCTCAAATTCGTATTCTCAAAAGGTCTGAACAATCTTGGACACCTAATGGTACTCCAGGAGCTTCTACTTTGAAGGTGGTTGAGAAAAATGAAAATGTTTTGAGCAATCAGAAAAAGATTGATCCAAAACAGAAAGTTGTTGAAAAAGTCAATGAGAATGTTTCTTTGAAATCTGATGTTCAAAGGCCCAAGACTCAGGCTTGGGTTCCCCGAAAGAACTAAATGTTTACTTTTTGTGTGCAGGGAGCTTCAGCTGGCCCTATTAGCAGTCTCTGGATTGTTGATAGTGGAGCTTCATGCCACATGACGGGGGATTTGGCGTTGCTGTTTGATGTGAAGAATATTAATGGAGGATATGTCGCGTTCGCGGGTAATAAAGGAGGATATATTACGATGGAAGGAAGCGTGAGTAATGGGATTGTGACTTTTGAGGGATTTCTTATGTCAAGCAGATAGACTATAATTTGTTGAGCGTCAGTCAAATATGCGATAAACAATTTTCTGTGCATTTTGATGACAAATCCTGTTATATTCTGAAACCGGGCTTCAAAATTCCAAAGGAGTGGGTTATGTTGATGGCACCTCGAGTCAACAATCTTTATATTCTTGATATGTCCAAGGCGATGACATCACAGGGGCAGATAACATGCTTTCTATCCAAGGCGACCGAAAAAGAATCGATAATGTGGCACCGCAGAATGGGGCACATTCATATGAGGAAAATGAATCAGTTAGTGAGAAATGGACTTGTCGATGGAGTAAACGTGAAACATTTCCATCTAAACGACAAGTGTGTAAGCTGCATGAAAGGATAACAACACAAACAGTCCCATAAAGTGAAGAAAGTTAACTTTGTTGAGATGTCGCTTGAGCGATTGCACATGGACCTTTTTGGACCGGTCAAACGCAAAAGTCATCTTGGAGAGCTTTATTGTTTAGTTGTCACTGATGACTATTCACGATTCTCATGGGTGATGTGTTTGAAGAACAAAAGCGACACCTTTACCAACCTACAAGTTCTGTTCACTCGACTGGAGAATATCTACAATTTGAAGATAAAAAGGATCAGGAGTGACAACGGGACGGAGTTCAAAAACGCCAAGATGGATGAACTTTGTGAAAGCAAAGGGATACATCATGAATATTCGGCTCCGTATACCCCGCAACAGAACGGTGTTGCTGAAAGAAAGAATAGGACTCTGATTGAGGCGGCTCGAACAATGCTCGCTGATTCAAATCTTCCAGTAATGTTCTGGAATGAGGCGATTTATGCAGCAAATTATACATTAAATCGGGTTATAACAGTGAAGAAGTTTGGAAAAACATCTTATGAACTGTTACACCGACGAAAGCCCAATTTAGAGTATCTAGAACCTTTTGGGGCGCCATGCACGATGTTGAATCCAAGCGAGAAGTTTAGTCCTAAAGCTGAGGAGGGATATTTTGTTGGATATGCAACCCCGCTTAAACGGGTATTCAACAAGAGAACTCGTCAAGTGGAGGATTGGGCTAACGTGGAAGTTCAACGATACACACAAAATTTGCAAGGCACGGGCCCTGATTGGATGTTTGATTACAAAGATTTCTTTGAATCATTCAACCTAGATAGCCTGGTTGAAGAAGCTGTTATCAGATTACTTTACGAGTGTGAAAACGCGGCAACTTCACCGTTGATGCGTCCAATCACCGTAAACCCCCCACCAGCTTCTAATGATACCAGTGCTCCTATACAAGAAGAAGAGATGTTTCAAGAAGCTTCAACTTCATTAGACACTTCAGAATCTGAAGATGAACAATTTGAAGAAGCTGTTCTTGAACATGCAGAAGACTTAGAAGAGCAAACTGTGAACCCAACTCCAAATCCAGATGTTGCTTCATCGTCTAAGACGGGTCATGATCAGGATGCTGTAGAGAACTTGACTGCTCAGACGGGAGTGATTGTACCTGTTAATCCGGAATCTCGGATTCATCGTATTCACCCGCTGGAGCAAGTTATCGGTGATCCTGGAAGTGGAGTGATGACCAGAGGGCAGCTAAAAAGCGTTAATTCGCCAGAGAGTTTTGGTGCTTTAGCATTGTATGCCAAAATTCAGAAATCTGGTAGTCAAAATGATTGGTCGTTTGCATGTTATGTGTCGCAGGTAGAGCCAAGGACATACAAAGACGCTTTGAATGAAGATGCCTGGGTTGAGGCAATGCAGGAGGAGTTATTACAATTCCAGAAATTGGGAGTCTGGACGCTCACAGATTTGCCGCCAGGAAGAAAGAAAATAGGCACTAAGTGGGTGTTTAAGTGCAAAAAGGATGATCGTGGATTTATTGTACGCAACAAAGCCAGATTGGTTGTGCAGGGTTTCCATCAAATCGAAGGAATTGATTACAACGAAATCTATGCACCAGTAGCACGAATTGAAGCTATTCGGATGTTCCTTGCGTTTGCTTCATATAAGAAATTCAAAGTCTATCAAATGGACGTCAAGAGCGCATTTTTGTACGGTAAAGTCAAGGAGGAGGTTTATGTCGGGCAGCCACCAGGCTTTGAGGACCCAATCCACCGGGACAAGGTCTACGTGCTGAACAAAGCTTTATATGGTTTGCACCAGGCTCCAAGACAGTGGTACGAGGAGCTAAGTACATACCTCATCTCCAAAGGATTCAAGCGCGGCCTCGTCGATTGCACCCTCTTTACGAAGAAGACGGGAGATGACTTGCTTCTAGTACAGATTTACGTTGATGATATTATATTTGGTTCAACTAACGAACTTTTGTGCAGGGAATTTGAAACTGTTATGCAGGAGAAGTTCGAAATGAGCGCTATGGGGGAAATGCAGTTTTTCCTCGGCTTACAGGTGGATCAAAGACCCGACGGGATCTTCATTCACCAGACGAAATACGTAGCCGACATCTTGAGCCGATTCCAGATGGAGGACTCTAAGCCGATGGATACCCCGATTCAACCCAATCACGGGATTGGAGTGGACGCTAAGGGGGAGCTGACAGATCCATTTACATACAGAGCAATCATCGGATCTCTGATGTATTTGACAGCGTCTCGACCAGATATTATGTATGCAACGTGTCTCTGTGCTCGCTATCAATCGAAGCCGAAACAAAGTCATCTGACGGCGGTCAAGCGTATCCTTCGATATCTGAAGGGTTGTCCATCAAAAGGACTTTGGTACCCTAATGATGATGATTTTGATTTTATTGCTTTTAGTGATGCAGATTGGGGCGGCTGTGACAAAGACAGCAAATCAACAACAGCCGGTTGCCAGTTTTTTGGGAGCAGGTTAATTACCTGGCAATGCAAGAAACAGACTTCCGTCGCACTGTCTACATGTGAAGCCGAGTACATTTCAGCCTCGAGTTGCTGTTCGCAAGTGCTCTGGATCCAACAACAGATGGTCGATTACGGTTTGCAGTTTCTTAAAACCCCTATACACTGTGACAATGAAGCCGCAATTGCATTAACTAAAAATACTGAAAATCATTCTAAAGCGAAACATATCCGGATTAAATATCATTTTATCCGTGATTGTTACGCTAAGGAATTGATAGATATGGTCAAAATCCATACTGACTACCAACGTGCAGATTTGTTTACAAAAGCTTTTGACAGATCCCGCTTTGAATATCTTTTGAAAGTAAACAATATAAAGGAAAAACAGGACTAATCGGCTCCTTGGTTTATCATTTTTAGTTTTTAGTTTTAGTTTTAAATTTTTGCTAATTGGGAATTTCTCTTTACTAATTGGGAATTTCTCTTTACAATCATAATCCTCAAAGAAGTTGATGCTTTCGAGGGGGTTGTTTAATCCTCAAAGAAGTTGATGCTTTCAAGTGGATTGTTTCTTTCAAATTTTTTTTTTGTTTTGTTTTTCAGAAAATTAAAAACCCAAAAATATGTTCTTTATTTTAGGGGGAGTCATTTTATCAGAAAAACCAAAAACATTGAAAAATTTTCAAAATACCTAAAAATTAGAAAAACCCAAAATGATTTCCTGGATAAAAAGAGGAAATGATAGTACATCAGTGGGGATCTGACACAGGCTAAAGAATTGTATAGTTTTATGAGACGTATGTTGATTACATGTGATATGCTGATTGGCTTCGTAGCCTATATATTGCGTGCATTAGTGATACAAACATAACAAACTACGCGTTTGTGGATGAACACCTCATGGGCATATGGTCTTAGTACCGTAATTTCGTTTGACAGGGTGTTTGTACAAAACTCGGAGGTTTAGGGTCGTTATGTTATTAGTTGTCTAGGGATAGCCTATCTAATCTTCTGCTATAAGTCATTACGGACCTAGATCAGACAGGATGTCTTTATAAAAGAGCTTTATGCCAAATCCTAAAGTTACCGAATTGAGGAACTTTCCATGTTATATGATGATCAAAGATTATCTATAATATCGTATTGATCATTGATGCAAATCATGATTAATATCAGTCCTCAACCTGGTATGGTGCATATGTTACTTTGCTGCATTAATTTGCTGACCTGTATACCTCTATGCATTATATCTTGTACAAATACAGACGACGAAAGCATAATCACGCTTTACAATGAGTCTTTGTGCAAATTACTTCTTGATACGGGAGTATGTCGTGTGTGTGGGAACCACAATGTGTTAGTCTAATACATCTAATTCGTATCATTTTAAAGCATTGCGTAATTGTCTGCATGTGAGCTTATGTGGACAACAATATCAGCAATTGCCGTGTCACATATTGTTTCTAATGATAATATTAAAACAGATCAACGCTGTGTTCAGATTTCTCAGAAAACTGATATGATCCTCTTACCGGAAATCACAAAATGTTTACTGCTTTCATTTACTTTGATGCATTTTACTTTGTCGCATTTTACTTTTATTGTCAAAAAGATACAAAATCCAAAAAGATTTTAGGTGTATTTTGATAAAAATTTCAGAAAATCCAAAAGATTTGCATTTCTGCTTTATTTTTGATAACCGGGGATGCTTGATGGTCAATTTCTGAGATTTGATAACACCATCTGGGCTTTGTATCATTCAAAAAGTGAAAATTTGAGTTTTGGAAGTTTAACGGATTGAAAAATGTTGAACGAGATTCGAATTCGTGATTTGGCGAAATTTTCAGATTTTTCCATTTCACATTCGTCCCTTAAATGGGTCGAATGTGGAAAAATCATCATATTCGACCGTTTTGATTATGGGCGAATGTGGACTTTTTCACTTCCGGGTGAAAATTCCACTTCCGGGTACATTTTTCACCTTCGGGTCTTTAAATAGGGGCGAAGGTGGAATTGTTTCACACTCGTGCCATTCACTTGGGGCGAATGTGGACTTAACCCACATTCGTCCACAACAAACGGGCGAACGTGGCTGCTTATATATAAGCCTTTCAGGTTCGATCCCCATCATTCAAAATTTTTCAAAATTTCATTTAATACCAGACCTTGTTGCTCGTGTTTCTTATGATTCATTGATTTGTTCCCTGACCATTACTGATCATTTTTAGACTAAACTTGCAGGTAATGGACTTCATATCAGAACAGTTTTGATCGTTTTGTGAACAGGACCTAGGGTTTCACAATTAATAGTCTTAGAGTCTGTTTTAATGGTTGATTTTGTTCGCATTTCAATCCACATCAGTTTTAGGGGGAGAAGGAATTAGGAATTAGGTTTTAAACATCCTTTGAGTGTTTAATCGATTGAATAGGCTGTTTAAACCTAATTTTGCTTTAAAAACTGATGTAAATTGATATTTGAGGAAAATTGTTAATGAACGAGTGTTAGTCGGACTTGTTAGCACATATTAGGATCAAAATTACAAGTTAAAACCAACAATGGCAAAAATTTAAATTTTGGGGGAAAATTGTTTCACATTCGGTTGTTATAAACGGGCGAAAGTGGAACTGGTTTGGACGAATGTACAACAAAATGGACGAATGTGATTTATACTCAAGATCATGTTCACTTTCGACCAAAATTTTCACATTCGACCAAATATTTTCACATTCGGCCATTTCAAAACGGGCGAATGTGCAGATTAGTTTGACCAGAATTTTTATAATTTTGTCGTTTTTGTATTTTGACGTGTTTCATTAATTTTTATGTGCAGATGGCTGATCAACCCGAGAACATTGAAACACCAGCAGTCAATGTGGAAACTCCAGCTGAGATTACAGTTCCAGACCCAGTGCCAGAAGCTGAAACGTCTGTTCCGAGCAGTTGGCCGTTTGAAAGATCGCACAAATGTTGCGCTTATCTAGGAGATGTTGAGAAAAACACGGAGTTTACCGGGATTATAGAGTTTCTGAAGAGGAGCAGGATTGTTCATGCTTTAGCCACACCAACCATTATATACAAAGACATCATTGAAGATTTTTATCAGAATGCTAAGTATGACTACTGGGAGAATCAAACTATCATCAAGAGCAAGATTCAGGATATGGATATGTTTTTGACTGAAGCTGATATTCGGGAAGCTTTACAGATAAAGTTTGAAGATAGTAAAGATCCC
This sequence comes from Ambrosia trifida, assembly GCA_028751855.1. Taxonomy (NCBI): domain Eukaryota; kingdom Viridiplantae; phylum Streptophyta; class Magnoliopsida; order Asterales; family Asteraceae; genus Ambrosia; species Ambrosia trifida. The sequence goes on along the minus strand of CM054123.1, from coordinate 159,831,677 downwards.
AGGGAATTGTCATGGACAGAACAAAAGGCATGTTTCTTACGAATGAAATACAAAGGTCCAATCACTGACGGATCTATGTATAAGGGGAAACTGGGAGTGCAGTACAAGTATTTTGCACATGTTCTTATTCATGTTTTTGGATGTGTGAGTGGTGGTTATGATGTCATGAGAAGGAGTTTGAGTTCATTAATGGTTGCGTTGACACTCAACAAACCATTTAATGTTTCTGGGATGATTCTTGATCATATGCTGGAGATGCTGAAGGGAATGAAGAAAAAAAGTTTATGTTGTATCCGAGATTTCTGATGATGATTTTTGACTACAAGTATCCTATGCTGAAAAAGGATCCGACTATGATCCTAGGTCAAGATCATATGAACATCAGAACATTGATGAGAATGAAGGGTTACAAAGGTGTGCCTGATAGTGAAAAGCCACCTAACAGGAGATTATTTGGTGCTTTGGCTCGTCCGGATTACACTGATCCTGGCAAGAACAAAGCAAGACATGATGATAGTGACTCGGACAATGATGATCCCTTAGTGTATGTTGATTCAAGCACTAAGCGGAAACAGCAAGTAGTCAATCCTGGAGCCAAAGGGAAGGGCAAGGGAAAGGCTGTGGATCAGGGAAGCACTAAGCAACAAGTGGTTAGAAAGAAATCGACGACGAAGAAAGGATCGGGTTTGGTGGATGAAGAGTCGGTAGATTCAGAAGAGACTGAGGTTGATGAGCAGTGGGATTCTGATGATGAGAATGTAAGGACCACCAAACGTAAGGCCACTATGGTTGGTGAGTCTGAATCCTTAAACCAGTCGATAGAAGAAGCTGAGAGAAGAAAGAAATCAGTTGAAGATGAGGGCCTAGGTGTTGACCTAGCAGAACTGAGTGTTGGAGATACTGTAGTGGTGAATTTGCCCAGAAAGACAAAGAAGCAAAAGACTATGGCCAAGAAATCAAGCGTAAAAGAACTGAGGGAGAAAGAGTTAGCTCAGTTATTGAAGGGAAAAAGATTACCTGATGCTGGTACACCATCTAAGCTATCTTCACCTGTTGCCAAGAAGCAGAAGAAAGCGAAAGAGGCAGAGACTTTACCAATCGATCAATTCAATATCGATATGGATAAAGTGCTCGATATGTTTAGAAAGCCTCAGAAGGAGAAAGTTATTGAGGTTGAGCCATCCAAATCAAAGTCGAAGAAAGTAACTGTGGATGATGATGTCATGAAGCAAGTTAATAAGAAGATGGAAGACATGATGAAGATGTTGGTTGCTCAACAAGCTGAGATTGCTAAGTTCAAGCAGAATGAGGAGAAAATGCTTCAGATAGTGGTTGCTTCAAAATCTAATCAGGATGATATAAATGATAAGATTAAGATGATTGAAGCAAAGAATGAGAAGCTTGAAAGAAAGTGTGAAAGAAACAAGAGCAAAATCAAATTGATTAAGGCAGATAACAAAGAACTAAAGAAGGAAAACAAACGCCTTAGTAATTTGATTGAAGAGCTTTATAGCAGGGCACCCCAGTTGAAAGAGGGTGAAGAAGATGAAGAAGAAGATGAACAAAAAGTCGATTATGAGTATTCTGAATCTAAGAAAGAAGAAGATGATGATGAGGATAATGATGAATCGGAGAAAAGCGATGATGATAATGATGATGATGATGACAATAATGATGATGATGATGGTGCTGGGAAAAAGCAAGGTGATGAGTTTAGCAGTGGAAGTGATCATAATGGAGGAGATGATACTTCTAGATTTAGTTATGAGAAGAGAACACCAAAGAAGAAAGATACTGGAGAATCAAGTTCCAAGAAGAAAGGAGAGAACGTTGATTCGGATGAAAGTATTTTCTGGAACGAGAAGGTGAGATCTTTGTCTGATGATGCTAAACAGCTGTATAAGAATATGTTGGAAAAGAGAGAGTGGACCATTGAGTTCACAGGATGCTTCGCTGAAATATTCCAGACTGATGACTTAAGATATGAGTTGGAATATGAAGATCCAGATCTTGAAGAAGGGGAGTTACCTGCATCTGTGGCAAAAGAAATACTAGATGGTCTTGCACAGAGGGTAGGGAAAACGTTTGAGGAGTTTATGATGGATGAATCGATTCCAGATATTCCTGAAAAGGATATGGGAAGTCATTCAGATGATGTGCAGACTCCAGAGAACAATGAAGTGGAGGTAGAAGATATAACTCATGAAGAGTTTCCCCAATATTTCAGACAAGATGATGAAAATGAAGTATTTCCTGACTTCACTGAGATACCAAATAAGTCAGCGAAACAGAAAGCTAAGAAAAGGAGTGAAGAGTTTGTTGAGAAGGTATTTGGTACTGAAAAGAAAGAATCTTCTAACCAGTCTAATGAGTTGAAGAATTATATGAAGAAATTGAAGGAAATGGATGAGAACCGACCAAAGCCTGAAGCTCAAGGTAACTTTTATCGATTTCATAATGCCAAGTTCAAAGGCAGAGCTCTCGGGTGGACTTACTTAGGCAGGCTGAAATGTATTGCTGCAAAATGGGAAACCGGAATTCTGTACTTCAACAGATTCTGTGACTTGCTTACTCTACCGTACTGGGCGGTTAGAGACTTATGCAGATTCCCAATGTCAGGTGCCGAAGTAAATGGATCACATGTCGGTTGGTGTGCTGATAAATTGGTTTAGGAAAGTCGTACGAGATGGAACAGATTTAAGCCTCAATATCCCAGAAGAAAAGTGCATAGGGATATTGATCCACAAACCAATATGAAGCGTGTTACTTTGATCTACAAAGCACCTAATGTGATGAGGAAGATACCGTTGATGCCGATGCCACAGCATTTTAGTGCTGATTTCATCTTTTGGTATTATGATTGGAGAAAGGCAGAAGCGGTGATCGTGTTGAGAGATGGAAAGGATAAATACAAGCATGTTCATGTATTTGATCCTATGTGGTTGATTAATTGCACATTTGAAGACATCATCATGTTGTTCTACAATCCGATCTACTATGAACCTAATGACTTTGCTCAAGCGAGAAAGTATACGCAAGTGGTTGGAGTTTGTTTTGCGTATGATATCAATGCAGGAAGCAACTTGGAGGGTAAACTTGGCAAGACAGTGAAGATAGCCAATGTGTCTAAGCCTGTGAAGAAAACATTTGAGCCGCCGATGACTACTGAGCAAAAGAAACAGCTCAGAATCAAGTTGATGAACAAGACGATGGACCAACAGAGAAAACTATCCAATCAATAGTCGAGGGGGAGTTTGTTGATGCATTTTGCGACTAAGGATTGGATATACATAATTAACACATGTTAGTGATGGCCGAAGGTAAATATGTATGGGCGAAGGTAGACAAGAATGGGCGAAGGTAGATGATAAAGGGACGAAGGAAGACTGGACGTGATCATGAAGACACATTCGACCATTTAGAATGGGCGAATGTGGAAATCACTCACATTCGACCAGATGAAACGGGCGAATGTGCAGTGCCTATATATAGTTTTTGTGTTTTTGATAATGTAAGAGAGTTGTCATTTTGTGTCCAGGTTCAGATCAGGTTCAGAGGTGTTTTTTGAGAAATAGTGTGTGTGTTCTAGATTAACATAAACTGATTGTATATGCTTTTTGAATGAAGTTAATCTATGAAATGATATTGAAAATGATCTTGATTGTGTCGTGATTTGTGTTTTATCAATTTGTTCAGAACTAGGGTTTCCGCACCTAGTTTTGTGACTTGTATGATCGTATAATCCTGTTTTAGCTAAAATCCAACGCTCACAGCATTATAGTTAGTTGTGATTTTTTTTATCTATTCAATGTTATTTAACTAAATGTTTTTTATATGTTATGTCAAGCATTATATAGGTATTCAATCAATTCAATAATAAGAAATGGATGAAATAGTGGAGGTTAATTAGCATTCGAATTAGCATTGTTATTATTGTTATAACAATATGTATTGATTGAATTTAGTCAACGTCAAACATTCCTTCATTAACTGGCGTATGTCAAGCATTATACAGGTATTCATATATTGATATAGGTATTCAATCAATTCAATAATAACAAATGGATGAAAGAGTGGAGGGTAATTAGCATCCGAATTAGCATTGTTATTATTGTTATAACATTATGTATTGATTGAATTTAGTCAAAGTCAAGCATTCAAACCATAACTGCCGCATGTCAAGCATTATAGTTAGTTGTGATTTTTTTTTATCTATTCAATGTTATTTAACTAAATGTTTTTTATATGTTATGTCAAGCATTATATAGGTATTCAATCAATTCAATAATAAGAAATGGATGAAATAGTGGAGGTTAATTAGCATTCGAATTAGCATTGTTATTATTGTTATAACAATATGTATTGATTGAATTTAGTCAACGTCAAGCATTCCTTGATTAACTGGCGTATGTCAAGCATTATATAGGTATTCATATATTCATATAGGTATTCAATCAATTCAATAATAACAAATGGATGAAAGAGTGGAGGGTAATTAGCATCCGAATTAGCATTGTTATTATTGTTATAACATTGTGTATTGATTGAATTTAGTCAAAGTCAAGCATTCAAACCATAACTGCCGCATGTCAAGCATTATAGTTAGTTGTGATTTTTTTTGATCTATTCAATGTTATTTAACTAAATTTTCTTTATACGTTATGTCAAGCATTATATAGGTATTCCATCAATTCAATAATAAGAAATGGATGAAAGAGTGGAGGGTAATTAGAATCCGAATTAGCATTGTTATTATTGCTATAACATTATGTATTGATTGAATTTAGTCAAAGTCAAGCATTCCTTCATTAACTGGCGTATGTCAAGCATTATATAGGTATTCATATATTGATATAGGTATTCAATCAATTCAATAATAACAAATGGATGAAAGAGTGGAGGGTAATTAGCATCCGAATTAGCATTGTTATTATTGTTATAACATTATGTATTGATTGAATTTAGTCAAAGTCAAGCATTCAAACCATAACTACCGCATGTCAAGCATTATAGTTAGTTGTGATTTTTTTTTTATCTATTCAATGTTATTTAACTAAATGTTTTTTATATGTTATGTCAAGCATTATATAGGTATTCAATCAATTCAATAATAAGAAATGGATGAAATAGTGGAGGTTAATTATGTGACACCCGGCATGTTCGGCTTAATCATAATAGTAACATCTAAGTCTACCTTAGCGAGAAACGTATATAAACAAACTTAACTGGGTTAGTTGAGTCGGGTCAAATTAGGATTGTCCAGGGTTCAATGATCTGGAGGATCATTGGGAGTCGTTTTGGGAATACATTAGTACCGGGTTCCGTTGTTGGTGACATTACATGAACTAATTAAGTATATGTGTAGATTATGGGTCGTGTGGTGGATTGTATACTTATACTTGCTTAAACGATGTACAAATGATTATACGTGCCTAAACATGCTAAGTATAGACTATGGATGCATGCTTACGTGTTAAGATGTGTTAGAATGCGTTAAACACGACAAACTGGAAAAAGGTTAACATGTGTTAAAGAGTGCTGTTAACATGTGTTAAAAAGTGCTGATGACCTGAATGTGGAAATGGAACTTGAGAAATGGGCGAATGTAGAAACAAAGTGGGCGAATGTGGAAAGATTCCACATTCGACCATTACAAATGGGCGAATGTGGAAAAGTTCCACATTCGACCACATAATATGGGCGAACCTGGACCTGGTATAAATACCATCCTTAGCCATTTTTCACCATTTCACAAACCCTAAACGCCTCCAAACACTCTCTATCAGCTATTATCATTGGGGAAGGAGTTTTTGAGCTTGTTTTTCATAACCTAACTCTCTAAATCATTACAAGTGAAAATCTAAGGTGTGTTCTTCATTTCAAATCCTTTTTAAACAATTTTAACTTGTTTTCATCTAAACCCCAAGGGTCCAGATCTGATATCAACATGTTTTATGGGTAAAAAAACCTTCCTAATATCTTTCTAAATAAAACCTATTCATAAACAATGAGTTTTTAGGCAAACTAAACATGTGTTAATATGATATTATGCATTGTTTGATGATTTCTTGTTGTATAGATGATATGATAACAACCTAGGGCTGTTATTTAATGATGGGTTATGATTGAAACATGTTACCTTTGATTGTTGATGGTGTTTTGACGATTAAAGGGGTTTTAGTTAGATTTAGGGCTTGTTTTTGGATGGTTATGATAAGGTTATGATAGGGGTTTCTTGTTCATGATGATTCGTGTATGATGAGCTGATTATTGATTGAATTCAGAAAGTTTCCTAATTGGGTAATAATTTCATGCATGATGATGTGACATCTCCATAATTTACTATTTTAGGAAACTTGTAAAAACGGATAGATTTTGGGGTAAAATCGGTAGGGTTTCGTAGGAATACGTTAATGATGCTTGACTGCTGTAACTCATGATGTTTCGTGATGTTTTCGGATGTTTTTGGACGCGTTTTTGAGTAAACAACACAGCAGGGTCGAACTTGGAACACCTTCGGCCAGTCGAACGGGCGAAGGTGGATTCCAGGGGTCGAACCTGGAAGCTAAAGGGGCGAAGGTGCCATAAATGGGCGAAGGTGGGAAGAAAAGGGGCGAAGGTGGAAGTTCAAAGCCACATTCGACCTTTTAGGGACACCTTCGACCACTTACAGCCACATTCGACCCTACGTTAACAAAAATGAGATTTTTGATACAAACTAAGTATTTTATGCTTGAACCTTGCGTGTAATCTGTGTGTACTTGATTAGTTAGGGTAATGGGTCACCAACGGGATGTTGGGTCGGTCTAGTGTGTCGGTTAAACATTTAAACACGTTTTAAAACATACTTGGTTATGATCTGGACAATCGGGGACTAGATAACCTTATGGTTATTAGTCGGAGCACTTATGTGAACATTTTGATAGATCTCCGGTAGAGGGATTATCAAGGGCTAAACATCGTTACTTATAATTGAAGAACGCAATCTAAGGTGAGTTCACGGCCCCACTTTTACTGCTTTAACTTTTGGGGGAGAAAACATGCGCTAAACAGTTTTGGTAACATATGTCATACTATGGTTTTAACTTTATATTGCTATACGATCTTTTGGAAAGTCCCGGGGGAAACCATGAATGTGCGGGTTTGCACAACGGGGGAAATGTGGATAGATCTATTGGGCGTGACCTGCCCCACTCGTCGGCTTGGAGGGCCGGGCGGGTGCATATTGTCTCGAACAGGAACATTATCGTGCTGAACATTACGGGCTGCTAAACATGCTAAACATTGCTAAACGTGTCCATTAATGGTTTCCAATCGTAGTAGTAATAAAACATACGCCTAGCTAGCGTACCTGGTAGCATTGATATAGTATGGACATGGTAACACTTGGATAACATTTTTGAACAAACCTGTGAACTCACCAGCATTATATGTTGACGTCTTTTTGGCATGTTTGTCTCAGGTCGCTAAGGTAGCAACAACTGGATCTAGGCTCACGAGTCGGCACGGGCGTCTAGGGTTTAGAGCATGGTCTTCATTAAACATTTGAACTGTGTCTTTTGGGTTGTAAACAATTAAAGCTTCCGCTACAGTTTATGTTTTTATAACTATATCTTTTGAGTTTTGTGTTATGCATATAGTGTTGTTTATTGTGACCGTTGACTTGAATCCTGGTTTGTCATGCGCCTCGCGGTAAAACCCCGCAAGTGGAATTTGAGGGTGTGACAGATTGGTATCAAGGGCTAAACATCTTTACTTATAATTGAAGAACGCAATCTAAGGTGAGTTCACGGCCCCACTTTTACTGCTTTAACTTTTGGGGGAGAAAACATGCGCTAAACAGTTTTGGTAACATATGTCATACTATGGTTTTAACTTTATATTGCTATACGATCTTTTGGAAAGTCCCGGGGGAAACCATGAATGTGCGGGTTTGCACAACGGGGGAAATGTGGATAGATCTATTGGGCGTGACCTGCCCCACTCGTCGGCTTGGAGGGCCGGGCGGGTGCATATTGTCTCGAACAGGAACATTATCGTGCTGAACATTACGGGCTGCTAAACATGCTAAACATTGCTAAACGTGTCCGGTAATGGTTTCCAATCGTAGTAGTAATAAAACATACGCCTAGCTAGCGTACCTGGTAGCATTGATATAGTATGGACATGGTAACACTTGGATAACATTTTTGAACAAACCTGTGAACTCACCAGCATTATATGTTGACGTCTTTTTGGCATGTTTGTCTCAGGTCGCTAAGGTAGCAACAACTGGATCTAGGCGCACGAGTCGGCACGGGCGTCTAGGGTTTAGAGCATGGTCTTCATTAAACATTTGAACTGTGTCTTTTGGGTTGTAAACAATTAAAGCTTCCGCTACAGTTTATGTTTTTATAACTATATCTTTTGAGTTTTGTGTTATGCATATAGTGTTGTTTATTGTGACCGTTGACTTGAATCCTGGTTTGTCATGCGCCTCGCGGTAAAACCCCGCAAGTGGAATTTGAGGGTGTGACAGATTGGTATCAGAGCCAATGGTTATAGTGAACTAGGACTGCATTTAGAGTCTAGTCTATAGCCGAGTCGCACACACTAGACGGTCACATACTTGAGTCGGTCTGGAACATGTACTAACTTTGTCGGGGTGTCCTTACATCATCATCGCACTTCTCTGTTACATCATCCGATCTTACTCTTGGCTTTATACACTCTTATGTTCTTCTTCGGGGTTTGAAGGAGAAGGAGTTGACTCGTTGGTTTTTGCACGGCGGTGTCGTATATTGGGGTGGTCTTGCGTACTCTCGAGGTCTGTCCAGGATTCGGACATCTCCCTTTCGTACCCCAATAGACGCACTTGCTTACACATTATCCTGTGCACTTATGCTTGTGATAGCATGATGCTAGATGCCGACATTCGGTAACTTGAGTTCAAGCTGAGGGAAAGCTTGGAGGACCATGTAGAGCAGTTTATCATTTCGGGTGCACACGAAATCATAAACTGAAATGCATGAGAATCCAGGTGGACTCTGAACTTGGATGCATAGTCCTGGATTGGGTCTAGACGTAACTTTTCTAGCTACTAGTGGTTGACACTAGCAGTGAATCTGAATCTCTCGATTTTTGATTTGTCGGATCATGTCGGGCGCACGTGGTGGTGGACGTCGTGGTGGTGGCCGTGGCGGCGGTGGCCGTGGTGGTGGTCGTGGTAACATCAACATGACCCAGGCAGAGCTGAACAACTTGCTTCAACAGCAAGTGAACATAGCCTTGGCTGCTTTCCAGGCTGGGCACAATGCTCTGGGTGGTAAGTTGGTTCTTACCTGCCTTGTTTCATTCTTGGGTGTCATGTTTCCTTTGTGGTTTACCTTTATGTCGTGTTTCAGGTGCTGCTGTCAACCCACCTCCACCCCAGTGTTCCTACAAGAAGTTTAGGGACTGCCAGCCCCATAACTGCGCAGGGACTGAAGGGGCAGTGGGACTGCTCTGATGGTTGGAGAAGGTTGAATCTGTTTTCTTGATGTGTAACTGTCCTATTGAGGACCGGGTCAAGTAAGCCACTGCGACATTTGAGGGTCCTGCTTTGTCATGGTGGAATGCTACTACGCAGAACATGGGCTTGGGGGAAGCTCATGCTATGCTTTGGGCGGATTTTGTTCAGTTATTGAAGAGCGAGTACTGTCCCAGGGAGGAAGTGCAGAAGTTGGAACATGAAGTCTGGAACTACAAGATGGTGGGGTCCAAGATTGAAGAGTATACTGTGCGACGCAATGAGTTGGCGGTGTTGTGTCCTGACATGCACACACCTGAGTACCGTAGGATTGAGCACTACATCTCTGGGTTGGTGCCGGAGATTGCTGGGTTAGTAGCTGCTGGGAACCTACCCACACTGGCTGAGGTCGTCCGTTCTGCACACAAGATGACCAACATGAAGATTTTAGAGGGTGTTTTACCTCCCAATGGTTCGACTGTGAAGGGTTCTGAAGGCAACAAGAGGAAATGGGAGAACGTGGGTAAGAGTACAGTGCCGGCGCCGTCTCAACCGGCCAAGAAGTTTGATGGATCTGGGTCGTCTTCAGCGCAGAAGACAGGTGGATACGTTGGGAAGCATCCCAAGTGTAACAAGTGTGGCTTTCACCATTCCGGGAATTGTGATCGAGCCCGTTGTCATCGGTGCCATCAGTTGGGGCACCATGCTAAGGATTGCAAGGTGGCGCTCACCCCAACTCAGACTCCTGCGGCTACTCCTGCTCCTGCAGCTCAGGGGACTCAGGGGAGGCAGGGGTGTTACAACTGTGGTGACACGGGACACTTCAAGCGTGATTGTCCCAAGCTGAAGCAGGGCGATAATGGGAGGGGCGGAAACGGTAACGGTAACGGGAATGGCGGCGGAGGCAGGACTGCGCGTGCTTTTGTCATTGGGTCTGCGGAGGCTAGGCAGGATCCAGACATAGTTACCGGTACGTTCCTTCTCAACAATCGCTATGTTTCTGTTTTATTTGATTCTGGTGCCGATAAGAGCTTCGTATCTGTGGATGTTAGTCAGTTGCTAGATATAATACCCACACCTTTAGAGGCTAAGTATTTGATAGAATTGGCTAACGGTAAGAACATCGAGGCGACTCATATCCTTAGGGAGTGTCACTTGGAACTGTCGGGTCTGTCATTCCCCATTGACCTTATGCCTGTACCTTTGGGTAGTTTCGATGTCGTTGTGGGCATGGATTGGTTATCGTTGTATCGTGCAGAGATTGTTTGCTTTGACAAGGTTATTCGGATCCCTCTCCCTGATGGAGAGATTCTTTCGGTCCACGGCGAGAAAAGCGGTGCTCCGCTGAGTATCATTTCCAGCATGAAAGCCCGTAAGTATCTTCGAAAGGGCTGTTCGGCCATTCTGGCACTTGTTAACGTTTCTACTGACGATGAGAAGAAGATTGAGGATATTCCGGTGGTTCGTGACTTTTCTGATGTGTTTCCTGATGATTTGCCTGGTCTTCCTCCCCATCGTCAGGTTGAGTTTGGTATTGATCTTGCACCGGGCGCAGCTCCTATTGCCCGAGCTCCGTATCGTCTTGCACCTCCTGAGATGCAAGAGTTATCCAGCCAGTTACAGGAACTCTTGGAAAAGGGTTTCATTCGACCGAGCTCGTCCCCGTGGGGAGCTCCTATTTTGTTTGTGAAGAAGAAGGATGGGAGCCTTCGTATGTGTATTGATTACCGTGAGCTGAACAAAGTGACCATCAAGAATCGTTATCCTCTCCCTCGCATTGATGATCTCTTTGACCAGCTTCAGGGCTCCAGCTACTACTCGAAGATTGACTTGCGGTCCGGTTATCACCAGTTACGCGTCAGGGAAGCTGACATACAGAAGACTGCTTTTCGCACTCGTTATGGCCATTTTGAGTTCTTGGTCATGCCTTTCGGTCTCACTAATGCACCGGCGGTGTTCATGGATTTGATGAACCGCGTTTGTAAACCGTACCTCGATAAGTTCGTCATCGTGTTCATTGATGACATTCTGATTTATTCCAAGAACAAGGCAGATCATGAGGAACATCTGCGGTTGGTCTTGGAACTTTTGAGACGGGAGCAGTTGTATGCTAAGTTCTCAAAGTGTGATTTTTGGTTGCGGGAAGTTCAATTCCTAGGGCATGTGGTGAATGAACTGGGAATTCATGTCGATCCGGCTAAGATCGAAGCTATTAAAGACTGGGAAGCACCAAAGACGCCATCTGAGGTGCGGCAATTCCTGGGTCTTGCAGGTTACTATCGGCGTTTTATCGAGGGATTTTCGAAGATCGCTCAACCCCTCACCGCTCTCACCCAGAAGGATCGAAAGTTCGACTGGGACGAACCACAGGAATCAGCATTTCAGATGCTGAAGCTTAAACTTTGTTCTGCTCCTATCTTATCCTTGCCGGAGGGTACGGATGATTTCGTTGTGTACTGTGATGCTTCGATTCGGGGTCTCGGTTGCGTGTTAATGCAACGTGGGAAGGTTATCGCTTATGCTTCCCGTCAACTCAAGGTTCACGAGAAGAACTATACTACTCACGACTTGGAGCTGGGTGCAGTAGTATTTGCGTTGAAAATCTGGAGACATTACTTGTACGGTACCAAGTGTGAAGTATACACCGATCACAAGAGTCTCCAGCATATTTTCGACCAGAAAGTGTTAAACATGCGGCAGCGTCGTTGGGTTGAACTCTTGAACGATTACGACTGTGCGATTAAGTACCATCCTGGCAAGGCAAACGTTGTGGCGGATGCCTTGAGCAGGAAGGAGTCGGCGAAGCCTCGGCGTGTCCGAGCCTTGCAGCTTACCATTCATTCCTCCTTGCCTGACCGGATCCGTTCGGCTCAGGTGGATGCCTTAAAGGAGGAAAACCTTAAGGCCGAAACGATGCACAGTGCGGACAAACACCTTGAGCTTAGGTCTGATGGCCTACACTACTTCGCTGGGCGTGTTTGGGTTCCTTTACTCGGGGGATTACGGGAGCTTGTCTTGGACGAGGCTCACAAATCCCGGTATTCTATTCATCCAGGCTCCGATAAGATGTATCAGGATCTGAAGATACTTTATTGGTGGCCGAACATGAAGGCTGATATAGCCTCCTATGTGAGCAAATGCTTTACCTGTGCTAAGGTCAAGGTGGAGTATCAGAAGCCGTCTGGTCTCCTACAGCAACCTGAGATTCCAGAATGGAAGTGGGAGCGGATCACGATGGATTTCGTCACCAAACTACCGAGATCACCAAGTGGTTGCGACATGATTTGGGTGATCGTCGACCGGTTGACGAAATCGGCACACATCATACCTATTAAGGAAACGGATGGACTCGAGCGGTTGGCTCGACTCTACCTTAAGGAGGTGGTCTCTCGGCACGGGGTGCCTGTTTCTATCATTTCTGATCGTGATTCCCGCTTTGCTTCGCGTTTCTGGAAGGCTCTTCATAAGGCCTTGGGTACTCAGCTGGAAATGAGTACGGCTTATCATCCGCAAACTGACGGTCAGAGTGAGCGGACGATACAAACACTGGAGGACATGCTGCGGGCATGTGTCATCGATTTTGGCAAGGGTTGAGAGACTCACCTGCCGTTGGTGGAGTTCTCCTACAACAACAGCTACCACTCCAGTATCGGGGCAGCTCCGTTCGAAGCTCTGTATGGACGGAAATGCCGATCTCCTTTGTGTTGGGCCGAGGTGGGCGAGAGCCAGCTCACTGGCCCGGAACTGGTGTACGAAACTTCGGAGAAAATCGTACAGATCCGTAACCGTTTGGCAGCTGCACGGGATCGTCAGAAGAGCTATGCCGATCGCCGTCGCAAACCACTAGAGTTCCAGGTTGGGGACAAGGTGCTTCTGAAAGTTTCACCATGGAAGGGCGTCATACGCTTTGGAAAGCGTGGCAAGCTTAACCCTCGTTACGTCGGACCGTTCGCAATCTTGGAACGGATTGGGCCGGTGGCGTATAGACTTGATTTACCGACGGAGCTCGGTAATGTTCATAACGTCTTCCATGTGTCTAACTTAAGGAAGTGTTTGGCTGACGAATCTCTTGTTGTACCACTGGAAGAGATCAAGGTTGATGATCGTCTTCACATTGTGGAGGAACCCGTGGAGATTCTGGATTACAAGATTCGTAGCCTTCGGCGGAGTAAAATCCGCATTGTTAAAGTTCGTTGGAACTCGGATCGTGGACCGGAGTTCACGTGGGAACGAGAGGACCAGATGAAGGCTAAGTACCCTCATCTCTTTCCAAAGCGCGCGTTCGAATCCAGGCATGTTACTGCTGAAGCAGAGTGAATCTCAGGGCGAGATTCCCTTTCAACGTGGGGATGATGTGGCAACCGGTAACCTTTCTTTTCGTTTTCTTCCTTTTCGTCTTTTTCATTTTTGGGCTTCGTGCAATTTTCGGGACGAAAATTCTTTCAACGTGGGGATGATGTGACACCCGGCATGTTCGGCTTAAACATAATAGTAACATCTAAGTCTACCTTAGCGAGAAACGTTTATAAACAAACTTAACTGGGTTAGTTGAGTCGGGTCAAATTAGGATTGTCCAGGGTTCAATGATCTGGAGGATCATTGGGAGTCGTTTTGGGAATACATTAGTACCGGGTTCCGTTGTTGGTGACATTACATGATCTAATTAAGTATATGTGTAGATTATGGGTCGTGTGGTGGATTGTATACTTATACTTGCTTAAACGATGTACAAATGATTATACGTGCCTAAACATGCTAAGTATAGACTATGGATGCATGCTTACGTGTTAAGATGTGTTAGAATGCGTTAAACACGACAAACTGGAAAAAGGTTAACATGTGTTAAAGAGTGCTGTTAACATGTGTTAAAAAGTGCTGATGACCTGAATGTGGAAATAGTGGGCGAATGTGGAAATGGAACTTGAGAAATGGGCGAATGTAGAAACAAAGTGGGCGAATGTGGAAAGATTCCACATTCGACCATTACAAATGGGCGAATGTGGAAAAGTTCCACATTCGACCACATAATATGGGCGAACCTGGACCTGGTATAAATACCATCCTTAGCCATTTTTCACCATTTCACAAACCCTAAACGCCTCCAAACACTCTCTATCAGCTATTATCATTGGGGAAGGAGTTTTTGAGCTTGTTTTTCATAACCTAACTCTCTAAATCATTACAAGTGAAAATCTAAGGTGTGTTCTTCATTTCAAATCCTTTTTAAACAATTTTAACTTGTTTTCATCTAAACCCCAAGGGTCCAGATCTGATATCAACATGTTTTATGGGTAAAAAAACCTTCCTAATATCTTTCTAAATAAAACCTATTCATAAACAATGAGTTTTTAGGCAAACTAAACATGTGTTAATATGATATTATGCATTGTTTGATGATTTCTTGTTGTATAGATGATATGATAACAACCTAGGGCTGTTATTTAATGATGGGTTATGATTGAAACATGTTACCTTTGATTGTTGATGGTGTTTTGACGATTAAAGGGGTTTTAGTTAGATTTAGGGCTTGTTTTTGGATGGTTATGATAAGGTTATGATAGGGGTTTCTTGTTCATGATGATTCGTGTATGATGAGCTGATTATTGATTGAATTCAGAAAGTTTCCTAATTGGGTAATAATTTCATGCATGATGATGTGACATCTCCATAATTTACTATTTTAGGAAACTTGTAAAAACGGATAGATTTTGGGGTAAAATCGGTAGGGTTTCGTAGGAATACGTTAATGATGCTTGACTGCTGTAACTCATGATGTTTCGTGATGTTTTCGGATGTTTTTGGACGCGTTTTTGAGTAAACAACACAGCAGGGTCGAACCTGGAACACCTTCGGCCAGTCGAACGGGCGAAGGTGGATTCCAGGGGTCGAACCTGGAAGCTAAAGGGGCGAAGGTGCCATAAATGGGCGAAGGTGGGAAGAAAAGGGGCGAAGGTGGAAGTTCAAAGCCACATTCGACCTTTTAGGGACACCTTCGACCACTTACAGCCACATTCGACCCTACGTTAACAAAAATGAGATTTTTGATACAAACTAAGTATTTTATGCTTGAACCTTGCGTGTAATCTGTGTGTACTTGATTAGTTAGGGTAATGGGTCACCAACGGGATGTCGGGTCGGTCTAGTGTGTCGGTTAAACATTTAAACACGTTTTAAAACATACTTGGTTATGATCTGGACAATCGGGGACTAGATAACCTTATGGTTATTAGTCGGAGCACTTATGTGAACATTTTGATAGATCTCCGGTAGAGGGATTATCAAGGGCTAAACATCGTTACTTATAATTGAAGAACGCAATCTAAGGTGAGTTCACGGCCCCACTTTTACTGCTTTAACTTTTGGGGGAGAAAACATGCGCTAAACAGTTTTGGTAACATATGTCATACTATGGTTTTAACTTTATATTGCTATACGATCTTTTGGAAAGTCCCGGGGGAAACCATGAATGTGCGGGTTTGCACAACGGGGGAAATGTGGATAGATCTATTGGGCGTGACCTGCCCCACTCGTCGGCTTGGAGGGCCGGGCGGGTGCATATTGTCTCGAACAGGAACATTATCGTGCTGAACATTACGGGCTGCTAAACATGCTAAACATTGCTAAACGTGTCCAGTAATGGTTTCCAATCGTAGTAGTAATAAAACATACGCCTAGCTAGCGTACCTGGTAGCATTGATATAGTATGGACATGGTAACACTTGGATAACATTTTTGAACAAACCTGTGAACTCACCAGCATTATATGTTGACGTCTTTTTGGCATGTTTGTCTCAGGTCGCTAAGGTAGCAACAACTGGATCTAGGCGCACGAGTCGGCACGGGCGTCTAGGGTTTAGAGCATGGTCTTCATTAAACATTTGAACTGTGTCTTTTGGGTTGTAAACAATTAAAGCTTCCGCTACAGTTTATGTTTTTATAACTATATCTTTTGAGTTTTGTGTTATGCATATAGTGTTGTTTATTGTGACCGTTGACTTGAATCCTGGTTTGTCATGCGCCTCGCGGTAAAACCCCGCAAGTGGAATTTGAGGGTGTGACAGATTAGCATTCGAATTAGCATTGTTATTATTGTTATAACAATATGTATTGATTGAATTTAGTCAACGTCAAGCATTCCTTGATTAATTGGCGTATGTCAAGCATTATATAGGTATTCATATATTCATATAGGTATTCAATCAATTCAATAATAACAAATGGATGAAAGAGTGGAGGGTAATTAGCATCCGAATTAGCATTGTTATTATTGTGATAACATTGTGTATTGATTGAATTTAGTCAAAGTCAAGCATTCAAACCATAACTGCCGCATGTCAAGCATTATAGTTAGTTGTGATTTTTTTTGATCTATTCAATGTTATTTAACTAAATGTTCTTTATACGTTATGTCAAGCATTATATAGGTATTCCATCAATTCAATAATAAGAAATGGATGAAAGAGTGGAGGGTAATTAGCATCCGAATTAGCATTGTTATTATTGCTATAACATTATGTATTGATTGAATTTAGTCAAAGTCAAGCATTGAAACCATAAATGCCGCATGTCAAGCATTATACCTAGTCAAAACTGTGACACCCTAGGAAAATCCCACATCGGCCGTGGCCAGGAGAGATCCTTGGTTCATAAGTAATGTCTTGCCTCTTAAATCACCAACGCGTTTTGGGGCTTAATGTTAGTGGATGAGAGGAGAACTCCACAGTCAAGCGTGCTCAGGTTGGAGAAATTTCAGGATGGGTGACGTCCTGGGAAGTCTCCACTTGGGCAACCAAAAACAAATCCGTGAGCTCTGGATGGGCAAAGCGGACAATATTGGTGATAAGAGGGGCGGGGTGTTACAGATGGTATCAGAGCCACTCCTGTGCCGTTCGGGATGGTGGGTGCATACCTCATCAGGGACGATGAGACTCTAACCTCATCAGGGACGATGAGACTCTAACGGGGGGTGAATGTGACACCCTAGGAAAATCCCACATCGGCCGTGGCCAGGAGAGATCCTTGGTTCATAAGTAATGTCTTGCCTCTTAAATCACCAACGCGTTTTGGGGCTTAATGTTAGTGGATGAGAGGAGAACTCCACAGTTAAGCGTGCTCAGGTTGGAGAAATTTCAGGATGGGTGACCTCCTGGGAAGTCTCCACTTGGGCAACCAAAAACAAATCCGTGAGCTCTGGATGGGCAAAGCGGACAATATTGGTGATAAGAGGGGCGGGGTGTTACAAAAACTTTGAATAATTTCATTTGGCGACCATTCTTGTTGAAAGTTGTAACATTAAACACGCCAATTTCTTTTTTTTTCTAAACAAAGTAGTTCACCAACCTGGAGACGAAGATCACTTATGAAATTCAGCCAACCATTACAAAAACAATAATCACGACCAATCCTTTCTATTGCAACGTTCCATTGATGTAAATCATCTACATACATAGTGATTGGAACATTAGGGACACAATCGGGATAATGCTTATTAATAAAGGAGTAAGGTATAACCTAAAAGCAAAATTTGTGATCAAATAATATGGACAAATTAAGATACTAAAAACATGTAATATAAAGTATCGAACTTAATGGCACTTACCATAGGTGTCGTCAATTCATGTTCAATCATTTTGCAGAATGACACATCCAATTGCATGGATGGAGAATGATTGTAATGCTCCATCATGAAAGTATTCGGAGCAATAAAGTCGAATATGACGTAAAACATAGAGAAGCATAAATCATGTACAACTTTTGACCATCCATTTGTTAAGAAGAATTCATCATCTATAAATTCTAACAAAACAAACCAAGATTGACCATGGTATGTCGAAACTTTAATGTTGTTGCTTCGTAAGTTTTTAGATAACAAAAACCTGTTCATGGATTTCGGCAATGTCTGGACAAACACGTAAAAAACAACATTATAATAACGAATAAGGTTTTTTTACTTAAAAAAAATTAGAAACGTCATACCAAAACTCGTGCGGAAGGGTCATGAATAACCTTGAAGAATTTGTCACCCTTGTGATAAGCCATAATGAAGTTATTTGTCCTAATGAAATCCTGTTCTTCGTCTGCAAAACAAACTTTTGTTAAAGTATCCATAAAGTCACTAATACTCGAAACTGATTTCAATTATCTTTTTTTATGAAATCCTGTATTTTGTTTTTTTTTTATAATCTTTTTTTATATTCACACATACTCGATACTGATTTCAATTGCAATCTGTTATTAAAACCACAATCATATCATCAATGATTAAACCTGATCAGAATTACTTGTGTGTCGATTTCATCCAAAGCAGAGACTTGATCCTAAACAGATTATCAAATGGTGTTAATAAAAAAAAGATTCTGATCATTACAAATAAATCCGAAATAAAACGATTGTATTTCTGTTTGGTTTAATATGTTAGTAACCGCTATGTATGGATTTCATACAATGTCAGAAACATAATCAAAAACAGATTAGATAGTTATTTTAATAAGAAAACGTGTTGATAATTACATATTTTGTAGAAGGTTGATAGCTATACGATTGTGATTTATCTTTGTAGAAAAATAATGATAGAAACCGATTGTGTTTATCTTTTATGTAAGATGATTGCAAACATTATGTATCAATCTAATCAAAATGCAGAAAAATTATCAAAAACATTTCGAGATTCATGTAAGATTGATGAACAACATACCTTGCAAAAAGAACAATGAGAGAGGAATGGGGAATGAGAAAGAAATTATTAGGATAGGAAGGAGGAAGATGTTGTAACATACAAATGGATGTTGACAAAAAAAAAAAAGAGGTTTATATAATACTTTTTCATGGAGCCCCATTTAGGATTTGGATCCTTGAAGACCCTCTCAAAATCTAGGATTCAACCCTAGTGTTTTCATTTATTATATAGATAGATTAGGTTAGCGGTTTACATTTTCTCAAAAAACACTCTCTAGTATCAAACGAATCCTTTAGAGATCGTATGCTATTGAGGTTGTTAATCAATCGTTTATCGTGTTCTTGAATCATATAATCACTAGATTCCACCTACTGATTATATTACTTGATATCGTTGTTATTTCGGGACTTACAATTGGTATCAGAGCCATTGAAGCTATTCAAGGCTCGATTTCGATATCAAAGATTCAAGATCTTGGTTGGCTGTGGATTTCGGTTTGTTCTAAAGTTTTTGTTTTGGTTTTTATGATTTGAGTGGCTCTTATTTATTGGTAGATTCGTTTTATGTAGAACTGGGAAGAAGACGAAGAACAACATTAACTTTTGTGTTTGATCCAAATTTTTGAAAATCAATAGTGTTTGCAAATTTTTTTGAAACTACGTTAAAAAAATAATTTAGTCAAATCTTTTAAAATTTATTACTCAAGAAATTGCGTTCTCTTCCTTTTGATTTTCATTCGTATATAATTTGTATACTTTGGAAATATTCAGTCATATTCATCACTATTTGCTTCAGAATCCCACTTATTTTGTGCTTACCGACTTACAGATTTTTAATCTACCACTTAATTAACCCTGATAAACCTTTACTGCATCAATTCATCTTTCTTCAACTTTAAATCCAACTGGGTCCTGTTTCTTACACAAATTCATCACTGATTGACTGAGCCAATTGGGTATTTTGTCTCCACCATCGTAAACCTTGCCGGATCTATACGTATATAGATTTGTGATTCTCTCCATCCGTCTCTCTCGATAGAAAAACGGTCATCTCCGTACGTCTTCGTACGGCCAACCACATAATCATTCAGCCGATCGTCTCTCTGCTGGCCAACCACATAACACTCCTCTCCGTTCATCTCCGCCGGCAAAGCATTTTGTTTTAGCCGGTCGGTTTCTTCTGTTGTGCAGGTACAAGCCATCAAGGTCACCAGCCCTATCTTATTGCTCTCTGATCCGGCGGGTATCTCTTCCGAGGAGCAGAACGACACGAACTAGAGCATCCAACTTACACTCAGACCAACCAAGATTGTCGACTTGTACACATACGGAACAGGAAAAATTGTGCTGATCAGACAGTAACACGAGGAGGGCGATTTTTCTGGCGACAGTTGTCAAATTCCGGTTTACCGGTCTCTCCCCCAAACAATCCAGGTGCTGACGATCCTTTTATATATTCTAAACTCACTTTAGTAAAATTAATTACTCCTCCGGTTTATCAAAATTTTAATTAACAGAAACGTTTTGTTATATGTTGATATATATTGTAGTATTGTGCTAGCATAATTATTTGGGTGATCTGTGAGCTTCTTATACTCAGGATTGGGTATTACTGTCGTATTTTGGGTGCGTGTGTGTCCTGTTGTCTGTGTGGGTGATATACTGCAACCATAGAAGATAATAGTTGTCATGTTTACTTGAGATCGTGTCCAAGGAAGAGAGGTGTAGGCAAGGGAAGGGTTAGAGGGTATAAGTTGCGTGTTGCGTCTTGGAATGTAGGTACTCTTAGTGGTAAATTGTTGGAGGTGATAGACACACTCAAAAAGCACAAGGTAGGGATAGCATGCCTACAAGAGACTAAGTGGAAGGGGCATAAAGGGGCAGAGTGCAATGGGTACAAATTAGTGTATTCGGGGTCTAATGGGGCAAAGAATGGGGTTGGATTTCTAGTGGCGTTGGATTTGTATAGAAATGTGGTTGAAGTGGTGCGGCACAATGATAGGATAATGGTATTAAGGTTGGTTCTGGGGGGGGTGAAGTCGTGGCATTGGTTTGTGCATACGCACCTCAAGTGGGAATAGGGGACCAGGAAAAGAGAGACTTCTGGGACTGCCTAGACGGGGTTGTGAGTGCTATACCGGTAGGAAGCGAATCTGTATAGGAGGTGATTTTAACGGCCACATTGGCAAGGATATCAATGGTTTTCCAGCAGTTCATGGGGGTTTTGGGTTTGGTGTTAGGAACGACCTAGGTAGGGACCTTTTAGACTTTGCGGTGGCCCACAACTTAGGCATTTTAAACTCGTTCTTTAAGAAGAGAGAATCTCAATTAATTACCTTTAGCAGTGGGGGTCGTAGCACTCAGATAGATTATATTTTGATGAGGCAAGGTGATAGAAGATGGTGTAAGGACTGCAAGGTTATACCAGGGGAGGCCGCAGTGGCCCAACACCGTCTACTGGTGGCAGATATAGCCATGAGTGAAAGAATTGCTAGGAGGGAGAGAAGACTGCGACCTAGGACCCGTTGGGGTAACTTGAAGGGCGATAAGAGTTTAGTTTTTCGAGATAAGGTCATCTCCAGATTATCTGCTCGACTTGAGGGGGACACAAACCAAATGTGGGAGGATGTGGCGACCACAATTATCCAAGTGGCGCATGATACTCTAGGGGTTACTTCAGGAAAAGTCGGCGAGCATAAGGAGTCCTTGTGGTGGAGTGAGGATGTGAAAAACAAAATAAGAGATAAGCATACGAGTTTTAGGGAGCTTTTGGGGTGCACTGATGAGGAGAATCGGGTGACTTTGAGGGAGGCATACAAGAAGGCCAAGATGGAGGCGAAGAAGGAAGTGACTGAGGCTAAGAACACGGCATATAAGAAGATGTACGACCGCCTGGAAACAAAGGAGGGGGAACATGATATGTTCAGGATTGCAAAAGCTAGGGAGCGTAGGAAGCGAGATTTAGGGGTAGTTAAGTTTATAAAGGGAGAGGATGGGCATGTTTTAGTCAAGGAGGATGACATAAAGCTGAGATGGAAAGCGTACTTTTACGGTCTTTTCAATGACGGGATGGCTCACTACCAGGAGAACGACAACCCAACTACCCAAACGTCACAACGAAATCACTGCTACTATCGCCGTATCACACAGGAAGAGGTGAGGTCAGCACTTAGGAAGATGGGAAAGGCTAAGGCAGTTGGCCCGGACAACATCCCGATTGAGGCTTGGAAGTGTTTGGGAGAGGAAGGAGTGCAATGGCTAACTATTTTCTTCAACCTTATATTTAAATCTGGAAGAATGCCAGATCAGTGGAGGAGTAGTGTTGTAGTGCCTGTATATAAGAACAAAGGAGACGCACAATGTTGCGGGAATTACAGAGGAATTAAGCTGCTGAGTCTTACTATGAAATTATGGGAGAGAGTTATTGAGACTAGGATTAGAAGAGAAACCCATGTTACTGTAAATTAATTTGGCTTCATGCCAGGGAGGTGAACTACAGAAGCGATATACATACTAAGGAGCCTGATGGAAAAGTATAGGGAGAAGAAACGAGACCTCCATATGGTATTCATTGATCTGGAAAAGGCCTATGATAGTGTACCTCGTAAACTGATTTGGGATAGTTTGGAGGCTAGAGGGATCCCGAGTAAGTATGTTGACATTACTAGAGATATGTATGATAGGAATGAAACTAGTGTTCGTGCGCCTGTAGGAGATACTGATTTCTTTCCCGTGGAGGTAGGGCTCCACCAAGGGTCCGCGTTGAGCCCGTTTCTTTTTGCGGTTATCCTAGACGAGGTGTCTAAGTCCATTCAGGAGACACTACCGTGGTTCATGCTTTTTGCTGACGACATTGTATTAATCGCAGAAACTAAGCAAAGTTTGAATATGAGGTTAGAAGGATGGCGATTAGCATTGGAGGGAAAAGGTTTAAGGATTAGTCGCTCTAAGACGGAGTACATGCACTGCGATTTCAGCGGGACAAACTACGAAGAGCGCACCCAGATCACCATTGAGGGTCATGTGGTCCCGCAAGTAACTAAGTTTAAGTACTTAGGATCGTTCGTCCAAAGGGACGGAGAGATTGATAGTGACGTCGCACATCGTATTCAGGCTTGATGGTGTAAGTGGAGAGCAGCATCTGGAGTTCTGTGCGATAAGAGGTTCCCAACTAAACTAAAGGGAAAATTTTATAGGGTTGCAGTTCGACCTGCTATGATGTATGGGACAGACTGTTGGGCCATCAAAAAGACACAGTTACGCAAGATGGAAGTGGCGGAGATGAGAATGTTGAGGTGGATGTGTGGTCACACTAGGTTAGATCGGATTAGAAATGAGGTTCTTAGGAAGAGGTTAGAAGTGGCTAACATAGCAGATAAGATAAAAGAGGGAAGATTAAGATGGTTTGGACATGTGAAGCGGAGACATACGACAGCCCAGTCAGAAGAGTGGAACACCTCACGGTGGAGGGGAGGAGGAGTAGAGGCAGACCCAAGTTGACTTGGGTAGATCGGATTAGACAAGATTTGTTAGAATTGCACCTCTCTGAGGATATGGTCCAAGATAGAAATTCGTGGAGGCGTAGGATTAAAGTTAAAGATTTTTAGGATTTAAGATTACTTAGGAATTAGGGATGGTCTCTATGCATGTATATATATATATATATATATATATATATATATATTTGTATATTATATTATGTTATACATTCACTATTAAATATATTTTTTTAGTGATTGCCTAATTATTCTTTGATATACAGTGTGCATTTGTTTTTGTTGAGCCGGGGGTCTCTCTGGAAGCAGCCTCTCTATCTCTAAAGATAGGGGTAAGGTTTGCCTACATCTTACCCTCCCCAGACCCTATTAATAGCGTCGCTATTCGTGGGATTTTTCTGGGTACGGTTGTTGTTGTAGTTTTGCTTCCCAAGAAAAAGGAGCCATAGTTGGAAAGAAATAAAAAAAAATATATAGATATTGGTTCTCGTTTTTTTTATTGGAAAGAAGCTAACAAGCATCTAAAATATAGATTCCGAAATTACATTCAAGTTCATGGCAATAATTTCATTTAACTATTGTGTATGGAAATTTATATGAAGCAAGTAGGTAAATATTAATTAAAAGGAGGCAGGGAAGCACAATAGATTTTATTTAAGTTCTCGACAAGTTCTCGACAATTTGAAATTAATTGGAACTAGGCAACCTGCCACGTCACAAAGGTAAAGTTTACTACGTTTGAGGTTCTCGGGATTTCAGTTGTGTTCTCGGAAAGGAGTTGGTTCTCGGGTTTATTGTTATTGGAGTTATTATTTTTCTCGGGTTCCACAAGTTCTCGAAAATTTAAAGTGTTCTCAGGTTTCAAGATTTGTTCTCGGATTTACAAGTGGTTTTCGGATTTTTTGCTTTGGTTCACGGATTTAGCTTGGTTCTCGGAGATTTCTTTTTGTTCTCGGAATTTTGTTGGGATTTTACACGGTTCTCGAACTTGAAGATAGTTCTCGGTTTTGATCCTAGCCATGAATGCAACAAGTACTCGGGTTCCTATGTTAATGTTAGGGGAGTCTTTCGCTGAATGGAAATTTAGGTTCATTCAACATGTTAAAGAAAAGGACGCCAAAGTTTGGATAGCTATTTGCAGAGGTCCTACTCAAATTACTTACGTTATAGATGAAGAGAAGGGTACTACGCTACCTAAACCTGAATCTGAATATACAGACGAAGATTGGGACCAAGTCAAGCTTGATGAAAAGGCTCTTAACACACTGATTATGGGTTTAACACCAGAGATCGTCTCAAAATATGGAGAGACTAAATCTGCCAAAGCATTATGGGATTCTCTGATTGAATTTTATGAATACAATGATGACATGAAGCAAAGTCGAAGGGACATGCTGTGGCATACGTTCAATCAATTCAGTTGCATTCTTGGTGAAACCATTGAAAATCAAATTGCGAGATTCGTATCTCTAGTAACTGAAATGAAGACCGCAAACATAACTTTGAACAATTCTGAGGTAAATAAGAAACTGTTAAATGCTCTTCCAAAGAATTGGGATACAAATGTTGCCGTGATCAAGAAGACGGAGGATCTTCAACATCTGTCTCTGTCAGGACTCATCTCCATCATCAAAGCTTGTGATTCGGACGACAAGCAAAAGGTGCAAAATCTTAATGTTGCTGCTCAGCCACGTTGCACACCTGCTACTGTTTCGACACCCGCTCCTGTTGTTCAAGTACCTGTTGAGTATCAGGTTCCTGTGCTGGTACGATATATCAAACATGCTTCACATGAGGTATTTTCTGATCTATGCTCTAATGCTTGTGCTGAAAAGGCTAAATATTACGTAGGATATAACTCTGAGTTAGTAAGAGAAAACGATGAGCTAAAAGGAAAGATTTCTTGTCTTAATAGCCGAACTTCCGCTTACAAACTTAGAGTAGAAGCCTTAGAAAAGGATGTTGTTCAATACAATAATGATTTAAGCAATAAATCCTGCCTTGTAATGCATCAGAAGAAATTTATTGATGAACTTAGTGCCGAGCTAGATTCTTTGAAATCAAAATTTGAAAATGCCGATTTCCATTTTAGAAAATTTGATTGTTCTAGTGAGCGCGTTGAGAAAATGATAAGTTCAAAACTCAGGTTTAGGGAAAACAAAGGAGCTGGTATAGGTTTTGTAGAAATTGCACCTCCCTACAATCACAACTACATCGGATTGCCTCTTTCGGATGAGGAAATAGAAAATGAGGGAAATATGGAATATGGGAAGGGGTTGGTGGTTGAACCCGCAAAAAGTGTTTCCCATAAAGATAACGGAACCAAAGGGGTCAGTGGTATAGCCGGTTAAGTCTGTGCCAATTAAGATTACTGAACCAGAAGGTCATAGGAAACATTTTAAGTATGTTACTCCTCTTACTCTTGTTCCCATCGCAAAGTTTGCTAAATCTGAAAACAACTCTGACATTGTCGATGCTAACAAAGCTTCAACAAAATCGAATTCATCATTAGGATCAATTGAATCTATGTTGTTTAAAATCATTGCAAAATCTATCAACTCTGAAGGCTCTTTAAGTTCGTCAACTGAGTCAGAAACATCAGATGGACCTGACTCAGAAAACATGTTTGATTCAAAAATTGTCAGGACAGGAACAGTAAAGGAAGTAACTACTGAATTTAAATGTGTGAATAATTTTGATGCTTCTGCCTCATGTGCAGATGAAGTTAAGGTAGAGGTTAATGTTGAAAGGGATGATGTTGTTTGCACTTATAATGCAGATGTTTGTGTGAAACAATCTAATTTATCTGCAGATGCTGAACCATATGTGAAAAAAGACTGTTTCTGAGCTATATGTTAATGGCACGACTGATAAATACGTGCCACCACATAGAAAAACTACCCGTGCTAACTCTCATGAACAGGTTACTGAAGTCAAACAGAAAGCTCAAAGACAGTCAACATCACAAAGACAATCTTGTTCACACAGGTGTTTAAGATCTTCTAAGCAGAGCATAAAAATTAAGAAGCCTGCAAACAAATCATCAAACGGATCTCATCACTCACATTCTTCAGTGGGATCTAACAGACCGGTAATTGCTTCTTATGCAAAGAAGCAGACATGCTATAACTGTGGAAGACCCGGTCATATTGCAAGAAACTGTGCACATCGTCCTTATGTGCCTTATTACAGACAATATCAGAAGGTTATGCCTAGGGAAAACTTCTACTCCAACCCAATGAAGGTTGAAAAACCTAAGGCAAGGAAGAATGCGAATCCCAAAGTCAAACCGTCTAATGGAGACTGGAATGCTGCCAAGAGCAAACGTAAGGTTGTTCAACCACAGAAGTCTAAACAACCTAAGAAACTGAAAGCTGCTACTCCGAAAGTAGCAAAACCGGTTCTTAAGCCTAAGAAAGTTTGGAAAGAAAAGGCGGCAGCAGCAACTGATCCAAATGAGAATAAGGACATGTGCTTGAGGGAAGTGTCTTACATAGATGCTTCAGGAGTGCCCAGGACCGCGATGGCCTGGGTACCAATGTTTAACTAATCTCCTTATTCATGCAGGGACAGCCAAGGAGGATTATCAATAACCACTGGTGTGTTGGTAGTGGTTGTTCCAAGCATATGTTAGGTGGCATCTCTCTGTTACATACTTCTACACCTTTTAACACAGAGTATGTTTCCTTCAAAGGAGATAAGGGAGGTAAGGTCAGCATGGCAGGTACATTTAAATTTGATGCACAAACTTTGAAAAAGATTGATTGGTCGTTATTTGAGAATGGTTATAGAAAAGAACAAAAAGATTTTTCTTATTTTTAGGTAAATTTTATACATAAATTTGTCTTTTCCTTTTATTTATGAACAAAATTTTGGGGGAGAAGGGAGATATTTAAGGAAAATACAAAAATAGTGTTTCATTTTATTTATGTACAAAATTTAGGGGGAGATAGGAGAGAAAATGAGAAAAATGCAAAAACATGTGAAAAAGAGAAAACTACAAAAAGAGTTTTTGTTGTATCACTTGTGAAAAAGGCTGACACACGTAAGACCAGTATTGAAATGGTTAGGCTCTAGGGGTGATGTGTCGGTAGGCTTGGTCCTGATGACTGGAAAATTGGCTGATCTAGTGACACACTTAAAGATATCATATGGCCTCAGTAAGAAACGTCACTTGGAATTGGTACATTTTTTATTTGAATGCTTGTGTGACGTCCTGATACACACTGTGTTCTAGGTCTGGAATCTTTTCCTGAAAAACTCGTGTATCTCCTTTGTTTTGTGTAAGCAAAGACCTGGGGATGCTAGACAATGTCAGCTTTTGCTGTATCCAGATATATGCTGACCTAGCTGTACATTGTCATGCTATAGATCAAAAACACCAAAAGAGGCCAATGAGCCCAAAAAGATGCCAAGGAGCACATTAAAAGAGGCCCTCTAGAGTCCAAAACGCCAAAACCTATATCATTTGAGAAATCAAATTGATTTGTATACTATACCATTCTATATCTAAATGATCTATTCTTTTCTCCTCTCAACCAAGTCCCAGTCAAGGTTTCAGAATTCTAGAACAGACACCGTGAAAATATGTGATAGGGAAACTGCTTGCATGATAGAGTGTACCACATATAATTCTAGGATTTGATTGTGACTTGCTTGAGTGTCCATAATTAATACACCAAAACATGATAAATTAATCACGAACAGTCAAATAAGAAGGTCTAAGGCAATAAGTTTAAGTGGATAAATATACTGGCAATTGCTCGGACCGACTGGAGTAGATTCGTGTTGATAAGTGTCACTGAGTCTAAATCACAGTGATTCAATCCAAAAAAAAAATTGTTTAGTTATTTTTATTTCATTTTCATTTTCTTTTTCATTTATTTTGATTCTTATTGTTTTGCTTTTGTTTATTTTCTTTTTAGTTTTAATTTTTATAAAATCAACCATTCTTGAAGTTTTGACCGATCATCCAAAAGATTTAAAGAAATTCAAGTTTCTTTTGAAAATTTCAATTGGAAGTTCTTGGATTTACTCGCTGTTCACGATACTGGATCCTCTGTTATATTTAAATGTTTGCTTACAAAGTTCTGAGAATGTACAGAATTTGATTTGAATCAAGAAACAGGGGTTGAAGAAGAATGATTTCCAGTTGCTGACAAGCATGAAGCACTGCCATGATAAGAAGATGTACCTGAGTCAGAAGAACTTGATATGATGCAATCCTTTGACAATGAAAGTACACATGAAGAAGTACCTGTGATCCTGCTTGAAAGACAAAGATTGAAAAAGAAACGAGTTATGAGAATCCTCCTTTCACATCCTCTTTTAGCAAGAGTTCAAGAAAATGTTGATGATGTGTAGATCTTACTCCCAGAGAAGAAGAGAGAAGGCCCGAGTTTGAGAGTACAGAAAAGAAGACTTTCAACAAAACAACACCAACACTGTGACACCCGACACGTTTGGGTCAACACTTTATAAACACATAAGTCTACCTTAGCGAAAAACGTTTATTAAACATACTTGACAGGGTCAGTAGAGTCGGAACACAGTCCGTATTGTCCAAGGTACAATGATTCGGGAGATCATTGGGTTAGTCACACACACACACGATACGAGTCCCGTTGTTGGTGAATTACATAAACCGATTGAATATGTATGAAGATTATGGGTCGTGTGGTGGATTATATATATAGGTGTGTTTAAATGATGTGTAGATAATTATCCATGCTTAAATATGATAAACATAGACTAAGGTTGCATGCTTGTGTGTTAAGATGTGTTAGAACGCGTTAAACACGACAAACTGGAAAACTAGTTAAAAAGGGGCTCTGGTTCGACCACTTCGAATGGTCGAAGGAGATAAATTTCTTTGGTTCGACCCTTGTAAAGGGGCGAACCTGGGAAATGGGATGGAAAGGATTTCCTTCGACCACAGAAGGACCATTCGACCCTGAGAAGGGTCGAAGGAGGGCTCATTCGCCCATTAAGAAGGGGCGAATGTGGACATAGTATAAATACCACACTTTGTCATTTTTCACCATTTCACAAACCCTAACCGTCTCAAAACACTCTCTAGCAACTTTAAACATTGGGGAAGGAGTTTTTGCCCTTGTTTTCTATAATCTAACCTACAAACATCTTCTACACAAAGATCAAAGGTGTGTTCTTCATTCTAAATCATTTTTAAAGCATTTCAATTCATTTTTATTAAACCCCAAGAGTCCAGATCTGATACAAACATGTTTTCAGGTATAAAAACCTTCCTAATATCTTTCTAAACAAAACCTATTCATAAACAATAAGTTTTCATACAAACTAACATGTGTTAATGGTGTTTCATGTGATGTTATGTATTGTTTGATGATTGATTGCTGTATAGATGTTATAACAATGATCTAGGACTGTTATTGATGATGTTTTATGATTGAGATAGGTTACAATTGATTATTGATGATGTTTTATCCATTTTGGGGGTTTTGGGTTAGATCTAGGGCTTGTTCATGATGATAGGGATAAGGATATGATTGGGGGGTTTACTGTTCATGGTAATCTGAGTATATTAAGTTGATTATTGATTGATTTCATAAAGTTTCCTAATTGGGTAAAGATTGCATGCATGATGATGTGACATCTCCATAATTTACTATTTTGGGAAACTTGTAAAACGACTAGATTTTGGTGTAAAATCGGTAGGGTTTTGTAGGGATAAGTTATCCATGCTTGACTGCTGTGTTTGATGATGTTTCGAGTCGTTTTGAATGTGTTTGAAGCGTTTTTAGGAAAAATTGCACAACAGGGGCGAACCTGGCCTCCTTCGACCGGTCGATGGTGCGAAGGAGGGACTCCAGGGTCGAACCTGGCTACTAAATGGTCGAACGTATTACAAATGGGCGAAGGAGGGAGAGAAGGGGGCGAAGGTAGCCACATTCGACCGTTTAAAGCCTCATTCGACCACTTAGGACTACATTCGACCCTACGATTTCTAAAATGAGATTTTTGATGCAAACTAAGTGTTTTATGCTTGAAACTTATGTGTTAAACTTATGTGCATGACTAATTGATGTAATGGGTCACCAACGGGATGTCGGGTCGGTCCGGGATGTCCGGTTAACGTTTAAACACACTTTTTAACATACGTAGTCAAGATCTGGACAATCGGGGACTAGTTAGCCTTCGGGTTAATAGTCATCACACTTATGTAAACTCATTGATAGGTTGTCATTAGTTGGGATTATCATACACGTGTTGGAATTCTAGTTATCGGAAGACGCACTCTAAGGTGAGTTTCACGGCCCCACTCTTTTACTGGTTTTACATTTTCGGGGGAGAAAACATGCTGCGTCCTTTAAAGTGTGACAACTATGTTTTCATAAAAAGGTGTTTCAACTATGTTTTGGTATTCATGAATTCATTGGGTTTGGAGTATTCATTATGTTTTCACGCATTCATTATGTTTTGGAGTATTCATTATATTACTATGCGATCTTTGGAAGTCCCGGGGGAAACCATGAATGTGCGTGGATGCACAACGGGGGAAATGTGGATAGCGCTATTTGGGCTTGACCCGCCCCACTCGACGGCTTGGAGGGCCGGGCGGGTGCATATTGTCTCTTAGGTATTCAGTATTCAGTATGCAGTATTCAGTATTCATTCGGGCACGTATTCAGTATTCACAGTATTCGAGTCCAGTAATGGTTTTCCAATCGCAGTAGTAAGGTATTCATATGTTTTGCATGCATGTGGTCTGGATTGGCCATGGGTATTCAGTTGGAGTCGATTTTCACTTGGAGTTGGTATACATTTGGAGTCGGTATTCATTAAAAACCTGTGAACTCACCGGCATTATTTTGCTGACGTATTTAGCATGTTTGTCTCAGGTCGCTAAGGTAGCAGCTGTCGATAGGCGCACGGAGTCTCACGGCGTCTAGGATTCATGTGCATCTCATTTAGTATTTTCAGACTTTCGTACTTTTGATTTCACGTTGTAATAAAGTTTTACGCTTCCGCAGCGTTGGATTAATTATGAAAACTTAATGGTTGATTACGTCATTTTTACGTATCATATAGTGTTGTTTATTGTGACCGTTCACTTGGATCCTGGTGTGTCACGCGCCTCGCGGTAAAACCCCGCACGTGGAAATTTGAGGGTGTGACAAACACCCCAGCAACAATCTAGGGGGAGATCACAACGTTACATTCAAATTATGAAGATCATTTGATAGCATCAGTCTAGGGGGAGATTGTTGGGTCTATAATAGTGAGACTGACGCTATCAAATAAATATTAGTGATCTATATTTGTGTTTTACTATTTAGGACAGAAAACACTTAGGTTCTCAGTTAGTTTTCAGGTGTTTGGGCTGAGAACTCATAAGTTCTTGGTTGGGCTTGGGCTAGGCCATGTGGGCCAATGTGGGAAACCTAATATAAATAGATGTTTTATATTCATAATTAGGTTAGCAGTTTACATTTTCTAAAAAAACACTCTCTAGTATCAGACGAATCCTTTAGAGATCGTATGCTATTGAGGTTGTTAATCAATCGTTTATCGTGTTCTTGAATCATATAATCACTAGATTCCGCCTACTGATTATATTACTTGATATCGTTGTTATTTCGGGACTTACACTAGGCGCTTTGGATCAGCTTTTTCTGCCCCCTACCACCTCGTACGATTTGACCCCGGGCGCTGGGGGGGGGGGGGGTTTAAATAGAAGTGGGGGGGGGGGTGTGGATAGCCGGGGCCTTCTTAAATCCCACCTATAGCTTTTTATATGAGTGAAAATATATTGGGCGAAATTTTGATTTAGTTAAAAAAAGTACGAGTGAATATTATTGTAACAGTGAACAAACTTGTCTATGATGAAATATTCTCTTTTAATTCATCATCATCATACTCAGTATATCGCATCAATTGTATAGCTATGGTAGGGTCTAAGGAGGGTGAAGAGATATGTACTCGCGCATGCGCATGACCCCACATCTTCACACACGTCAGCAGCAGCGCTGACTAAACTTTCTAGAAGTCTACGCACATAAACCTCATACATGCCAGCTGTGACCCGACAAAGAAAGGGACGTGCAGCCAATCAGAGGTTGTTATTCCCTACTCCACAATCACCTGCAGGTACGAGGTACATGGAAAGTACAAAAAGGACGATTACAAGACACGTGGACCTATCTCAGGTAGACAGTGCCTGGATGCCAACGGTTGACGAGTCATACAGGACAACTGTCATTCTCAATCCAGCCAATCACAGGACATCTCTAAAGCATATAAATACCCCTTCTCCCTGAGGAGAATGATTCATTCAATCTTTCAAGCATTCATACTTAGAGAATTATGTGATAGTTGAGAGAGATAGATTATAGTCGAAACATTGTAACAATTTGTATTCGAGTGTTTGTAATCATCCCATCAATTATTAATACAATATCTCTTAATCGTACTCGTCTATATTGATTGTTATATTGGTGTTTCTTCATTGGCGCCATCTGTATTTCAAGCATTTAGAACAACAATCCTTAACAAACTTCTATCTTTCTAAAACCCATAAATGAGTTCTCTATCATTATCACCGTCCTTCCCCGGGGATAACTCAGGCACTGGTGCTGCTCTGGCAAACACCAGCCAGCCTGACAACACTCGGGAGAGGCAAGAAAACATAACTGAAACAGGTCAGCATGCTACACCGTCCTCTGGAACCCGCTAAACCCCTTCCTTCGTTTTCACCAATGACAACGTCAATACGAGTACTCCTACTAGAAATGCTGCGTCGATGGTTAGTCCGGAGATGTGGTACACCCAAGAGAAGGAGTCTCTAAAGCACCGGTATGCGCAGAAGCTCCGAGAGCAACAACTTAGAGCCACAACTCGACAGCTGTCATATGACAAAGGAAGACCTATCACTGTGTCCGAGGATCCATCCAAGGCCACAGGACACAACGGTGGAGGCAAACAAGTGGACCCAACTTGGAGGGAAGTTTCTTATGAGTCGTAGAGTCACTTCCGCTGTGACAATAGCCAGTCTCTCGCCAACAACGTTGGGCAGTGACACTATTTGTCCGGCGAAGATGACCTCACGCAGCCATACTACCCTTCGTTTTTTAGCGAAAAATTGAAATTCACTTCGCGCATTGCGCTCACACCGATGCAACCAAAGACCAGGATCCCAAGCAACCTAGGAAAGTACGATGACACACGCGAACCTGATGATCACTTACGAAGTTTTGTGGTGGCAAGAAAGTGTGCGGGTTGGACTTTGCCAGCTTGGTGTCACATGTTCACGCAGACACTCACAGGTGCTTCTAGTGAGAGGCTGTTTCCAGTGAAACCCTCGGCTCGATAGTAGTTTTACATCAAGGCTTGGACACAAGAAACATAACACTTAGCGATCGGGACAAGCCCAATTAGTGCATGTACCCCCTTGTCTTTTGGTTATCCACGCCACCATATGATGCATAATTAACCATCCATCATATTTAACGTTATTTTCACGAAATTAGTAAAATAACATTAAAATTAATGTAATTTTACTTTTGCCCCCTAAAAAGCTCACACATATATACATTATATGCGCACGCCACAAACGGGCTCTATATGATCTAACCATGAATTGAAACTATAACACCATAACATGGGGCATGAAAGCCCTGTTAAAACCAAAAGGTGTTTCTA
This sequence comes from Ambrosia trifida, assembly GCA_028751855.1. NCBI lineage: Eukaryota > Viridiplantae > Streptophyta > Magnoliopsida > Asterales > Asteraceae > Ambrosia > Ambrosia trifida. The sequence goes on along the minus strand of CM054123.1, from coordinate 159,797,339 downwards.
CATTTACGGCGTGAGGACAAAGTTTTGTGGGCCCCATCCTCTCTAGCACTCACATCCCATCCATCAAATGGATGTGAGTGTGTCCACCAAATTATATGGGGTGAGTGTAAGTGGTTGTGAGTGGAGGAGAGAGAAAATATTCGGTGGAAGCACTGTTCCACCCTAAATATGAAAAGCTACTGTTCACTCATATATATATATTTTAATATTTTTGTAAGTAGTTGTGAGTGAGGAGAGAGAAAATGTAATGATAAAAGTATGAAAAAGTATTATTATTTTAATTAGGAGAGAGAAGATTTAAAGGTAAAATAGTGATTTTTAGTATAATTTGATAGATGAGATTTAATGGAGGGGATGTGAATGCCCTTGATGCTTTTCTTATTATGTTTTTAATTTATTTGATGTAAATATTATTTTAATGGATAGTTAGCAGTGAAATCATAATAGTATAAGAGTGTGTGTAGTGGCAATCGTTATCCGGCGTTTTAGCCCCTATAGCGCCGGGGAACACCGCCCCCCGGGCGCTATAGGGCGTTATGGGTTGCAAAAGTTATGGTCATAACTGGCGTTGTGCATGCATGCATTGGAAAGAGGAATGTGTTGAATGATTTTGACCGGGCTCGAGATTTTAATAAAAAAAAACTTAATTTTCTTATAAATATACATACATACATCACATACAAACACAAACACTCACACACACTCTTTGCAATCTTTGAGAGCATACCACTACACACACACACACACTTTGTAATTTCTTTGAGAGCATAGCATGAATCCTTTCGGTCGAGGTTTCGGGTTTGGTTCCCAAACCAGTGGCGACAACACCCGACCTATAGCTCCGGGTTCAGGTTCAAACCCGCAAAGTTTCACGAACCTGTTAAACCAACCGTATACTTGGGACCCGAACATGTATAACGTTAACATGGGAGGGAGTTTTGGGATGCTCATGGGAGGTGGGTTTGGCCAAACACAAGTGTATGGGACATCCCAAATGTTCGGCTCTTCAAATGCTTGGCAAGAGTCGGTTCCGGAGACACAAGGCTCGGTCGCAGAGGAAGAGCCCGTGCGAGGCAAGGCAACCGGCCGACGGCACACAAGAAAAGAGACGGGCGGTCGTGCCAAAAAAAAACGTTATACCATGGACCGACCACGAGTTGTACTCGTTAACCCGAGCGTGGGTTGACGTGTCGGAGGATCCTGAAGTCGGTAAGATATATATTTTTTTGGTTATATTATATTTTATTACATATAGTTTTTTAAACTGGTACTTATTTATATTATTGGTTTGTTTTTTCAGCCAATTACCAATCCAAAGGCGATTTTTGGAAAAGAGTACGGGCAATATTTTTTGATCTGTCTGGTAAAGGAGAGGGCTACCAGGAGAACGATTCGATATCGGGCAAGTGGACCGATATCAACCAAAAATGCACAAACTTTCAAGGCATTTATCAGCGCACCCGGTACGGGTGGAAAAGTGGGCAAAGTGACGAGGGTATTTTTTTGGCGGCTTTGGAAGAATACAATCAGACATACGGGAATTTCCCGTACGTGAAATGTTGGCGCGTGCTGAAAGACTGCATCAAATGGCACACCGTCCGCCCAACGGTTGGAACTTCTTCATCTAGGGCCAAAAATACGAGGCCTTCAAAAAAGTCGAGGACCTCTGACTCGGTTGATCCCGAAACGCCTACGTCTGACGCGCGTTATGTCGACCTCAACTCACCAGAAGAAAATCCCTATTTTGCAGGGGAGGAGGGGGCGGAGGAGCTACCTCGTCCCGCCGGTCGACGGGCTGCTCGAGCCGCACGGACGGAGTCTTCGTCGGGGGTGAACCAGTTAATCCCGGCATTTGCTGAAATGAACCAGCGGCTCCAAGACTTACGTGACATCGGGGCTCAGCGTATCCAAGAAAACTGAGAGGTGGTTGACATCATGAGGGCACGACAGTTTGAACGCGACTTTGCTTTTTACATGACAAATCACGACCACTTAGAGGGCAAAGCGTTGGAAATGTGTTTAAAACAAAAGAAAAAAATCGAGGAAAAATATAACCTTTAAGTATTTTTATCTTTTATTTAGGGTTTGTAATTTTTTTTTAGTATTTGTATTTTTTTGTTTTAGTATTAGTAATTTTGTGTTTTAGTATTTGTAATTTTTTTATATTTAATGAAATATTATTAAGTATTTAATATTCTTATTTAAATAAAAAACAATAAAAAGCAATGATTACCCAATCATTTATAACCCCCTCATAACCCCCCTTCCCACTACACCCTCTTTTTCCATAACCCCCACATAACCCCCCTTCTATTACTTTTTAATATTTTAATACCATAACCCCACGTAACCCTCCATAAAAACACACACCCTAACACACAAATGTAAAAACGAATGAATAAGACATCATGTCTATGTGACAGGACGTGGAGAAAAAAACTTGTATTAAACCAATTACATATAGCCTTACATTACTTCCATTTGTACCAAAAAAATAGTTTACTTTTAGAAAAGGTATTAATCATTCAAACTGAATATCATATTATAGTTTTACTAATTAAAAGCATAAATACAAATATTGACAAAAACCATGGCAAGTGTCATTAGACCCATTCACTATATGAATCCACCTACTCCAAGCAAGGGAGAGGCGGATTGATGAAGGACCATGGAAGCGCCTAGCAAAGTAGGAATAGATAAAGAGATTGATAGAAAAATCAAACATCATTATATAACAAAATTCGTTGACTTTTAATAGCATAAATACAAAATAATAGAGTTAACACAATTCGAATATAACAAAGTGGCGCTACTGGGGTGCAAAAATTTTAGAGGTTTGTTTATCTATTGCTATGTGTAATACAACCTTAGAGACCTGTGAATTTCACGAATGAACAGAGAATAAAATGAAAAGTAAGAGAAGATGTACACAAAATGAAATTTGGGTGAACGACGGGAATCGAACACGCGCATGGTGGATTCACAATCCACTTGGCTTCATCATCCCCGAGCTATTATCTAGTTTCATTACATCTTTCACAATCCACTCGGCGATATCATCCCTGAGCTATTTATCTAGTTTTATTGCATCTTTCGTTAACACAAAAAAAACTTCTCTCTTATCTATAATCTATAATTAATAATCTATAATCTATAATCTATAACCTATAATCTATCTATAATCTATAATCTATAATACATTATAAAGGAGGAGTGATGTACCATATTGGAATTTTGACATGGGTACAAGTTTTGTAGCTACATATACAACTTAATAAAGCTTAATTGATAGGGGTAAATTAGTCACCTAAGGATATATTAAGACACTTAAAAGGTTATTAGTGTAATTTTATCTTTTAATATTAGTTAAAAACTAAAACATCATTCCCTTACTACCCTCCCTCCTTTCAACTTCCTTCCCTTTGTAATCTCTTTATTATGGTAATCGATTTCTTAAACGCCAGAATTTCAACCGCCCCTTCCCCATTCAAAGCTCACGATCCCAACAATAAAAAGCTACAACCCTATGATGGATAGAGGGTTCTTCTTATCATCATCATCTAACAAAAAAAGGAAAGTACAGAAACCTATTCCCAAACTTTCAAGGGTTCGTGATTTTTAGTCAAATTGGTAAGTGGCTTTCTAATCCTTAGTTAGGTTTATTGATTTCTTCTCAACACCTATTTAATTTGATGTTATGATTAGGATACTTAGATTCAACTTTATGATGGTTCTACAGGCGGTGCATTGAAGCCTACTAATATTGATCCGGTGTGGGTCCACGTCATATGTGCGTGGTTCGGACCGGAGGTTGCTTTCTTAAGTGGTGAAAAGATGGAACCTGCAGTTGGCCTTTTAAGGATTCCACCTGATTCATTTGTGAAGCTAAAACTAAAAACAATCTCATGATTTATCGTGTTTTTTTATTGGTTAACTAGGTTATGTACCCGTGTGATACACGTGTTGAACAATTTAAATTATATATATTATAAATATAATTACGAAAAATTAGATTAATATTTTATTTAAAATAAAAAAAGTTGTCTTTACAACCGAAAAAATATTAAATATTCATCAGACCCTAAATGATTTATTGTAAAAAACATTTTTATTCACATAAAACTTTTTTCAAACATTCCAAAATGTATCTTTCATACCGTGGCTATTACCTTATAAGACTGCAGGTACAACAAAACAAAAAAAAAATCAAAAAGTAATAAAGGTAAATCTGTTTAGGCTAGGATATAAAAAGAATGAAATTAATTTAAAAGCATCTCCTCATCCGTTAAACCATCCGAATCGAGTATTGTTCATTTGGAATTTTTAATAAAGATTACTTTTGTTAGTTCATAAACATTTTCAAATTATGTCTAATAATTTATTTCTAATTTTGTATTATATTAATTGATTTACAAAAAAACATAGAATATATATATATTAAACTGAATTCTAGTAATTATACTAATAATTATAGTTGTAACAAATAAAAACTGAATAAGTAATAATTATTAAATAAAGAAACAAATTAAAATAAATGTATTGTTTAAACTAATAAAATGGGAGGTTTTGTGATGGAGTTCTATGTACTCCATGTGCTGTTTTTTATTACTATAGATAGAAATCGATTAATGTTGATTGATTTATTTTATTTATTTGTTTTGAACAACATGAAAGTCTTACAAAAAAGCTTGACTAATTGCATTGTGTTATTCTTAATGTGTTTATTTGACTTTTGAATTTTAAGTATTAAAATTAATATGTATTTGTTGAGCATAGTTTAACTTCTAAAACAATGACCAAAATAAAAAAACTTAATAATCATTTGTCAAATATTATAACAAAATTAATTTTAAACTTAGAATAACAGATCAAATATTGTAAAAAGAATCATGTGTTTTCTTTTATTAATGATTAAGTTACAACTATGATTATTAATGTAATTGATAAAATTCAATTTAAAAAATTTATAATATGTTTTTGCAAATCAATTATTATATTTAAATTTGAATTTATTGTATTAAATAATAAAATGAGAGAATTCATGAGGAGTGCCATGTGTCCCTCATATGTTTTTTATTTTATTAATGATATATATATATAAGTTACAACTATGATTATTAATCAATTATTATAATTAAATTTGAATTTATTGTATTAATTAAATAATAAAATGAGAGAATTCATGAGGGAGTGCCATGTGTCCCTCATGTGTTTTCTTTTATTATATAGAAAGAAGAAGTGTAGAAGTGTAGATGTAGATGTAGATGTAGATGTAGATAAGTTACAACTATTATTATTAATCAATTATTATAATTAAATTTGAATTTATTGTATTAATTAAATAATAAAATGAGAGAATTTATGAGGGAGTGTCATGCGTCCCTCATGTGTTTTCTTTTATTATATAGTGTAGAGTGTAGAGTGTAGATGTAGATGTAGATAAGTTACAACTATGATTATTAATCAATTATTATAATTAAATTTGAATTTATTGTATTAATTAAATAATAAAATGAGAGAATTCATGAGGGAGTGTCTTGCGTCCCTCGTGTGTTTTCTTTTATTATATAGTGTAGAGTGTAGATGTAGATGTAGATAAGTTACAACTATGATTATTAATCAATTATTATAATTAAATTTGAATTTATTGTATTAATTTAAATGATAAAATGAGAGAATTCATGAGGGAGTGCCATGTGTCCCTCATGTGTTTTCTTTTATTATATAGTGTAGATGTAGATGTAGATGTAGAAGTGTAGATGTAGATGTAGATGTAGATGTAGAAGTGTAGATGTAGATGTAGATGTAGATGTAGATTGTAGAGATGTGTAATTTGCATACAAGTTCATGGTTCTTTCATACAAAGTTGCAAATGCGCCACATACTATAGCACCGTTTTATTTCGATTTCCATTGCGTCCCCTTTTTATTATCAATTTGCAGTCAGATGATCCAATTCAACAAACACAGTATACTAATTCATTTACCCTTTCAGTTATGACTATACATTAGTGGCAATGGTGGGCTTCACAACTAAAGCCTCCAAAAGGTAGGACTTAGGAGAGTGGAGGACCAATGGGCAATAAGTGTTGGGCATGAGAGGAGAGAAGTTCGATTCTTGTGAGCAGCACTTTGAGGTATTTTTCGGGATCATAACCCTTGTAGGGTGGGATGATCGGTATCTAATAAGGATACCAGGGGCCAGAGAGTCTCCTCCACATACCCCTTTTTTTTGGAGAGTGGAGGGGCTTGGGTTTGAGGCTAGGATTTCAAATGTTCCAACCAATAATGGCGGGTCAATATTTCTTTTTAAAAGTCCAACCAAACAGCTCCACATCACCCTCCTCCCCCCACGCCCATCCCCTTTCCCAAGACAAACGGGCCATGCCCAACTCATCTAACATCGGGGGTGGTGTTTGGGACTCGGGTTGGCATCTCACACCATTTCCCTCGCCTCACTCCTTCACTCTTAAAAATGGGAGAACGTAAGAAAATTAAACTTATGTTTAAGCATTAACAGGTCACGATTCACAATACATTTACCTAGGAACTGGTCGTCTCAAGCTATAACTGATCTTTATGGGTCAAAAAAAAAAAAAAAAAAACTAAAAAGAAAGCAAATGGGCGAAATAGGTCACAAGTCACCCACACTGTATTATAACAATTTAAAGCATAAATCCTCCTTAACCATTTCAAGCAGTACTATTATTTATTACTTAAACTAGGGTTTATACCCGCGCTTCGCGGTGGGGCAGGAAGGAATTTGGTTGGTTGTGCGTACTTCCCTAGCGAAAATGACGCGACGGGATTCTACATGTTATATGAGGAAGAGATGTTTGGTTGAATGCCATTTATCTTTCTAGGAAAAATGGAGAGGAAAACTAAAAGGAAATGTTTGAAAGTACTAATAGATTTTCAAGATATGTTCATGTTACATCAATTTCAATTAATAAACGCAAAGATTAACACACACCCAAACGCAAACCTTGTGCCGCCCGTGCTCGCCTTCCGTGTCTCTTCCTTCATGGAACTCAGAATATCTACAAATTACATTACAAATATGATAAGGATTTATTAATAGGCTTTTATAAAATTGGTGGCAAATAAGAGAGTCAAAAGAATGGCTATTACCTTTCATCGTTTCCCTCTAGTCAAGCAAATTACTTTCTCATGTTTCTTTTGTACCAACTTCCTGTTCCCTCATTTTGTACCATGATTTCTTTAGCATCCCTCCTCTATTCTCCTGTCAAGAACAAAAACAGGGTGTTGGAAATAGAAGTATGAAACAAAGGAAAAAATGTTATGTTTTTTTATATACAGGAAAAAAACTGATGAGATTTCAAACAATCACCTTGGAGGCTATCTGCTCTGAATAGATCTGAGAGACCAACACCACCACTAAACCGCTACCGGATAACGCTTTCCACAGATCCCTTTCTCCTCCGTCTCGTCGCTACCGCCGTTGCGTTCAGCCCTCTACCGACGGTCACACACTAACAGCAAAACATCCACCACCACTGAAACCCGGATGGTACTTTTGTAATTTCCTACGCTTAGATATTTATACAAGTGTCGCATTGATTTATAATGATTATAACAACCATATTAAAAATGAAATAACCACTTCTGATCATAAAATTGCATCCTTTTGTTTTCCATCCTCTTTGATCACACCACAAAAACTTCATCTCTTAACCTAAAAGTGAGAAACAATTGAAAAAAATCTATATTAAAAAAAACTTAAGTAGGTAAATTTAAGATTATCTCACTTGAATGTTAATGAAGCACACCCACTTTTACCTAGATATACAGCACACAACCACCTCACAATTATTAAAGCTTTACCTGACAATTATTCTCTCATTTCCATCGGTTCTCTTGCCTTGGATTGGTACCATTGATGCAGGACTCGTCGGATTTCCCTTGTCCTCTCGTCGGCTTTCTCTCCAAGCCGGCTGGTTGAGCTTCGCTGGTGCGGTAGAGGTGGCGCCATGGAGGTGTTTGCTAGTGCGGTGGATGTGTGACAGTGTGAGACGGTTGGGTGTAGATGAGTGTTTGAGAGAGAGGGAGATTTGATGAGAGAGAAAGTGACAGGCTTGGTAGGTAAAAAGCATAAAAGAAGAAGCATCTGGATGAAGTGAAAATGACACAACGAATAAACCAAAACTTTGGTGGCGAAAATCTAAAAGCAAGAAAAGGAGCTGGCGCAATGGTGTGTTTTAAATTGATATATATAATAATTATGTATATATTTTTTTGCAACCATCTTTTTGGGATGAAGTATTTATGAAGAAATTCATTTTTTCTTTGGTGGACAAGCAATATTTTTGCCACCCCAAAACCATCTGTTTAACTGTAGACTAGCCCATTTGGCATAAATGTGAACTTTCAACTATAACTTCAACGTTACATCCTCTAATTCTAAATTTGGATAATAATAAACCTAGGAAACACTTGAGAATAAGCATTTAGTTGTTGCAAACTAGCACAACACCGAATTTTTTTCAAATAGGTGTTCTTGAAAAACTTATTTACCAAAATGAGTACTTTTAAAAGTATTTATCAAAATAGTTACTTTTTAAAAAGTTACTTTTTCTCACTCCTAATTTTATTAGATAAAATAATTTTCTTTCAAAATATCTTATTTAACAAGAGTAAAAGAAAAAGTTTGTAGGAAATTTATAAAAGGTTTATATACTACTTTTTTAATTCTTCTACTAACGTTTTCTTTAATTTTTTTAAAAATTATTTTCAATAGAAACCTTTTTATTCGTTCTCGCATATATTTGTAAATCCTTACTGACACTATTTTTTAAATCGTATTTGTTTTTCATTTTTTTAAATTTTTTGAATACGTTTCTAAATAATAAAAAACAAGTAACAAGAAAATAAATGTACTTTTTAAAAACACGATAAATCAAAATGTGTTTTAAATGCAGATATGTAACTGAGTTTAAATAATTTACAGATCTTTGGTTGTTGTAAAGTATTTTTATTTCTTCTCAAATATAAGACAATCGTTGCCGGTCGCGAGTGAGCAGGCGCGAGCCGCAAACTTCAATCTCAAGTAATCCGGTCACTTGATCCCGTTGTGGCTGGGGGCGAGCACCGGCGCGACCAAAGCACCTCTCTCTCCCGTTAACGCACGCGACCACCGTCGCCCGTGCTCACGCCGCCACTGTTCGCGTGGGGCTGTTGTGGCTGGGGTAAGCACCAGGATGAAACTTTCCTCGCGCCAGTGCTCGCTCACGGCCCACAACAGACAGTCTAATGTATGATAAAATTCCGGATATTACGACACATCTTATTTTATCATTGTTTCGATATAAATTTTAGTTGAAAAAACGATATGTATCTTTTTGTAACTTATTAAATTTTCATTGTTTTATTATTACTGATAATAACCGTGAAAACACTTAATTTGTTATAATAAAAAAAAATTTATGAGTGTTTTGGAAAATTTTAATAATGCCAAGTACACTAAATGCTTAAATTAGTTTTTTATTCTTAAATAACTTCAAATTAAATATATTAAGTTTGCTATTTAAAAATGTCTTTTCTTACAAAACAAAAAACAGCAGATATGAGTAAATGCTTCAATTAGTTTATTATTCTTAAAACTAAAGGTTAAATCGTTTTACTATTTATGTGTCGGAAAATTTAAAAAAAAAACGTTGGTAAAAGAACTAAAAAATTTACTAAATAAACATTTTATAAATTTCCTAATGTTCATTAATTTTATTAGAAACTTTTTCTTTTATTTTTGTTAAATAACATATTTTGAAAGAAAAGTATTTTATCCAATAAAATTAGGAGTGAGAAGAAGTAACTTTTTAATAAGTACCTATTTTGGTAAATACTTTTAAAAGTATCCATTTTGGTAAAAAAGTTTTTCAAGAACACCTATTTGAGAAAAAACTCGTGTGTTGATTGTTATGCATACAATTTGCTAAGCATTTATTAATATACTAGACTTATATCTTGATTTTAGTAAACATAAAAGCACTATTACAAAGCAGCTTGCTGGTACTTGATACTTTTCCAAAAAAAATTATTTATAGATGTGTAATTGTGTATAATAAATTGTCTAATATTTTCACTTGGTAATTTGCTCATCGTTAGTTGGTTTTTATTTCTACAATTAATCGTTATATGATGCGAAGTCATTGGGGTTACATGTCCCGTTTTTTGTGTTAGGGTGTACAACTAAAAGTGAATATTTGGATAGCCGTTAGAGGTGTGTGTTAGCCTCTTCGATTTCATACTGCAGTTACAATAAAGAAGGGTGGCTTGCAAAGGTCAGATATTTGTAGTTCATACCTGACAGTTTTTTTCTTGTTCATGGATGTAACTATGTAAATTTCTTTGAGTTGGATGACGTGTAGTTCACAGGGGCGGATCCAGCGCACAACCAGGGGTGCGGACGTTGCGGCTCAACTTCGCGCATTGGAAAATTTGTTTTTTTTACGAAATTTGAAAATGTTGCTACTAAAATGAAAAAAAATGAAAAACGTTACTACTGAAAAATGTTTCTAGATCCGCCACTAGTAGTTCATCGATGACAATTTGTTTCTAGGATGTAACAGTTAAGTAAGTTTCCTTAAGTTTGGATGTCATTAATTCTCTCGGGACTGGGTTCTATTTATGCTTTTATTTTAATTTTGTTGGAAACTGAAAGGTCTCGTGCCTGGTGCTGCACGGTTCCACAAAGTCCCCCGTCGCGAAGCGCGGGTGCTCCCGCTAGTACATTATAAAGGAGGAGTGATATACAAGATGATAATTTGTATTTCCGTACAACTTAAAAAGCAACATGTACACCATATTTAAGCAAGAAATTTAAGGGTATTATGGGGATAGTTGTGACAATTAAGACACTTAGGAGGGTAATGTAGACATTTCACCCACCTCATCCTTTACAATATCAAAACACTTTTACAATACTACCCTCTTTTTCCATCCCTACCCTCACAAACATCCATTGCCTTTTGGTTTTCCTTTTTCATCATCAATGTTACCAATGAATGATTCATTTAAGAAGATGTTAGAAATTACAAAAAATTTATAATAGGATGAATGGAATTTAATTGATTTTAGTGAAATTATTAATGAGACTCTTGAGTAGAGTTCTTTATTTCACTTTATTAGAGTTTATGGCTCTAATTAAGTTAGTCTCTACACTCATCCTTAGGTCTTGTATACATAGAAGGCTTTGTGCCTCATTTGAAAGACTAAAAAAAATACAAGAAAAATAAATAAGATGATCCATAAGAGAATTCTTGAAGAAGAAGGAAAACTTGACCAATATGTTAGGAACCTGTAGAGATAAGTTTTTCTATACTTGATTCCACCATATTTATATTATTATTTGTTCTACAAGTTTTAACACTATAATTTTATCCGGTGCAACCTTGGGCGTGTGGCCTTCTCCGCCATTTCAGACTGCTTCGGCTGTTGTACCCTGTAAACAGACGCGTTATCTTGAGCAGAGGCACGAAATTTGTTTTAAGGGAAGCATGTTAAACACGTGCCTTAGTCACAACCGTCAACATTATTTTTTGTTAATTCTTGCAACCAAGAAGGATCATACAAAAGGACGTGGTTCAAGTCTTCGTTAAAGACGAAGAAGAAATCATATAAGAAGACGCGGTTCAAGCTCTTGATGAAATCTTCGGTTTGAATCATTTTATGTTGTATTTTATGTTATTTTCGTTTGGATTTGTACTCAGTACGGGTACTACAATTTCTCATAGTTGTATAAAGGTATCCTTTTAATTTTTATTAATATTATTTTAATAAAATCGTGACCCATGTAACACCTAAAATATTACCTCCACCATTAAACCTATCTTAATAACCAAGTTTATTAGGACATGGAGTTATATAATTGGCTCAACAATATAATCACCCTTTTTAATTATCATCTTCTTCTTTAACCCACCGCCTACGGTTAACCCAAATTCTTTCTAATTTGTTTTGTTTTCGTTGATTTTGCTTTTAACACATGGAGGAGGTACTTGTTGCTCATAATCGTTGTATTTTGTTGTTTGTTTATGAATTGTGACGGTGTAATAATTGATTATGATTCGTGCAGACATTTCCTACATCCAGTTGTTGATTAAGATGTCGTTTTTTTTGCAATGCCAAGGTTTATGTATTCAAAGGTGCTGCTTCTTTATTTTATGAAATATCTCTATATCCATTCAATATTCGACTTTTATATTGCACTAATGTATTGTAAGTTGCATCCACATTATCTAACTTACTGTAAAATCTTGAACAAGTGGATATGACCTCCTTGCATCACCAAGATGGTTGCTGTTTGGAATGAAGAAATACATAAGAATGAAGATGTGAAGGACTACATAAGAAAGATGGGAGTTTTATGCACAACTCTATAAGAATTACATAACAATATCAAAGCATTTGAACTATGTGACATCCGTCACTTTTTATTCTTTTAATAATAATAATAATAATAATAATAATAATAATAATAATAATAATAATAATAATAATAATAATAATAATAATATTAATATAAAAAAAAAAAATCTGATTATACATAGATATGTATCTTTATATTATATCAAGACCAAGCCCACCCTTAAATCAATATTATTCCTGAGCCCATTTCCAGCATAAGCCCAATAGCCCAACCCCTCACATCAGGCCCACTTGTCCAAGCCCAATCCCTCCTTTCCCCTTTTCGTTTAAAAAAAAAAAAAAAAAAACACGCTGACCCCGGGTATCGAACCGGACCACCTTCACACCCACACACTCGTCCACACCATCTGGAACACACACTCTTATTGTTGTTAACCCAACATTATTTATATTTAAGGCCATTTCTGCTCTTCTTCTCTTTCCTTTCCTGTTACGCAAGACAGCAGCAGCAACACACCACAAATTCAATGCTTGATTCTTGGACGCGGTTTAACTTTAATATGGCATGATTTCGGGATGTCCGGCCTTGTCAAGTCAAACCCACGTATAAACACTCATTAATTTGCATCAATTAAAACTAAATTAACGAAACCTATTCAATTCGTGGTCAAGCTTACCAAATCAACAACCGGACCCTTACCCTATAAATTGAACCCTCTGCGAAGCATTACAACTCGCCATTAATCTCTTCTCAACCTCCAATTCTCTCTATTTCACACTGATTATTATTATCAAGCTCGTCGTTGACTTTTTGCTTTGACCCGACGTTCACAATCAATTCGTCATTTTGAGTTCGATTAATTGTGTGGGTTTTATTCATCGGCCATCACACATCAATAGCCCTATGGTTAATCAGGCTATTGATGTGTGATTTGTCTAATTGAAAATTCTAGGGTTCGTCATTTGAATTTGGGGATAAACTTGATTTGTGTATTCGTATATAATTAATTTTGAACGGAAAACATCACAACCACCGGCCTAGGCCAAGTGGTTGTGACCATGGTCCATTCCAGTGGTCACCCGGGTTCAAGTCCCGGCTCTGACCGGTTTTGTTCCTTTCTTTTCTTTTTTTTTTAAAAACAAACAATTATATATATATATATATATATATTAAATCCTTTTAATCTTTTAAATTCATTTTAAAATATCAAAACTATTTTATAAATTCTAAAAAAAATTACATTTGTTTAATCTGATATAAAAGTTTCATTTATAATTTTTATTTTTCAGAAATTCATTTATTTAATATTTATAATAATTAAATCATTTTTATACTATTAGATTTATAAAAATCCATTTATATATCAAAACAACTTTATTAAATTCTCCAAAAATTATCCTGACTTTTTATAAAGATAAACTTTACTGAAATAATTTTTAATTCAGTAAAATCATTTATTTTATATTTTTAATCAATTTTTGTTAGATTTAATCATAATTAAATCATAATAAATCCAATTTTCATCATTTTTGCACCAAAATTTTATACAAATTATTTTTAATTATTTAGAGCAGAAATATGATTTTTAAAATAAGAAATCTTTAATTTTAGTATTTTTGAATATTAAAGTTAAATATTGGCTATTTATAAATAAATAGATTTAAAAATCTATTTTAAATGAAATAATTTTATAAAAATTATTTCTATACTCCAAACACTTTATTGTGTATTTTCCAAATTCAAATTTTATTAAGAGACTTTTATTTATTTATTTATTAAATTTCTCATAATTAATAAACAATTTGTTTATTAAACAAATAAACATTATCCCCAATTCGAAGCCCTAGAAATACATGTATCCTAGAGTTATTTCACTCACACATTATCAATTACTTTAGGTTAATCATTTGGGAGTAATCTCAAACCCATATTTCGTTGTCCAAGTCTAATTTCAAGTTACTACGTGAACAGTGAGTATTCCTACCCCTTTTTGCATTTATACATTTTTGGGGTGTTACATGTACACTATTGCAATTTCAAATACAAGTTTACATTTTTACAATACAATTCTAGTACTATGTGCATTGCTTACAACGTGCTTTATGCTTAGACATTACATGTGGATTACATTTGTACTTAGTGAAATCATTAACATGGTACAAGCCGACCTTAACATTGGATAGCGCTATTTGGATTGACAACCCGCCTAGGTTGATTCTCCCCCTTTTTCATCGGAGAATCCGTGGCCAGTGTTAAGTTATCATCCATTTATTGGTTGAGTACACTACAATTCATACAGTACATTATACAGTCACAGGGTTGATTTCGCTCATTTGTTTGATACATGGTTTACATATTTGCACTGTAGCTTGCACTTGAATTGTATAACTTTTAATCTACTATATATATCAAATCTAGGAATGCTCACCAACATTTCTTATGTTGACCAAACCTATTTTTGTACATGTTTCAGGTGCAGTTTGATCAAGAAACTTTTAGCGCTTTATTATGCAGTTATTTCATTATTTATATCTCATTTAAGACTTTGTATTTTCCATTTCCTTGTAAGACAATTTTTGGGTTTATTTAATAATATTTACATTTTAGTACCATGTGCTTTTGAACAATCGTCACTACGTGACACCTCGATGATTCCGCCATCGGTTGGGGTGTTACAGATTGGTATCAGAGCCATGGTTATAGGGAACTAGGTTAATAGATGAAATGGCCTAGACTATAACCGAACTTTAACTTGCGTGCATAATATTTCCTGAACTACCCTACCCCTCATTTCCCTCTACTTTCCTTCTTCTATCTATCCCTTCTTCTCTCACTCCATTCTTCTCATCTTTCATCATGGTGCATAGAGACGGTGTCCTACAAGGATTGGAAAGACTACATCATCATGGAGCGGGAGCAGTACCTTTCAGGAAGACACTCTTAGGCATAATGCCTACTCTTATTTTTGCTCCTTCAAAGTTGTTGAACTTTAATGAGTGTGAAAAAGGACACGTGCAATCTGGAAGGGTGGACGCCTGTACACTGGGTTTTCTGGCATAGGCAAGCATAGCGCATAAATCCATTTACGGACCTGTTATGCTTACCTGGGGATTCCTGGAGTGAGTGTCCACTTATAGGCTAAAGCACGTCTTCTTTGATCACCATTGGGTTCAATTCCTTTGAAAAGTCAACGTTCTTGTTGGGCTTTACAGCTAGACAAGGGCACTCCAAGCATTTTATGCAAGCTTTTTCAATAATACCCTCTCGGTTCATATACAATATTTTGTATTTCATGATTTTCATATATTGCTTACAAGTTCATACTTTCATAACCATCTATGAATTTCACAATCACACTTCACCTTACCCTTTTCTCCACTTTTTAAATATTCAACACCCTACCCAAATCATATTATTTCTTTTCTCCACATATTAATTAATTTAACAACTATAACCTCATACTTTAGCACAAACTAAAGATTTCTAAAACTAGTTTTATTACCTAGCAACTTTACAAAGTACATATTTTCCTCGAACTTAAATTCAATTGATTATTTATTGACGTAACAAACGATTTTCTATATAATGTTTTAAACTATTACAAAGCCTACTTAGCTTGTACTATTTAACAACTTTTGCCTTATGTACAAAACCAAATTTTGAAAATATTTATTTATTTATTTATTTTTTTTTTTGGAATAATACTAGTCTCTAGATTCTCCATCAACACTCACTCATTTTCAACTTGTTCAAATTTTTACAATATTTGGCATATACCACAATCATGTTTTCTTATACACTTGATTATAACCTTTGATCCAAACCCCAAAATTTACACTACCACATAATCTCCTTACCATAAAATAAACTCTTTATCAACTATTTTCACATTCTCTCACAACCTTGATTCTGCTTCAAGATTTTTTTCATCATCTTCTCAAAAACAAAATTCATACCCTTTACCTTCTCACACATGAGCTAGTTACCCATGATAATCAGACTACTAAAAACCCTGATACCTGATTCTACAGGATTTTTTCAAAACACCATTGTTTGTGAAACTTGATTTCCTCTTTACTTGACTATTCACTGGACATTTAATTATTCATGATACTTGCGTTTTCATTTTGTACCCAATTTTGTCGCACTCATTAGCATACAACATCTAGAAATTTCCTTGCATACTATTGTGTATTATAACAGATTGGAAATTTATCATATTGATTACATTTATCATACAAGACCCTACCTTACATTTATTTGAAACGTTTGGACTTGATACTTGATCTTACAGATGCTTTTCTAAGAAAATATCATTGGTTATTACATTAAACTAGATTTTTCCCTTAATTTGACTACGCATTGAACATCTAATTATTTAATTATTCATGATAACACTTAATGGTTGTAGTACTTACAAACTTGCTTGCATAAACATGTTATCAATTTGCAATCTATGTGAATAATAATTGCTGCACTTAATAGAGGTCATCATGCCTTTTTCAACAGTCGGGAGAGGCCCTACAACTTGCTCCACGACTGGTGGAGGCTATCGAACATACTCAACGATTGGTAGAGGTCACTTTGCCCTTTCAAACAGCCGGGAGAGGCCCTACAACCTACTCCACGGCTGGTGGAGGCTATCGAACCTGCTCAACAATCGGTGGGGTCATAGAAGGACGCAAAACCTTAATGTAAGGTAAATTGATGATTCCGGTCCGGAACGTAATCATGAATTTACAGGTACGTTAGGGTAGTGTGCAATTCTATTGGAGTTCTTGGGTAGGCATTCAGTACGTTTTCAAGGTATCAAAGGTGTGGTGGGTTAGCTGCGGTACACCCTGTATACAAACACTAATGATGCGTTGAAAGTGAGACTGGAAGTCGAACCAGGAACAAACTCTGTTTGCTTGTTAGTTCATTTAGTCTTTTATAATCAACTAACTCGTACATTTATTTTAGGATTCCTCAAACTTGAAATTTACTGATTTACTAGATTCTTACTCTCTTTATTATTCGAGACGAACCTAATCCAATCCTTAACTCACACCTATCAAATCCCTCATCCAAATCTTTCGAATTTTCCAAACCACTACTATCTTAATTTCTACCCAAGCATCCATAACCCTATGTTACTATTAACTTCGGGACGAAGTTTCTAAAAGTAGGGGATGCTGTGACATCCGTCACTTTTTATTCTTTTAATAATAATAATAATAATAATAATAATAATAATAATAATAATAATAATAATAATATTAATATAAAAAAAAAATCTGATTATACATAGATATGTATCTTTATATTATATCAAGACCAAGCCCACCCTTAAATCAATATTATTCCTGAGCCCATTTCCAGCATAAGCCCAATAGCCCAACCCCTCACATCAGGCCCACTTGTCCAAGCCCAATCCCTCCTTTCCCCTTTTCGTTTAAAACAAAAAAAAAAAAACACGCTGACCCCGGGTATCGAACCGGACCACCTTCACACCCACACACTCGTCCACACCATCTGGAACACACACTCTTATTGTTGTTAACCCAACATTATTTATATTTAAGGCCATTTCTGCTCTTCTTCTCTTTCCTTTCCTGTTACGCGAGACAGCAGCAGCAACACACCACAAATTCAATGCTTGATTCTTGGACGCGGTTTAACTTTAATATGGCATGATTTCGGGATGTCCGGCCTTGTCAAGTCAAACCCACGTATAAACACTCATTAATTTGCATCAATTAAAACTAAATTAACGAAACCTATTCAATTCGTGGTCAAGCTTACCAAATCAACAATCGGACCCTTACCCTATAAATTGAACCCTCTGCGAAGCATTACAACTCGCCATTAATCTCTTCTCAACCTCCAATTCTCTCTATTTCACACTGATTATTATTATCAAGCTCGTCGTTGACTTTTTGCTTTGACCCGACGTTCACAATCAATTCGTCATTGTGAGTTCGATTAATTGTGTGGGTTTTATTCATCGACCATCACACATCAATAGCCCTATGGTTAATCAGGCTATTGATGTGTGATTTGTCCAATTGAAAATTCTAGGGTTCGTCATTTGAATTTGGGGATAAACTTGATTTGTGTATTCGTATATAATTAATTTTGAACGGAAAACATCACAACCACCGGCCTAGGCCAAGTGGTTGTGACCATGGTCCATTCCAGTGGTCACCCGGGTTCGAGTCCCGGCTCTGACCGGTTTTGTTCCTTTCTTTTCTTTTTTTTAAAAACAAACAATTATATATATATATATATATATATTAAATCCTTTTAATCTTTTAAATTCATTTTAAAATATCAAAACTATTTTATAAATTCTAAAAAAAATTACATTTGTTTAATCTGATATAAAAGTTTCATTTATAATTTTTATTTTTCAGAAATTCATTTATTTAATATTTATAATAATTAAATCATTTTTATACTATTAGATTTATAAAAATCCATTTATATATCAAAACAACTTTATTAAATTCTCCAAAAATTATCCTGACTTTTTATAAAGATAAACTTTACTGAAATAATTTTTAATTCAGTAAAATCATTTATTTTATATTTTTAATCAATTTTTGTTAGATTTAATCATAATTAAATCATAATAAATCCAATTTTCATCATTTTTGCACCAAAATTTTATACAAATTATTTTTAATTATTTAGAGCAGAAATATGATTTTTAAAATAAGAAATCTTTAATTTTAGTATTTTTGAATATTAAAGTTAAATATTGGCTATTTATAAATAAATAGATTTAAAAATCTATTTTAAATGAAATAATTTTATAAAAATTATTTCTATACTCCAAACACTTTATTGTGTATTTTCCAAATTCAAATTTTATTAAGAGACTTTTATTTATTTATTTATTAAATTTCTCATAATTAATAAACAATTTGTTTATTAAACAAATAAACATTATCCCCAATTCGAAGCCCTAGAAATACATGTATCCTAGAGTTATTTCACTCACACATTATCAATTACTTTAGGTTAATCATTTGGGAGTAATCTCAAACCCATATTTCGTTGTCCAAGTCTAATTTCAAGTTACTACGTGAACAGTGAGTATTCCTACCCCTTTTTGCATTTATACATTTTTGGGGTGTTACATGTACACTATTGCAATTTCAAATACAAGTTTACATTTTTACAATACAATTCTAGTACTATGTGCATTGCTTACAACGTGCTTTATGCTTAGACATTACATGTGGATTACATTTGTACTTAGTGAAATCATTAACATGGTACAAGCCGACCTTAACATTGGATAGCGCTATTTGGATTGACAACCCGCCTAGGTTGATTCTCCCCCTTTTTCATCGGAGAATCCGTGGCCAGTGTTAAGTTATCATCCATTTATTGGTTGAGTACACTACAATTCATACAGTACATTATACAGTCACAGGGTTGATTTCGCTCATTTGTTTGATACATGGTTTACATATTTGCACTGTAGCTTGCACTTGAATTGTATAACTTTTAATCTACTATATATATCAAATCTAGGAATGCTCACCAACATTTCTTATGTTGACCAAACCTATTTTTGTACATGTTTCAGGTGCAGTTTGATCAAGAAACTTTTAGCGCTTTATTATGCAGTTATTTCATTATTTATATCTCATTTAAGACTTTGTATTTTCCATTTCCTTGTAAGACAATTTTTGGGTTTATTTAATAATATTTACATTTTAGTACCATGTGCTTTTGAACAATCGTCACTACGTGACACCTCGATGATTCCGCCATTGGTTGGGGTGTTACAAACTATGTCAAGTATTCCATTTTGGGTAGGTATGTATATGTATATTTTATAATTATTGTGCATTTTGGGTATCTTCTTATGATTATCTATACTTCATTATAAAGGGGAGGCATGAGCAAATATGTCCATATTGTCAAAGTTAAGATGACATCCCAAGAGTCTAAAGTGTAATCCCCAAATTTTTACACCATTTCTTCCATTTATACCCTCGTGTACCATCTTTGATAGCAATTGTACAAAATGATAATGCAAAACGGTTAAAACGGTTTGGCCAGGACGGGTAATTTGTGAGTTAAATTCCTTTTTTCTTGAGTTTTAAAAATCCCCAAATTTTTACACTATTTCTTCCATTTATACCCTTGTGTACCATCTTTGATAGCAATTGTACAAAATAATAATGCAAAACAGGACAAAACGGTTTGGTGAGGACGGGTAATTTGTAAGGAGTTAAATTCCTTTTTTCTTGAGTTCTAAAAATAATTAATGTATAAAATATCATTAAAATATAATTAGTCTGAATAAAGCGATTTAAGAGGTTATAAGTACTTCCAACACCATTTTCTTGTTAAAAAGCATATTATTTCAACTCCAATCTATCCATAAAATTGTTAGACCGATTTTTTTACACTTTGTAGTTTAGATTTATACATTAATATGTTACGGTAAAGTTGTACGATTTATAATAAATAGATATAATTTTGTTTTATATTTCTTTGATTTTTAGGAAATTAATTCTTTAATTAACTCATGAATAACCGTTACTTATGAGTAATAAAATAACTCAAAAATCATATTCTTTATAATACAATTCTTAAAAATTTGTGCACCTTTATACCTTTTCTTTCAGAGTTATGCATCAATTCTTTATCTAAGAATTCCTCTTGGATTCCGGATGATTCTTCGTGGAAAAGATTTTCAGGATTCAAATGTGATGTCTTTATTAATGTATTATTTTAAATTTTATAATCATCTTTTAGGTATTTTAATCAACAGATAGTTGCAGTTGTTACTATGGGATTCGTCGAGGATGCAAAAGCTGATATCGACGTTCAAGGATACAATGTTTATCATAAAAACCGACTCATTAAGGTTTGAATGCTATTTATATGGTGATCCTTGAGACATTTTACTTGATGGGTCATTTTGGGTTATAATGTTTCCCTAATAGGTCAAAGGGGTCAAATAAATTTTTTTTTTTATTAAAGTGGGTCAAATGGGTTGGAAGTGCCCGTGTTGTATCTTTAGTGCTTACAAGCTTATAGCCGCCTAAATTATTTTATTTATAAACTAAAATAGATTATTTTTGTGATAACATAATTTTTGTAATCATATTTTGACAATGGCTATTTGTAAAAGTATGGGGCGAGTCGGCCGACATGAACCACTTTGCCCGCATTAAAGACAACCCGTTTTAACCCATTACCCAACACGTCCATTTGACCATTTCCACTTATGACACATGAAGTTTTATTTTCCCACTAGTTATTTGGCGTATTCCTTTAATCAAATAAAGTTACGTCACCTCTTGTTTTGCCATTTCCATTTAAATTCACTAAAAATCACTAATAGCATTTGCAGCTGCAATACCAGCCTTAAAACGTGCATATAGTTAGTTTTGGTAAGCTTTTTCCATCTAAGCGACTTCTTGATAGATGCATATAATCCAATATTTATTTTCCCTAAAAGAAGTGGCAAAGCAAACATGAATTACCTATATATTTATAGCAGAGTAAAATGAATAGTTATAGGGCAAACTTGGTATTTCATCTTTTCGTTCGAGGGTGTTCCGGTCATTTTCTTCTCCATGTGATCATCCAATTACACATCCTTATCCTCATCCAATTAGACCAAACTTTTGGTTGCTGCTTTATACGTGTCCTCCCTTTCCCCTACACACATGACACACCTCAAGCTCTGACGAATCCTTCAAACCTCTGCACCACGTGTGCCTGAAACAAAGAGAGTAAGAGAAACAGAGTGTCAACCGGACACGGCGAGGCGCGACGGGCCTGTCGCGGATCCTTGCCAGCGACATAAAAGGAAGCTAATAGTAGCATGACGACATCGATTTTGTCACACAGGCGGCGGTGATGGTGGTACCAGACGAACAGAAGCCCTGTAGTTGGTAAGTTTATCGCCTTTGATTTGGTTAGGTAATCAATAGAAAATTACCTATTTTTATTTAAACACCTTTTTCGGGTGGATTTGATGTTTACGACGATGTTTGTTCATGTCAGTCGCTGGTGTACTTTCCGATCACATTTATACAGTGTTTTGCACTAACAACTTCCCAGAACTTTACTCCAATCTAATGAATCTCATTCATCTTCGCCGTCGCCGGTATTAGTCGGAGTTGGTGCCCGTGATTGAAGATAGGAGTAGCAGGTAATTATTAGGGTTAGAATATGGAGAAAAAGATATACCTAGAGAATGAATATGGTGGTTCATGGTTTTTTTAAAAACTCACCTACAAAATCTGAACTCCAATCTATGTGAACAAATCTGTAAAGGACGGTGGATGCGGTAAAAGTATTTTTGTTTTATCCTGAGATGACCAGCTATGAATATTGTTTTTTGTTTTATGTTATATGATTCTTCAAAAATGCCCACGAGACTACTAAATTGGACATTGTATTTGAGCTGGTTTAATTTAGATTATATTTATACTTGGATCTTTGTGGGTTGGAGAGTACAAGTGCCATGCTTCTACAAGAGGTGGTTGCTAATGTATTGAAGGACAAGTGGGATCATGATAGCACCAAATTTTCATTTTCAGCTCTAATGAATACGGTACACGGCTCACGGCTCACATATTTCATGCATACACTTCATTTAATGGACTTTATCAATTCTTGTATATTTTGAGCATTTTTCAATGAAGATGTAACATCATCAAGGGACTTCAGAAGAATTGAGGTTGTTTGTTCATAAATTATCGTCGCAAAGCGTAGGTGGAAACCCAAATGTCTTTCGCGCAACGCGCGTTATAGAATATCACTAGTTTGCATTTAAAAATTTGTGAATCATCAATTGAAGGCAATATAATTTATGCATTAGCCATGCAACCTGCACAGTCTTCTCTTTTGACACAATCTAAAACTTTGTCGGTCATATGACAGTTTTGCAATCCGAAATCCATATCATAAAAAAAAGTAATGTTGAAATTAATTGTAGAGAGAATTACTATTTGCGTCCCTGTGTTTTAGTCATTTTAACTACTTGAATCCAAAAGTGAAAACTTTAACTACTTGCGTCCCTGGTTGGAAATTAACTAACATCTTGAGTCCAAATTTCTAACTCCGTTAACCAAGTTTGTTAATTCTGTATGAAATGACAAAAATATCCCCACTAATAAAATACAAAATAATTATTTAAATCAACCCCCCCATTATCATCTCTGCCATCCTCATCTCCAACCCTCCCTCTCTCTCACAGAACTCCCTCCTCTTGCCCTCATACTACACTTACTCATCGTCCTCTCCATTGCACCACCACCACCACCACAACCACCAAGTTACACTGTCATCAAGAACCAGAAATCGTCGTCGTCTCGTTTCTTGATCGTCCTCTCCATGCTTATCTCTCTACAACAATAAACTTTACTCTATTTCTTCTCCTTTCTTTTCGTTGAGACAGTTTACGATGCTGGTGGACAAATAGAGTTGTGAAGGTTGGGGGTTGACAGAGGAGGCTTCAAGATTTTGCAGGAGGTTGACATTTGAAAGTCATCGGATAAGGACTAGAGTTCATAATTGATTTTGGGGGGGGGGGGGGGGGGGGTGAGGTGGGCTGCTGCAGTGGTGGAGTGGTGGTGGTGGTGAGGTGGGTACCAGACGAACAGAAGCCCTGTAGTTGGTAAGTTTATCGCCTTTGATTTGGTTAGGTAATCAATAGAAAATTACCTATTTTTATTTAAACACCTTTTTCGGGTGGATTTGATGTTTACAACGATGTTTGTTCATGTCAGTCGCTGGTGTACTTTCCGATCACATTTATACAGTGTTTTGCACTAACAACTTCCCAGAACTTTACTCCAATCTAATGAATCTCACTCATCTTCGCCGTCGCCGGTATTAGTCGGAGTTGGTGCCCGTGATTGAAGATAGGAGTAGCAGGTAATTATTAGGGTTAGAATATGGAGAAAAAGATATACCTAGAGAATGAATATGGTGGTTCATGGTTTTTTTAAAAACTCACCTACAAAATCTGAACTCCAATCTATGTGAACAAATCTGTAAAGGACGGTGGATGCGGTAAAAGTATTTTTGTTTTATCCTGAGATGACCAGCTATGAATATTGTTTTTTGTTTTATGTTATATGATTCTTCAAAAATGCCCACGAGACTACTAAATTGGACATTGTATTTGAGCTGGTTTAATTTAGATTATATTTATACTTGGATCTTTGTGGGTTGGAGAGTACAAGTGCCATGCTTCTACAAGAGGTGGTTGCTAATGTATTGAAGGACAAGTGGGATCATGATAGCACCAAATTTTCATTTTCAGCTCTAATGAATACGGTACACGGCTCACGGCTCACATATTTCATGCATACACTTCATTTAATGGACTTTATCAATTCTTGTATATTTTGAGCATTTTTCAATGAAGATGTAACATCATCAAGGGACTTCAGAAGAATTGAGGTTGTTTGTTCATAAATTATCGTCGCAAAGCGTAGGTGGAAACCCAAATGTCTTTCGCGCAACGCGCGTTATAGAATATCACTAGTTTGCATTTAAAAATTTGTGAATCATCAATTGAAGGCAATATAATTTATGCATTAGCCATGCAACCTGCACAGTCTTCTCTTTTGACACAATCTAAAACTTTGTCGGTCATATGACAGTTTTGCAATCCGAAATCCATATCATAAAAAAAAGTAATGTTGAAATTAATTGTAGAGAGAATTACTATTTGCGTCCCTGTGTTTTAGTCATTTTAACTACTTGAATCCAAAAGTGAAAACTTTAACTACTTGCGTCCCTGGTTGGAAATTAACTAACATCTTGAGTCCAAATTTCTAACTCCGTTAACCAAGTTTGTTAATTCTGTATGAAATGACAAAAATATCCCCACTAATAAAATACAAAATAATTATTTAAATCAACCCCCCCATTATCATCTCTGCCATCCTCATCTCCAACCCTCCCTCTCTCTCACAGAACTCCCTCCTCTTGCCCTCATACTACACTTACTCATCGTCCTCTCCATTGCACCACCACCACCACCACAACCACCAAGTTACACTGTCATCAAGAACCAGAAATCGTCGTCGTCTCGTTTCTTGATCGTCCTCTCCATGCTTATCTCTCTACAACAATAAACTTTACTCTATTTCTTCTCCTTTCTTTTCGTTGAGACAGTTTACGATGCTGGTGGACAAATAGAGTTGTGAAGGTTGGGGGTTGACAGAGGAGGCTTCAAGATTTTGCAGGAGGTTGACATTTGAAAGTCATCGGATAAGGACTAGAGTTCATAATTGATTTTGGGTGGGGGGGGGGAGGTGGGCTGCTGCAGTGGTGGAGTGGTGGTGGTGGTGAGGTGGGCCGGGGCTGCTGCGGTGGTGGAGGAATGGTGGTGTTGAGGTTCGATGAAGTCAAAGGTGATGCCTTTAAACATATATTATTATTGTTTTCTGCATCTGTTTGATTGGAATGCAAAAATCTTGGATTAGTAATTCAAGCTCTGTGATAAGCTTGTTGTAGCTGTGGTGGATTGGTGAGGGGGAATGTGGATGTGGTGTAATGGTTTAGAGGAGGAAGAAAGAGATACAAACTTTTTGAGTTCTAGTCGTGGGTCAAGTATGGTGAGATGAGGTGGTAGGGTTGAAGTCAGGTGATGGTGGTGGTGGTGCAGTGCGGCGGTGGTGAGGTAGGGTTGAAATCAAGGAGAAAGAGATGGGTGGGGGGGGGGGGTTGTTTCTTTGTGTGTTAGTATCAATTATATAATAATTATTATAAAATATTTAAAAAATAATATGTAAATACATTGTGCATTGTATGCTTGTACATTTTGTGTAAATGACATAAATGCCCTTCAAGTTAACAGACTTTTTAACGGAGTTAGAAATTCGGACTCAAGATGTTATTTAATTTCCAACCAGGGACGCAAGTAGTTAAAGTTTTCACTTTTGGATTCAAATAGTTAAAACCACTATAACACAAGGACACAAATAGTAATTCTCTCTTAATTGTAACTGTGTGATTCAGTAATGATCTTACCATTGTAACTTGTAAGGAGATACTTCAAGTTTAGTTGGTCTTCCATCATGTTAATGGTTACTAATAGAATAGCAATTTAGATAGATTATCTTATGTTGAGATTAATGAGAAGAGGGCAAGCAATTGATCCATATCTCTCATGGTATCAAGAGTCTAGGTAGCCCTAGCTTTCTTCTCCAACTTCTGCCTTCCAATCCTCTCGACATTTCCTTCTGCCGATTCTTTCTTTCTTAGTCAATTTTCTCCTACAATCTAAACAGTCCCTCCTTCTCTTCATAACAATCATGTCGACCCACCCTCTTCATCCCGCCGTTAATCGAGGAAGATACAGTAATTATAATTCAAAATTTCCCCCTTGGTCTTATCCCTACTGGAATGGCCGACAACTATCCAATAATAATTGGTCTCCATGGACTCAAGTCCCACCATGTCCTAAATCCATTGGCCCAAGCTCCTAATTCACAATGACCACCTCCGACGGTGTGTTGCCGACCTGTCGCGATGACATTTTATCACCGTCGCGGACCTCTATCTACATCTCTCTTTTCTACCAAGAGAGATAACTAATAAATGGGTGCAATGGTTGTTGATGGGATTGGGTACTGAATACACCTTTCTGCATACCCAAACCCGACACAATATCAGCACGCGGAAGAAAGCCACGCGCAGGACTTGGTCAAAGCTCATTAATGCTCAGTCAACAGTCAAAGATTGGTCATATGCCGGTCAAGGCGAATATCATGCATGGTCAATAGCCATGCATGAATCACGTAACCATACCAATTAAGGCGGTACTCGATTCCACTATTCCCTTCAATTTAGCTTTCCATATATCACCTTGCTAACATAATTAAGGGTGATGGAGACAACCTAACCACGGTTAGGACTTGGGTAATGGTGGCATACGGACTCTCCTATAAAAGGGGTCACACCCCCAATAGGAGAGGACACTTTCTACTGACCTGGAGAGCTATCATACTAGATAGTATCCCCATTCACCCCGTTTTTGTCATAAACTGCTACCTTGTGTAGTCGTCTCCACACCCACACATTCACTCTTATTTGCAGGTATCTCCAAGCCGTAGCTGTTAGTGAAGGATCAACCCTGTAGTAACTTATAATCTTATCATCCCTAATCGGTGGCGAGATTATTTGTTTCTTCATTGGCGCCATCCCTTACGGTTCTAACAAATCTTTCAAACTAGCAACATGGCTTTTTCAAAGGATACAAACAACAATGCTGAGGTTGATGCCACAATCAACGATGAGATTCAAGATGTCACACCAAATACGATCACGAAGAATGTGGCTCAGAAGCAACCGGGTTCGTCATTCCAGTTCTACCCAAGCAAGGGGGGATCTGCTGGAAACAAAAAGAAGAAATCCAACCTATCTCCGGTTGACCCGGACGAGTGGTTGGCCCAGCAAAATTCAAAAACAATTTCTGAATATTAGAAAATGATTATGAATCAAGCCAAACTCAACGTCCAAAAAACTTTAAGTTTCGGCACAAGTGAGGAGGACTCAGAATCTCCTCGAAAAAACAAAAGTGACCGTCACGCTAAAGGTTCTCGTCAGGCGGTACATGGTGGAGGCCGTGGTAAGAATACTCGCGGCCAGGACCACGTCAACCTGAATGATGAACTAGACGGTTACGAATCAGAGGATGAGGTGCATCACGATTCCAACAAAAAACATAACACTAAGTCTGTTGCCAGCAGTCTGGCACCAAAAGATGAAGACCTCTATAAACCATACAGACCAAAGACTTTCGTAGAAAGATCAAAGTTCTGCGCACGCATTGCATTGGCACCGATACCTCAAGAATGCAAGTTACCAAACACCATCGGGAAATACGATGGTTTGCGCGATCCGGATGATCACTTGCACGCTTTCGATTGCGCAGGAAGCTCTAAGTTATGGCCAGTCCAAGCCTGGTGTCACCTGTTTGTGCAAACATTAACAGGGGTAGCCAGAGTGTGGTACGAGAATTTGCCTGTGGGAAGCCTGGAAGATTTCGATGACCTTATAAGAAAATTCAAGAATCACTTCTCACATCTGCGCAAACACAAGAAAGACAAGGCACACATTCTCTTGTGCTCGCGCAACGATAATGAGTCTCTAGAAGACTACATTGTCAGATATAACAAGGAGGCACTCCAGTTAGGATGCGGAGAAGAACTTACCCGTGCAGCATTCATACACGGGGTAAGGAACGATGATCTGATGAGATGCTTAACCGGCAAAGACGGCATACCACAAGCTTGGGATGAAGTAATTGAAGCTGCTAAAGTTTACGCGTCCTCTGAACGCTCCTTTCATCGCAACAAAAGCACTCACCAGAGTAGCAGCCACCACCAATCATCACACAACAGAGGAAAAGGCAAACAATCTGTATGGTCAAGAATTTCAGACACAGCGGAGGAAGGAAAGTATTCCTCCGCACAAGATGCAAGAAATATGCTGAGCTCAAGAGGGTCCCACGACCATTAGGGACATTCAAAGAAGAACTATGAATGGACATCACTGTCCAAAACACCATCTGAGGTGCTGAAAACGGAGCAGATTCAATTTCCAAAACCACAAGAACTCCGTGGTGACAGGAAGAACGTGGACAAATCCAAATACTGTGAATACCACGAAGACCACGAGCACATGACGGATAATTGCTATAGTTTAAAGATGGAAATTGAAAACGCCATTAAATCAGGGCAATTAACACACCTCGTAAAAAATATGAGAAGGAAACAGAGGGACAACACAGAAACAGGAGAGCCCTCTCAGAAAAGGATACGCAATCTCAATGCGCATCACGTGTAAAGCGTCTCCCGCAATACATGCAACATGATTCACAAGAACGCAAGCCGCAAGCGTACTTTTACAGAAACAAGAGATGACTCGTGGAAAGAAGAGCAAGTGATAATGCCGAAGGTAAAAGGTGGGGCCTCCTCCACAGCTCCATTGATCATCACAGGGGTTGTTGGCCATTATCGAACACGATACATGTTCTTAGATAATGGCAGCAGCATTGATATAATGTACCAGCAATGCTTTGACCAGCTGGACGAAGATGACAAAAGAAGAATAACACCAACAACAGAGCCAATCTCAGGTTTCATCCACGACACAATCTACCCGCTGGGTACGCTCACCTTCCCAGTCACACTCTCGGACGGGAAGCATACGCGCACAGAAACGTGCGACTTTACAGTGCTCCCCGTCAACTCATCACATGACATCCTACTAGGACGAGAGGGGTTGGCGAAATTCAACTGTAATGCGTCTACGCCACATCAGATGGCAGGTTTTCCGACGAAGACAGGGATTGCGTTCGTACGCGGAAACAAAACTTGTCATGCCACAGAAACGCCGAGGCCTTCAAAGCAAACAAGGCAAACTGTCAGAACCGAACCGGAAAAATGGGTTATTAACCCTATATTCCCGGAACAGACAGTCATCATCGGCCATGAAATCTCTGACCCCATCCGTACCCATTTGAAGCAGTTGTTAACGAAGAATATGGATATCTTCGCTTTCAAACCATCAGACATGGTTGGGGTCCCGCGACACATCGCGGAGCACAAGCTCAACGTCTACAAAAACGCTGAGCCAATAGCCCAGAAAAAGCGCAGTATGGGGCCCGAGAAAACAAAGGCGATGAATGAGCAAGTGACAGAACTTTTGAAGGCCGGCATTCTGCGTAAAAGTAAATACCAAACCTGGGTGGCAAACCCAGTTATGCTGGGAAAATCCAATGGCACATGGCGCATGTGCGTTGATTATAAAGACTTAAACAAAGCTTGTCCGAAAGATTGTTACCCATTGCCCGAAATCGACCTGAAGGTCGATTCTTTGGCACCTTACAGGTTCAAGTGCTTTTTGGATGCGTACAAGGGCTATCATCAAATTCAAATGGCCAAAGAAGACGAAGACAAAACAACATTTCGCACAGACATGGGCACCTTCTGTTACACCAAGATGCCATTTGGGCTAAAGAACGCGGGTGCAACATATCAACGACTAATGGACACCGCGTTTGTAAAACAAATCGGTGTAAACTTAGAAGTGTATGTCGATGACTTAGTGATCAAAAGCAGAGAAGAAGACCAGATGTTGCTTGACATCCAGAAGACTTTTGATCAGCTGCGCAGTGTGAGAATGAAGCTGAATCCGGGGAAGTGTTCTTTTGGGATGGAAGAAGGAAAATTCCTCGGAGTCTTCGTCACTAAAGATGGCTTTCGGCCAAACCCGGATAAAGTTCAAGCAATTGAGCGGATGCCGTCACCATCTTCAGTCAAGGAAGTACAAACTTTGATGGGACGACTTGTAGCTTTGAACAGGTTCCTATCAAACTACGCGTCCAAATCCTTCCCTTTCGTGGACACATTGAAGAATTGTCTGAAGAAATCAAATTTCCACTGGACGGAAGAGGCAGAGGCCGCATTTCAAGACATGGAGAAATGTTTGAGCAACCTGCCAACGCTCACTGCTCCGCTACCGAAAGAGCCACTCACCCTCTACTTGTCCATCACCGACAAGGCGGTAGGGGCAGTACTAATGGTTGACCAAAAGGGGGTTCAAACCCCAATTTACTATGTAAGCCGCATGCTGCTTGACGCGGAAACCCGCTACTCGAAAATGGAAAAGCTGGTTCTCGCGTTAATCCACGCTTCAAGAAGACTGCGCAGGTACTTTCAAGGACACCCGATTAATGTCCTCACAGACTTCCGGATCAACGATATCCTGCGCAAACCAGAACTCTCTGGACGCTTGGCAAAATGGGCAATAGAGCTGGGGGAGCACTCAATTTCATATAAAGCAAGACCTTCCTTCAAAGGACAGATCCTTGCAGATTTTATAGCAGAGGTCCCAGCTGACAAAGTCGAAGAATGCGTAAACGAAACATTGTCAAATTCGACTGCGCCCGACGAAACTCAGATATGGAAATTATTCACCGACGGTGCTTGCAATGATGAAGGGGCAGGCGCAGGCTTACGCTTGATAACCCCAGAAGGAAAAGAGTACACTTATGCTATTCGGTTGGATTTTCAAACAACCAACAACGAAGCCTAATACGAAGCGTTGGTCGCAGGCCTACGCATAGCTAAGAAGATGGGTGCTCAACACATTGAAGCGCATGTCGATTCAATGTTGGTCGCCAACCACATTGATGGCACATATGAGGCCAGAGAGTCATCCATGATCTTATACCTGCAGCACACAAAGGAGTTGATGAATAGTTTTTCTTACTGCAAAGTTACTCACGTCCGCAGAAGCCAAAACAAGCCAGCGGACGCTTTGAGTAAAATGGCGTCCACCGCATTCGATCACATGGCGAAGGATGTACGAGTCGAGGTACTAACCACACCATCTGTTCCATCAAAACAAGTGAATGTGATCCAAACCGGAAAAGAATCCTGGATCACCCCGATCATGGCTTTTTTAACTAAGGGCATCCTTCCATCGAACAAAGCAGAATCAAGGAAACTACAACACAAAGCCTTGCACTACGAAGTCAATAATGGCACCTTATATCGGCGATCTTATCTCGGACCATTGCTCAGATGCGTAGATTCCGGGAGGCCACATATCTAATAAAAGATATTCATGAAGGCACATGCGGATTACACGCAGGCCCTCGGATGGTTGTAGCCAAACTCATGAACGCAGGTTACTTCTGGCCCGGAATGCATCTCGACGCGGTCAAAGAGCTGCGCAAATGTGACGCATGCCAGCGGCATGCGCCCGGAACACTTAGACCGAAGAACAACTTGATACCAGTCACCACGGCATGGCCATTTGAAAAATGGGCCATAGATCTCGTGGGGCCGTTTCCCACAGCGCCAGGCAATGTCAAATACTTAGTTGTTGCCATCGACTATTTCACAAAATGGGTAGAGGCAAAGACATTGGCCACAATTGACGGGCGGAACATCAAGAAATTCATTTGGGAGTTTATCATTTGCAGATTCGGTCGACCAATGGAAATTGTAAGTGAAAATGGGACGCAATTTGCGGACCAACACTCACAAGAATGGCTACACTCAATGAAAATCAAGCAGATATTCACTTCCGTTGCGCATCCTCAAGGAAACGGGCAGGTTGAACGCGCAAACAGAAGCATCGTCGAAGGCATTAAGACGCGCTTGGGAACAAGACGCAGTGGGTGGGTAGATGAATTGCCCCATGTCCTTTGGGCCCACCGCACACTTTCCAAAACAAGCACCGGGGAAACACCGTTCAGCCTGACATATGGAACTGAAGCGGTTATCCCAACAGAAGTTACAAATCCATCACCAAGAATTCTACTCTCGCAGACAATCGACAATGACAAAGAACTGCGGATGAATCTAGACTTTTTAGATGAACGCAGGGATTTGGCCTATGTCCGAGAGGCCTCGTATAAAAGACAACTGGAAAAATATTACAACGTGCGGGTTAAAGAACAAGCTTTCCGCGTGGGTGATTTTGTTTTCCGCAATAACGAAGCTTCAAATGCGGAAAAACCGGGGAAGCTCGCTCCAACTTGGGAAGGACCCTACAAAGTCCAAGAAATATTGGGAAAAGGAGCATATGCCTTAGAACAGTTAGATGGTTCGCCAATACCACGTACTTGGAATGCAGCTCAGTTACGTATATGCTATATGTAACATACTACAATAATTTTGTAATAAGGACCTGATGTCCAAGTTCATTTATATTACAAAAAGTATCTTTCATACATACTGCTGGTCCACAAGTACAGTCTACATATCAAAAAGCGTAGATTACTACCACACATACAAAGAAACCAAAAAGGGGGTTACCCAAAATACAATCTAAACCCCATAGACACAGTGATCCAACAACCACTCAAAAGAAAATACTTTACACATAAAGACTCCAACATATAGAATAGATATCCTAACCCCTAACCTTCCTGGTGGTCTTTTTCACATCTCCCAACTCGGATAACTTCTTCATCTTTAAAGGCTTTCCATCAGAAGTACCCTGATCATCTAAGTAATCAGGACGCATGTCCTCTTGTGACAGCAGGAATGCACAATGTTCTGCCAAACGATCAAGAGCATCGGTGGAAGAACGATCATGGTCAGGATGACGGGACAATTGGATGATACCCTGCATTGCTGAAATCTCCTTGGCACTCAGAGCATTGTTTGAGGAGTTGGACGCCATTTTTTCAGAGAAAATGATATAGATTTTTTAAGTATAGGAAGAAATGAAGATGCACTTACTATATATAGAGGAGAGAGGTTATAACCATTAATTACCATTAATGGTAACCACTCAATTACCCTAGGGAAGTCTGACAGTCATTCTGCCACCGCCGTCACAACCGTCACATCAGGGGCAGACTGACAGCCATCTGCGTCAGATATATGAAAGATGACATCATCCAATGATTACCATGCAGACGGAATATAAAAAGCATAAAAAGCTACACTGTTCATCATACACAAAAAACTAAAGTGTTCATGACAAGAAATGGAATCAAAGTAAAGCAACAATGTTCATCATACATAAAAAACTAAAGGTTCAGATATTGGGAGATATCATCACTCCCGGCACCTTCTGCGCGCTTTTCTCCAGCAGCGGATGACGTTCCTGCCTCACCATCAGTTGCCACCATTTTGGCTTTCTCTTCCGTCCGCGCTTTTTCAGCAAGCTCCGCACCAAGACGGCCAGACTTGATGAAATAACTGCGCAGCTCCCCAGCAGGATCATTAGTCTTCGCGCAAGCTTCTAACAAGTCAAAAACTTCAAACTTCAGATGCTCGTAATCATCATAGGCCTTGAGCAGTTCATCATCGTATGACTCATTCTCATACGGGCCGGATTCCTTCCCCTTGCCTTCAGCATGGTGGCAAAAGCCTTCGGAGAAACCAAGCTTGATCCCTTGCTTTACGGAAGAACTGGAGATGCGAGCAATCACTTCTGTCAGCGCAGGATCGTTCCAAACACGCTTGAATACCTGCGTAACAAAAGATAGCACACCAATAAAATGTATAAGCCAATAAGCAAACTACAAAAGGAAGATTTTATGACTTACCCCAGCAACTCCATCGCCCATCAACCATGCAATCCTCTCATTGGCAGCAACAGCCATTTCAGTGGCTTGCCCAAACAAAGCCTGCACCTTGTCTAATTCCATTTTTGCCTGCGTGCAAGAGGATTCCGCCAGGGCTTTTTCTTCTTGAATTAGGGTGTTCTCCAAAGTTAGCCCCTTCACTTTGGTCTACGCATCAGACAAAGAAGAAGTTGCGCGAATAAGTTCATCATGCTGAGAATTATACTTTTGAATAACATCAGCGAGTTCTGCTTGCTTCTCTTCGGATGCTGCCCGGCTTTGCTCCACCTCCTTCTTCAAGTTGGCATTTTCAAGCTTCAACTCCTTAATGGTGGCTCGCAATTGCTCAGTTTCAAGGTTGGTCCTCTTACAAGCTACGGACCAAGCCTGAGAAGCATCAACTTTCTCCTTCTTCACTCTCTCCAACTCCTCAACAGCGTCACGAGCAACCTTTTGATGATGCTCAATCTCGGCACGGATGTCATGACGGGCACGCTGGAACTCTTCTTCGCGCCCCAACAAAGCAGCTTCAGAATCTTTCAAATTCTGGTAATCTCTTTGAAACTCATTCTCGCGCCTAATAAGAGACCCAAGTCCGCTGACACCCAAAGAAAGGTTCATTGCCATGTCAATAAACAAAGAACGACGGTCAACACTATCCTGGTAATCGCGTTCCGCAGGAGGAACAGACATCATAACAAACTCTTGCGCATCAAGCGCATTTGTAAATCGAGTTGTATCCAGGACATCCCAACGCGGCTGATATGGTCTAGAGGAGTCAGCTGGGCGCGAGGAAAACATTCTCCGTCGATGACCGGAGTTACCACCAACACTGGCAGAAGTGTCAGTGTAAACCATAGTAGACTCCACCACTGTGCGCCTGAAGCTGGATGGATTCTCAGCTATAACTTCATCCTTCTTCCCACTATCAAGTGCCGCTTCAAATCCCTGCGATGGGCTTGGCTCATGCGCTTGCTTCGTCAAATCAAGACAATCTATTCCCAGATTCGGGGTTTCAGACTCATCTACTCCCTTACCAACATCTTTTTCCGCATCAGTCACCAATTCATCCTGGGCAGGTCCACCCTGTGGCATAGCATCCTTCTCCAAGTCAATAACCAAATCCTCTGGGATTGGCTCAGATTGAGACAACAAATTTTCATCGACAACCGTCTTAGCTGTAACCGGTATCACTTGCGCAGTCACATCAGTTGGCTGACCAGACAAGGATACATCCTTCAACGCCAGAGAAGAATGCTTCTTCCGAGATTCTGCAAAAGGATGTTGCCCTACATAAAATGCTGTTCACAGTATTTTAACAAGTTTATCACAAACGAGGTAAAGAGGGAAGAAAAATGTATGTACCAGATAGATGCCTCAAGGTCTTCATAGGCAAATTCTCACGCACAGGCGGAGGTTTAACAGGAATTTCCAGCTTGTCCGTGGACGGCCATGTCAACGGTTTAAATACATTCACCGGGACTGCGGAAATAGGTTCCGGTCGGGTGGCCTCTAGATTCCCAATTGAAGACTGAGGAACTTGTACCTATTTCTGATTCAACTCGGCGATCCTTTGCTGATACAAATCTTCAGCAACATCATCCTACTGGCGGATGGGAGAAGAACGCCTAGCACGTTTATGCTCCATTTCCGTGTCAGACTCCGTCAATTCTTCGTCAACTTCCTCAACTATGATGGGCGCGGTTGGTGGTTTGGCTCTCTTGCTGGCCACAGCGCGTTTCCTTGAAGTACTAGTGCTTGGCGCGGTAACCACATCTGTATAAAATTAAACTATGCGTGAGGAATGAGTTAAGAAGTTACAAAGACTAACCAAAAGACTCCTTGCGCTCTGAAGTAACTTCCTCAACATCATTTTTAGCTTTCCTGCGGAGTTGTATACCCGCACCTACCACGAAGAATGCGCTGAATCAGTACGCAGAACGCGTACCTAATGCGCTTCCTTCGCATATAAAAAGGAAAATAATCATAACAAAAAATACGGGTTAAAATTCACAAACCTGTCCGAACATACTGCTTCGGAGGATCTACTAGATTGGGAAACAAAAAATTCCCACTTGTTCTCTCAGACAAGCGCGTCACACCTGCAACAACCGGAGTATACAATACCTTTGCCTCAACGCGCTTGGCGAACAATTGAAACAGGGAGACATCTGGATGCATAAGAAACATGTGAGCAATAACATAAAGCAAGAATATGAGACAATAAAGCAAATATGACTTCAATACCTCTTGGAGGATTCGGGTCTTGGCCCTCAGGGCAGATTAGGCTGATCCCCAGCAAATTCAAAACGCTCTCCGGACATTCATCCATCATCAAGGGAGTAGCATGATCACAGAGCGTTTTGTACCAATATTGATCTTTAAATCCCACCATAGGAGGGAATTCAGCAATCTTTTCCTTCAAACCTAACACCATCCATTGGAAGGGTGCAGGAATAACACCATGTTTGACATAGAAAAACTTGTCTTTCCATTCGTACATGGACTTCACTTTCTCCGATACAAGCTGTTTAATTTTCCGGCGAATGCCTAAACTGAACCAACCGCTCCCACCACGTGCTGCTTCAAGAACATAAAACACATTCAACCTCTCCCAGGTAGGTTCAATTGTGTAGGATGCACTCCATATTTCAACAACACATCCACCACAAATTTGGTGGCCGGCAAACGGAAACAACACTTGGTAAACGTTGCAGCATACAATGCAATTTTACTAGGAGGGGCCTTCAAAGCAGTTTTTCCCTCGGCCGGAAGTTCAGGCTCCCATTCAGGCAAAATGCCGTACTGATCAAGAAAACTCAAATAGGAGGCTTCATCCCACTTGATAGTGGTGGCCTCTATACTTTTGGATGATTCTTTCCCCAGATCCTTGACAAAATCTGACATTTTACTAGACTCTTGAACATCTTGTGAATCTTGTGACATAATGAAGGATATGGTGGTGTTCAGGAAAACAGAGATGTTGAAGAAAGAAATTCAAAATTTTGAAACAGTTGGATATGGGAAAGCAACATTCAAAAATTCAATTTATAGGCTTTGCAATTAATGTGTCTGATGTCATGGACAGGCTTTTCGGAGATGAGCCCAATGGGGAAACGACACGTGTACAACTGAAGACAAACAGACGTCACACGCGCCTCACGCGCCCACTCGCCTGAAAACCGCCGCTCAAACGTGCCTGTACACGTCTCAACTGATAGAAGTCGCGTCATCTCCACTCGCCATATGGACCACAAGTTTTCAAATACAAGGGGGAAGTGACAACTGTCCACACATGCAAACTGACGTGTCTCAATTATTGCAGACAGTTGACGTAAAATTTCAAAACCCGTTCTCCGCACAAGATTTACGCAAGCACAGATCACCTAGCTTAACATACACACGCAAAGGCAGTAAGCAGCGGAAAGACCATAGGCAACAACTCACTCAAAATAAGTCCAGCATCCCTCACATCTCTTCATTACTTCTTAGTTAAGAGACACACTGGACTGGGGGGACTTGATGGGATTGGGTACTGAATACACCATTCTGCGTACCCAAACCCGGCACAATATCAGCACGCGGAAGAAAGCCACGCGCAGGACTTGGTCAAAGCTCATTAATGCTCAGTCAACAGTCAAAGATTGGTCATATGCCGGTCAAGGCGAATATCATGCATGGTCAATAGCCATGCATGAATCACGTAACCATACCAATTAAGGCGGTACTCGATTCCACTATTCCCTTCAATTTAGCTTTCCATATATCACCTTACTAACATAATTAAGGGTGATGGAGACAACCTAACCACGGTTAGGACTTGGGTAATGGTGGCATACAGACTCTCCTATAAAAGGGGTCTCACCCCCAATAGGAGAGGACACTTTCTACTAACTTGGAGAGCTATCATACTAGATAGTATCCCCATTCACCCCGTTTTTGTCATAAACTGCTACCTTGTGTAGTCGTCTCCACACCCACACATTCACTCTTATTTGCAGGTATCTCCAAGCCGTAGCTGTTAGTGAAGGATCAACCCTGTAGTAACTTATAATCTTATCATCCCTAATCGGTGGCGAGATTATTTGTTTCTTCAGTTGTGTTTATATATGTATATGAATTTGAATGGTGGAGATGCCACAGTCTCTGTCCTGTCACTCTCTCATGGCTCTCTCTTCCGTTGTCACAACAGCAGCCACCAACACCGCCATAGCGGTGGTTTTTGAGAAGGAGATGAGAAGAATGCAGAGAGATGGGATTTATAGAAAGTGAGTTAAAAACGAAAATGCCCCTCACAAATATACAGATATTACGAATATGCCATCGGCTCATTTTAGTTGCCACACGCTGTTCAAATAGCACATCTATAAATATATAGTGCTTTGAAGTTCTTAAACTTATCCACAAGCAATGCGACAATCGTTGCAAAAGTCATTAGATGGTGCCAACTCAATTTACTTAGGAGTTGTGAGTACTCGGCCACATGGGTACTCAAAGATGACTCGCTGCGTACTCGGCAAAGTCTAAGAATACTCGGGAATTACTCGTTACAACCATATGTGCCCCAAACTCATCGATAATATTTAAGATCACTTATTCCATATGAGCTCAATATCCCATGTGCAATTCGTTTAGGTCGTTACCGAGAAAAACCCTTATAAATTTACTTTGGCTAATATAATTCGTGTATATGAAATTACAAAATCGTATATATACACCTTTAATAATTTAACTTTTTTTTTATAAAGTGTTCAGAGAACTTTTTAAAATGTTTTAATAATGCATTGAGAAGGTTTATTTTATTCATATACATTATTTAATACTTAACGTGTTATTATTGATATTTATCTATAAAACATTATTTTTATATTGTGCTTCTACAAGTGAGACTATTTTTAATTAACCCGGATGTGGCTGCTGATTTTGATCACAAAGTCTTTCTACACAGAGTTATCATGTGGCTATGGTTGATACACTAATCATTCAGTTAAATTTCTAATATACAGAGAAATTTTGTTCCATTGTATATTAGTATTAGAAATTTAACGGAATGATTAGTGTATTAACCTTTGGAATTCGACATCATCTGGGTGTTTTCTGGTATCAACACACGTATCGTTTGGTTCAATTTTTGGTTCTCAAATATTTTTATTTTTTTTTAAATCAGTTCTCAGTTTGGTCATGTTTAAATCCAGAACATAACAAAGATGCCCCCAGCTTTGGAATAACTAATAATTAATAAAAGCACAGAGACATTATGGTAGCTTGTGAGTTCAGAATCTGCAAATTTTTAATCAAACAGTTTGGCATTGCAATTTTTAATCAAATTTTTAATCAAACAGCGGTGCCTCGTCCCAGTCCTATAATATTGGGTACTCTTCCACAGACATCGCTCAGGCGCAATATAATTTGGCACTCCATCACAATGATCCATCTTGAACAATGGACACCGGCGCATCAGGTACTATGTCTCCTCAGCATACTATGTTCTCAAATATTTTTAAAAGCATTATTCATAACATTATTGTTGGTGATGGCAAAACCATTCCGGTTTTAGGACAGGGCGACATCACTCTACCACCACCTTTCCCACCTTTTAAACTTAAAATTGTCTTTTATGCCCCTAACCGTGTCAAAAACTTAATCTCTGCCCGTTGTTTCACTACTGATAACTAATTATCTGTTGAATTTGACCCATATGGTTTTACTATGAAAGACCTTCGGACCAAGAGACCTCTTCTACGGTGCAATAGCTCGAGAGATCTGTACACTCTCAGCTCGTCCAACATCACCAAACTTTCCACTACATCTACTTTTGCTGCCATTTCCCAAGACTTCCGGCATTAATGGCTCGGTCACCCAGGCCAAGCTATTTTACAAACTTTAAAAACTTCTACTTCAATAAAATGTAGTTCTAAAAATAATAGAGTTTGTCTTGCTTGTATTTTTGGGAAACATGTTCATCCCTTTTGCAACTTCTTTTACAAGTACTTTAATGCCATTTGATCTTATTCACAGTGATGTTTGGATTTCTCCCATTATCAGTAATGGGGGACACTATTATTATGTCTTATTTTTAGATGAGTACACCAATTTCTTGTGGACCTACCCCTAACAAACAAATCTGATGTATTCTCAATGTTCACCATTTTTACAACATTTATCCAAACACAATTTAACAGAAAAATAAAACAACTCCAATGTGATAATGGACGAAAATATGGCAACCACCAGTTTCAAACCTTTTGCAAATTAAACGAAATGCATTTTCGTTTTTCTTGCCCCCACACATCCTCCCAAAACGGCAAAGCTGAACGCAAAATCTGATCCATTAACAACATCATGAGAACCATCCTAGCCCAATCCTCAATGGCAAACATTTATTGGCATCATACCCTTAAAGTTGCCATCTACCTTCTAAACATCATTCCACTTATGATCACCTTAGGGTCTTAGGTTGCCTATGCTACCCCTTAATATCTCACACCACCATCCATAAGCTTGAATACCGATCCACACCATGTGTCTTCCTTGGCTATCCACCTAATCATCGTGGATACAAGTGCCTCAACCTAACCACAAACAAAATTACTATCAGTCGCCACGTCCTTTTTGATGAAACAATATTTCCCTTTTCTAATAAACCCCAATCAATTCTTGAAACATACAACTTTCTGGATGAACCCCTATGCCCATACCTCACCCACCGAATTGCAAATCCTTCGGCCCAACCCATTAACTACCAAACC
The DNA here is from genome assembly GCA_028751855.1 of Ambrosia trifida. NCBI lineage: Eukaryota > Viridiplantae > Streptophyta > Magnoliopsida > Asterales > Asteraceae > Ambrosia > Ambrosia trifida. The sequence continues at coordinate 159,756,131 of CM054123.1, read as the reverse complement.
AATACCCAACCTGCTACAACTTCCATTCCTACCCAACCCAACACTTCGGCCCAACCACCCAACACAAACCTCCCTGATTCACACAACCCAACATCCGGCCCTCCACCCGCCTCGGCCCCACACTCACCAACCCAATCCCAAGATTACCCGAAGCAGGCCCCCACCCCTCCACCATAATCTGACCACCCTTCACCAACGGTACCTATCCCAAACCCGCTCCCACCACCAACTCGCACAATGCGTACACGCGCAATATCGGGTGTCACCAAACCTAAACAAATATTCTACCTTCACACCCACACCATCTCTCCCATTCCCAAAAACCCAAAGGACGCCCTTATTAATCCAGATTGTTACTTTGTCATGACAAACAAATTTAATGCTTTACTTAAAAAAAAAACTTGGGAACTAGTGTCGAGGCAGGCACACATGCATGTTATTCGTAGTATGTGGTTGTTCAGGCATAAATACAGGTCAGATAGCACTTTGGAACGGTACAAGGCTCGACTGGTATGTGATGGTCAAAATCAAGAGGTATGCGTTGATTGTGGTGAGACATTTAGCCCGGTTGTAAAACCGGTTACTATCCTGACGGTTCTTACTCTAGCTCTCTCAAAATCATGGTTAATCCATCAACTGTATGTCACCAATGCTTTCCTTCATGGCAACCTCAATGAGACCGTTTATATGTATCAACCCATGGGTTTTCGTCATAGAGATTACCCGGATCATGTTTGTCTTATCAAAAAGTCACTTTACGGTCTAAAACAAGCACCTCGAGCATGGTACCAACGATTCACTGATTTTGTTCTCTCAATCGGATTTATGCAGAGTAAGTGTGATAACTCGCTTTTCATTTACAATCACGAGGGTGACACGGACTATTTATTAATTTATGTAGATGATATCATCTTGACCACGTCTTCGGATAATCTGCGCCAAAAACTCATGTCACATTGAGCTGCCAAATTTGCCATGAAGGATCTTGGTCCCCTAAGCTACTTCTTAGGTATTACTGTCACCAGAACCGGCAATACAATGTTCGTGTCTCAACAATCCTATGAAACCGATATTATTGCTCGAGCAGGTATGCAGTTCTGCAACCCTGTCGCTACACCAGTTGACACGAAGCCGAAACTGAGTTACGCCTCTAGTTCTGCTTTTTAAAGATCCTACCTTGTATCGTAGTCTTGCAGGTGCACTTCAGTACCTCACGTTTACCAGACCAGACATCAGTTATGCCGTACAACAGATCTGCATACACATGCATGCCCCGACAGTTGATAATTGTAACCCCTTAAAACATGTCATCACATATCTACAGGGCACTTCCACCTACGGCTTGACTTTAACATCGTGTAATACCTTATCTCTCCGTGCCTACACTGATGCAGATTAGGCATGATGACCAAACACTCGTCGTTCTACCTCTAGCTATTGTGTTTAGATGGGATTTAACCTTCTTTCCTGGTCCTCTAAACGACAATCAACGGTCTCTCGTTCCAGTTCAGAAGCCGAATACAGAGCAATTGCGAATGTGGTTGCAGAGATATGTTGGCTTCGGAATCTCTTACTAGAGCTTCCTCACCCTCTTACCACTGCCACTCTAGTCTACTGTGACAACATCAATGCCATTTATCTGTCTGGTAATCCCGTGCAACATCAACGTACAAAACACATTGAGCTAGACATACATTTTGTTCGTGAACAAGTTCAACAGGGTCATGTACGCATCTTGCACACTCCTACGAGGTTCCAAATAGCAGACATCTTTACCAAAGGCTTGCCAAGAGTGTTATTCGATGATTTCAGGTCCAGTCTCAATATACGACCTCCTCATATTTCGACCGCGGGGCTGTAATAGAATAGCTCTAGAATATTCCTAATGTAATTTAGGTAGATTATATTGTAATTATTTTTGGTAATTCCTTTCTGCCCAAGTTTAAGGATTTGTATATATTATGACTAGGTTAGAGACCCGTGTTAACACACGGTACATTCCTAATGTAAATAAAAAAGTTCTATAAAGATTGTAGTATATAATTTTTATTTATTGAAAATCACGTAATGCAATTCGTATGGATTTTGGTTGTATGCAAAATATCATAAAAAAGTTTAATTTTACTCAATAATGGATATATGAATCAACAAATGTGTTATTTGACGTGATTTAAAAACAAATAATAAAATGAATAATAGCAGTCATGAAAAAAGGTTTTCATGTAATGACCAACTAACACCCCAGTTAGTTTGAGAAGGTTTTCATGTAATGACCAACTAACACTCCAGTTAGTTTGAGAATTTTTGTTATTTTAAAGCCAACCTTTAATAAATGGATTATCATATAAACTGATTGTTTGATTAAAAAGATGAAATTTTAAGTTTTGTTATATAAAATTACTTAAACTAATCTTATATATTCTTCTCTTTAGGTGCCCCAGTGTTGGGACACGCGAGTTGTCAAACGTTCACACACGGCTTTCCATACTCAGATTACATACTAGCGGGCACTACTCGTCGTGGTTACGGCAATGAACAAAAGTATTTGTTCATTGGTTGACCCAGCCCGACCCACAAAGTTTATGTGTTTGGACCTGTTACCTAACCCAGCCAACTGGTCTGAAGTACCACATATGCAACTCCTTAGAGAACTAACACTAAGAACAAAATAGATGAACATGAAAATATCCCCTCAAAAACGTTAGTGGCATTCAAAGTTCTACAGTCAACAACAATTATAAAATCCAATTATGGAATGAATTGAATAAAAAATCATGGATTTTTAATCTTATTCTATTGAAATTAACTTGTGATTCATGAATCTAAACTTGCATATCTCCTAAAAAAATCTTATGCACTGAATGCCCACTTCTCATTTGAAGAATCTTGATCTTCATCTTCTTTAACTTCTTACCATACCAAACTTCACCAATGCCTCAAGAGTGTTCATTTTCTGTTCCGCATTCAATGATGATCTCATAGTGATCACCACCTCTTCAATACATGGAATTACAAAACTCGAATCCACCTGCAAAAAAAAGGAGAAAAAGAAAAAACATCCATGAATATAGAATCAAGATTCTTTATTATTTTGTGATATTAAATAACCAGATAATTTATAATAGAACTTGCATTCTTTAGAGTGTTCGTATGGCATAGAGCTGCAAACATTGCACCATGGATGCCAAAAGATGTAAGCTTGGGATGACTTCTGAAAAAGTCAACAAAATTGATTTCCAGTAACGGGAGAAGGGCTTCAAAGTCTCCAGTGAATTCAATTTTCATGTAAAGATGCTTAACTTCGGTTGCAAATTGAAGCCTTTTGCTTATCGCATCCCAAGACCATTGAACGCCTCTAATGGATAACGTTTCAAGCATCGTGAGCTTACCAAAGTCCACCATGTAAACTCTCCTTGCATGCAATAAGATTTACAGTCATATTCTGATATCTTTCCATAAATATATTTTAATGAATGGTGTTTCGATGTGTTATTCTAATCATATTAATTTGTTGATTATTTCATTTATAGGATGTTTATATGTGACATCAGTTTAAACACATCAAAACTCCCACAACATTGTAAAAAAAAATATATACGATTTAAAAAGAAAAAAATCGATGATGATACCAACGAGTTTATTGTTGACGATACATGACATAGGTAGCAATATCCCTCCATCAATTTCATATATAGTCTCTACATAAAGCATTCAAGTTATAGGGTTTGAGTGAGGAGATAACTAAATTTGATTAATATACTACTACACAATCAACCAAAGAAACATACAATATGATAAGATTAAAAGTTGTTTTTTTTTTTTTTTTTTTTTTTTTTTTTTTTCCAATAAACATACAATAGGATGAGATTTGTTTTTTTTTCTTCTTTTTACATCAGATGATATTAAAAGTTGTATGCACAATTTACATATATTGGGTGACATTCAACATCTTGACTCATTCCATTTGCTAAGTCTCATATATTCGTTTTACCCGTTTGATCCATAAAAGATAAAAACATAACGGACAAAGTAAATTGGTCTAAAGTGCCATATATATTACTCGTATATATTCCATTTTAAAAAACAAAACTCACAATTGATTCTTCCATTAGGGCGATAAATCCGGCGTCTCTACTTTGAGCTTGATTCAACTGAATGTGAGAAATGTGAAGATCATCCACATCCAACCCCTTGACCTTCAAAGATTTATTAAACCCAAATAACCATCACATGAACACATTGACCGAAGCGTGTCTAAGAGGTTTCAAGAATTAACCGGTTTAATCCTTTTAATTTTATTAGATATGTTCTCACATAAGTAAAACTGATACTTTATTACAAAATATAAATTATAAAATAAAACAGCATCAGGGTTCATATAAATCATAGCTGTTTTACATACATTTATACTTTTGGTTGCAAACTTGTATTTTTAAGTTAATATAATACGCACACAAAAAAGACCTTACATAAAAATAATTTTCAGGCTCGTGTCAAATTTCCGGGTTCAACACGCAACCCACAAAAGCTACCCATTTAACACGACAAAACAAATGCTACTAATAATATGACACAAGTTGCTTAAGTGGTCCTAGATATTTCATTTTCTAACCTGGCCGTCCACCGCTTTCATAGCCTCGCTTACTGAGTCATCACTGGTGTAGTTCACAGGACCCAATCCCCTCGACCTCCCGGACTCTCGGTCTGTAATAACTCTTGCTGAATAGAAACAATAAATAAAAATGAATTATACCATATAAAAATGACAATAAGCAACAACAACAACTCAGCCACTAAATGATTGATGGGGGAGCCTAAGCTAAGTAGAGGTGAACATGAGCTAAAACTGATGTTTTGGCTTTCAGATTTTCAACCGTTACCATTTAAACTCAGCCGCTACATGATTTGGTTCAGTTATTGGATAAAAGAGAACTTAAAACTGATGTTTTGGCTTTAAGATTTTCAAAACCGCTTGATTTCAGTCATAAATTGATTGGCTTAGTTCACCATATTTTTCAATAACGGAATTAACTGGTTAGCTGGATTTTAAAAAGGCGCAGAACTCAATGCTTCAATCTACATAAGTCACATTTTACCAGAAGCACACTTGAGGCACTTGTTTTTGGCAAAAACTGGCCCTAGGGCGAGTGCCTAGTGTATTTCCTATAATTTTTGTGCATCAGGATGTTGTAAAACATACTTCTAAGGTTGTACAAGTGTGTAATTTCATTATTATTCTGTATGACTATTGGGCAAATGATGCTAGAAAGTTAATAAGAAATAAATAAAAAAATAAACGTCAAGGTCCAAAACCGAGACACATACAACGAAGCACAAAAGCATACTGCTTTTCCTACTGAAGGCGGCAAGGCGCAAATAACTAAGAAAGGTGAAAGAGTCCATGTATAATAAATAGTATTTTGCTAACTTACAAATCTATACACTAAACATGTATATATACGCGGCCACACATACATATACATATGTATGTGTGTGCATGATGTTTAAAGACAAATTTAATGTGTAAGATTTCATGCATTTTGTTCCATTTTAAAAAACTATTCAATCATACCTTTTGACTAACTAAAAATGGTTAAACCATTAATCAACACTAGAATTTATAAAGCATCCTAACCTTATATAGCTACCACCACTTTCCATTCTGTTCCACTAATTCTAGACACTTTTTTTTTGAACGGCAAATTTTTATTACACCTTTTTTCCACCCCACCTTGCATTTACAAGGATTTGAACCCACAACCTTACATTTGTAGGGGGGGGGGGGGTCACCATACCACTAGACCAAGAGGTCATGGGTACTAATTCTAGTGTAACACCTTAAATAAAGTGTCTTATCCTTATATTCTTCCTAAGATTTGTCAAACCAAGGATTTGGTGACTTAACATATATGGCAAGATTCCTTGATCTTCATGGATCAATGTTGGGTTACCACATATGTTGAAGCTTCTTTTCCTCCCCTTTTGTTTGGATTCGACCGCTAACCGCCCCGCACATATAAATTCAAATCTTTTTTTTTTTTTTATCAAGTCAACCCATTATAAACACATGCTAATTTAGGATCTAGAATGATCTTATATGTGGACAAGAGTAGGAGATTATGTTCCAACATAATCTATGAATGGTCACTTCACTTGACTTGTTAACTTGAACATGAGACATGATTATGTTTCCTTAATTCCATACAAATCTAGTCAACCTTTCAAGACTTTACCTAAGTGTAGAAATGTTCCTTGATTCCTTAGAAACATAAGAAATACCCTTCCATAACAAGTAAGATTCACTCCTTGTGCGAACAATTGAGCCGCCCCCTTAGGTCCCATGTAGGATCAAATCACCATTTTTCTAACTAAGCAACATCATGATGATTAAAGACCAAGTGTTATGTCAAGGGTTAATCCAAGAGATTTAGCACCAAAAGTAGATAGATTTCCTAAACCTCACTACCCCATGCTAAGATGCTTACCCAAAACAAACATGTTAACTCTTCTTGGAGCACCCAAACCATCCCCCCCCCCCCCCTAGAACCCTCTAATTCTTTTTTTTTTAAACATAGTCAACTCCTAATTAAACATGTGTTGTGTAGAATCCAAGATGATCTCTTGTGTTGTCACTTATGCTAGATCTCCACCCAACATCATCATGAGGTTTGTCAAACTTAAGATATGATTTGGACTTGAGATTATGTTGGTAAGATTTGGGACAAGATTAGATATTATCCAAACATGGAAAGAATCTTGATCTCCCACTAATCCATATAAGTTGACCTTCCTCTTTGGGAATAAACCTTCTACTAACCAACATTTCTTTCCCCCCTCACCTCTCTCCCTCTTTCGTCTCTCTCTTCCTTCCTCTCTCTCGCTACCTCTCTCTTTTCTCCTCCCCTATATATAGAGACCTTGGATGAACATTTTACTTCACACGACACCATAACTCACTCTCTAAACACACACACACACACACACACACACACACACACACACACACACACTCAATCTCTCCCTAGTTCCAAGCCCTCATAGTAAGGTAAGAACATACATCCTATCTTTTGTTTCTATAGTTATTGTTTATCTACATACACTAGTTCTAGTTCATGTACATACTAGTGTTCACCCATACTTATGATATAGATGCCATGTTAAGGCATACACTACTCTAAATCTCAACTTATAAAAGCTAGTTTTATGAAAACACATTGAAGCTTGGATAGATATATATGTATGCGATATGTAGGTGTGTATAGATATACATGTTTTGTCACTAGTACTAGTATAATGAATTGGTTAGCCTATAGGTGTACATATGTATGAATGTAGAACATGTATGTGTGTACTTAGGAGTATATGCGCGTGTATATATATATATATATGTGATACGTATGTGCATGACAAAAATATAAACATAGGTATTAATGTGTATGGATTACCAAGGTGCATATATATATATATATATATATATAGGTATGTATGTACAAGTGTAGTCTCATGGACATGAAATACCTATGGTTATACAATGAAATAGACATGTATAGTTATATATATATTTACGCATATGTATGTATGAATACACATATATGTGATGCTTGTGTGTACCCATGATGTAGATCAAGTATAGTTGTAAATGATACATCACGCTTTAAACAAAAAGTCATATGTTTTACAACTAATAACATGTGTTAGGAACCAAGATCTATTTTTCCTAACAAAACTACTAATTTCAAACAACATAAATGTCACCAAGAGTAACTAAACTAAGGAATCACATGAGTTTGGGTGAATCACGAGTACCATGGACCTTTTTGATAAATCTAAGGTACCCATGCGTGTATATAGGAAGTATAAGTCGGAATACCGAGTTATTGGACATACACTCTTGCTAGACTACATACGGACTTGAGGTGAGTTTTTACGTCCCCCTTTTTACTATTTTATATTTTGGGGAAAATCATGCATTGTTTACCAGTTTTAGAATGAATTCCTAGCCGACCGGTGTACATGAGACGATATGTTTAGAGTACTCACTAAAGCCCTCGTATATTAGTTTACCGTAACCATTAGCTATGGATTTAGCCTAGAAAGGCATTGTTGGGTTTGCTGAAACCGAAGAAGAACAGATGATATGAAAAGCCAAAACATACTATATATATGATCATTAATAAAACAGTAGTTTACATAATGATCCTCCCAAAAGACTGTTGATTCTAACAACTGCTGTTTCGCTAAACATCTGCTGTACAGGTGCTGATCACAAAGGACTGATTGAAGAAACAACTGCTGAGCCAAAAGATTGATGAAGACACAAGGTCTGTTGGAGCCAACAACACTTAGGCTCCAACAGATGATTCAAGCCATCAGATTTTACCCATCAGACGTTTAGTCACCAGTGTTTACCAATGTAACCGTGTTTGTATTGATCAGATGTTTTATGTTGTTATATCTGTTAGCTGTCACTGTCTTAGGTGATGTCAGCCATAGGTCATCAGAGTTTAGGTTTGTCTATAAATAGAACAATGCCTATACTATTCTATTCATCACTCTAAACATTCTCTTAGACAAACATTGTGAGTGATCAGGCTGAGGGGGAGATATTGTGTACTGTACTGAATCTGTGCTGATTAATGAAAAGTATTAGTTAAAAGCATTTTTCCTGTTTGTTATGATTTGTTGTTTACTATTCCGCTGCACTTTCCATTTTTATTATCTTCTTCATTACTGTTTCATCCATTAAACATCATAACAAATCAAACTCAAATCCTAACAACTGGTATCAGAGCTTGGTCAATTAAATTCGATCTAACCAATCAATTTAATATAAACAGATCAACTCACAATTATTGATATTTTTTTGTTTGTCGGATTGAAAACTGAGTAAAAGTTTAATTACGTTCAAAGTTTTTTAAACACACTCTGTTTTACAAACAATCAGAGAATGGCTTCAATCAATCACGATCCACACAACACTGGCACGAGCACCAAGCCAACGATGCTAGTCAAATCTGAATACAATATCTGGCAATGTCGGATGAGCCATGTTCTAGCTGAAAAGAACACTGGGTGTTGGAAGTCAGTTATCTTCAGACCACATGTTCCGATGGTGCCGAGTACCGAAGATCCCAAGGCCCAAGTGCCGAAGAAAATTGAAAACTACCCCGAGAAAGATTTTCAGAAAATTGAGTTAGATGCTAAGGCCTTCAGTATTGTGGCCATGGTTCTACCAAATGATATCTATTCTGGGCTGTTACACTATAACAGTGCAAAGGAGTTGTGGGATGCTTTGAAAGAACAATTCGGTGGGACTGAGGAGGTTATTGAAAAGAACCGTGAAATACTTAATCAACAATATGAAACATTCAGTCATGTTAAGGGAGAGTCATTAACTCAACAATTTGAGAGGTTCAATTGTTTAATTAGTAAACTAAAACTGGTGGGTCTAACTTATCCTAACTCAACATTAAACCATAGGTTTTTAAGATCACTACCAGATAGATGGGACACTATTGCAATTGTTATGAGAAACTCAATTGGTTTTAAGGACTTATCTCTAACCCAACTTTATGGTAAGCTCTTGACATATGAGAGAGAGCTTAACCAGAAAAAGAAGCTTTAGGATTCTGGAAAAGTGTCTGATGACTATGTATTTGGTAGTACAACACTTTTGGGTTAGGATGAGGTGCCTGGTAATAGTAAGGATCAGGGTTATGATCATTTTATTGACATAACTTCTGGTTTTAACTATGGTTTTAACTTTGATTCTTATTCGCCAAACTATGCTTTTGCAGCAAGTGGTGATATCCAGGCATCTGACAACATATCCTTTGAGTATAATGACCTTCAATATTTTGACCTTGTGGACTTGGAAGAAATGGACATTTTGCACCAACTGGCTCTGCTCAGTATTAGAACTAATAATTTCTATAAGAAAACTGGCAGAAGATATCCAGGTTTACATGGTGGGTCAAAGGTGGGGTTGGATAAATCTAAAATTAAGTGTTACAAATGTCATAGAATGGGTCATTTTGCTAAGGAATGCAGGAGTCAGAATGGAACACCTATGATTACCTATCGAAATCAAAGGCCTCAGACAAACACTTATCAAGTTTCCCATAATACCCCTGGACCAAATGTGCAAAACACTGCTCACTTTGCACAGTCCTCATCCACTATTCCTGTCCATTATGTTCAAACCACTGTTCCTCAGATTCACTATGTTCAAACCCCTGTTGCTCAGGCTCAAATGCCATTAGCTACTACTCCACCCTCCACCCCTGTAGAGACCAGTCAACAAAGTCAACAGAGCTTTTTCACACAAGGCTTTGTTTATTGGAGCATTTTACCAGATGAGCTAACAGATGAGAACTTTGCTCTTGTTGCCAAAGCTGAAAATGAACCAGAAAATTTTTGTTTCATGGCTTTGGACACAATTGTTGAAGAAGTTGAATCTGAGGTTGTGGTTTCTGAGTCTGAAAATGTGACTGATGATGTTGTTGATATAGTTGTTCCAGATGAAAAGTCTGAAGAAGAGGTTGTGAATCTCTCAGATCCATGGGGGTGAAAATGATTGTGAGTGCAAATGTGATTGTGCATTAATGGCTGCTGCTAAGGTATCTCCTCAAATCTTAAATGATTTATGTTTAGACAAATGTGTAATAGCTTTTGCAAACATTAAAGAGGTGAATGAAAACCTTAGAAAGAAAATTTTAGAGGATGAAATTGAGTTTGAAAAACTCTCAAAAGAGTTAAAATCAAAATTAACTGAAAAAGAATCTGAAATCTGCAGTTTAAAACATGAAGCAAGTATAACCAAAGACCAGCTCCAAACTATGATAACAAAATATCAGAGTTGTAAACAGGAGCTTGAGTCCACCGAAGTTGAGTCTGAAAAATTGGTGGAATCATGTAAAGGTTTTGAGATGCTCCTCAACAAACAAACAAACAAACCAGAAGTCATGTGAAAATTAGGATTGGTTGTGAAACCACTGCTCAAATTTCTCAAAACACTGACAAAAGGGAACCAAAGTTGGTTGAGGTCATTCCAACTAATTTGGAGGTTCAAGAAATTAAAATCACTGAACCTAATGGCAAGAAAATTGTTCTTAAAAAGCTTGAGGGTTCCTCATTATTTACTGAAATTGAAAAATATCAGTTTAAACCAACTTGGTCAGATGAGTGTGATGTTCTTGAAAACTTTAAACCAATTTATTTTGAAACCCCTGCTAGTAAAAAGGCAACACAGGAAAAAAATCATTACCTTAAAAGATCTTCTAGCAGATGCTCAAACATCTGTTGATAAAAAGATTGCAAAGGGGAAGAAGAAAGAAAAAGGTGTATACTTGTTTTATGATTTTTGTAAAAAGAAGAATCATGTTACCAAAAACTGTTTTCTTCTAAAAACATATGATATCAACAAAGGAACAAGTGTATGTGATTCTAAAACAATATGTTCAATATGTGGTAAAAAGAATCATAAAACCAAAGAGTGTCTTTATCTCAAAAATTTTGATGTCAAAATACAAGAGTATAAAGCTAAAACTCAAATGAGTCAAGTGGTTAGTACTTCAAAAGGAAAGCCCAAATAGACTTTTACACCAGCCCAAACATCTGGTACCAAAAGTCTTGAAACCTCTGCTCCCAGAGATGTCCAAGTAACAGATGCTCCACCTTCAAACAAGTTTCCAAGAGGACATGGACAACCACCTTGTCATAGCCTGTCACATGTTTATGAAGTGCCAAAAAGGCCTTCAAAACCAAACGTGAGCAGGAATCCTTATGGTTACTATCATCTGACAGGAAATGGTCAAACATATGTTGCACCAAGTGTTGACATACAAACACTGGTAAATGGTCAACAACAGTTGTTGAACTTGGTTCAAAAACTTGTTCAAGCCACTGATCATTCTTCTAAACTTGAGCTTGTAAAGTCTGGGAACCCATCCAAAGCCAACTTGGATTTGGACACTCACCAAAACTAATTCATTACTGATGTGCAGGGAGCTTCTGCTTGCTTAGATAGTCTATAGTATGTAGATAGTGGAGGCTCCAGGCACATGACAGGATATAGAGCCCTACTTTTAGACTTCTTAGCTCATGGAGGGGGTGATATATCTTTTGGTAATGATTCTAAAGGTAAGGTGTTGGGCTCAGGGACTGTCCAGGCTGGGAGACTCAAGTTTGAAAATGTCAATCTTATTGATAATCTTAAGAGAGAATTACTATTTGCGTCCCTGTGTTATAGTCGATTTAAATAATTGAATCCAAAGTTGAAAACTTTAACTATTTGAGTCCCTAGATGGAAATTAACTAACCTATTGAGTCCAAATTCCTAACGTCGTTAACTAAGTCTGTTAAATCTGTATGAAATGACAAAAATACCCCTACTTATTAAAGATAAAAGATATATATATATATATATATATATATATATATATATATAAGTACACCCCTAGCCCTTCTTTATACCTTTTTCTTCCCACCATCCCCATCTTCAACCCCTGCACCAAACCCTACCAACCACCAAAGTCACCACCTGTAGCACCACAATTGAACCATCACCGTGAGACACCGTCTTTTCCTCCTTTTCAATCGAACCGTTGTCTTCATCAACACCAATCGACCACCACTGTCAGGTACAACCCCAATCGTTCTCTAACACTCATCTCATTCCCTCATCGACCACCACTCCACTATCAATGCACCACCTCACCACCACTGTTACACTGCCTTACCACAGCACTGCACCACCACCCTCCACCGAACCACCTTTACCATCCACTAAACCACCTCTAACCAGATCTGAACCATCCTCTAACCACCCTCCACTGAATCACCCTCCAACGAACCACCCCTAACCGGATTTAAACCATAACCTCCTTTACCCTTGACCTGCAACGACCGAACCCATAAACTCTAGCCATCATCCTCCACCTGATTCACCATCGTGAAGCCAGCACCCTGTCAATCACCAGACTCCGCCACTCTATTTCTCCAATTCCCTTCGTTTACAGCCACCAGATTGCCAACCACTTGAAACATCAAACCAACCCTTCTTCGATCAAAGAATAACAACCGACATAAAATCCTCAGGAGTACTTTCAGACGGGTTTTTTTCACACCACCATTATTATTATTATTATTATTATTATTATTATTATTATTATTTATAGGGTTTCTTATCCCCAAATGTGAAGTACCAGAATTAGGTTAATTGGAAAGGGGGCAGTTAGCTGTTTGTGGCGATCGATGAAGTATTGGATGCCGAACTTGGTGGGTTTTGGGAAGAAGGGTTTGGTTTGATTTCTTTGTAATGAGATAAGCAGAAGGGCTTGTAGAGAGATAGATGAGAGAGAGAAAGAGAGAGAGAGAGAGAGAGAGAGAGAGATGAGAGATAGAAAGGAAGGGATAGAGAGTGGTTGATTTTGATGTAAATGAGTTGTTTTTTAAGTTGTATTTTATTAACGGGGCACTTTTGTCATTTCATACAAATTTAACAGATTTAGTTAACGGAGTTACAAATTTGGACTCAAATGGTTATTTAATTTCTAGCTAGGTAATCAAGTAGTTAAAGTTTTCAATTTTGGATTTAAGTAGTTAAATCGACTATAACACAGGGACGCAAATAGTAATTCTCTCTAATCTTAAATTTTATCTTCTTAGTGTTTCACAAATGAGTGACAAAGGTTATGGGTCATTCTCCACTAAGAAAACTTGTAAGATTATTGGGCCAGAAGTGGTTAAAAAGATTGACACCATCATAGCTGAGAGCAAAGCACAACTTGTTGCTCATAGGAGGTGTATGTGGTTGATATGTTGAAGGACAATCCTATGGAAAATGTCTGTCTGTTTTCTTCTGCCTCAACTAAAGAGACATAATTGTGGCATAGGAGATTGGGCCACACCAACCCTCAAACTATCAACTCACTCTTAAAACAATGCTTTGTGAGAGGCCTTCCATCAAAAGAATTTAAATATGATGAGCATTGTGTTTCCTGTTTAAAAGGAAAACAACATAAAAGCTCTTACAAATCCATTGATGAGTCCAAAACAAGTCAATGTCTTCAATTGTTGCACATGGACTTGTTTGGCCCAGTTAAAATCATGAATCTAAGGAAAAGGAGATTTTGTCTTGTCATGGTTGATGATTTTTCTAGGTTTACATGGACTTACTTTTTACACTCTAATAATGAGACTGCAGGTATTTTGAAGGACTTTGCCACCAAAGTTGAAAAACAATACGAATTGCCAGTAAAAGTCTTTAGAAGTGACAATGGAACATAGTTCAAAAATAAGGAGTTGGATGACTTCTGTGTGTCAAAAGGAATTGTGAGGCAGTTCAACATTCCAAGAACACCAGAACAAAATGGGGTGGTTGAAAGAAAAAACAGAACTCTTATTGAGTGTGCAAGGACTATGCTAGCAGATTCTGGTGTACCACTGTCCTTTTGGGCAGAAGCTGTAAACACTGCTTGCTATGTTCAAAACAGAGTTTTAATTAACCCTAGACATCAAAAGACTTCTTATGAAATCTTGTTCAAAATCAAACCACTGATATCATTTTTCAAAATCTTTAGCTGCCCATGTTTCATTTTAAATCTTAAAGATTCCATTTCAAAATTTGCAGCCAAAGTAGATTGTGGGTATTTTCTGGAATATTCTTCTACTACCAAGGCCTGTAAAGTGTTTAACATAAGGACTAGGACAATAGAAGAAACTCTGAATGTAAAGTTCAATGAACTTTAATCATTGCTGATGCACTTTATGTGTGGTCGTTGCTGTCGAATAACCTAGGGTTGAGTCATATGTTGTATAAGATGAGATTGTGGTGATCCATAAGGGCATTTTATAGATCCGATGCTATTGTTTATATAGATCAAGACATGAGAGTTTGGTTCGCACCCCTGTAAGGGTCGAACCAGTTTGTTCGAACCATGCAAAGATTGTGAGTTTGTGCTTAGAATGCTCTCAAGGGGGAGGTCATGCCTGACCTCCCCCGGCCCCGAGATAGATGTTTATCCTAGTGATGACAGTGTCTATAACCGTTTCTGATGTAATACAAATCTGTGTTGACATTGTTTTCATCTATTTCTGTTTCATCTCCAATCTCCGTCTGAAACCGAGTTGTATTCGCATAATCGATCCATGAATTCGGTCCCAAACCGAAATTATAATCATTAAAAATCCCTGCAAATCCTACTGAACTGTTGTTTCTAACAACTGCTGATTCTCTAAACATCTGCTGTACAAGTGCTAATCACAAAGGACTGTTGATTCTAACAACTGCTGTTTCTCTAAACATCTGCTGTACAAGTGCCGATCACAAAGGACTGATTGAAGATACAACTGCTAAGCCAAAAGACTGATGAAGACACAAGGTCTGTTGGAGTCAACAACACTGAGGCTCCAACAGATGATTCAAGCCATCAGAGTTTACCCATCAGACGTTTAGTCATCAGTGTTTACCTATGTAACAGTGTTTGAATTGATCAGATGTTTTATGTTGTTATATATGTTAGTTGTCACTGTCTTAGGTGATGTCAGCCATAGGTCTTCAGAGTTTAGGTTTGTCTATAAATAGAACAGTGCCTGTACTGTTCTATTCATCACTCCAAACATTTTCTTAAACAAACACTGTGAGTGATCAGGCTGAGGGGGAGAAATTGTGCACTGTACTAAATCTGTGTTGATTAATGAAAAGTACTAGTTAAAAGCAATTATCCCATTTGTTATGATTTATAGTTTACTATTCCACTGCAATTTCCATTTTTATTATCATCTTCATTACTGTTTCATTCATTAAACATCATAAAAAATCAAACTCAGATCCTAACACGCATGAATAGATCTATTGGGTTGACACACCCAATCTCGGTTAGTCGCTCTAACCGGTTATATATGATAAGAGAGTGCTTTAATTTCTTTTATGATGATACATGGTGGGTTATCATCATTGCTCTTAGCTGGACAATGATGGGTCATTCAAGGATTTCATTAAACTTTACATTTTGTTTATTTCACAACCCGTGAACTAACCAACATTTTGTTGACAAAGTTTTTATGAATGTTTTCAGGTAACTAAACTATGGATGGAACTTGGGGTATGTTTGGGCATTCATTCACGACTATCACCTATGGTGTTTTCAAAACTTTTGACCCCATGATGGGTTTTAAACTGTATCTTGTGATGGTTGTTGTTGTTGAACATGTTTGGTACTTTTATTATTAAATAAAAATGAATGTTTGCTCAAATCTTGTGCTTGAAAACATTTCGTGGTTGCATCCCGTGTTTCCACCTAGGCGGGGTGTGACAAATTGGTATCAGAGCCCAAGGTTATAACGAACTGGTTTTCTCTAAAAACTAAATTAGAACTACAACGATTTTCAAATGAAAAGATTTCCTTGCATGAAAAATGTTTTCATCACGATGCACTGTCCATGTTCCATGACCTTTTCTACATTGCATTCACGTGAGTATAGCACATGAGTTCTTGACGCTTATCGATGTGTATATGTGTACTTTTGGATTTTGATAGGATCATGGCTACCCCTACTTATGTGATTGTTACTTCGGATTCGGAGGATGATTCATTCATTGTTCCCGAGACGTCTAGTGACGATGACGTCGATGGATACTTCGCTTATTCAGAGCCCAAGGAGGACGAGGATATAGATGTTAGGGGAGATGGTATGCAGCTAGATCCCGTTTTTTTTTGGAAAATGAGCCTGACGTTCCTGCCGGTGAGGCTCAGGGCGATGCTGCGGATGCCGCTGACCCAGCCCCTGTGGCTGCGGAGCACCAGCTGTGGTCCCACGTGTGGAGGAGCCGCCCGCCGATGTGCTGGAGTTTTCTTCCCGCTCTCGTTGTCTGATTCTTGGCAGTACGCGCGTTGTATGTACTGCCAAGAAGCATGTGCGTAGGCCCCAGCCCGTGGAGCCTGTGGCGCCAGCCCAGCCTAGACATGCTGCTGAGTCTTGTGAGCCCCCTCGGAAGAAGCAGCTTAGGAGGTCCCAGGCCCGTAAGCGGACCTTGCTACCTACTGTATGAGGCTACTTAGCCCATAGCGACGAGGATTCCGATGACGACATCTTTATTTCCACTCATGGTGTCGAGTCCTCCCAGCCCCTGCCCCTAGTCCTCTTGGTACCTTACCTATGTGTCGCACTCTTCACTCGGTGCGTGGCATGGTGGGTACTCATGATGTTTTGATCTGCGATCTCTGTGATCGAGCGGATGAGTTGGAGGCCGATGCCCAGGCTGAGGGTCATACGAGGGCCGCCATCATTGAGCACCTTACCACTTTTTGAGCTCGATTGGAGGACGCTGAGCATGGACAAGTTGAGGCTGAGCGTGGATGTGACGAGGCGTGGGGACGTGTGGCTATTCTCGAGCATAGGATGGGCAAGCTAGACCTTGGGATGCGAGCTACTGTTGCTGCCCTACCTGCTACTTTTCCCCCCACCTCCTCAGTAGTTTAGTATGGTTGTCGCAGTCGTAGTTTCTACCTATCACGACTAGTAGTATCTTTTGGGTTATTTCATTGTACAACTTGTATTGGGCAGCTAGTGTCCCACTTATTTTGTAGCCTTATTACAAATGATGTACTAAAAAATAAGTTAATGAAATGACGATCTTATGGTTACTGGTTGTTCTCTATTATCTGTTTATGTTCTGGTTTATTAGTTGCTTGTGCATGTGGCATGTTGCATGATTGTGTATGATTACTATTGCATTCGATGGTTGTGTGATTAGGTGTGTCATGGTTATTATGGATATCATGGTTGTTCATTCGAGCGCACATGATTGACGATATTATCGATAAATATGTGTCACATTCTTTTTATATATGATGTATTAGAAAGAAGTCATGCTGCCCCGAAGGAAGACCTGCAATACCGAGGACTTCACATTCCCAACCACGTCCAAGGAGCTAGCCCGTGAGATTGCGCAAGCCATTGTGCAGCACGACGCTAACCACACAGACTCCAGTGGTGGATCTGGCGGAAATGGCAGGCGAAGGACGAGTGACAATGACGATGGTAAAATATTGAATTACTGCACTCCCTATGGCCTTGTAATCACTACTGTTAATGATGATGTCTCATTATCTATGACACAGAAGTTGAGAACACGGCACATGGCTGTTCCTACAAGACTTTCATGGCTTGTATACCATGGAGTTTCTGTGGGTCGGAAGGAGCAATCGGTATTTGTTGTTAGATCGAGAAAATGGAATCAGTCGATGTGTTGAGGATCAAAAGGTCAAGTATGCCACCTGTACCTTCCAGGATGAGGCGTTGACTTGGTGGAATCTGCAAGTTCAGACTCTGGGTAGATATGCTGCATATGGTCTCTCTTGGAGTGATCTAAAGTCCATGCTGATGGAGAAGTACTGGCCCCAGAGTGAACTTCAGAAGCTTGAGCCAGAGTTTTGGAATCTTACTATGACTGGAGCAGAGATCACCGCCTACACTACTCGCTTTCATGAGTTATCTTGTCTGGTACCCTACATGGTTACTTCAGAGTACAAATAGGTTGAAAGGTACATATGGGGACTCTCCCCTAAGTTTCGCAGTATGGTAACTGCTGCTGAACCCACCACCATTCAAGGAGCCGTCACCCTCGCTCATAGTCTTACGGATGACGTAGGGTGTATGGGCGCATTGCTTAAGGAGGTTGAAAAAGGTGAAATTGCGGGTGACAAAAGAAAGTGGTCAGACACCAAGAAGGATAATAATGGTGGAAATCGGTCAGGAAAGAAGCAAGAGACTACCCAGGCATTTGTTGCGACTATTGCTGTTGTGGCTGAGCCTAGAAAGAAGTACAACGGACCGCATCCCCTTTGCAACAAATGTAACTATCACCATGGCGGGTCTTATGACAGCATTTGTTGTGACTACTGGAAGAAGATCGGGCATCAGACTTCCCGCTGCCGTGCTAAGGCTGCTGGTAACCCTGCAGGGAAACCAGTGTGCTTTGAGTGTGGTGTTGCGGATCACCTCAAGAAGGACTGCCCGAAGTAGAAGAATCAAGCTTGTGGTAGAGCTTTTGTGATCGGAGCTGGTGAAGCTCATGAGGATCCCAATGTTGTTACCGGTACGTTCCTTGTTAACAACACTTATGCTTCTGTACTTTTCGATACTGGTGCTGATATAAGTTTTGTGTCAACCAACTTTAGACGGACCCTCGGGGTAGACTCTACTAAGTTGGGCACACGTTATTCTATAGAATTGGCCAACGGTAAGGTTATTGAGTTGGAAGAAGTCGTTGACGGATATTCCCTAAACTTGGGATATCATGAGTTTCATATAGACTTATTGCCAATCGAGTTGGGTAGTTTCAATGTGGTAGTTGGCATGCATTGGTTATCGAAGAACCATGCGGAGATCGTGTGCCGAGAAAAGATTGCTCGCATTCCCCTTCCCAGTAGTGAAGTTCTTTCGGTCAAAGGAGAGAACATCCGAGTGACGTTACGGTTTATATCTTGCTTGAAAGCCCAGAAGTGCCTTCGCAAGGGCTATTGCGCGTTTCTACCACACGTAACAGAGAAGAAGTCGAAGGAGCTGAAGATCAAAGACATCCTAATCGTGAGCGATTTTCTTGAAGTCTTCCCTGAAGAGTTGCCTGGACTTCCACCTCCGAGGCAAGTGGAGTTCTGTATTAATTTGGTTCTAGGATCTGCACCTATCACCCATTCTCCCCACCGCTTATCGCTATCAGAGATTCAAGAGCTTTTGAGCCAATTGCGAGAATTGTTGGATAAGGGTTTTATTCGGTCGAGTTTCTCTCCATGGGGCGCACCCGTGTTGCTTGTGAAGAATAAGGATGGTTCCTTCCGTACGTGCATAGACTACCGAGAACTGAACAAGCTCACCATCAAGAATCGATACTCTCTCCCTAGGATTGACGATCTATTTGATCAGCTGCAAGGCTCTAGTTACTACTCCAAGATTGATCTAAGATCTGGGTATCATCAACTTCGTGTGCAAGAGGAAAGCATACCTAAAACGCTTTTAGGACTCGTTATGGTCATTATGCAAGCTGTATTTGGACAAGTTCGTGATTGTCTTTATTCATGATATATTGATATACTCATGGACCCAAGAGTAGCATGAGCAACATTTGAAGTTGATCCTTGAGCTAGTGAAGAATGAGAAGTTATATGCTAAGTTCTCCAAGTGAGAATTTTGAATTCGCAAAGTCCACTTTCTTGGACATGTGGTGAATGAAAAAGGTATTCATGTCGATCCATCAAAGATAAGACAATCAAGAATTGGGAAGCGCCCAAGTCGCCAACGGAAGTGCAACAAATTTTTGGACTCACTGGATATTATCGACGATTTACTGAGAACTTCTCTAAGATAGCTCAATCTTTAACCATTCTGACTCAGAAGGATAAGAAGTTTGAATGGGGTGATAAGCAGGAATCTGCCTTCCAGTTGTTGAAGCAAAGGTTATGCATCGCTCCGATTTTGTCTCTGCCCAATGGTACGGATGATTTTGTGGTGTACTGCGATGCTTCACACCAAGGTCTTGGGTGTGTCTTGATGCTAAGGGATAAAGTGATTGCATATGCCTCTCATCAACTCAAGGATCACGAGAAGAATTACACTACGCATGACTTGGAATTAGGAGCTGTAGTTTTTGCACTCAAGATTTGGAGACATTACTTGTATGGAACCAAGTGTATTGTCTTCACAGACCACAAAAGCTTACAACACATCTTCAATCAGAAGGAATTGAACATGAGACAGAGAAGATGGGTTGAATTGCTGAACGATTACGACTGTGATATTAGGTATCAACTAGGAAAGGCAATCGTCGTAGCGGATGCCTTAAGTCGAAAGGAACACATCAAACCTCTACGTGTTCGCGCACTAGGTTTGACAATTCATTCGAATCTCACGGATCGCATTCACGAAGCCCAAGAAGAAGCTCTTAAGGAAGCCAACATCAAGGAAGAAGCTTTGCATGCCATGGTTAGGTTATTGGAACCCAGGACCGACGGCACGTTATACTTCGCTAATAGGATTTGGGTCCCATTGTTTGGTGGACTAAGGGAATTGGTACTCGAAGAGGCCCATAAGTCAAGATATTCGGTTCACCGTGGAACCGATAAGATGTACAAGGATTTGAAGGAACTATATTGGTGGCCTAACATAAAAGGTAGTATCGCTATGTACGTGGGAAAGTGCCTCACGTGCTCTAAGGTCAAAGAAGAGTCCAGAAATCCTCCGGCTTGTTACAGCAACCTGAGATACCCGTTTGGAAGTGGAAGAAGATCTCGATGGATTTGGTGACTAAGCTACCAAAGACATCCAACGCTCATGACACAATTTGGGTAATTATAGATCGCCTGACCAAGTCTGCTCACTTTTTGCCAATCTAGGAAACTGATAAATTGGATAAATTGGCAAAACTCGACATTAAGGAGATCGTATCTAGACACGGCATTCCAGTTTCTATCATTTCAGATCGGGATAGTCGGTTTACTTCTAGGTTTTGGCAGACACTGAACGAAGCCCTCGGTACTTGATTGGATATGAGTACGGCCTACCATCCCCAGACTGACGGACAGAGCGAAAGGACGATCCAGACACTTGAGGATATGCTTCGTGCATGTGTGATTGACTTGGGAGGTAATTGGGATGCCCACCTACCTTTAATCGAATTTTCATATAACAACAGTTATCACACTAGCATTAAAGCCGCACCGTTTGAAGCTCTTTATGAACGTAAGTGCCGATCACCGTTGAGTTGGGCAGAAGTTGGGGACAAGAAATTGACAGGCCCGGAGATCATCCAGGAGACGACCGACAAAATCTTTCAAATCAAGGACCGATTGAAACCTGCCCGGGATAGGTAGAAAAGTTATGTTGATATGAGGAGGAAACCTCTGGAATTTCATGTAGGCGACAAGGTCCTACTGAAAGTTTTTCCTTGGAAAGAGTACCCCGTTTTGGTAAACGCGGCAAGCTAAGTCCAAGATACATTGGTCCATTTGAGATCTTGGCAAGAGTTGGCCCGGTTGCGTACAAACTTAAGTTGCCCGACGAGCTGAGTGGAGTTCATGATACGTTCCATGTGTCAAACCTCAAAAAGTGCTTATCGGACGAATCGTTGATCATTCCGCCCGAGGAAATCCAGATCGACGATCAACTCCATTTTATTAAGGAACCAGTCGAGGTCACGGGCTGGAAAGTCCAGAAGTTGAGACGTAGCCGAATTAAGCTCGTTAAAGTTTGGTGGAATTCCCGACGCGGACCCGAGTTCACTTGGAAACGCGAGGACCAAATGATGCGGAAGTACCCCTCTCTCTTCAAGGATTCCCCGATATCAGATGAGCCACGTCAAATTTCACGGACGAAATTTCCTCAACAGGGGGAGAATGTGACACCCGCCACTTTACTAGGTCAAAATCCGTAGACTTTCTAGTCAACATTTAACTTTCTATGCATAATTCATATCATTTTATATGCATAAGTCCCCCGAGAAAGTCTAGCAAGGTCTGAACGAGTATAATTTCACCCATATTATCTCACACTAGTGACACAAGCTTAAGTGACTATACAAAACATGTGTAAATGTTTATTTACTTCAATAACTAAGAAAGGTGAAAGATTCCATGTATAATAAATAGTATTTTGGTTACTTACAAATATATACACTATACATGTATATATACGTGGGCACACATACATATACATATGTATGTGTGTGCATGATGTTAAAAGACAAATTTAATGTGTAAGATTTCATGCATTTTGTTCCATTTTAATAAACTATTCCATCATACCTTTTGACTAACTAAAAATGTTTAAACCACTAATCAACACTAGGATTTATAAAGCATCCTAACCATATATAGCTACCACCACTTTCCATTTTCTCCTACTAATTCTAGACACTAGAACACCTTAAATGGAGTGTCTTATCCTTATATTCTTCCTAAGATTAGTCAACCCAAGGATTTGGTGACTTCACATATATGGTAAGATTCCTTAATCTTCATGAATCAAGAATGTTGGGTTACCACATATGTTGAAGTTCTTTTCCTCCCCTTTTGTTTGGATTCGGCCGCCAACCCCCCATATCAATTCAAATCCTTTTTTTTAATCAAGTCAACTCGTTATAAGCACATGCTAATATTGGATCTAGAATGATCTTATATGTGGACAAGAGTAGGAGATTATGTTCCAACATAATCTATGCATGGTGACTTCACTTGACTTGTTAACTTGACTATGAGACATGATTATGTTTCCTTAATTCCATGCAAATCTAGTCAACCTTTCAAGACTTTACCTAAGTGTAGAAATCTTCCTTGATCCCTGACGTGGCTGCGAGTACGCATAATTTAGCATTGATTTTACACACGTTTTGCTTTAATATTTATAAAAATGGTTTAGACCTTAACTTTAAAACACACACAAAAAGGCAAATGTACCCTGTCATATATGTAGTAAGTACAGATAAGAACCAGATATCGATCCATGGACGCGCGCAGAGCGATTGTACTAAAACTCTACCCCCGATTTACCAGTAAAAGATAAGTGGAAGTTTGTTTAACTAAATTAATTCTAAAACAGTAAATTAACATATGTAAGACTCCAAATACAAAATATAACTATAATATACCAATCCTAGCATGTCATCTATATATCATATGATATAAAGGCGTGTGATCAACATTCCCATTTTCCGACAATTAGTATCCCTTTTGGGAATCCTAACATGACAACTATACAGAAAGCTAAAACGAATACAAACGTTAACCACCTCAAGTTGTTTATTAGTGAGCAGCTGATATGATCTCATGCAAATTTTCTAAAGATAAGTTAGTCATCTGTTAAGAGTTTTCTAACCTCACTAATCAAGGAAAGCGATACTGAAAATACAATACAACCACATAGACTAGCATAAAGTAGAGCATTTCACAACCTATTGTTTCCGATCCAAATGGATCCACACAGTCATGCACAAACCTTGCACGACCGTGCACATGGTCCAGACTCACCTGATTCTGCAGCATCTGTCCGTCCAGTCCAGATTTCGTCTGATTTCTTCGACTTTGTCTTTGGGGCATCATTTAAGACCTGCAATAAACATATAAAGCAGTTAAGTACCGAATTCGTGCAATTATGGTAAAAAACGTGTAGTTTAGGAGTTTAATCGGGGATTTATGTATGTATATTTTAATGTATATCAAACCTCCCCACACTTGAACTTTGCTTGTCCTCAAGCAAACAACTAAACAGAAATAAACGAAAAACTCGCCAAGTGGCAACAAAGACAAAATAACCTGTACAGACGATAATAATCAAGCCAACAAAGATATAAAAACAGGCGACAAGATAACTAAAAAGCGACGATTCACTTCCGATATACAAGCATGCAAACCCGTACACGACTCACAATGTTCACACACACTTGGTTTTATTTATGATACATACGTGTAATGTGTATATGTAAATCGGTCCATTGCCAAGACAATGAATCGTGCAATATCATAAGCTTGTCAAAAGATCTAATCTTCAACAACTATCGTATGAAAAAGCACAAATCAAGAGGTATTATAAGGGTTGTAATGTTAGGCAAATGTAGGGGTGTGGAATGAATATTTACAGTGACAAGTCGGCTAAAACCCGGCGGTTATGTCTAACTAGTAGTAACAAATATAACTGTACAACACACACACGAATATAGGCGATTTTTATTTAAATCGAGCTAAACATATAATTTCTAATTTTGTAGCTCTAAAAACTGCTCGAACACTACTAATTCACCCTATTTTAGGGTGTTCTATTTTTCTGGATTTTTTTTTCAAACATATATATCTATGATATAACTGATAACTTAAAAGACGGATATACACAACATACGGGTTCTAAATATATAAACCCGAACACGAACTATTTACAACACATAAACTAGTTTAAACAATAACCTAAACCGAGTTTTAACAAAAAAGGTTTAAAAGAAAAAGGCCAAGTTTGGTTTAGTGGTGAAATGGTGTGGTAAATAAGAAAAAACACGGGATTAGGTTCAACATGGTTAACTAGTGGATAACATTTGAGTGCGGGAAACAGATAGAACGAAAAGAAAGGCTAAATCAAAAGTCTAACACGTATTTGATCTAAACAAGTATGCTAATGACAAGTTCTAAAATGCACAAAACATCCGGCTCACTCGAAAGCATGTCAAAGAAATGAAATCTATTCTAAGGCTCATACGCTCACGTAACCGGAAGGAAATGGGTGCAAGTGTATGAATTTAACAAGCTCGTATCTCGTCTGTTTGTCGCGCCTCAAGTTATCTTTATCAAAAATTAGTTAGGCTTGATGTTTATGTGAATATATATATATACATATATGTACTTTAAAAGGTTTTTCTTGTTTAACATATATATATATATATATATATATATATACACACACACACACACACCAGAGGACAACAAGAACAAGACATAATCCCTCCCCACATTTAAACGTCACATTGTCCCCAATGTGAAAATAGACAGCTGATAACTCACATTATGAACATATAAAACAGGCATAAACAGTCTCATTATAGGATACAATTAGGCTTATATTATTGAATTTGATGCTTAAATCGTTCCTATTTGTATTTCTCAGGAAAATGGAGCTCCAAGACGGAAAAGGAAGGATTTCTTGGAAAAACGAGCAAAAAACTGGAGATTTCTAAAGATACGAGACTTCCTACATGTTCATTGTATGTTTGAAGACAATCCCGGGGCTTAAACAGTGATAAAACCAGTCCGGGAGTGACCCTGCACGCCCACGCACACTTGCACGAAGGCCCTGCACACTAGAAGACAACGCAGCAAAGATGGAAAACGACAAAACTTGGGGAACAAGGCAGAGCACGCCCGTGCTCAGTAATGTGGCATACCCATGCTGATGCTGAAATGTCTATAAATAACAAGCTAACCCTTACCATTTGATCATCCCTTCTTGTGCTCTCTTGGGCCGACTACCAAGCTTCTTCCAGAGATCTTGAGGTCCCTTGGGAGGCCTTCTGGTCCTCCTAAGATCCCTCAATGGTTGGGCTTCAACCTACCTTGTTTAGCTTGGCCAAGAAGAGGATTGTATAGTAGTTATGCAATAAACATCGAGGGTCGTGAGGATCATGAGAGAATACATATCACTTGGAAGATGGAGAGCTTGTCTATGAGCAGCCATGATCCTTGTGTTGATCATTTCTATGGTTGTATCTTTCTATTCTTTGCGAACCCGCTTCGATTTGTAGACTTTTATTATTAGTATTAGTAGTTTATTTTTAGTTATTTGTTGTGTTATCTTCTTCTAATCTTTGTTTGTTTTCTTTATGAAAGGTTTGAATGATGATTAACTTAATAAGACCCTTAACTTAATTAATTAATGGTATAATCAGCTTCTGGTAGTCCTGAGCTAGATCCAAGGCGAGGAAACCGTTAGTAAGACAGATCCTTTGGGCTTCTGATCTCCAAACCGGGCTCTAAGCAATAGCTTCTGAAGTGGACCAAATCTGAGTGACACATTTCTGGTTCATACCAGATGATTGGATGATTTCTTTGGCAAAGGATGGTTCACCTATGGGTGCACCAGTGATCTTTGGTATCATACGCCTGTAGGTTTAGGTGCCTCCTTTGTTAAGGATTTCATTTAGCTTGGGAGGTTATGGTTGGGTAATTAAGTCATCACTTATTTAAAACCAATTTTATAGTTTCTAGACCTATAAATATTAAAGTGTCATTAAGATAAATAAAGAATCTTTATCTAGTTCTCATTAGTACAAAGCCATTAACCAATGGAGGGACCGCCTTCCCGTGACAACCGTAAGAGAGATCTTTCGGCTTTGACCATTAACCAATGAGGATACGAGGTTGCCAGGATAAAGAGACCGTTCGGTATGGAACGCGAGAACTAAGGCGAGGTGTACGGTGTCCCTGGTTGGGAGTGAAGCCTCTAATTTAAAAAGATGATAAGTTCGAGGACCCGAAGACTTGACCGCGGTTTGAGGAGCCTGCTATACGCGAGGCCCTGGCGAAGTGCCCCAGGTAGACGCACCCTGGAGAGGTTCTGCATTCTACTCAGTAGTCGCCTTCGCTGCTCTATCAAGGAGTCAACACTTCAAGATCACTCTCGCCCTTCACACAATTAATTAATTTAAATTATTAATTATAATATTAAACTTAACTACTTAGGAAAAGGGCCCCGAGATGTGCATATCTATCTACTATTTTAACCCACCTTATCTTTTATAAAACCAAACCTTTTTCAAACCTATTTTTAATAAAGAAGCCCTCTGTTTTATTTTTCTTTTTAAAACCCGCTCAATTGTCTGATAAAAGGTTGAGTAGGGGAAAGTGTGAACCTTGGAATAGGATACTCACTACTTACCTTAGAGACTATACTATGCACGTCAGGTTCTCTGTCTATGTGTTGGTTTTAGTGTCAAAAGTAAATATTGTTTACTTTATAAATTTAAAACTTTGTTAATTAGGATTTAGTAAAATCAGTCTTTTCCCCCAAACCACTGTTTTGGGATTGTTAAATCAAAGTCTTTGGCACCGGGGAAATTGACATCTTTTTAATTGTTAAAACCAAACGCATCAATAGCATTTATGAATTAGCTAACTATTGTATGAAAAAGGAGAATAATAATCCCCTAGTGACGAAGAAATAGCCAAGTAAATAAACGGCATGAGCACCGACAACGGTGCTCGTCAGTTTCCTGCACAGTCAACATTCTTGACACAACAAACATATCAAACCCATACATCATCATCGACAAAAATAAACAAACTAAATTAAAAATTGAAATACTGAAAGTAAATAGTTCAAATAAAAATACAAACCAAAATGTCTTGGGTGCAAGCACCCAAAATACAATACTAAAGAAAATAAAATGAAATACTAACAAAGGCTGCCATGCGGTGGGAGCGGCTACTGATCATCCTCCCCGTCCCTATGATTGTGACCTGAGTTTCCTGGTTGATAGCCAGGTGGTGCTCCATATGGGAAGGATGGGGGGTTACGAAAGTAACCCGGGTGAACCTGCTCCAGACTGCTGAAAAGGTACTTAAAACCATGCTGGACATCATGCTGAACACACTCCATACTGTCACGCATGTACTGCTGATCCGGACGAATCAGTCCCTGCTGGGTCCCCAAGTTCTGAACATTCAGCTCCATGGCCTGGAACCGAGTGTAGAACTTTGGGTACGATGGGATGCTTGAAGGCCACTGCTGCTCATGCTGTGGAGAGTGATGGGGGATATGAGGTGGTGTATCATGTGGTGCGCCACCACCGCCTCTTGGGTCCTGGTCATGTATCTCCTCATCTTGGACCGGTGGCACGGGGTTCCATATCACATCATGCCCCTTGAGGCGCGGTCCCTCTGGTGTCTCAGCGATGAGGCCCTAGGCCCTAAGGGATCGGAGGTCGAGCGTGGTCCCCTCTGTGATGAGGGTCAAAGTGGCCTTGACCTCGTCGGTCAAGATGCCCATCTCCTCTGCGAGCTGTGTGATTTACTCCCACCATGTATCTCAGTCCCCTTCTTAGTCCCCCCTGCAGTAAGAAAGAACTCGGCCATCCGTGCAGCCAAGTTCAAGGGGCACCTTCATAAAGATGGTACAGGAATAGCAAATTAGGAGTGGGACAGTTCCCAGAACTATCCTTTCGGCCACATATGGTGTGGCTGAAAATATAGTGCATCATTCGGAGGAGCGGATCCTTAATCTTCGTAGCTTTGGCCGACCTCAGATTGTAAGGTCAACCAATAGATATAGAAGCCCAAAACGTTGTCCGTTCGTCATTATCTCCGAAACTGTGAACCGAGCAGAATTCATCAGAATCAGTGTCCCCATGGGTATAAATCCCCAACTTCCTTCCCAGCTTCGCCACCGACCACTTATACCATTTGCCCCCGAGCTGAAATGACACATTCTTCTCATGGAAGTTCCTAACTTCCCCCTCTTTTGGTTTTGGATAAGAGTAGTAGGCTAGGAAGTCTATGGTAAGCTCCAAGTAGACAGGTCGATCGATGTGTAGCAAATTCTCCAAGTGTGGCAAAATCATCTCCATAAATCTAGCATGCTGGTTTAAAGTGGTCAGCAAGTCCCAGTCCAATCTAATGGGAGTACAAATCATGTGTCTTTGGCGCTATAGTTGCAAGAGTTTATTCACACACGGGGCCTCTTTTCTTTTGCGGATGTCAAAGGTAAGAAGTTAGTGTTCCATCTGCATACAAAAACACATGCCTAGCTGTTAGTATACCAAAAATTGAGGTCCCGGTTGTGCAAAACGGACCTGCGATGTTTCTGACTTGATTCTGGTCATCTCGCACGGCCGTGCCCAAATGTGCATGGTCGTGCAGGTCCTTGTGGTTTTCAGGCCAGAGGCTGCACTACCTTGTGCACTGGCAGTGAAGCTTCGTTTCTTCGGCACGCACGGTCGTGCATGGGTATCGCACGACCGTGCGGGTCAGTGCAGCTCGGTGATTCCAAGCTGCACTACCAGTGCCTGATTTGGTGCAGCTGAGCCTGCACTACCATGCGGGTCAGTTGCCCTATCGTGCACACCCTGTAGTTTTTCAAAAAAAATTCAACAAAAACACCCAAATCTTCTACATTTATCAATAAAACTCATAATACAAGAGATTTGGACAAGGATATGCACAGATTCAACAAGAATACAAAAATCTAACAAACTATAAACTAAAAACTAACAAGATTCGTGGGTTTTGTTTGAGATTTATGAAGAAAAACCCCCAAATCTTTAACCTAGAACATGAATATATACGGATGTAACCTAAAAATGCATAAAACATGTGAACTATTATGAAGGGGTTCATACCTTGAAGGATTAGGAAGTAAAGGAGTGAAGATCTTTAGCAAAAATTGTGTTTTCGGCCAAAAATAAGGTGGAATGGTAGTGCAGCCGGTCGTGGAAGGGTGTAGGGTTTGTTATAAAGTTAAGGATGCTTATATAGGCCCATTTCTGGGCTGGGCTTTTTGGCCCGCACAGTCGTACGAGATGCTCGCACGGTCGTGCACATCCCTTGCACTACACCCTGCACTATCGTGCTGATCAGGGCTGCTGCACTCCTCGGCCCGCACGGTCGTGCACAAAGGTCGCACAACCGTACAGGACCTGCAGACTTGCAGTTTTGCTGCCTGCAGCTGCATTTTTCTGCGCATCGCCCCTATTTTTTTTCGAATACATCAATTTAACCAAGTTTAACTTGTTTGTAGACCCTTTGTGCTCCATTGCTCCTTCCCGCTTCGCTCAAACCTGTACGAACCTGCACATAACTCAATAAAGACGTTAAACTAAGAAATTTAAATAAACGAAGAAATATTTACACTATTTACATATTTACCATTGTGGCGCGCCTAAACACGCCGTGCTAATTTTATTAACGAGTCGCTAGCTAGACTCACCTCCCCATGCTTGTTTAGGAGCGCGGAGCATGGAGTTCAATTACCTCCACCACCGGGCAACCGGTCAATCAATGTAATCTTTTAAGCGATGACCGTTGACTTTGAAAGTCAATCCCTCTGAAGTTTCGATTGAGAGAGTCCTGTAAGGATATACCTCCTTAACAGTGTATGGGCCTGTCCATCGGGATTTCAACGTTCCCGGAAAGAGATGTAGGCGAGAGTTGTACAGCAAGACCAAGTCGCCTACCTGAAAATCTTTTCGTTGCTTCAGGCGACTGTCGTGCAACCTCTTGGTGCGCCCTTTGTAAAGAATCGAGCTCTCGTAGGCTTGCTGCCTAAGCTCCTCCAGCTCGTGGATCTGCAAGAAACGGGTCTCACCGCCGGTCTTCAGATCCATGTTGGCTGTCTTCAGAGCCCAGAAAGCCCTATGCTCGAGCTCGACAGGGAGATGACACGCCTTCCCATAAACAAGCCTAAAGGGAGTCATCCTAATAGGCGTCTTATATGCGGTCTGGAAGGCCCACAAAGTGTCATCTAATTTGTCATCCCAATCCGCGCGGTTTTGGTTTCCCAACCGCTTAAGGATTCTCTTCAACCCCCGGTTCGTGACCTCCACTTGCCCACTTGTCTGTTGATGATATGGGGTGGATAACCTGTGGTGCACACCATAACGCGCCAACTCTCTCGCAAGATGCGTGTTGCAGAAATGTGTACCACGATCACTAATTAGTGCATTCGGGGCACCGAACCGGGAGAATAGGCTGCGCACAAACCTCACAACTACTCGGGCATCATTAGTGGGAAAGGCTTGCGTCTCCGCTCACTTCGACACGTAATTAACTGTCACGCGTATGTATCCATTACCCTGTGAGGAGGGAAATGGTCCCATGAAGTCAATGCCCCAAATGTCAAAGACTTCACAAACCTGGATCGGGTTCTGCAGCATTTGGTCGCGTGCCGATATGTTCGTCGCCCTCTGGCACAAATCACATGCACCGACCAAGATCTGAGCATCACGAAAGAGTGTGGGCCAATAAAACCAGAGTCTAACACTTTCTTAGCAGTGTAATTCGCTCCATGGTGACCTCTGGCAGGCCCCTCGTGACAATCTCTTAGTATCTGAGCTGCCTCCATCCCAAACACACACCGGCGAATCAACTGATCCGCCCTGACCCGGAACATGAATGTGTCATCCCCAAAATAATGCTTCTGGTCTGCAAAGAACTTCCTCTTTTGCTGGTGCGACAATACTTTGATAAGGATCCCGCACGCGAGGTAGTTCGTGAAATCCGCAAACCATGGCGATACATCTTTTACAGACTCAACACTCATCAAGAACTCGTGTGGGAAGTTGTCAGTGATTGTCTCCCACGCCGAGTTCTTAGCATCTGCATGCTCTAGTCTAGACAGATGATCAGCAGCAACATTTAGGGCACCCTTCTTATCCTGAATCTCAATATCGAATTCCTGCAGCAATAAGCTCCACCTGATCAGGCGCGGTTTTGCGTCCTGCTTGTTGAACAGGTATCTGATTGCTGCATGATCCGTATACATAGTCGTCTTGGACAGGACCAAGTAAGATCTAAATTTATCAAATGTAAACACTACATCCAAAAGCTCCTTCTTTGTGGTTGTATAATGCTCCTGAGCATCATGCAGAGTCTTGCTGGCGTAGTAGATCGGGTGGAAGTGCTTGTTCTTCCGCTGTCCCAAGACTGCCCTATCCCGAAATCACTCGCGTCACACATGATCTCGAATGGCAGCGCCCACTCAGGAGCCACCAAAATAGGGGCCTCGACAAGCAAACACTTTATAAGGCCAAATGCCTTCACACACTCTGCACCAAATATGAATGGTGCGTCCTTCTTCAACAACCGGGTCATGGGACGGGCGATTTTTTAGAAGTCTTTAATGAATCGCCGGTAAAGCCCCACATGACCCAAGAAACTGCGGATGGCTCTAACAGAGGTGGGCAGTGGGAGTCTAGAAATAATGTCCACCTTAGTTGGATCAACATCCAGCCCAACTTTGGAGAACTTATGCACGAGGACTACCCCTTCTTTCACCATGAAGTGGCATTTTTCCCAGTTCAGCACAAGACTGGTCTCCTCACACCTCGTCAACATCCGCTCCAAATTTTTCAGACACTGATCGAACGAACCATCGAAGACAGAAAAATCACCCATGAATACTTCCATGGAGTCCTCGATCATGTCATGAAAAACGGCAAACATGCAACACTGGAAGGTCACCGACGCATTACATAGGCCAAATGGCATACGCCTGTAGGCGAATGTGCCAAAAGGTCATGTGTAGGTCGTCTTATCTTGGTCCACAGGATCAATAGGGATCTGGAAATACCCAGAGAAACCATCAAGGAAACAGTAATACAACTCCCCCGACAGACGTTCCAACATCTGGTCGATGAATGGAAGCGGGAAGTGATCCTTTCGGGTGGCGTCATTGAGTTTGCGGTAGTCAATGCAAACTCGCCATCCGGTGACGGTTCTCATAGGAATAAGCTCATTCTTATCGTTTGTAACCATTGTCATGCCACCTTTCTTGGGCACGGTGTGTAATGGACTCACCCACACAGAATCTGAGATAGGATAAATCAATCTTGCATCTAGCAACTTAATCACCTCAGATTTAACAACTTCCTGCATGTTAGGGTTCAGACGCCTTTGGTGCTGTGCATAAGGCTTATGTGAAGCTACTAGGATCTCCCATCTTCATGGGCAGTCTATTCTGCAGAATTGCAGAGCAGTTCTCATTCAATAAAACACAGGATAGGTCCTCAAGTTTTTGCTTATTTGTGAGGATGTCCTTCAAGAACTTAGCATACTTTGGCTTCTGAGCCAAGGCCTCAACAAACGGTATGTATATATGTAGCTGCTTAAACAGGTCAAGGAATTTACCATACTAGGCCTCGTCCTTTTTCTTCCTCAGCCTGCCTGGGTATGGAACCGGAGGAGTGTAGTCAGTGACTGACTTCGGCAACTGTGCTGTACTTGCTGGGACTTGCCTAGCGTGCACCTCGTCCGAAGACTCAGTCTGCACCATCTCAGTGATCGGTGGTGAGCCCGACGTGTCTGGTCTCGTGGTTTTACCACTCCTAGTCGTTATGGCATTAACATGCCCACTGGGATTCGGCTCAGTGTTGCCTGGAAGACCACCCTGAGGCCTCTCAGATAACATATTGGCCATCTGGCCAACCTGGTTCTCAATAGCCTGCATAGAAGCCTTGTGGCTCCTCATCTTTCCCACCTGCATGGTAAAGCACTCCTCGTGCTGCTGGTAGCGCTGCTCAGCAATCTGATTGGTGTTGGTAGTGTTGCTAAGGAGCTGACACATCATTTCTTCCAACCTCAACGTACCTTGCTGGGCGTACTGCTGGGAACTGCTCCGAGCACCCTGTATTTGGTACTGGTTCGGCCTAGGCTGGAAAGACTGGCCATGAAACTGGTAAGGCTGGTTTTTGGACTGGTGGGATTGATCTGGCGGCTGTGGTGCGGGAGCTCTCTGCTGGTATCCAAGCAGGTTCTAGTTAGAGGAACCAAATCTCCACCCAAAGTTCAGGTGATTTCTCCAACCCGGATTGTACGTGTTGGTGTAAGGGTTATTCTGGGGTCTCATCTGACCAGCCATGTAATCCACCTCTTCGTGGCCTGTATACATAACACCCTGAGCACACGAACCAGCATCGTGAGATATCCCACACTGATCACACAAACATTGGGCCTGCGCTACATTTTGCTGAGATTTGTCAAATCTCGTAGCTAAGGTCTCAATCTGTGCAGAGATAGTTGTATAGTTGTCCACAGCATGAACACCGGAACGGGCAGACGAAGACCGTGATCTTTCACTCTGCCGGGATTTGGATTTCAGAGACGCCTTTTCAATGATCCGCCATGCTTCATTAGGAGATTTTGTTCCCAGATCTCCCCCAGCATATACGTCTAGGCGTTCCTGTGAATCGTACCCGAGTCCCCTGATAAAACGTTAGCACCAACTGTCTCTTTGGAAGACCGTGATGCGGGACACTCTAGAGTAGGTTTTTGAATCTTTCCCACGCCGTGTACAAAGATTCCCCGTCATCTTGACGAATCGTCATGATGCCGTTCCTCAATTTCTGGGTCTTTTCAGGAGGAAAGTATTGCTGCATGAATTGTTCAGATAACTCTGCCAATGTAGTGATAGAACCTGCGGGTTGTGACAGAAGCCAAGTCTGGGCTTTGTCCCGCAATGAGAATGGGAAGAGTCTTAAACGGATAGCATCATCTGAGATACTCGTAATCCTAAAAGTGACTAAAACCTCTAAGAAAGCAGCAATATGTCGGCCTGTATCCTCGTGCTCCAGTCCACTGAACTGCACCAAATTCTGTATCATGTTAACGATACTCGATTTGATTTCAAAGTTTTCCGCAAACACCGGTGGTCAGACAATACTCGATGCAAGTCTGTCTCCTCCAGGACACCCGCTATCGTTCAGCGGGATATCATCATCCGCCTTGATGACCACGCTCTCCGCGTCTGACCCTTCGTGGTCAGACGGATCCACCCTCGCCTCGTCTTCTGGAACCTCAATAACAGGAGTGGAACTAAGAATGCTAGAAACTAGACGCGACTGATGAAGTCTAATTCTTTCGCTTCTCCGCAAGATACACGCCACTTTCTTCGAAAAATCACCAGAAGGCCTGGGGTTCGTGGACATCAACCTGCAATCAAAGAATGATACAATTGCAGCAGGCGAAATAGATAACTAAGCCGAAAAACAAAAAAATAAAGAAAAATAAATATTAATTCCATAAATACATACAAAAATACTGTAAAGCTATGTACTTATAAAAATCAAATAAATGCCAATAAAATCAATAAAATGAGCAGAAATAAACAGACAAAGAATAAAACAGCCCAAATAGTAAAATCAACAATTAGTTCAAATACGAACAAATAAATCAAATAATGAATCAATCAAATTCATAGACAAATTAACTAATCCAATATTCAATAAATTAAATCTATCAACATCCTAAATGAATGAATAATCAATCAAATCAATCCTATAAGCATAAAAATGAACAAATATATGTGCGAACCTATAAACCAATCAAAAATCAATCAAATATATCAACAAACAGATAAATCTAATAAATTATCAAATAATCATATATGCAAATAAATGAACAAATAAAGAATCAACAATGTATAAACAAGTATTCATAAGCATGTACACGGTAAAAAGTTGACTCGGTTCGTTCCAAAATCTCGTCACGTCCTCGGAAACGACGCTAAAAACTTGACGTGGCTTCGAGTACGCATAATTTAGCATTGATTTTACACACATTTTGCTTTAATATTTATAAAAATGGTTTAGACCTTAACATTAAAACACACACAAAAAGGAAAGTGTACCCTGTCATATATGTAGTATGCACAGATAAGAACCAGATATCGATCCATGGACGCGCGCGGAGCGATTGTACTAAAACTGTATCCCCGATTTACCAGTAAAAGATAAGATCGCTATTCCATTTTACCAACTTTGAACACAGATCTACTAAGATCGCTATTTTCACCAAAATAACTAGCAAAGATAATCAACCGTGTCAAAGATCAGTAACAACACCATTAGGTAGCGTTTGGTATGATGGAATGGAAGTGGGAATGGAATGGACCATTACGAGGTAATGAACAATAGTGTGTTTGGTTGGATAAAGGAATGGAATCACCCATTCCATAAGGCATTCCATTCCCTCAAAACCATTCCATCCACCCCATGTTTTTTTCATTCCATCCCTCATTCACCATTTACTAACAACACCATAACCCACCACCATCGTCACCACCCACCACCGTTGTCACCACCACCCACCACCGTTGCCGCCACCACCCACCACCGTCCCGTCGATACCAACCACCGCCGTCTCTACCACCTGCCACCTTCACTCACCACAATTTCCTTTACCTACCACTACCGCCACCACCCACCACCACCCACCGCCGCCGCCACCTCCACCACCACCGCCATTACTCACCATCGTCACCCACCCACCATCACCGCCATCCACCTCCACATCCTCCTCCACCCATCGCCACCGTTGCTGCCACCCACCACCGCCGTTACTACCACCCACCATTGTCGTCGCCACCCACCACCACACCACCGCCACCCACCACCACCTACCATCACCCTCAGCAACCACCACCCACCACCGCCACTACTCACCATTGTCGTCAACCCACAATCACGACCATCCACCTCCACCTTCCACCGTCGCCGCCACCACCCACCACCGCCGCTACCGCCACATATCACCACCCATTATCACTGCCACTGACCACCACCCACCACCGATTATATTTCTTCATCTTTTCCTACCTATCCAACAACACAAAGTAATGTTTTTTTTTTCATTCTCACATGGCAACCAAACAAGACATGGAATGGTAATGATCCATTCCATTACCTTGTCCATTCCATTACCTCATCCATTCCATTCTCTCATCCATTCCATTACCCCGCACCAAACTGACCCTTAAGCTTTTTAAACCCTTTTACGTGCCGATAAGCATTTCTAATCATTATTCGACTAACTTTAACCAAACCATTACCCGGTTACAGTTTCATGGTGTAAACTTATTAACAAGTTAACTAGTTTACTACCGATCGATTAAACGGACGGTTTTTCAACATGTATCCGACTAACACAAACAGTAATCATCAAAGTCAATCAAACGTAACTACAAATCCATTAACAATGAAACAAGGTTGCATTATGATCATCAAGATTAAAACATGAAAAACGCTAATATCATACAACACATGATTAAACAACACAAACGATTGTTTTTACATACTAAATACTAGTGTTTTTGCCTGTAGGCGTACAATCTATAAGATAAACATCACATACAAACCAAAATATTCGGACTTGAACAACTTAATAGTTTATAGATCAAACCATAAATCTTGAATGTGAAGGATTTGATGATGATTAGATGATCCAGATGAGTTCCCGAGCTTGTTCCTCGCCTTTACAGCAGTTATTCGGCCCTAGAAATCGCCCTAAATCGCCCAGAAAATACCCAACATTTGATTAGTGAGTTTTGCTCTATTTTTATAGAAGTTTTGGTTTTGTGCACGGTCGTGCACATAAAGTGCACGGTCGTGCACTTTAACTTTTGACGTGACAGGAAAGTTAGCTATTGGTTCCTGAAAATATCTTGGGTCTCGCACGGTCGTGCGGATCAGGTTGTGTCCGTGAATAAGGGCTGCGCTGCCTGGTGCACTGGCAGTGCAGCGGAGGAAAGTGGATCGCACGGTCTGGTGCACGGGAGTGCTGATCAAGATTCCCGAGAACCTGAGTCGCACTGGAAGGTGCACTGCCAGGGCAGCCTATTGTTGCAAGCCAAATAGACCCGCACGGTCATGCACAAACTTTGCACGACCGTGCACATGGTTCAAACTCGTCTGATTCTGCAGCAACTGTCCGTTCAGTCCAAATTTCGTCTGATTTCTTCGACTTTGTCTTTGGGGCATGTTTAAGACCTGCAATAAACATATAAAGTGGTTAAGTACCGAATTCGTGCAATTATGGTCGAAAACGTGTAATTTGGGAGTTTAATCGGGGATTTATATATGTATATTTTAACGTATAACAATCCCTTAGAAACATAAGAAATACCCTTCCATAACAAGTAAGATTCACTCCTTGTGGGAATAAGTGAGCCGCCCCTTTAGGTCCCATGTAGGATCAAATCACCATTTTTCTAACTATGCAACATCATGATGATTAAAGACCAAGTGTTATGTCAAGGGTTAATCCAAGAGATTTAGCACCAAAAGTAGATAGATTTCCTAAACCTCACTACCCATGCTAAGATGCTTACCCAAAACAAACATATTGACTCTTCTTGGAGCAGCCAAACCGTCGCCCCCCTTATAACCCTTTAATTCTTTTTTTTAAACATAGTCAACTCCAAGATGATCTCTTGTGTTGTCACTTATGCTAGATCTCCACCCAACATCATCACGAGATTTGTCAAACTTAAGATATGATTTGGACTTAAGATTATGTTGGTAAGATTTGGGACAAGATTAGATATTATCCAAACATGGCAAGAATCTTAATCTCCCACTTATCCATAGAAGTTGACCTTCCTATTTGAGAATAAACCTTCTACTAACCAACATTTCTTTCCCTCCCCCACCTCTCTCCCACTCTCGTATCTTTCTCTCTCTATCTCTCACTCTCGCTGCCTCTCTCTTTTCTCCTCCCCAATATATAGAGACCTTGGATGAACATTTCACTTCACACCACACCATAACTTACTCTCTAAACACACACACACACACACACACACACACTCAATCTCTCCCTAGTTCCAAGCCCTCCTAGTAAGGTAAGAACATACATCCTATCTTTTGTTTCTATAGTTATTGTTTATCTACATACACTAGTTCTAGTTCATGTACAGTGTTCGCCCATACTTATGATATAGATGCCATGTTTAGGCATACACTACTCTAAATCTCAACTTATAAAAGCTAGCTTTATGAAAACACATTGAATCTTGGATACATATATATGTATGCGAGATGTAGGTGTGTATAGATATACATGTTTTGTCACTAGTACTAGTATAATGAGTTGTTTAACCTATAGGTGTACATATGTATGAAAGTAGAACATGTATGTTTGTACTTAGGAGTATACGCGTGTGTGTATATATATATGTGATAGGTATGTGCATGACAAAAATATAAACATAGGTATTAATGTGTATGGATTACCAAGGTGCATATATATTTGGGTATGTATGTATGTACAAGTGTAGTCTCATGGACATGAAATACCAATGGTTATACAATGAAATACACATGTATAGTTATATATATATATATATATATATATATGTACACGTATGTATGTATGTATGAATACTCACATATATGTGATGCTTGTGTGTACCCATGATGTATATCAAGTATAGTTGTAAATGATACATCACGCTTTAAACAAAAAGACATATGTTTTACAACTAATAACATGTATTAGGAACCAAGATCTATTTTTCCTAACAAAACTACTATTTTCAAACAACATAAATTTCACCAAGATTTACTAAACTAAGGAATCGCACGAGTTTGGGTGAGTCACGAGTACCATGGACCTTTTCGATAAATCTAAGGTACCCATGCGTGTATATAGGAAGTATAAGTCAGAATACCGAGTTGTAGGACATACACTCTTGCTAGACTACACACGGACTTGTGGTGAGTTTTCACGGCCCCCTTTTTACTGTTTTGTATTTTGGGGAAAAGCATGCATTGATTACTAGTTATAGAATGAATTTGTATGTGCGTATTAGGATCGAAAACAAACAAAGATTGATCAAACAAGTTAGTTTTAGGTGCGGAAACCCTAAAACTATCACAAAGTAATAATCAAACAGATTCAAACACGCAGATTGTAACATTACGCAATTAATACTTGTACGTTACGCATGACATTAATAAAAAAACGTCAAGTTTCATTTTATACTTCGCATTTATTATTTTTGTCGCGATTATGGAACCCTAATACTATATATAATATTATATATATGTGTGTTATTATATAATTGTATCAAAAAATAAATTGCCTTGGCCGGGGTTCGAACCCGCGCCAAAGGCCGGTCTGATCCAACACACGAGCACAAACCAACTGGGCTAGCCTTCTTTGTTGAAATAACCCGGACACCTTATTATCTTATACGCGTGTTTAATCCTCACAGTTGACAAGGAAAGTCAACTGTGGGATTCCTTGTTGATCAATCCTTCGAATTAACGTATGATTATCCTATATTTGGTAAATTAGTGCAATAACCGGCCCAATACAACACAATTACACGTCAATAACACGGCAATCGTTGACCCATTTGATTATTAAACGCGTACGTATTCAATTGGAAGTCAAACATTCCAATTAACCCTAACCCTAATCATCAGTATAAATTGAGGGTCTGCGAAGCTTAACAACTCGCTCACAACTCTCTCTCAATCTCTATTTCTCTCTAATTCGCTCTGATTATTGCAATTTTGTTCGTGGTTTGACTTTATCTTTGACCCGACGTTTGCAAACAAATCAACATTGTGAGTATGTTTTCTTTTGTGGGTTTAGTTCATCGGCATTCCAGAAACAATAGCCCTAACATTAATCGGGCTATTGTTGTCTTAATCGTTCAATTGAATAATCTAGGGTTCGTTGTTTATTAATTGGGGATAAACTTGGTTATGCATCGTGTATTTAATAAATTTTGAAATCAGAACCATCACAACCACTGGCCTAGGCCAAGTGGTTGTGACTCTGGCCCTCCACAGAGGTCACCCGGGTTCGAGTCCCGGCTCTGACCGGTTTTTGTTCATTATTTTCTTTTCTATCTTTTAAAACAAACAATTAATTATATATATATATTAATCCTTTTAATCATTTAAATTCTTTTTAAAATACCTAAACTATTTTATAAACTCTAAAAAAATTATAATTGTTTAATCTGTAATAAAAGTTTTATTTGTAATTTTTATTTTCCAGAAAATCATTTATTTAATATTTATAATAATTAAATCATTTTTATACTATTATATTTATAAAAATCCATTTATATATCAAAACAGTATTATTAAATTTCCCAAAATTTATCCTGACTTTTTATAAAGTCAACCTTTACTGAAATAATTTTTAAATCAGTAAAATCATTTATTTTATATTTTTAAACAATTTTTGTTAGATTTAATCATAATTAATTCATAATAAATCCAATTTTCATCATTTTTGCACCAAAATTTTATACAAATTATTTTTAATCATTTAGAACAGAAATATGATTTTTAAAATAAGATTTCTTTAATTTTAGTATTTTTGAATATTAAAGTTAATAATTGGCTATTTATAAATAAATAGATTTAAAAATCTATTTTAAATGAAATAATTTTATAAAAATTATTTTATTGCTTCAAACACTTTAATGTGCTCACTCAAAATTCAAATTTTATAAAAAGACTATCTTTCATTAATTATCCAATTTTCCTTTATTAATTAAACATTTTAATTTAAATTTCAACAATTGATTATCCCCAAATCGAAACCCTAGGATACACATATTAGTTAATTAGACTTAGACTTATTATATATTACCTCATTATAGGGTAATATTTGGAATCACTTTGGGCAACACAATTATCATATCTTTTCAACAAGTTAACATTTGCTAAGGTGAGTTTACATAGCCCCTTTTTATTTATCACCATTTTTGGGGTGAAACATGTTATAACATTTTCATTGCAATTCAATCATCAATGTGTCTATGTGTTTTCTATGTTGCATATTGTCTTGAGCATGATTAGAGTAAGCACCATTCTAGCATAATCATTAACATTGATCAGCCGACGGTATACATTGATAGATCTATTGGACTGACAATCCCACCCGGATACGTGCCTCCTACAAAGGTTACGTGGGTGTTTGTTATCGCATAACATATTCATTGGGACCATAAGTGTATGGTATGTATCATTTTATAACAGTCAGCAGGGTTGATTATGCACTCGATTTATTTCTAATATGTTCTCACATATGGGATAGATTAACATGGCACATGAATTGCATAACATTTTATTCATTTTATCATCAAAAACCTATGTAATTCTCACCAACTTATGTTGACCCAAAATACTTTCAAAATTAACATGTTTCAGGTAATAATGAAGCTGAGGCTTGAGTTAGCATGAGGATTTATCTTGAAGTTTATTTAAAGTCATTGAAGTTATTATTTGATGTTATGTATTTGAATTCTTAGACATTATTTCACATTTTGGATATTATGTTTGAATAAATTATTTAAAATTTATATTATACCATGTGCTACTGAAAACAATCATCAATACGTGGCACCCCGATGTTTCCGCCATCGGTTGGGGTGTTACAGATTGGTATCAGAGCCTTGGTTATAGGGAATTAGGTTATTAGAAATAATCTAGACTATAACCTTAGGGACTAAAACAGTACTTGCTTCTCCTACTTGTAACCCTAATTGCTTCCCTAATCCTATCCTTATCCTATGCCCTAAACCTACATGTGACTACTCTTAATTGTCTGCTGCAATCCTGATCCACCATTAGATTTATAGGACAAAATCCTCAGGTTTAACCTGAACCCCCTTGAGATCTCGTCGAAGTTCTAGATTTTAATAACGAACACGTGCAATCTGGAAGGGTGAACGCCTGTATTCTGAGTCTTCTGTCTAGGCTGGCATTGCGCATATATCCCAATCAGACGAGGGACCCGGATGCCTACCTGGGAATTCTCGGGATGAGTGTTCACTTATAGGCTAAAGCATGTCTTCATATGTTATTAGAATTTAGAATCTTTGATAAGTCAACGTTTTCGTTTATTCGTTTTAATTAATGAATAAATGATTACATTCCTTATATAAACTCTCATTCATTTCATTGTGTCTATTACAGATCATGCCTCCTCGTCGCAGCACTCGCAACAACAATGGTGAGAACCACGAAGAAGGTGGTGATAACCATAACCACAACCATGACCAAGGTCCTGGTCACAACAACAATGGGGTCGATGCTCAACTGGCTGCGATCATTTCTCAACAAATGGCGCAGCAAATCGCAACTCTGGTTCCCAATTTACTTGCTCAGGTCATCCAATTGAATGGGAATGGTCACAACGGGAACGGGAATGGCAATGGCAATGGTAATGGACCCCAAGCTTGCACCCTCAAACATTTCAACTCTTGTAACCCTCCAAAGTTCAGCGGTGAAGAAGGAGCTACTGGACTTCTCCAATGGTTTGAGGGTATTGAGAACACCTTCATCAACAGTGAGTGCCCCAACAATTTCAAGGTTCGTTACGCCATGAGTGTTCTCCATAAACGAGCACTCACATGGTGGAATGAAGAAAAGCGTACTCGTGGGGCCGAGGTTGCTCTTGCTATGACATGGGACCAGGTCAAAGAGATCATGAAGGAGGAGTTCTGTCCTCGCAATGAAGTTAAAAAGCTTGAGGATGAGTTCCACACCTTGGCTCAAGATAGTGGGGAAAACCTTGCCTACAACACCCGCTTTCATGAGCTTAGCTTATTGTTGCCTCACAAGGTTACTCCTCTGCCGGTAGCCATCGAAAAGTACATCGGTGGTCTGCCCATGCAAATCCAGGACACTGTTTGGGGTAGAAATCCTGCAACTCTGGAAGAGGCCAAACGTCTAGCGGCCACTCTTACTGATAATCATGTGAAGAACGGTACTCTAGTTCGCAAGGGCACTAAGAAGACTGTTGCCAAAGACACTCCACAGCCTGCAATTGAAGTCAAGCCTGAGACCTCAAGCAACAAAAAGCGCAAGGCTAGAAACTATATGGTTGCTGCTACTCCACCTGCCGCCCAAAACCCAGCCAAGAAACCATACACCGGACCTCACCCCCTGTGCAACACTTGCAAGTATCACCATCCCACACAGGTGCCATGTCGATTCTGTACTAAGTGTCAAAGATATGGTCACCTGGTGAACGTCTGTCGATCTCCTGCTGCCCAAGACAACAACAACCCAGCTCCCAACCAACAAAACAACAGGCCTACTCGTGGTCAATGCTACGAGTGTGGTAACCCTAATCACTACATCAACAACTGCCCTAACCGTAACCGTAACCAAAA
This sequence comes from Ambrosia trifida, assembly GCA_028751855.1. Classification (NCBI taxonomy): domain Eukaryota; kingdom Viridiplantae; phylum Streptophyta; class Magnoliopsida; order Asterales; family Asteraceae; genus Ambrosia; species Ambrosia trifida. The sequence continues at coordinate 159,711,965 of CM054123.1, read as the reverse complement.
CCAAAACCAAAACCAGAACCGCAACCAGAACCAAGGTGCTCGAGGTCGCGCCTACAATCTCAACGCTAACCAGGCTCGTGACAACAACGAAGTGGTGAATGGTACGTTTCTCATTAATAACCACTATGCATCCATATTATTTGATTCAGGAGCTGATAAGTCATTCGTGTCACTGAAGTTTGAACCTTTACTTAACTTACCCCACACTAATCTAGAAGACCCTTTTGTGGTAGAGGTAGCTAACGGGAAGTCTATTTCGATCGGTTCTATTATTCGTAACTGCTTGTTGAATCTCGATGATCATACCTTCCCTATCGATCTCATTCCCATGTATCTTGGTAGTTTTGATATTATAGTAGGCATGGACTAGTTGTCAACTCATCGTGCCGAAATTCTGTGCTTCGAGAAAGTCATACGCATTCCTCTCGAATCTGGTGAGATTTTGAAGATCTATGGTGAGAAACCCTGTGGTGAGCTTAAGCTTATGTCTTGTACTACTGCACAAAAGTACTTACGAAAGGGGTATACAGCCTTCTTAGCTAATGTGATAGAGAAGAAGGACAAAAGCAAAAGTATCCAAGACATTCCTATTATTCGAGACTATCCTGAAGTCTTTCCAGAGGATTTACCTGGTTTGCCTCCTGCTCGACAAGTGGAGTTTCGTATTGATCTTGTTCCTGGTGCTAATCCTATTGCTAAAGCTCCTTATCGTCTTGCACCCTCTGAGATGCAAGAACTTGCTAGTCAATTACAGGAACTTTCTGATAAAGGGTTCATTCGCCCTAGTTCTTCTCCATGGGGAGCCCCTGTCTTATTCGTTAAAAAGAAGGATGGTTCTCTTCGGATGTGTATTGACTACCGTGAACTCAACAAACTCACCATCAAGAATCGTTATCCGCTTCCTAGGATTGACGATCTCTTCGATCAACTTCAAGGAGCAACCCACTTCTCGAAGATTGATCTCCGTTCTGGTTATCATCAGCTTAGAGTCCACGATGAAGATATTCCCAAGACGGCCTTTCGCACTCGCTACGGTCACTATGAATTCATGGTTATGCCTTTTGGGTTGACCAATGCTCCCGCAGTATTTATGGATTTGATGAATCGGGTTTGTAGACCTTATCTCGACAAATTCGTGATCGTTTTCATCGATGATATTTTGATTTACTCCAAATCAAAATCCGATCACGAGCAACATCTTCACTCTATCTTGAGTCTCCTAAAGAAAGAACAAATGTACGCCAAGTTCCCCAAATGTGAATTTTGGCTTAAGGAAGTTCAATTTTTGGGACATGTCATTGATATGAACGGAATTCATGTTGATCCTGCGAAAATCGAAGCTGTGAAGAATTGGAGTGTTCCTACCACTCCAACGGAAGTCCGTTCTTTTCTTGGGTTGGCTGGTTATTATCGTCGATTCATCGCCAACTTCTCCAAGATCGCTGTTCCTCTCACTACCTTAACTCACAAGGGTAAACCCTCTGAGTGGGGACCTAAGCAAGAGGAAGCATTTGAAACTCTTAAGCTGAAACTCTGTGAAGCTCCTGTCTTATCTCTACCTGATGGTAATGATGATTTCGTGGTCTACTGTGATGCATCAAACCAAGGTCTTGGTTGTGTTCTCATGCAACGAGGAAAGGTTATTGCTTATGCGTCTCGACAACTCAAGACTCACGAGAAAAATTACACCACCCATGATCTTGAATTGGGCGCTGTTGTCTTTGCACTCAAGATTTGGAGACATTATCTCTATGGGACCAAATGTGTGGTGTTCACGGACCACAAAAGTCTCCAACATGTCTTCGATCAAAAGAATCTTAACATGAGGCAACGACGTTGGGTTGAATTACTTAACGACTATGATTGCGAAATTCGCTACCATCCTGGCAAAGCGAATGTTGTGGCTGACGCACTTAGTCGTAAAGAGCGTGTCAAACTCCAATGTGCGAGAGTTCGTACTGATCTTCAGGATCGCATCCTCCAGGCTCAACACACCTCAGTCACCCAAGGTAACATGTACGATGAAATGTCTTGTGGTGCTGAGACTCAACTTGAGACCAAACCCGATGGTCTCCTTTATTTCCTTAACCGACTGTGGATTCCCGACCGTGATGATCTTCGTACTTTTCTCATGAACGAGGCTCATAAGTCTCGTTACTCTATTCATCCTGGTGCTGACAAGATGTACCAAGATCTTCGTTATTCTTATTGGTGGCCTGGTATGAAGAAAGACATTGCTCTATTCGTCGCAAAATGCCTCACTTGTTCCAAGGTTAAGGCTGAACATCAACGACCATCTGGTATGCTTGAACAACCAGAGATTCCTGTCTGGAAATGGGAGAGCATAGCTATGGATTTCATCACCAAACTCCCTCGCACACCCAAAGGTTTTGACAGTATTTGGGTAATCGTCGATCGTTTGACCAAGTCCGCTCACTTTCTACCTATTCGCGAGAAGTATTCTGTGGAAAGGTTGGCAAAGATGTACGTAAGTGAAATCGTATGTCGTCACGGTATACCTTTGGACATTATTTCTGATCGCGACGGTCGTTTCACCTCTCACTTTTGGGGATCTCTACAAGATGCTTTGGGTACCAAGTTGAACCTGAGCACTGCTTATCACCCTCAAACGGATGGTCAGACTGAACGAACCATCCAGACACTTGAGGACATGCTCAGGGCGTGTGTCATCGATTTTGGTGGCGCATGGGATTCTCATCTTCCTTTGGTTGAGTTTTCATACAACAACAGTTATCACGCCAGCATTAACATGGCTCCTTTTGAAGCACTCTATGGTCGGAAATGTCGTTCACCTGTCTGTTGGACTGAGGTTGGTGAAGCTCATATTACTGGACCCGAACTAATCCAGGAAACCACAGACAAAATCCAGCTTATTCAGGATAATCTTCTCAAGGCTAGAAGTCGCCAAAAGAGTTATGCTGATAAACGTCGTAAACCCTTGGAATTTCAAGTTGGGGACCTTGTGCTACTTAAGGTATCCCCTTGGAAAGGAGTAATTCGTTTCGGTAGAAAAGGAAAACTAGCTCCTCGTTACGTAGGCCCCTTCAAAATTCTTGACAGAGTTGGAAAAGTGGCTTACAAGCTTGATCTTCCACCTGAGCTAAGCAATGTTCATCCGACCTTCCATGTTTCGAATCTCAAGAAATGCTTAGCAGATGAGAACCTGCATGTTCCTCTTGAGGATGTGCAAATTGATGAAAGCATGCACATTATCGAGAAACCCGTCGAGATTGTTGACACTGGAGTCAAGAAACTCAAGCGCAGTCGTATTCCGATCGTTAAGGTTCGTTGGGAATCTAAACGAGGCCCAGAGTTCACTTGGGAGCGTAAAGACCAGATGAAGTCGAAGTATCCGCACCTTTTTCCACCAGACTCTCCAACTCCAACTTCGGGACGAAGTTCCTAAAAGTAGGGGAGACTGTAACATTACGCAATTAATACTTGTACGTTACGCATGACATTAATAAAAAAACGTCAAGTTTCATTTTATACTTCGCATTTATTATTTTTGTCGCGATTATGGAACCCTAATACTATATATAATATTATATATATGTGTGTTATTATATAATTGTATCAAAAAATAAATTGCCTTGGCCGGGGTTCGAACCCGCGCCAAAGGCCGGTCTGATCCAACACACGAGCACAAACCAACTGGGCTAGCCTTCTTTGTTGAAATAACCCGGACACCTTATTATCTTATACGCGTGTTTAATCCTCACAGTTGACAAGGAAAGTCAACTGTGGGATTCCTTGTTGATCAATCCTTCGAATTAACGTATGATTATCCTATATTTGGTAAATTAGTGCAATAACCGGCCCAATACAACACAATTACACGTCAATAACACGGCAATCGTTGACCCATTTGATTATTAAACGCGTAAGTATTCAATTGGAAGTCAAACATTCCAATTAACCCTAACCCTAATCATCAGTATAAATTGAGGGTCTGCGAAGCTTAACAACTCGCTCACAACTCTCTCTCAATCTCTATTTCTCTCTAATTCGCTCTGATTATTGCAATTTTGTTCGTGGTTTGACTTTATCTTTGACCCGACGTTTGCAAACAAATCAACACTGTGAGTATGTTTTCTTTTGTGGGTTTAGTTCATCGGCATTCCAGAAACAATAGCCCTAACATTAATCGGGCTATTGTTGTCTTAATCGTTCAATTGAATAATCTAGGGTTCGTTGTTTATTAATTGGGGATAAACTTGGTTATGCATCGTGTATTTAATAAATTTTGAAATCAGAACCATCACAACCACCGGCCTAGGCCAAGTGGTTGTGACTCTGGCCCTCCACAGAGGTCACCCGGGTTCGAGTCCCGGCTCTGACCGGTTTTTGTTCATTATTTTCTTTTCTATCTTTTAAAACAAACAATTAATTATATATATATATTAATCCTTTTAATCATTTAAATTCTTTTTAAAATACCTAAACTATTTTATAAACTCTAAAAAATTATAATTGTTTAATCTGTAATAAAAGTTTTATTTGTAATTTTTATTTTCCAGAAAATCATTTATTTAATATTTATAATAATTAAATCATTTTTATACTATTATATTTATAAAAATCCATTTATATATCAAAACAGTATTATTAAATTTCCCAAAATTTATCCTGACTTTTTATAAAGTCAACCTTTACTGAAATAATTTTTAAATCAGTAAAATCATTTATTTTATATTTTTAAACAATTTTTGTTAGATTTAATCATAATTAATTCATAATAAATCCAATTTTCATCATTTTTGCACCAAAATTTTATACAAATTATTTTTAATCATTTAGAACAGAAATATGATTTTTAAAATAAGATTTCTTTAATTTTAGTATTTTTGAATATTAAAGTTAATAATTGGCTATTTATAAATAAATAGATTTAAAAATCTATTTTAAATGAAATAATTTTATAAAAATTATTTTATTGCTTCAAACACTTTAATGTGCTCACTCAAAATTCAAATTTTATAAAAAGACTATCTTTCATTAATTATCCAATTTTCCTTTATTAATTAAACATTTTAATTTAAATTTCAACAATTGATTATCCCCAAATCGAAACCCTAGGATACACATATTAGTTAATTAGACTTAGACTTATTATATATTACCTCATTATAGGGTAATATTTGGAATCACTTTGGGCAACACAATTATCATATCTTTTCAACAAGTTAACATTTGCTAAGGTGAGTTTACATAGCCCCTTTTTATTTATCACCATTTTTGGGGTGAAACATGTTATAACATTTTCATTGCAATTCAATCATCAATGTGTCTATGTGTTTTCTATGTTGCATATTGTCTTGAGCATGATTAGAGTAAGCACCATTCTAGCATAATCATTAACATTGATCAGCCGACGGTATACATTGATAGATCTATTGGACTGACAATCCCACCCGGATACGTGCCTCCTACAAAGGTTACGTGGGTGTTTGTTATCGCATAACATATTCATTGGGACCATAAGTGTATGGTATGTATCATTTTATAACAGTCAGCAGGGTTGATTATGCACTCGATTTATTTCTAATATGTTCTCACATATGGGCTAGATTAACATGGCACATGAATTGCATAACATTTTATTCATTTTATCATCAAAAACCTATGTAATTCTCACCAACTTATGTTGACCCAAAATACTTTCAAAATTAACATGTTTCAGGTAATAATGAAGCTGAGGCTTGAGTTAGCATGAGGATTTATCTTGAAGTTTATTTGAAGTCATTGAAGTTATTATTTGATGTTATGTATTTGAATTCTTAGACATTATTTCACATTTTGGATATTATGTTTGAATAAATTATTTAAAATTTATATTATACCATGTGCTACTGAAAACAATCATCAATACGTGGCACCCCGATGTTTCCGCCATCGGTTGGGGTGTTACACAGATCATCATTTTCAATCAATTTCATTCATAAAACACTTGATTACACTTAGAATAATGATTACAATCAAGGTTTAAATGTAAAACAAGTTTAACAAAATCTAGAGAGAGTTTTCAGAAAGAGGAGGGAATAATAATCATCAAAGTTTCATTCAAAAATGAACTTAACCTATTTATAGGCCTGCACATTCGCCCAAATCATCCATGCGAATGTGCAGGTTCGCCCACATTGACCGGTCGAACCAAGTTCTTCTATAATTTAAGTCTTCATTCGTATAAACATCTTCCTTCGCACCTTTATATCCTCCTTCGCACCATTAAACTCACTCCTTCGCACCTTCGACATTAACAAACCAAAATGTGTTTTACAATCCAAAGCTCTAGTCGCACTTATGCATCTACAAACTCCCCCTCGACTATTTCTTGGATTGTGTTCGTCGTTCTTCGTCCAACCTTTTGTTCCACATTCTGATATGCCTTTGAATCATTTGTTCTCTGGTCAACACCGGTTCCTGAAATTGTTGTTGTTTCTTCGTTTTCAGCTCTGGCACCTTCTGCTTCTCCACATACTTTCTCAATTTCACATCATAATCACATCCGACATTAATATCAAACGCAAAGCACAGAAATACCACACGTTGGTACTTTCCTGCTTGCTCAGCATCTTTTGCATCTGAGTAGATCGGATTATAGAATAGCATGATGATATCCTCATGTGAACAGTTTATCAACCACATGGGATCAAAGATATGCACTTTCTTATAATTCGACTCACCATCCTTCAACACGATCACGGCCTCTGCAATCTTCCAATCATAATACCACCGGATGAAGTCTTTGGCAAAGTGTTGCGGAATAGGCATCAAAGGAATCTTTTTCAACACTTTCGGTGGTTTGTATTTCAAAGTCACCTTGGGCGTAACAGTTATCTGATCAATATCCTTTTTGTGAACGATTCGTTATGGATATTGTGGTTCAAACAAGTCCCACTTGGTACGGCTTTCTCTCGTCATCTTTTCAGCAAAATATGTAATCTGACTATTTGACGCTCCCGTTAAACGGTGACGACAAATGTCTCTGATTGCCCAATATGGAAGGGTCTTCAAGTAATGAAACTTCTCAAAATACAAGATCCCCTTCTCCCATTTCACTGCGAAACACTTTAACTCTTTAACAAACTTCCAGGCCAATGCACGACCTTTGAAAATCTTATTGTGAAGTTTGTAAAAGCTGCCTTGAATGTCTGGTTTCGGACGATTATTCTCCTTTTCTTTCAGCTTCTTTAACAACTCTTTTAAGCTGTCTGATTGCTCGAACCGTGGCTTGTTGTGTCCTTTAAAAATTTCATCTTCAAAAACTTTGCTTTTATCTCTTGCAAGCTTTTCGACATGGTTTAGCAGTTCGTCTGAGAAAGAAAATCCACAATCTTGATTTGTTCTGAAATATTGTGGATATTCGTCGCTCGTAATATCTTCCATCTCAACTTCCTCGAATGCAGGAACATCACGGTCATCCGAGTGATTTCCTGCTTCTTTCTCAGGAATTTTAGGAATAAAATTATCAGCAAGTAATTCTTCTAACGTCTTACCCACTTGCTTTGCTAAACCTTCCATAATTTCTTTCGAAATAGCTGCAGACACTTCCCCATCCTCAAGATCAGGGTCATCATATTCCAATTCGAAGAGTTTATTGTTAGATTCAAATATTTCTGGAAACCTGCTAGTCATGTCTATCGTCCAGACTCGATCGGTTAACATCTGACGATACTTTATCTTATCTTCTTCAGACAATGACTTCAATCTTTCGTTCCAGAAGATATCTTCATCATCAACATTCTCACCAGGAGCTTTCGAGCTCGATTCACCGCCCTTATCCGAATCACGTTTCTCGTAAGAAAACTTATCAACATCATCATCATCATCACTACTATCAAATGCAGAGCCGTCTCCATCACTAGATCCATCATCCGATCCATCATCATCTTTATCATCCTTTTTCTTTGTCTTTGTATCATCACCAGCATCTTCATCTAATTCATCATCTTCCTCTTCATCAGATAATTCGAAGTCAACTTGTTCTTCTTCTCTTTCTTTGTCAACTTCACCAGCTTGAAGTTGAGGAGCCTGAGAATACAAGTTCTTGATCAGATCGTCCATATGCTTGTTATTCTTTTTCAGCTGTTGGTTCTCCTTCTTCAAGACTATTATCCTTCTGGTGTTACGTTGCTCATGTTTCAGCAACTTCTTGTTTTCTCTCTTTAGCTTCTTGATGGTTTTCTTCAAGGTCTCATTGTCATCTGCCGATGTGACTACGACTTCTAACATCTTTTTGTCATTTGACTTTAGCTGTTCAATCTCCATCTGTTGTTTTGTAATCAAATTCATCAACTCAGAAAATCTTTGATTCACAGCAGTCATGATATCACTATCCACCGATACTTTAGTCTTCTTTGGTGGTTCAACAGCGTCAGGCAGTTTTCCTTTCCTGATTTTCTTCAGCACATTATCCAATGCTTCATTCACATCATCCATTGGAATTTCTTCTGTTTGTTGTGTGCTAGATGTTGCTGCTGTCTTCTGTTTCTTTTGAGCAGGTGCTGTAACCGGTGATTTTGAACTTGTAGCTGGCGGCAGTTTCTTACCAGCAATTAACGATTCTATCTCTTTCTTTCTCTTTATACTTGGCTTCTCCTGCTTCTTCTTCTCTTTTCTAGCTTCTTGCACAGGAGAACCAACAAATGTTTCTTCAACATTAAAACTCAAATTTTCAACATCAACGGGAATAGGACTTTTGTTCCCTTGATCTTCTTCTCGTTGGCTATCAGACGCACCAGCCTCAGTGGCCTTGGGCATGGTCGTCACAGTTTCAGCATCAGAATTCCATTGTTCTTCCTTAATTGTCTCTTCTGAATCAATGGAAGCTTCATCAACAAGATTCAATCCCTTTTTCGCCATTCTTTTATTTCTACCTTGAGTTCTCTTCTTCTTTTCTGGTTCAGTAACCTCAATCCTTATCTCTGGTTTCTTGACCTTACCACTCTTAGCGCCTACATTCACCACTTGTCTCTTGCGCTTAGCGTCAGGATCAACATGATGTAACGGATTGTCAGCATCAGAATCACTGTTCGCATTCCTTACAAGCCCCTCACCCGGATCATTATAATCTGCCCTAGCTAGATGACCAAACAAACGTCTAACAGGAGGACGTTCTTCAACAGATAAACCCTTATAGGCTTTCATTCTAGCTAGTGTGTTCAGCGACATGTGTTCCTGAACAACAATATGTTTAGCATCTCTCTTCAACTCTTTGTACTTGTGATCAATTATCATCTGAAGAAAACGAGGATATAATAGAAACTTCAGGTTCCTCGTTCCATTCACAGGTTCCAATAAATGAGACATCAGCATGCCGGAAATATTGAACGGTTTGTTCAATACCAAAGCAACCATCATCGAACTGATGCTCTTCCTCATCAAGTCATAACCTCCCGCAGCAGATCTGAATACATGGATTAAAACATGTGCCAGATATTTGAACTGTGGGCACAGTTTTCCTTTATGTAATGAACCGTCAGTGATAGGTCCGTTATACTTCATCCTGAGAAAGCACTTCCTTTGATCCATGAATGTAAACTCCTTTGGATCGTTCGGATCGTCATCCAGATTCAGCGCTTCTCTTACATCTTCCTCGCACACAATGACTCGTTGTCCCTGGATTCTGCTCGTCAAACAAGATTCGTTCTTCCAGAAGTCTAATTTAGCATTAGACCAGAATTCCTGAATCATATCACGATAGATCACTGTCGGAGTAGCAATGGCATCAATTACTCTACTCCGCTTCAAGAACTCAATAATCCCAACAAATTCCGTGTGCTTCTTCACGTCGCCAAGATATGCACAACAGTTGTGCGCATTCTCAAAATCAAGCTGCTTTGAGGGCTGAGATGAGGATCCTGCCTGTTTTGTAGTCTTCTGTTGTTCAGTCATTGTTAGATCTGCAAAACAAATCAAGAAACATGTTAAAAACGGACAAAATAAACAAAATTGAAAATTTTGGTCAAAACTTTTTCCTTCGCCCAAACGGGGTACGAAGGTGAAATTTTATAGGTACGAATGAGAAACTTTTGGTACGAATGTAGTGATTTTAATAATAAAATTTCATTCGCCCATTTAACTTCTCTTTCGTCCAAATTTAGTTCTTCCTTCGCCCATTCGAACTGGTCGAAGGAGACAGTTCATATTTTTGAAAAATCAATTTTGAATTTTAAGGATCCTGAACATGTCCATTTGATTAAAATGGGACCTAATAGTGCCGATAATCAATCCTAGACTAACAGATTCTTCAATTGTTGATTGTGTTTGTGTTTTCACCCAAAAACTAGGGTTTATACACTGATTACACAATCTGGACTGTTTTAAACCCTTGTTTTGATCACATCTCCCCCTAAAACTCACACACAATCAACCCTGACCATCAATTGGTATTATTATGTTGATTAAAAACAAGTTTAGGCAGTTAGGGCTCGTAATAGAGAAACAGAGATTAAACTGCTGAATCCATGTTGAATACCTGTAAAACTGATATGAAAAGGATCAGTGAAAACTCGCGAACACAATAGAACGATTTATAATGAAAAAGCAACAAGGTGAGGTTACAAGTGAAAATCTGGAAAAAAATTATAAGTGGGTTCGAATGAGACACAGGATATATATAGACCTGTACGTTCGCCCAATTTGTTCATACGAAGGAGAAGCTTTTCTCTCCTTCGACCCTATTGAAAGGGTTCGAATGAGGTAAAAGGGTTCGAATGAAATAATCATCAGGAACACTCTTCTTCGCCAAACAAAGCATACGAATGAACAAGTGAAATCCCACATTCGACCAAACGAATGGGCGAATGAGAATTGGGATTTTTGAAAATTTTCAAAATCTCAAAAACGAGTCCCGGTTCAATTATTTTCCAAATTTTAAGCATCCAACATTCATGTTTTCACATTTTAAAAGTTACAAAGCTCAAATGGTGTATCAAGATTTAGAAAATCGACATCAACCACCATCAGTTATCAAAAATAAGATGAAAAAGAAAAATCTTTTTGGATTTTCTAAAATTTATGCTAAAACACACCTAAAATCTTTTTGAGTTTTGTAATTTTTGACAGGAAAAATAAACTGCAAAAATGTAAATGAAAAACTGAAATGTTTTTGGGATTTCCGGTAAAGGGATCATATCAGTTCTTGAGAAATCTGATCACACCGTTGATCTTTTTGAAATTATTATCATTAAAGACAATGTGTGATCTGGCAACTGCTGATATTGTAATCCACATAAACTCACATGCAGACTTTTATGCAGTGCTTTATACTGATACTAATATTTATAGTATATAAACGCAATTGTCTGTGGTTCCCACGCACACGACATACTCCCGTATCAAGAAGTAAATGCACAAAGACTCATTGTAAAGCGTGATTATGCTTTCGTTGTCTGTAATTGTACAAGATATAATGCATTGAGGTATACAGGTCAGCAAATTAATGCAGCAGAGTAACATATGCACTATACCAGGTTGAGGACTGATATTAATCATGATTCGCATCAATGATCAATACGATGTAATAGATAATCTTTGATTATCATATAACATGGAAAGTTCCTCAATTCGGTAACTTTAGGATTTGGCCTATATAGCTCTTTTATAAAGACACCCTGTCTGATCTAAGTCCGTAATGACTTACAGCAGAAGATCAGAGAGGCTATCCCTAGACAACTAATAACATAACGACCCTAAACCTCCGAGGTTTGTACAAATACCCTATCAAACGAAATTACGGTACTAAGACCATATGCCCATGAGGAGTTCATCCACACAACAAATCGTTTGATATGTATGTATCAGGCACGCAGTAATAGGTCTACGAAGCCTATCAGCACATCGCACAGACGCAGACACACGCCCTATATAGCATTACATTATTTAGAATGTGTCAGATCCCCACTGATGTACTATCATTTCCCTTTATACTCCAGGAAATCATTTTAGAATTTTCTGATTTTTATAGATTTTCGAATTTACTGTTCCCAAGGATAAGCTGGAGCATTTCAAATATGTGACTGCCCAGATATCGTTTGTTCACAGAAATCTGACGGCATTAATCTAAGGGAAGAAGATATAGCAGTCAGCAAAGAAATTTTCTAATTTTTATAGTTTTTGAAATTTTTCAATGTTTTTGGATTTTCGAAATTTTTCTGATAAACAGTAAAAAGTTAAACTAAAAAGTGATAGACTGAGGTGGTGATCAGTCCTGTTTTTCTTTAATACCATTAGCTTTCAAAAGATAATCAAATCTGGATTTATCAAAAGCTTTGGTAAAAAGATCTGCGCGTTGATAATCAGTGTGGATTTTGACCATATCGATCAACTCTTTAGCATAACAATCACGAATAAAATGATATTTAATCCGGATATGTTTAGCCTTTGAGTGATTTACTAAGTCTTTTGTTAATGCGATTGCGGCCTCATTATCACAGTAAATAGGGGTTTTAAGAAATTGGAAACCGTAATCCACCATCTGCTGTTGGATCCAAAGAACCTGTGAGCAACAGCTCGATGCTGAAACGTATTCTGCTTCACATGTGGATAGTGCAACTGCGGTTTGTTTCTTGCATTGCCAGGTCACGAGCCTGCTCCCCATAAACTGACATCCAGCCATTGTGGATTTGCTGTCTTTGTCACAGCCGCCCCTATCTGCATCACTAAAAGCGATTAGGTCAAAATTATCATCATGAGGGTACCACAGTCCTTTCGATGGACAACCCTTCAGATATCTAAGGATACGCTTGACAGCTGCAAGATGACTCTGTTTCGGCTTCGATTGATATCGCGCACAAAGGCATGTCGCAAACATTATATCAGGTCTTGACGCTGTGAGATACATCAGAGATCCGACGATTGCTCTGTATGTAAATGGATCAGTCAGCTCCCCCTTAAGGTCAACTCCAATCCCGTGATTGGGCTGTATCGGGGTATCCATCGGCTTCGAATCAACCATCTGGAATCGGCTCAAGACTTCAGAAACGTATTTCGTCTGGTGAATAAAGATCCCCGTTGGTCTTTGCTCCACCTGTAAGCCGAGGAAAAACTGCATTTCTCCCATAGCGCTCATTTCGAACTTTTCCTGCATAACTTGTTCAAATTCTATGCACAGAAGTTCGTTAGTAGACCCAAAAATAATGTCATCAACATAAATTTGTACTAGAAGCAAATCATCTCCTGTTCGTTTCGTGAACAGTGTGCAGTCTACCAGTCCGCGTTTGAATCCTTTCGAGAGAAGATACGTGCTCAGCTCCTCATACCATTGTCTCGGAGCCTGGTGCAACCCGTAGAGAGCTTTGTTTAACACATAAACCTTATCCCGGTGAATAGGGTCCTCAAAGCCCGGTGGTTGACCTACGTAAACTTCCTCTTTGACCACACCGTAAAGAAATGCGCTCTTTAAATCCATCTGATACACCTTAAACTTCTTCCATGATGCAAACGCGAGGAACATTCTGATAGCTTCCAAGCGTGCAACCGGTGCATAGATTTCATTGTAGTCGATTCCTTCAACCTGATGAAAACCTTGAACGACCAAACGAGCTTTGTTTCGTACTATGACTCCTCTGTCATCCTTCTTGCACTTGAACACCCATTTGGTACCAATTTTCTTTCTACCAGGGGGCAAATCTGTTAGGGTCCATACACCAAGTTTCTGGAATTGTAATAACTCCTCCTGCATTGTTTCCACCCAAGCGTCATCCAAAAGAGCATCCTTGTATGTCCGCGGCTCTACCTGCGAAACATAACAAGCAAATGACCAGTCATTCTGAAAACCAGATTTCTGAATTTTGGCATATAAAGCAAGATTGCCAATGTTTTCTGGTGCTTGAGCATTCTTCAGCTGCCCTCTCGTCATCACACTGCTACCAGGATCACCAATAACTTCTTCAAGCGGGTGTATCCGATGTATCCGAGATTCCGGATAATCAGGTACTTGGACTCCCGTCTGAGTTGTCAAATTCTCTATAGAAGCCAGATCATTACCCACATTCGATGTTGAAGCATCAGTAGTAGATGGGTTCACTGGTGGTGTCACTGTAGCGTTGTCCAGAATAGCTTCACTTGTTGCATCATCGTCTTCGTATTCTGATTCGGATGAATTAAGCGATGTAGAAGCTTCTTGGAACACCTCTTCTTCCAATACAGGAGCAGTGGCATCATTAGAAGCTGCTTGGGAGTTTACCGTGATCGGACGCACTAACGGTGAAGTTACGGCGTTTTCGACCTCGTAGTATAATCGAAGTACAGCTTCTTCAACCATGCTATCTAGATTGAATGATTCAAAGAAATCTTTGTAATCAAACATCCAATCTGGTCCTCCACCCTGTACATTTTGTGTATATCTTTGATCTTCGACATTAGCCCACTCCTTGACTTTTCTAGTTCTTTTGTTGAATACCCGTTTTAATGGGGTTGCATATCCAACAAAATAACCTTCTTCAGCCTTTGGTGCAAACTTTTCCGAAGGATTCAGCATTGTACATGGGGCACCAAATGGTTCTAGATACTCAAGATTCGGCTTGCGTCGGTTCAACAGCTCATAAGAAGTCTTACCAAACTTCGTAACTCTCAAAACACGGTTAAGAGTATAACATGCTGCGTAAATAGCTTCGTTCCAGAACATGACTGGAAGATTTGAATCCGCAAGCATAGTTCTCGCCGTCTCTATAAGAGTCCTGTTCTTTCTCTCTGCGACACCGTTCTGCTGGGGTGTATACGGAGCGCTATATTCATGATGAATTCCTTTGTTTGCACAAAGATCCTCCATCTGAGCATTTTTAAACTCCGTCCCATTGTCACTCCGGATTCTTTTAATCTTCAGACCATATAAATTCTCCAGACGTGTAAACAGAACCTTCAAATTGTCAAAAGTGTCGCTTTTCTGATGCAAACACATTACCCATGAAAATCTGGAATAATCATCAGTCACCACAAGACAGTATAATTCTCCGGCATGACTTTTACGTCTGACTGGACCGAATAAATCCATATGCAAACGTTCAAGTGGCAGCTCAACAGAATTAACTTTCTTTGGTCTATGGGATTGCTTGTGCTGCTTGCCCTTCTTGCAACTGATACACTTGTCATTCAGATGGAAGTGTTTGACATTAACTCCTGTGACAAGTTCATTCTTCACAAGCTGATTCATCTTTCTCAAATGTATGTGTCCCATTCTCCTGTGCCACATAATGGATTCTTTTTCTGTAGCCTTGGAGAGGAAACACGTGACTTGGCCATGGGTGGTCATTGCTTTAGACATATCGAGAATATACAAGTTGTTAACTCTCGGTGCCTTCAGTATCACCCACTCTTTTGGTAACTCAAACCCAGGTTTCAAGATATAACAGGATTTGTCATCAAAATACACTGAAAATTGTTTATCACAAATCTGACTAACACTGAGCAAATTATAGTCTATTTGTTTCACATAAGAAATCCGCTCAAATGTTACGACCCCATTGCTTACACTACCCTCCATAGTAATGTAGCCTCCCTTATTTCCAGCAAATGCCACATAACCTCCGTTAATATTTTTGATGTCAAAGAGTAGCGCGAGGTCCCCTGTCATGTGACCAGAAGCTCCACTGTCAACAATCCATAGGCTGCTAACAGGGCCAGCTGGAGCTCCCTGCACATTTAAAGTAGATCAATTAGTTCTTTCGGGGGACCCAAGCCTGTTTGGTCTTGGGTCTTTGAACAGGTTGTTTCAAAGAGTCTTTTGAATCACAAACAACTTAGGTTACTTCAACCCCTTTCTTCTCACTAACAACTTTCTCTTTCTCATTCTTCTCGCTCTGTGAAGTATAGGCTCCTTCAGATTCCTTAGATGACCAAGATTGCTCAGATCGTTTCAAGATCCGAATCTGAGATTTTGAGGTCTCAGTCGGTTTCTTTACTTCGTCTTTAAAAGCAACCTTCTTGGTTACCTTCTCTGATTTAACAGAGACAGGTCCAACTGCTTGTTTACCATTAAGTTTAGGAGTGACCTTTTTGGTATCAGCAGTTGAGTTCATCTGAGACTTCTTACCAGATTTATCAGTGTTCATCCGGTTGCGCTTATCATACGTCATCGGACGATTTTCCCCCTTGTTGTAAAAATTATTTTGATTATGATAAAATTCTTTTTAGGGAAAATGCCGTCTCTGTTGATAGCCATAGTTGTCAACCGGATACTCATGATATTGCCTCATCTCCACCTCGTGCCTTTTGTG
Source organism: Ambrosia trifida (assembly GCA_028751855.1). Lineage (NCBI taxonomy): Eukaryota > Viridiplantae > Streptophyta > Magnoliopsida > Asterales > Asteraceae > Ambrosia > Ambrosia trifida. The sequence continues at coordinate 159,695,724 of CM054123.1, read as the reverse complement.
TCGTACGTACGGGCAGGTGGCAAGTAAATGTCCCCGTTCCCCGCACTTATAACACGCACGGTATTCCTCGTAGTTTTCCTTGATCGGCGACTTGGAAAAACTAGCAATGGGATATCGATCGACCATGCATTGTTTCCTTAAACTCTCAGGAGCTGGGTCCTTCGAGTAAGTCGGTTCAATAAAACTATTTTCTTTATGAACAGGCAAAACAAACTGTGTGACATTGACCTTTGCTTCTTTTTCCGAATAAATTTTGTCTAAAATCTCTTGAGGAATGTCGTTGGTCCTTTCAAATTTCGGGAACCAAATCGTACTTTCCTGCCATATCTTTTCGATTTTTGTAGAATTGACAAATTTAATCGGAAACTCATCATCAGATAAAATCTTATCGGAGCCTTGCATCCGATAGAAGATTTTAACAGGTTTATCACACACTTCATTGCTCACATCATCGTTTTTCTCAGATTTTAATTCATTTTTCTTTTCAACCGGTTTTACCACATTTTTCTCAATTTTAATTTCAACTTTCTTTTCAACCGGTTTTATCACGTTTTTCTCAATCTTCTTAACCTCTTTCTTTTCAAAACTTTTACCCACAAACTTATCATTTTTCTTACCCTCATTTTTGCGATGAGCATTTGCCATTGGATGAATGATCTGAGATGGTGAGACTGGCTCAGTAGTGATTATATGATTTTCATCAGGGATATCACTATCACTTTCAACCGTCTCAGATGACTCATCTTCTTCATCTGAATCATCAGTAGCGACCACACCCTCACTATTTCCCAGTACTGGTCTCACATCAGAATATGGATCCCAGACACTAGAAGTGTTAGGCTCATTTTCTGGTGTGGGGTCAGAATGAATTAAAGTCTCCGGTGGTATTGCATGTAAAGTGTGATTCTCAAACAATACCGGAGATGGAACTGACTTATAGTTTGCACTATTCGTCTGGGAGGGTTCTTCAATGATATGATCAACTACATATGCTATGTGCTTGTAACTTTCTAATTTCTTGTTAACTTTTTCCGCAAAGCACTTGATGGTTGCCATTTCTAATTTAGTGTTTTCCATTTCATTGATGTAATTATTAATGGCAAGTTGTTTAATAGATAATGTCTTTTTCAATTCTGACACATCCTTTTTATAACCATCAAGAACTTTGTTGAAATCTTTTAAGTCCTTTTGATAAATCTGACAGTTGAGTTTTGCACTCTCAAGTTGAACCTTGAGAAGCTTGTTTTCATCAGTCAGTTTTTCAAAATCAGCACATTTGTCACATTTAACACAAGATTGAGTTTCAGAACTTACTGGCTTAGGAGGTTCTGTCATGGCCATTAGAGCAAAGTGAGCTTCCTTTCCTGCAAAGAATTTGGAGTAGTCAATCTTGGTGCATGCATCATCCACCATACATGACTTGCGAGTCATCAGGAAGTCAGCTTCAGCTAGCAATTGGTCAATATCATCATCTAGTGAATTCACACTAGTCTCTGAGTCAGATTCGCTCTCCATATCCGAGTAAGCTGAGTCATATTGATCTCCAACATCGGTGACAGAATCAAGAATCATCCCCGATCTCTTGTCTTCACCTTCAACAATCACATCATCATTCACTTCTTCAATCTTCAACTCCGACACCTTCTCAATCACAACCTCTTCTTCAACTTTCTCATTCTCATCCAACCTCATCTGCTGTGCCACACATGCAACATTCCCAGCAGTGATTTCCTCTACCCCCAATTGCATACCAGTCCAGTCAAAACCTTCATCCTTTTGGATGACAAGTGCTTGGTTTTAAGTATCAGTTTGGTTTTGGTTTTGTGTGTTAGGTGTAGAAATAGGAACAATAGTTCGGTTTGGGTTTTGTTGAGGTTGGTTTTGTGTTGTGGATTGTCTGGTGTTGTTGTTTTGTTGACGGTTCTGATAAGTGTTTTGATTTTGTGGTTGAAAGCTTGATATGTTTGGACTATTGTAAGACACTTGATTCTGGTTTTGGTTTTGTCGGTTTTGGTATGAAGAATTGAAAGGATTTCGGTTACCTTGTTGTGCTGGTTGTGTGCACTCCCTTTTAAAATGTCCCTTTTCACCACAGTTAAAGCAAGTAACCTTTGCTTTGTTGAATCCGTATGTGGTATTGGGAGAGGTTGAGAGATTAGTCCTGCCAGTCTTCTGAATGAAATCAGTGGCTCTCCTCATAATGCTTGCAAAAGCCCACTAAATGTCCATCAACTCCATTTCCTCTTTATCGATTTGAGCATAGTCCTCATTGGTAAGATTATTGTTACCAATTTGACTTGCTACCAAACCGTTGTAAGAAGCGACCATGGCAGATACTAGAGCAACATGCTGTTGAGCAATTTCAACAGTCACATTGTTAAGGTTTGATGTCTCTAACACAATCGGGTTTTGACTTGATTGTGCTTGAGTAATCTGCATCTGGTTCACTTGAGGAGGATATTATTGTTGTTGTTGCTGTTGACTTGATGTATAGCATGCGGCTTGTTGTAATGGTGAAAATGGTGGAATAAAGTTTTGTGTTTGATATGGTTGTTGTGTGTATGATGGTGTGTAGGATGAAGTTTGAGCAAGGTAGTTAATGGGTGCTTTTGTTGGTTCAACAATGTTAGACACACATGCTATGTGAGGTGCAACAGTAGATGTGGTGCTTGAAGCAGAAAGAGAATTAGATGTTCCACTCACATATAAATTAGGATTCTGTGGAATCTGAGCTCTCTTAGCTTTTCTCTTTTCCTCCATCTCTTTGTTTTCCAGCTTTTGGATGAACTCATTAATGGTCCAATACTGGTAAGCATCCTTCTCCTTTAACACTTCGATGTGTTGGTTCCAATAGGGTGGTAATGCATCAGCAAATTTATCAACTAATTCCGACATTGGAATGCTGATCTCATAGCTCGACAATTCAGTGAGCAAATGGCAGTACCTTGGAACCAACTCTTTTAGGGTTTCATTACCCATATAACTGAAGTTTTCAAACTCCTTTCGAAGCTCTTCCATCCTAAGCTTCCTGGTCTTCTCATTTCCATCATGTCGATTTCTCAGCATATCCCAAAGTTGTTTGGATGTAGTGCACGATCCAAACTGATGTAATAGATCAGTGTTGATCGCCTGAGATAGCTGAGAAAATGCTTTCTTCTCTATAGCAAACCTTTTCTTCTCGTCATCCGCCAAATTCTCCAAAGGGATTGGTTCTCCAGTATTCTCCAGAATAGGAGCAACATAACCCTTCACAATCATTTGCCATGCCTCGGCACCTTCAAGTCCTTGTCCCTCAACGTGAATTTTAAACTTCGTCTTCCAAGTGTTATACTCCTTCATGTCCATTAACTTCGGTGGACGATTGCCGCTTCCAGAAGATAGATCATGAATAAGAGTAGAAATAGCGTTGGTCGTCTGGGAATGGACTGCTGCTGCTGCGACTCCCCAATAGTTGTCAATCGGTTGTGGTACTGATTGAACAACTTGTTGTGGTGCCGAACTAGTCATAGCCATATAATTGATCGGCTGTGATGGTTGACTAGTCTTTTGAGCTGCAATGGACCATGGATCTTGTGTTGTCTGCTGTTGTGGTGCTTGAGTAGGTCTAGGCGTTGTTGGAAAGTTCCACATCTTGTCCTGCAAACAATCAATCACGAAAAGATTAAAAATTTTTCAAAACAGGATGTTCCTTTGTATATACGGACGTGCGAAGGAGAAATAAAGTTCTCTTTCGCCCGTTTATAATTGATACGAATGAAAGCTAATCAACAAAAACTCCTTCGACCACTTAGAACTCTCTTTCGACCGTTTATCAACTCCTTCGACCGTTCGATTATGCGAAGGTGAAACAAAGGTACGAATGTGAAAAATAAGCAATCAAAGTCTTCCTTCGACCACAAAAACACCTCCTTCGTACAGAAACACACTCTTTCGACCCAAAGAAATTCCTCTTTCGACCAAACTCTCTCGTTCGACCCCTGTGATTTCAAAAACGGTTATTCTTTGAAAATCAGTTAATTTTGATCATGTTTTTCAAATGTTGATGGATTTTGATGATCTTGATCAGGTTTTGAATCGGATTTGATTTGGAACAACTTTAATAAAGAGAATTATCCAATTTAAACTCGAAATCAAGGTGTAATCGATCAAAATCTTATCACATCAGTTTGTTTATTGAAAACAGAAACATTTTGACCAAAATTGGGTCCAAATCAGCTGAGAGATTATTAATTTGTGGTTGTTTGATCTGAAATGGCTCTGATACCACTTTGTATGTGCGTATTAGGATCGAAAACAAACAAAGATTGATCAAACAAGTTAGTTTTAGGTGCGGAAACCCTAAAACTATCACAAAGTAATAATCAAACAGATTCAAACACGCAGATCATCATTTTCAATCAATTTCATTCATAAAACACTTGATTACACTTAGAATAATGATTACAATCAAGGTTTAAATGTAAAACAAGTTTAACAAAATCTAGAGAGAGTTTTCAGAAAGAGGAGGGAATAATAATCATCAAAGTTTCATTCAAAAATGAACTTAACCTATTTATAGGCCTGCACATTCGCCCAAATCATCCATGTGAATGTGCAGGTTCGCCCACATTGACCGGTCGAACCAAGTTCTTCTATAATCTAAGTCTTCATTCGTATAAACATCTTCCTTCGCACCTTTATATCCTCCTTCGCACAATTAAACTCACTCCTTCGCACCTTCGACATTAACAAACCAAAATGTGTTTTACAATCCAAAGCTCTAGTCGCACTTATGCATCTACAGAATTCCTAGCCGACCGGTGTACATGAGACGATATGTTTAGAGTACTCACTAAAGCCCTCGTATATTAGTTTACCATAACCATTAGATATGGATTTAGCCTAGAAACGCATGAATAGATCTATTGGGTTGACACCCCCTCTCTTGGTTAGTTGCTCTTACCGGATATATACGATAAGAGAGTGTTTGCATTTCTTTTATAATGATACATTGCCTTTATTGTGCGATGTGCGAGGTACCACTTGTCAAGGTTTGGTTATGGACTCATGGTGGTTTATCTTCATTGCTCTTAGCTAGACAATGATGGGTCATTCAAGGATTTCATTAAACTTTACATTTTGTTTATTTCAAAACCCATGAACTCACCATCATTTTGCTGACAAAGTTTTTATGCATGTTTTTCAGGTAACTAAACTATGCATGGAACTTGGGGTATGTTTGGGCATTCATTCACGGCTATCACCTATGGTGTTTTCAAAACTTTTGACCCCGTGATGGGTTTTAAACTGTATCTTGTTATGGTTGTTGTTGTTGAACATGTTTGGTACTTTTATTATTAAATAAAAATGAATGTTTGCTCAAATCTTATGCTTGAAAACCTTTCGTGGTTGCATTCCGTGTTTCCGCCTAGGCGGGGTGTGACATATACACATTTGTTATCACTTTATACGGGATTTCTATGCCAAAGAATTGATTGACATGCTAAAGGCCCACACTGATTACCAACGTGCTGATCTATTTACAAAAGCTTTTGACAAACCACGGTTTGAGTTTTTGTTATCAGCCAATGATATCAAGGAAAAACAGGATTAAATCCTCATCGGTCTATCAAAATTTTCTTTTATTTTTCTTTTCAAAAATTAAAAATCCAAAAAAATATGTTTTTAATTTCAGGGGGAGTACCTATTTAGAAAAGCCAAAAAAACATGTTTTTCTTTCAGTGGGGATCTATCACATGCTAAAGAGTTGCAGAGATATAAATGGCATGTAAATTCTTTGAGTGATGTGCTGATAGGCTTCTTGAACCTAGTAATGTGTGCCTTAGTGATACAAACATAATGAACTGCTTGCTATGTGGATGAACACCTCATGGGCATATGGTCTTGGTACCATAATTTCGTTGGATAGGGTTGCCAAAATAAGAGGTTTCGGTTTGTTATGTTGATAGTTATCTTGGATGGCCTGACTGGTCTTCGGTCGTATTGATTTATAGACCTAGATTCAGTCACGGTATTTAAAAAAGCTGAAAATGCCAAAACCCAAGTTACTGAATAAGGAACTTAAAATGTATGACGATAATCAATGAATATCTAATGCATCCTATCGAATCCATGATGAAAATCATATTTGATATACGGCTAACCTTGGTTGAGTGCACATGTTGCTTTGCAGCATTGATTTGTTGACCTGCCACCTCTGTGCCTTGTACCTTGTAACATACAAATAACTACAATATAACCACAAGCTACAATGAAGCTTTGTGTAACTTCTTGATACGAGAGTATGTCGTGTGTGGGAACCATAGGCAATATGGTTATTAATACACCTAATTCATATTATTTTAAAGCATTACACAACGGTTTGCATGTGAGCTTATGTGAAAAAACAATATCAGTGTAGGGCTATAATTTAGAGGTTTGCGTCTGTCTTGGTCCATTACACATTTTGGGTTATTGGTCTAGTGATTTAGTTGGTTTCGGCCTTTGAGCCCATTATATGTGAGCCGCCCTATGCAACTTCTAGTAGGGGTTCAAAAATTTTTTGGGGTTGCTTGTGGTTTTGCTAGTTGATTGTTATTTGCTCTCTTGTACTCAAACTCGGTGTACCAGACGACTCTCAGAAGTCGTGTGCACCTTTGCAATACAATCATTCTATTTCCATTCTTCCTTGTTATTCTTACATTCAATCTCGTTTTCCGCACTTAATTGGGTGTGTTTGATACACCAGAGAGGATTCTGGACTTACAATAGGTATCAGAGCCTATGTAGTCTTTGGAAGGCTCGGTTCGGTATCAACATGAAGATCAAAAGAGGAAGTTTTTGCTGCTGCATTTTGTCGGTTCAACAGGTTTAAATCGCATCTCGTTTTTAATTTTATTTATCTAATCATTTTCAGTCTTTTAGAATTTTTTGGCAGATTTGTTTTTGTGGAAAAACTTGAAGAACACGAAGAACGCGAAGAACATTTTGAATTTCTTTATTAAAATTGTTGGGTTTAATCTTTTGTTTGGAATTTATGATGTGTTTGTGCAGATTTTTAGTAAGTTTATTACAAGAAATTAAAGAAAATTAATACTTTACTATTAAGCTGGCAAGCTGTCATCGATAACATCAATTCAACTTTGACTATTTCAAAAAGGTAACAGGAGGTCATGTGACTGTTCAAGTAAAAGGTTCAAGCATTTGATTATTATTAAAAAAAAAGAGGCTGTCACTTTCAAGACCAACAATCGAGAACAAAGTTCACCAACTCGTCGAAATCATCAGCCGGAAACTGAACACATCACCGCTCGAGAACTGTCCTTTCATTCGAGAACGAATCTGACTCGAGAACCCAGATCCAAGAACTCTTCGGCACTCGAGAACGCCTTCTACACTCGAGAAGAGCTTGCCACCCGAGAACACATCTGCTTGGAAACCCAAGAGTCAATCGAGAACTCACAAACACTCGAAAACGCACCTTAAAGTCGAGAACGCACTGAACTTCCGAGAACATCTTCTCTACTCGAGAACATCCTGCATACTCGAGAAAACGTAGAGACTCGAGAACGAACCCACCTTGAGAACTACATCACCTTCACTTGAGAACAACCGCTTCTCGAGAACCCACATCTGAAACCACCCGCCACCACTCCACCTCCATTACCTACGCCTCACCAACCCAGCTCCAACCCACCTTCCACCGTCCAAGCAAACCTTTTTCCTAACCATCGGAAACATCAACCACCTCAAAAAACACACCTACACCCCAACTCAAACCCCTACCGTCGACAATCTATTACCTCCGCCTAACCAAGCCACCACAGCCCCGACCCACAGCCACCAACCTAACCACCATTAACCTGGAAACCACCACACACCACCTTCAAAAACCACCTACTCGAAAACCCAGATCCACCTCGGACAAACAACTGTCTGATCTCAAGTGTTTTGATTTCTAGTGTTTTGGTTTGGGTTCGGTAACTTAAGAACAGAGAAGCCATGTTTGTGAAGAGAGATAAGTATTTTAATTGTGTTGTTGAAGAAGAATAGAAAAACAGAGGTGAAGTTAGAGGAGGGAGATAGGAACTTCTGTGTTGTTTCTTCAAGAGGTTGGAGAGAAAGTTTGATGAAAGAGAAAGAAAAGAGTAATATTTTTCTTGTCTTTCGGTGTGCATAATTATCTATATTATCTTATTAAGGGGGAGTGATGGCTACCATTGTAATTTTGTACACCATCCGACTATTACAACAACATGTACAAGTGAACCAAGCTTATATAATAAGGGTATAATTGGAACTTTTTGTACAATTAAGACACTTAAAAGGGTATGAATGTAATTTTATCTTTGATTTTTAGCTAAAAGTTAAAAATTCATTCCAATGCTACCCTTTTCCCTTTCACCTTCAAAATTGATTATAGAGAAAGCCAAGAGACACCATTTATTCTCTAGAATTGAATGAAGCTTTCATTTCCATGTCTTAAATTCTACCTTACATCCTCTTTTCATTTTCCAAAATGGCATATTTATTCTCCAAATTTTCTTCCTAATTCTCCTGATTTCGTATTGAAATGCTTCAGTAGCTATGTTTTTTTCCAGTCGTAAAGGTATATTATGATAATACTTCGGTCTTTTGTTTAGGTGGATATGTCGAAAGTCAAGATTGATGTTATGCGGCCATGGATAGCTCACAGGGTGACTGAACTACTTGGATTTGGGGATGAAGTTCTCATTAACTTTATTTATGGTCATTTAGAAAAGAAGGTAACCTACTACTTTATATAATTTTATATCGACTTATTGCACCATAAATATACAATATAAAGTAGAAGTGTTTTCTGTCCACTAATTATCAAATATCTTGGTTTGGAATGGGAACCCTCTTTAGTGGATCAGTATTTTTAAGAGAGGGCAGGACTTGAATGCAAATACAAGAAACTATACGAGTTGTATGCAAAGATGTGGATATATTATTTAGATAACTACAACTCGCATCATGAGATTGTTATTTATGGTTTATCTCATTACTATGATTACATTGCATACTAATTTTTAGCCTTTGAATAGTCCAAACAGATTCATACGAGTTGTTTTTAATTCAATGATTATGTTACCTTTTTTTTTGTAGATGTCAATACCTTGGGCAACAAATGACTTAATTGTTTGACCAAAAGCACATTTGAATCATTTTCACTAAGCTGATGTGTGATTTTAAAGAGTTAAATTAATTAACTAATGATCAGTCAATTAGGCTTCTATTTGTATAGTATTCAATAGTCAAATTCTTTTATAAATCCCTACCTTAATGTTTTTTTATTGTTAAGAAATTGCTGGTATTAAAAGTATGGGTGGAGAGATAACAGTATTATCCATAAGATCTTCAAATTGATGATTTAAAACATATTGCCCTCCATGAGGAAGTGTTTGAGAGGCCGGATTTTTGGAGAGAGAGGGAGGAGTGGTAGTGGTGGCCATTGTTTTGTCTAATTGACCAAACTATTGAACTATTGTATTCATTGATTTATTAGATACAACTATCAATATTTAAAAAGGTAATAAAGTTGCATATTGAAAAATAAAGGGGTAAATAAAATCCTTTTAGTATGAAAATTCATTGATGGTCTAGAATTGTTTGTTTGGTGTTTGTATGTAATTGAGAATACATATCTATGTGTTTTATTGATTAACATTGTTATTTATTCCGTCATTTTTTTAAAAGCATGGTTAGTGTGATTAGCAAGATCCTTTTGAGTCATTGTAATCAATAAGGATGTGAGCACAAATTTGAATCTACAGTGTCTATGGCATTTGTAGATGTGTGCTGTTAGTATTAAAATAAAGTGCTACTGTAAATTAGCTACTGATTAGTTGAGCAAAGTTGACTATGATTGAAAACAAAATGATATAATCACTACAAGAAAATGAAGCTAATGCAACCCCGATAAAAAGTTGCATTAGACCTTGAAAAGGTTGCATTAGGCCTAATGCCTTTTATCAAAGGCTGCATTAGGTGAAGTTGCATTAGACCTAATGCAACCTTTTTGTTAGATAATGCAACTTTTTTTAAAAGGTTGCATATACTATTTAAATGCAACCTTTTAATGATGCAACTTTTTTAACACTTTAATGCAACCATTATTATATTTTTTAGTAGAAAAATGCAACCTTTATTTACATCAACTGTAACACTTTTTAAGATTTCAGTAACAAAAAAGCAACCTTTTTTTACAATGTATTGTAACTCTAAATGACCATCATTTGAAATACTATTTTTTTTTATAGTATGCAATAGTCACTAAATTAAACTAATATAATAAACATTAATAAAATAGATAATATTATATCCTAATTTAACATATGTATAAAGTCAAAATAACAATTTAATGTAAATAATGTTGTCAATTACAATGATAAAAAGTAACAAAAATCTTATACTCATCTCTAAGATCTTGAAGTATATCCCAATAAGTAGCTTTTGTATAATACTTCGTATCGTAGCTTCAAAGCACATTGGTTGTCAAAACCTTTCCACATAGCTTCTAGCTCAATTGTATTCCTTTGATGGTCATCTTCAATTTCTTTTTGCATTTCAAGCAACTATGTCTTTTCAATTCATGACTCATTTGGAATGATTTCCTCACCATCATCCATATTCTTTGTCATTTATTTACTAACAACTCACCCATAAAGTCAAATATGGCCATCATGCTTCTTGTTCATTACAACTGTAAAAGGATCAACTAAATCACTTCCATCTTGTGGAGATTTGTTCTTCATTCTTTCCTTCAAAAAGATAATAAGAAAATATTTGAAAAAAGAAAACAACAACTAATTATAAACCATAGTTACAATTACAAGTTGCTTGTTGAAAAATACTCAGTAACAATATAAGTTTCTATTTAAGTTTCTTGTTGAAAACAACTAATAAACCAGCATAAATAAAGTATCAAGAAGCATCTTATATTATATAACCTATAGTAATACCCATGTTTTTTTTTCTAATTCCACATGTATGTTATGATGATGTAAAGTTAGATGTGCATTTTGTTACCATACCATAGCTGCTAAATGAATGCCTTCGTAATCAAGTCATTTGAACCATATAATAAGCCACTAACTTGAAATTATTAGTTATAGATAGTCAGCCTGACCTTCAATTGCCGTCACTTATCAAGAGACAGTTAAAAAAAAAATAAACATATTAGTAATTTTAAAGATAACCATCATCATCATCATCATCATCATACTCAAGTAATCCCATCAATACCAAAGTTATGGTAGGGTTTAAGGAGGATAAGATGTAGAAAACCTTACCTCTATCCCATGAATATAGAGAGGTTGCTTCCAGTGAGACCACCGGCTCGATAATGGTTTTGCATTAAGCCTTGAACATAATGCATGAAGCAAAAACTCGAAGTTCACCCCACCCCCAAAATCATGAACATAAACACACATGATAAAAAAAATGGTCTGCAACAATTCAACACATAACACCCAAACTCATGTGGCATTAAAATAATATTAAAAGCAACTAATTTCATTCAAAACTAATTCAATAACATTCAACTAAATGAAATGATAACGTACCTTGAATACATCAATAAATGAATCAGAATGTAATGGACTTTTGCTCAATGATTCCCCACAAAGGACTGTCCTAAAGCAATCTAGTAGTAGGAGATCACAAACCAATTCATCACCCTAAATGACTTCTCATAGGCCTTAAACCACTAAAGGCGATTTATTTCTCCATTTACTTGTTAGCAACAACCTAACAGTAAACAAAAACCATACAAGTTGTATGTATAACACCAAACGTAAAAATTACACTCACAAATCAACTGAAATAATAAAGAAAGCTCAAGCAATCAAATATATTGAGTCACAACAACATACCGGTTGCTCAGTGTCACAAACGGTACAAATAAAACCTGCAACATTGATAAAAAAATAGTAATAAAAGAAAGGTATATGGCACTTTAAAAAGTCAATCTCAAATCATGAATGCAAATTAAGCATTAAATAAGAGCAAAAAATGATGTTCAAAACACTTCTTAACTATAAAGGTTGTAGTACGGAATAGCACCTTCTTAGTTTTCTGATTTTGCCACTGGTTCGGAATGGATCTTAAAGATACGGAGGGAGATGAAAGTTTGAAGACAGCATGGCGATCGCAACGCTTCGGCGTGGTGGTTTGACTCTGATCCAATAATACGAGCTACACGCAAATTATGTGTGACGGTTATTTTTCCAATAGAGGGAAATCAAATTTTCAAATGAAAGGGGTGGGATTTGGGGGGAATTAAAAATTTTGGGGAAAACCGGTGATTACTAATTTATGAGGAAAATGAAACTAATTAATGTTTTAGTTTTATATAAAAAGAAAACTATGTTTTTTTATAACAGCCGACACAACAACCGCGAGACTCTAACAAGGGGGCTCGGGCAAATTGGCTTCCCTTACTAGGAGCCCCGCCCGATGATGGTTCCCAAACCGGGGAAAACCCGATCCCCTTTAAATATATAGGCTTATAAGAACTAAAATTTTACTTATATAAAAGTGTTTTTTTATAAGACAAAAACTCTAAAAAAATAATAAATAATGTATTATGTATGTCAAAAATATTATCGTGTTAGTTTTTTAAAACACAAAAATTAGTATAGATGCAACTACTCTAACAAAAATTGCACATTTCACTAAATTTGCAACCTTTTAAGAAAAAAAGTTGCAATATTTAGTAAAATTAGCAACCTTTAAATAAAAATGTTGCAATTTCAATTAATATTTACAACTTTTTATAATAAAGGTTGCATTAGAACCTTTAATGCAACCTTTATGTTATACATAGTTGCATTAGAGTCAAATGCAACATAACTTAAAAAGGTTGCAACTAAAAGGTTGCATTAGCCTTATTTTCTAGTAGTGAATAGATCAGTAAATAGATTGCTTATATAACTACATTTAGGGGCGGCAATTATTGACACGACCCGAAACCGACCCAAACCCGACACGAAAAAAAAAGATTTGGGTCAAGTAACATGACCCATTTAAAAAACGGGTTGGGTTCGGGTCGACCCGTATTAAAATGGGTCGAGTTCGGGTTGACGCATATATAAAATGTGTTGACCGTTAACCCGTTTACGGATTTATAAAAAAATCTATTATAATTTTTGTTTTTCTTTTTTTCATTTATATTTACATGGTTAGTTATAATTGTATTATTTTTGGCACACCATATTATTTATTTGTCACACTTATATACTCACCAATAAACATTTTATTGATAACCCGCTTACAACCCAACAACCCGCTTATAACTCATCAACATGTATGACTCATTTAAAAAATATGGGTTAAACGGGTCATCTTCGGGTTGACCCGGATTTTATCTGGGTCGGGTTAGGGTTGAAAATTTTGACAAGAATAATAATATAGGTCGGGTTCGGGTTGCACATTTCAACCCATCAACCCGCAACCCGTAAACCCGATAACCCATCAACCCGAAACGATTGACACCCTAATGTCTACATTTGATATCAGTTGGGCACCCGCTGCAACGCGCGGGCATTCCTACTATAATAATAATAATAATAATAATAATAATAATAATAATAATAATAATAATAATAATAATAATAATAATAATAATAATAATAATAATAATAATAATAGTGGTAGTATCATTTGGGGTGTACTAGCTCAATTTGGGGGGTTTGACCTTACTGCGTACGGCTTGATACGGTTGACTAGACTGTTTACGGGTTGACTTGCTGAATACCGCTGGACGTCTTTTACTCAGTTTAAAATTTTTTTGACGTCTAAATTTTTGGGGGATCACAATAAAAAAATTAAAAATGCCTTCTAAAAGTGAAGTGTTCGAGCAGAGACTTGAAGGGTTTGGTTACATTGCTGGTGAAACCGTGTATGCACTAATTGACAGATTTACTGCACTGTTGTCAGGAATAAAGAATGCAAAAATCGTGATGTCAAATCGTTGGATCAACAAGATTCTTCTCGACGCCTTAAAAAGAATACCATATCAGCCGACATGCAGCTGGTTTATGAATGTCATGAAGATCTACGCAGAAACAAGTTGGTCCAAAATGACACCAGATAAGTGGATCTCGCTTATAGAAAAACGTTACACATTGAAGACTCAAAGTAACACCTCTGCTATATCGTGCTCATCCGCTCATACTACTTCATCTCTTAATTAAGACTCTGACTGCTCACCTGCTCCTACTGCTCCTGCAACTGAGGTATATGTTAGCCGATTTTTGTTGTACTGAACAATGTAAGTTAAAAGTTAAAGGGTTTAGAGAAGAAACTCTCTCCGCATTCAAGTAGCTTGAATACGAGAAAATGGCCACATGGGATATGAAACAGAAATTTCATTCCTATAAAGAAATGGTCAAACAACAAAAACTCGATATCAAGCGCTTGCATCAGGAGGTAGGTGATCACAAGTGTAGATACCTACACTTCAGGAGACTGTCCAACACTTTAACTGCGGAATTGATCGATTTCAAATCCAAATTTGAAAATGACGATTTTCATTTTAAAAAATTCGATTATGCTAGTAACAAAGTCAAAAAAGTTCAGACCAAAGGAAGTGAGGAATAAAGGTCTGTGGTTTGTAGAAATCCCACCACCCTTTAATGAAAATTATTCCTCAAATCCTATGTCGGATGAAGAGTTGTTGGCTTTTCCTATTAAAGGATATAGTCCCTCAATAGAATAGCCCATTAGTCGACCATCGAGGTATCAAATTGAGATCTCCAAACCTAAATCGGCCCCCATCCGAATCTCTAAACCTAAGATCAGAACACCTAAGCAAGAGCAGGCCCCATCAAAAACTTTTGTCAAATCTCAAGATGCTTCAAAGCAGACTGAGACATTAAATTATGAGAAAAATAAAGACATTGACAGAGTTTTTGAAGTTAAGAGAGATGAAGTTCCAGTTTCAAATGACACAACTAAATTGGATGATGTCTTAAAAACCGTTTTTGAAACTGGACCAAAAATTGAGCAAACTGAACCGACCAATCAATCAGACTCAAATGTGCCCTTTGAGTTTGATTCATGAATACATTCAAGAATCTCTGTGAAGAGTACAGGGCACAACAGACCGTTGAATTAGCTGCCCCACCAACTTCTGAAAGTGACTCCACATGTGAATCACCTGAAGCAACTAAATCTGAGAAATCAGTATCAGTTGAGTCTAGTGAATCCAACTGCGAGTCTTCCAGAGCAGCTGAATCAACGGGGGATTCAGTAGAGCCACAACAAGTTTCTGAATCAAGTGACTAGACTGAATCAAATGTCACACCCTCGACTATGCCAGAATCTGAAGAATCTGTGTGCTCAAGGCCAGTCGAGACTAAACAAGAATGTGAGGATCCCTCATCCAAGACTGTTAGCACAAGTGTGATAAAGCCAATAGTCCTTGAATTTAAATGTGTGCATATAAAGTTAAGGTAGAAGTTAAGGTTGAGGGGGATTATATTGTTTGCACTAATAATGCAGTGTTTGTGTGAAACAGTCTACTTTATCTACAGATGCTCTTCCATATGTAAAAAAAATGTTTTTGAGCTATCTGTTTAATGGCACGACTGATAAATACGTGCCACCGCATAGAAAAAAATACATGTGCTAACTCCCATGTACATGCTCCTAACGTTAAATAGAAAGCTCAAGGACAGTCAGTGTTGCAAAGACAATTTTGTTCACACGGGTGTTCAAGATCTTCTAAGCAGAGTAGAAAGACTGTGATGTCTGCAAACAAATCATCCAATGGGTCCCATCACTCACATTCATCAGTGGGATCAAACAGACCGGGATATGCCATTTATGCAAAGAAGCAGACATGCTACAACTGTGGAAGACCCGGTCACATTGCAAGGAACTGCACATATCGTCCTTATGTGCCCTATTACAGACAGAATCAGGGGGTTATACCTAGGGATAACTATTACTCCAAGCCAATGAAGGTTTAGAAACCTAAGGCAAGGAAGTATGCGAATCCCAAAGTCAAACCTTCTGATGGAGACTGGAATGCTGCCAAGGGCAAACGAAAGGTTGTTCAACCACATAAATCAAAACAACCTGAGAAACCAAAAGCTGCTACTTCGAAAGTAGCTAAACCGTGTGCTAAGCCTAAACAAGTCTGGAGATCAAACGCGGCAGCAAAACCAGTTCTGCATGAGCATAAGGACATGTGATTGAGGGAAGTGTCTTTCATAGATGCTTCAGGAGTGTCAAGGACCGCGATGGCCTGGGTACCAATGTTTAACTGATCTCTTTCCTTAGTGCAGGGACTTCCAAGGAGGATTCTCGGCGACCACTGGTATGTTGATAATGGTTGTTCCAAGCACGTGACAAGTAACATCTCTCTGTTATACGTTTATTTTAAAATTCTTAAACAGTGAGTATGTTTCCTTTGAAGGAGAAAATGGAGGTAAAATCAGCAAGAGAGGTACGCTCAAAACCTGATGCGTTAAATTTCTAAAATTGATTGGTCTTTGATTCCAGAATGGTTTCTAGAAAAACTAAAAAAATATTTTTCTTAATTTTAGGTTTGTAAATTTGTTCTTTAAAATTTTAATTTTAAGCACAAATTTAGGGGGATATACCCTCTCAGAAAAATACAAAAACAATAGAAAATTCAGAAAATGAGATTTCATTGTGTGAAAAAGAAGAAATGATAGTACATCAACAGTTGAGTTATCACGCCTTAAAATCGAAAAGAAAATTAAATCAAGTGTGATTGCAGCTCCATTATATGATGTACTGGCAGGCAAACTGCACAACGAACTTAGTCCAAAACATGCTAAAGATAAAGGACTTTGTAGCTTGTGGTGTTAGGATTTGAGTTTGATTGTTTTGATTTGTTTAGAGTAGAATGAGAAATGAATGAAGTGAATATTTATGGAAAGTGCAGCGGAATGATAAACTATAATCAAAACAAAAGGAATAAATGTTTTCTTAATCGAAAGCTTTCATTATATTGAAAGATTACAATCAATTACAAGTACTCCCCCTCTGCCTGATCACTCTGTGATTGTTTGTCTGAGAGAATAATGTGAGTGACCAATAGAATAGTACAAGCACTGTTCTATTTATAGACAAATCTAAACGACTGGTGACCTAGGCTGACGTCACCTAAGATAGTGACCTCTAATAGAATAACAACATAAAACATCTGCCCTATACAAACTACTGTTATATTACAAAACACTGTAAGGTAAACTACTGTTGAGGAAAACTCTAATGGTCTTGTATCATCTGTTGGAGCCTAAGTGCTGTTGGCTCCAATAGACCTTTAGTCTTCAGTACTTGATCAGCAGTTGTTATTCATCAGACCTTTGGTCAGCAGTTGTTCTCTATTAGTTGTTATCCAGCAGTCCTTTGTAGCAGCAGTTGTCATAGCAGTTGTTTGGGTGGAACAGTTGTTAGGGTCAACAATCTTTTGGGAAGAGTATGTTGTAAAGACTGTTTATTTATGTGGATCAACTGTTAGTATATTTTGGCTTTTCAATCATCTATTCTTCTTCAGGTCAGCAGAGCCAACAATCTCCCCCTAGAACAGATGATGCCAAAACTAGTCTTTATTCTTGATCTTTATTCCTCATCAGACTTTCTCTGATTTGACTTTTGAATTGTAACTCAAAGTTCAAAGAGTAGAGGTCTTCTGCATCTCTTTCAAGCTCAAGGTTCAGCAGTGTTTGGAGGTCATCTGCACACAGGCTATATGCATCATCCATGCTTAGCTTTTGAGTTTCTCCATCTGACCTGAGCAAAGTCAATTCATGGGTGTCTTTGTTGACCTTCCATTTTAGAATTTTTGAGTTAGAGGATTTGCTGAGATGCACCTTTATTCTTGATGAGTTTGGTGATGGAGGTCTCCTAATGAGTTCTCTGAGCTTTTCAGTAATGGGATCTGAGAAAAAATGTACTTGATTGAAGAGTCCCTCCTTTATATAAGTATCAACAAACTTCTTCTGATCTTCTCCATACATTTCTTTCTTTTTCTTGAATTATCTTCTAGCAGCAGCTGATAGATCGGAAGTATCAAGTAGGCTGTCTAATGTAAAAGCCTATTGAGGTCTCTTCATTAGTGGTTCATCAGAGTAGACAGGTTTTCTGGGCAGGTTAGGGTCTTTCTTCCTGTTTTCTTCCAGTTTCTTGTATGTTTCAACCAACCTCAGCTCAAACCACCTTGCAACATACCTCATCTCCCCATAGTCAGCAGCCACAATTTCTTGTCTCATTCTTTTGAATTTCAAGGCTCTGGCTAGATCTCTGCCTTTACTGAAATCAGGGGCAGAGACCTTAGCTGAGGGATTCTTGGCCATCTCTTCAATTCTTAAGAATTCTTCTCTGAGAGCATGAGTGGTCCAGCCTGCAAACTATTTCTTGTTTGCTTTATAAGGCATGGTTGCCAAGATCTGTTCAAGAAGTGATTCCCTAACCTCCCTTTCCATGTCACTGCTGAGAGGCATGGTAGACATGGAGTTGCTCAGGGTCTTAGCAAAATCTTCAATCCTTCTCAATTTGCTAAGCTCTGCTGAATGGATGCCCTGAGCAGTCCTGTCATCTTTCCCTTTGCATTTCTCTTTTATGATGGCATCTACCTGTTCAGCCTTGTATTTTAGATATGTGTCTATGTTTAGGGGAACAGAAAAATGTGGAAGAGAAGGGAAAGATCTTTCAGATGGTTGTTCAGTATTATAGAAGGATTGCATTTCCCCCTTGAGTAGATAAAGTTCAAGGGCATATTGAACAGCCAATGGTGTGATGGTTGGTGGTGGTCTATGGGAAGTGAATTGTGATGTGTGTGGTGAGAATGATGAAAGTGGAATGGCAGTTATGGGTGTAGATTATGTGGTTGAAGTAGTAGGTGGTGATGTATGAATGTTTTCATCCTGTACAACAAAAGTAGATTTCCTCTTCCTTTTGTACAATATTTTTGGTGATGGTGGTGTTAACATCTGTTGGCACTTTTGTAGGACCAGCAGATGTTTGGGATTTAGGTGGTGATGTGGTTGTAGGTTCAGATGTTGGTTTGGTGGTAGTGGTGACAGGTTCAGATGTTGGTTTGGTGGTAGTGGTGACAGGTTTAGATGTTGTGGTGGTATCAGTGGTTTGGGTGGCAGCAGTGGTTTTGGTGGCAGCAGTGGTTTTGATAGCAGTAGTTTTAACAGCCTGCTTAGATGGTGGTTTTCTGATATGTTTGGCAGGCAGGTTTTCTGATATGTTTCGCAGGCATTTTCTTCCTCTTAGAGGAACCCACATCTTCAACTTCCTGCTATTGTTCCCTTTTCTTTTGTATCAAAGCCTCTGCCTTGACTTCCAAAGTGTCAGCTCTCTTTTGCTTATCTCCAGTAGCTTTTTCAGCTTCTTCATTAGCAGATTTGTCCACTTCTTTAGCTTTGCTGGTTTGTTGTTGTTGTGGTGCTGTTTGGGTAGACCCTGGTTTGTTGGCAGACTTTGATTGACCTTTTTGTGAAGGTGGACAACCAAAGGGATCTAGCTTTGGCAATCTATCTCTGCCACTCTCCCCCTTTTTGGCATCATCAGCTGTGAATTCATCATCATCTTCATCTCTGAGAATAGTGGTAGGGGCAGAGCCAGTGGTCTTCAGCAGATGGTCTTTAATGGCCTGAATGTCTGCATGGGTATCTTTGTACCTAGCATCTACCATATTTCTGATTTCAGCCATGTAGGTTTCATGAGTCTGATCTACTAGTTTTCTGTGAGCTATGATGATGGGAGAAACGGATTTCCATAGCTCACTAGCAATATCAGCTGTGGATGGTTGACTCTTGGTGAGAGTAGCCAATGATTCCAATATTGACTTGACATCAGATTTGATATCAGCAACAGAGGTTTCAATGGACTGTACTCTGGCCGTCAATTCTTGGTATTTTAACTCATCACCTAAGTTAATAGGATCATCTGAATTCCTACCAGTGGTAGTTGTAACTGGTTCAGTCCTAGGAGGTGAGTCCAAGGGATGAGAACCAGATGCCCCTTTTTCTTGGTTCTGGGGACTCCCAACTGATTTTAGGGACACTATAGTGGCCTCATCAGTTGTTGCCTTCAAGGGAGTCTTAGTTATGTAACCACTGTCCTGTTGTGAGACAATGGTCTCTACATCAGTAGTGGCTGCTCCACTTGAAAACTCACCTAGAGTTTCATTGAACTCTAGGGGTGTAACCTCCTCTTCTGCCTGTGGGATGGCTGATTGAATTTCCTCAGTCCCAGACACTTGTGGAGGTATACTCTCATTAATAGGTGAAAGAGAGGAACTGGGATTTTCCTGAGTTTTCTCAATAGCCTCAAACAGAGGTTGCATGGTTTGTAGAACATGTGTTGGCGAAGGTGGAGGAGTAAAAAGAGAATTATCCCTGGGAGAGGGGCTTGTGAACATATGGCCAAGTGACTCAAATGTATCATGATGTGTTTCCCCTTGGCTTACAACATGATCCTTTTGTGAGGATGCATGAGGAGTTTGGTCAGGTTGAGATATTACCAACTGTTGTGAGGAAGTAACAGCAGTGGTTTCTTGTTTCTGTTGTGTTGCAACAGGGTTATCTTCTGGTATCTCATCTTCAAGAAGTCCCCTTTTTAGTTGAGTGGTGGTTTTTGTGGAAGGACGTTTTCTTTTGGAAGTGGCTGGTGTGGGTTTCACAGCACTGGAAGTAGTGCCATGATCACCAGGAGCAGTGGGCTCAACAACAGAGGTTTGGACAACAGTTGTTGTCTTAGTCCTCTTTGTTTGTGTTTTGGAAACTTTTGACACTTTTGATACCTTTTCTTGGGTAGTTGAACCCAACATTCTTGTGAAAGTTTCATCAGTTAGACTCTTCATTTGAATAGACTCGCCCCTTTTAAAATCTTTTTCAGGTAAAACCTTTTGAAGGATTACACTCAAAATTCTTGGGTAAATCAAAAAAAGCATTATTAGACCTAGACTTTATGGCTTTCACATTTGACACTAAGTCCATAAACAGTCCCTGGGATAAATTGAAGTCAGAATCTGACAACATAGCATAGCCCAAGTACTGAATCCTCAATGGGATTTAATTAAAGGAAGTGGACTTAGCAGAGACAAAGAGAAGGAGGGTATGAAAGAAAAATTTCATGACTGGTGGGAAAAACTTTTTGAAAAGTGTTGACCCAGTCATCTGTGCATCATAACCTCTTTCCTGAAATTCTGTGTGAAGCTCTGCCTTAGGGAAAGAGTCTTTACCTGACATGTCATTAAGTGAGAAGGTTGTGGATATGAGTTCAGGGGTAATAACGATATTTGTCTCTCCAATTTTTGAGATAATGGAAGTAGGCTTTTTGTCTTGAAGTAGAAACTCAGCATTCAACCAGAATTCTTGGAGGGTATCAAGATAGATAGGGGTGTCAACGGTTAGGATTGTCAGGTATTTGGATTGTAAGATGATATCGATGGTGGAATGGAATGGAGTGTTTTCATCTGTTTTTACCAGATATGGGAGGTAATTGTGGGTGGCTTTAGCTTGAAGATCCATTGTAATGGATTCCGAGTGTGAGAGTGAGTGGAATTAGAGTAAGGGTTTGAGAATGAAGAAGGCGGTTTCAGTATTTTGAATACAATGAGACAGTGTAACGACTGTTGTGATAAAACAGGGTTTTTATAGGCTCTGGTGAAACCGCTGATGTGACCAAAACTCTGCTTGTAGGAACAGACGTGGCAAGCATCTGATGGTTAAACATCTGGTGGTGTACAGCTGTTTTGGCAAACATCTGATACAAACAGCTATTGCTTTACCAAAATACTGATGCTAACAGCACTTGATTTTTTTTAATCTAGATAGATATATGTATATATGTATATATATATATATATAGATAATTAAAACAATTGTTTTATCTGATCAGAGGTTTGAAACAGATTTTTCAACCAAGCAGTGCTTGTTTTATCTGATCAGATGTTTGAAACAGATGTTTCAACTTAACAGTGGATAGAATGGATGAAACAGTGGTTGTTTTATCCTTAACAGTTTTTTCAACCAAAAGGCTATTTTTAAGGATGGATTTTGATTTTCTTAAACATTTTAATGCTTTTATTAAAAACATTTGTGTTGTTTAATCCATGTTTAGCATACCAATTCTAGAAATCAAATTTGTAAAGGTAGATGTGTCTAAAGCTTTTGTCAACACATCTGCCAACTGATCCTCTGTTGGAACATGGTGCAGAGAAATCAAACTTTTTTCATAGCTATCCCTGACAAAATGATGTCTGACGTCAATGTGCTTGGTGGTTGAGTGAGAAATCAATGTTTGTGTTGTTTAATCCATGTTTAGCATCCCAATTCTAGAAATCAGATTTGTAAAGGTAGATGTGTCTAAAGCTTTTGTCAACACATCTGCCAACTGATCCTCTGTTGGAACATGGTGCAGAGAAATCAAACCTTTTTCATAGCTATCCCTGACAAAATGATGTCTGATGTCAATGTGCTTGGTGGTTGAGTGAGAAACTGGATTCTTGATGATATTTTCAGCAGCTTGACTGCCAACATGAGTGGAGTCTTTAGTGCAGTTATCCCAAAATCCAGCAATTGATTTTGAAGCCACATGAGTTGGGCTGTACAACTTGCAGCAGCAATGTATTCAGCCTCAGCTGTTGAGGTGGAAACAGCTGCTTGCTTTTTGCTTTGCCAAGAGACTAAGGCATTCCCTAGAAACTGGCACCCTCCTGATGTAGACTTCCTTGTGGTGTGGCAGCTAGCAAAATCACTATTTGAATAACCTGAAAGCTCAATGTTTCCATTAGCAGGATACCAGATACCAAGTGTGGGAGCACCTTTTAGGTATCTGAATATCTTTTTCAAAGCAATAGGGTTTGACTTTTTAGGTGAAGCCTGGGATCTTGCACAAACACAAGTGGCAAACATAATGTCTGGCCTAGATGCTGTTAAGTACAATAAAGACCCAATCATGCATCTGTAATGTGTTTGGTCAACCAGTTCATCCTTGTCATCAATAGTGAGTAGCTTGATTGTACTCATGGGTGTACTACATGGCTTACAGTCATTCATCTCAAATCTAGTTAACAAATTTTTCACATATTTATTTTGATGAATGAATGTGCCATTTTGCAGCTGCTTCACTTGGAGACCAAGGAAACACTGAAGTTCACCCATAGCACTCATTTCAAACTCTGCTGTCATGAGTTCCCTAAACGCTTCACACATTTTGTTACATGTGGATCCAAAAATGATGTCATCCACATATATTTGAACAATCATTAAATCTGTCCCTCTCCATTTCAAAAATAAGGTTTTATCAATTTTACCTCTTGTGAAACCAATGGATAAGAGAAAGGTGGAAAGAGTTTCATACCAGGCCCTGGGTGCTTGCTTGAGTCCATAGAAAGCTTTATTAGGCTTGTAGACATGATCAGGATGGAATGTGTCTTCAAAACCAGGTGGTTGACATACATAGACCTCCTCCTGAATTTTGCCATATAGGAAGGCACATTTGATATCCATCTGATACACCTTGATGTTGTGGTTGACAGCAAAAGCTAGAAAGAGTCTGATAGCTTCTAACCTTGCTACAGGAGCAAAGGTTTCATCATAGTCTATTCCTTCTTCTTGTCTGAAGCCTTGAACCACAAGCCTGACTTTATTCTTAACAACTATACCCCTTTCATCAGTTTTATTTTTGAAGACCCACTTTGTACCTATTGGACAAACATCCTTAGGTAGTGGTACAAGTTCCCATACTTGTTGTCTTTTAAACTGAAGGAGCTCTTCTTGCATAGCTTCTACCCAACTGTTGTCTTTTAGTGCCTCTTGGTACTTGACAGGTTGTGTGAGAGATAGAAAACCTCCGAAAAGGCAGATATTGGAGGTTTGGCTTCTTGTTAGTACACCCTCTCTGATGTTGCCAATGATTTGATCTGGTGGATGAGATCTTAGGTAGATTAGATCTACCTGATATGGTATGATGGCATTTTGTGGTGAAGGACAGAGATTTGGTGACTCTGTTGATGTAACATCTGTTTGCACTTCTGTAGTCCCATCAGATGTTTGAAATGGAAGTGGGGGAATGGGTCCAAGCGGTGTAAAACTGGACTGACTTTTGTCAACAGATGTTTGACTTTTGTCAACAGATGATTGTGCAGTGGTTGTGAGAGGTGAAGCAGTGGTTTGAGGGTAAGACTGGCCAACAGTGGTTGACTCAGCTGTGACAGTGTTTTGACAGTTGTTTTGAACAGCTGCTTCCTCTGATGCAGAATAGATTTTATAGTGACTTGGGATCACAACATCTGTTCTGTAATCTTATTGTGGAGATTGTGGAGTACCTGCATTGTTAGTTTTAACAGTAATATCTTCAAATTTGAATTTATCTAAATCAAACAATTCAGCAGGATTTGCTGGGATTTTTAGGGATGAAAGTTCATTGAACTTTACATTCAGAGTTTCTTCTATTGTCTTGGTCCTTGTGTTAAAAACTTTATAGGCCTTGGCAGTAGAAGAATATCCCAGAAAATAGCCACAATCTACTTTGGCTGCAAATTTTGAAAGGGAATCTTTGAGATTTAAAATGAAACATGGGTAGCCAAAGATTTTGAAAAATGAGATTAATGGTTTGATTTTGAACAAAATTTCATAAAGCAGTCTTTTGATGTCTTGGGTTGATCAAAACTCCGTTTTGAACATAGCAAGCAGTGTTTACAGCTTCTGCCTAGAAGGACAGTGGCAAACCAGAATCTGCTAGCATGGTTCTTGCAGCTTCAATAAGAGTTCTATTTTTCCTCTCAACCACCCCATTTTGCTCTGGTGTTCTTGGGATGCTGTACTGCCTTACAATCCCTTTTGACACACAAAAGTCATCCAACTCCTTATTTTTAAACTCTGTTCCATTGTCACTTCTAAAGACTTTTACTGGCAAGTCATATTGTTTTTCAACTTTGGTGACAAAGTCCTTCAAGATACCTGCAGTCTCATCCTTAGAATGTAAAAAGTAAGTCCATGTAAACCTTAAAAAATCATCAACTATGACAAGACAAAATCTTTTTCTTCTTAGACTCATGATTTTAACTAGGCCAAACAAGTCCATGTGCAACAATTGTAGACATTGACTTGTTTTGGACTCATCAATGGATTTGTAAGAGCTTTTATGTTGTTTTCCTTTTAAACAGGAAACACAATGCTCATCACATTTGAAATCTTTTGATGGTAAACCTCTGACAAGGCTTTGTTTGGAGAGTGAGTTGATAGTTTGAAGGTTGGTATGACCCAGTCTCCTATGCCACAATTCTGTTTCCTTTGTGGAGGCAGCAGAAAACAAACAGACATTTGCCATAGGATTGTCCTTCAACATATCAACCACATACACATTGCCACTCCTATGAGCAACAAGTTGTGCTTTGCTCTCAGCAATGATGGTATCAATCTTTTTCACCACTTCTGGCCCAATAATCTTACAAGTTTTCTTAGTGAAGAATGAGCTATAACCTTTGTCACTCATTTGTGAAACACTAAGAAAATTAAATTTAAGATTATCAATAAGATTGACATTTTCAAACTTGAGTTTCCCAGCCTGAACAGTCCCTGGACCCAACACCTTACCATTTGAATAATTACCAAAGGATATATCACCCCATCCATGAGCTAAGAAGTCCAGAAGAAGGGCTCTACATCCTGTCATGTGCCTGGAGCCTCCATTATCTACATACCAAAGACTATCTAAACAAGCAGAAGCTCCCTGCACAGCAGAAATGAATTAGTTTTGGTGAGTGTCCAAAGCCGAGTTGGCTTTGGATGGGTCCTCAGACTTTTCAGACTCAAGCTTTGGAAGGTGATCAGTGGTTTGAACTAGTTTTTGAATCAAGTTCAACAACTGTTGCTGACCATTTGCAAGTGCTTGAATGTCAACACTTGGGGCAATAGTTGTTTGATCACTTCTAGACAGATGATAATACCCATAGGGATTTCTGTTCACTCTTGGTTTTAGAAGGTCTTTTTGGTTCCTCATAAAATGTGACAGATTATGACATGGTGGTTGTCCATATCCTCTTGGGTACTTGCTTGTGGGTGGAGCATCTGTTACTTGGACATCCCTGGGAGCAGATGTTTCAAGACTTTTGGTGACAGATGTTTGGACTGGTGTAAAAGTCTGTGTGGGCTTGCAAGAGTTTTAGCCTTGTACACTTGTATTTTGACATCAAAATTTTTGAGATACAAACACTCTTTAGTTTTGTGATTCTTTTTCCCACATATTGAACATGTGGCTTTGGAATCACATGCACTTGTTCCTTTGTTTAATATCATATGCTTTTAGAAGAAAACAGTTTTTAGTAACATGATTCTTCTTTTCACAGAAATCACATAACAAGTGGACAGACTTTTCTTTCTATTTCCCTTTTTCAACCTTCTTTTCAACAAATGTTTGAGCATCTGCTGGAAGGTTTTTCAAGGGAATGATCTTTGCCTGTGGTGTTGTCTTTCCCTAAGGAGTTTTGAAATCAACAGATTTAAAGTTCTCAAGAGTACCACACTCATCAGACCAAGTAGGTTTAAATTCATAATTTTCAAGTTCAGTGAATAATGAGGAACCTTCTGGTTTTTCTAGAACAATTTTCTTACCATTAGGTTCAGTGATTTTAATCTCTTGACCCTTTAAATTTGTTGGTACTACCTCAACTAACTTTTGATCCCTTTTGTCAGTGTTTTCAAAAGCTGGAGCAATGGTTTCAAAACCAAAACCAAACTTCACATGACTTTTGGTTTGTTTGTTGAGTAGCATTTCAAAACCTCTACATGATTCCACCCATTTCTGACATTCAACTTGGGTGGACTCAAGCTCACTTTTGCAACTCTGATATTTAGTTATCATAGTTTGGAGCTGGTCTTTGGTTATGGTAGCTTCATGTTTTAAGCTGCTTATTTCAGATTCTTTTTCAGTTAAATTTGTTTTTAACTCTTTTGAAAGTTTATCAAATTTAGCTTCATC
The DNA here is from genome assembly GCA_028751855.1 of Ambrosia trifida. Taxonomy (NCBI): domain Eukaryota; kingdom Viridiplantae; phylum Streptophyta; class Magnoliopsida; order Asterales; family Asteraceae; genus Ambrosia; species Ambrosia trifida. Next base: position 159,668,745 of record CM054123.1, on the reverse strand, counting down.
ATCTAAAATTTTCTTTCTAAGGTTTTCATTCACCTCTTTGATGTTAGCAAATGCTATTACACATTTGTCAGAACATAAATCTTTAAGAATTTGAGGAGATACCTTAGCAGCAGCCATCAATGCACAATCACACTTGCACTCACAATCATCAGATGCACCCCAGGGATCTGAGAGATTCACAACCTCTTCTTCAGGTTTTTCACCTGCTATTACTTCATCAACAACATCATTAGTCACAACTTTAGATTCAGTCACCACCTCCTCAGATTTAACTTCTTCTACCATAGCCATGAAAAAAAAAATTTCTCGTTCATTTTCAGCTTTGGCAACTAATGCAAAATTTTCATCTGTTAACTCATCTGGTAAACTGCTCCAATCAACAAAGCCTTGTGTGAAGAAACTCTGTTGACTGGTCTCTGCAGGAGCAGAGGATGAAGCAGCAGTCATTGGCACAGGTGCCTGAGCAACAGGTGTTTGCACATAGTGGATCTGAGGAACAGTGGTTTGGACAAACTGGACAGGAACAGTGTTTGAGGACTGTGCAAAATGAGCAGTGTTTTGCACATTGGGTCCAGGGGTATTATAGGAATTTTGATAAGTGTTAGTCTAAGGCCTTTGATTTGAATAGGTAATTATAGGTGTACCATGTTGACTCCTACATTCCCTAGCAAAATGACAAAGTCTATGACATTTGTAACACTTTATCTTTGATTTATCCAACCCCACCTTTGATCTGCCAGTTAACCCTGGAAACCTTCTCCCAGATTTCATGTAAAAATTGTTTGTTCTTACACTGAGAAGGGCCAATTGGTGCATAATGTCCATTTTTTCCAAATCATCAGGGTCAAAGTATTTTAGGTCATCATACTCAAAGGATATGTTATCAGATGCCTGGATATCACCACCACTTGCTGTAAAAGCATAGTTTGGTGAATAAGAATCAGAGTTAAAACCTGAGTTAAAACCTGAAGTTATGTCAATGAAATGATCATAACTCTGATCCTTAGTATTTCCAGGCACCTCATCATGACCCAAAAGTGTTGTATTACCAAATACATAATCATCAGACACTTTTCCAGAGTCCTGGAGCTTCTTTTTCTGGTTAAGCTCTCCTCATAGGTCAAGAGCTTAACATGAAGCTGGGTAAGTGATAGGTCCTTGAATCCAATTGAGTTTCTCATAGCTATAGCAATAGTGTCCCATTTATTTGGTAATGATCTTAAAAACCTATGGTTCAAGGTTGAATGAGGGTAAGTTAGACCAACCAGTTTCAGTTCACTAATGAGACAGTTAAACCTCATAAATTGTTGAGTTAATGACTCTCCCTTAACATGACTGAATGTTTCATATTGTTGGTTAAGTATTTCACGATTGTTTTCAATAACCTCTTCAGTTCCACCAAATTGTTCTACAAGTGCATCCAACAACTCCTTTGCACTGTTACAGTGTAACAGCCCAGCATATATATCATTGGGTAGAGCCATGGCCACAATACTGAAGGCCTTAGCATCTAACTCAATTTTCTGAAAATCCTGGTCGGAGTAGTTTTCAAGTTTCTTAGGCTCCTGAACCTTGGGATCTTCGGTACTCGTCACCATCGGAACATGTGGTCCGAAGATAACCGACTTCTAACACCCAGTGTTCTGTTGAGCTAGAACATGGCTCATCCGACGTTGCCAGATATTGTATTCAGATCTGACAAGCATCGGTGGCTTGTTGTTCGTGCCAGTGTTGTGTGGATCGTGATTGATTGAAGCCATTCTCTGATTTTTCAAAAAAACAAAGTCTGTTTATAACCGGTTGAATCGAAAATAAAGTATTACTCTATTTTCAATCCGACAAACAAACGATATCAATAATTGTGAGCTGATCTGTTTATATTAAATTGATTGATTAGATTGAATTTAATTGACCAAGCTCTGATACCAATTGTTAGGATCTGAGTTTGATTGTTTTGATTTGTTTAGAGTAGAATGAGAAATGAATGAAGTGAATATTTATGGAAAGTGCAACGGAATGATAAACTATAATCAAAACAAAAGGAATAAATGTTTTCTTAATAGAAAGCTTTCATTATATTGAAAGATTACAATCAATTACAAGTACTCCCCCTCTGCCTGATCACTCTGTGATTGTTTGTCTGAGAGAATAATGTGAGTGACCAATAGAATAGTACAAGCACTGTTCTATTTATAGACAAATCTAAACGACTGGTGACCTAGGCTGACGTCACCTAAGATAGTGACCTCTAATAGAATAACAACATAAAACATCTGCCTTAGTCTTCAGTACTTGATCAATAGTTGTTCTTCATCAGACCTTTGGTCAGCAGTTGTTATCCATCAGTCCTTTGTAGCAGCAGTTGTCATAGCAGTTGTTTGGGTGGAACAGTTGTTAGGGTCAACAGTCTTTTGGTAAGAGTATGTTGTAAAGACTGTTTATTTATGTGGATCAACTGTTAGTATATTTTGGCTTTTCAATCATCTGTTCTTCTTCAGGTCAGCAGACCCAACATGTGGGTAACACATCATTAGCGTATGATCTCATGGTCTTAAATCTTGCGTTGATAGATTGCCAAAGTCTAAGATTTCAGGTCTTTAAATTGTTGATACATCTGGGGATATCCAGGCTGCCTTTCTGCTGCATCCAGATATATACTGACCTAGGCACAATCAGGACGTCTTAAAAGAGCAATAAGGAAATGCCAAAACCCAAAATTCTCAAAGAGAATTCAAGCTAAAGGCACAAATCAAAAGCCTAAAGCAATGGTCATAACGAAAACTTGGTATTTTCCCTAACCCTGGTCAAGAATCCATTGGTCTCTCTGTTGCATCCAGATATATGCAGACCTGATCACCGATGATCTTGACCTTGTAAAACATACAAATGTCAACAATATACACACTTGTTATGAAGAAGCTTTGTGCATACCTTGATCGCGGGAGTATGTCATGATGTGGGACACACAGTTATTTCAGTATAACACATGTTAAGAAAATCAAAAAAATATCAGACTTGAAGACGTGTGTATGTTTGTTTAAGTGGATAAACGATGCTGGTAATTGTGTTGGACTGCTTTTTGGCACTTTAATAAGCTTACCAAAACAAATATACTAACGGTGTGTTACAGTTTGACAAATCTGATATGATCTTCTTGCACATGATACTCACAAAAAGATGTAGTGTAAATAGTTTAAGGTTTGTTTTAATTGTTTTCTTTTATAAAAATTAACCATTCTTGAGGATTTGACCATTTCTCGAACAAAATTCAGGTTTAAAAAAAAATTAATGGAAGTACACGGATGTACTTGGTGTTCATGTGTATACCGGACCCTCTGTTACATAAATTGTTTTCTCACAAAATTCTGAGAATTTACAGAATTGATTTAAATCAAGGAACAGAGGTTGATGAAGAATGAAAAACTTCCAGTTGCTGACAAGCATGAATCACCTCAATGAGAAGATGTACCTGAGTCAGAAGAATCTGAGAAGTGAACCATCTTTTGATAGTACAACTGAAGAAGTACCTGAGAAACTGCTTGAAAGAGAAGATTGACAAAGAAAAGAGTAGTGGGAATCCTCCTCTCACATTCTCTTTTAGCAAGATGTTCAAGTAGAAGCTGATAATGATCAAAATGCAAGTATACCTCCAACAGAAGATGAGAGAACCCAATATTGGATGATCAAAAAATGAAGTTTCTTCCTACTAAGCCATGATAAAGACAACATAAACTTAGGGGGACATTGTAAGGCCCATAAATTTTATAGCTTTACGCTTGTCTTTATCAAGCGCTTTTATTAGATTTGGGCTTAGTTTAGCTATTGGGCTTGGGTTAGGCCATATGGGCCAAGGCTTTAGTGGACCCTATATAATGTACTTTTCTAGTTCATTTTCGGGTTAGACCTTTCATTTGCAACAACTAGAGAAATATTTCTAGAGAGATCCCCTAGAGATTAGTGGTGATTTGTGTATTGTACCCGACGATTTCATACCGTATGCAATACAAGCAGCAGTTTTATTATTGTTTATGATCGAGTTCTTCTTTTGTTCTTACATGCAATCTTGTTTTTCGCACTCCATTGGGTGTGCTTGATACCCCGGAGAGGATTATGGACTTTGAAAATGCAGATTTTCATTTTAAAAAATTCGATTGTTCTAGTGAGAAAGTCAAAAAAATAATCAATACGTAGTTAAAGTTCAGACCGAAAAAGTAATTGAGGAATAACGGCCTAGGATTTGTAGAAGTTCCTCCTCCATTCAGTGAATATTATTCCTCAATTCCCATGACAGATGAAGAGTTGTTGACTGTACCCATTAAAGGATATAGTCCTCCAATGGAAGAGCCAATCATCAGACCATCGAGAGATCAGATTAAGATCACTAGACCTGAATCTGTTCCAATTAAAATTTCTAAACCTAAATCAAAAAAATCTCAACCACAGCCATCTTCAGAAATTGTTTTTGTTAAACCTCAAAGTGTTGATAAACAAACTGAAACTTTATGTTTTGAGAAACATAAAGAGGTTGATCGAGTTTTTGATGTAATGAAAGATGATGTACCAAATGAATCTGAAACTGAATCTAAAACTGAATCGGTATAAGTTGATGAAAAAGATTGTGAAGAAACTGTTTCCACAAACTCTAATGTGCCACATGAGTTTGATTACATGAAAGAGTTTAGAGAGCTTTACTTAAAGCAAATGGCACAGACTGAAAGTGACTCAGCTGGTTTGGAATCATGTTCAAATAGTTTAGAAATGAATGTGGCCTCATCTTTCTCAGAGATAGATTTGGCTGACATAAATGAATCAGAATATCAAACTTGCGAAACAGCTGAATCGTTTGATAACATATCTGAATCACCTTAATCAGTTTCAGCATCCAATTCTGATTCATCTGATTCTGAAGCGAAGAGCACAAATTCTTCTGACACTCCTATTACTGATAAACATGCTACAAGCGATTGTGTTGATTCGTCTGATGTTTTAAATACTAACCGAATTGATTCTTGTGCAGACAATGTAATTGTTGAGGATTGGGTAGATGATGGGGATGAAGTCAGTGATTCTGAATCAATGAACTGAATATTAAGATTTAGAAAGACAATTTTTCAATTTATGCTAAAGACAATAATTTTTGTGTTGGCTCGTTTGTTTTGAGCATTAAGCATTGTGATTTGACTATGTCATCTGATTCTGTTATTTTATCAAATGCAAGTGATGAAACTAAAAATTTGTTAGTTAAACAAACAAGTACAGGTGGGGCTGGTAAATATATTCCACCCAAACACGTTTTACCAAAGTACGAAAAGCAGAATTCGTCAAGGGCGACATCACAAAGCCATCGGGCTCCATACAAATCTTATAGATATGAGAAGGCGGCAAAACCTCAGGGGGATCCACATGTAAAGCGTCAAACATGTTATTCGTGTGGAATCCCCGGACACATAGCCAGAAATTTCAAAACTCATTTGACTGTGTCTGAGAATAGGGAGCATCAGAAGGCTCCAAAAGGGAATGTAAGTCACTCGAAGCTAGTGAAGGTTTTTAAACCAAAAGCTGTGAGGAGTGACAAATCCAAGGTGAAGCCTTCTGATGAAGACTTGAATAGAAATAAGAGGCTAAACAGAGCTGATAAGATGCCTCCCAAACAAGTAGAAACCCATAAGGTATCTACTAACAAAAAGAAAAAGGTGGTTTCAAAACAAAAGTCATATTGGAAACCAAAGAATTCTATTCTAAGTCCTCCCCCATCTGTAGGATAATTACGTACTATTAATCAAAATATAAATGCATGTGATGATAATCATGAATCTGTTTCTACTGCTAACATGCACTGGATAGATGTCTAGTACATGGATAATAATGGGATACCCTAAAGACTATGGCATGGTTACCAAACATTAACTGATTTCTCATCATGTGCCGGAACGACTATGGAGGATTATCATTCGCCTTTGGTACATTGATAGTGGATGTTCACGGCACATGACTGGGGACTTATCCCAACTGACCGAATTGGAACGTTTCAACGGTGGATTTGTCTCATTTGCTGGAGGTGAAAAGGGTCAGATCACGTCACGTGGGACAGTAAGAAATTGTGGACTTTGTTTTACCAAACTCAATTATGTTCCGGAGTTGAAGCACAGCGTTTTGAGCGTATCACAGATATGCGATAATGGTTATTCAACTCATTTCACTGATAAGGGATGCATGATTTTAAAACCTGGAGTCGTGATTCGAGAAGAATGGGTTTTGTTGAAGTCTGAACATAGAGAAAATGCTTATGTAATTAACATGAACAAACCTCCCTCTGAAAACGTTACATGTCTGTTTTCAAAAGTTTCTCAAGATAATGCCATATTGGGGCATCATCGTCTTGGACATGCTAACGCTAAAAACTTGAACCGTCTTGCTAAATTGGGCCTGATAAGAGACTTGCCTGTTAAAGATTTCATAACTATTGAAAAATGTGTTGCTTGTGCAAAAGGAAAACATCATAGAAAGCCTCATCATCCTAAGTTGGTGAATACCATTGATTCTCTGCTTCAGCTACTTCACATGGACCTGATTGGCCTAGTGAATGTGCTGAACATTACTACAGAAATAAATAAAAAATTTAATGTTCTAATGGAGAATCAGACCACCATCAAGAGAAGGGGATCCGTTGTGACAACGGGACTGAATTCAAGAATGCTGAATTGAACTACTACTGTGCTCAGAAGGGGATCGCTCGCCAATTTAGCTCTACAAGAACACCTCAATAAAATGGAGTAGCTGAAAGACAAAATCACACATTAATTGATGCTGCTCGTAGAATGTTGTGTGATTCAAACCTTCCGACTTTCTTTTGGGTTGAGGTTGTGAATACGGCATGCTGTGTGCAGAATCGTGTTCTGGTCAATAAAGAAAGAATGAAGACGCCCTACGAAGTCTTATTTGATTTAAAACCCTCTATCAAGCATTTTCGAACTTTTGGTTGTCCATGTACTCTGTTGCACTTAGATGCAACACCAAAGTTTGATGCAAAGGCTGACGACTGCTATTTTGTTGGCTATGCTGGCAAAACTGCGTATAGGGTTACAACAAACAGACTAGACAGATCGTAGAGTCGTTTGATGTGCGGTGGCTCGAGGAAAACGATACGGATGCTAGAGTCGGTCTTGACTGGTTGTTCAATTATGAATATTTATTTCAGTCTTTCAAGATCCTTAATGATGTGCCTTCTAGTGTTAATGCAGGTTCTGCAGGTCCGTTAATGTCCACTGTTCGCACCTCATCCTCTTTGTGCAGAGGATGAGGGAGGTATTTTACCTGGGTCTCCACCTAAAAATTCTACAGACGCACTGGTACAGCAAACCTCTCGTGTTCTTCAATTTCCAACAAATGAGCCCCATACAGAGAAATCCCCTACTATAGTTGAAGAGCCTACACAACATTTAGATGATGAAGAATTATTTGCTGATGACTTGACTTCTAAATTTCATGATCCTATCCCTCCTGAATGCACTGCGGAGGAAGGTGAAGACGAAGTAGTTGAAGAAATAGATTTGGAGGAGATTGATACCAACAGCCCAATCATTCTAGACACAGCTATCCCAACTAGTGTTCAACGGGATCACCCGATTGAAGATGTGATAGGTCCAGTGAACACTGGTGTTTTAACAAGAAGTCAAACTGGTAACATCAACAAGTGCTTGTACTCGTGCTTCATTTCACGGATTGAGCCAAAGACAATTGTTGCGGCTCTACGAGAACCAAGATGGGTTGATGCCATGCAAGATTAACTGAATCAGTTTGATAAGTTACAGGTCTAGAAACTGGTGAAGCTACCCCAAGGAAAACGTCCTCTTGGCACTCGATGGGTTTATAGAAACAAGAGAGACGACAGTGGGGTGATTATTAGAAACAAAGCCAGATTGGTGGTTCAAGGTTTCAGGCAGATTGAGGGGCTGGATTATGATGAAGTATACGCTCATGTTGCTCGTCTAGAAGCTATAAGGATTTTTCTGGCCTATGCTTCATTCAAGGGTTTTACAGTTTATTAGATGGTTGTCAAGACAACTTTTCTCTATGGAAAGGTCAAAGAGGAGATCTACGTATCTCAGCCACCAGGTTTTACAAATCCAAAATATCTGGGGCACGTATACAAGCTTGATAAAGCTCTGTACGGTCTTCACCGGGAACCTCGTGCATGGTATGCTACATTGATCGATCACTTGCTTGCCAATGGATACACCCGTGGCATCATCAATCAGACTTTAGTTGTGAAGAGAGTAGATGAGGTCCAGATCCTTGTGCAGATCTATGTGGACGACATCATTTTTGGATCCATTAGTAATGATCTATGCAAGGATTTTGAGGAGGTGATGAAAATGCAGTTCGAAATGAGTGCACTGGGTGAAATGACGTTCTTTTTGGGTTTGCAAGTCCTTTAAAGTCATGAGGGCGTTTTAATTCGGTTTTACTGAAGCAAAGATAAACCACACCCCAATGTCTGAAAGACTGGGTCTAACTCAAGATCTGGAAGGAGTACCTGTGGAAGCGACCTTGTATAGGTCCATGATTAGCTCACTTATGTACCTGACCGCTAGCAGACCAGAAATCATGTTTGCTGTGTGCCAGTGTGCATGATATCAGGCTACTCCTAAAACCTCTCATCTTAAAGCAGTAGAGAGAATATTTAAATACCTTAAAGGGAGACCCAAATTCGGTCTTTGGTATCCTAGAGATTCTCCATTTGAATTGTTTGCTTTTTCTGCCAGTGATTATGGAGGTCGTGACGTTGACAGGAAATCCACTTCAGCAGGATGTCAATATCTGGGTGATAGGCTTATCTCTTGGCAATGAAAGAAGCAACAAACAGTCTCTGTCTCAACTGCAGAGGCTGAATACGTTGTAGCTTCGGCGTGTTGCTCTCAGGTCATATGGATGCAGCACCAACTGATGGATTACGGTTTGAATTTCTCACACACTCCTATTTATTGTGCCAATGATGCTGCCATCCAAATTGTGAAAGATCCAGTATATTTTTCAAAAACAAAGCACATTGCCATAAAGAACATTTCATCCGAGACTCGTTCAACCAGGGTTTAATTGTTCCCGAACAAATTCATACCGACGACAATGTCGCCGATCTTTTTACAAAACCGGTTGATTGAGCTCGATTTGTCGCTCGTTTTTCACTGCTAAGAATGGTCCAGTTTGAGGACTGAGCTGGTCAAACAAAACTATTTTTCTTCGTTTTAGTTTTTTAAATTTGTTCTTTCAATTTCATATTCTGCACAAATTTAGGGGACGTACCCTCAGAAAAATACAAAAACAATAAAAATCCAAAAACACAAAAAAATAGAGTCTTTTCAGTATTGCTTTTTTTTTTTTGCCTTAAATAATCCAAGAAAAACTCAAAAACAATATAAAATTTCAATAATTACAAAAAGAAAGTTTTGCTGTTATGTGGCAAATGAAATGATTTTTCACTACTGAATTAGGGCGGGCTCATGTAAAGCGAGTATCGAAACGGTTTGGCTCTAGTGTGATATACTGGTAGGCTTAGTCCAGACGGCTAGAAAAATGACTAATCTTGTGAAGCACATAAAGATAAGGTATGACCTCGGTAGGGAACATCACTTGGAATCAAGTAGAATTTCTATTTGAATGCTTGTGTAATGTGCCGAAGCATAACACTGTGGTCTAGGTCCGAAACCTTATCTGAAAAACTCGTGTGTATCCTCTATTTTGTGTAAGCAAGGACCTGGAGATGCTAGGCAACAAAGGGGCTTCTGCTGCATCTAGATATATGCTAACCTAGTCTCTTTGTTGTCGTGCTTTAGATCAAAATTCACCAAAAAGAGACCTTTGTTTCAAAAGATGTCTAGTTGTCCCTCCGTTGCATCCAGATTTATGATGACCTAGGCACAATCAGGACGTCATAAAAGAGACCCTCAAGAGTCCAAAACCCATGTCCTATATCATTTGAGAAATCATTTGATTTGTATATTACACCATATCTCTCACTGACCTATTCTTTTCTCTTCTCAACCCAGTCCTAGTCAAGGTTTCAGAATTCTAGAACAGATACTGTGAAAAATATGTTGTAGGGAAACTACTAGCATGATAGAGTGTACTATTTATGATTCTAGGATTTGATTGTGACTTACCTGAGTGTTCATTTTAATGCACCAAAACATGATAAAATGATATCACGGGCTGTCATACAATAATGCCTAAGGCAATAAGTTTAACTGGACAAATATACCAGTAATTGCTAAGACCGGCCTAAGTAGATCACTGTTGATAAGTGTAGTCTGGTCTAAAACATAGTGATTTGATCCCGTAAGCAAATTCATGAAAAATCTTGGATGGTGTGTAAATATTTTAAATTTTGTATGTCTTTTAGTTTAGTTTAAATTTTATTTTTATTTTTCTTTCTATAAAGAATCTTGACCGGCTCATGATCTGACCTGGACCCACTTTTATTAAAATCCACCTCAAAAAGATCTTTGACAGTTTTGGGATTGGAGCCGGACCTACCACACACTTGGTGGGCTCCACAAAATCTCACCTCTTGTACTTTATTGGCTATAAAAGGAAGGGTTGGGGTTGCATTTGTGTTATCTTAAGGGAAGTTACACGGTTTCCATCTTGGAAACTAAACCCTTCACTCTCTCTCACACACACTTCAGTTTTGTAAAAGAGCAAATTAGTGTTTGGAGCTAGGACAAACTGAGGATCATGTCCTTCTTGTAGCTTAAAGGTATGTTCTTCTTTGCTCGGCGATGATCCAGTGAACGTTGATATTGATTAACGATCACTGGTGAGCCGTGATGGTTGTTTTACTTTTAGGAAAGAGTAAAAAAAAGGGATGAAGTCTTTGTGATGAAAATCGTGACTATTGTAGTTGATGCTTGTCTAAATACTTGTTTAAAGTCATGTTTGAACCAAAATGGTGTTTTACAAGATGTTGAAATCATCGGAGAAGATGACCGGTAGGCTGGAATCATGTTAACTGGGTGGCGCGTGAGGGACACGCGCCTTGGGATCTATGTTATATATTAAATATTGGAGATTTCAGCCATCCGAGAACCCCTGACCATTCGAGGACCGCCAAACAACTTGAGAACCCCTGAATAACTCGACAACCCACAAGTCACTCAAGAACTCTTAATCACTCGAGAACTCTAGGATCATTCGAGAATTCCTGGATCACCCGAGACCCCTATGTCACTCGAAATCGTTTTCTTCATTCAAGAATTCCTTGATTATCTTGAAAAATCCTGATCTAAACTTAGAGTTTGACTTTTATCCAAGATTTTGTTAAAAGATTAAGTTTATGTCTTTTGATTGTGAAAGTTTATCATGAACTTGGAATATTGTGACACTTGAAAATGATATTACTATAAGGGTTTGTGTTTTATTTGCAGGTGAGAACGATAATGATGATGAACCACCTGAAGCTGTATGGGCAAAGAAAGATCACTTTCCATATTTTGGCGAAAACCGGATGCAGCTAAAAATACGTGGTGAACAGATACGGGTAGATGGTGTGACACTGAAAACGTCTTCGCTCATCACGTGTCACTATGGTACTTCACTTGGATCAAATGTTGGACGAGGTTCACATTTTTGTTGATGCCGTGAGACTTGTCTACTGTATATAAATTATTAAAAGGTGATCCACGGGTCAAAAGGTCGTCACCGAGGACTCAGGATCAGGTTGGGTCAAAAGATGGTTTCTACAACCAAATCTCAAAAAGACGTCGAACCATCAGGATCATGGAGTTTCTCAAGCTTAACGTGATCAAAGGAGATGAACTTGGATGGAGCAAGAATACAAGTGAAACTGACACTAACAAGAGCTCCATATTAGAATGATTGAATTTTGGATATTGTATTTGAAATAATTATTACGTAGATAGAAGTGATGTAGACATATCAAGACGACACAAACTTAGGGGGATATTGTAGGGCTATAATTTAGAAGTCTGCGTCTGTCTTGGTCCATTAGACATTTTGGGTTATTGGTCTAGTGGTTTAGTGGGTCCGCCTTTGGGACCATTGTATGTGAACCGCCCTATGCAACTATAAGTAGGGGGTTCCAAAACTTTTTGAGTTTGCTTGTGGTTTTGCTAGTTGATTGTTATTTTCTCTCTTGTACTCAAACTCAGTGTACGAGACGACTCTTAGAAGTCGTGTGCACCTTTGCAATACAATCATTCTATTTTCATTCTTCCTTGTTGTTCTTACATTCAATCTTGTTTTCCGTACTCGATTGGGTGTGTTTGATACCCTAGAGAGGATTCTGGACTTACAATCAGCAATTGCCAAGTCTCATAGTCTATAAAGTTTAACGATAAAGAACAACGTTGTGAATAGATTTCTCAAAAACTGATATAATCCTCTTACCGGAAAATCACAAAAAGTTGAATGCTTGTATATAATTACTCACTGCATTTCATTTCAATTTTCAGCATTTATGGAAAAACTCAAAAAGATTTTTAGTGTGTTTTAGCATAAGCTTCAGAAAATCCTTTTTTTTCATTTCTATCTTATTTTCAATAGCCGATGTGGGATGATAATCATTTTCAGAAGTTTGACTGCCGGAAATACCAATCATGAGTTTTGGTTGAAAATTTTACAAAATCATTAGTTTTGAAACTTTGAAAGTTCAAAATCTTCATCAACATTTCAAAATTTGACAAATTGTTCATTTCAAAGATGTTAAAATGGCAAATTTAATCAAAGTGTGCAAATTGGTAAAATCAGTGAGTGGATCAGGGTCATTCGCAGCATCGTGCATGCGAATGAGTCCAAAATTGTTCATTCGTATGATTCATTTCATGCGAATAGGATCATAAGTGTTAGAATGAGTTTGGTTTCAACAACAAAACCCATTCGTATCCTCTTTGGTGCGAATGAGAATATTTTTTGTCCATTTGTATGGTCAGACCATGCGAATGGGACTCCCTATATAAACTCATAACCCATTCTCATCCTTCATTATTTCCATTGTACTCTATTGTACACACACACACCTTTTGAGAGGAGTTTTTCAACATGAAATTTAGCCATTAGCATTGTGTTACTCATCATTGTAGGTATATATAGGTGCAATTTGGAGGGATTTTGACCATTAAATCGTCTTGCCATTGAGGTTTTTAGAACTAAACCCTAACAATGATCAATACATTGATTTTTTATTAATAACCATCTAATTTTATTATAGAATCTTGTTTATCGATGGTTTTAGGGCGAGAATGTGGGTTAATATTGTTTAAAACTTTTTTAAATCCAGTTATTGAATTTGTCAAACCCTAGAACTGTTGAAAACTATTGAAAAACAATGTTATTGATCAAATTGATAGTGTGCGAGGGTTAATCGGTCATATCAGGGGGTAATGAAACAAGAATCATGGGTTAAACAACATCAGATTGGACAATTGAAAATTCAAATTTGAACAGAAGTCCATTCGCATACTTGTTGATGCGGATGATTCTCAAATCAGTTCATTTGTATGGTTCAAAATGCCATTCGCAGCCCCATTCATGTGAATGAGACTTGAAATTTTCAAAATATTAAAGTGTAATCCGTTTTTTGTAAAATTGGTCAATATAATTCATTATTTGATTGATACATGTGTTTAAAATGTGGCTAATCTTTGTTTTTCATCTTAGAAATGTCTACCGGAACAGAAATCCTCAAGTTTGAACCAAAACACAACTGATGTGCTTTCTTAGGGGATGTTGAAGATAAGTATGTCGTTTTCAAGGAGATCATAGAATTTCTGAGGCGATCGAGGGTATTATATACTATTACACAGCCATACATTATCTACAAAGACCATCAGAAGGAGTTATGGAAGAATGCTCTCCTAGATTTCTTCGACAACAAATCGGTGATACACAACAAAGTTCAAGATTATGTTATTCTAGTTGGCGAAGAAGATTTCAGGAGGGTATTACAGTTTGATGATAAAGAGTCGTTTCCAACAAAGTTTCCATGGAATGTTCAAAGAGATTGTTTTCTTGGAGCCAGGTACTTCGGGAAGATTACTGATTCTCAGATCAACAAAGCAAATGTGTGTGCACCGTTCAAGTATCTTCTACATGTTATTATCCACGTATTTGCTCCTATATGCGGTGGGTTTGATGTTCTTAGAGACACAACATGTTCGATGGCGGTTGCACTTATGTTGAACAAGTACTACAACTTCTCAAGAATGTTATTTAGTCATCTAAAGGAGGTATTTGACGGGACTAGACCAGATGCGTACAACTTTATGATGTATCCGGGTTTCTACAGATAATCTTTGATCAGAAGTGTCCAGACTTGGTGAATGATCCTATACAGATTGGTAATCAAGTACACATGGATATTCAGACTTTGAATCATTTATTGACATATCGTGGGAAGTCTGATGATGAGAAGCCTCCTATGAGAAGGTTATTCAGGCACTTAATCAATCTGGGTTACAAAGCTCCAGATAATGATGAATGGAGACACCTGAATAGTGATTCTGATGATGATGCACCACTTATTCCTATTACTGGTGATGAAAGAGCTGAGACACATAAAAAGAAAGCTAAGGTTGTCTCGAGGAAAGGGAAAGAGATTGTAGGATTGTCTTCAAAGAAGAAGAAAGGAAAGAAAACGATGTTGACCGATGAAGATTCTGATGAAGAGACTCTTGATTTGAGTGATACCAATGACGAGAAGACTGATAGTGGGCCTGAAGCATATCCCAAGGCCACTAGTGATCGTGTGAAGTCTCCTTCAATAGTAGATGAACTTATTGTTGCGCAATTGCAGAAATCATATGAGCTTGATCTAGATAAAGAGATATTGGATGTTGAAGATTTGGTTGGTTCTCTTGTTGCTCCTGTATCTACTAAACATGGTAGATTAAAGTCTATGTCAAGTAAGGAGTCACACAGTACGAAGAGGAAGAAATATATTCAAAGCTTGCTGAAAGCAACTGGATTATCATCTGCGGCCGTTTCTACATCAACAACTACTGTGCCTGAAGCTTCAAAGTCTAAAGACGGTGAAAGTTCTGCTCTAAAAAAAGAGAAAAAGAAGCAACGAGCCAGAACTACAATGTTGGGTCTGCTGACCTGAAGAAGAACAGATGATTGAAAAGCCAAAATATACTAACAGTTGATTCACACAAATAAACAGTCTTTACAACATACTCTTCCCAAAAGACTGCTGACCCTAACAACTGTTCCATCCAAACAACTGCTATGACAACTGCTGATACAAAGGACTGCTAGATAACAACTAATAGAGAACAACTGCTGACCAAAGGTCTGATGAAGAAACAACTGCTGATCAAGTACTGAAGGCTAAAGGTCTGTTGGAGTCAACAGCACTTAGACTCCAACAGATGTTGCAAGACCATCAGAGTTTTCCCTCAACAGTAGTTTACCTTACAGTGTTTTGTAATACAACAGTAGTTTGTATAGGGCAGATGTTTTATGTTGTTATTCTGTTAGAGGTCACTATCTTAGGTGACGTCAGCACAGGTCACCAGTGGTTTAGATTTGTCTATAAATAGAACAGTGCTTGTACTGTTCTATTGCATCATACACACAAACATTCTCTCAGACAAACAATCACTGTGTGATCAGGCTGAGGGGGAGTACTTGTATTGATTTTAATCTTTCAATTAATGAAAGCTTTCGATTAAAGAAAAAATTTATTCCCATTGTTTTGATTATTGTTTATCATTCCGCTGCACTTTCCATATATACTTACATCATTCAATTCTCATCTTCTTCTAAACATATCAAAACAATCAAACTCGGATCCTAACATACAACAACCAGCACCAAAACAACCACAAACAGAACCATGAAGCGTTTCAAAATCGTTGAAAGAGATGTTATCTAGCTATGACAAGCCATCAACATCAAAAGCATCTGAATCAGTTGTCAGAAGATGACAACTTTGAAGAATCAGGAGGAAATCAAAGAATTGAAGAATAATGAAAAGGATATGTTGAAGATCATTTCCAGATCAAAAGAGAAACAAGATGAGCTTGAGAATGAAGTTACTGACTTGAAGTTAGAGAATTCTAAGTTGCAACTCTCCAACACCAACACCAACACCAACACCAACACCAAGAATGAACGAAGAATCATTGCTGCTGAGAAAGAGAACAAGAAACTGAAGAAGATCATCAACAAATTATAAGAGAAAGTGCCAAAGCTGAAAGGAAAAGATCAGTCTGAAAACGAATTTAATGAAGAGTCCGATGAAGATGATGATGATGATAGGGATGAGGATAAATCAGATAATGATGGTGGTGACAATGATGGTGAAGGATCGATAGATTCAGATAGTATTGATGATGATGTCGAGAACTATTCTTGCGAGAAGAGAGCAAAGAAAGAAGATGATAAAGTAGCTGGTTCTTCAGAACAAGAGAAGACTGGAACTATGACTGATGCTGACAAAGAACGTCTTAAGAATATGATCAAAAGAGGACGTGTCTCAGTCAAGTTTACTTCAAAGTTCAGGGATATATTTATCTATGATGCTACGAGAATTTTTATGGAATACCAAGATCATGAACATGATGATGGAGCGGTGAACGCTGAAATGACTCGAGAGATTTTAGAAGGCGTTACACAACAAGTTGGAATGAGTCTTGATGATTTGATTAAACAATAGAAAATTCCAGATATTCCAGTTGTTTCTCCAGGTAATCATTCAGACGAAAAGAACATGGACTTCGTTGAGATAGAAATTGAAGACATTTCTCATGAAAAATATCCAGAATATTACAAAGTGAAAGATCAAACTATGTTCCGTTTGTGAAGGATGAAGTTCTGAAAGAAGCAGAATATGTGTATGAAAAGAAGGGTAAAGACGTGATTGATGAAATCTTCACTGGGGATGAGAAACAAGATGCTTATAGGTGATCTAATGCTTTAAAAGCCTATCTTAGAAGATTGCGTGAAAAGACTGATAACCGTCCAGTTCAAGCCATTTAGGGTGAATTCTATAAGTTTCATAATCAGATATTCAAGGGTAGAGCGATCAGATGGAAATTCTTTCCTCGAGTAAGATGTGTCGGGATTAAATGGGAGAAGGGGATTCTGTACCTTAGCAGATTTCACAACATAAAGACTCTTCCATATTGGGCAGTACGTGATGTTTGTCGACACAAGCTGATTGGCGCTAATGGGTTACTTGAATGGATGGCTGATAAGATGATGAGAGAATGAAATTAAGTCGGACGTGTTCAAGCCATAATATCCTAAGCATATAGTTCTTAAAGAAATAGACTCGAAGAACAATCTACCTTTTATGACACTAAAGTACAACCTAGCTGGTAGTATGAAGAAGATCCCGCTCATGCCAATTGAATAAGACATCATCAAGAACTTTGCTTTTTTGGTATTATGATTAGAGAATGGGTGAAGCGATGATTGTGATGGATGATGAAGATAAAACCAAGATGTGCAAGAAGATTAGATTGTTTAATCTGATGTGGTTGGTGAATGGCTCAAGAAATGTGTCACACCCTCAAATTCCACTTGCGGGGTTTTGCCGCGAGGCGCATGACATACAAGGATCCAAGTCAACGGTCACAAAAAATGACAACTATATGATATGAAAACAACGTAATAAAACCAACCACACGGTTTTAAAAGTTTACACAATACCAAAAGAAAATAGCGGAAGCGAATCAAGTTTACAAAACCATAATCCAAAAGTAAGTAGTTTAAAACCCCAAATAAAGTTCAAACAGGCATGATAGGATGCGACACAGTGCGCCTAGTCTCGTTGGTACCTTAGCGACCTGAGAAAACATGCAATGTTACTCAACACGTAAAGTGCTGGTGAGTCACAGAGTTTAAGTTTGCAAAAGTAAGTAACGTTTGTAAGACCACACCCAGCAATCCTTACATCTATACCTGATGCTAGCTAGACATCGTTACATGATACTAAAGTGTCGTGAACCACTGCTGAATGTTAGAATACCTCAATACCTGCCACCGTACATCACCCGGTGTCATAAGTTAGATAGGACAAATATGCACCCGTTCGACCTCCAGTCGACCCGAGTGGGGCTTGCCGGGCCCAATAGATCTATTCACACTTTCCCCGCTATGTATCTACATATTAATGGTTTACTAAATGTTAGGAGGACTTTAATGATGTAATGTCACTAAGTATCCATGTGATATAATGTAATATGTTGGTCTAAAAGTTCATAAAGTTCATACCGCATGTTTTTCCCCCAAATATGAAAACAGTAAAGAGTGGGGTTGTGACACTCACCTTAGGTTACGTCTTCTTACAAACAAAATAACCGACGCGATCTGATAGTCACAACTACCGGTGACCTATCATAAAGTTTGTATAAGTGTTTTGACTAATAACTCGTAGGTTAACTAGTCCTTGATTGTCCAGATCATGACTACGTATGTTTGAAAATGTGTTTGAACGTTGACCTGACACACCAGACAGACCCGACATCCCGTTGGTGACCCGTTACACAAGTTGATCAAGTACATATAGTTTAACATATGAATTACCCATAAAACACTTAGTTTGCATCAAAAATCACATTTTAGCAGTCGTGGTGTCAACCAGGGTATTACCCACTTGGTTCGACTTTAATAAGGGTCGAATGGGTTTTGTTGTAGTTGGTTCGACCTCAAAATGGTTGGTTCGACCTCCCGAATGGTCGAACCAATTTTTGGTTCGACCCAACTGTTCCAAATACTTAATAAACAAACAAAATCTCATCAAAACAGTCCGAAAACATCATAAACCACAACAGTTGATATCATCTAATCTATCCCCATAAAACCCTAACATTTCTGCCCCGAAATCCGTCCATTCCAAGAAGAAATCACAACTTACCCAAAATGGCAAGTTATGGAAATGTGACATCAATGCATTTAATCTTTACCCAAAATTGGAAATTATCAATTTTAACCTCATGAACAGATTATCATGCACGGATTAATCATGTATAGCAAACCCCCAATCATATCATCATCAATCCATCAATCACTAATACACCTTATAATAACCATAAGTCATCGTCTAAAATAGTCCTAGATCATTAACATATCATCTATTCATCATTCAAACATCATATAACACATAACAACTCATTTAGCATCATTAACACAAAGATTTTGGTATGAAAACACATTATTAAAGAATAGATTTGTTTTAGAAAGATGTTAGAAAGGTTTTTATTCATAAAACCTTGCTTGAATCAGATCTGGACACATAGGGTTTGATAAAAACGAATGAAACTTGATTGAAAAGGTTTTAGATGAAGAACACACATTGAATCTTCTCTTGTTTATGTTGTAAAACTTGTTTTTAGGTTAGGATCTGAAATAGAGGTCAAAAACCCCTCCTTACAGGTTTAGGGTTGAGAGAGAGCACTTGGGGGCGAATTAGGGTTGTGAAATGATGAAAAAGTTGCAAATTATGGTATTTATAGTCACCGTTGGTTCGCACCCTCATAGGGTCGAACCAAGTCTCATTCGACCTTCAAGAGGGTCGAATCAACATATTGGAGATTGGTTCGACCTCCCTTAGGGTCAAACCAAGTCTAATTCATGCTTAATACTTAATCCATTATCCAACCATGTAATTTCACCAACAACGGGACTCAAAACTCGTGTGTGCGTATGTTAGCCCCAATGATCCTCCGAATCATTGAACCCTCGACAATATGTAAGTGTAAACCAACTCAACTGACACAGTCAAGTATGTTAAATAAATGTTTTTGCTAAGGTAGACTTATATGTTTGTAAAAGTATTAACCTGAATTTCCCGGGTGTCACAAAATGATATTGATACCTTATATTCAATCCGATTCATTTTGATGCACCGGATATTCAACAGGCGTGGAGGTTTCAAGCAGTGGTCAAGATGTGTTTTGCGTTTGATATACATTCAGGTTGTGATTATAATGGTTTGTCGGGTAAACATACAATGAAGTTGAAGAAACAAGTACAAAAGAAAAAAGTGCAAAAACGATGTAGGAAAGACGAAGATTGCTAACGACAAACTGAAGTTCGTTCAACGACAAAATAAGTGAAGAACCCGAGCAATAGCCAATGGGGAGTTTGTAGATGCATTTCATATATGTCTGCAGCTTTCGGGTTGGTCAATAGTTAGTTTGTCGTCTAGATTGTAGTAGATTGTATTTTGTATATGCCATTCGCATGGTCGGACATGCGAATGGAGTTTTAGTCCATGCGAATGGGTCTTGTCATGTGCCATTCGTATGCAAATCCTGCCATTCGCACAGTCAAGGTTGTGAATGAGGATTGCCTATATATATATGTATATATATATATATATATATATATATATATATATATATATATATATAGGGTAGGGTTCTTGTACAAAGGGTGTTTTGTGTGAGAAGTGTAAGAAGTGTTTTAGACCCTTAGATCTTGAAATGAATGGTTGAGATTAGATTATGGCAAAATAGTAATAAGTGTTACATAATTAAGTAATTGATTTGATCTTGTAGGGCTATAATAGACATTTTGGTGGTTTTAAAGATAGAAAACAAATTTATCTCCTACAAATATGCATTCATGACATTCTCTTTCCTTCCACTAAAACCATTAATATGGAAATCAATCTTCCACAATCACAAGCAACCCAAGAAATCGGGCTCACATACAAAAGTAAGATTACTAAAAACCATAATTTTTTCATTAATGTGCTTTAGTCGTCTATCATCGACCAACAGTTTGGGGTTTTTTAATTGTTTTTGCATGTTCAGGTACTAGGATGAAGAAGCTTCGTCGGAGTGTTAAAAGGACGATATCGGTACATCATAAAGGAGGAATAAAAGCAAATGAAAACCAAATAATGAAAGATGAGTTTTTAAATAACCTTAACTTAGAGTGTTATATATGAAATCTTTAAACTAAAAAATGTGTTGATTTGCAGATATTGTGTTGATGGATGAGAAGTCGAGGGGTGCCATGTCTGATTGTAATGAAAGGTGCATACGAACATCAAACACCATGGTGTAAATAACATCAATGTGTTTTATCTCCATCTTCATCGGTGTGTTTTACATTCATATCGGCCATCGTCTCCATATCATGATTCATCAGTGTGTTTTACATTCATATCGGCCACTGTCTTCATATCACGATTCATTAGTGTGTTTTTTCTTCACCGGTGTGTTTTATCTTTATCAACGTGTTTACCTTCATCAGATGTATTACATTTATATCACGATTAATCAGTGTGTTTTATCTTCATCAGCGTGTTTATCTTCATCCAAAATGATTGTATTATATTCATATCAGTGTGTTATCTTAATATAGAATCGTGTTATATTTCCATGGTGGATTATTGTATTACATTCATATCAGTGTGTTATATTATCTAGAATATAAATGTATTACAATGCTTGCAGCAGATATGGAATATTGATCTCAAAATAGGTTATTTATGAATTAAAATTGAAAGATAATTTAAAGATAATAATTGAGTTTGAGATTTCCTAAAACTATGCTAGGCAAAATGACAATTATAACCCTACTCATTAATATTGATAATGGACACTTGTCACCACCATAACACTTCTTACACTTCTCACACTTTTTGTCCTTTGTACAGGAACCTAAACCTATATATATATATATATATATATATATATATATATATATATATATATATATATATATATAGGGTCAGGATCCTGTACAAAGTACATTTTTCGTGAGAAGTGTGAGAATTATTAAAAATTGATACTTAGGCATCATTTTTTGAAATTAGTTGTAACACCCCAACCGATGGCGGAAACATCGAGGTGTCACGTAGTGACGATTGTTCAATAGCTCATGGACTAAAGTGTAAAATTGAATACATTGATTAAATAATCTATTACATTGAAATGAATTACAATGATACTAACTGTCTACTAAATTGAAATACAATAAATCAAAATCTAAATATAAATCCGAAAGTTTAAAGGATGCATCTCAAAACAACCTGAAACATGTACAAAATCATTTGGTCAATACACAAAGTATTGGTGAGCATACCCTGTTTAAGTAAATGTAGTAGAAAAGTGTTTAGCAATTCATGTGTCGTATACTGTTTACAATTATGTAATAATTGGTATCCGGGTCAAATCAACCCTAAGAGAAAAAAGCAGATATATATAGTATGCGCTAGTAGTAATGTAATACATAGGAATGACGAGGACTCTCAACAGAGTCGCAAGGGTATAAACCATAGTAGTATTCATTGAAATGCCAGGCCGCCCAGCGGTTAATGATTTGACAGGTCATAGATACACAAAATAACACAAGCAAACACACATAAGAATTGCTATTTTAGTAAAAGGAAATATAAACTTGATAGTAAGTACATGAGTCACCCCGAAATGTAAAATAGTAAAAAGGGGAAAGATATACTCACAGTTTGCGAAAGCGATTAAGATCCAACTTAAGCGGTCGTGAGCTAAGTATTGGGAATTCCGAAGAATCCAACCTATAATGTATGAGAGTACTAATAAAGAAATGTCTAAAATTCTAAGGTATCTAGGGTCTAAGGCATTAGGGTTTGCTAAGTCGATTTGGGGAATTAGAGTTTTTATGATAAATCGCGTTAATGTAAAAGTTGTATATCTCAAATAATATATGAAAGGTTGTAAATGTGGTTTAAATAACACAATTATTATCTATTGATTATTTAGATAAAAATATGTTTGAAAAATTAAGACAAAATAATTTTAGTTAATTACCTTAACTAATTATTGTCAATAAACACAATAGTCATAAATATTTAATTAAATAATTATGAGTTACACCATGATCCAACCAATAGTAGTTAAGATTTTCAAACATAGTAATATTTCTATTTTATAAGAAAAATATTTATAAAATAGACGTTTAAATTGTATAAATAAATAAATGCTTTATTATGTCTAATTAAACGTAAATAAGACTAATAATACCATACATGATCCAAAAATACTAATCTTATAGAAAATGGTTGATTTCTGATGTAAAAAAACTAGAATAATTTTCCCATAATTTATATAAACTTATTTATTTTTAAAACTGATTTAATAAGATTTAATCATGTTTAAATGATTGAAAATAGGAAAATTAATAAAAATAAATGTTTTCTGAACCAAATATTTTTATTTTAGTTCATATTGATTAGAAATAGTTTCACAAAAATTTTGAGATTAAAATCATTAAAAATGAATTTTTAATCATTTAAATATGATTAAAACAATTTAATTCAATAAAAATATAAAAATAAAACATTTTCCAGAAAATAAAAGTATAATAATTTTCTTTAGGGTGTCAAGATGCTACATCTAAATTTTTATAATTTTTGGAGTAACAATGAATTTTCTATGAATATTATAAGTTTAATGTATTAATATATTAATATATAAATATTAATAATAACTAACAAAAAAAAAATGGAAATGGGGCGCTGATTCTGAGGATCGAACCTGCCCTAATCTCTTTCACAAACAAACATACAACCACTCCAACACTTGACTAGGTTGTTGATAAGTTTAGAAAACAATACATAATAATATTAACCAATAATTCATCTTCTTCCCCAAATTCCCTAGGAACCCTAACCCTAACCCCAAATCTAATAAACCCAAACCAGATCCAATTAACGATCTGTCGTAAGGGGCTTTCGTTTCTAGTTCATAAACAAATGAAATGGCATGACAAAAACCGACTTACAATGTGTTTTGATGGTCGTGTGTGAAGTTTAAAAACCGAGCAGAAGATGTCGAAATTAACGCTTATAGGATGTGTTTTGATGCAGTTTTCTTGTGGGTTTGGAAGGTATAGTGATGCAGAAACAATATGGCATAAACGATTTATATGTTCGCTAACAAAAACGGGTTTAAATGTGACATAAAGATTTCCGGTCTGTTACACTAAGGTCTTGATTAAAAAAATGATTAAAGGCGTGTAATATCTTGTATAAATGATTGCCATGCGTGGGACAATGATGGAGAAACGCTTAGAAATAATAAAAACGACTAAAGGCGCATTAAAAATGAGAGTTTGAGGCTCGCCGGAAAACTTCGCCGGCCGGAGACCTTGGCCGGAAAAACGTGAGTCAGGAGAGAGGAGGAGGAGTTGGTTTAAAACTTTAGGCTTTTGGCAGAATAGGTCCCTCATGTTTAACCTTAATTAGTTCTATTCAAGCTTAGTTAGTCTTCTCTTTATAAAACACTAACCAAGTTAATATAAATTAACCAAAAATGTTTTTAAAGCTTTGTAAAACTATTTTTTTTTTATAAATCTTTTACGAACACGTTTCACCTACGCATTTGATTAAAACTTATACTCGATCTATAATTAGTATAAATGAAAAAAAAAATTTACTTCGCTTTAATGTTAAATTTAAAAACGACGAAACTTACGAGGGCTATAATGGAAATATCTGAAGGGCTATTATTGTCAATTAGATGCAAGACGAGGGTGACGGATGTCACAGTCTCCCCTACTTTAGAAAATTTCGTCTCGAAATTTCTTTCAAGTGGAGGCTACTATGAAACAAAAGGCGTTGTATAAATCAAGTAGATTGAAAATTTTCATCATTTATGATTCGACAAAAATTTAAAATAGTTGTCTAATACCCAAAGTAAAAGTTCCAAAAATCTTTGACAGTTAACCCGAGATTAAGAAATTGAGAGTTTAAATGAGAAAAGTTTTGGGAATGTGTAACGGGTGAGGGCAGAGGTACTAATGAAGCAGTCTCCCCTACTTTAGAAAATTACTGACTGAACGTTATTAAGGACACGCAACAGGATTTTGACTATCATAGGGAGTGCAAGGTGGTCAAGAAAGAAAAATACCCCGGGAGGACGAATTAAAGCTCGGGTAAGAACTTTCTTATCGAAAATGCTAACTATTAGTCAACAATCTAATGAAGAGGTAACCATAAGGTAATGGGTAGGTTCTTGGTCAGACTCCTAGTCCGTTTCCGCAGTATCGTTTATGCTTATATATAGGGTGTACCGCAGCTAACCCACCACACTCCCGATACTTCGGACTCGTACTGATTGTCTACCAATAGCCTAAGTAGAATCACACACCACCCTCATGTACCTGTAAGCCCATGATTGCGTTCCGGACCGTAATCATCGATTTACCTTACACTGGGGTGTTATGCTTTTCCATAATCCTAACATGAAATAAATGTGTGCAACCAATATGTAATAGCCACTGTAAGGAAATAATGTTTAATCATGACATGGTTAGAGGTCCTTCCCTTTCGGGTTTACCCTTTAACCGTAATGAGAGTAACAGGTAAGTAATAGACATGGTCAGAGGTTCTTCCCTTTCAGGTTCACCCCTAACCGGTAACTTTTGTTCACATCGTTGACTCTAAACACTCATGTTAATAAACTCTGAGGTTTACACCGTTCCCCTCGGATTGAAGAAATACTCTAATCCGAGTCGTACGTGGGCACTGGCTTAGATCTCATACAAGTTATCAACTAGTATGTTCGTTGGTCATGATGATGAACAAAATAATGTAAAGTATAACAGGGTTTTGCTCAAAAACAGGAAACATATGCATACAAAATATGCGTTCATGCAAGTATATAAGTATACCATAAAAGTTCGATTGAAAGAGTAGTATAATATAAATCGAGTAAATCGCACAGTTACTCAAAATGAAGGTAAACGAGTTAAACTTTCGCAAACCAGCAGTGTGAAATAAAAAAAATATAATCACAAGTAACGTGTTAGAAATAACTATGAATAAAATGGTGTAAGAATAAAATAATGAAATTTACGATAAGTGAGAGTACGCAATCTGTCGTATATTCTACTGACATAAGGGTTTAAATTTAGTTAGTTTTACATATATACACTATATGATATAAGACAATTAGTAACATTCTGATAGAATATGTACAATATTTTGTTAGACCAAAAATTTTGCGACTGAAGGAGTGTGAGTGTAATAAAATAAATTTTCGTTTATCAAAAACGTAGTTTGTTCAAACTTTGTGATATAGTTGAAAGAATAGTAATAATGCATGAGGATAACTTTTTAGTAACCGAAGTGTGTTTTAGTGTGAGCGTTGGATTTTAGCTAAAACAGGATTACACGATCATACAAGTCACAAATCTAGGTGCGGAAACCCTAGATCTGAACAAATTGATAAAACACAAATCACGACACAATCAAGATCATTTTCAATAACATTTCATAGATTAACTTTCATTCAAAATGCATTTACAATGAGTTTATGTTAATCTAGATCACACAGATAATCTCTCAAAAACACCTATGAACCTGATCTGAACCTGGACACAAATGACAACACTCTTACATTATCAAAAACACAAAATCTATATATAGGCACTGCACATTCGCCCCTTACAACTGGTCGAATGTGAGTATTTTCCACATTCGCCCACTACAAGTGGTCAAATGTGTCTTCTGATCTTATCCATTCTTCCTTCGTCCAGTCCAAGTCTACCTTCGCCCATTCTTTTCTTCATTCGCCCATATTGATTCACCTTCGGCCATCACTTAACATATGTTAATCAAGTATATCCAATCCTTAGTCGCAAAACGCATCAACAAACTCCCCCTCGACTATTGATTGGAGAGTTTTCTCTGATAGTCCATCGTCTTGTTCATCAACTTGATTCTGAGCTGCTTCTTCTGCTCAGAAGTCATTGGCGGCTCGAATGTTTTCTTCACAGGCTTTGATACATTGGCCATCTTCACAGTCTTGCCAAGTTTACCCTCCAAGTTGCTTCCAGCATTTATATCATACGCAAAACATACTCCAACAACTTGAGTATACTTTCTCGCTTGAGCAAAGTCATTGGGTTCATAGTAAATCGGATTGTAGAACA
Organism: Ambrosia trifida; assembly: GCA_028751855.1. Classification (NCBI taxonomy): domain Eukaryota; kingdom Viridiplantae; phylum Streptophyta; class Magnoliopsida; order Asterales; family Asteraceae; genus Ambrosia; species Ambrosia trifida. The sequence goes on along the minus strand of CM054123.1, from coordinate 159,641,853 downwards.
ACATGATGATGTCTTCGAATGTGCAATTAATCAGCCACATAGGATCAAATACATGAACATGCTTGTATTTATCCTTTCCATCCCTCAACACGATCACCGCTTCTGCCTTCCTCCAATCATAATACCAAAAGATGAAATCAGCACTGAAATGCTGTGGCATTGGCATCAACGGTATCTTTCTCATCACATTAGGTGCTTTATATATCAAAGTAACACGCTTCATATTGGTTTGAGGATCAATATCCCTATGAACTTTTCTACGGGGATATTGAGGCTTGAACCTATTCCATTTCGTACGACTTTCCCAAACCAATTTGTCTGCACACCAACCGACATGCGATCCATTTACTTCGGCACCTGACATTGGGAATCTGCATAAATCTCTCACCGCCCAGTACGGTAGAGTAAGCAAGTCACAGAATCTGTTGAAGTACAGAATTCCGGTTTCCCATTTTGCAGCAATACACTTCAGTCTGCCTAAGTAAGTCCACCCGAGAGCTCTGCCTTTGAACTTGGCATTATGAAATCGATAAAAGTTACCTTGAGCTTCAGGCTTAGGTCGGTTCTCATCCATTTCCTTCAACTTCTTCATATAATTCTTCAACTCATCAGACTGGTTAGAAGAATCTTTCTTTTCATTACCAAACACCTTTTCAACAAACTCTTCACTTCTTTTCTTTGCTTTCTGTTTCGCTGACTTATTAGGTATCTCAGTGAAGTCAGGAAATACTTCATTCTCATCTTCTTGTCTGAAATACTGGGGAAACTCTTCATGAGTAATATCTTCTATCTCAACTTCATTGTTCTCTGGAGTATGCACATCATCTGAATGACTTCCCATATCCTTTTCAGGAATATCAGGAATCGATTCATCCATCATAAACTCCTCAAACGTTTTCCCTACCCTCTGTGCGAGACCATCTAGTATTTCTTTCGCCACAGATGCAGGTAATTCCCCTTCTTCAAGATCTGGATCTTCATATTCCAACTCATATCTCAAATCATCAGTCTGGAATATTTCAGCGAAGCATCCTGTGAACTCAATGGTCCACTCTCTCTTTTCCAACATATTCTTATATATCTGTTTAGCATCATCAGACAGAGATCTCACCTTCTCGTTCCAGAAAATACTTTCATCCGAATCAACATTCCCACCTTTCTTCTTGGAACTCGATTCTCCAGTATCTTTCTTCTTCTGTGGTGTTCTCTTCTCATAACTAAATCTAGAAGTATCATCTCCTCCATCATGATCACTTCCACTGCTAAACTCATCACCTAGCTTTTTCCCTGTACCTTCAGCATCATCATCATCATCATCATTATTGTCATCATCATCATCATTGTCATCATCACTTTTATCCGATCCATCATCATCCTCATCATCATCTTCTTCTTTCTCAGAATCAGAATACTCATAATCAACTTTCTGTTCATCTTCTTCTTCATCTTCTTCACCCTCTTTCAACTAGGGTGCTCTGCTATAAAGCTCTTCAATCAAACCACAAAGGCGTTTGTTTTCCTTCTTTAATTCTTTGTTATCAGCCTTAATCAGTTTGATTTTGCTCTTGTTTCTTTCACATTTTCTTTCAAGCTTCTCATTCTTTGCTTCAATCAGCTTAATCTTATCATTTATATCATCCTGATTAGATTTTGAAGCAACCACAATCTGGAGCATCTTCTCCTCATTCTGCTTGAACTTAGCAATTTCAGCTTGTTGAGCAACCAGCATCTTCATCATGTCCTCCATCTTCTTATTAACTTGTTTCATAACATCATCATCCACAGTCACTTTCTTTGACTTAGATCTGGATGGCTCAACTTCAACAACTTTCTCCTTTTGAGGCTTTCTAAACATATCAAGCACTTTATCCATATCGATATTGAACTGATCGAATGGTAAAGTCTCTGCCTCTTTCGCTTTCTTCTGCTTCTTGGCAACTGGTGAAGATAGCTTAGAAGGTGTTCCAGCATCAGGTAATCTCTTTCCCTTCAACAACTGAGCCAACTCTTTTTCTCTCAGTTCTTTCACACTTGATTTCTTGGCCACAGTCTTTTGTTTCTTTGTCTTCTTGGGCAAATTCACAACTACAGTTTCTCCAACACTCAGTTCAGCTAGATCAACACCTAAACCTTCATCTTCAACTGATTTCTTTCTTCTCTCAGCTTCTTCTATCGACTGGTTCAAGGATTCAGACTCACCAACCATAGTGGCCTTACGTTTGGTGGTCCTCACATTCTCGTCATCAGAATCCCACTGTTCATCAACTTCAGTCTCTTCTGAATCTACAGACTCTTCATCCACCAAACCCGATCCTTTCTTCGCCGTTGATTTCTTTCTAGCCACTTGTTGCTTAGTGCTTCCCTGATCTATAGCCTTTCCCTTGCCCTTCCCTTTGGCTCCAGGATTGACTACTTGACGTTTCCGCTTAGTGCTTGAATCAACATACACTAAGGGATCATCGTTATCCGAGTCACTATCATCATGTCTTGCTTTGTTCTTGCCAGGATCAATGTAATCCGGACGAGCCAAAGCGCCAAATAATCTCCTGTTAGGTGGCTTCACACTGTCAGGCACACCTTTGTAACCTTTCATCCTCATCAAGGTTCTAATATTCATGTGATCTTGACCTAGGATCATAGTCAGATCCTTTTTCAGCATAGGATACTTGTAGTCAAAGATCATCATCAGAAACCTCGGATACAACATAAACTTCTTATTCTTCATTCCCTTCAGCATCTCCAGCATATGATCAAGAATCATCCTAGAAACATTAAATGGTTTGTTGAGTGTCAACGCAACCATTAATGAACTCAAACTCCTTCTCATCACGTCATAACCACCACTCACACAACCAAAGACATGAATCAGAACATGAGCAAAATACTTGTACTGTACTCCCAGCTTCCCCTTATACATAGATCCGTCAGTGATTGGACCTTTGTATTTCATTCTTAAGAAGCACGCCTTCTGTTCTGTCCACGATAACTCCCTGGGATCCTCACTATCTTCAAACTTAATCTGTAACGCCTCCCGAATATCAGCTTCAGTCAAGAACATCTCCATCTCCTGAATCTTGCTCTTGATGATCGTCTGATTCTCCCAGTAGTCATACTTCGCATTCTGATAAAAGTCTTCAATTATGTCTTTGTATATGATGGTTGGTGTGGCTAAGGCATGAACAATCCTGCTCCTCTTCAGAAACTCTATAATTCCTGTAAACTCTGTGTTCTTCTCAACGTCTCCTAGATAAGCGCAACAGTTGTGCGATCGTTCAAAAGGCCAACTGCTAGGAACAGATGTTTCAGCTACTGGTACTGGATCTTGAACTGTGATCTCAGCTAGAGTTTCAACATTCACTGCTGGTGATTCAATATTCTCGGGTTGTTCAGCCATCTGCGCATGAAAATCAATAAAAACACGTCAAAACACAAAAACGACAAATTATAAAAATTTTGGTCAAAGACATCTGCACATTCGCCCGTTTTAAAGTGGCCGAGTGTGAGAATATGTGGTCGAATGTAAAAATATATGGACGAAAGTGAACATGATCTTGATTAGAAGCCACATTCGTCCATTTTGTTGTTCATTCGCCCAACCCTTTCCTCCTTCGTCCGTTTTTATCAACCGAATGTGGAAAAGGTTTTCCCCCAAAATTTTAAAATTTTGCCATTGTTTATTTTAACCTGTAATTTTGATTCTAATGTATGCTAACAAGGCCGACTAACACTCGTTTATAAGCAATTTTGTCAATTAATCAGTTTACATAGGTTTTAAAGTGGAATTAGGGTTCAACTGTGTTCAATTGATCAAACTAACATCTAGATGTGTTATTAACCTAATTCCTAACACATTCTCCCCCTAAAACCTATGAGAACTGATCGGAAATGAAAAACAAGCATCAATTATCATCAAAAATCCCTAGAATGGAAACCCTAGGTCGTGTGCTTAAAACAATCAATTCTGATCTGATTTGATGTCCATTACCTGCAATATAAGTCTTAAAATGATCAGCAATGACAAGGGAACAAATCAGTGAATCAATAAAAATCACAAGCAACAAGGTCTGGTTATGATGAATATTTTTAAAAAAAAATTTCAGAATGAGAACTCGAAGGTGAAAAGCTTATTTATAGGGGTCCACGTTCGCCCGTTTGAAGTGGACGAATGTGGGTTAAATCCACATTCGCCCCAATTTAATGACACGAATGTAGAAACATTCCACCTTCGCCCCTATTTAAAGACCCGAAGATGAAACTTGTACCCGGAAGTGGAAAATACACCCGGAAGTGAAAATTTCCACCTTCGCCCAAAAACAAAACGGTCGAGTGTGATGATTTTTCCACATTCGACCCATTTAAGGGGCGAATGTGAAATGGAAAAATCTGAAAATTTTGCCAAATCACGAATTCGAATCCCGTTCAACATTTTTCAATCCGTTAAACTTCCAAAACTCAAATTTTCACATTTTGAATGTTACAAAGTCCAGATGGTGTTATCAAATCTCAGAAATTGACCATCAAGCATCCCCGGATATCAAAAATAAAGCAGAAATGCAAATCTTTTGGATTTTCTGAAATTTTTATCAAAACACACCTAAAATCTTTTTGGATTTTGTATCTTTTTGACAATAAAAGTAAAATGCGACAAAGTAAAGATGCATCAAAGTAAATGAAAGCAGTAAACATTTTGTGATTTCCGGTAAGAGGATCATATCAGTTTTCTGAGAAAGCTGAACACAGCGTTGATCTGGTTCAATATTATCATTAGAAACAATATGTGACACGGTAATTGCTGATATTGTTGTCCACATAAGCTCACATGCAGACGATTATGCAATGCTTTAAAATGATACTAATTAAATGTATTAGACTAACACATTGTGGTTCCCACACACACGACATACTCCCGTATCAAGAAGTAATTTGCACAAAGACTCATTGTAAAGCGTGATTATGCTTTCGTCGTCTGTAATTGTACAAGATATAATGCATAGAGGTATACAGGTCAGCAAATTAATGCAGCAAAGTAACATATGCACCATACCAGGTTGAGGACTGATATTAATCATGATTTGCATCAATGATCAATACGATATTATAGATAATCTTTGATCATCATATAACATGGAAAGTTCCTCAATTCGGTAACTTTAGGATTTGGCATAAAGCTCTTTTATAAAGACATCCTGTCTGATCTAGGTCCGTAATGACTTACAGCAGAAGATCAGATAGGCTATCCCCAGACAACTAATAACATAACGACCCTAAACCTCCGAGTTTTGTACAAACACCCTATCAAATGAAATTACGGTACTAAGACCATATGCCCATGAGGTGTTCATCCACAAACGCGTAGTTTGTTATGTTTGTATCACTAATGCACGCAATATATAGTCTACGAAGCCTATCAGCATATCACACGTAATCAACATACGTCTCATTAAAACTATACAATTCTTTAGCCTGTGTCAGATCCCCACTGATGTACTATCATTTCCTCTTTTTATCCAGGAAATTATTTTGGGTTTTTCTAATTTTTAGGTATTTTGAAAATTTTTCAATGTTTTTGGTTTTTCTGATAAAATGACTCCCCCTAAAATAAAGAACATATTTTTGGGTTTTTAATTTTTCTGAAAAACAAAACAAAAATTTGAAAGAAACAATCCACTTGAAAGCATCAACTTCTTTGAGGATTAAACAACCCCCTCGAAAGCATCAACTTCTTTGAGGATTATGATAGTAAAGAGAAATTCCCAATTAGCAAAGAGAAATTCCCAATTAGCAAAAATTTAAAACTAAAACTAAAAACTAAAAATGATAAACCGAGGAGCCGATTAGTCCTGTTTTTCCATTATATTGTTTACTTTCAAAAGATATTCAAAGCGGGATCTGTCAAAAGCTTTTGTAAAGAAATCTGCACGTTGGTAGTCAGTATGGATTTTGACCATGTCAATCAATTCCTTAGCATAACAATCACGGATAAAATGATATTTAATCCGGATATGTTTCGCTTTAGAATGATTTTCAGTATTTTAAGTTAATGCAATTGCGGCTTCGTTGTCACAGTGTATAGGGGTTTTAAGAAACTGCAAACCGTAATCGACCATCTGTTGTTGGATCCAGAGCACTTGCGAACAGCAACTCGAGGCTGAAATGTACTCGGCTTCACATGTAGACAGTGCGACGGAAGTCTGTTTCTTGCATTGCCAGGTAATTAACCTGCTCCCTAAAAACTGGCAACCGGCTGTTGTTGATTTGCTGTCTTTGTCACAGCCGCCCCAATCTGCATCACTAAAAGCAATAAAATCAAAATCATCATCATTAGGGTACCAAAGTCCTTTTGATCGACAACACTTCAGATATCGAAGGATACGCTTGACCGCCGTCAGATGACTTTGTTTCGGCTTCGATTGATAGCGAGCACAGAGACACGTTGCATACATAATATCTGGTCGAGACGCTGTTAAATACATCAGAGATCCGATGATTGCTCTGTATGTAAATGGATCTGTCAGCTCCCCCTTAGCGTCCACTCCAATCCCGTGATTGGGTTGAATCGGGGTATCCATCGGCTTAGAGTCCTCCATCTGGAATCGGCTCAAGATGTCGGCTACGTATTTCGTCTGGTGAATGAAGATCCCGTCGGGTCTTTGATCCACCTGTAAGCCGAGGAAAAACTGCATTTCCCCCATAGCGCTCATTTCGAACTTCTCCTGCATAACAGTTTCAAATTCCCTGCACAAGAGTTCGTTAGTAGAACCAAATATAATATCATCAACGTAAATCTGTACTAGAAGCAAGTCATCTCCCGTCTTCTTCGTAAAGAGGGTGCAATCGACGAGGCCGCGCTTGAAACCTTTGGAGATGAGGTATGTACTTAGCTCCTCGTACCACTGTCTTGGAGCCTGGTGCAAACCATATAAAGCTTTGTTCAGCACGTAGACCTTGTCCCGGTGGATTGGGTCCTCAAAGCCTGGTGGCTGCCCGACATAAACCTCCTCCTTGACTTTACCGTACAAAAATGCACTCTTGACGTCCATTTGATAGACTTTGAATTTCTTATACGAAGCAAACGCAAGGAACATCCGAATAGCTTCAATTCGTGCTACTGGTGCATAGATTTCATTGTAATCAATTCCTTCGATTTGATGGAAACCCTGCACAACCAATCTGGCTTTGTTCCTTACAATAACTCCACGATCATCCTTTTTGCACTTAAACACCCACTTAGTGCCTATTTTCTTTCTTCCCGGCGGCAAATCTGTGAGCGTCCAGACTCCCAATTTCTGGAATTGTAATAACTCCTCCTGCATTGCCTCAACCCAGGCATCTTCATTCAAAGCGTCTTTGTATGTCCTTGGCTCTACCTGCGACACATAACATGCAAACGACCAATCATTTTGGCTACCAGATTTCTGAATTTTGGCATACAATGCTAAAGCACCAAAACTCTCTGGCGAATTAACGCTTTTAAGCTGCCCTCTGGTCATCACTCCACTACCAGGATCACCAATTACTTGCTCCAGCGGGTGAATACGATGAATCCGAGATTCCGGATTAACAGGTACAATCACTCCCGTCTGAGCAGTCAAGTTCTCTACAGCATCCTGATCATGACCCGTGTTAGATGATGAAGCAACATCTGGATTTGAAGTTGGGTTCACAGTTTGCTCTTCTAAGTCTTCTGCATTTTCAAGAACGGCTTCTTCAAATTGTTCATCTTCAGATTCTGAAGTATCTAATGAAGTTGAAGCTTCTTGAAACAACTCTTCTTCTTGTGTAGGAGCACTGGTATCATTAGAAGCTGGTGGGGGGTTTACGGTGATTGGACGCATCAACGGTGAAGTTGCCGCGTTTTCACACTCGTAAAGTAATCTGATAACAGCTTCTTCAACCAAGCTATCTAGGTTGAATGATTCAAAGAAATCTTTGTAATCAAACATCCAATCAGGGCCCGTGCCTTGCAAATTTTGTGTGTATCGTTGAACTTCCACATTAGCCCAATCCTCCACTTGACGAGTTCTCTTGTTGAATACCCGTTTGAGCGGGGTTGCATATCCAACAAAATATCCCTCCTCAGCTTTAGGACTAAACTTCTCGCTTGGATTCAACATCGTACATGGCGCCCCAAATGGTTCTAGATACTCTAAATTGGGCTTTCGTCGGTGTAACAGCTCATAAGATGTTTTTCCAAACTTCTTTACTGTTAGAACCCGATTTAATGTATAATTTGCTGCATAAATCGCCTCATTCCAGAACATTACTGGAAGATTTGAGTCAGCGAGCATTGTTCTAGCAGCCTCAATCAGAGTCCTATTCTTTCTTTCAGCAACACCGTTCTGTTGCGGGGTATACGGAGCCGAATATTCATGATGAATCCCTTTGCTTTCACAAAGTTCATCCATCTTTGCATTTTTGAACTCCGTCCCGTTGTCACTCCTGATCCTTTTTATCTTCAAATTGTAGATATTCTCCAGTCGAGTGAACAGAACTTGTAGGTTGGTAAAGGTGTCGCTTTTGTTCTTCAAACACATCACCCATGAGAATCGTGAATAGTCATCAGTGACGACTAAACAATAAAGCTCTCCAAGATGACTTTTGCGTTTGACCGGTCCAAAAAGGTCCATGTGCAATCGCTCAAGCGGCATCTCAACAGAGTTAACTTTCTTCACTTTATGGGACTGTTTGTGTTGTTTTCCTTTCATGCAGCTTACACACTTGTCGTTAAGATGGAAATGTTTCACGTTTACTCCATCGACAAGTCCATTTCTCACTAACTGATTCATTTTCCTCAGATGAATGTGCCCCATTCTTCGGTGCCACATTATCGATTCTTTTTCGGTCGCCTTGGATAGAAAGCATGTTATCTGTCCCTGTGATGTCATCGCCTTGGACATATCAAGAATATAAAGATTGTTGACTCGAGGTGCCATCAACATAACCCACTCCTTTGGAATCTTGAAGCCCGGTTTGAGAATGTAGCAGGATTTGTCATCAAAATGCACAGAAAATTGTTTATCGCATATTTGACTGACACTCAACAGATTATAGTCTATCTGCTTGACATAAGAAATCCGCTCGAAAGTCACAATCCCATTACTCACGCTTCCTTCCATCGTAATATATCCTCCTTTATTACCCGCGAACGCGACATATCCTCCATTAATATTCTTCACATCCAACAGCAACGCCAAATCCCCCGTCATGTGGCCTGAAGCTCCACTATCAACAATCCAGAGACTGCTAATAGGGCCAACTGAAGCTCCCTGCACACAAAAAGTAAACATTTAGTTCTTTCGGGGGACCCAAGCCTGAGTCTTGGGCCTTTGAACATTTGATTTCAAAGAAACATCCTCAATGACTTTTTCAACAACTTTTTGTTTTGAATCAACCGTTTTCTGATTTTTCAAAACAGTGTCATTTTTCTCACTCACCTTTGAAGTAGAAGCTCCTGGAGTACCATTAGGTGTCCAAGATTGTTCAGACCTTTTGAGTATTCGAATTTGAGATTTTGGTTTCTCAATAGGTTTCTGAACATTGTTACTAAAAGTAACTTTCTTAGCAACCTTATCTGAATTACCAGACTTAGGTCCAACATTTGACTTGACAATTGGTTTTTGTGGAACCTTTTGTCTATCAGCTGTTGTGTTCACCACAGGTTTTCTCCAAGATTGTTCCATTGCAATCCGATTCCTTCGATCATATTGAAATGGACGGTTGTTCCTCATTTGAAAATTGTTTTGATTATAAAAATGTTGTTGTTGAGGAACAGTCCGTCTATGTGGTGGTACATAATGATCAATCGGCTTTCTCATGGAATTCTTAACCTCAACCTCATGTCTTTTGTGCCTTACATATGGACACTGAGCAAGTAAATGCCCGCGTTCTCCACATTTAAAGCATTTTCTATATTCCTCAAACACATAATGAGCATTTGGTGAAGCAAATGATCTGACAGGAAATTGATCATTATACTGTTGATTTCATAAACTCTCAGGAAGTGGTCCTTTCGAGTAAGAAGGCTCATGAAAACCATTTGCTTTATCATTTGGTCGAATGAACTCAGTGACATGGACTTTTGGTTCTTGAGGAACTTCTGAAAACAGTATCTTTAAAATTTCTGGTGGAATTTCATTGGTTCTTTCATGTTTTGGAAACCATATTGTGCTTTCTTGCCAGATTTTATCTAGTTTAGAATAGTTAACATTTTTAATCGGAAATTCCTCATCAGAAATGATTTTATCGGATCCTTCCATCCGATAAAACACTTTAACCGGTTTGTCACTTGGTTCATTCAGCTCATTCTTTTTGACCTCATTCTTAACAACATTATCTTTCTTAACATCAACCTTTTCAGACTTTTTATCACGATTAGCATTTGCCATCGGATGAACATGATCAGATGGTGACACTGGTTCAGTAGTAACGATGTGATTTTCTTTTGGAATCTCACATTCTTTAATAGATTGATCACTACCAGTATCATCATTTTCTGAGTCTGAACTATCACTCTCAGCATAAACACCCTCATTGTTCAAGCCCAAAATCGGTCTCACATCGGAATATGGATCACCAATACTCGAGGTATTAGATTCCTTTTCCGATGATGAGTCTGATTTTACCGAACTCTCCGGTATAACTTGGTGATAGTTATGGTTTTCAAAAAGAACCGGAGATGGTACAGACTTGTAATTGGTAGTATTATCATCAATGATATGATCTACCACATAAGCAACATTCTTATAACTTTCCAACTTCTTGTTAACCTTTTCAGCAAAGCATTTTATGGCTGCCATTTCCAACTTGGTGTTTTCAATTTCATTGATATAGTTGTTTATGGCCAATTGTTTCAATGACAAAGTGTTTTTCAAGTCGGAAATGTCCTTTTTATAGCCATCTAATACTTTGTTAAAAGCATTTAACTCTTTGCGAGTAGATTGACAGTTCAAGATAGCACTATCTCGTGAAATTCGGAGTTGTTTATTCTCCTCTGTCAATCTATCACATGTTCCACAATATTTATCACTCATAACATCAGTGCTAGATTCAGAACTTACAGGTTTTGGCGGTTCAGTCATGGCCATCAACGCAAAATGAGCTTCCTTTCCAGTGAAAAACTTTGAGTAATCGATCTTGGTGAAAGCATCATCAGCTATGCACGACTTCCTCGTCATCAAAAAGTCAGCTTCTGCCAGCAACTGGTCAATATCATCATCTAAAGAATCAACACTTGCCTCTGTGTCTGATTCGCTCTCAGAATCTGAATAAACTGATCTACACTCCTCAGGAACATCAGAAACTGAATCAATCACCATTCCAGACCTCTTTTCCTCAGCCTTAACCTCAACGGGTTCACTCTCCACTTCCATCTCAGTCTCAGAATTATCACTTTCACTCTCCTCAGTTTCTTTCTTCTCATCAACTGCCACCGACTCTTCCATATCAACCTGATAAGCAACACATGCCACATTCCCACCAGTAGTCACTTCCTCAACTCCTATTTGCATACCCGACCAGTCAAACCTCTCATCCTGTTGAGTCACCAAAGCTTGGTTCTGACTCGCATTCTGTTGAATCTCATTGGGTGTAGTGATAGGTACAACTGTTCGGTTTGTGTGATTAGGAGATTGGTTTTGAATCTGGTGTTGAGTGTTTGGTTGTCTGTTTTGGTTGTTAAAGTTTCGGTTTTGGTAGTTGTTGTTATTTTGGTAAGAAACTTGGTTTTGTTGACGGTTCTGGTAATTTGCATTGAAAGGGTTTCGATTACCTTGTTTAGGTGGCTGGGTGCATTCCCTTTTGAAGTGTCCTTTTTCTCCACAATTAAAACACGTAACCTTCTCCTTGTTGAAACCATAGGTTGTGTTGGGAGAAGTTGCCAAGTCAGTCCTTCCAGTTTTCTCGATGAACTCTGTTGCTCTCCTCATTATACTCGCAAAAGCCCATTGAATGTCAATGAGTTCCATCTCTTCCTTGTCTATCTGTGCATAGTCTTCGTTGGTTAAGTTGTTGTTCCCAATCTGACTAGCAACCAACCCATTGTAGGATGAAACCATTGCTGAGACTAATGCAATGTGTTGCTGAGCAACCTCCACAGTCACATTTCCCAAGTTAGATGTATCCAAAACCACCGGTTGTTGTTTATGTTGAGTAACTTGGTTTAATGGTTGTTGTGATTGGTTAGCGGTGTAAAAACTTGCTTGTTGCATTGGAGAGACTGGTGAAATGTAGGAACTATATTGTGGTGGTGTGTATGATGGTTGTGAGTAGGAATTGTATTGTGGTGGTGTGTAGTTGGTGGTTGGTTTTGATGAATCCATGACATTGGAAATACATGCAACATGTGGTGCAACGCTTCCAGAGCTCGAGTTTCCAGCTGAAACTGAAGTACCTCCAAAATACAAACTGGGATTTTGAGGAATCTGTGACCTTCTAGCTTTCCTCCTATCCTCCAACTCTTTGTTCTCCAGCTTTTCGATAAACTCTGAAATGGTCCAGAATTGATAAGCATCCTTCTCTCTGAGTACCTCCACATGCTGATCCCATTGTGGTGGCAAAGCATCTGCAAACTTATCCACCTGCTTAGTCATTGGAATCTGTACACCATAACTAGACAATTCAGACAATAAATGCATATATCTCGGAGTTAGTTCTTTCAAAGTTTCATTATTAATAAAAGAAAAATTCTCAAACTCTTTGACCAATTCCTCCATTCTCAGACTCCTGGTCTTCTCGTTACCATCATGCTTCCTCTTCAGCTTATCCCAAAGCTGCTTTGATGTTGTACATGTCCCAAACTGATGCAACAGGTCACTTGTGATTGCCTGCGTCAGTTGAGAAAACGCCTTCTTCTCTACCACATATTTCTTCTTTTCATCCTCAGTCAAGCTCTCCAGAGGAATCATCTCACCTGTGTTCTCCAGAATCGGTGCTGTGTATCCTTTGACAATCATGCTCCATGCCTCTGCTCCTTCAACTCCCATGCCTTCCAGATGGATCTTGAACATGGTGTGCCACTGGTTATACTCTTGCATATCCATGAGCTTCGGTGGCCGAGTTCCACTACCTGTAGACAAATCCTTAATCAAAGTAGAAATAGCATTAGTGGTTTGAGTATTTACCGCCGCTGCAGCTACTCCCCAGTAATCTGATTGTAGTGCCGGATGTGCTACATTTTGAGGCATCGTGCTCGTTGTTGTCATGTAGTTAAGTGGTTGTGAGGATTGCGTGTTCGTCTTTTGCGCTGCCACTGTCCATGGGTCCATTTTCTGCTGTTGTGGTTGTGTTGTTGCTGATCCCGGAGTAGTTTGAAAACGCCACATGATCACAATCTGAAAATCTCAACACTTAGAAAAATTTTCAACAAAAACTCTAGGTTCGCCCGAAATTCAGCACGTTCGTCCAAATAATTGTAGGTTCGTCCAAACTGTCACACTCTCGTCCCTTCTGGTTCTACTTTCGTCTCAACAGTAACACCCGAATGTGAATATGACCAGAATGTAACCACAGACTAACACTATTCCACTTTCGCCCAAATCAGAACGGTCGAAGGTGGAATTTTCTACCCGAAAGTGAAAAAAATTCTAAACAAATTTTCAGGTTCGACCACTTTATACTCAGGTTCGCCCACTTTTAGTCACGTTCGACCACAACACTCAGTCCAGGTTCCAGGTTCGCCCAAAACTAGCAGATCTCATTTTTGAAAAACGGTTATTGTTTGAAAAACGGTTATTCTGATCTCAGATTTTCAAAAGTTCATGGATTTGAATGATCTCAATCAGGTTATGTTTCGGAATTGATTTGGAACAATTTTAAGTCTTGGAAAACTTGAATTTGACCACAAATTCACCTTTAAATCGATCAAAAACTCTTAAAAACAAAGTTTATGTAAAAACAGATGATATTTTGTCAAAAACATGTCCAAATCAGCTCTGATCTTATCAAATTTGTTGTTGTATGATCCTCTATGCTCTGATACCACTTTGTAAGCGTTGGATTTTAGCTAAAACAGGATTACACGATCATACAAGTCACAAATCTAGGTGCGGAAACCCTAGATCTGAACAAATTGATAAAACACAAATCACGACACAATCAAGATCATTTTCAATAACATTTCATAGATTAACTTTCATTCAAAATGCATTTACAATGAGTTTATGTTAATCTAGATCACACAGATAATCTCTCAAAAACACCTATGAACCTGATCTGAACCTGGACACAAATGACAACTCTCTTACATTATCAAAAACACAAAATCTATATATAGGCACTGCACATTCGCCCCTTACAACTGGTCGAATGTGAGTATTTTCCACATTCGCCCACTACAAGTGGTCGAATGTGTCTTCTGATCTTATCCATTCTTCCTTCGTCCAGTAAAGTCTACCTTCGCCCATTCTTTTCTTCATTCGCCCATATTGATTCACCTTCGGCCATCACTTAACATATGTTAATCAAGTATATCCAATCCTTAGTCGCAAAACGCATCAACATTTAGATTCAAAACTGATTCATTTGAAAAATCTTCGTAGATATGTGTTTACGAGGAGGTGAGTTTGAAAAGTGTTATAAAACATATTATTAACTGCAAGTTTCTCTTGAAAACATATATTGAACACGTCATATGAAAACAAAAGGTTTTGCAAATAAAATGCAGAATGATACCATTTCATGAAATATGTGTAAATCTAATGTGTTTTAAAAGACCAAAATCTAAAATGACGTGAATGATAAAATTAACGTATGTAATAGGTTACCACTATTTAAGAAAATTCATAATTAACGAGATATAGAAATAGATCCTTGAGATGTGGATTTCACTCCTAACTCAAAGATGTATTTCAAAATTGAAAACGATTGTGGAATGAAACCAATCACTAAGTTAAGGATATCACTCCCAGCTTAGTGGTTAAGTTCCTTTTTGAAGGAAATACTCTTTGAGGTGTGGATGTCACTCCTATCTCAAAGATATATTCCTAAGATAAATAACATATAGAGGAGTGAAACTAATCACCAAGGTATGGATACCACTCCTAACTTGATGATATTGTTTCATTTGTGAAATACGAGTGTCTTCTTTGCCAAGCAAAATATCGAAAGAATAACGAGAAATAATCATAACGAAAATATCTTGAAAGAAAATAATAGGAAATAAGAGAAATATAAACGAGAGGACTCGTGAAAGTAAGCTTAGTTATAGAGTAGGCTAAAAGGCATTCTAATAACCTAATTCCCTATAACCATGGCTCTGATACCAATCTGTAACACCCCAACCGATGGCGGAAACATCGAGGTGTCACGTAGTGACGATTGTTCAATAGCTCATGGACTAAAGTATAAAATTGAATACATTGATTAAATAATCTATTACATTGAAATGAATTACAATGATACTAACTGTCTACTAAATTGAAATACAATAAATCAAAATCTAAATATAAATCCGAAAGTTTAAAGGATGCATCTCAAAACAACCTGAAACATGTACAAAATCATTTGGTCAATACACAAAGTATTGGTGAGCATACCCTGTTTAAGTAAATGTAGTAGAAAAGTGTTTAGCAATTCATGTGTCGTATACTGTTTACAATTATGTAATAATTGGTATCCGGGTCAAATCAACCCTAAGAGAAAAAAGCAGATATATATAGTATGCGCTAGTAGTAATGTAATACATAGCAATGACGAGGACTCTCAACAGAGTCGCAAGGGTATAAACCATAGTACTATTCATTGAAATGCCAGGCCGCCCAGCGGTTAATGATTTGACAGGTCATAGATACACAAAATAACACAAGCAAACACACATAAGAATTGCTATTTTAGTAAAAGGAAATATAAACTTGATAGTAAGTACATGAGTCACCCCGAAATGTAAAATAGTAAAAAGGGGAAAGATATACTCACAGTTTGCGAAAGCGATTAAGATCCAACTTAAGCGGTCGTGAGCTAAGTATTGGGAATTCCAAAGAATCCAACCTATAATGTATGAGAGTACTAATAAAGAAATGTCTAAAATTCTAAGGTATCTAGGGTCTAAGGCATTAGGGTTTGCTAAGTCGATTTGGGGAATTAGAGTTTTTATGATAAATCGCGTTAATGTAAAAGTTGTATATCTCAAATAATATATGAAAGGTTGTAAATGTGGTTTAAATAACATAATTATTATCTATTGATTATTTAGATAAAAATATGTTTGAAAAATTAAGACAAAATAATTTTAGTTAATTACCTTAACTAATTATTGTCAATAAACACAATAGTCATAAATATTTAATTAAATAATTATGAGTTACACCATGATCCAACCAATAGTAGTTAAGATTTTCAAACATAGTAATATTTCTATTTTATAAGAAAAATATTTATAAAATAGACGTTAAATTGTATAAATAAATAAATGCTTTATTATGTCTAATTAAACGTAAATAAGACTAATAATACCATACATGATCCAAAAATACTAATTTTATAGAAAATGGTTGATTTCTGATGTAAAAAGACTAGAATAATTTTCCCATAATTTATATAAACTTATTTATTTTTAAAACTGATTTAATAAGATTAAATCATGTTTAAATGATTGAAAATAGGAAAATTAATAAAAATAAATGTTTTCTGAACCAAATATTTTTATTTTAGTTCATATTGATTAGAAATAGTTTCACAAAAATTTTGAGATTAAAATCATTAAAAATGAATTTTTAATCATTTAAATATGATTAAAACAATTTAATTCAATAAAAATATAAAAATAAAACATTTTCCAGAAAATAAAAGTATAATAATTTTCTTTAGGGTGTCAAGATGCTACATCTAAATTTTTATAATTTTTGGAGTAACAATGAATTTTCTATGAATATTATAAGTTTAATGTATTAATATATTAATATATAAATATTAATAATAACTAACAAAAAAAAAATGGAAATGGGGCGCTGTGACACCCTCAAATTACCACTTGCGGGGTTTTACCGCGAGGCGCCTGACAAACCAGGATCCAAGTCAACGATCACAATAAACGACACTATATGAAGTACGTAAACCCAAAAACATAAGTTTCATAAGCGGAAGCATTTAAAGAATTTAATCTCTACAAAACAATGTTCCCAAGTATCCAAGACACTTATTACAAAACGTGCACTAAAACCTAGACGCCAATGCAGACCCGTGCGCCTAGTTCCGTTCATTGCTACCTTAGCGACCTGAGAAAAACATGCCAAAAAGATGTCAACATATAATGCTGGTGAGTTCACAGGTTTGTTCAAAAATGTTACCAAAGTGTTACCATGTCCATACTATATCAATGTTACCAAGTACGCTAGCTAGGCGTATGTTTCATTACTACTACGATTGGAAACCATTACTAGACACGTTTAGCAATGTTCAGCATGTTTAAGCAGCCCGTATGTTCAGCATGATACCAATGTACCTGTTCGAGACAATATGCACCCGCCCGGCCCTCCAAGCCGACGAGTGGGGCAGGTCACGCCCAATAGATCTATCCACATTTCCCCCGTTGTGCAAACCCGCACATTCATGGTTTCCCCCGGGACTTTCCAAAAGATCGTATAGCAATATAAAGTTAAAACCATAGTATGACATAAGTTACCAAAACCGTTTAGCGCATGTTTTCTCCCCCAAAAGTTAAAGCAGTAAAAGTGGGGCCGTGAACTCACCTTAGATAGCGTTCTTCAAATATAAGTAAAGATGTTTAGCCCTTGATAATCCCTCTACCGGAGATCTATCAAAATGTTCACATAAGTGTTCCGACTAATAACCATAAGGTTATCTAGTCCCCGATTGTCCAGATCGTAACCAAGTATGTTTTAAAACGTGTTTAAATGTTTAACCGACACACTAGACCGACCCGACATCCCGTTGGTGACCCATTACCCTAACTAATCAAGTACACATAGATTACACACAAGGTTCAAGCATAAAACACTTAGTTTGTATCAAAAATCTCATTTCTGCATCAGAACGGTCGAACCAGTCAGTTTTGAGTCTCCTTCGCACCTTTTTGTCTCCTTCGCACCATTTACAGTACGGTCGACCGTTTGATGCTTCCTTCGCCCGTTTATGCACATTCGTCCAATAAAAATCCCAGGTTCGACCCTGGATCCCTCCTTCGCACCATCGGCTGGTCGAAGGAGGCCAGGTTCGCCCCTGTTGTATTATTTTTCCTAAAAACACTTCAAACACATTCAAAATGACCCGAAACATCATCAAACACAGCAGTCAAGCATGAATAACTTATCCCTACAAAACCCCATCGATTTCCCCCGATAATACGTCTGTTTCAGTCCTTTCCCAAAATGGTAAAGATTATGGAAACATCACTTTCATGCATGGATTATTTACCCAATTTGGAAACTTTTGAAATCGATTCATGTTTAGCTTAAAATACTCAGTTTGTCGATTATCCGATCTTTCTTATTCATTCTATTGATCATAAATATTCATGCATCAAGTATTAATCCCATAAAACCCCCAAATATCAATATACCCAATCCTAACCCTAGATAACCATAATCCAATCATTAACAACAATCCTATATCATGTTTCTATCATAGATATAGCAGCAAATCAGTGAACAACACATAACACCACATAACACACAACTAACACATGTTATTCATTATGAAAACCTATGTTAAATGATCATGTTTTGATTTAGAAAGATGTTTAAAAGGTTTTTAATCATAAAAACACCCTTAGAACAGATCTGGACAATTAGGGTTAGATGAAAACGAATTAAAATGCTTTTAAAAAGGTTTAGAATTATGAACACACCTTGGATTTTTGTTTAGATGTTGTAGATGGGTTAGATTATGAAAAAGAAGAGCAAAAACTCCTTCCTTAGTATTTAAGATCGTTTGAGAGCGTTTTGGGACGGTTAGGGTTTGTGAAATGATGAAAAATGACAAAGGTTGGTATTTATACTAGTCTTCCTTCGCACCAACACATTGGTCGAATGTAGTCTCCTTCGCCCCTTTCACAGGGTCGAATGAGACTTGTTTGGTCGAAGGAAATTCCTCAAATTCTACGTCCCTGGTTCGCCCACGTGCATGGGTCGAACCAGACATTTTTCCTCTCCTTCGACCACTCGAAGTGGTCGAACCAGAGTCCCTTTTTAACTAGTTTTCCAGTTTGTCGTGTTTAACGCATTCTAACACATCCTAACACATAAGCATGCATCCTTAGTCCATATTTAACACATTTAGGCACAGATAATCATTTACACATCATATAAACATATCTATATATATAATCCACCATACAACCCATAATCTACACATATACTTAATTAGTTCATGTAACGTCACCAACAACGGAACCCGGTACTAGTGTATTATCAAAACGACTCCCAATGATCCTCCAGATCATTGTACCCTGGACAATCCTAACTTGAACCGACTCAACTAACCCAGTTAAGTTTGTTTATAAACGTTTCTCGCTAAGGTAGACTTAGATGTTACTAATATGTTTAAGCCGAACATGCCGGGGTCACATCATCCCCACGTTGAAAGAATTTTCGTCCCGAAAATTGCGCAAAGCCCAAAAAGAAAGAAACGAAAAGAACCGAACAAAAAGAAACTTACCGGATGTCACATCATCCCCACATTGAAAGGAATCTCGACCCGAGATTCATTCCGCTTCAGCAGTAACATGCCTCGATTCAAAAGCGCGCTTCGGAAAAAGATGAGGATACTTAGATTTCATCTGATCCTCTCGTTCCCATGTGAACTCAGGTCCACGGTTCGAGTTCCAACGGACTTTAACGATGCGGATTTTACTCCGACGAAGGCTACGAATCTTGTAGTCGAGAATCTCGACAGGTTCCTCCACAATGCGAAGACGATCATCAACTTTGATCTCTTCCAGTGGTACAATGAGAGATTCATCAGCCAAACACTTCTTCAAGTTAGACACATGGAAGACGTTGTGTACACTACCGAGCTCCGCCGGTAAGTCAAGTTTGTATGCCACCGGTCCAATCCGATCCAGGATTGCGAACGGTCCGACATAACGAGGGTTAAGCTTGCCACGCTTTCCAAAGCGTATGACGCCCTTCCATGGTGAAACTTTCAGAAGTACCTTGTCCCCAACCTGGAACTCTAAAGGTTTTCGACGGCGATCGGCATAGCTCTTCTGACGATCCCGTGCAGCAGCCAAACGTTGACGGATCTGTACGATTTTCTCCGAAGTTTCGTACACGAGTTCCGGACCAGTGAGCTGGCTCTCGCCCACCTCGGCCCAACAAAGTGGTGATCGACATTTCCGTCCGTAAAGAGCCTCGAACGGAGCTGCCTTGATGCTAGAGTGATAGCTGTTGTTGTAGGAGAACTCCACTAACGGCAGGTGGATCTCCCAACTTTTGCCAAAATCGATAACACATGCCCGAAGCATGTCTTCCAAGGTTTGAATCGTCCGCTCACTCTGTCCATCAGTTTGCGGATGATAAGCCGTACTCATATCCAACTGAGTACCCAAAGCCATGTGTAGAGCCTTCCAGAAACGCGAAGCGAAACGAGAATCACGATCAGAGATAATAGAAACAGGCACCCCGTGCCGAGCAACCACCTCCTTAAGGTAAAGTCGAGCTAACGCTCGAGTCCATCGGTTTCCTTAATAGGTATAAAACGTGCCGATTTTGTCAGTCGGTCAACAATCACCCAAATCATATCATAACCACTAGGTGACCTTGGCAGCTTGGTGACAAAATCCATCGTGATTCGTTCCCACTTCCATTCTGGAACCTCTGGTTGTTGCAGAAGGCCAGACGGCCTCTGATACTCCACCTTGACTTTAGCACAAGTCAAACATTTGCTGACGTAAGAAGCTATATCAGCTTTCATGTTCGGCCACCAATAAAGTATCTTCAAATCCTGATACATCTTATCGGAGCCAGGGTGAACAGAATACCGGGACTTGTGAGCTTCATCTAGAACAAGCTCGCGTGATCCCCCGAGCAATGGGACCCAAACACGTCCCGCAAAATAGTGCAAGCCATCAGTCCTGAGCTCAAGATGCTTGTCGGCACTGTGCATCGTTTCAGCCTTAAGGTTTTCCTCCTTCAAGGCTTCCAACTGAGCAGAACGGATTCGGTCAGGCAACGACGAATGAATGGTGAGCTCTAAGGCTCGAACACGGCGAGGGTTAACAGACTCCTTCCTGCTCAAGGCGTCCGCCACAACGTTCGCCTTGCCAGGATGATACTTGATGGCACAATCATAATCGTTCAGGAGTTCCACCCAGCGACGCTGCCGCATGTTCAACACCTTCTGGTCGAAAATATGCTGAAGACTCTTGTGATCGGTATATACTTCACACTTGGTACCGTACAAGTAATGTCTCCAGATTTTCAACGCAAAGACCACTGCACCCAGTTCCAAGTCATGAGTAGTGTAGTTCTTCTCATGAACTTTGAGTTGTCGCGAAGCATAAGCAATAACCTTCCCGCGCTGCATCAACACACAACCGAGACCACGAATAGAAGCATCACAGTACACAACAAAATCATCAGTGCCTTCCGGCAGGGACAAGATAGGTGCAGAACAAAGTTTAAGCTTCAGCATCTGAAATGCTGATTCTTGTGGTTCATCCCAGTCGAACTTTCGGTCCTTCTGGGTAAGAGTAGTGAGGGGTTGAGCGATCTTCGAAAATCCCTCAATGAAACGACGATAATAACCTGCAAGACCTAGGAATTGCCGCACCTCAGATGGCGTCTTTGGTGCTTCCCAGTCTTTAATAGCCTCGATCTTAGCCGGATCGAAATGAATTCCCAGTTCATTCACGACATGTCCTAGGAATTGAACTTCACGTAACCAAAAATCACACTTCGAGAACTTAGCATACAACTGCTCCTGTCTCAAAAGTTCCAAGACCAACCGCAGATGTTCCTCATGATCCGCCTTGTTCTTGGAATAGATCAGAATGTCGTCAATGAACACGATGACGAACTTATCAAGGTAAGGCTTGCAAACGCGGTTCATCAAATCCATGAACACCGCCGGTGCGTTAGTGAGACCGAAAGGCATGACCAAAAACTCAAAATGGCCATAACGAGTGCGAAAAGCAGTCTTCTGGATGTCAGCCTCCCTGACGCGCAACTGGTGATAACCGGACCGCAAATGAATCTTCGAATAGTAGCTAGAGCCCTGAAGCTGGTCAAAGAGATCATCAATGCGAGGAAGAGGATAACGATTCTTGATGGTCACTTTGTTCAGCTCACGATAATCAATACACATACGAAGACTTCCGTCCTTCTTCTTCACAAACAAAATAGGAGCTCCCCACGGGGAAGAACTCGGTCGAATGAAACCCTTTTCCAAGAGTTCCTGTAACTGGCTGGACAACTCTTGCATCTCGGGAGGTGCAAGACGATACGGAGCTCGGGCAATAGGAGCTGCGCCCGGAGTGAGATCAATACCAAACTCAACCTGACGATGGGGAGGAAGACCAGGTAACTCATCAGGAAACACATCAGAAAAGTCACAAACCACCGGGATATCCTCGATCTTCTTTTCATCATCAGTAGAAACGTTAACAAGTGCCAGAATGGCCGAACAACCCTTCCGAAGATACTTACGGGCTTTCATGCTAGAAATGATACTCAGCGGAGCACCGCTTTTCTCGCCACGAACAGTAAGAATCTCCCCATCAGGGAGAGGGATCCGAATAACCTTGTCAAAACAAACGATCTCCGCGCGATACAACGATAACCAATCCATGCCAACCACGACATCAAAACTACCCAGAGGTACCGGCATAAGGTCAATGGGGAAAGACAAACCCGACAGTTCCAAGCGACATTCCCTAAGGGTGTGTGTCGCTTCGATTTTCTTACCATCAGCCAATTCTATTAAGTACTTAGCCTCTAAAGATACGAAACTCTTATCGGCACCAGAATCAAACAAAACAGAAACATAGCGATCGTTAAGAAGGAACGTACCGGTAACTGTGTCTGGATCCTGCCTACACTCTGCAGATCCAATGACGAAAGCACGTGCAGTCCTGCCTCCGCCGCCATTGTTCCTGTTACCGTTCCCGCCCCTCCCATTATCGCCCTGTTTCAGTTTGGGACAATCACGCTTGAAATGCCCCGTGTCACCACAGTTATAACACCCCTGCCTCCCCTGAGTCCCCTGAGCAGCAGGAGCAGGAGCAGCCGCAGGAGTCTGAGTTGGGGTGAGCGCCACCTTGCAATCCTTAGCATGGTGCCCCAACTGATGGCACCGATGACAACGAGCCCTGACACAACCCCCAGAGTGATGAAAACCACACTTGTTGCACTTGGGATGCTTCCCAACATACCCACCCGTCTTCGACCCAGAAGAAGACCCAGATGTATCAAACTTCTTCGCCGGCTGAGCTGGCACCACACTCTTCCCCACACTCTCCCACTTCCTCTTGTTCCCCTCAGCAGCCTTCACAGTAGTACCCTTGGGTGGCAAAACGCCTTCCGCCACCTTCAGGTTAGTCATCCGATGAGCTGATCGGACAACTTCAGCAATGGTGGGAAGATTCCCAGCAGCCACCAACCCAGCAATCTCGGGCACTAGTCCAGACACATAGTGCTCGATCCTCCTGTACTCGGGTGTGTGTAAGTCAGGACACAACACCACCAGCTCGTTCCTCCTCACAGTATACTCCTCAATCTCCGACCCAACCATCTTGTAACTCCAGACCTCATGCTCCAACTTCTGTATCTCCTCCCTCGGACAATACTCACCTCTCAAAAGCTGCACAAACTCCGCCCAAGGCATAGCAATAGCCTCTCCCAACCCCACGTTTTGAGTGGTAGCATTCCACCACAACAATGCAGGCCCCTCAAATGTCGCAGTAGCATACTTCACTCGGTCCCCAGCAGGACAGTTACACATAACGAACACAGATTCCACCTTCTCCAGCCATCGGAGCAGTCCCACCGCTCCCTCAGTTCCAGCGAAGTTATGGGGCTGACAGTCCCTAAACATCTTATAAGAGCACTGAGGTGGGGGTGGATTGGCACCAACACCTGAAACACGGTACACGAGTAAAACATAAACGAAAGGACACGAAACCCAAAAATGAGGCAAGGTCGACAGAAATCAACTCACCACCCATGGCATTAATCCCAGCCTGGAAATTAGCCATAGCCATGTTCACTTGCTGCTGGAGCAAGTTGTTCAGTTCAGCTTGGGTCATGTTGATGTTCCCACGACCACCGCCTCCGGCACGACCACCGCCGCCAGCACGGCCACCGCCTCCACCACGACGTCCACCACCGCGAACACCAGACATGATCTAATAAACCAAGGAATCGAGAGATTCAGATTCACTTCCAGTGTCAACCACTAGAAATTTACAAGAGTTAACCTAGGGACAAATTCAGGACTATACATCCAAATTCGAAGTCCATCGGGATTTTCATGCATTCCAGTTTATTATTTCGTGTGCACCCGAAATGACGAACTGCTCTACATGGTCCTCCAGATGTACCCCTAATCTAGACCCCAGTCGCCGAACATTGTCGCCTATGTGGCAGTAGGTGCAAGTGTAAGAAGGCATGTGTGTGCTAGAACCAACAAATCAACCCCTCCTCCTTCAGTCCAGAAGAAGAAGACAAGAGTAGGTAAGAACCCAAATAAAAACGGATGATGTAACGGAGAAGCATGATGATGATGTAAGGACACCCCGACAACGTTAGTACATATCCCACTAATAGACCCAAAGAATGTGACCGTCTAGTGTGTGCGACTCGGCTATAGACCAGACTCTACATGCAGTCCTAGTTCACTATAACCATTGGCTCTGATACCAATCTGTCACACCCTAAAATTACCGCTTGCGGGGTTTTACCGCGAGGCGCCTGACAAACCAGGATCCAAGTCAACGATCACAATAAACGACACTATATGAAGTACGTAAACCCAAAAACATAAGTTTCATAAGCGGAAGCATTTAAAGAATTTAATCTCTACAAAACAGTGTTCCCAAGTATCCAAGACACTTATTACAAAACGTGCACTAAAACCTAGACGCCAATGCAGACCCGTGCGCCTAGTTCCGTTCATTGCTACCTTAGCGACCTGAGAAAAACATGCCAAAAAGATGTCAACATATAATGCTGGTGAGTTCACAGGTTTGTTCAAAAATGTTACCAAAGTGTTACCATGTCCATACTATATCAATGTTACCAAGTACGCTAGCTAGGCGTATGTTTCATTACTACTACGATTGGAAACCATTACTAGACACGTTTAGCAATGTTCAGCATGTTTAAGCAGCCCGTATGTTCAGCATGATACCAATGTACCTGTTCGAGACAATATGCACCCGCCCGGCCCTCCAAGCCGACGAGTGGGGCAGGTCACGCCCAATAGATCTATCCACATTTCCCCCGTTGTGCAAACCCGCACATTCATGGTTTCCCCCGGGACTTTCCAAAAGATCGTATAGCAATATAAAGTTAAAACCATAGTATGACATAAGTTACCAAAACCGTTTAGCGCATGTTTTCTCCCCCAAAAGTTAAAGCAGTAAAAGTGGGGCCGTGAACTCACCTTAGATAGCGTTCTTCAAATATAAGTAAAGATGTTTAGCCCTTGATAATCCCTCTACCGGAGATCTATCAAAATGTTCACATAAGTGTTCCGACTAATAACCATAAGGTTATCTAGTCCCCGATTGTCCAGATCGTAACCAAGTATGTTTTAAAACGTGTTTAAATGTTTAACCGACACACTAGACCGACCCGACATCCCGTTGGTGACCCATTACCCTAACTAATCAAGTACACATAGATTACACACAAGGTTCAAGCATAAAACACTTAGTTTGTATCAAAAATCTCATTTCTGCATCAGAACGGTCGAACCAGTCAGTTTTGAGTCTCCTTCGCACCTTTTTGTCTTCTTCGCACCATTTACAGTACGGTCGACCGTTTGATGCTTCCTTCGCCCGTTTATGCACATTCGTCCAATAAAAATCCCAGGTTCGACCCTGGATCCCTCTTTCGCACCATCGACTGGTTGAAGGAGGCCAGGTTCGCCCCTATTGTATTATTTTTCCTAAAAACGCTTCAAACACATTCAAAACGACCCGAAACATCATCAAACACAGCAGTCAAGCATGAATAACTTATCCCTACAAAACCCCATCGATTTCCACCGATAATATGTCCGTTTCAGCCCTTTCCCAAAATGGTAAAGATTATGGAAACATCACTTTCATGCATGGATTATTTACCCAATTTGGAAACTTTTGAAATCGATTCATGTTTAGCTTAAAATACTCAGTTTGTCGATTATCCGATCTTTCTTATTCATTCTATTGATCATAAATATTCATGCATCAAGTATTAATCCCATAAAACCCCCAAATATCAATATACCCAATCCTAACCCTAGATAACCATAATCCAATCATTAACAACAATCCTATATCATGTTTCTATCATAGATATAGCAGCAAATCAGTGAACAACACATAACACCACATAACACACAACTAACACATGTTATTCATTATGAAAACCTATGTTAAATGATCATGTTTTGATTTAGAAAGATGTTTAAAAGGTTTTTAATCATAAAAACACCCTTAGAACAGATCTGGACAATTAGGGTTAGATGAAAACGAATTAAAATGCTTTTAAAAAGGTTTAGAATTATGAACACACCTTGGATTCTTGTTTAGATGTTGTAGATGGGTTAGATTATGAAAAAGAAGAGCAAAAACTCCTTCCTTAGTGTTTAAGATCGTTTGAGAGCGTTTTGGGACGGTTAGGGTTTGTGAAATGATGAAAAATGACAAAGGTTGGTATTTATACTAGTCTTCCTTCGCACCAACACATTGGTCGAATGTAGTCTCCTTCGCCCCTTTCACAGGGTCGAATGAGACTTGTTTGGTCGAAGGAAATTCCTCAAATTCTACTTCCCTGGTTCGCCCACTTAGATGGGTCGAACCAGACATTTTTCCTCTCCTTCGACCACTCGAAGTGGTCGAACCAGAGTCCCTTTTTAACTAGTTTTCCAGTTTGTCGTGTTTAACGCATTCTAACACATCCTAACACATAAGCATGCATCCTTAGTCCATATTTAACAAATTTAGGCACAGATAATCATTTACACATCATATAAACATATCTATATATATAATCCACCATACAACCCATAATCTACACATATACTTAATTAGTTCATGTAACGTCACCAACAACGGAACCCGGTACTAGTGTATTATCAAAACGACTCCCAATGATCCTCCAGATCATTGTACCCTGGACAATCCTAACTTGACCCGACTCAACTAACCCAGTTAAGTTTGTTTATAAACGTTTCTCGCTAAGGTAGACTTAGATGTTACTAATATGTTTAAGCCGAACATGCCGGGTGTCACAGGCGCTGATGCTGAGGATCGAACCTGCCCCAATCTCTTTCACAAACAAACATACAACCACTCCAACACTTGACTAGGTTGTTGATAAGTTTAGAAAACAATACATAATAATATTAACCAATAATTCATCTTCTTCCCCAAATTCCCTAGGAACCCTAACCCTAACCCCAAATCTAATAAACCCAAACCAGACCCAATTAACGATCTGTCGTAAGGGGCTTTCGTTTCTAGTTCATAAACAAATGAAATGGCATGACAAAAACCGACTTACAATGTGTTTTGATGGTCGTGTGTGAAGTTTAAAAACCGAGCAGAAGATGTCGAAATTAACGCTTATAGGATGTGTTTTGATGCAGTTTTCTTGTGGGTTTGGAAGGTATAATGATGCAGAAACAATATGGCATAAACGATTTATATGTTCGCTAACAAAAACGGGTTTAAATGTGACATAATGATTTCCGGTCGGTTACACTAAGGTCTTGATTAAAAAAATGATTAAAGGCGTGTAATAACTTGTATAAATGATTGCCATGCGTGGAACAATGATGGAGAAACGCTTAGAAATAATAAAAACGACTAAAGGCGCATTAAAAATGAGAGTTTGAGGCTCGCCGGAAAACTTCGCCGGCCGGAGACCTTGGCTGGAAAAACGTGAGTCAGGAGAGAGGAGGAGGAGTTGGTTTAAAACTTTAGGCTTTTGGCAGAATAGGTCCCTCATGTTTAACCTTAATTAGTTCTATTCAAGTTTAGTTAGTCTTCTCTTTATAAAACACTAACCAAGTTAATATAAATTAACCAAAAATGTTTTTAAAGCTTTGTAAAACTTTTTTTTTATAAATCTTTTACGAACACGTTTCACCTACGCATTTGATTAAAACTTATACTCGATCTATAATTAGTATAAATGAAAAAAAAAATTTACTTCGCTTTAACGTTAAATTTAAAAACGACGAAACTTACGAGGGCTATAATGGAAATATCTGAAGGGCTATTATTGTCAATTAGATGCAAGACGAGGGTGACGGATGTCACATTAGTCGTGATGTTTTGGATTGTTTTGCCTATAAAAACACCAAACATAACAATTAAAAACCGAAAACAATGTATTTTAGGCTTAAAACTTAAAACACCATGCTAAGAACATTAGCAGTGTGTTTTAAGCGTTAAGTAGTGTGTTTTAGCTGTTTTTAAAATTTAATGACTATAATACATTGTATTGTGTTTTAGATTGTTGTGTTTGGTGTTTTTCAAGTTAAAACAACCTAAAACATCATTCCTAAATCCAAAACATGATGTCTACATGTCAATTCTTAGTCCTTCTCACACTTGTCACGAAAAATGTACTTTGTACAGGATCCTAAACCTATATATATATATATATATATATATATATATATATATATGGATGTTAGGCAGATGCGGTTAGAGTTTTGGTCATTTGCTCAGTTGTCATAGGGCGCCCATCCCATCCTCTCTTTTCAAATATCTAGGAAAGTTTGTTTATCGTATATCGAGTCTGTAACCGAGTTTATTGAAGTTAATGATTATGATAAACATTGAATATGAAATCTTTTGTGTGATTATCGAGTCATATATCATTTTGCTAGATTGAGAGGGATTCCGCACCTCTTGATGTATATATAGTCAAGATTATTGTCTGATTAGTCATTCTCGATCCTACAATATAGAACATATAGTATTTGAATATTTTTAAAGTTTAACCTAAATCTATAATTTCAAATTTTAGCATTTAAAATTTGAATTCTATAACTTTTTTTTATGTAATTAAATAAGAATAGTATTCATTGATTCTAAAAAAGTTATGTTACATTTTAAAACATTTTAACAAATTTGAAAATGGTGTTAATATATATATACCTTTATATATGTTTTTTTATTATTGAAGGTATAAATTTTAATTACTGTTAATGAAACTGATTTCCAAAACAAAATATCATTTAAAAAAACAACAAAAAATCAAACAATGAAGCTAATAGCTTATAAGGTCGTTAATACATATTGAGTATCACTAAATCCTTCAAGACATTGGAAATAATTTCACCGTCAAGTTTATTCTATAGAACATCAAATAATGTTGATAATGCCTATAAAAAAATTAACATATTCATATCACATAGATCCAACCATTATAAAACAATCATTAACAGGTAAATCCAACAATTCAAAAGTTTAGATTCATATATATGAAGATTTTGTATATGTAATGTTATATAAATAGTTTCAACGTTATTTAAGATGTTCTTGAAACAGGTAAATCACAACATTTGATAGTTGTAAACATTATTAAGATGTTATAAACGTATTAAAACATCCGTAAATGTTTTTACCTAATATATTATAAAGATACTATACAATTATTTAAGAGATTAAAACACTATAATGATTCAAGATTTAACCAAATATTATCAATATGTTTTTAAAATGTTTAAACATCCATAATCAGAATACGATGATTACCTAAAATACCGTCAAGATTTGAATGTTTATAAGCTAAGTAATGAAATCTTATCAAAATCAATTTGATTGATATTAGAATTTAAAAGATTTTCATCAATTTCGGATTTGAATATGCTAAATTAAAAAACATAAAAAAACAATTCAAAAGGTATTTATTAAGTTTTCAAATTACCAAAAATAGTCAGAGGGTTTGAACTAAAAGTTATACAATATAAAGAGAAAATATACATTACGTTGACTATTATTATAATAAATGGTTAAAAAATTTATATAAGTGATAATTATATAAGTTTAGAAATTTTTGTAAATTAAGAAACCAAAATGTAATTGATAATAACATAAACAAAATTTATGTATTTAACTAGTACGAATATTTAACTTGTGTAATTTAGTCAATTGTATTATATAATAAATAATCTTAATTAATACGAATATATGTATACAAATAGTCAAAAGAAACAAAAATATCATTAATGTGATTTTTTAAAAGATATAATTTTGGATTTTAAGAATGCCAACATAAAATTTAAATTTTAAATCATTAATAAAAACCGCGTAATAGAAAACGGGTTATAGGTGGTTACATAATATTTTTGTTTTTGAATTTTTCAAAAATCCGAATTAAAAAAATCAAAATTAGGACAAGTATGAATGATTTAATAGTTATAATAATATAAATATAGTAGGATCAAAAGTAGTTTGAAATTTTAATATAATTATATAAAAGGATAATTCGGATAAACTAATATGTTAACTAAAAGTATGTAGAATATATATATATATATATATATATATATATATATATATTAATTAATGATCATTAAGAACAAATTAAATAAACAACATAACATGGTTAATTAATAATAAAACTTATATATATATATATATATATATATATTTGAAATATCCATCAAAATATGCAAAAAAAATCGTTAATTATAAGAAAATAATATAAAAAATACATTATGGGTTAAAAAATATACCTTCAACATGAAGAACAAAACCATAACAAAAGAACATTATGAAGGAAATATTATCAAATAACATAACATGGTTAATTAATAATGAAGAATTTGGAGATAAATACTAATTAATTGTAATAAAAAAAATACTATAAAATAATACATAAAACATTTGTAGATAAAAAAACATACCTTCAAAATAAAGAACAAGAAGAACAAATCTATAATCAAAGAATATCATGAATAACAAATAAACATTAACAGAAAAAGGGTTAATGGATATAAAACAATCATAAAATCCAAAAAAAAATTAATATTTTGGGCTATATCAATAAAAAACTAAATACCCATAATAATATGATGTACATGAATACATCATGTTGTAAATAATCAATATCACTATCGGATTTGAACTATATCTACAAAAAGTTGTAGATGGGACATATGAATAACAAAAGAAGCAATATAAAATTACCACAGTCAAGACTTGCAAATAAGATAAAAATGAGAATTTAGAAGATGAAATGAAATAAAAGTTAGATAATACCAAATAATTAAGAAACAAATTAAAAAGAAATGAAATAATTAGGGCTTGAAAAAGATTAAATTAAAAAAATTACCATCGAATGGATGATAGATTCAATATTATCGATCATTTCAAACTGTAATGAACAAAAAAAAAACCATTATTGATTGATCTTACGAAGAAACTTTTAAATATTAAAGCTCTAAGAAGATAGATGGAAGAAAATGAAAAAAAAACATAAGAAATTAATTAGAATCAGAAAAACCAATAAACCCCACAAGAAGATGAACATTATGCAAGACTGAAAAATAAATAAATATAAGAATCGATAACATACCTAAGATCTTTATAATCTGGAGAGGTATAAAAAAATGAAGATTGTTATGTTAGGTTTTAGTTATTGAAGAATAAACGAAAGGATTCAGACAATCAATTACCAAAATTAAGATTGAGGAGTCGGTTACTTGATTTTTTTAAAGCTTTTGTTATTAACTTTCATTTAATGGGTTTTATTTTAAAATATTGAGAAAAATAGAAAACTAAAGGATATGGTGTCATGTGTCATAAGGAGAGAATCTAAAAAATTGAAGAAGAAGAAGAAGAAGAATCAAATGACATGTGGCAAGCGGGAGTTTTGATTATTAGGTGTTAATATATATATGTCAATAGGATTTGAATCATTTGAGAACCACCATTTAGGAAGAGAACCAAGGAACCAGTGTGAACATGTGGCATTATTGTAAATATGAACGGTGTCTACAAAAACCCCTCCATCAAAAAATAAAAAATAAAAATAAAAATATATAACATAAATAAATAAAAAAAGGAAAAACACCAAAATGATTATTTTTCATTAATAATTCAAAAAAAAAAAGTAAAAAAATGGCTGATATGACGTCATCCCTGATGCACATGTGCAATTCACCGTTATATATACATAAATATACCGTGTGCATATGTGCATTTCACTATTAAATTACACTTTTGAATGATTGTCAACTAACATAATTAAATTATTATTAAATGGACGCGATACATATATATAAGGGGTCACAAATTTTATTCAATGATCATTAAATGGACGCAAAGTGAGATATAAAATACACTCGAACTCGTCAAGTGTTTAGTCATGCATATTATAACATAAATTGAAAATAAAACACGTGTATGATAACAAACATGAATAAACTTAAAACACCTCTATATAAAAACAATAAAATATGAAACGTGTACTGCATGCACATATGCATTTCACTAATATAGTTAGAATTTTTAGTGGTTTAACTTTCGGGCATACATATATGCATGCATCATCCTTCAAATATCAAAGTTTTTATATCAATTTGTTTTTATCATACAACTACATGTAGTTTCTACCTAACGTATTAACTAAATAAAATAAACGATAACAAAAAAAAAATATCCATATTACAAATCAACTATGTTGACCACCTACATACAAATTTCTAGTTATCTCACAACCTCATGTTCACCAACACAACAAAATGTTAAACCAAACATACATTACACAAAATGTTGTACAAACTTTTTTGTTTGTTTGACAATTTCCTTATCCCCAACCAAAGTTGATGTGGTGTAACGCGTGTTTGTTTCGAACGCTAATTTGTTTTTTTCATAACCTTCTTTTGAGTTAACTTCATTACCACCGTTTTAACACGCTTTGATGTTTTTTCTTTATTGTACTTGTATCTGCACACACATTTGTCATAAAACACATTATATCACGTTCATCCATAATTATGCACATGTGCATAATCAACAATATATGTTAAATATTGCGCAAATCAACATACCAACATTATTCTCCGTTTCAATATGTTTCCGCTTGTTTGACCTCGTTCTAACCTTCCTTTTTAATTCTTTATTTGCATATAGGATATTTTGTGTGCAAAAAAAAATCAACATTTAATTTTTTACACTAAACAATGCACATATGCACATGTGCATTCTATATAAATGAACTAAATAAAATAATAACCTGATTTAACTTCCTGATAAACAACCGTGGCATTACAAGTTTCTGCTTCTGATAGAAAAAATGGATCTCAATTAGTTTCTGCTATATGATAAATAAAGAACATAACATGGAATACGAGAATACCAATTACATCATCACTAAATAAATAATGCCAACCTGATTCAACTTTCTGATTAACAAATGTGTCATTATCTTCACTTGCATACGGTAACTTTTTTGTTCCTTTCTCCCTTGATCGTAATACAAATCTTACTTTTTTTGCTTTTTTCCCCATCTATTAACTACAAATAATAAAGAAAACATAAGAAAACCGATATTTTTCAACTTGAATGCACATGTGCAACAACATTACTTTGGTAATTACAACAAAACATTTGCACATGTGCATTATTGTTACTCATTTATAACAGTTTGTGATTTACCATTACTTTTAACATTACAATCTACGTTTTGAACATGTGCATTCATAATAAAATGATTGCACATGTGCATTAACCTGGTCGGATTGTACAATATACAATGTAAAACATAAATTATCTTCCTATATAATATATTCAAACATTTTACACAAATTCAACCAGGAAACAAGTGCATTATCGTATAGAAAAACCAAACACAGATTCAATCAAATAAGCAAAAACACAGATCTAAAGAGAAAAAAAACAGATTCAAAGAAGCAAAAACAACCAAGGAACAAACTGAGAAACCAGGAAACTGAGAATCCAAAAATTCAAGAGAATTTACATATGTGGCCTCCATTTGCTGCTCATTAAGCAAGTCATCTAGGTACCCTTGCGCAGGATCACCATTGTAGTGAGTCTCGTCGATAATACCACCAGAAAGCATCAAGAACTAATAATAGGCGGACAAATATGGAAGTCGTTTCTCTCTCTAGGCTCAATATCTCCGGCTTTCTCTCTCTAGAAAGT
Organism: Ambrosia trifida; assembly: GCA_028751855.1. Lineage (NCBI taxonomy): Eukaryota > Viridiplantae > Streptophyta > Magnoliopsida > Asterales > Asteraceae > Ambrosia > Ambrosia trifida. The sequence goes on along the minus strand of CM054123.1, from coordinate 159,607,568 downwards.
TCGAAAGATGTTGCATCTACAATATCTCTGCATCTCTCTCTAAAACATGAATTGGAAATGGTGTTTGCTGTTGATAGTGGTTAGTTATCATCTATCTGTGTTCAGATCTGTCTATTTGGCAAGAGGTGTCACCACCGCCATTGTTGCTCAGATCTGTCTGTGTCTAGATTAGCTTTAGATCTGTGAACAACTGTTAGATAATCATACAGATGATGATGATAACGTAGTAATTTGTGAAATTAATTGGATGAAAAAAGGTTGAAAGTTCATATATGAAAGGTAGAGAGAATCAGGGAGATGAGGATGAGGATGAAACATGAAGAACAATATAACATTTGTGAATTTAATTGGTTGAAAAAGGCTTTAAGTGATATTTACAATAATACCCCATGTTCACATTAGTTCTCATGGTTCTCTCCCTAATGTTGGTTCTCGTATGATCTCTACCCTATGCCAATATATATATATATATATATATATATATATAAGTCAAGTATAAAATGAAAACCCACTTAAGTTGAGAAAACCTTCGAAAACCCATGTAAAAAACATTATTTTTTTTTTTTTGAAAAAATAACCAATGTAAAATACATGTTTTTAAGGGTTTAAGGCCAAAACAATAAAAAAGCGACGAAGGGATTTTTTTTATAAATAAACAAAGTTGCTGAAAACATATGTTTACAACAGCTAAATAGATGAAAACATATATTTTTAGCAACTTTGTTTAATTTAAAAAAAAAATCCCATCGGCGCTTTTTTTATTTTATTTTTCCCCAAAATCCTTAAAAATATATATTTACAATGGTTATTTTTTTCAAAAAAAATAATGTCTCTTTACATGGGTTTCAAAGGTTTTCTCAACTTAAGAGGGTTTTCATTTTATCCCTACCCTATATATATATATATATATATATATATATAGTATAAGGTTATATTGGAAATCCTTGTTATAGTTAAAACTCTGGAAAGTCTAACTTCCCGAGCTTTTTTTATATGAAAATTTTAGGGTATGTAACATACATGATTTTAAACATTTTGAGCCAAAAAAAAATCAAAAAAACGTTCAGCACTTTTTTTTAAAAAAAATAAGTTTTCGGGTAACAAATTGTTAACACATATTAATTTCGGTTAACATGTGTTACCCGAAAACTTATTATTTTTTTTTTAAAAGTGCTTGTCGCTTTTTTTGATTTTTTTTTGGCACAAAATGCTTAATATCATGTATATTACATGCCCTAAATTTTGAAGGACCTAAGAAGCTCGGGAAGTCAGAGTTTCCAAGGATTTCACTCTAACAATGCGTTTCCACATTATCCTTACCCTATATATAAATATATTTGAAATGATAATTAAAATATGCTGACAATTAATTAATTAATTGTAATAAAAAATACTATAAAATAATACATAAATCATTTGGAGATAGAAAACATACCTTCAAAATAAAGAACATGAAGAACAAATCTATATTCAAAGAACATCATGAATAATAAATTAAAAATAACAGAAAAAGACTTAATATAAAACAAACATAAAATCCCAAAAACTGTAAATATTTTCAACCATATCAATAAAAAACTAAACACCCAGAATAATATGATGTAGATGAATAAATCATGTTGTAAATGATTAATATCAATATGGTATTTGAACCATATCTACAAAAACTTGTAGATGGAACATATGAATTACAAAAGAAGCAATATAAAATTACCATAATCAGAACTTGCAAATAAGATAAAAATGAGAATTTAGAAGATGAATGGAAATAAAAGTGAGATAATACCAAATAATTAAGAAACAAATTAAGAAGAAATGAAATAATTAGGGCTTGAAAAAAGATTAAATTAAAAAAAAAACATACCATCGAATGGATGATAGATTCAATATTATCGACCATTTCAAACTGTAATGAACAAAAAAACCATTATGGATTGATCTTACAAAGAAAAATTTTAAATATTAGAGCTCTAAGAAGTTAGACGGATGAAAATGAAAAAAAACATAAGAAATTAATTAGAATCGGACAAACCAATAAACCCCACAAAAAGATGAACAATATGCAAGATTGAAAAAAAATAAAAAAATAAAAAGAATCGATAACATGCCTATGATATTTAGAATCTGGAGATGATAATTTATGAGTTTATCAAGTATATAGAGGTATAAGAAGTGAAGATTGTTATGCTAGGGTATAGTTATTGAAGAAGAAACAAAAGGATTCAGATAATAAATTACGAAAATTAAGATTAAGGAGTCGGTTACTTGATTTTGTTTTTTTTTTAAAAGATTTTGTAATTAACTTTCATTTAATGGGTTTTATTTTAAAATACTGAAAAAAATAGAAAACTAAATGATATGGTGCCATGTGTCTTAAGGAGATGATCCAAAAACCTGAAGAAGGAAGAATCAAATGACATGTGGTAAGAGGGCGTTTTGTTTATTAGGTGTTATACTTATTATATATATATATATATATATATATATATATATTTATATATATATATATATATATGAAATGAACATTAAAATATGCTGGCAATTAATTAATTAATTGTAATAAAAAAAGACTATAAAATAATACATAAAACATTTGAAAATAAAAAACATACCTTCAAAATAAAGAATGTGAAGAATAAATCTATAATCAAAGAACACCATGAATAACAAATTAACAATAACAGAAAAAGGCTTAATTTATATAATAAAACAAACATAAAATCCCAAAAATTGTAAATATTTTGGACCATATCAACAAAAAAACTAAATGCCCAGAATAATATGATGTAAATGAATAAATCATGCTGTAAATGATCAATTTCAATATGGTATTTGAACCATATCTACAAAAACTTGTAGATGAAACATATGAATAACAAAATAAGCAATATAAAATTACCATAATTAGGACTTATATATAAGATAAAAATGAGAATTTGAAAGACTAATGAAATAAGAGTGAGATAATACCAAATAATTAAGAAACAAATTAAGAAGAAATGAAATAATTAAGGCTTGAAAAATGATTAGATTAAAAAACATACCATCGAATGGATGATAGATTCAATATTATCGATCATTTCAAACTATAATGAACAAAAAAAAAACCATTATGGATTGATCTTACAAAGAAACTTTTAAATATTAAAGCTCTAAGAAGATAGAGATTGATGAAAATGAAAAAAGAACATAAGAAATTTGTGACACCCGACAAACTCGGGTTAGTAACATTGACTAAACTAGTAAGTCTACCTTAGCGAGTCATGCATATTACATACTTAACAGGGTCAGTTGAGTAATTACGATGGTTCGGGGAATCATCGGGAGTCGTTACAATGATCCGCGGGATCATTGGGAGTCGGTCCATAACCATGTGTACAAGGATTGGTGATTCGTGGGATCACCGGGTTTAACGCATACACGCAAGTCTCGAGTCCCGAGAACTGGTGAACGGACGTAAACATGTTAGTTATCATGTATTATATGTTTGTAATCATTATGTGAGTTGTCGGTATGTGAATACGTGCTTATATATGTTAAAATAGTGTTTAACGCGCCAAAAACCCAAATCCTGATGCTACAGGTGATTAGGCACTGATGAGTGGCCTTATCGCCAGTATAGCATGCGATTGGGGAGGATCAGAGGGCGATTGGAGCCCTAATCGCTAGCAGGTCAGGCGATTAGGCTCCCTAATCGCTTGATCTGTTTCCCTAGTCGCTTGATATGTGTTGCATGAGTAAAAATACATATAAATACAACCCTTTACTCATTAAACACCCTTAGTGCAACCCTAACAGATCCTAAGCCCCCCACACACCTCAAAACACCTCTGGAACTTGTTTAGCTTCAAAACTCACCATTTCCAAGCTTACACACCTTTCTTTGATAAAATCCAAGGTGTGTTCTTCATCCCAAACCTTTGTAATGTTATTGTTTTGGTTCCCAAAGGTCCAGACCTTGTTTTACTAATTGTGTGTCTTTAAAAACCTTTGAAATGAGTTTCTAAAACAAGTCTAAACCGTAACACTTGCTATATGTGAAGTATTTATGCATATGATGATTTTTGGTGGTTAGAACATGAATGTTTCCATGTAATTGATGTACTTCTGATGTGTAGGAGTTATTAGGATGATTATCTAAGGATTTGAGCTATTGTTATGGTGTTTTGATGAAAGTATGCATTTTGACCCATTTGGATGATTCTTGAAGAATTAGGATGTTATGATATGATTCAATGATTGTTTGTTGTTAGGATTCACATTAGAATGATATTATAACAAAGGGATGATGATTTGCAAGGTTGTAGGATGTGTAATCTGATTATTGCCATTTAAGGAAAGATTTCATAGTTAATGAAACCTAGTACTTTGCCATTTTTGGAAATAATCGCACCGAGGGCGTTAGAGCAGAGATAAATTGGGGGGTTTTTGCTTGAAATGGGTTGGTTAATAGTTTAGGTTTGATGTTGGGTGTTTTTGCATGTTTCGGATCTGATTTAGAGGGTTAAACGCGCGAAAACACGTCGCACATCTGCAACAGGTGATTGGGAGTCCTAATAGCCTGATGCATGGGCGATTAGCCCCTAATCGCCTATAACAACAGGCGATTAGCCTCCCCAATCGCCTGTTGACCCTCCCAATCACCAGTAGACTTTTTCCTAATTGCATGTTAGTTTCTAATCGCGTGTACTGATGTTATAAGCGTATTTTGACATCCCGAAACATGATAGACACCTAGGAACATGATAGGAACCCCGTGACATGTCCAATGACTTAGTAACACATGTTCGGACTTGTTTATGCATTAATTGAGCGTTATGCTAGACTAGGTGAACTCTTGTACGTATTAAGTGTTTAACTACATAAGTTGCATGATATCTTGTATTTGGCTAACACATGGGATGTCGGGTCACCAATGGGATGTCGGGTCTTGTCTGGTACGGTCGGTTTAACAGTCAAAGGTGTTTTCAAACGTTTATGGTTATGGTCTGGACATTCGGGGACTAGTTAACCTGCAGGTTATTAGTCCGGATACTTATTTACATCTTATGTAGGTCGCCGCTATTTGGGGCTATCATAGCATACTTATTTAACTGTTTTCAAGTAACGTAATCTAAGGTGAGTGTCAGAGCCCCACTTTTACTGTTTTACTTTCGGGGGAGAAGCATGCTACATACTTACTTACTAAAGGTCATGTTATACTATGGTTACTTTACATTACTATACGGCTTTTATGGAAAGTCCCAGGGGGAAACCATGAATATGCGGGGCACAACGAGGGAAATGTGGATAGATCTATTGGGCCTCACAAACCCCACCCGACGGCGGGGATGCCGGGTGGGTGTATATTGTCTCTAACTTCCGAGTTATCGAGGCATCGGTAACCCAGTCAATCTGGGCTGGATTCAACATTGGTACATGTTTAGTAATTGGTTCCCAACCGTAGTAGTAAAAACACTTAACGTCTATCTAACGTTCTCATAACATAGTAGTAACGGATATGATCTTTTCGAACTTATAACAACTCTTTCATAAAGAAAACCTGTGAACTCACCAGCATTATATGTTGACATTTTTTGCATGTTTTATCAGGTCGCTAAGGTAGCAGTTAATGGACTAGGCGCACGGAGTCTTGCATAACGTCTAGAGTTTTGTTGCATATTAAACAATGTTTTGTAAACTATAATATGCCTTTTGGTTGTAAACAAGAAATGCTTCCGCTGCTGGTTTATGGCTCAAAGCATAATGTTTTGGTTTGAATATATGTATGTTTAGTGTTTGTTTATTGTGATCTTTGACTGGGATCCTGGTGTGTCACGCGCTTCGAGGTAAAACCCCGCACGTAGAATTTGAGGGTGTGACAAAATTAATTAGAATCGGACAAACCAATAAACCCCACAAGAAGATGAACATTATGCAAGATTGAAAAATAAAAAAATAAAAGAATCGATAACATACCTAATATCTTTAGAATCTGGAGATGATAATTTGCGAGTCTATCAAGTAAATAGAGGTATAAGAAAGTGAAGATTGTTATGTTAGGGTTTAGTTATTGAAGAAGAAATGAAAGGATTCAGACAATCAATTACCAAAATTAAGATTGTGGAGTCGGTTACCTGATTTTTTTTTTTTAAAAAAAAACTTTTGTTATTAATTTCATTTAATTGGTTTTATTTTAAAATATTGAGAAAAATAGAACACTGAAGGATATGGTGCTATGTGTCACAAGGAGAGGATCCAAAAAAAATTGAAGAAGGAAGAATCAAATGACATGTGGCAAGAGGGAGTTTTGTTTATTAGGTGTCATAATATATATATATATATATATATATATATATATATATATATATATATATATATATATATAGGGAAGGGTTATCTTGAGAACATGAAATTTTGTGAGAACACTAAGAACCCTTTTCATCCTTAGATCATGCTCAATCAAGGGCTAAGATTTGAGTGGTTTAAATGAGAAGGGCTAAGATTTGTGAGACAAACAAATCATGCTTTCCACTTCCTCATCACAAAAAAAAAAAAAAAATCTGACCTCACAAATCTTAAATCCACACCAAATCAGAAGAACGATGATTGTACTATTAATTGATGAAATGAAACCCTCTAGAATTCTCTCTCTAATTCCACGCTTCCTGTTTTTGATTCAAGAATTGTTTTGACCATTCAAATCAACATCGATTCTATGGTTAACTTGATGAATCAATTGACAAATGAAACTAATCCAGAGTCGTGCAAAACCATTGGACTTGTATAATTTGATATAGAATTGGAAGAAATTTTGGTGGTATTGTTCGAATTTTGAGAAGTAGGTAAATGACGGGCTACATGATAGTTCGACTAAACGAATGATTACCGGTTTAAAATCTTAGGCAAACACTTATTTAAAAGGCATGTTTGAGGTATTTGATGATAATTGTGGATTAGTACTGGTTTCTGATGCTGGATTGGATAAGAAATTTTGTATTGACTTAGGATCTGGATTGAATTCTGAAATTGAAAAGATATATGGTTCGGAATTGGTGCTGATTGGATAAGAAATTGTGCAATGGAAGGCATGGAAATGGAATGTGATGCTCTAGCCCAAGTATGTCTGAATGTTGGCATTTGCAATGAAAAAAGAATGCTGGAGAACAATATGATTGATAATCAAGTTGATAATATTCATACAGAGGAACAATTTGATGATTAAAAATTTAATTTAGGTGTGAAGCTATGCCAAATCAATTCCATCTAGTAAATTCGGCACATCAATGTTTTGCATTCATAAGTTTTATCAACAATTTACTAGCCATGCTGTATATCAAGTTGAGGATATTTTTGAATTTAGCTTTCCTATTATTATTGCTCTCTCACATCAATTTATTTATAAATCTGCATGAGAGGATGTAATTTTTATGATGTATTATCTATAAGATCCTTAGTTACAAATAATATTTGTATATTAGAATCTTAAACGTGTAGTAAGTTGTTTATACATGTGTAAGTCAGTAGGCACATTTTAGAGAGATAATGGCAGGTTCCTGAGATAGGGAGCAGTTTACAGGTCTGTAAAACATACAAGTGAGCAAAACTAGGCATTTACACATGTGTAAAATAGCTGCAAACGTGTATTACCAAAACAGTTAAGTGACAATGAAAAATTTACACATGTGTAAAACAGACAATTGAACAAAACTAGACACTTACACATGTATAATACAACTGCAAATGTGTAATCCCATAACTAAATAAGTGAGCAATTTACTCATGTGTAAAAGATGCACTTACATATATGTAAGTAACCAGGTGTACACGTGTGTAAGTGAGCTATTCCCACACGTGTAAGTTAGCAGGTTTATTTGTTTAAAATAGCAGTAAGAACAAATGGCTTAATGCTTTTGTATTTTGTGATTTTAAACATAAACATTTCAGAAAATTGGTACATTCTACCGTCGGTTGGAAAAGGACAAGAAGGACTTTAAGAGGTCAATTGTAGAAGCCCAAAAAATGCTACGAAGATTATACTTTCAAAGTGAATATTCACCGACAATATCTGATTAAGAAAGCATTGGAGTTTGAGAAAGACCAAAATGAAAAAAAAAAGACTAATTGATATTTTAAGTTACGAATTGCTTTTATGTTATCACGCATACCGTGTATTAAGGAGTATACTTTTGTTTTTATGTAATCGTGGATATCATACCTCAAGGATTATATGACATGTTGGGAAATTGAATACTTTTGATGTATGTATAACAATGTTTTGGTTTAAATCCTTAAAATTTATACATAAATATTATCTTTGTTAAGTTCACAGTTTACACATGTGTAATTTAGCTGCAACTGTGTAATCCAGAATCAAATAAGTTGCAGTGAGCAATTTACACATGTCTAAAACAAGCACTTAAACATGTGTAACAAAACTAAACATAGGTAACATATAAAATAGATACAATAAACGATGAATAGTTACACATGTGTAAATCAATTGTAAATGTGTAATCTAGAAAATAATAAGTGATAGCGAGCAATTTTATACATGTGTAAACCAGACACTTACACATGTGTAAAACAAGCACTTAAACATGTGTAATAGAACTTAACATAGGTAAATTAGAAGTAAAAGAGAGTGAATAGTTTACAAATGTGTAAGTGAATTGCAAATATGTAATACATAGACAAATAAGTGACAGCGAGCAATTTACACATGTGTTAAATAGACAATTACACATGTCTAAAACAAGCAATTAAACTTGTGCAATACAACTTAACAAAGGTACAAATACAAATAAATGATAGTGAACAGTTTACACATGTGTAAATCAGCTGCAAATGTGTAATCCAAAAACAAATAAGTGGCAGTGAGCAATTTACACAAGTGTAAAACAGACACTTACACATGTGTAAAACAAGCACTTAAACATGTGTAAAGCAAATACGAATGTGTATAATAGGAACAAAGAAGTGAGGAGGAATAATTTACACATGTGTAATAATAGAAACAAATAACTGATAGTAAATAGTTTACACATGTGTAAATCAACAGTAAATGAGTAAAATAGACACAAATTTGTGACAATGAGTAATATTACATAAAAAATGAAATTTATATGTGTGTTAAACAGACAATTAAATGTGTAAACACATATGCACCAACATTATTATATAACAAATAAGAAAACACACCCAAACATTGGAACATTGATACAAACAAATATGTCACTTCCACTACCATCACCTCCGCCACCACTTGTAGTACATGATATTTATACATGTATAAAATAGATAATTACAAAACTAAAATCTAACAAAAAATAATAAAATAAAACCAAACATGCAATAATATTTGAACATTGATATAAAAGTATAAAACTATAATATGCAATGCCTAAATTCAACTATATGTTAAATGTTTAAAATTCACAATACATGACTACCGTATTCAACATAAAACAAGTGAATAATAAAAAAAAACATCATTCATCATCATTGTCTTCATCACTATGACTCCCTCCATCACAATGACTACCTTCATCGGTTCACTTCATTTTAAAATAGTTCCAAGAAACATGGTAGCCAAGTTTGCCATAGAAGTTGCACTTCCTTTTGTTCTTCTTTCTCTTAACCCTCGCTTGCTTTCTGAACTAATCAAATGAAGAGCTTTACCACAACCATTGTTCCCAATACTTGAAGAGCCACAAAAAAAACATTAGCAGGTTGTTATTATCCAGTTAATTCTTCAAGAAATTTTGTTCTTAATACCCTTGATTTCTTTAACAATAGAAGAAAATTTTAACGATTCACAACTTAATCGCTCACTATATTGCTGAACTAAATCTAAAGCCTTTGACCTAAGCTTAACAGGCTTAGTATAATTAATAATGAATATTAAACAACTTTTACACATGTGTAAATATGAACAGGTTGGAATGCAAGCATTATAGTTATTTACCCGATCTTATATGGCCCCACGAGCCTTGATTGTTTATCTTTGCAAAGATAGGAAGCACTAAAACCCTATTTTGGATGTCATTTGATTTTAATTTGAGGCATATGGGTTAACATCAATAAGAAACATAAATATGGACAACAAGAAATAGAATACGGGATATCAAATGTATATGTAAAAGGGTCAACATCATTAACAATAAAGCTAAAATAAAACAAAAATCTCAAACAATTACACATGTGTAAATTAGAACATGAATTCGAGTGATGCAAGCAATTCCAGTGGGAACGGGTCAACATAAAAAAAACATGTATTGTTATATTTGACATATGAAAACATAATGAAACAAACCGTTCATGAACATGTTTCAAAAGTATGAATACAAATAACACTAATAGTTATACATAATAACAAACAAGTTGAGAAAATTAAACATTCATATTGTATTAAAATTAGCAAATACTAAAAATGTGTTGTTATTGTTATGAACATGAGAACATCAGCTACATGTTGCAAGTCAGTGATATGATTCGATTAACCAATTACAAATGTAAGCTAACAGTTTTAAGCTACAAATTAAAATCAACAATTTTGGACTACACAGTTTTATTAATCTAACATAAATTACAACTAATATCTAAGTTCTAATCTAATTGTTATTCAGTTTGATTTAAACTATATTCTAAATCAACATAATGGCTAATTGCACATGACTACGTTTATGAAATAACAACTAAATCACACAAAAAGAACATATCAATAGTTCAATTAAAATTCACAGAAATCACACATACAAAGGAAGAGAAATGCTCTAATAAAGGGTGGAGTTAGGCAAGTGGATAATGGAGAAGACATAAACAACGGGGAAGACGATTCCAATAAACACATCACCTTACATCATCAAGAACAATGGATTTAGATTTATGACTTCTTTAGATTCATTTGTTTTTCCAGGACTTTTCTTCATATAAACGAATCATCCAATAAACCTAAATCCTAGGTCTAATTGGCACAATTGTGGAGTAACAATTAGGTATTTCTTCAAATCAACCCTCATGGAGTGAAGAGTGGTATGAAGATCAACGTAGTGATAGAAAGAGGAGAAGTATCATGAATGATTGAAGAACACACCTATGGATTAGGAACAAAGTAGTTTAAGACCGATTAATCTAAAGCATAATCGATTGAATACGATTACTGATTGAAGATATGTGCGTGATGGAAGAAGGTATTTGCAGCAGTGAATGAATTTGGAAGAAGGCCTGTTCGTGATTGAAGAACGCGCCTATGGATTAGGGTATTGTATATTTACCAAGAGAACCTTTAAGTTAAAACACAAGGTAAATAAATGAGTGGCTGAGATTCGTTCGTATGGTTCTCACAAAAGATGGGTGTTCTCATTTAAGCCCTCCACTATATATATATGTGTGTGTGTGTGCACGTGTGTAGATTTATTATTTGACAACCGGTGGTAACCCTATTAAGAAAATAAAATAATAAATGAGATAACTAACGGTATCTGATGATAATTTATATATAGATTAAAAAAAAGCATTAAATTAAACCTAGTATATGAAAACAAATATTGCAACAATCTATTCGTAATCAAACATAAAAAAAACATTAGTAATCAATACACTGATCATATTCCAAGTTATATTTATAAAAACATCAAAACAACCCTAACCTATTAAAACATTCAGTTATATGTGACCAGATATAAATTCAGAAACAATAATCAAACAACAATAATCAACTACTGATCATGTTCCAAGTTATGTTTACAAAAACAACTAATCTTGTATGACCAAACACATATTACAATAACGTTGTTGTGCAGTAACTTCCAAATAAGGTTCTCATTCGACTACAAATAGACCAAATCATTAACTAAATGAGATATTTGTAAAACATAACAACATAATAAAATAAGATTTAAAAATTTTTGTAGTTACATTACAAAAGGTAAATCATATTTAATAATTTATTTTTGGAAATAATTTTAAAACTATAATCATGAATACAAAACGTAGAAAAATTTTTATACCTAATCTGAGAATTGAAATTCACTAACGTGTACATTTTTTATTGTTAAGAAAATGTGTAAATTTTAACTTGAAAAAATTGAAAACTTATCAAAACTATAAAAAATAATTGTTTACTTATTTTTGAAAAAAAAAAATATTGAAATATTTTGCAAAATATTGAATATATATATATATATATATATATATATATATATATATATATATATAGGGTATGGATCCTAAGAGAACCAACCCATATTTGAGAACTGGGAGAACCTTTCTAGAACACACATTTCATATAAAGGCATTTTTTTTTGCTTTAATCATACATTTTTATGCAAGATTTTATTTTATTTTTTTAATTTTTTTTCATTTATACACATGTGTATATTGAAAAAAAAATTCATGCATAAAAAGCATCGATTAAAGCAACAAAAAAAATTGCCTTAGAGAAATGTCTGGTCAATAATGGTTCACTCAGTTCTCAATTTGGCCAAAGGTTCTCATTTGAACCAATTCATATATATATATATATATATATATATATATATATATATATATATTATCTTATTAAGGAGGAGTGATGTACAACATGGTCATTTGCATTTCTGTACAACTTAACAAGCGAATCATTTACATAAATAGTGGGTTTATTATTTTACAAATTACATTTGGGGGGTATTGGGGGAAAAAACCAAAATTGGTGATGTATAGAAACCATTTGGCGGCATCTAATAAACTAAAGTTGATGCCGCCAATTCAGTTATTGACATTGAAGCCGCCATTTGATTCCTATACATTGATGCTGCCAATTGAGTTCTAGGCTTCATTTCTTATATAAGCCCTCTGCCCATTCTCTCCATCCCATTCAGACTACAAACCACAATAAACCCCCCCAATATAAGATATAATACTTTTCCTGCAATTGTTCTGGATGGTACGGTTTTTTATTGATATTGGGTCGATGTTACATTCACATGGAGTTTTAACTGTTTTCGGCGGGGATGAGTCATGCTTAACAGCATCGTCTGCCGTTTCATCCCCCGCTTGGCATCGCTTTTCTGGGGTCCAAAAAAGCGGTGTCTTTGGATCAGTGTTACATCCACACTAAACTACACCTCTCAATACATCTACACGTGGTATAACACGTGTAGAATGCAACATTGAGGGTTTAGTTTAAAATATTAGAGAGTTATGGATCGTTGGGGAGTATTGGGCCTCTAGTCTACCAACGCTGGACATTCCAACGGGCTCTTTAGGCGGGTCTACTTTCAAGGCAAACCCACGCCATCCGGTGTTGATGAATCACATCACGTCATTAGCGACCTGTCCGGCAACGGATGATGCGATTCTTCACCGTACTACTTTCGTATGGCAGCCTGGTTTGAACATTGGGTACCTGTAGATTTGGTACACATATTCAACAGGTAGAACCATGTTCTCCTGGATCAAATTCAGATGGGTTTGAATCTGAATGCGAAACAGAAACTTAATGAACTATGCAACAAGAAACGGTGGTAGAATATTGGAATAGGTGATCTCGGAAAATATATTGTCTTGTAAATCCGTAGATTGTATAGTTTGAGTGACTAGTTTTGAAAAACAGTTGTTAAATAAATTTGTAATATTTGTTTTAAATAAATCTATCAAATTTGTATTATTTGTTTGAGACATTCCAAAAATGGAAAGTGTGTGTGTTATAATTTGATTTAAATAAATCTATCCCTCTGAGCCGTTTTCGGGCCACCGGGATCAGGCCCCGGAGACCCGAAAACCGCCCGGACTTCGTGCGACGCCCGTGTGTTACCCAAGGGCAACGCGTCCGTCAGTCAGGTTACCTGTCCGGCAGGCCCAGCCAGGCTGCACAGAGGCCCAAAGAGGGCAGCCTGGCCTGTTTTCAACATAGTGTGGGTTTTGAGAAAAACACCTCCGAGCCGTTTTCGGGCCACCGATAAATGATTACGTAATCTTGTTTTAGTGTTTAACGCTTTTATTTGGATTTTAATTTTATAAAGCAAATCAATGTTCGAATCACAGGTGGCTAAACGATTCATATATTCATATATTTATAAAGCAAATCAATAATTAATGTTATAAAAGCAAATCAAAATGTTACAACAAGTAATTATGAACACACTTGAATTCGACAATGTTACTAGTTAAACCAGTCCAGATTGTTCGAGGGTCCCTGATTCTGAAGACGTTCAGATTGCCTCCTGGGTGGTTGGTTGGTGGGTGGTGCTCCTTCATTACCGTACTCATCATCAGGAAAGAGGTTTAAATTCAGCGTGGTCGATGGTCCTAGCCGGCTTGAAGGTCCTTCATCACACGAATTATGCGGGGCATGGTAATGAAAATCACTAAAAAGGTCGTGATCAAACCGTGCCAACCCCTGTCCAACCGGCGTCACGTAACCCGGTGATGAAGGAAACGCCCAACTATCTCCGATGCCAATTCCGCCTGCACGAAAGTTAGCTAGCGGACCCATCTCCCCCGGTTGACTGCCACCGGACCCACCAACATCACCAGTTCCCTGTACGAATGATCCACCCAATCCAAATGGAGTTCCCATCTGGTTTAATCCACTGTCCATGAATTGCGGGACATATCCCCCGGTCTGGTTCTGATTGTTGCTGGCCGCAACAGATGCACGAAACCCAGCGTCATTGTCATCGTGACTTCCAGCAGCTTGGTCTTCATTTTGCGGCACGTTTTCCGGCACCTGATGGGGAGCGCGTCGCCGGCGCACCCTTTGAGGCCGTGCAGGTGCCGACAAGTCAACGGCGTCCCTGGTAAGATGCGTCGGATTTTGTAAGTGTCCGACATTGTGTGACATCATCATACTGTGAAACGCCGTGTTTTGTATGCGCTCAAGCTGCGTGGAGAATGCCTGAGGATTTTTAAATGCCTCCTAAGATGACCGGTAAATATCACCCATGGCATCCCTCTGCAAACAAAATTTTTAGTTAGAAACACCAAATTGCGAAAATAATTAATGTATGAATTAGGCACGTAAAAATGCTTTACCATCAACTGGATTCTAGCACCGTCGTCTTGGAAACCGCCACCTCGGGCCGGTGCTACACCCGGATTTCCAATAAATGCAACGGTACGCCCCATATACCATTGCATATAACCGGGCTCGGTTGAAGCTGTCCTTATGAGTTCAGAGCGGATAACCGTGTTATGACGGTTATTCCATGCATTGACGTAGGCTTCATGCCTACTCATCCAGTCCGCCCCGTTGAGTCCTTGCCGCCCCAAAGCATGCAGTTTTTCAAGCTGAGCCGTGGGTACGGCTAAGGTTATCTGGGGAGGTATGTACTGGACCATGCCGAATTGCCTCAAAACCCGTTGAGGGTAATGATGCTCAACGATCTCGAAGCATATAAGCGGACAGCAACTCCTCCAGCTTTCCATCCCGTTTGAGCACATGGCCGGTAGTCGGTCCAAAACCGAGTTGTAGGGGGTCCAGTTGAACTAAAAACAAACACTTAAGTCAGTAACAAAACACAATAAATGCATGATTAATACATACAAAAAACTAAAAATAATTACTAACATACCATCTCCTCGTCCAACGATTGTAGCTGCGAACGGTATGCCTTGAGGCAGTGTGTGGCCACCTCCGCGAAGTTTAACCGCCGGTCTCGCCACCTACAAAATTAACATGTTAAAAAACGTGTTCAGAAAAAAAAAATACAAAGGGATGCCATGCAGGCAAGTATAATCAAACTGGGATTTGCGATATATACCGAGCCGCTATCTGGCAAGTATAATCAAACCGGTTTGAGGGTGGTCGTGGCGCGAGACACTGAATCCTCTCCCATGCCCATACTTGAAGGAGCATCATGGGTCCGGTCACGGCTTTCCTATCCGGCTGGGTGGCATCACAAAGCCGCCTGTATAAACAAGCCAGAACCGCACTGCCCCAGCTATAAGATGTTGTACGGTTCAGGTCTCGTAAAAATCTTAAGTAAAAAACATTTATTCTATTATTATTATTATCAGGGAGTAAGGTGGAACCGATCAAAAAGAAAAGGATTAAACGAGCACGAAAAATGCACTCTTCATCCGTAGCCTCTGCTTCAACAAAGTCCTGCTTTAGTTTATCAATAATAACAGTACCCAAAACGGACTTGCCGGACATTTGGGCCTCTGTAGGCGTAACACCTAAGAATCGTCGGCACAACGCTATTGCGTCGGCAGTAGACAAATTATCATCTACCCCAGACACAACAGCTCCCTCAATAGGTAACCCCCACAAGACGTTAACATCTTGTAAGGTGACAGTAGCTTCACCAAATGGAAGGTGGAACGTGTGAGTTTCGGGCCTCCATCGTTCCACCAAAGCTGTTGTCAAGGAGTGGTCAACGTATCGATAACCACAATCTATGAGGCCACCAAACCCTGCAGCATCGATAAGGTGACGAACCCGTCCTACAACAGGGTGGTCACGAAGTAACCTCCATATGGCTCTATCGCTACGCTTTACCATCATAACTCTATTGAAGTTTTCCTCGTCTGTGAAAACGTGAAAGGCACGATGTCGATCACGCAGATACAACACATCGTCGTTTAGGGGACCATGGTGTAAGTTCATGTTTTGATTCATGGTGGGAGGAATTTGGTTGGTATGATTTTTTATAAATTTCAAAGGTTTCAGATGGAGATTGTAGTGTTGATAGTGTGTTCTTGGATGTGGGTGGTGCTCCTTCTTCACCTCAACCTCCATTTTATAACCTTCAAAGCCTGAATTCTTACACTCCCAAGAACACTATTTGCCTATCAAATCATCTGCAACTTACAAGACCATTGCATGCAATGCTAGAGACCTTGTGAGTGTGTCTTATAGGCTGCATGGTTTGCAGGTGAAGACTGATTTTCATTTGCTGGTTTTAATGCATGAAAATGGATTGGCGGGATCATGACGACAATATTGAAGAACACACCAACTCAATTGGCGGCATCAATGACACCTCTAACTGGATTGGCGGCATCAAGTGGTGACCCCTCCATTTCATTTTGCGGCATCTAGGCTATTTTTTTTGATCCCTCTACTTCAATTGGTGGCATTAACCACACTGACAAAAGCATAAGTGATACCGCCATTTGGGTTGGCGGCATCAAGATTTATTTTTTTGATACCGCCAATCGAGTTCTATACATCACCAAATTCAGTTTTTTCCCCCAAATGTAATTTGTAAAATGATAAACCCCCTATTTATGTAAAGGATTCCTTAACAAGCATGTAACGCCCTGAATTTCTATCCACAAATAGTGCGTTATGAAATTGATGTAAACATGATGCATGATGCGAGTCAAACGCTCTACTTTATTTTCTAACTTTTGAGGCATGTCTTGCTAGCATGGTAACTTAAAGGTGCAAAGTGTATAAAACGAAATTATGGTTGTATAAGTTTAGAAGCAAACTATACAGTAAAAATAGAGGGATCTTAGGGCAACTGGGGATTTAAACATCCTCCATCAAAACCCTACATCGGACCATCTTATTCTCATTTTATTTTTTTCGGCCGCAAACCAAAGAAAGGAAAACATGAAACGGTTTTGTTTATTTTGCCTTCTTCCTTCTGCATTGTCGCGACAAAAAGGAAGCAAGAACACCACTGTCTTTGCCGATCAATTCTCTAGGTTCGTACGGTGTTCTACCGTGTTTTCGGTTAACCGATCACGACCAAAGGGCCATCTCATGGTTCCGACCGGTTCGACCGTTGGCTGCGAAGCTCTAAGATCCAGAAGTAAACCTCATTGCCGGGTTGCGGTACGCGATCTTTGGGTGGTTCTAGGCGGATGCGGTTTCTGATTGGCGAGCTTTAACACATACTTAGGTAATCCTTATCCGTTTTACATGTTTATGTGTTTGATCTTTCCTGAGAACCAACTGGGGGTGGCTTCGGTTGTGGGAGTGAGATCGAAGGGAGAACGGAATGGTAGTGATGATGGTGTCAGGGTTCGAAGATGATGACGACGTTTGGTGCGAACGGTTTGCGGTGGCGGTGCGATGTGACGATGATGTTGGTGGTTGTCTTTTGTTTCACGTGGATGGTTCCTGTTATGTAAGGTTATTGTGGTGGTCGCGTGAGATCTTTATAAGTTTTGGGATGGGTTGCTGTTGAGTTACTTGAAGATGAATGATGAGCATGTATGATATTGATGATGGAGAATGAAACTTATGTGATGCTAATTAATAACCTGTAGGTTATGAGATTTGGGACAAAGGTGTGTACAGGGATGTTCAAATGGTGTACATAATAGTTGACTCATTATTTGACCATGATGCAAAATATAAACATACATGCATAGCATATAGTAACCTTCATTTATTTTACGTGAGGTTTCTTAAATATGCATAGGATAACACTTTTGATAATGGAGATGTTTTGTTTATATGGTACCATAATTACTACATGGAGGATCACGATTTGAGTGAAATTAATGTGATGAAAGCATGAGATATCTGAAGTTGGTGGTGATGTCAATACGGTTTAGACGCGGTTTAATGGACGGTTTGTGCGACAACATGTTTTGGTTTGAGGACACAGTTCGAGACGCTAAGCTTGCGGGTTTACAAAGTTTGCAACCGGTGAGTTCTTGTGCCCACTCTTTTAGTTATTATTTTTCTAAATATTTTGGGCTGACGTGCATGCTTAATCAGTATGATTATTTTTATGAAGTCACAAAATATTTTTATAAAGTTATAAATATTTTTGTGAACTCATATATATATATATTATTTTGGCATGAAATGTAAGTAGGCGGAATGCGCCTAATGTGTTATTTTATGGCTTGAGTTATATGTGTTATTAGAAGTGGGATAGACCTGCTCTGATTTATGGTATAGTTTTTGTAATGGTTCACATAGTTTATGGCATATGTGTTATTAGAAGTGGGATACGCCAGCTCTGATTTATGGTATTAGTTTTGTGACATGATTGATACATGTTTTATGTTTGTATGGGTTATTATAAACTGAGCTATGACAGAAGTGGGAGATGCCTGCTTTGATCTCTAGACTTGGTTGAGTTAAATAGATTTGATTGTACTTTGTGTTGATAAGCGGAATGCGCTTATTATAGTTGGAATTGGAAGTCTTGGTTATATAGGCGGATTGCGCTTATCCTAGACTTTGATTGTTGCTCGAAAAAAAAAAAACAAATTAGCGGAATGCGCTTATTGTTAACTCTGAGGTTGAGGTATTTTGTTAATTCTTATGTTGACAAATTACTTGTTTATATAAATTTATAAACCTTGAACTCACTCAGCGTAGCTGACTTTTGCATACACGTTAGATTTACTTTCAGGTTTGTTGATTAATAAAAGGGACGCCTTGGCATGCAGTAGAGCTACTCAGTTGCAGTTGGCATTTCAATTATGGAGACGTCTACGAGATTGCTCGAACGTTATTTACATTATTTCTAAAGATTTTAGTTGTTTATTAAATATTCCTTTGACCCGTCTTGGGAAAACCATGTTTGGAAATTTAATAACTTCTTTTAACATTTCGCTGCGTATTTTCTGAAATAAAATAAGATTTATTTTGAATTGTTAACATGGTTTTAGTCTTTGAATTCCAACTGTTTGGCCTGTCGGTTTGAGGGCCTTACAAAGCAACATGTACAACATATTTAAGCAAAAAATTAAGGGTATTATTGGCATAGTTGTGACAATTAAGACACTTAGGAGGGTAGATTAGTAAATTTAACATAATCCAATACCTCAAATCCTAAAATCTTATCCCAATTATGCCCTTATGTCTAACTTTTAAAACATAAAATACATCCTAACCTATGATGCATCTTAAATGCGAGAACTTTCAACCCCTCATCTATATTATTATATATACTTCATTATAATCAATTTCTTGAATGCTAATAGTCTTTTCATAACCCCAAACAAAATCCTAGAGCTAATTTCATGCTTTAAAACATTGTTTTGTCCAAAAAAAATTATGTCTTCATTAGATGAAAAGAAAAAAAATCAATGAGAAATTAAGACGCTTGCAAGATATGGTTACCGGATGCTACAAGGTATAAAGATATGAGTTTATCTTTATATACAAATATACATTTTTTTTCTACTTGTTCATATGTTCTTTGACAATTACAAAAAATTATCTTCATAATATATCATTGTTTTGCTTCATTTAAATTTAATTATTTGCTATAGACAATGGGAATGCGAGTGATGTTGGATGTAATAATCAACTATGTTGGATCGTTGCATAATCAAATTGAGGTAATTTAATTGTGCAACTAACAATTAAAACAATAAACAAACAATATTCAGAATTATTTAGGAGAAAATGTTTTTCAAAATTAATTAGTACAGTTTTTTCTCTTCTTTGTGCATTTTTAGTTTCTCTCCATGAAGCTTTCAGAAGCCAGCATGTTCTATGACCTATTGACCTCAACTCTATTGAATTGGATGATATGGCCCTATGAAGGTGACAGATGGCTTTCCTAACTATACTTGTTAAGAAGTTGTGTATCTTGAATCATATATATTGTTAACTAAATAAAACGGACAAAATTATAAATATTACTTGCACTTACTACATGGGATGAAAACTGATGTTGTAGGGAACAAATGGACATGAAGGACAGATGATGGAGGGGATGGTTGGAGAAGGGTATGTAGACTTTCCTCAATTTCAATCAACATGGTCTCCTTAAACGCCATGAAATAGTTAACTCTATAAATCTATATATGCATGCTTAAATATAACTTTATACGTAAACTATATTTGTTCTAAGACTTTTAAGGTATTTATTGATCTATTTAATTGATGGGATTGGGTACTAAACCGACTAGTGGTCATACCGAAACCCGGCTCTAGGACTGCGTGGAAAGAGCCCATGCGCGGCAAAGCAAAGGAGTACATCGTGCATGGTCAACAGCCATGCACAAATCAAGGGAGTAAATTACCCCCGGTCAACAATCACGTAATGGTCAAAGGAGAATATCATGCATGGTCAACCACCATGCATGAATCAAGGTGATAACTACGTTGACCAAACATTAAAGGCGGTAAACCGTTCCACCATTTCCATAAATTTAGCCTCTCCTAATCACCTTACTAACATAATCAAGGGTGATGGAGACAACCTAACCACGGTTAGGACTTGGGTAATGGTGGCATACGTCCACTCCTATATAAGGGATCACATCCCTAGTAGGAAGGACACTTTCTGCTAACCCGGAGAGTTGTCACTAAAAGATAGTATCCCCATTCACCTCGTTTTTGTCATAAACTACTACCTCGTATAGTCGTCTCCACATCCACCACCTACTCTTGAATGCAGGTCCCTCAATCCGAAGCTGCTAGTGAAGGATCAACCTTGTGGATACAATAATCTTATCCTCCCTAGCCAGTGGTAACACTATTTGTTTCTTCATTGGCGCCATCCGTGGGAGGATAAGATTATTGGACATATCCACGCCAAGTTGTTTAATCTTTAACTCCGCATCAGACAATGCGGAGGTGGCCTTTATAAGATCTTCATGCTGACGATTTTATTTATCAATTGTGTCAGCCAGTTCCACTTGTTTTGCGTCATATGCCTTCTGATTCTGCACGGCATCCTTGACAAGTTGTGAGTTATCAGCTTTCAGTTTCTCAACAACTGAGCGTAAATGCTCGATCTCCGGGTTGGTCCGCTTGCATGCCTCTTTCCAATACTTGGAGGATTCAGCCTTCTTGGATTTTAGCTTCTTTACCTCCTCAGCTGCTTCACGAGCCGCTTTCTTGTAAAAATCAATCTCGGATCTGATATCTTGACGCGCGAGCTGAAACTCTTCTTCACGATGCAATAGCCCGGCCTCTGACTCCTTCAAATTCTTCCAATCACGCATAAATTCATTTTCACGGCGGATCAGAGAGCCGAGTCCGCTAACTCCTAGAGCAAGATTCATAGCTACATCAGTAAACAACGACCTGCGGTCCACGCTATCTTGATAGTCTCGCTCGGCGGGCGGAACAGACAAAGTCACAAACTCCTCAAAATCCAGCGGATTTGTGAAACTAGTAATATCCATGATATCCCAACGAGGCTGATATGGCCTGGGCTGGTCAGAGTTACGCGAGGAAGACCTACCTCGTCTGCGGCCAATTTTCCCCGACCTGCCAGACCTCCAACTACCCTCAGAATGAGCCTTCCTATAAATCACGTTTGAGTCTTCCACTATCCGCACAAGACTAGCGGGATTACTCTTGGAAGTTTCTACCACACTATCCTTCCTCACACCAGTGTTAGTATTTACTCCTTGCAAGGAACTCTGATCTGGTATTTGCTTCTCCCCAATCGTGGGTTCCTCAACATTTACATTTGAAGAAGACCCATCATCCACCTTCTTCTTTCCAGCAGCTTTTTCCAACGTAAGTACCACATCATCCGGTGTCGGCTCCACTTGCGGTGTTTGCACCAACATAGTCACTGACTCTTGGGGCTCCGGATTTCCTTCAGTAATCATCAGCTCAGACGCATCCAGACCCGTTACATTCTCAATTGTCTCCTTGACATTGTCAACCTGTTCAATAACGGGGGGATCTGGACATGATGTCTTGTCAACAACAAAAGAGCTGCGCTCTAAATGAGACTCCGCAAAAGGCAAAGAATCTACGTAGAAAATAATTATACATTAATCACAAATTGCGAACCAAATACCTTCAGATGGAACTCTCCGTACCTGTCAAATGTCTCAAAGTCTTCATTGGAAGGTTATGACGAACAGGTGGGGGCTTCACAGTCACCTCAAGCTGACGACCCTTAGACTCGGTTAAGGGCTTGAATGTATCAATAGGCACAGCTGCATTAGGCTCAGGACGTGGTACCGAGGCTACCTCTTCAGTTGGCCGCGGAATCTATACTTGATTCTGCTTCAAGGCGTCGATCCTCTGATGGAACAACTCTGCAGAAACGCCTTCACTTTGACGCACAGGCGAACGTTGCCGAGGACGTTTAAGCTCCAGCTCAGTGTCCGATTCAATTGCCTCTTCATCCTCTTCTTCTATGACAGGAGCAGTAGGTGCTTTAGTCTTCTTACTTTCCTTGGCACGCTTCTTCTTTGAAGTACACGTGCCTGTTGCAGAAGCCACATCTGTATACGATCAATCAAAAATAAGAAATTGGGTAACAAACTCAACACTAACCAGTGAAATCTCGTTTCGGGTATTTAGAAGAGACTTCCTCAACTTCTACAATAATCTTTCTACGGATTTGAATCCCCGCGCATATCACGAAGGACGCGCAAAATCAGCACACGGATAACGTACACAACCGCGCATCCTTCGTGCGCATATGGTACTTGGATAAAGATATCAGGACATAAAAAAGTAAACTAACCTGTCCTAGCATAATGCTTGGGCGGATCAACGAGACTCGGAAACACGAAATTAGAACTCAACCTCTCAACCAAAGTCTGCGCACCTTCAGAAACTTGGTTATACACAACATGTGCACCACCCCTCTGCGCAAACAAGTCAAACAACGACACGCCTGCAGGCAATTAACCAACAAACATTATAAGAGCAAGCTACATACAAGTTGCATAAATAAAAATACAGATGTATACATACCTCCCTCCGGTACACAAGGATCATGGCCTTCTGGATTAACAAGACTAAGTCCTAACATCACCAACACACCCTCCGGACATTCATCCATAACAAGCGGAGTAGCATGAGCACACAGAGATTTATACCATTCTTGTTCTTTATAGCCCTCCATCGGTGGAAACTCAGCAATCTTCTCTTTTAAACCCAAAGCCATCCACTGAAAAGACACAGGGAGGACTCCGTGTGTAACATCACACATTTTTATATATATATATATATATATATAGAACTCCCTCGTTTATTCATCCAATTCATGTTTACATTATCTTTCCCATCCATTTTATTAATTTTTTTGTTTAAATAATGACTTATAATCAATATTAAAATTGGATTTTATTAAAAATTCTGATTTAAAAACGTTAAAAAAAATGTTTGCCTGAGCCAGGATTCGAACCCGAGTCCCTGGCAGGCTAAACCTTAACCACACCACACAAACCACTACACCATTTGGTGTTTTGTGATGTTAATTAAAACAAATTAAACTTAAACCCTTTCAAGGTGTAACATTACGCATTTATACTTGTACGTTACATATCATCATTAATAAAAACGTCAAGTTCCTTATTATTGTTCGCATTTTATTATTATTGTGGAATTTTTGGAACCCTTATACTATAAATAATACATAATATATATATATATATACATATATAGATTTAATAACAAAAAAAATAGTGCTTGGGCCAGGACTCGAACCCGCGCCCCAAGCCGGCCCTTTTACACACACCAACACAACCTTCTGATCTACCCATAATTCTTGTTATAAACCTGGCATCTTATTATTATAACACGACTTCAAAACCCTCCCAGTTGACTTAGAAAGTCAACTGTGAACACGACTTTCCTTAAATCAAAAAATTAACGTGTAAATTGACCTTGGATTGATTGGGATCATGATTACCCGGCCTATCACGAGTCATTACACGTTAAATTACCATTCAATTCTTACCATTTTTGATCATTGACGCGTCAAACATTCAAGATGAGGTCAACCTTGCCAATTCGACAATCTAGACCACCTCACTATAAATTGAACACCTCTGGACCTTCACAACTCGCCACTCATTCTTTCTTAATCCCCAATTTCTCTTATCAAATCCACTGTTCTTGATTTTGATCGTGTTTTTGACTTCGAGCATTGACCGATCAATCCAGTAGCAAACGTGTTTGTAAGTTTGATTTTTTTGATGGGTTTTATTGTTCAGCATCCACACAACATTAACCCTAAGGTTAATTGGGTTAATGTTGTGTGAATTGCCCAATTGGAAAATCTAGGGCTCATTTGCATGATTTGGGGAAGAACACGATTTCACTTATGTTATTTATTTTATACGAACTGAAACCAAACACAACCACTGGTCTGGACCAAGTGGTTGTGTCTGGTGTCCTCTAACCGGGCCATGCTCGATCCTCAGCAGTTGCCAACTTTTTCTTTTTGTTTTGTTTTCTTTAAAAACAAATAAACTAATAAATATATATAATTACTAGTATTTTAAAATTAGTTTTAAAATACTAAAACTCTTTTAAAAATTCTACCAAAAATTATTTTGTGTTAATCTAATGAAAAAGTTTAACATACAATTTTTAATTTTGAAAAAAATATTTATTTAATATATATAATAAATAAATCAAGTTTTTTATATTTTATTTATAAAATTCTACAAAAATATCAAAACAATTTTATAAATTTCCACAAAAATTATTCTGAGTTTTTATAATAATAAACTTTTCTGCAATGATTTTTATTTCTGAAAAACCATTTATTTAATATTTTTAATCAATTTTTGTTAGTTTTAATCATAATTAAATCATAATAAATTCATTTTTCAATATTTTTGCACCAAAATGTTATATAAATTATTTCTGATTATTTGGAACAGAAATATAATTTTTAAACTAATAATTCTTTAATTTTAGTATTTTTAAATATTAAAGTTAAATTTTGACAATTTGTAATAATTAGATTTAATATTCTATTTTAAAGAAAATAATTTTATAAAAATTATTTTTATACTTTAAACTCATTATTGTGACCATCTTAAATTGAAATTTTATAAAAAGATTTTTTGTTTATTTATTTATTAAATTTCTCTCAACTATCAAACATTTTAATTATTAATCAAACGAGCATTTATCCCCAATTCGAAGCCCTAGAATATATATTGTAGACTAGATAGACTTAGACATATTTATTACCTTATTATAGGGTGATGCTTGGCATATTTGGGCAACTCCACTATTCTATTTTCAAGAGAAATAATATTTTGCTAAGGTGAGTTTTACATAGCCCCTTTTCTATTTATCACCATTTTTGGGGTGAAACATGTTACAACATTTTATATGCAATTCAATCATCAAAGTGTCTATGTGTTTTTCTATGTTGCATTATGTCTTAAACATGACTAGGGTAAGCACAATATTCTAGCATAATCATTAACATTGATCAGCCGACGGTATACATTCATAGATCTATTGGACTGACAATCCCACCCAGATACGTGCCTCCTACAAAGGTAGCGTGGGTGTTTGTTATCGCAACATAAACGAGTGAACCATGAGCGTATGGGATGTACCACAATACAACAGTAACAAGGGTTGATTATGCACTCGATTTACTTCTAGTATGTTTTCACATATGGACTAGACTTGCCATGACACTTGAATTGCACAACATTTTTATTTGGTCATCAAAACCTATGTAATTCTCACCAACTTTTGTTGACCCAAAATATTTTCAACTTAACATGTTTCAGGTTCTACTTGCTTGAAGATTTGAATTAATGCTTGAAGATGCGTGCATAGTTTTATTCAATTTGATGTACGAATTCTTGTAGAACAATTGTATGTAATTTATTTAAATCATATAAAGAAATTTATTATTTACCATGAGCTACTGAACAATCATCAATACGTGACATCCCGATGTTTCCGCCATCGGTTGGGGTGTTACAGATTGGCATCAGAGCCATGGTTATAGGGAATTAGGTTATTAGAAAAATAATCTAGTCTATAACCATAGGATTTAACCAGTATTTGCTTCTTTTACTTGCTATTCTCTATCTCCCTCCTACTTCTTATCCCTGCTTTCATCCTTATAAGAAGGTTGCTCTCCATCACTGGATCTACTCTTAGACTAATAGGACAAATCCTCAGGTTTAACCTGAACCCCCCTTGAGATCTCGTCGAAGTTCTAAATTTTAATAACGAACACGTGCAATCTGGAAGGGTGAACGCCTGTATTCTGAGTCTTCTGTCTAGGCTGGCATTGCTCATATATCCCAATCAGACGAGGGACCCGGATGCCTACCTGGGAATTCTCGGGATGAGTGTTCACTTATAGGCTAAAGCATGTCTTCATATGTTATTAGAATCTAGAATCTTTGATAAGCCAACGTTTTCGTTTATTCGTTTTAATAAATGGATAAATGATTACATTCTTTATGTAACCTCATTCATTTCATGGTGTCTCTTACAGATCATGCCTCCACGTCGCAGCACTCGTCTTAATAGTGGTAACAATCAAGATGAAATGAATAGCAACAATCACGACGCTAACCACAACAACAACAATAACAACAACAACAATGGTGTTGATGCCCAACTGGCTGCGATCATTTATCAACAAATGGCGCAGCAAATCGCGACTCTGGTTCCTAACTTACTGGCTCAAGTCATCCAGATGAACGGAAACGGCAATGGAAACGGTCATGGGAATGGGAACGGTAATGGAAACCACAACGGAAACGGGAATGGTCTCCCAGCTTGCACTCTTAAGCACTTTAATTCCTGTAATCCCCCTAAGTTCAGTGGAGAAGAAGGAGCTACAGGACTCCTACAATGGTTTGAGGGTATTGAGAATACCTTCATTAACAGTGAGTGCCCCGACAACTTTAAAGTCCGTTATGCCATGACTGTTCTTCACAAACGAGCACTCACTTGGTGGAATGAGGAAAAGCGCACCCGCGGAGCTGAAGCTGCACTGGCCTTAACATGGGATCAAGCTAAAGACATTATGAAGGCAAAGTTCTGCCCTCGTAATGAAATCAAGAAGCTGGAAGATGAGTTTCATGATCTTGCTCAAGATAGTGGAGAAAACCTTGCCTACAACACTCGTTTTCACGAACTTAGTCTACTACTACCACACAAGGTCACCCCCTTGCCTATTGCGATCGAAAAATACATTGGTGGCTTACCGATGTAGATTCAAGACACGGTGTGGGGAAGGAACCCTGCTACTTTGGAGGAAGCAAAACGCTTGGCGGCCACCCTAACAGATAACCATGTGAAGGCAGGAACCCTGACTCGGAAAGGGGAAAAGAAAACTGTTGCAAAGGATACTCCCCAACCTGCCGTTGAAATCAAAACCGAGGCCTCAACCAATGGAAAGTGCAAGGTCAGGAATTTTGCAATAGACACCACCGTCCCACCCAACAAGAAACGATACAACGGGAACCAACCTAAGTGTGATACCTACCAGTATCACCACCCAACCCAAATGCCCTGCCGACAGTGCACCAATTGTCAAAGGTATGGGCATCTTGCTGATGCTTGTCGAATCCCTGCTACAAACGCCCTTGCTGCTCCAAATAACCCCGCTAGGGACCCTCCAGCTACTTAACAGCAAACCCCATCATTGAATGATGTCTGCTTTTTAATTCTATGTATTGACACTTTTTGATTCAAGTAATAAATTCGAGTATTATCATAACATCTGAGTGCATGCTTGTTTGAATGTGAACTAATTGCTATATCTATATTTAAATCATACTTGCTTACTTGTACAACAATTAGTTGACTACCAAACAACCTACTCAACGATTGGTAGAGGTCATCATGTCTTTCCAATAGTCGGGAGAGGCCCTACAACCTGCTCAACGACTGGTGGGGACTATCGAACCTGCTCAACAATCGGTAGAGTCATAAAAGAATGCAAAACCCTAATGTAAGGTAAATTGGTAATTACGGTCCAGAACGTAATCATAAATTTACAGGTACGTTAAGGTAGTGTGAAATTTTATCAAGGTTTTCGGTAGTTGACCAATTGTAAACCTGGTGTTTTTTTCTTAACTTCGGGACGAAGTTCCTAAAAGTAGGGGAGACTGTAACATTACGCATTTATACTTGTACGTTACATATCATCATTAATAAAAACGTCAAGTTCCATTATTATTGTTCGCATTTTATTATTATTGTGGAATTTTTGGAACCCTTATACTATAAATAATACATAATATATATATATATATATATATATATATGTAAAGATTAAATAACAAAAAAATAGTGCTTGGGCCGGGACTCGAACCCGCGCCCCATGCCGGCCCTTTTACACACACCAACACAACCATCTGATCTACCCATAATTCTTGTTATAAACCTGGCATCTTATTATTATAACACGAATTCAAAACCCTCCCAGTTGACTTAGAAAGTCAACTGTGAACACGACTTTCCTTAAATCAAACAATTAACGTGTAAATTGATCTTGGATTGATTGGGATCATGATTACCGGCCTATCACGAGTCATTACACGTTCAATTACCATTCAATTCTTACCATTTTTGATCATTGACGCGTTAA
The DNA here is from genome assembly GCA_028751855.1 of Ambrosia trifida. NCBI lineage: Eukaryota > Viridiplantae > Streptophyta > Magnoliopsida > Asterales > Asteraceae > Ambrosia > Ambrosia trifida. The sequence goes on along the minus strand of CM054123.1, from coordinate 159,578,382 downwards.
ACATTCAAGACGAGGTCAACCTTGCCAATTCGACAATCTAGACCACCTCACTATAAATTGAACACCTCTGGACCTTCACAACTCGCCACTCATTCTTTCTTAATCCCCAATTTCTATTATCAAATCCACTGTTCTTGATTTTGATCGTGTTTTTTACTTCAAGCATTGACCGATCAATCCAGTAGCAACCGTGTTTGTAAGTTTGATTTTTTTGGTGGGTTTTATTATTCGGCATCCACACAACTTTAACCCTAAGGTTAATTGGGTTAATGTTGTGTGAATTGCCCAATTGGAAAATCTAGGGCTCGTTTGCACGATTTGGGGAAGAACACGATTTCACTTATGTTATTTATTTTATACGAACTGAAACCAAACACAACCACTGGTCTGGACCAAGTGGTTGTGTCTGGTGTCCTCTGACCGGGCCACGCGGGTTCGATCCTCAGCAGTTGCAACCTTTTTCTTTTTGTTTTGTTTTCTTTAAAAACAAATAAACTAATAAATATATATAATTACTAGTATTTTAAAATTAGTTTTAAAATACTAAAACTCTTTTAAAAATTCTACCAAAAATTATTTTGTGCTAATCTAATGAAAAAGTTTAACATACAATTTTTAATTTTCAAAAATTTATTTATTTAATATATATAATAAATAAATCAAGTTTATTCTATTTTATTTATAAAATTCTACAAAAATATCAAAACAATTTTATAAATTTCCACAAAAATTTTATTGAGTTTTTATAACAATAAACTTTTCTGAAATGATTTTTATTTCTGAAAAACCATTTATTTAATATTTTTAATCAATTTTTGTTAGTTTTAATCATAATAAATTCATTTTTCAATATTTTTGCACCAAAATTTTATATAAATTATTTCTGATTATTTGGAACAGAAATATAATTTTTGAACTAATAATTCATTAATTTAAGTATTTTTAAATATTAAAGTTAAATTTTGACAATTTGTAATAAATAGATTTAATATTCTATTTTAAAGAAAATAATTTTATAAAAACTATTTTTATACTTTAAACTCATTATTGTGACCATCTTAAATTCAAATTTTATAAAAAGATTTTTTGTTTATTTATTTATTAAATTTCTCTCAACAATCAAACATTTTAATTATTAATCAAACGAGCATTTACCCTCAATTCGAAGCCCTAGAATATATATTGTAGACTAGATAGACTTAGACATATTTATTACCTTATTATAGGGTAATACTTGGCATATTTGGGCAACACCATTATTCTATTTTCAAGAGAAATAATATTTTGCTAAGGTGAGTTTTACATAGCCCCTTTTCTATTTATCACCATTTTTGGGGTGAAACATGTTACAACATTTTATATGCAATTCAATCATCAAAGTGTCTATGTGTTTTTCTATGTTACATTATGTCTTAAACATGACTAGGGTAAGCACAATATTCTAGCATAATCATTAACATTGATCAGCCGACGGTATACATTGATAGATCTATTGGACTGACAATCTCACCCGGATACGTGCCTCCTAAAAAGGTAGCGTGGGTGTTTGTTATCGCAACATAAACGAGTGAACCATGAGCGTATGGGATGTACCACAATACAACAGTCACAAGGGTTGATTATGCACTCGATTTACTTCTAGTATGTTTTCACATATGGACTAGACTTGCCATGACACTTGAATTGCACAACATTTTTATTTGATTATCAAAACCTATGTAATTCTCACCCACTTTTGTTGACCCAAAATATTTTCAACTTAACATGTTTCAGATTCTACTTGCTTGAAGATTTGAATTAATGCTTGAAGATGCATGCATAGTTTTATTCAATTTGATGTACGAATTCTTGTAGAACAATTGTATGTAATTTATTTAAATCATATAAAGAAATTTATTATTTACCATGAGCTATTGAACAATCATCAATACGTGACATCCCGGTGTTACACAAGGTCCCTTAGTCAAACCTGAAAAGTCAAACATAGTCTCTTAGTCAAGTCAAGTCAAAGTGTTAGTAAATATGGTCTTCTAGTCAAGTCAAAGTTGTTCCTAAATTCTAGCCTAGTCAAAGTAGTCCCTAATTACAACTACAATTTCTACACTATAAATACAATAGCCTACCATTCAACTCTTTATAACATTCAATAAAAAAACATTATTATCCCATCTCCCACATACTAAAGTTTTCATCCATCATTATCTCCTCTAGCTAGTTTCGAGTTTTTCCAAGGCATTATTACTAAGTGTTTGCACGCTCAAGAAAACTCACGAACTCATTAAGCACCTAAGGTGAGTTTACATAGCCCCTTTTTACCATTTCACTATTTTGGGGTGAAAGATGTTACAACATCAATTTACAATTCAACAAGTGTCTATGTGTTATTCTATGTTGCATTATGTCTTAAACATTACTAGGGTAAGCACAATTATTCTAGCATAATTGAAGATGTGTATCTAGTATTTTTCATTTTGATGTACAAATTCTTTTAGAACAATTGTATGTAATTTATGTAATCAATTAATGAAATTTATTATTTACCATGAGCTACTGAACAATCGTCAATACGTGACATCCTGATGTTTCCGCCATCGGTTGGGGTGTTACAGATTGGTATCAGAGCCATGGTTATAGGGAATTAGGTTATTAGAAAAATAATCTAGTCTATAACCATAGGATTATAACCAGTACTTGCTCCTTTTACTTGCAACTCTACTTGTTTCGATTCTCTACCTCTATCCTACTTCTTATCCCTACTTTAGTCCCTACAAATCATATTATTTCATTTTTCAACATGTTACATCTTTCTAAACTGTAACCTCATAACTTGGTTAGACCCTAGCCCAACACTAAAGATTTCTTAATATTGTCAAAATTTTCATCACCTACAAACCATGGAAAATACATATTTTTGTTATAAGATATCCTCAAACTTAATTTCTAAATCCAAATGTTTATTCATTAGCATAACAAAGGATTTTTGATATAATGTCACCTTGATCTATAAAACCTAACGTCGTGTTTAAAATCTTCGACTAAACTAAAATATTCTGATCTAAAGCCACTTAGTTTGTACTATTTAGCAACTTTTGTTTTATATAAGAAACCAGTTTTAAAAAGAAAAATGATAAGAACTTTCCATCCTCATGAACAAAATTTAATCTCCATTGCCACCTAATTATTTTCAACTTGTTCGAACTTTACAATTTTTGGTATTTATCACAATCATGTTTTCTCATACGCTAGATTCTAACCTTTGATCCAAACCCCACGATTTACACTGCTACATAATCTCCTTACTATAAAATAAACCCTTTATTAACTATTTTCACGTTCACTATCTTTCATAACCTTGATGATGCTTTGAGTTCTTCATCATCCTCTCAAGAACTAAATTCATATTCTTCACCTCCTAGAACATGAACTTGATCCCTATGATAATCAGACTATTGAAAACTTGATTGTTCGTTGCATCAAACTTGATTTTTAGTTATACATGAGGATTTGATTATCTACTTGAACATTTGATTATTCATGATACTTGAAAGCATGGAATATAAACTATTTGCTATAAACAGACCTAGAGTCATTAATCTTGTCTAGGACAACTCTATTACAACTCGCATGCTATACTTGATGCATTTACAAACTTACTTACATGTATATATTACGAACTTGCAACTTATGTGTTAAATAAAAAACAATTGGTACACTTAATCAAACAACTGGTAGAGGATGAAGTACTTGCTCAACAGTTAGTAGAGTACCTAACAACCTGCTCAACGATTGGTAGAGGTCATCATGCCTGCTCAACAGTCGGTAGAGGTTCTAATAACCTGCTCAACGACTGTTAGAGGCTATCGCACCTGCTTAACAATTGGTAGAGGTTCCTACTCACTGACTGGTAGAGGTCTTTTCCTGCTCAACAGTTGGACTCATTTTTTGATACATCATACATGTAATTTGATACAAAGATTTATTAGACTCATTGATACAAAGATTCAATCACAAGGTTATTTTGCATTACTTACATATGTGTTTAGAGTCATAGAAGGACACAAAACCCTAATGTAAGGTAAATTGGTGATTGCGGTCCGGAACGTAATCATGAATTTACAGGTACGTTAAGGTAGTGTGGAATTCTATCAAGGTTTTCGGTAGATAATCAATTATAAACTCTAGTTACCTGGTAGTTCATTTAGTCTTTCTATAGTCAATCAACTCTTGCATTTCTTTCCTAACACTTAAGTTTAGTGTTTTGCTAGATTCTTATTCTCCTTGCTATTTCAGACGAACCTAATCGAACCCTTAAAACTCACACATATCAAACCTTTTATCCAAATTATTCAAAACAGATCATTCTATTACCTATAAATTCATGTCGTGCCTTAACCCAAATTTTTCAAACCCCAGTTGACTTAATTTCTACCTAATCATCCTCAACCCTGTGTTTTTAATAAACTTCGAGACGAAGTTCCTAAAAGTAGGGGAGACTGTAACATCACACAATTTTATATATATATATATATATATATATATATATATATATATATATATATACAGAACTCCCTCGTTTATTCATCCGATTCATGTTTACATTATCTTTCCCATCCATTCTATTAAGTTTTTTGTATAAATAACGACTTATAATCAATATTAAATTGGATTTTATTAAAAATTCTGATTTAAAAACGTTAAAAAAATGTTTGCCTGAGCCAGGATTCGAACCCGAGTCCCTGGCAGGCTAAGCCTTAACCACACCACACAAACCACTACACCATTTGGTGTTTTGTGATGTTAATTAAAACCAATTAAACTTAAACCCTTTCAAGGTCCCTTAGTCAAACCTGAAAAGTCAAACGTAGTCTCTTAGTCAATTCAAGTCAAAGTGTTAGTAAATATGGTCTCCTAGTCAAGTCAAAGTGTTAGTAAATATGGTCTTCTAGTCAAGTCAAAGTTGTTCCTAAATTCTAGCCTAGTCAAAGTAGTCCCTAATTACAACTACAATTTCTACACTATAAATACAATAGCCTACCATTCAACTCTTTATAACATTCAATAAAAAAAAACATTATTATCCCATCTCCCACATACTAAAGTTTTCATCCATCATTATCTCCTCTAGCTAGTTTCGAGTTTTCCAAGGCATTATTACTAAGTGTTTGCACGCTCAAGAAAACTCACGAACTCATTAAGCACCTAAGGTGAGTTTACATAGCCCCTTTTTACCATTTCACTATTTTGGGGTGAAACATGTTACAACATCAATTTACAATTCAACAAGTGTCTATGTGTTATTCTATGTTGCATTATGTCTTAAACATTACTATGGTAAGCACAATTATTCTAGCATAATCATTAACTCCGTACAAGCCAACGATACACAATAATAGATCTATTGGACTAACAACCCCACCCGGATACGTTACCTCCTACATAGGTAGCGTGGGTGATTGTTATCGCAACAAAAACGGGTGAACCATATGCGTATGGGATGGACCACAATATTCTAGTCACAAGGTTTGATTATGCACACGATTTACCGGGTAGTATTGTTTTCACATATAGACTAGACTTGCCATGACACTCGAATTGTACAAATTTTATTCAACATTCAAACCTATGTAATTCTCACCAACTTTTGTTGACCCAAAATATTTTCAAACTTAACATGTTTCAGGATATAGCTTGCTTGAAGATTAGATTTAATGCTTGAAGATGTGTATCTAGTGTTTTTCATTTTGATGTACAAATTCTTTTAGAACAGTTGTATGTAATTTATGTAATCAATTAATGAAATTTATTATTTACCATGAGCTACTGAACAATCGTCAATACGTGACATCCCGATGTTTCTGCCATCGGTTGGGGTGTTACACCGTGGTTGATGTAAAAGAATTCCCCCTTCCAATCATACATGGACTTTAGATTCTCAGATACAAGCTGCTTCACTTTCCTACGCATGGCCAAGCTATACCAACTACTCCCACCACGAGTAGCTTCTAACACATAAAATACATTCAGTCTTTCGAATGTAGGCTCGATTTACAACGCCCTGCATGTTGCTTCAAAGTGAATTAAACGACACCACCCAAATGGGGTCATTTGGGTAGGATGAACACCATAAGTAAGAAGGGCATTCACTATAAACTTCTGTATGTGCTATAAGGATCGACAAATAACAAAGAATTGATCAAGCAAGTTTGTTTTAGGTGCGGAAACCCTAAAACAATCACAAAATGATAATCAAACAGATCAAAACAAGTAAACCATCATTTCAAAGCTTTTTCATTAATTACGAACTCAATTACACGTTGACAAATTGAAAACAACAAGGTATGAACGTGAATTAAGCTAAATAATATCCTAGAGAGAGAATCAGAAAGTGGAGGGAACAAAATGACTCCAAGTTACATTCAAAAAATCAGCTTGACTATATATAGACTGCACATTCGCCCACATTGTTCGTGCGAATGTGCAGGTTCGACCACTTCAACCGGTCGAACCAAGCCATACATAAGAAAACCTATTCACATTCGTCCAAAATCTCTCCTTCGTACCTTCTGATTCTCCTTCGACCAAACAAACTTCTCCTTCGCCCATACGACAATTAACAAAAAAACAAGTTTATTGAACAATCCGAAGCACTAGTCGCATAAATGCATCTACAACTTCGTAGTTGGAAGACGGAAACAACACTTCGAAAAACTTCTGCATACAGGGTAATTTTGCCATTTGTTGCCTGCAACGCAGTTTTGCCCTCTGCAGGAAGCTCGGGATCCCACTCTTTCAAGATCCCATATTGATCAAGAAAATTAGCAAAAGATGCCTTATCCCATTTAATCGCCGTTGTATCAATACTTTTGGACGACTCTTTCATAGACTCAGATGCTTTGACTGAGTCAGGAATGTTTTGAGAATCTTGAGACATGATAAAAATTGAGAAGTTGCAGAGAAGATTTGAAAGAAAGACGTTAAAGGAATTTGAATATGAAACGAAAGATATAAAGAGGAAGTGGGAAACTGCAATTTCAAAATGATTATATAGGCTTGGTAATTAATATAGCTGACGTCATGTCACATGGGCCAGCCACCCCTTTTTGTGCATGAGCCCAACCAGAAAATGACACGTGCCTGATAGGAGCCACACCTTTTTGTGCATGAGCCCAACCAGACAATCTTGTAAGACCATTTGAATATATCTATGTTTAGTGTTTGTTTATTGTGATCGTTGACTGGGATCCTGGTGTGTAACGCGCTTCGCGGTAAAACCCCGCATGTGGAATTTGAGGGTGTGACAGATTGGTATCAGAGCCAACGATTATAGTAAACTAGGACTGCATGTAGAGTCTAGTCTATAGCCGAGTCACACACACTAGACGGTCACATATGGTCGAGTCTTAACATGTGGGTAACATTATTACTTGTCGGGGTGTCGGTGTCATCTTCTTCTACGCTACATCATCTTCTTACTCCTTTATCATTCTACTCCTTAACTCATCCTTATCATGATTCGACGGCAAACAACATATTATTGAACCTTCTTGGCGACGGTGTACATTGGAGTAGCTTCGGCATACTCTTGAGATCTGTCCAGGGATTTGGACATCTACCTTCTATGCCCCAATAGACACGCTCGTCCTTACACATACTATCTTACACTTATACTTATAATAATACCATGATTGGGTGCTATTGACCGGTGACTTAAACTTCAAGCCTAAAGTACATCTGGAGGACCATGTAGAACAGTTTATCATGTTGGCTGCACACGAGATCATAAACTGGAGTGCATGGGAACCCTAGTGGACTTTGCGTTTGAACGTATGGACCCGAATTGGCCCCAGAATTTAATTTCTTAAAATTCCTAGTGGGTTACACCATGGGTAAGCCTAAGTCTTTTGTTCAATATTTTGACAGAAGATGTCAGGAGCTCGTGGAGGTCGCAGGGGCGGCTGTGCTGGCGGATGCGGTGGTGGTGGCGGTCGCGGTAATATTAATATGACCCAGAGGAGTTAAACAACATGTTGCAACAACATGTGAATGTGGCCTTGACTGCGTTCCAAGCTGCCCATAATGCTATGGGTGGTAAGTTGGTTTTTACCTACTCTGCTTTATTTTTGGGTACTGTATATCCTACCTCATTGTTTACCTGTATGTCTTGTCCCAGGTGGTGCTGTTAATCCACCCCCACCCAGTGCTCATACAAGAAGTTTATGGATTGCAAGCTCCACTACTTTACCGGGACTGAAGGGGCAGTGGGACTGCTTCGGTGGTTAGAAAAAGTCGAATCTGTGTTCTCTATGTGCAGTTGCCCGACGGGCGACCGCGTGAAGTATGCTTCTGCGACCCTTGAGGGTCAAGCCCTGACTTAGTGGAACTCCACCACCCAGACCTTGGGTATTGGGGAAGCTCATGCTATGCCTTGGATAGAGTTTGTCCAACTTTTGAAAAGCTAGTACAGTCCGAGGGACGAGATCCAGAAGCTCGAGCATGAGGTCTGGAATCACAAGATGGTGGGATCTGAGATTGAAGCGTATACAGCTAGACACAATGAACTGGCGGTGTTGTGCCCGGATCTGCACACACCGGAATATAGGAGAATTGAGCACTATATTTCTGGATTGGTGCCGGAGGTCGCGGGATTGGTAGCTGCGGGTAATCTTACTGTTCATTCTGAAGTTGTTCGGTCCGCTCACAGGCTGACCAATATGAAAGTAGCTGAAGGAGTCTTGCCTCCCCGAGGTGCTACTGTAAAGGCTTCCGAGAACAACAAGCGAAAATGGGAAGGCATGAGTAGAGGTTCGAGTTCAGCTCAGCCTCAGTAGGTAAAGAAGTCTGATGTTGGGGGATCGTCGTCTGAGCGGAAACCGGGGGGTTATTTTGGGAAGTTGCCGAAATGTGATCGGTGTGGATACCACCACACTGGTCCCTGTGATGAGAGGAACCGTTGCCATCGATGCCATAGGGTTGGGCACCAGGCTAAGGATTGTAGGGTTAATCCCCAGGGTAATTAGAACCCACCTACTACACCTGCCCCAGCTCCTTAGGTTGCTGCCCCTCATGGAAACCAGGGGAAACAGGGGTGCTATAACTGCGGGGAGCTTGGACACTACAAGCGTGAATGCCCCAAGTTGAAGCAGGGCGAGGTTGGGAAGAATGGTTCGGGTAATGGGAACTGATGTGTGAAATGTGTAGTAAATAAATTGGTCAAGTTTTAAAAATGGAAAAACCTACAAAACCACACACTAACGGCAAGTGTACCGGTCGCAGTGTAGCAGACCAAGTAAGTCCGGAATATCGAACCATGGACACAATGTGGCGACTCTCGATACTAGACCTCTATCGACTCCTAGCCTAGCAAATTGGATTTTGTGATTTTTATTTATTAACTAATTACTAAAACAAATAAATTAAAAATAAACTCAAACTAACAAATGGCAGAGGATTAATAAGGAGGAAAATCAGAGATGGGAAAGGTAACCACCTAGGTATCGAATCCTACTAATGAAATTGGAACTACCCCGGCTTTGGAAACTATGCTGGCAATCAGGATCTTATAATATTCACCAATAGTATCCTAGTGGCTCCCGAATCATTTACCAAGACTAACCGAAAAGGAATCCTAAAGGCTACTAATCTCACTGATTGGTTAGATCACCTCTCGGTCTTACTAACTATGCTAAAGTACTCGCTAGACTGGTTTAGATTTCTCACTCTCCAATCACAATACACCCTAAAGTGCAAGGAGTAACCTGTAAAGTCAATCTATGACACAGATAAGCAAATAATACTAGAGAACCTAGGAAAACCTGATCTCTCAGCGTTTCTAGCCTAAACCTCAAGCACCAAAGACAAACCTGACTACCTATCACCTCTCGGTCTCAAGAGTAGGAAGAATACTAATTACTTATAAACTCACAATCAATGTTCCTATGGAATTTAGGCCTAAAACCATAAAGTAAACTACAAGCACAAAGTAAGGAATTCTAACAAGTATCCAAACATGAAAGACATTCACTAAGACACTCGTGGAACATCAAAAGATCATAAATCAGTAAAGAGTACGCACACACATCATAGAATCATAAACAAGTTTCTTACTAAAACATAAATCCAACTATAAAATCCAAATCCGAAACATAAACCAAAATGAAAAGTCGTCATGTCAAACCTAGGTGGCCACTAATGTTTTAGCCAAACATAATTAGAGAAAACAATAAAAACATAGGTTCAAGAAAAATAAAAGTAATAGTAATAATATTCATAAACACAAAGTCAATAAATATAAAAACTAAAACTTATTATAGTTAAACCCGTAGCTTCAATCTTAATCCCAGGCCTTCCCGTCCTTCAAAAATCCTCTCCAACTTACGTTCAATGATAACCTCCTCTTTCTTTGCGGCACTGTCTTCTTCGATGATGATCTGTTCCTCTCTTTGGCCGCTGTGAGGTTCCTCAATAATATGTGCCATCCTCCTCTTATAATGCGCTTCCTTCACAATATGTTTGCTCACTCTTGTAGGTTTAGTTATGTTTCTTTTTTTTGTGCCATTCACTGATGATTCACGAGACAATTTGGACTTTATGTCCATATTTATTTTATAATTATTATTATTATTATTATTATTATTATTATTATTATTATTATTATTATTATTATTATTATTATTATTATTATTATTATAGATAGTATTATACTCGGTGCTTTAGACTCGGGTGTTCTTGGTTCGACCAAAGTTTCTCGTCTACGCTCCAATGTCCATGAACACCTGCTCTCAAGTGTTGGTGTCTCGATTAAAATTCTTTCTTTTTAAGCCCATTTTCTCCAAACACCTATAAAACAATAAAATACATAAATACATCATAAAAACGACACGAAACGAATACAAACTTGACCAAATAAAATACAAAATACATAGGAAATTAGATGTGTTTTGCAACACATCAGGAACAATGGGGGCGGAGGCAGGAATGCTCGCGCCTTTGTGATTGGTTCCAGTACGTTTCTTCTTGATAATCGCTATGGTTCGATTTTGTTTGATTCTGGTGCCAATAAGAGTTTTATATCTCTTGGATTTAGTCAATTTCTTGATAGGGTACCTACACCTTTAAAGGCTAAGTACTTGATAGAATTGGCTGATGGTAAGAAAGTTGAAGCGACGCACGTCCTTAGGGAGTGTCGCCTTGATTTGTCGGGTTATTCGTTTCCTATTGACTTTATGCCGGTGTCCTTGAGTAGTTTTGATGTTGTTGTGGGTATGGTTTGGTTATCTTTGTATCATGCTGAGATCGTCTGTTTCGATAAAGTCATTCGACTTCCTCTCCCTGATGGAGAAATTCTTTTGGTGCATGGTGAGAAGAGCGGTGTTCCTTTGAGTATCATTTTGTGTATGAAAGCCTATAAGTATCTTCGTAAGGGGTATTCTGCCATTCTGGCTCTTGTTTCGGTTTCGTCAAAGGAAGAGAAGAAGATCGAATATATTCCTGTCGTTTGTGATTTTCCCGATGTGTTTCCTGAAGATCTACCTGGCATTCCGCCTTACCGTCAAGTCGAATTCAGTATTGAACTTGCCCCGGGTGCAGCCCCTATTGCTCGAGCCCCATATCGTCTTGCACCTCCCGAGATGCAAGAGTTGTCTAACCAGTTACAGAAGTTATTGGAGAAGGGTTTCATCCGACCTAGCTCCTCCCCGTGGGGAGCCCCTATCCTTTTTGTCAAGAAGAAAGACGGAAGCCTGCGTATGTGTATCGACTACCGTGAATTGAACAAGGCCACCATCAAGAATCGTTATCCTCTTCCGAAGACCGCTTTTCGAACTCGTTATGGCCACTTTGAATTCTTGGTCGTGCCTTTTGGTCTCACCAATGCGCCTGCCGTATTCATGGATTTGATGAACCGTGTTTGTAAGCCCTATCTTGATAAATTCGTGATTGTATTCTTAGATGACATTCTAGTCTATTCCAAGAACGAAGTGGACCACCGGGAACACTTGCGTCTTGTCTTGGAACTCTTGAGACGGGAACAGTTGTATGCCAAGTTCTCGAAATGTAGCTTCTGGTTGCGTGAAGTCCAATTCGTTGGTCATTTGGTTAATGAGGAAGGAATTCATGTCGATCCAGCCAAGATAGAAGCTATCAAAGACTGGGAAGCACCGAAGACGCCATCTGAGGTATGGCAATTCCTAGATCGTGCAGGTTATTATCGTCGTTTTATCGAGGGATTTTCGAAGATCGCTCAACCCCTCACCTCGCTTACCCAGAAGGACAAGAAGTTCGACTGGGGTGATTCGCAAGAGTCAGCCTTTCGGATGCTAAAGGCTAAACTCTGTTCTGCTCGCATTCTGTCCTTGCCTGAGGGCACGGACGATTTTGTGGTTTATTGTGATGCTTCTGTAACATCGCGAATTTCCCCTAATTTTTTTTTGATAAAAAGAATGTATTGTTTTAAACAATATATGTTTTAAATACCTTAAACTAATAATTATTTGTATCTCGACACTTTTGTACGTTTTAAAAATATTTCGAGTCACTTTCGGGCTTATATAATCATATTATGAATTTAGAATAATATAGTTTTAGGGAAATAATTGCCAAAAAAAAAAAGATTTGTGTGGACCGGGACTCGAACCCGCGTCCACAGCCAACCAACACACAGTGACAACCAACTGAGCCAACTAACATCTTGTGTAGTATTTCAGAAGAAAATAAACTTAACACATTCCTTAAATTGATTAGTCAAAGTCTTAGTCAAACAGTCAAAGTCTTAGTCAAACAGTCAATTCATCATAAAACCTTACTTTATTGTGATGACCAATTTTAATGGCTAATTGACTCCAAAACTAGTATAAAAACCCACCTATGACCCATTATACTTTGCACCTCTAAATCGATTGTTTCAATCCGATTAAACTTTCCCCCATACCTTTCTCCTATAGTCTATTACTTCTACAATTGAAGCTTTGATTATAAGCTCTTGTAATTGGCGAATTGGAAGCTTGATATTCTTTCTTTTTCGTTTTCTTCAATTTGGACTAGCTACGTTGTTGAGTCTTTGGGATTCGCCTCGCATACATTTACAACACTTAGAGGATAATTCACCTTAGCCAATGTGAGTTTACATAGCCCCTTTTTCTGTTTTACATTTTGGGGTGAAACATGCTTAAACATTTTATACACTATCATTTACTCATTCTATCATTTGACTGTAACAAAAAGACAGAGTACAATCATTAACATTGATCAAGCCGCCTGTTTAGATTATAGCGCTATAGGTCTGACAAACCCATCCCCCCGCATAAATTCAGGGATGATCGATAACAGTAACAACATTTAACTAACTTGCGAGTTAGTCCTCAGTCGACACAAGGTTTGATTGTACAAAGACGCATTGTTACATGTCGGACTCATACTCTATCATTATACAACTGTGATTGTTGTACAAACTATTGTTATCAAAAACCTATGTAATCTCACCAACTTTTGTTGACCCAAAATATTTTCAAACTTAACATGTTTCAGATTATACTTGCTTGAAGATTGAGTTAATGCTTGAAGATGTGTGCATAGTATTATTCATTTTGATGTACGAATTCTTGTAGAACAATTGTATGTAATTTATTTAAATCATTTAATGAAATTTATTATTCACCATGAGCTACTGAACAATCATCAATACGTGACATCCCGATGTTTCCGCCATCGGTTGGGGTGTTACAGCTTCTATCCGGGGTCTCGGTTGTGTGTTGATGCAACGCGAGAAGGATACCTCTTCAGTTGGCCGCGGAATCTGTACTTGATTCTGCTAGAGGCGTCGATCCTCTGCTGGAACAACTCTGCAGAAACGCCTTCACTTTGACGCACAACACTTCAAAAAAGCTGCTGCATACAGGGTAATTTTGCCATTTGTTGCCTGCAACGCAGTTTTGCCCTCTGCAGGAAGCTCGGGATCCCACTTTAATGAAATTTATTATTCACCATGAGCTACTGAACAATCATCAATACGTGACATCCCGATGTTTCCGCCATCGGTTGGGGTGTTACAGCTTCTATCCGGGGTCTCGGTTGTGTGTTGATGCAACGCGAGAAGGATACCTCTTCAGTTGGCCGTGGAATCTGTACTTGATTCTGCTAGAGGCGTCGATCCTCTGCTGGAACAACTCTGCAGAAACGCCTTCACTTTGACGCACAACACTTCAAAAAAGCTGCTGCATACAGGGTAATTTTGCCATTTGTTGCCTGCAACGCAGTTTTGCCCTCTGCAGGAAGCTCGGGATCCCACTCTTTCAAGATCCCATATTGATCAAGAAAATTAGCAAAAGATGCCTTATCCCATTTAATCGTCGTTTCATCAATACGTTTGGACGACTCTTTCATAGACTCGGATGCTTTGACTGAGACAGGAATGTTTTGAGAATCTTGAGACATGATAAAAATTGAGAAGTTGCAGAGAAGATTTGAAAGAATGACGTTAAAGGAATTTGAATATGAAACGAAAGATATAAAGAGGAAGTGAGAAACTGCAATTTCAAAATGATTATATAGGCTTGGTAAATAATATAGCTGACGTCATGTCACATGGGCCAGCCTCACCTTTTTGTGCATGAGCCCAACCAGAAAATGACACGTGCCTGATAGGAGACAATCTCGTAAGACCATTTTTTTCTTCATTGGCGCCATCCGTATCGGTTCTTTCATCTTTCAAACTAGTACTCATGGACCCGGCAGCAAACTACACTCGGTTTTCTCTTCCCCAACCGTCAGATCTTCTTTACTCAAGATTAAAAAAGAAAAAAAAATCAGAAAATAGAAGAAAAGGGGAAAGGTGCCACCGTACCACTATTATGACACAAGTGGGTGCACATTTTAAGTCAAGGCTACACATCTCGATGCATACTCCATCATTCTTTTATATTTTTGTCTTATCTCAACAGACATTTCTGAAAAGAATGTTAGGAATATATTGCTTTTTGACTTCGTGGTCCACCCAATCTTGGGTTGCCCCGACTACATAAATTTCATGGGGTGTAGAGATTTTTCTCTTCTCCACTACAAGATTCTTTATGAAAGGGGAATATATATATATATATATATATATATATATACTATATTAATAAGCATATAGGAAGGGCAGAAATGGTCATTTGTCACTTTTTTAAGAGTTTTAAGGGTACAAGTTATAATGCATTTTGTACAAACCTATAATGCAATGAAAAAAGAACACGGATACATAACACTAGAGTTCCATTCATCAAAAATTATCCGCTGCTCCCCCATTCATTCATCAGACACAAATTGGGGTTCTCTATCTGGATATTCAAACAACATCACCACGATTTCACCATGATTTTCACCAGATCGATGAAGAATACGACCTTCGTCAATGGTAAGTCACACTTTGCGTTGATTACTAACACTATTTCCTCACTCAATACTCTTAACGAATAATAACAGATCAGTTGTCATCATATTGTTGATTATTTCAGTAGATCCATCACACTTCTTGTTGATTTTGTACAAAACTCAGTTAAATATGTATATGTTTTGTCTATATCTTGTTAGACTTCATAGTCTACTGTTCGAATCGTATAATTTTGCAGATTTTGTTCATGAGGTTGAAGATTATAACATGTCTCAAATATAATTTTTGCTTCTATTTTCAGACTCAGGAATCTGTTTGCTCTGAACCTGATTTCTTTGGTTGATTCAGGTAGCTCGATTATTTTCAAACCCTTTCGACTTACCACCTTCGATTTAGGTACAAAATAAACCAAGAACTGTGACAACCGGCAAATTTCGTACAACGATTAACGTGATTATAATCATGTTTTAGAAGTAATTAACATGATTTAAGGTTAATTATGGTTAGTTGAGCTGATATGAGTCCTACGATGTCCTTCTTAAAGTTCGTTGAAGCCTTGATGCCTTTAAAGAAAGACTTCGCGTATTTAACGTAACGAACTGACATCAGCGAAAATTTGTCAAAGTGGACTAACATAAGGCTAATAAATGTAAATACGACAAGTATTTACTATCGATGCAATCGGATGTGAAATCGACGCGAAAAACGGTCTAAAACGCAGCGTTTTGGATAACGCGGAAAGGAACTGACGTGGAAATCAGACGTCGAACTGCGTGGTTTTAACCGTCATCGAACTTTCAGGATAATTATTTATTTTAAATAATGTTATTGGTTGAATTTCGAAAGTTATCGGATCATTTAAATGAAGGATAACACAACCGAATCGATTAACGCGATTTTAATGCGTGTGCTGTTTTCACGCGTCGGATGACGAAAATAACATTTAAATTGCTCGGTTTAGTTATGTTTTTCATTTCGAATAAAACCGACTAGTTTTTGTAATTAATTATCGGGCCAAAATAAAACCAAAGCGAAAAACGTTTATACAGGTTCGATACGCGGTATACTCCCACCTACCAACAAACCCTAGCTATAAATACTCTTATTCTACTCCTTCTTCTTCATTCATCAGCCGCACCTCTGTCTCTCTCTTTCTACTCTCTCTCTCTAAAACTCTCTCTCTCTACTCTCTCTCTCTCTAGCCGATCCCTCTCTCTCTCCTAAAGACAACCGGCCACCACCGTCCATGGTGGTGGCGGCGTCGTGTTCCAAGCCCAAGGCAAGGGCAGATCGGGTGGAGATGGTGGTTGACGAGGGTTGGGTCAGGTGTGGATGACGATGGTCCTCGGTGGCCGATGGATTGTGGTGGTGGTTTGATTCGGGTAGGTGGTGGAAGTGTGGCGCAGGCTCAAGGAAGGTGGCTGCGAGGGTGGTTGTTCATGGTGGTCGTGTGGAAGGTTGTAGGCGGTGGTTGTTGCAGATTTGGTGGGTTTTTGGTCGGGTCTGTTGAGGTGGTGTCCGATGGTGGCGGGTCTCAGCTGGAAATGGGCTCGGGTTGGGTGTGATTACGAGGATGGTGATGGTTTTTGTCGTTGGCGGTGGTCCGATGGTGTCAAGGATTCCGGATATGACGCAATCAGGTGTACGGCTCGTGGTCTGGTCACAGGTCCTTGGGTTCGACTTAACCACGGGTCAGATCGCGTCTGGTCCGGTTATGGTTGTGGTTCGGTTCGGGTTAGATCCGTATGGTACGGGTCAGATCTGCTGGTTCGTGACCGGCAAACACGTGGTCAACTCTGGTCGATTCGGTCAAACCCGATCGAACGTGGTCAACGATTCAGCACCGGTTAGCTCGTAGATCGAGACGCGCGCGTAGTATCGGTATAATTATGTTCGTCTTATTTTGTTGATATTTATAAAGATATATTTAAAAGTATAACAATACGACCAAAAAGTTTTAACTCGCGAGAACGAACCGATAAAAATATTAACGAAAAGTATTATGAGATAATATTTGTATATTAGTCGTGACTCGCGTCATTGTTGGACTAAATTGTTGGACTATACGTATATATTTGTATAAATAGTATAATTTATAAAATTGTCGAAACATATAAAGTCTTGTGGATTAGAAATGCGGATAAATATGTCGTCTTGTGTTTGTAATTGGTTTTGGGAAAAATTGTAGACGACTTGTGTCGTCTGGTTTATACGAAAACAGAGGAAACTCTGCCGAAATTTTTATAAAATCCGAAGCGCGACAAGTGTGACATTGTTGTGCGTTCTTATAAATAACTTTCCAAGTGTTTGACAAATGTAGTCTTACACAAAATCACGACGTTTTTGACAAAGATTATTTGTAACAATAATAGTCTATTCCGGGCAATATTTCAAACAAATATATAGTCTTTTGTTACCAAGCTTCAAGTATGACGAGTTTTTAAAGGCTACTCGGTAACTAAAATATGTTTGTTGTTCGGATTAAAAGATGTATAAACGTTCGGTTTTATATGGAAAACCTTTTTATAAAAAGCAAAGTCTTGAGGTTTGTAAGATACTCGGATTCGGGAAAAGATGTAACAATTGTTTTAATCTATTTTAATAACTATATTATATTTCTGCAAGGTATATTTTCCGAATATAACTATACAAGACAATTAAATTATCTGGTTTACGAGACAAGCTATGACTCGGGATGAGTTATACGTTTCGTGGTATTAGTCCAACATGGTTTGCACACGAAGAGTAACAGGTGCGCGACTTGGGTACTATGTCGTATATGAACACACGAATTATGATAAGTCACGATCGGTTCGTCGAGTTAAAACACTTAAAGACTCGGGTTAGTACACACGAGTCAAGATAGTTGAATAAACTATCTTTTAACCGGAAAATAAGCTAGGCTTATATATGGTAGACTTTAAGGTGTCCTTTATTGGTAATTAGGGCACGAGGAAGTCGGTCAAAGCTTTGGGCTTTATTTGCTAGCTAAGCTTGGAAATTGAGGTGAGTTTCACGGCCCCATTTTACTGTTTTAACTGGGGGAAAGATATGTTTGTCAAAAGTTATCACATGTTGAAATGTTTTCAAAGGTTAAAATGTGATAAGTGGCATGATGAGTACTTGAGTTTTTGTTCGCCACTCGGGGTTGGGTCCTCGCTACTGTAACCATTAATTCAGGTAAATGAAACCAAAGGAATATTTGGATAGTACTATCGGTGCCTGACAAGGCCCACCCCTAATCGATAGCGTCGATTATGCATCGGCGTATGCCTGGGGTGCACGTATTCTGAACTTAAGTTGTTGGGTCCCGAGAAACGACTTGGAGCGGGGCATATTTATTAGTCTTGGTTTGGTTATGGGACTCAGGGGATTGCTCATCATCATAGTTTGTAGGAGCTAGCTACTCCATACAAAGGCCAAAAATTGTGCTGGATCTGCACAGGATGTAAAAATGTTGTTATTACGGAACTAAAACCTGTGAACTCACCAATATTTTATATATTGACGTCTTTTTAAACATATCTTTCAGGTAACTAAGTGCTGAACAGGTATGCGGCTAGTACGGTGGAATTTGGGATGTCGAACACTGGTTGGGGGTTTCACCTAGTGTTACCATCGGGTTGGGACATAAACGGAAACACCCCACTTTGAAACTTAATGTTTGTGGTTTTATGTAATGTTTGAAACCAGGTACTCCTTCTCGACATCTTAATATAATGATCTTTTCTAATTAAATATAGTTTGTGTTAATCTTGACTTTGATATGCTTTCGAGCGTCGCGCCACGTGTTTCCGCCATTGGCGTGGTGTGACAGAAGTGAAAATGATTATACGGTAAAGTGAGTCGAGTCGATGGTTGTAAAATGTAATGTCGAATCGACAAGATCCTAGTATAATTATTTAATGGGAAAATAATTATACGGTAAAGTGAGTCGAGTCGATGGTTGTAAAATGTAATGTCGAATCGACAAGATCCTAGTATAATTATTTAATGGGAAAATAATTATGCGGTAAAGTGAGTCGAGTCGATGGTTGTAAAATGTAGTGTCGAATCGGCAAGATCCTAGTATATTTATTTAATGGGAAAATAAATATATGGTAAAGTGAGCCGAGTCGGGTGATGAAAACGAAATATCGATCGACAAGATCCTAGTATAATTATTTCATGGGAAAATAATTATACGGTAAAGTGAGTCGAGTCGATGATTGTAAAATGTAATATCGAATCGACAAGATCCTAGTATATTTATTTAATGGGAAAATAAATATATGGAAAGGTGAGTCGAGTCGATTGTGGGAAAATGAAATCTCGATCGACAAGATCCTAGTATAACTACTTAATGGGAAAGTAATTATATGGTAAAGTGAGTCGAGTCGGAGATAAGTTTATCTAAGTTAGTTAATATATATTGAAACATATATATATTGAATATAAGATCACGACGCGCGTGTTGCGTCTGAATCCGTCATAAAACTGGGGGAGTGGAACCACATTTCGGGAACCGAAATCGTAAAGTGTGTGATCCGTAATTGTCAAATATCGCAAGACGCTTTGGCTGACATTGAAATCCCCCTCGAAAATCAAATAACGAACTACTGGAAGTGCTCACGTTATTCTGTCAACTAAACTTACCCATGGGACGGCAATTTCGTTGCTCTTGTTGCAATAACGTTCGTCACCCTCGTCATGACGACGAGACTGGTTATCTATTAGGGGCGGTAATTGATGCGAAGTGTTTTCCATCAATCCCCATAGATATTGAGACGTTGCGTCCCCTCGTCACGATGGTTTATAAACTAAGGTTGCGAGATCCATTCGTTATGGACAATGTGACTTTTCTAATCTCTTGTCGTATTCCGATACTCTCACTGCGTGGCCTATCAGGAAGAAAGTTCACTGGCCTCGCTTAGGTGGCAGAGAGACATTTCAGTCGATGACTATCGATGCTAGGGCCAAAATAACATGCAAGAGGACCCTAATGAGAAGGATGACTCGGCTGAATTGCCAGAGTCTGTATCGTTTTTATTTTATCATGGTGTCTCGATAAATTATGATCCTTCTACCTCTACTATTCTCGTTGTGACCAATATTTTTGATACTGGAAAAGATGTAGCTTGGTTTCTAGGTCCTATGGATACTATTTACCACACATCTAATAACTACGACGGGTCTAAGGTTTCTGCTGAGCCTGCTGTTGTTGCTGCTATCATTGTCCTACGGCTCAAGCAAATCCTGTTGTCATTACTAAGTGTGGAACTCTTGTCGAGTTTGTTGTTGTTGTTCCCTAAATCTCCGCTAGATTTGTCACAATCGTTTATGTAACTCGTGTCAAGCTTCTTCTTGTTGTTCTATGGCCCAAGCGAATCATGTCATCGTTGCCGAGAGTGTAGCTCATACTGAGTGTGTTGAGGATGTTTCTATGGCATTTGTCAAATTTGATGTTGCTGTTGTTTCGAAGGCTCCTACTAAGATCACTGTCATTGACATAGACATCTATAAGACCCTTGCCAAGCCGCTATGACCAGGTTTGTGTCACGATGGAGTTCGTTGATGTTAACTCCATTTTCTTTGAGGTTTTCGTTGAACCGCTCGTTATCATTCCCTGGCTCCTGCCAAGACTAATGTTGGCGATGGTTCTCAGGTATGGTTGAGCCTGTCAATGCTGCAGTTGCCATTATTCGAGTGACTTATATCGAGCATACAGTCATTCTCCCTAAGAACGATATCGGCTTGATAAGTCTGCTAAATTATGTGGAACCCATCGTTCCCATTTCTTTTATGATGACGGATGCCCTTATTAACCCAATTGTTCCCACCAATGAGCCTATGGAGTATAGGTTGCTGCTGAGGATACGAATAAGGATTCCGTCACCATAAGTGAGCTGAAACGCACCGGGGTGCGTGCTCACCGTGATGGAGCTTCTTGTGGTTATGTATAGTGGACTCGCTAGGTTGTGTGTCGTCCTGCTGTCGTGAATTCATGTTGTGGTGTTACCCCTAACGATTGTGCATTCTTGTAGTCGCACGGTTTTGCCGACTGCGTATCCATGTGGTTGCGTTGCGCTGTTGATGATGAATCTCCGTGGTCACTGTAACATCGCAAAATTTTCCCCAAAATTTTAATACATAAAAATCCCTTATATATCCCAATCAGACGAGGGACCCGGATGCCTACCTGGGAATTCTCGGGATGAGTGTTCACTTATAGGCTAAAGCATGTCTTCATATGTTATTAGAATTTAGAATCTTTGATAAGTCAACGTTTTCGTTTATTCGTTTTAATTAAATGAATAAATGATTACATTCCTTATATTACCTCATTGTCCTTCATTTAACCCATATCTTATTGAACATTCATTACCCAAATCACTTCCGTAACCGATGCCCTAAACTAAACAGAGATCAAGATCCTCCAGCTACCTAAACGCAAGTCTCACCATTTGACTATTGGTTGCTTTTATTCTATGTATTGACGCTATTTGATTCAAGTAATAAAATATTTGTCTGAGAGTTGTTACATGGTGCATGATTGTTTGAATGTGAACTAATTATATAAATCTATACAACTACAACTCATATACTGTGCTTGTTATACTTGCTTGCATAAACATGTTATCAATTTGCAACCTATGTGTATAATAAATGCTGCACTTAATTGAGGTCATCATGACTTTTCAACAGTCGGGAGAGGCCCTACAACCTGCTCCACGACTGGTGGAGGCTATCGAACCTACTCAACGATTGGTAGAGGTCATTATGCCTTTTCAACAGTCGGGAGAGGCCCTACAACCTACTCCACGACTGGTGGAGGCTATCGGACCTGCTCAACAATCGGTGGAGATATAGAAGGACGCAAAACTTTAATGTAAGGTAAATTGGTGATTGCGGTCCGGAACGTAATCATGAATTTACAAGTACGTTAAGGTAGTGTGAAATTCTATCAAGGTTTTCAGTAAATAACCAATTATAAACTCTAGTTACCTGGTAGTTCATTTAGTCTTTCTATAGTCAATCAACTCATGCATTTCTTTTAGGAGTCCTAAAACTTAAGATTCTTATTCTCCTTGCTATTTCAGATGAACCTAATCCAACCCTTAAAACTCACACATATCAAAACTCTTACCCAAATTATTCGAAACAGTTTATTCTGTTACCTATAAATTTATGTCATGCCTTAACTCGAAACTTCCCAAACCACCCTTGTCCTAATTTCTACCCAATCACCTTCAACCCTGTGTTTTCAATAAACTTCGGGACGAAGTTTCCAAAAGTAGGGGAGACTGTAACATCGCAAAATTTTCCCCAAAATTTTAATACATAAAAATCCCTTATATATATATATATATATATATATATATATTTATTACACCTTTATCATTAATATTATACAAATGTGCCTAAGTCTTTATTTATCCTAACTCACAACATACATAAATGTATATAAATAATAATAATAATAATAATAATAATAATAATATGATTCTAAATTCTTTTTTTTTCACATACAAGATTTTTTTTTTAAATAAAGCCTTGAGTCAAATAGTCAAAGTCCTAGTCAAAGTCTTAGTCAAACAGTCAAAGTCTTAGTCAAATAGTCAATTCATCATAAAACCTTACTTTATGGTGTTGACCAATTTTAATGGCTAATTGACTCCAAAACTAGTATAAAAACCCACCTATGACCCATTATACTTTGCACCTCTAAATCGATTGTTTCAATCCGATTAAACTTTCCCTCATGCCTTTCTTCTATAGTCTATTACTTCTACACTTGAAGCTTTGATTATAAGCTCTTGTAATTGGCAACTTTGGGACTACACATATTCTATTTCTCGAGACTTAATACTTTGCTAAGGTGAGTTTTACATAGCCCCTTTTCTATTTATCACCATTTTTGGGGTGAAACATGTTACAACATTCTATATGCAATTCAATCATCAAAGTGTCTATGTGTTTTTCTATGTTGCATTATGTCTTGAACATGACTAGGGTAAGCACAATTCTAGCATAATCATTAACATTGATCAGCCGACGGTATACATTGATAGATCTATTGGACTGACAATCCCACCCGGATACGTGCCTCCTACAAAGGTAGCGTGGGTGTTTGTTATCGCATAACATATTCGAGTGAACCATGAGCGTATGGGATGTACCACATTATAACAGTCACAAGGGTTGATTATGCACTCGATTTACTTCTAGTATGTTTTCACATATGGACTAGACTTGCCATGACACTTGAATTGTACAAATTTTATTCGATTATCAAAACCTATGTAATTCTCACCAACTTTTGTTGACCCAAAATATTTTCAACTTAACATGTTTCAGGTTCTACTTGCTTGAAGATTTGAATTAATGCTTGAAGATGTGTGCATAGTTTTATTCAATTTGATGTACGAATTCTTGTAGAACAATTGTATGTAATTTATTTAAATCATATAATGAAATTTATTATTTACCATGAGCTACTGAACAATCATCAATACGTGACATCCCGATGTTTCCGCCATCGGTTGGGGTGTTACAGTCGTGCCGCTCCTGATGCGGTATTCCGTTGTTGATGTGTTTCGCGGACGTGTTGCGATCATTATCGTGTTGTCCGTACTGCCGTATAGCACCGTGAACGTATTGCTACAATTGTTGGATTGACTTGATGATGTGATAACTTGTCCTTTGTTTCACTCTTGGTTCCCTCGGGATAAAGACATTACCCCAAACCCACGTAACTGTTGTTATGTTGCTGAGTGGTTGTGTAGTGTTGCCATCGATAATGTGGGAATTCGGGTGTCTAATGGACTTTCCAGTAGTCATACTAAGACACTCTAGTACTAGTGTTAACACATGTATCTCTCTAAAGTTCGAATCTCGTAGTTTGAGTAATTGACCGAATCATGTGTCGACCTCTTTATATGCCCGCGAGTCTCGTGAGCATTACCTCTTCAAAATCTAAGGCATCAGTGACGCCATGTCCAGCCTTAACCTTTTACGCGTATTTCGGTCGACTAACCACTCTCGAATCATGTCGGAAGGAAATCCCATGATTCGCACATGACGAGGCGAGGTTCGTGATAAGGGATTTCGAATACATCTCGAACTTGAAGGTATCGAGTAAATGTGAGCGATATTATGACCCATACCTTTGGGCTAGTAAGAGTTGAAAGACTCAATTTATTATTGCTCATCCCAGTGGATTCGTTGACGTCATACACGCCGACGTGTCATACTGGTGATTATGGAACTACCATTTTGGACCCACCTAAGGCGTGGGCATTGGTGGAGTCCCCGGTACATGATTCAGAGGTCTTATGAAACCCTGAATCTAGAAGGGCATGTAGCATTGTCTACTCTATAAGGGTGCTACCCTACCGTGATGAGATCTTCGATCAACTCAGCCCTTCGATTGATGTTATCCTGCTAATGGTAGGTTTATCTTGTCTTGGTGTCGTTGCGTAGATTCTTGGGATAGTGGAACCCTTTCGACCTTGGGTCAATACAGGTGTTCCCAGTTATTTGTCAGTAGCATTGCTCGCGCTAGAGCAAAATCCCCTGTCCTTGACAGACACTGTTAGAGACACCATAGTAATATGAGCTGCCAGGTCAGTGCGTTAGTACCTGACTAATCAAGATGAGGTCGAAAGCTTACGTATTGCACCCATGTGTGTGACTACTTGAGTTGTTGAATGGGATGCCTTATTGGAAGGCTCAAGACTACTTCTTGTAAGGCGATCTCGGTCGTTGTTTGTTTTAAGTGACGGCTTTGGCGTATGAAGTTGCCAAGCCCCACACGTGCAATGTGTGCCAAATGCATTCATCTATGACTCGATTTCACCTCTTACCTCGAAAGATCCCGAAAGATGGAATATTCGGCGAGTGAGGGTTCCGGTTCAGGACTCCTTTCACTCAGATCTCTGCATAGGATCTGATAGTCATTTCAAGGGCGAGTGGCCTGTATTATTCAGAGTTGACTTACTAGGTTGCTAATACTAATAGGACACCATTGCCCGTAAGGCACATATAACAGGACAAGTACTGGATACCCTTGTTTTGGGTAGCTACCGATGCTCTGTATACTGTTTAGGTGGACACCAGCGTGTCGAGATGTTGTCTAGACCCTATCCTCTGTTTGTTACGGCAACCATATTATGATGATTCATATACATCATTCCTATGTTGACCAATGTGATGAGGTGATGTGAGCCTCTAGACATTTGTGTTTAAGTCGGCTTAAATTCTCGTGTATTGTGGAATTGTACGGCCGTATGTTGAATATACACTGTCTACTGTCTGGGGAATTGAGGGGTGAAAGTGACGCAAAAACTTTCGACCTCCGTAAGTCCATATTAGGCGCCCTGGTACCACTAACCACAATCGCTAATGCGAAGGGTTGTAAGTGGGTGCATAATGGATTTCAGTCCATGTGAGGACACAGGAATACCATCCGCTACTATAAACAACCTTGAGCGTCCTCAAGAATGTCGACTGCTTTGTGATCTGATAAGATTACCCGGTTAGTGAGATTCGAACGAACGAACCTAATGGTCCTGTCGCCTGAGGTGTCCGGTGGCTGTGATGGGACACAGGTAATGATCGATTGCTGTTTGGAACCTTCTCATCCCCCTACTCGTTTGCAATTATAATATGAGGCATGCGGATAGCCACCTATACTCTTGGAGAGTCGTGGCTAGACACTAGATGCCAACGTTCACAATATCGGATTTTAGTAGTTATCCTGCCCCAGGGTGTGCCAAACCTTGAACGCAAGTCTGGGATACTCAATTTGAGATGAGTATGGATTACCATTCTCGAACGAATGAATTATTGTCCTGGACGGAAGTGTCCTGTGTGATACGATTAGTGTCGGTGGCAAATCAAATTCGTGTACTTCATCGCCAGAATTTCCTATGTGATAGGAATTATCACCCTAGTGTTCGGGGTGTACTGCTCGAAGTCCTCTGGAGTGCATACGTGTACGTCTCTAGTACATTGAATGACAGATAGAGATATACACATGATCTGGCGTGAGTTCAAGAGATGACCAACAAATCTTCTTGAATAAGTGGCCAAACCGATCGGGAAGTTGTGCTAACAAGGAGTTAGCCTTAGGAACTTCAAATCGGTATAGGACTTTGCTGAGTGTTATACTCTGAAAGGGTGTTGTTAAGCACAAAAATGGTAATGGAGTGACTTCGCTTAGTACTCCAGTGACTCGGAGATATCGGATAAAATTGGCCTTGCAACGAACAAGCTCGAACTATCGCAAGAGCTTAGTGGGACTCTTGATGAATCTCGTAAGTCTGGCCTGAGGCAGCATTGTCAATTCCTCGACCGACAGAATTCAGGTTGACGCAAAGCTCTACTATTTCGGGAAAACCGATATTTGTGCCGGATTGCGATATCCAAGAGCTCGGTCGTGGCCGGCTCATGACATTGTGTTCGTTAGAACGCTAAGCGTGAACTTGGGTTCACGTAGAAAAGAGGTAATCGTGTGAGTCGCAAACATCCCGCCCTGTTCAAAGATACTAACGTATCGGATGACTTGAACTGAATTCCGGGACGAAATTCTCTTAACGGGGGGAGAATGTGACAACCGGCAAATTTCGTACAACGATTAACGTGATTCTAATCATGTTTTAGAAGTAATTAACATGATTTAAGGTTAATTATGGTTAGTTGAGCTGATATGAGTCCTACGATGTCCTTCTTAAAGTTCGTTGAAGCCTTGATGCCTTTAAAGAAAGACTTCGCGTATTTAACGTAACGAACTGACATCAGCGAAAATTTGTCAAAGTGGACTAACATAAGGCTAATAAATGTAAATACGACAAGTATTTACTATCGATGCAATCGGATGTGAAATCGACGCGAAAAACGGTCTAAAACGCAGCGTTTTGGATAACGCGGAAAGGAACTGACGTGGAAATCAGACGTCGAACTGCGTGGTTTTAACCGTCATCGAACTTTCAGGATAATTATTTATTTTAAATAATGTTATTGGTTGAATTTCGAAATTTATCAGATCATTTAAATGAAGGATAACACAACCGAATCGATTAACGCGATTTTAACGCGTGTGCTGTTTTCACGCGTCGGATGACGAAAATAACATTTAAATTGCTCGGTTTAGTTATGTTTTTCATTTCGAATAAAACCGACTAGTTTTTGTAATTAATTATCGGGCCATAATAAAACCGAAGCGAAAAACGTTTATACGGGTTCGATACGCGGTATACTCCCACCTACCAACAAACCCTAGCTATAAATACTCTTATACTACTCCTTCTTCTTCATTCATCAGCCGCACCTCTGTCTCTCTCTCTACTCTCTCTCTAAAACTCTCTCTCTCTACTCTCTCTCTCTCTAGCCGATCCCTCTCTCTCTCTCCTAAAGACAACCGGCCACCACCGTCCATGGTGGTGGCGGCGTCGTGTTCCAAGCCCAAGGCAAGGGCAGATCGGGTGGAGATGGTGGTTGACGAGGGTTGGGTCAGGTGTGGATGACGATGGTCCTCGGTGGCCGATGGATTGTGGTGGTGGTTTGATTCGGGTAGGTGGTGGAAGTGTGGCGCAGGCTCAAGGAAGGTGGCTGCGAGGGTGGTTGTTCATGGTGGTCATGTGGAAGGTTGTAGGCGGTGGTTGTTGCAGATTTGGTGGGTTTTTGGTCGGGTCTGTTGAGGTGGTGTCCGATGGTGGCGGGTCTAAGCTGGAAATGGGCTCGGGTTAGGTGTGATTACGAGGATGGTGATGGTTTTTGTCGTTGGCGGTGGTCCGATGGTGTCAAGGATTCCGGATATGACGCAATCAGGTGTACGGCTCGTGGTCTGGTCACAGGTCCTTGGGTTCGACTTAACCACGGGTCAGATCGCGTCTGGTCCGGTTATGGTTGTGGTTCGGTTTGGGTTAGATTCGTATGGTACGGGTCAAATCTGCTGGTTCGTGACCGGCAAACACGTGGTCAACTCTGGTCAATTCGGTCAAACCCGATCGAACGTGGTCAACGATTCAGCACCGGTTAGCTCGTAGATCGAGACGCGCGCGTAGTATCGGTATAATTATGTTCGTCTTATTTTGTTGATATTTATAAATATATATTTAAAAGTATAACAATACGACCAAAAAGTTTTAACTCGCGAGAACGAACCGATAAAAATATTAACGAAAAGTATTATGAGATAATATTTGTATATTAGTCGTGACTCGCGTCGTTGTTGGACTAAATTGTTGGACTATACGTATATATTTGTATAAATAGTATAATTTATAAAGCTGTCGAAACATATAAAGTCTTGTGGATTAGAAATGCGGATAAATATGTCGTCTTGTGTTTGTAATTGGTTTTGGGAAAAATTGTAGACGACTTGTGTCGTCTGGTTTATACGAAAACAGAGGAAACTCTGCCGAAATTTTTATAAAATCCGAAGCGCGACAAGTGTGACATTGTTGTGCGTTCTTATAAATAACTTTCCAAGTGTTTGACAAATGTAGTCTTACACAAAATCACGACGTTTTTGACAAAGATTATTTGTAACAATAATAGTCTATTCCGGGCAATATTTCAAACAAATATATAGTCTTTTGTTACCAAGCTTCAAGTATGACGAGTTTTTAAAGGCTACTCGGTAACTAAAATATGTTTGTTGTTCGGATTAAAAGATGTATAAACGTTCGGTTTTATATGGAAAACCTTTTTATAAAAAGCAAAGTCTTGAGGTTTGTAAGATACTCGGATTCGGGAAAAGATGTAACAATTGTTTTAATCTATTTTAATAACTATAATATATTTCTGCAAGGTATATTTTCCGAAAATAACTATACAAGACAATTAAATTATCTGGTTTACGAGACAAGCTATGACTCGGGATGAGTTATACGTTTCGTGGTATTAGTCCAACATGGTTTGCACACGAAGAGTAACAGGTGCGCGACTTGGGTACTATGTCGTATATGAACACACGAATTATGATAAGTCACGATCGGTTTGTCGAGTTAAAACACTTAAAGACTCGGGTTAGTACACACGAGTCAAGATAGTTGAATAAACTATCTTTTAACCGGAAAATAAGCTAGGCTTAAATATGATAGACTTTAAGGTGTCCTTTATTGGTAATTAGGGCACGAGGAAGTCGGTCAAAGCTTTGGGCTTTATTTGCTAGCTAAGCTTGGAAATTAAGGTGAGTTTCACGGCCCCATTTTACTGTTTTAACTGGGGGAAAGATATGTTTGTCAAAAGTTATCACATGTTGAAATGTTTTCAAAGGTTAAAATGTGATAAGTGGCATGATGAGTACTTGAGTTTTTGTTCGCCACTCGGGGTTGGGTCCTCACTACTGTAACCATTAATTCAGGTAAATGAAACCAAAGGAATATTTGGATAGTACTATTGGTGCCTGACAAGGCCCACCCCTAATCGATAGCGTCGATTATGCATCGGCGTATGCCTGGGGTGCACGTATTCTGAACTTAAGTTGTTGGGTCCCGAGAAACGACTTGGAGCGGGGCATATTTATTAGTCTTGGTTTGGTTATGGGACTCAGGGGATTGCTCATCATCATAGTTTGTAGGAGCTAGCTACTCCATACAAAGGCCACAAATTGTGCTGGATCTGCACAGGATGTAAAAATGTTGTTATTACGGAACTAAAACCTGTGAACTCACCAATAATTTATATATTGACGTCTTTTTAAACATATCTTTCAGGTAACTAAGTGCTGAACAGGTATGCGGCTAGTACGGTGGAATTTGGGATGTCGAACACTGGTTGGGGGTTTCACCTAGTGTTACCATCGGGTTGGGACATAAACGGAAACACCCCACTTTGAAACTTAATGTTTGTGGTTTTATGTAATGTTTGAAACCAGGTACTCCTTCTCGACATCTTAATATAATGATCTTTTCTAATTAAATATAGTTTGTGTTAATCTTGACTTTGATATGCTTTCGAGCGTCGCGCCACGTGTTTCCGCCATTGGTGTGGTGTGACAAGAACCCAAAATTAGACAATTGTTCATGATTGCAATTAAACCTAATCGATGCAGCAAAACAAAGTAGACTTGGCGAAA
This sequence comes from Ambrosia trifida, assembly GCA_028751855.1. Lineage (NCBI taxonomy): Eukaryota > Viridiplantae > Streptophyta > Magnoliopsida > Asterales > Asteraceae > Ambrosia > Ambrosia trifida. The sequence continues at coordinate 159,547,957 of CM054123.1, read as the reverse complement.
TGAGTGGGTGTTATCCTACTTAGGAATGGCTGGAACAAGTTGGTGTTGTTTTGTTGCTGATTTGTGTTGTGCTACCATTTGGAAGCCACGTGTTGTCTACCATTTCTTGTTTATGGTAAGATCCAAATGTGTGCGACATCTTTAAAACCAATAGTTTTTGTAAAAAAAAAAAAAAAAAAAAATTGACGGGGGAGAGAGTTTCAGTTGATAGTGACATGAATTTGTGATTCAACTTGAGCAATGATGTTTTGAATCTGGTTTAGAGAATATAGAAAGGGAATTTGTTGTTAAGAATTGAGTTTTGAATTTTGATACTTTTTAGGGGTGTTTCTGCTCTTGGGAATTGTCACATGTGTGGTGGTTATTTGGTTCTCAAGTCCACCATGCAACTCCACTTGATAGCTGTTAAAGTTCAACATGGAGGCATTAAAACTATTACTGAAGTTTCCGATGAGGATTCAAAGATAGCTGAACCAGTGAATCTAGGGGTAAGGAATATGATTTATTTCCAGTAGAACTGATGATTGTGCAGATTTTTGTTTATGTAGGTAGTTTGGAATATGATTTAGCATATGTAGTTTGCCTTGTTTTAATTTAGAGTATTTTTTAGTTTTGTGTTTTAAATCTAATTGGATCATGATTATTTGCGACTTTCTTAGAAAGCGAAGCTCAGGCGAGCACCTGGAGGCTGGAGCCAATCACAAGTGGAAAAGAAGCGATGGAAAAAAACCAATTAAGCACATTTTAGTTTTTTCTTCAAACCAGCAACTCTAGGTGCATATATGCAGATAGTGGAATGCAGAAACAATGTTAACAATGACAATACGTGTTGTGGTAGAATCTTCAAAATAGTGTTTACTGCAGAAAAGGCTTCATTGCATCTCTATGTTCTTGTCCCTTTTAATTTATTGTCGCAACCCGACCTGGTTAATCCATTGCATTGTAAACACAACTTAACAAAATTGCAGTTCCGTTTAGGCTTTGGTACAATTTAACAAAAAGCAATTATCTTAAATATTGATGCATACTTCTTTTGGTTTGCTTTGTAGCACACTCCGTTGAACAAAGGGAAGCCATTAGCTGCACAAGACGAAACATCAAATTGGATATTTATATTTTGATATCAGATTAAAAGTGGCGAAACTTACAGAAAATCGATCCAAAGGCTTTCTCACAAAAGCAACACAAGCAATACAAAATGGTAGGCGACTGATTCTGGTATGTATCTTTGGCTTTGGCAATGTTTTATCACATTTTTTCATGTTTCATATGTTAGTTTTTTTGTAAACTTTCTTCTCTTTTAACCAAGTATAAAGGGTTCAAACATCTGTAGTCTATTTCTGGACAATAAAATGCCAAAATTTTAGATCAAAAAATTCAGCTCACCTTGTTGAATATGTATCTTTTTAAGCTACAATTTTGTCGTAACTTCACTGTATATGAGATGATCTAATTTCAATGTATAATGATGCCTTTGAACTTGATTATTTAAATGTTTGAGTAAAGTCCTATTTGAGTCCTTGTGGTTTGCCCATTTTAACTATTTGAGTCCAAAATCAAAACTTGTCTCGGTCTGAGTCCTTAAAGTTTCTAATCTTAACTTCTTGAGTCCAAAAGATAACCTCTGTTAGATTTTCTCAGTTAAATTTTGGGAAATGACTTAAATGCCCCTGGTTTATATTTTTGTTTCTTTATTTTTTTTATTCCACATCAGTTTTTTTTTAAAGTGTGTTTTTATCATAACCATCATCATCATTATCCAAATTATAATTCCTAAAACCACAAATCACAAACAAAAACACTCAAGAACACAGACCCGAGCCATGACCACCAGACCCGAGCCATGACCAAACCAACCAGGAACCCACGATCGAGTCTCCAAAACAGCAACCATATGCTGAACAGTACCATACCGAGGCAAAACCATAACCAACTATAGGGACTCGTCGGCCACACCCGTACCAGACCTGAGACCCAACTAATAATCAAGACCCGAGACCAAAACCCGCAGCAACCACCACCATCGGACCAAATCCCACCTAACTAGCGAACCCTTCCCTGACCCCTATCCAGCCACCACTCGAACCACTCCCACTGTCGCTTATCAGCAAAACCACACAGCCACCACCATCGAGCCATCCGCAATCGAACGATCAGAAAACACCACAGCCCAGTTTAGGCCTAAAACCATGCGCCGCCACCACCAAGTTGTGTGGTGGCCGACCGCCGCAACTGAGAGGATGGAGAGGGACCGGGAGGGAAGATAAAGAGATCGTGATGTAGAGAGAGAGACCGAGAGGAGAGAGAGAGATAGAGTGGCTAGGGTTTCATCTTGTGGTTGATAATGAGGAAGGAGAAGATAAGGGGGCTTTTATAGCTAGGGTTTCATCCAGGGGCATTTAAGTCATTTCACAAAATTTAACTGAGAAAATCTAACAGAGGTTATCTTTTGGACTCAAGAAGTTAAGATTAGAAACTTTAAGGACTCGGACAGAGACAAGTTTTGATTTTGGACTCAAGTAGTTAAAATGGACAAACCACAGGGACTCAAATAGGACTTTACTCTAAATGTTTATTTGAATCTGTCATCGTTTGTAGCCTTTTTGCTTCTAAATAACTTGAATATGTTGATTGAATTTATGTCACCATTGGTTGATCCTGACCTGGACGCTTTGTAATTGCCACTTTTTTGAACCAAAGATAGTTTTCGTTGGAAGCGCAACTCTCTCAAACTTCATCCCAATTTCGGATGCTACCGATGAGCTAACAAGTGTTTTTGCTGATCAAGATGTCATTAATAGAAGTGTTTTAGTGTAATTATATTTGATTTTGTGAACCGATTATTTACAAGGTATATTGGCCAACACATGATTTTTTAATTCATACTTGGTTTGGTTGGTTCGTGGAGTATAATGTTTTGTTTTCTAGGGATTAACATATGGTTAAAACGGGTATCTTTTATTAAACGAATCACGTTATTGATGCAGGCATATCTTTAATGGCTGGAGAATAGTCGACTTATTGAGGTTTACCCATTTGAAGCTGAATTTTGGTTATTAACATTCAAGCTACATATATCTTTATAACAAGAAAAATAATTTTTGATGGTGGGAATTAGAAGTTGGATAGTTTTATATTGGTTAGAATCCGATAATGTGATTGATAGGGATACTGTTTTTAAACCCAATTCTATCATCCTTATTTAGGCCATATTCTCATATTCAAATCCTTAACCAAACCGCTTGATGGAGGTCTAGGCGCAAACCTTAATGTAATAAAAAGACGGTTTAGGCAGTTCTAAATAAAGCGATTTAGGCGGTTCTATATATCAAAAAGGCACTTTGGGAAACTTTCGACCCATTTGACACTTTTCTACAATGCAGATTCATGTGAAAGGTAAGCGTCCTTTCATGAACGAGCTGCCAAAAACAGATGAAGGGGTTGCACAATGGTGTACAAATATTTTTGTTGCCAAGGTACATGTTTTTGTAGTATTTTTATTTGTATAGTGTTATTAATTTAAAAAAAGAGTGGATTTTTTGTGGGGTTTTTTTTAATCAACTGGGTGATACTGTTCTTGGATTTTTATAATTGAATCCTATCATTAAATTTGTGTTTTTGCGGGGTTTTGTTGTAATGAAGCGGGTCTTGCGCTTTAGTTACTGATCTTGTTTCCCAAGTAATTTTGTTGATGACCCCTTTCTTTATGCTCAGGTAATCTTTTTATCATCTTTTTTTATGAATTTTGAATACCAAAAGAGTGTTTGGATGCACATATCATTCGACTATCACGACTTGAATTTGTCACCACATTGTTTAGTGTTAGGATGGTAGAATCAATGTGATTTTGGTTATCATGTAGCAAACACGGCTATAATAGGATCAATTTGATCGGCTATAATAGGATCAATTTGCACTTTCATCAGTCATGAACCCTTTTTGATATCATTGAATAGGCTTTTAAATAGTATGACCACTATGTCAGCTTTTATTTAACCAGTTGCTGCAACTTTATTATACATAAGTCTTGTTCATATTAAAGGTCATTTGAAGTTAAAAGAACTACAGTGTTTGACCATATAATCCAGACCATTGTTTCAGGTATGGAGGTGACTATTTTAGGTAAACTCTTCATTTTTCTATGGTTTCATTTGATGCTCATTAGAAAAATATTAATAAATAAAAGCTTGAACATGTACTTGAATTTATTTTTAGTTTCAGTTGTATATGTTGAATGCCTTCATGATTTTTTGTCATTGAAAATGAAAAGCCTTTACTACGTTTCACCGGTTAATTGAATGGCAAGTTCGACACTCATTTCACAACGCTTCCAATTAGGTGGATTGGTCATATGTTCTTTGTAGCTTATAACTCAAAATTGCCACATGCGGCTTATAATTGAAAGACTCGGTATACGTCTTGCAAATCTGCAGCCAAAAATGTTTGGCTCTTGTAAAAAAGTTTGTTACATCACTAAAAATATTAATAGCGCTTAGGTGATTAATTTTAATACTGGTATATAATTTATCATTAATGTTTGTAAGTCAGTGTATCCAAAAATGACACCGTTGTGTGCTCATAATTTTGCATTTTAACTTACTTTAATTAGTTTTTGGTTTCCAAACAGATTCAAGAGTTCAGGATTTTAAATCAACAATTTGTATGCTTGAACTCTGTGTTGAAAGTGCATCAAGGTGCTAATCAAGGAATGACGACCCCTTTTTTCCAACTGTTTATTAATTGTACATTTAGTATTTTTAGAAATAGTAAAATCCATATTATTCCAACTGTTTATGATTTTGCTTGTTTAGAATTTTAGGAAATGGTCACATGCACAGTTTATTATTTGCTCCTTCAGTCCTTTAGTATTTTAAGAAATGATACACTTCACTTACGTATGTGTAAAAGCATTTCAAGTAGTGAACCATAAACTAGAGATGAGCATTGGGCCTATTTGATGGTTAGTTAATTTGGGCATTTGGTCAATTTGGTGGTTGGTTAAAAACGGAATAATAGACTTGGGCTAACATTTTTTAACTTGAACAAGAAATTTTAAAAATTAGGCTTAAAACTCTGACTTTGTTAAGTGTTCTAAAAACCGAGCCATTAGCTGATTTTTATTTTCTTTCAATACAACGCAGTTGTTTATAAGTCAAGAGTCAATATAACTTTTTTCCTCAAACTAATGAATGAGTGGTACTTTTTTTAAATTAATGTCATTCGTTTCGGTTAATTCAGTTATGACTAAACATATGAAAATGAAGCTATCGGTTATATGACAACATTAACTGTAACCATACCCAATATATCGGTTAATAAAAAAAAACGTAACCATAGCCATCGGAAAATCTCGGTTATCAAAGATTTATAAATTGATACCCTCAATTCATATGTCTATACCTCATAGACTTAAAGCTAAATAATTAACAACAAATAATTGATGTAGTATGACTAAACCACACATCTTTACACATAGTTAACGCATTGAGATTGATGTCATAATGACTAAGGACATTTAAACAAATGATGTCCTTAGTCATTATAACTTGTTATCGTACTGGAACTAATATGGACCGAATATATGTCCCAACGCACGAGTAACTCTTACGAGATGACTGATAAACTAAGACAAAATGAGTACTGCGTTGTAAATTATTGTCACCACGGCATCGCGCGGGTTTCTTACTAGTATATATATATATATAGGGAAAATATAAATTGAAAACCCACTAGAGTTAAGAAAACTCTGAAAACCCGTCAAAAAACCATCTAAAAAAGTTTTTTTTTTTTTTTTGAAAAAAATACACAAGGTAACATACATGTTTTTAAGCGTTTTGGGCCAAAAAAATAAAAAAAAACGCCGAACGAATATTTTTAAAAAAAATAAACAACGCAAACTTTGTAACAGCGATGTTAACATATGTTAAAAGGCAGAAAACATATGTTAACAGCGCTGTAACATATGTTAAAAAGCAGAAAACATATGTAACAGCGCTGTTACAAAGTTTGCGTTGTTTATTTTTTTTAAAAATATTTGTTCGGCGCTTTTTTTATTTTTTTGGCCCAAAACGCTTAAAAACATGTATGTTACCTTGTGTATTTTTTTCAAAAAAAAAACTTTTTTAGATGGTTTTTTGACGGGTTTTTGGAGTTTTCTTAACTCGAGTGGGTTTTCAAAATATCCACCCCCTATATATATATATATATATATATATATATATATATATATATATATACACATATATATACATATATATATATATAAATCCTACAAGGGGCGGGACATCTACTTTTCTTGAATTCTTAATCAGTCAAATACATATATTGTTAATTATATATATGAATATAAGGAGGTTCAAAAGGGAAAGACAACACTACGTTTCTGTCCTATTCGCCATGTCTTAGAACAAATTTTGCTCACAGTTGAGCATGCAAAAATTACACAGCTTTAGATCTGTGTGCATCCGCGCTCACAGGTAACTCCTCGCCGGTAACTCCACCTGTGGTAACCCGCGCAAAGCCGGTAACTCCACGCTTACGGGTAACCCCGCTTGACGGTAACTCCCTATGCAACGGTAACCCCGCGCAAGGCGGTAACTCCACGCTTACGAGTAACCACTCTTAATGGTAACTCCCTACACAACGGTAACCCCGCGCAAGGCGGTAACTCCTCACTTACGGGTAACCCCGCTTGTTGGTAACTCCCTACGCAATGGTAACCACGCTAACGGGTAACTCCACTTGTCGGTAACTCCCTATGAAATGCTAGCGTGAGCGTCAGAGGTGTTCCGCATATACGTGGGCGTCAGAGGCGTTCTGCATCTCGCGTGGGCGTCAAAGGCATTTCGCATCTCGCGTGGGCGTCAGAGGCGTTCTCAACTCAATCTGCGCATACACCCACGGATTGCTTTCATCCGCCAACAACAAGCACTCCGCGCAGTCTTGGCTAGCATACGCCACCACAAAGCACTTCACAGATATCGTGGAGCAGTGCTTCGGACTAACATACAGCCTTAAAAGGCGTCTTTCACGGAGCATGCTCTTGTCTACTTAAAGCAATCCACTCCGCATCTACATTCACGCATTACACTTGACACACCAAGGCCCAGTTTTCACTACCAAGAAAGGATGAGCTGTCATCCAGGAATCACTATTATGAGTCCAGCATCCATCCTCTCCCCTCACATACTCGGAAATAGGAAGCACACTGGACTGGGGGGACTTGATGGGATTGGGTACTAAACCGACTAGTGGTCATACCTAAACCCGACAATAGGACTGCGCAGAAAGAGCCCATGCGCGGCAAAGCAAAGGAGTACATCGTGCATGGTCAATAGCCATGCACAAATCAAGGGAATAAATTACGCCCGGTCAACAATCACGTAATGGTCAGAGGATAATATCATGCATGGTCAACCGCCATGCATGAATCAAGGTGATAACTACGTTGACCAAACATTAAAGGCGGTAAACCGTTCCACCATTTCCATAAATTTAGCCTCTCCTAATCAACTTACTAAGATAATCAAGGGTAATGGAGACAACCTAACCACGGTTAGGACTTGGGTAATGGTGGCATACGCCCACTCCTATATAAGCGATCACATCCCTAGTAGGAAGGACACTTTCTGCTAACCCCGAGAGCTATCACTAAAAGATAGTATCCCCATTCATCCTGTTTTTGTCATAAACTACTACCTCGTGTAGTCGTCTCCACATCCACCATCTACTCTTGTTTGCAGGTCCCTCAATCCGAAGCTGCTAGTGAAGGATCAACCCTGTAGATACAATAATCTTATCCTCCCTAACCGGTGGTACGACTATTTGTTTCTTCATTAATGTTCTTGTTAAACGTTGTATGAAGTGTGGTTCACAATATTATTTTGCTTTCGGCAAATGTATATTGTTTAAGTTCTAATTCTAATTAATAAAATAAATTAAAAGCTAGCATAACCCGCCAAATTTATGTAAATACAACCTTTATTGCTTATAGTACAATGCTTATTGAAGTCATTTAAGGGGTAAAATTGTCTTTCTACCTAAATATTAAATTGTTGAATAAATTAATTTAAATATAATTATTATATTGATGGGGAAATTAACAATAATGTTGTCACACCCTCAAATTCCACTTGTGGGGTTTTACCGCGAGGCGCGTGACATACCAGGATCCAAGTCAACGGTCACAACAAACGACAACTATATGCAATGAAACTAATGTAGAATACCAACCACGTAGTTTATAAGTTTGAAAGTAAGATAGACAAAGACAGCGAAAGCTTAAAATGTTTACAAAACCATAGTTCAAAGTATGAATGCAAACCCAACACGGTTTGCTTATGTATGCAAGACTAGACACAGTGCGACTCCAGTGCGCCTAAGACTCCCTGCTACCTTAGCGACCTGAGAAAACATGTGAAGTTAGACAACACATACAGTGCCGGTGAGTCACAGGGATAAAGTTTGCAAAAGTTTGTAACCATAAGAATCCAGACCCAATAATCCTTACATCTATACCTGATGCTAGCTAGACATCGTTACATGATACTATAGTGTCGTGAACCACTGCTGAACGTTTAGAATTCCTCAACCCTGTCACCAGTTCATCACCCGGTGCCATAAGATATAGGACAAATATGCACCCGCCACTGACCTCCAGTCGGCCCGAGTGGGGCTTGCCAGGCCCAATATATCTATTCACACTTTCCCCGCTATGTATCTACATATTAATGGTTCACTAAGAATTGAGAGGACTTTATCGATGAAATAAGAGTCACTAAGTATCCATGTGATATAATGTAATATGTTGGTCTAAAGTAAGAAAGTTTGTACCGCATGTTTCTCCCCAAAAAGTTCTGATTTCTGAAAACAGTAAAGGATGAGGCTGTGACACTCACCTTAGATTGCGTTCTTGAAATAAGTATAAAAGACATGCCTTGATAATCCCAAATACCGGAAATCTATCATAAAAGTTTGCATAAGTGTTTTGAGTAATAACCTTAAGGTTAACTAGTCCCCGATTGTCCAGATCATGACTAAGTATGTTTGAAAACGTGTTTGACTGTTAAACCAACACACTAGACCGACTCGATATCCCGTTGGTGACCCATTACACAAACTAATCAAGTACACATAGATTACATGTAAGGTTCAAGCATAAAATACTTAGTTTGTATCAAAAATCGCACATATGAAGTAGTTGGGTCGAAACAGAAGGGAAATATACTTGGTTCGACCCCAATGGGCTTGGTTCGACCCAAAATATGTTCATTCGACCTTTTCATAAGTTCATGCAACCTAATACAAGTTCATTCGACCTTAACACATGTTCATTAGACCTTAACATGTGTTAATTCGACCTAAATCAAGTTCGTTCGACCAAAATGAGTTCATTCGACCTGGCAGGAGTTTGGTTCGACCCCAAGATCCTAGGTTCGACCCCACGACAGGTCGAATGGGTCTTGGTTCGACCCAACCTGCTATAAATGTTCTAAAATGCATCAAATCGCATCAAAACAACCTGAAAACATCACGAAACACAGCAGTTAAGTTTGAATAACATATCCCCACGAAACCCCACCAATTTTACTCCGAAATTAGTCCGTTTTAATGTTTACCCAAAATGGCAAAATCATGGAAATGTTACATCATGCATGAAAACTTTACCCAATTAGGAAACTTTATGAAATCCTTCAACAATTGACCCAAATTGCTCAGACTATTGTGTGTATGAAAACCCCCAATCATTTCCTTATTATAAACACCAAGAATCAAACCCTAGATCTATAAAAATCCCCAAATTAGATAAAACACCATCATCCAATAACTTGTGACCTAAGATAATCAAAACTCATCATTAATAACAGTCCTAGAACATCCTTACATCATATAAACAACATACAAACATCAAACAACACATAACACAACATAAAGAATCATTAACACATGTTAATTCATATAAAAGCTCAACTTTTATGATAAGGTTTTGTTTAGAAAGGTGTTAGAAAGGTTTTCAATCATAAAAGTTGTCTTAGATCAGATCTGGACCTTTGGGGTTTTATGAAAACGAATTAAAATTGCTCAAAAAGGATTTTGGATGAAGAACACACCTAAGATCTTCACTTGTTATGATATAGAAGGTTAGATTGTGAAAAACGAGGTTAAAAACTCCTTCCCCGGTGATTAAAGTTGAGAGAGAGTTTTTAGAGGCATTTAGGGTTTGTTAAATGATGAAAAATGACAAAGTATCGTATTTATAGTAATGGTTGGTTCGACCCTAGGCAGGGGTCGAAGGGGAATCAAGTGTGGTCGAATAGGATTTTTAACAAACTCATGATCTGGTTCGACCCCCTTAAGGTCGAACCAGACTTGGTCTTTTCCAGATTTTCCAGTTTTGTCGTTTTAACGCATTTAAACACATCTTAACACATGAACATGCAACCCTAACATATGTTAAACATATATAATCATGGATAATTATCTAAACACTGTTAAAACATGTATTTGCATATTATACACCATATACGAATCAATCTATGCATAACACTTAATCTAATTCATGTAATTTACCAACAACGGGACTCAAGACTCGTGTGTACATAAAATGATACCAATGATCCTCCAGATCATTGAACCCTAGACAATACGTAAGATAACCCGACTCAACTAACCCAGTTAAGTACGTTAATAAAATGCTTCCCGCTAATGTAGACTTATAAGTTTATAAAATGTTAAGTCAAATATGCCGGGTGTCACAAATGTGGTGACTCCTTACATTTATAACCTCCATGTCTTTATTATGTCCGTATCAATGTTATAGTCCTATAATTAGTGGTCATGTATTTGGTATTATGTTTGAATCAACCCGAATCTTTTTCTTCTATACGATATTATAAAGCATCAGTGAAGGATACCCACAAAATTTGTTGGGTTATTTTGAGACCACAGTTACCAGAATAGAGACTTTTGAGTGTTTATTGTAAAGCCTTATAGTTGAAGGGCTTAGAATGTAATTAACACATGTTTTTGTACACAATCCCTAGGGCTGCGCACTTATATACACGGGCCCTGCGCACTTATGCTAAGTGCGCAGGCCCAGGGTTTTCCTATATATAGACAGTGTGTGCACAGCTCTAGGTTTAGGGTTTTGGAGTTTATCTTTGTAGCACACTTTGCATACGTGAGTACTTAATCATATTCCAAGGTTATTCATCTTCAAATCAGTTATGGAATCATTATGTTATTCATTGTGTGTGTCGGGTCTTTCAACATTCATCTAGTCTTATTTGTTTCTTGGATTAATCACTTGAAACACCTAACTAATAGGTGTTTCTAAGTGATAACAATCTATTGCATTCAACAAGATCTAGTATTTTGGGACTACAATTTGGTATCAGAGCCATTGTGCTCTAGATTGTATCTACTTTAAGATACCAAAACCCTCATCTTGTTAAGCTTTTATTATCAGGATTATTTTCTTTGTAAACTTTAAAATTTAGGTGTTTTTCTCATATTTTGGTTTCAAATCTTGTGAAAATCGTGTTTCTAAATGTTTAGAGTATATTATTTTGATCAGAAAATGGTTTGGAAAAGATTCAGCTGAATTTCATGTTTGTTACAGCTCGTATCTGCGCACTTATTTCATATATACTGCGCACATATCTCATAAGCTGAGCACTTGTTTCTTAGTTTGAGTACTTGTCATTTTGTACGCATCTAGGGTTTCTGCGCACTTGTTGCTTTTGAATTTGGTTTCTGCGCACTTACTCTTTTGAATTGATCCCTGCGCACTTGTTGTTTTTGAATTTGGTCCCTGCGCACTTGTTTACCTAAGTTAATTTCTGCGCACTTATAGCATTTCATTGTCTTGAGTACTTATCTAGGGTTTCTGCATACTTAAACAGAAATCTTGGATTTGTGCGCACTTACTGAAGGTGTAGTGTTGAGTACTTGGCTAGGGTTTCTGCGAACTTAAAATCTTAAACGAGAGTTTAAGTGAGTCTGCGCACTTAATTTAGTGCGCAGGCTGATCAGTAAGCATTGAGCACTTATAATGCCCAAATGTTAACTGATCTGCGAACTTATAGCCACACGTATACTTCCAAGCTGCACACTTAACTAAGACTACAACTTGACAAGGCTGTTTATATTCTTACAGGTTGCTGCATATTGATCCCGACTGCTGTGAACTTAAGTGTGAACTTAATTGCGCACTTAACTGCGAACTTGCTGTGTACTTACGGACTTGGACAATCTTTTGGACTGATAATTAAAATCTGTTGAACCACGTTTCTAAAATTCATCTAAAACATGGCTGGTAACAATAACCAATCAACTGTTAACCCTATCACACAACAAGATCTTGAAACCGGAACTACTACAAGAGTACCTAAGTTAAAAGGTGCTGAAGACTACGGGACATGGAAAAACCGAATGAGGTCATTCTTTTACGTGACAGACTTTACCCAATGGAACTCCATCCAGTTGGGCCCACACATTCCCATGAGAACCACTGCCACTGGAGAAGAATTCAACCCTGATCCAACAACCTATACCGATGTTGACAAACAATTACTTCAAAGAGATCATAAGGCTTATGGTGCTCTAACCATGGCCCTATCTAATGATGTTTACAACATGTTTGAAGAGTATGGAACGGCACATGATCTGTGGTTTGCATTGAATGAATACTACGAAGGCAATGAAGAGATGCGCCAATACAAGCAAGACATGGTGCAAAAAGAATATGATATGTTCGGTAGCATTCGTGGGGAGAGTCTGAGCTCGCACATTGATAGGTTTATGAGCATGTTAACAAAAATGAAAAAGGCTGGAATTCCTGTGAACAACAGAAATTCTATAAAGAAGCTGCTGGATTCATTACCAAAAGAATGGAGCATCCAATGCATGCTAATCAGAAAAGAATATCTTGATGCCCAGTCTACATTGGCTGATCTCATCAACACATTGAAGTCCTTTGAGATGGACATAACAAAAAGGGAGATGAATCAGACCAATCCAAAGGCAGTTCCTATCACTGCAATGAAGAACTTAGCGTTAATGACTCCAGTGGGGAACATGGGTTCAAGCTCATCTCACGTGTATGCTGATGGAACTATTGGTGGTAATTCAAGTTCAGGAAAAGCTGTCCCATACTCTCAACCCAGTGTCACTAACCCTCAGCCGTCAACTCTCAATCCTCAACAGACGAAGCTGGCAACTGAACACGTTGAACTTTTCAACGCTTTCATGACGAGCTTTGAAGCTTTAAAGACTGGTGATCTAAAAAGTGATATGATGAGCCCTGAGGACATGTATCAAGTTGATCCAGACGATATGGAGGAAATGGATCTGAAATGGCAGATGGCCATGATCACTTTGAGGGTGAAGAGGTTTCAAGATAGAACCGGTAGAAGAGTCGGCATGGGGAAAGCTGGGTTTGACAAATCTAAGATCAGGTGTTATAACTGCAAAATTCTCGGACATTTCAAGTATGAATGTCCAACTCTGAATCAAGTTGAAGCCAAACCAGCAAAGAGAGTGGTGGCAATTACAGAAGGAGGAGAAGATAACCAGCAGAAGGCGCTTGTGGTTCAGGATTTCGATTGGGGAGAGGAAGTCGCTGTGGCAGAAGCTGAAGTTAATAAAGCACTGATGGCAAAGATCTGCACAAAGTCACCTCTTGGTGTGAGCTCTCTGGAGGGGTCCTCAGCTGAAATGCCAAAAAGAGAAGAGATGGAGAAGGCTGGTTTAAAAGGCGTGTTGAGTGTGGAGAAAGGGAAGGAGACTGCTGCTGAGGAAGCCTTTGTAGCTGAAAAGACTTCCACAAGCAAGGACAATCAGCAATCACAGAGCATGAAGAAGAAAGCTGAAGAGAGAGACCTGGTAAGTATTCCTCTCGAAATAAAATCAAAGCTGTGCTCACCAAGGTGTGTTACAGCCGTTGCTTACTGTTTGTCCCACAATAGGAGAATTTTAAGAGAAATGGATGACATACGAAAAATCAATACTGAAATGAAAGAAAACGAGTTAGCCTATCAGCGAAAGTTAAATGCAACAATTGCTGAAATGCACACTCTAAAAGAATTTGTTCTCAGAAAAGATTTTTTAATAAATGACTTAACTGAAAAACTAGAAAAATCCAGAAATGAAACCAATCATCTCCAAATTGTTGTGGACAAATGGAACGTAAGCAAGCATGCTCATACTGATATCCTTGATTGTTCAAGGAAATCTTTTGTCAAAGATGGAATCGGGTATAAGGATAAAAAGGGAATTGTAAAATCCCTGTTTTTACCCTTGAGCAAAAGTGAATATATACCCATTCCAAAACCACATCCAAAAAATGATCTTTTTGAAAAAGAATGTGTCACATCTGAGTCACACTCTAATATGAGTAAAAGTAGTGCAGATATGACCCAACAGGATCAGGTGGACGATGATGACAGTTGTGGTGGTCAAACAATGGGGTTAGGTCACCCAGGTGCCAATTACTCCACAGTGAATTGGTTCATCTGGAACCATGATAAGTCAAACATTTCTTTAAATTTGGATGACTGTAATAACTTAACTAATTTGGATGACTGTAATAGTTTATCTAGGATGGATAACTGTAATAGTTTATCTAGGCCGGATGACTGTATTACTTTAACCTCTAAACTTGATTTAAAGGGTGTTGTGGACCCAAATGATAGGATGAATCCTATCAAACGATCGGATGTTTGTGTTGAAAATGTTATGCCTGTTTGTGTTGATCTTAATGATGCATTCTGTGATAATGAAAATGTATATAGACCATCTCCATTTGTTCCAGAACTAAAAAGAAACAGGTTTGGGAAATTTCTTACTGAAGAAATTCCAGAATTTACACCATCATCAACAGATGTGTCATGTTCTGAAGAGTCACAAAGTGAAAAAGATAACACAATTTCTGAAGAATCACAAAGTGATACAGAAAGTGATATCAGCGAGCCAGAATGCAACACAAACGATGAATCAAGCAACAACAACAGTGATGAAGCATGTTCAACAGACAACCTCAATTCAAGCAACAACAAAAGAAGAACATCACAACCATCATCATCCAGATCTTCTTCAAAGATCAAACCTAAACACTCTAAATGTTTTAGATGTGGAAATGAAGGACATGTGGTTAAAAAGTGTCATTTGCAACCCAAACCACAAACTGATACCAATAACCAAAAATCTTTTGCAGTTCAAATTAAAGATCTTCAAGAAACCATAAAAAGTTTTGTTAAGGTCACAAAAAATTGGAAAAGGCAAGAGTTTATGTCGGGGGAAAATCACGACAAATTAAAACTAAAACAGACCTGGATTCCAAAAGTTACTTAATGTGTGGTCTGAGTCGTGTTTGTACATAGTATCTCATATATTTATGTGTATATTTCTGTTGTCTTATGTACTTTTCAGAATAAACTACAAAAGTGGTTGATTGCCCTGATGAGATATCT
The DNA here is from genome assembly GCA_028751855.1 of Ambrosia trifida. NCBI lineage: Eukaryota > Viridiplantae > Streptophyta > Magnoliopsida > Asterales > Asteraceae > Ambrosia > Ambrosia trifida. Next base: position 159,532,487 of record CM054123.1, on the reverse strand, counting down.
ATGGCACGTTGATAGCAGGGCATCAAGGCACATGACGGGACTGAAAGAACTCCTGAAAAACTATCAATTCATTGATGGAGAGTTTGTTGCTTTTGCCGGCAATGAGAAGGGTGGAAAGATAGTCGGGATAGGGGACGTGATTTCTGATGCATTGACTTTAGAAGATGTGAACTACGTTCCAGAATTGTGTTACAATCTGCTCAGTGTATCACAAGTCTGCGACAAAGGAATCTCAGTGTTATTTAATGACATGGAGTGCATCTTTCTAAAGCCAGGATTCATTCCTCCTACCAACATGATTATGCTTAAAGCTCCTAGACAAAATAATACTTACGTGATAAATATGAGGGATGCAAAGTCTGAATGTCAAATGACATGCTTACTTTCTAAAGCATCCGAGTCAGAGTCACTGCTTTGGCATAGGCGATTAGGACATGTCAACTTCAAAAACATTAATAAGCTTTCAAAACTAAATCTTGTAAGAGGTCTTCCTTCTAAGGAATTCCCCTTTTCTGAAAAATGTTTAGCATGTGCCAAAGGAAAACAACACAAAAAATCGCATAAGTCCAAAGCTGTGAATTCTATAGACTCACCTCTTCATTTATTACACATGGATCTGTTTGGTCCTATTAGTGTTAAAAGTTTAGCTAAAAAGTCTTATTGTTTGGTGATAACAGATGATTTTTCCCGATTCACATGGGTGTACTTTCTGGAATACAAAAGTGAAGTTGCTGAGATTCTGATGCTGTTTGTTCCTCTTATTGAAAACATTATAAAGACAAAAGTTAGATCAATTCGAAGCGATCACGGAACCGAATTCAAGAATCAAAGTTTCGTGACTTTCTGCAACAATAGAGGAATTCATCTTCAGTACAGTGCTACGAGAACTCCTCAACAGAATGGTGTTGCTGAAAGGAAAAATCGTACACTTATTGAGGCGGCCAGAACCATGCTTATCGACTCCAAACTGCCGATCATTTTCTGGGCTGAAGCTGTAAATACCGCCTGTTATGTTCTTAACAGAGTCTTAATCGTAAAGACGCGCGGGAAAACAGGTTATGAGTTGCTTTTTAAGAGAAAACCTTTGATTGACTACTTCAGGCCTTTTGGATGCTCATGCACGCTGCTTAACAATTTCGAGAACATAATGAAGTTCGATGCAGTTGGTGATGAGTGTTTCTTTGTTGGATACTCCTCGAGTCAAAAAGCTTATAGAGTATACAACAAACGAACCAAAATGGTTCTCGAGTCCTTTTATGTTGATTGGCAGGAATCCAACTCTACCAATACAGGAGCCGGTCCTGACTGGTTCTTTGATGTGGATGTTGTTTTCAACAATTTCAGCATCATAGATGAACAACCAGCTGAAAATCAAGCAGCCGATCCTTCTCCTCTTAAAAATACTCTTTACTCTTCAGAAGACGATGCAGCACCTTTCACCACCCGCTTCTCTCCACTCGTAGCTGATCCAATTGTTCCCCTTCAAACCACAAATGGTGATGCAACTGTTGATACCACTACATCTCCTGAAGTTACTCCAGCTTCAGAAGAAACATCTTCAGCACAACAGTCTGCAAATGATCCATCCAGTTCGTCAACTCCTACAGATCATCTTTCCAATCTGCCTTCCCATATTCAAGAAGAACCGAACATGGGATTTAAATCTTTTAAGGATCACCCTGTGAAGAACATCATTGGACCAATCTCTGAGGGTGTTCTTACTAGAAATCAGGCAGACAAACTGAATATTGCACTTTCAGCCTTCTTATCTCAGACGGTACCTTTCAGTATTGAAGATGCTGTCAGAGATGCAAGTTGGGTTGAAGCCATGCAGGATGAGCTGTATCAGTTTAGAAAGCTAAAGGTTTGGGAGCTTGTGGATTTACCTGAAGGAAAGTATCCTATTGGAACAAGGTGGGTTTTTCGCAACAAAATGGATGAACGAGGCGTGGTAATTAAGAACAAGGCTCGTTTAGTCGTTCAGGGATTTCGTCAACAGGAGGGCATTGATTATGAGGAAGTGTTCGCTCCAGTTGCTAGACTTGAAGCTATTCGTATCTTCCTGGCTTACGCCTCATACAAGAACTTCAAAGTCTTTCAGATGGATGTGAAAAGTGCATTTCTGTACGGGAAGATCAAAGAAGAAGTCTATGTGTGTCAACCCCCAGGTTTTGAAGATCCCCATCATCCCAATAAGTATTACAAACTGGATAAGGCTCTCTACGGACTTCATCAAGCTCCACGAGCTTGGTATGAGACCTTATCGTCATACTTGCTGCAGAATGGGTATACAAGGGGGAAGATCGACATGACCTTATTCACCAAAGAAGTCAATAAACACTCTATCCTTGTTCAGATTTATGTTGATGATATTATCTTTGGTTCCACTGATGAAAATTTGTGCAGGGAATTTGAAAGCATCATGAAGTCTCAGTTTGAAATGAGCATGATGGGAGAATTATCGTTTTTCTTAGGCTTGGAAGTACAGCAAAAAGAAGACGGAATTCTAATTCATCAAGCGAAGTATACAAGAGACATCTTGGCAAAATTCAACATGACCGACTGCAAGCCGTCCAATACTCCTTTTGCGGCCCAAACAACACTTGTACCAGATCTTCAGGGGCCTTCAGTGAATCCTCATACATATCGATCAATGATTGGCTCTCTGATGTATCTTACAGCTAGCAGACCAGATATAATGTGGGCAGTTGGATGCTGTGCGCGTTTTCAGTCTAATCCTAAGCAATCGCATGAGACTGCAGTAAAAAGAGTCTTCCGCTACCTCAAAGGAACACCTAAACTTGGTTTATGGTATCCTAAGAGCGATAACTTTGATCTAATCGCTTACTCTGATAGTGATCATGCAGGTTGTAGGATAGACAGAAAATCTGTCTCTGGTGGCTGTCAATTTCTGGGTAACCGGCTAGTGTCTTGGCAAAGCAAGAAGCAGACCACCGTGTCAATATCTACTGCTCAGGCCGAATACACAGCTGCTTCCAGTTGTTGTTGTCAGGTGTTATGGATCCAAAATCAGCTTTTGGACTACGGTTTGAATGTCATGCATACACCTATTTTCATTGATAATGATGCATGTCGTGACATCGTGAAGAATCCAATTGACCATTCTAAAACCAAACACATTGAAATTCGGATTCACTCAATTCGCGATGCACACGACAAAGGGTACATACAGGTGTTGCCTATCGATACTGCTGATCAAAAAGCAGATATCTTTACAAAAGCTTTTGATAAAACCCGGTTTCATCAGTTGGTTTCATGGCTTGAGATGATCAACTTTGAATAAAAAAAAAAAAAAAAAAAAAATTTGTGTACAATTTTATAAAAAGAAAAATCTTATTTTCCTTTAAAACAAGATTTTTGGGGGAGAAAGTGAACCGGTCTATTCTTATTGCAAAATTAATTCAGGAAATGATAGGAACTAATCATATCTCGTCAGCATGTGAATAGGACCCAGAGGATGTTGTGGCCTCAAGCAACGATGTGTCGGTAGATTCAGCCTGAAATCAAGTAAACTGCCACTAGGTGTTTAACAATGAAGATCTACACGGAAAGCTGGATTCCCACTGTGCTTTAGGTCTGCACAAGCTGAGTCCGGTCATACATAGGTTGAGAAATTAAAAGACACAGAAAATTTTGTGCATAAGCAAATCAAAAGACACCTAAGAGTGCAAGCTACCAATGCGGGGCTAAGAAAAACAAAGTTTTTGAAACTGAGCAGAAAAGACACGCAATGTTAGTGACGTGCAAACATACATAGATAGCTCACCAAACGATCAGATGATCATCTTCTCTGCTTATGGTAACATAGACCTGAAGCTCTCATCATCTGATTGTGACATCCGTCACTTTTATCCTATTATTATTATACATATATACATATATACATTTTTTTTTCGCATCTCCTATCTTATACGTCACATTTTATCCTTATAATAATAATAATAATAATAATAATAATAATAATAATAATAATAATAATAATAATAATAGTAATAATAATAATAATAATGTTAGTCTAAGTCTTGAACCCAATTTGAGACCCACACCTCTAGCCCATTAGTCCTTTTTTTTTTTAAATGTTTCAGAGCCCATTAGGACAAACCCAACACATCAGGCCCATTAGCCCTCTTCCTTCTCCCTTTGTTTAAAAAAAAATATATAAACAAAACAGCTCTGCCGGGACTCGAACCCGGGCAGAAGCTGTACAACCCTCACGTCCTGACCATCTGAGCTACACTTGAAGTTTGATTTAATCCTAACTTGAATAATATTAAAACCCTCTTTTCGCGCTGTTTCTTCTTTTCTCCTTTTCCTGTTCAATCGCTGCAACAAGGAAACACAAGGAAGCCTCAATCTGATCCGATAATCACGCTGATCAGTCAACCAAAACATCGAGTATTACGCAACATCATTCCTAAAACCATATCACGCGTGATTTAAACGCGTTGAATCGTTTGATTCGATATTAAAGACCATTAATAAACTTACCAATTGAGCTCGATTGAAAACCTTATAAATACATGTTATTAGTTCAATCAAACCTGCACAAACACACACATATATGCGATTAGTATAACCCCTATAACACTTTTCATTTCCAAACACCAAATCATCCAGAATTGAAGATTTTAGTTCGCGTTTGATCTTTTTCTTTGACTGAGCAAATCATAATCAATTCGTGTTTGTAAGTAGCATTTTTCTTGTGGGTTTTGTTCATCGGTCATCTACAAACAATAACCCTATGATTAATCGGGTTATTGTTTGTTAGATTTGATTATTGCATAAGCTAGGGCTTGTTTCATATTGAATTTGGGGAAGAACACATTAATCTGATACGTATATAATTTTTATGAAACAAAAATAACACAAACTACTCGTCCAGATCAGATGGTTAACACAAGCCTTACAAAACGATGGGTCACAGGTTCGAGCCCAAGGGTGGGCAACCATTTCATTTTTTTTTTTTTACAAACCCCCTTTTCTTTTACATTTTTGCTATTAACTTTTAAAAATCGTTTTAAAATACTAAACGTGTTTTATAAATTCTACAAAAATTACCATATGATTTTCAAATGATAAAGTTCATCATCCAATTTTTAGTTTTTCAAAAATAATTTATTTAATATATATTATTAATAATACAAGTTTATTCATTTATATTTATTAAATTCTATAAAAATATCTAAACGATTTTATTAAATCTCACAAAAATTATCCTAAACTTATATATTCTTAAACATTCCAGAAAATATTTTTATTTCAGAAAAACCGTTTATATTATATTTTTAATTAATTTTTGTTAGTTTTAATCATAAATAATTCATAATAAATTCATTTTACAATATTTTTGTACCAAAATTTTACATAAATTATTTCTATTCATATGGAACTGAAATACAATTTTTAATTCAGAAATTCTTTGATTTTAATATTTTTAGATATTAAAGTCATATTTTGACAATTTGAAATAATTAGATTAAATATTCTATTTTCAAGAAAATAATTTTATAAAAATTATTTTCATACTTAAAACCTTATGTTGTGACTTTATTCAACTTAAAATTTTACAAAAAGACTTTTGTTTATTTATTCATTAAATTTCTCATAATTAATAAACAATTTGTTTAATAAACAAATAAACGTTTATCCCTAATTCGAAGCCCTAGAAATACATATATCCTAGAGTTATTTCCCTTACACATTATCGAATACTTTAGGTTGATCATTTGGGAGTAATCTCAATTCATATTTCGTTGTCCAAGTTCAATTTCAAGTTATTACGTAAACTGTGAGTATTTCCTATCCCCTTTTTGCTTTTATTCATTTTTGGGGTGTTACATGTACACTATTACAATTTCAAATACAAGTTTACATTTTCACAATACAATTCTAGTACTATGTGCATTGCTTACAACGTGCTTTATGCTTAGACAATACATGTGGATTACATTTGTACTTAGTGAAATCATTAACATGGTACAAGCCGACCTTAACATTGGATAGCGCTATTTGGATTGACAACCCGCCTAGATTGACTGTCCCCCTTTTTCATCGGAGAATCCGTGGCCAGTGTTAAGTTATCATCCATTTATTGGTTGAGTACACTACAGTTCATACAGTACATTATACAGTCACAGGGTTGATTTCGCTCATTTGTATGATACATAGTTTACATATTTGCACTGTAGCTTGCACTTGAATTGTATAACTTTTTAACCTACTATATATATCAAAACTAGGAATGCTCACCAACATTTCATATGTTGACCAAATCTATTTTGTACATGTTTCAGGTGCAGTTTGATCTAGTGCTTTAGCAAGGAACATTTAGTGCTTTATTTTAATTCAGTTATTTTAATATTTACATTTCATTTAGACAATGTATTTTCCATTTCCATGTAAGACAATTTTTGATTATTCAATAATAATTACATTTTAGTACCATGAGCTTTTGAACAATCGTCACTACGTGGCACCTCGATGATTCCGCCATCGGTTGGGGTGTTACAGATTGGTATCAGAGCCATGGTTATAGGGAACTAGGTTACTAGATGGAATAGGCCTAGACTATAACCGAACTTCAACTTTCATGCATAATATTTCCTGAATTACCTTACCCCTCATTTCCCTCTACTTTCCTTCCTCTATCTTTCTCTTCTTCTCCATTTCTCCTCATCTTTCATCCTGGTGCATAAAGATGGTGTCCTACAAGGAGTGGAAAGCCTACATCACCATGGAACAGGAGCAGTACCCTCCATGAAGACACTCTTAGGCGTAATGCCAACTCTTATTTTTGCTCCTTCAAGGTTGTTGAACTTTAATGAGTGTGATAAGGACACGTGCAATCTGGAAGGGTGGACGCCTGTACACTGGGTTTTCTGGCATAGGCAAGCATAGCGCATAAATCCATTTACGGACCTGTTATGCTTACCTGGGGATTCCTGGAGTGAGTGTCCACTTATAGGCTAAAGCATGTCTTCTTTGATCACCATTGGGTTCAATTTCTTTGAAAAGTCAACGTTCTTGTTGGGCTTTACAGCTAGACAAGGGCACTCCAAGCATTTTATGCAAGCTTTTTCAATAATACCCTCTCAATTCATATACAATATTTTGTATTTCACGAATTTCATATATTGCTTACAAGTTCATACTTTCATAACCATCTATGGATTTCACAATCGCACTTCACCTTACCATCTTAGCCATTTTTTTTAATATTCAACACCCTACCCAAATCATATTATTTCATTTCTCCACATGTTATTTATTTTAAAAACTATAACCTCATACTTTAGCACAAACCATAGATTTCTAAAACTTGTTGTATTACCTAGTAACTTTACAAAGTACATATTTTCCTCGAACTTAAATTCAATTGATTATTTAATGACGTAACAAACGATTTTCTATATAATGTTTTAAACTATTACAAAGCCTGCTTAGCTTGTACTATTTAACAACTTTTGCCTTATGTACAAAACCAATTTTTTTTAAAATAATTTTTTTTTAAAATAATTTTTTTTGGAATAATATCTAGTCTCTAGATTCTACGTCAACACTCACTCATTTTCAACTTGTTGAAATTTTTACAATATTTGGCATACACCACAATCATGTTTTCTTATACACTTGATTATAACCTTTGATCCAAACCCCAAAATTTACACTGCTATACTATAAAATAAACTCTTTATCAACTATCTTCACATTCACCATCTCTCACAACCTTGATTCTGCTTCAAGATTTTTCATCATCCTCTCAAGAACTAAATTCATATCCTTCACCTTCTCACACGTGAGCTAGTTACCCATGATAATCAAACTACTAAAAACCTGATACTTGATTCTACATGATTTTTTTTTTTTCCAAAACATCATTGTTTGTGAAACTTGATTTCCCCTTAATTTGACTATTCACTGGACATTTAATTATTCATGATACTCGTATTTTCATTTTCTTGATCTTATTATCATTTGTACCCAATTCTGTCGCACTCATTAGCATACAACATCTAGAAATTTCCTTGCGTATTATTGTGTATTAACACAGATTGGAAATTTATTATATTGATTACGTTTATTTTTAATCATACAAGACTCTACCTTACATTTATTTGAAACGTTTGGACTTGATACTTGATCTTACAGATGCTTTTCTAAGAAAACATCATTGGTTATTACATGAAACTAGATTTTTCCCTTAATTTGACTACGCATTGAACATCTAATTATTCATGATATTCGTAAACATTTAATTATTCATGATAACACTTACACTTAATGGTTGTAGTACTTACAAACTTGCTTGCATAAACATGCCATTAATTTGCAATCTATGTGAATAATAATTGCTGCACCTAATAGAAGTCATCATGCCTTTTTCAACAGTCGGGAGGGGCCCTACAACCTGCTCCACGACTGGTAGAGGCTATCGAACATACTCAACGATTGGTAGGGGTCACTATGCCTTTTCAAACAGTCGGGAGGGGCCCTACAACCCACTCCACGGCTGGTGGAGGCTATCGAACCTGCTCAACAATCGGTGGGGTCATAGAAGGACGCAAAACTTTAATGTAAGGTAAATTGATGATTCCGGTCCGGAACGTAATCATGAATTTACAGGTACATTAGGGTAGTGTGAAATTCTATTAGAGTTTTTGGAAAGGCGTCCAGTACGTTTTCAAGGTATCAAAGGTGTGGTGGGTTAGCTGCGGTACACCCTGTATACAAGCACTAATGATGCATTGAAAGTGAGATTGGAAGTCGGACCAGGAACAAACTCTGGTTATTTGGTAGTCTGTTTAGCCTTTCTGTAGACAATCAACACGTACATATATCCTAGGATTCCTAAAACTTGAAATTTATTGATTTACTAGATTCTTATTCTCTTTACTATTCGAGACGAACCTAATCCAATCAAACCTCATGTCCAAATCATTCGAATTTTCCAGACCACAGTTATCTTGATCTTCACCTAAACATCCATAACCCTATGTTTCTAATAACTTCGGGACGAAGTTTCTAAAAGTAGGGGATGCTGTGACATCCGTCACTTTTATCCTATTATTATTATACATATATACATATATACATTTTTTTTTCGCATCTCCTATCTTATACGTCACATTTTATCCTTATAATAATAATAATAATAATAATAATAATAATAATAATAATAATAATAATAGTAATAATAATAATAATAATGTTAGTCTAAGTCTTGAACCCAATTTGAGACCCACACCTCTAGCCCATTAGTCCTTCTTTTTTTTAAATGTTTCAGAGCCCATTAGGACAAACCCAACACATCAGGCCCATTAGCCCTCTTCCTTCTCCCTTTGTTTAAAAAAAAATATATAAACAAAACAGCTCTGCCGGGACTCGAACCCGGGCAGAAGCTGTACAACCCTCACGTCCTGACCATCTGAGCTACACTTGAAGTTTGATTTAATCCTAACTTGAATAATATTAAAACCCTCTTTTCGCGCTGTTTCTTCTTTTCTCCTTTTCCTGTTCAATCGCTGCAACAAGGAAACACAAGGAAGCCTCAATCTGATCCGATAATCACGCTGATCAGTCAACCAAAACATCGAGTATTACGCAACATCATTCCTAAAACCATATCACGCGTGATTTAAACGCGTTGAATCGTTTGATTCGATATTAAAGACCATTAATAAACTTACCAATTGAGCTCGATTGAAAACCTTATAAATACATGTTATTAGTTCAATCAAACCTGCACAAACACACACATATATGCGATTAGTATAACCCCTATAACACTTTTCATTTCCAAACACCAAATCATCCAGAATTGAAGATTTTAGTTCGCGTTTGATCTTTTTCTTTGACTGAGCAAATCATAATCAATTCGTGTTTGTAAGTAGCATTTTTCTTGTGGGTTTTGTTCATCGGTCATCTACAAACAATAACCCTATGATTAATCGGGTTATTGTTTGTTAGATTTGATTATTGCATAAGCTAGGGCTCGTTTCATATTGAATTTGGGGAAGAACACATTAATCTGATACGTATATAATTTTTATGAAACAAAAATAACACAAACTACTCGTCCAGATCAGATGGTTAACACAAGCCTTACAAAACGATGGGTCACAGGTTCGAGCCCAAGGGTGGGCAACCATTTCATTTTTTTTTTTTTACAAACCCCCTTTTCTTTTACATTTTTGCTATTAACTTTTAAAAATCGTTTTAAAATACTAAACGTGTTTTATAAATTCTACAAAAATTACCATATGATTTTCAAATGATAAAGTTCATCATCCAATTTTTAGTTTTTCAAAAATAATTTATTTAATATATATTATTAATAATACAAGTTTATTCATTTATATTTATTAAATTCTATAAAAATATCTAAACGATTTTATTAAATCTCACAAAAATTATCCTAAACTTATATATTCTTAAACATTCCAGAAAATATTTTTATTTCAGAAAAACCGTTTATATTATATTTTTAATTAATTTTTGTTAGTTTTAATCATAAATAATTCATAATAAATTCATTTTACAATATTTTTGTACCAAAATTTTACATAAATTATTTCTATTCATATGGAACTGAAATACAATTTTTAATTCAGAAATTCTTTGATTTTAATATTTTTAGATATTAAAGTCATATTTTGACAATTTGAAATAATTAGATTAAATATTCTATTTTCAAGAAAATAATTTTATAAAAATTATTTTCATACTTAAAACCTTATGTTGTGACTTTATTCAACTTAAAATTTTACAAAAAGACTTTTGTTTATTTATTCATTAAATTTCTCATAATTAATAAACAATTTGTTTAATAAACAAATAAACGTTTATCCCTAATTCGAAGCCCTAGAAATACATATATCCTAGAGTTATTTCCCTTACACATTATCGAATACTTTAGGTTGATCATTTGGGAGTAATCTCAATTCATATTTCGTTGTCCAAGTTCAATTTCAAGTTATTACGTAAACTGTGAGTATTTCCTATCCCCTTTTTGCTTTTATTCATTTTTGGGGTGTTACATGTACACTATTACAATTTCAAATACAAGTTTACATTTTCACAATACAATTCTAGTACTATGTGCATTGCTTACAACGTGCTTTATGCTTAGACAATACATGTGGATTACATTTGTACTTAGTGAAATCATTAACATGGTACAAGCCGACCTTAACATTGGATAGCGCTATTTGGATTGACAACCCGCCTAGATTGACTCTCCCCCTTTTTCATCGGAGAATCCGTGGCCAGTGTTAAGTTATCATCCATTTATTGGTTGAGTACACTACAGTTCATACAGTACATTATACAGTCACAGGGTTGATTTCGCTCATTTGTATGATACATAGTTTACATATTTGCACTGTAGCTTGCACTTGAATTGTATAACTTTTTAACCTACTATATATATCAAAACTAGGAATGCTCACCAACATTTCATATGTTGACCAAATCTATTTTGTACATGTTTCAGGTGCAGTTTGATCTAGTGCTTTAGCAAGGAACATTTAGTGCTTTATTTTAATTCAGTTATTTTAATATTTACATTTCATTTAGACAATGTATTTTCCATTTCCATGTAAGACAATTTTTGATTATTCAATAATAATTACATTTTAGTACCATGAGCTTTTGAACAATCGTCACTACGTGGCACCTCGATGATTCCGCCATCGGTTGGGGTGTTACACTGATCAAGATAATGATCATCTTCTCTGCTTATGGTAACATAGACCTGAAGCTCTCATCATTATATTTCAATAAACCTTGAGGATCGGTAGGCCAATACCTAGCACACTGTGGGGTCCATAAAATTTTCGTCAATATTACCGAAAAACATGATAAACAGTATCACCAAACACATGTTGAAAGAGAAAAGGCATGGATTTAAGTGGACAAGCATACCGACAATTGTTCTTAGGCTGCAGCTATCCAACGGGAAGTTGAAACGGGTTTCGGCAGGTATGGTTAGTATGATCTTGAATGCAGAAGGTGAGACTTGGTACAACACCACTTGTTAAAATTGATTTGGGCCTTTAAAACCACTTTTTGGGCCAAAGTTGTGGACTCTGCGTACTTGTTGGGCCCTGCGCACTTAACTCAAGTGCGCAGGCCCATTAGTTGAAGGTATATATATACCAGGTCAATGTTGGTCAAAAGTTTTTATCACCCTTAACAGCTTTCTTACTAACCCTAATCACCCCAAAATCACCTGTTCATCATCATCATCCTCGTTCATAAACATTCATCATCATCATCATCACAATTTAATCACACCCTAATCACCCAAATCATATCTCGTTTTCTTTGTGTGTTGATTCGTAACTACTGAAATAAGGTAGATTACTTATTATTAACGGTTTATTGATTGTGATTACAGGGTTCAAATGGATGTTCTTGGTGCATCTGTTGGTTTTAAGCCATTACTGGGTTCCTTGAATGTTTGAAGATCTGCGTACTTGATCAATGAACAAGTGCGCACTTGTCTCATAGAGACTGCGCACTTGTCTCATAATCAAACAAGTGCTCAAGAACCCTAATTTGATGCGTACTTATCATGTGTGAACTTAAATCTTGAACGAAGGTTCAAGTGTCTGCGTACTTGCCTAGTACGCAGACCTAACTGGTCATCCAATCCGTTACCATGCCCGACTGCATACTTGCCTTGTGCACTGCCTTAGGCCTGCGTACTAACCAAGTGCTCAGTCTAGTATGTGCGCACTTGACTGAGCACATAATATTGATTGCTTTGTTTGGACTGCGTACTTGTTAAACTTGCATACTTGGACTCTAAACAACAACATAACTGTTATATTGACTACTAAGACACTTGAACGGACTGCGAACTTAAAAACCGGACCTTAATGATCTAAAAACTGAAATTCAAACGTACCATTGACACCGATGACACCGAACCATCAAATCCTTATCCAATGACCATTAAAATGTAAAACCTAAAAAAAAATTATTATTAAAACCTAAGTCTAAGTTCGTCGTCCGTCTAAGTTTAAGTCTAAAGTCAGTTATCGGAGATCTAATCGACTTTTCGTGCTCTTGGTTAAACAGATGGAACTTGAATGGGATCGTAGAGGCATGCACAACCAGCCGATGAATCTAGATACCGATGATGTGCAGTTCAAAGACATTGTGACCTGGATTAGACGCAGCCGAATCAGTTTTGCTGTGGAGAACGTCGAACCAGTGTACGTTTCACACATTGAAGATTTCTGGCGTTCTGCTCGAGTTGAAACAGTTGCAAGAGTCAAGCGTATCAAAGCAACAGTCCGAAACAGGCCTCTATTCATTATTGAAGATACAGTTCGAACAGTGCTGAGACTACGGGATGAACCAGGAACCTTCAGATTTATGGCAAAAGCAGACATTCATGAACAGTTCAGGAGGTTCGGTTACAAAGGCGAGTTTGACAAGAGGGGCGATGTTAAGAAGACACAACTGACGAGAGACTGGAGACTCATTAGTCATGTATTCATTATGTCTCTAGGTCACAGAAAGGGAGGCTACAATGCACTCAGTACTGAATGGTCGACGGCTATGATAAAGATCTGCAAAGAAGAAAAGTTCAACCTATCCGGGATGATTTTTGACTACTTGATAAAGAATGCAGAAGCTGGGTCGGGGAAATGGGCGATGTACCCCAGGTTCATTCAGATGATGATCAACACTCAGCACGAGAATCTGCCTCTCGGTGATGAATACATTTTCACCAAGGGTGCACGATTTTTCACAGAATGCAACACACCGGATTGGGAACCAATGCTTGAGCACATGTATGCGGCTCAGCGATATCCGATTGTCATAGAGATCTACAACAAGATCAATAAGAGAAAGGCAGACGCTGCTCAGGCTCGACAACAACCCACAGCTGCTCCCGCACCCGAACCATCTGCACCCACTACATCAGCTCAGCCAACTGCTGAAGAGATCGCCCAAGAAAAGGCCAGGGGCAAAAGAGTGGCATCTGAACCGGCTCGAGCAAAGCCCAGCAAGAAGAAAAGGCCAGCTGGCTTACTGCAAGAAGCGATAGAATCTTTGACACCCGAACAGATTGAAGCTGCAGAAAATGTACGAGCAGTAGCTGAATATGAAAGGGAAGCTAGAAAGAAAAGAAGACAACAGCTTCCTGAATCTGAGATCCCTCGAATGATAACACCGGATGATGTTGAGGCGCAAGTGTACATGGAACGGATTTTTGGGGAAGAACAACCAAACCAACCAGGGCCTTCTACTGCTGCAACTTCTGCTCCAGGGCCTTCCACTGCTGCCACTACAGCCCCCAAAGCTCCAACTCACCGATCTACTGAACCTTCCTCTTCAGCTCCTGCTGCACCTCGTCGAAAACCGGTGCATCAGGAACTGTACGAGAAACTGGTAAAGGAAGTAGGAAAAGCTGCGGCCAGGGAAATTTGCACGTTGAAAAGTGATGTGCACAATAACCAGGAGCTTAGAAAGAAGGTGAAAAAGCTCAAAAGCAAGAACCGAAACATGGAGAAAGTGATCAAGGATCAAAGATACCTGATTAAGTTTCAACATCAGGTTCAGGTGCAGATGTTTGACATATTTCAGGATTTGAGGCAGCAGTTAACAGGTGCTCCCAGAGCTACTTTTGACGAAACTTTTGACTTTGGAAAGTTTCTGGAGGCGGAAAAGGAGAAAGAAAAGGAGGCTGAGGCTAGTGAAGTGGACGAGGTCAGTGAAGATGAGATGCCTGACAGTTTTGTAGAGATGGGAACCGATCAAGAAGTCATCTATGAGACATCTGATGGGCACAAACTAGACCCTGAAAGAGCAGCATGGTTCCCAAGAAAGCCAATTACCATTCCTGCTTTACATCAGAACATTCATCATACCAGGTCTGCTCACCGGGAAAAGATTATCTCGTGGAAGTATGATGCTGAAAAGGGACTGTTTGCTGTGAAAAGGAGAGGGGGGGTAATCCAATACTTCAAGGGTCAGAAGGAGCTGAAGTCACTCCCCCGATGGGATATCAGGGAGCTTAGCAAGGCTCCATTCCTTAATCCCTCACTTGACGCCCAGGCTGCCATGGTTGAAGACTTTATCAGACGACAGTGTGAGACTGATTTCCCGATCCTAAAGCCGCAGAAGCCAAGAAGAAGAATATCGAAGACAAGGATCGATCCAGCTACAGGAAAAGGGATGATAACTTATGTGATTGACCCTCCTCAGGTCGTCACACGAGTTCCTATCAGATCCGAGCTTCCAGTGATGCTAAAGAACTTCAAGAAATGGTTCTATGACAGCAACACTGGTGAAGCGGTTATCAAGCTTAAAGATGATTCAGAGGCACTGAGGATTTTGGATCCGGTTGATGTGTTCGCTCTAAACTTGTCAGATCTGAATATGCTGTTCGCAAATCAGATCAATGTTGGAGCCGGGAACACACTGTTTGAGGAAGCCGTGCTTTTCAGAAGGGCAGTGGACAGGGCTATGAAACTGAAGAGAGAGCTGCTGGATATAGTTGACAGGATAAACGCAGCAGATAAAGAAAAAGAGGACAGGGAGAAGGCTGCGCATGCTGCTGCTGCTGCTACTGTTACAGAAACTGCTGATGCTGCTGCTACAGAAACTGCAGCATCAGAGGTACTTCCAGAAGAACCTGTATCAGTAGCAAATCCTGAAGGAACCACAACAGAATCTACACAAACTCCTCCAGCAGCTGAAGTAGATCCGGTCACACTGTACTTACAAGACCCCCCTGCACAGGTTGAGGGGGAGGATAGCGATGTGGTAATCGACTGAAGATTGAATACTGGTAGCTGTGGTCTAGGGGGAGTATTGTTGGGTTATTTTGAGACCACAGTTACCAGAATAGAGACTTTTGAGTGTTTATTGTAAAGCCTTATAGTTGAAGGGCTTAGAATGTAATTAACACATGTTTTTGTACACAATCCCTAGGGCTGCGCACTTATATACACGGGCCCTGCGCACTTATGCTAAGTGCGCAGGCCCAGGGTTTTCCTATATATAGACAGTGTGTGCACAGCTCTAGGTTTAGGGTTTTGGAGTTTATCTTTGTAGCACACTTTGCATACGTGCGTACTTAATCATATTCCAAGGTTATTCATCTTCAAATCAGTTATGGAATCATTATGTTATTCATTGTGTGTGTCGGGTCTTTCAACATTCATCTAGTCTTATTTGTTTCTTGGATTAATCACTTGAAACACCTAACTAATAGGTGTTTCTAAGTGATAACAATCTATTGCATTCAACAAGATCTAGTATTTTGGGACTACAAAATTTAAGTAAATACAACCTTTATTGCTTATAGTACACTGCTTATTGAAGTCATTTAGGGGGTAAAATTGTATTTCTACCTAAATATTAAATTGTTGAAATTAACTTAAACATAATTATAAAATTGATGAGGAAATTAACAATAACGTGGTGACTCTTTACATTCATAACCTCCATGTCTTTATTATGTTTGTATCAATATTATAGTACTATAAATAGTGGTCATTTATTTGGTATATAAATAATGTGGTGACTCTTCACATACATAACTTACATATCTTTCAATGTTTATAGTAAATAAATTACATCATATATTATGTATTTATATCTTCTTTTTAAATTTATGTGGTTGCAGGATGGTATGATGTGACACTTCTGCACACAAATGAATATGTAGGCTTGAAGTTTGCCAACACACCCAACCCATAACACGTTTTAACCCATTAAAGTTAGAGATACATGTAGGCTTGATGTTTATATAAGAAAAAATGGTAGATATACTTCATGAGCAACGTCATCATCTTCCTCGATGGTTTTTTTTGTTTTCTCTACTACTATAAGCTTCTAGGAATAGAATTTAAGTTTTTGATCTCATGAAGTCACCAATTTTTTAAATATCCAAAAGAAGACAAGTTCTTATCGGTTGATTTGGTAGTTTTAACTATATTGATTACTAATTTGTTTGGTCCAATATATTTGTTACGGTGCTTGTCAAACTAACATAAAATGAGAGTATCTATGCAAATCATTGACTCCGTTGCATCTCGCGGGTGCCCTAAAATAATAGAAATATGTTGCACACTACAAACTGCATTTTAGTAATTATATCACCTCCACTACAAGCTTATGGTAATTAAGAGATACAACGCCACTTAACTAAGCTAAGCACCGCTCTACGATGACATACTTATCTACCTTCGAGATACATAAAAGGGTCCCACCGAAGGATATGGGCCAATCTAAGGGTGTGTAAGGAATAGTACAACCTATTGCGATGTAACCATTTAAAATATTCAGAAGATATACTTATGAGTTTCAGTTTTTAATAACATATATTTTATACATCGTTGTTTTCTACTTCATCATAACGAATAACCAACAAACACGATGCACGAGGGGCAAAATAGATGCACCCGTTGCAACGCGCGGGTATTCCTACTAGTATATATATATATATATATATATATATATATATATATATATATATATATATATATATATATATGCTAAATATTTATAGAAAACCCTTCAAATTGAGAAAACTTTAGCAAACTCAATGTATGGCTTAGGATTGTCCACATCACACAATAACAAAGTTTTATTTTATTAGCCAAGAGATAATTATGTCATTTTACTTTTATAAACATTGACCCATATCACACCTTTTCCTGATGTTGATGTTGTACTTGGAAAGAAAAAGCACAATTCTAATAAACTCACCAAACACCTTCTTCTCCATAATCAAACTTCATTTAACAAACATCTTCCATTCCCTCTCATCACCACCACACAAAAATCTCCTCAGCACCTAAACCCCAACATCACCACCACCCAACATCTGCCAACCACAACCTCCGATCATAGAACCCTCATCCAAAATCCTAAACACTTATAACAACAACAACAAGAAAGAAGACAACCAACCATCCACGTCATCATCTTCGTTAGCATCCTCGTCGTCATCATCTTCTAGTGAGTAAATTTGCTTGGTATCGATAATGAAGAGTATAACAATACTTAGACTTTTAGCCCCTTTCTTGTTCCTGGTAATTCGTTTTATTATGTTTTTAAATTTTATACATGGGTTTTTGTTAAAAGTTTTGATCTTGATGCATCTAAAGAAGTGTTGGTATTTAATATTTAGCATTTATTTAGTGTTAATAATTTTTGATGATTACTTAGTTGGTGTAACTATATTTATATTATGATACAGTTATGATGCTAAATTGGCACGAATTCTATGAAATAATATAAAAAAACCATTGGATTTATTTATATTGTGTTCGTTTGGTCTCGTTCCATATTTGCTTAGATCGTAATGTCATTGAGTTTAACTATTGAGTAAAATAGGAAACATGTGTTAACAAAAGGTGGGATACATGTGTTTTTTTAAGGATTTGGGAGTTTTTCAGGGGATGTGGATTTGGTGAGTGAATTTGGTTTTGGATTATTTGGGATTATTTGTGTTTTTTTATGTAGGTACATGTTAAAAAGACAAGGTCATATTTCTTAAAATCAGCATTCTTTTGATACACAGACAGGGCGGCTCTCATGTTACTATCGATTACACCATCCAACACCTGCATACACGGCATGAGAGACTTTAACATACTACGAGTGGCCCCCACATTACCAATGCTTCTAAACAAAAGCTCACTGCATTTGTGGGTAGATGTCATTAACATAAGTTAAGAATTTTGTTAGACGTCATTAACATTCTATAGCTTAAATGTTATCAACAAAATAACCAAGATAACGACTTACTTAGTAACACAAGTAACAAACCTGTACACTCGCCTCGCCAGCCCCATCTTTCTATAAAACAAGTAACAAACCTGCAAATTAACACAGGTTAGCAAAATTATTAACACATGTATATTAGTAATGTTAACACATGATAACTCAAACACAATGTACAGCAAAATTATTAACACATGATAAATCAAACACAATGTACAATATTTTAAGATACTAGACAAAAATAGTTTCGTTACTCTCCTATTTTTACCCAAGATAACGACTTACTTAGTAACACAAGTAACAAACCTGTACACTCGCCTCCCCACCCCTATCTTTCTATAAAACAAGTAACAAACCTGTACACTCGCCTCTCCAGCCCCATCTTTCTATAAAACAAGTAACAAACCTGCAAACTAACACAGGTTAGCAACATTATTAACACATGTTTATCAGTAAATGGAAACACATGATAAATCAAACACAATGTACAGCAAAATTATTAACACATGTTTATCAGCAAAAGTATTAACACGTGATAAATCAAACACAATGTACATCATTTTAAGATACTAGACAACAATAGTTTCATTACTTTCCTATTTTTACCCTTCAGTTTTAGTACATACCTAGAGCACGTTTGGCCTCTTCCAAAGTTTAACATATGTTGTCATCTGACCCTACCGTTCGGCTCGTGAGGTCATCCGATAGAATAATAACACTCTTAGCAGATCTTTCCTTTTTCTTTCGTCTGTAACAACAACATAATCACCACAATATGGCCAGAGCGTAACTTTTTCCTGTTTTGCCAAAATGCCATTCATACTCTTATTTTAATAATAAAAAAAACCAAAAATAAATTCACACCCACCAAAGGTATTTTCTTTGCAAATCATATATGTAGAATTTAATAAAAAATATATGATACAAATTACTTACATCACCGATGCTGGTAATGGAGGGTTGGTTAGTGAGAGGAAACAAGTTTTTTTAGATCTACAACCATAAGGGTTCAGATCTAGAAGTAAGTTTTTATCGATTCCCTCATCCCCTATCTCTCTCCCTCTTCCCCTTCTATTTCTCTCTCGCGTCACTCCTCCGTCGTGACCACCATCACACCAGCTCCGGGTCAGGAAGCATCTAGTCCAAGAGGTGCTATTACACTTGCGATTAAGCCATTTCTTGGAGGTTTTCACACCATTTTATTGGTTGGTATAATTGTGGTGATGAAGTATATAAGATTCATGATGTTAATGATATGAAAAAGAGAGGGGAGAAAGAGAATTAGAGGTTAAGATTGGTTTGAGAAGAAATAGGTGAGAAGAGAGAGATGATGGATGGGATCTCTGACTTGATTAGAAAGAAGAGAGATGAGAAACATTGATTTCCACTATTACCCTTATTTGTACCTTTTATTAATATAATACCAATTATTTAATACAAAATGTCCATCTTTAAATCTTAATTATTGATTAATGTAGATCAATGGCTCACATTGGGTTTACAAGGTTTTTTCAAATTTATAGGGTTTTCTATGAATCCCTATATATATATATATATATATATATATATATATATAGGGTGGGGTTAACATACAAAGAATGTGTTTTGTAAGAAGGGTGAGAAATAAAAATGGCCATTGGATCAATTTAATTGATGAATGAGATTAAAGAAGTGTCATTTTTGTAAATTATGTTATAAATTAATTAATAAGAAGAGTCTTGTGGGGTATAATTGTCAAGACACAAAAAAAAAAAAACAATTAACCACCTCCTTAATTAAAGGAGCCTTCCATAAATATCTCTCTCTTTTCAATCATATCTCTCTAAAATCATATTTCTATCTCCTCTCTCCCTTGATCAAAGAAAATTACGATGGCGTTTGATTTTTTTTTTTTTTTTTTGTCGTTGAATCCATAGCTACGTTATTAGGGACAATTCTATATTAAAAGATGTTGGGATTAAGGATATGATGTGGAGTCGTTGACCCCACCATTGGAAGTCAAAGATAACATTCCACTAGGCACTAGCCCAAAAATCGAATGATGTGAAGGTGTTATTTCCTTCTTTTTTTTTTTTTTTTTTTTTTGAGATTTGAGTATTTTAGAATGAAATTTGTATGGAGCTTTCTTTGTTTTTTTTTTTTTTTTTTTTTTTTGATTGGCGAACAATTGTGTGGCAACCACCCTTGCGGGGCGCCGTGTCCAAGAATCAACTACTCGACCTCCAGCAGCCCCCGCCTTCTCCTGATGCGCGGAAACCCGAGCCCCACCCGCCCGAAGGCACGACAGTGTTATAGAACTCGGTAAAACTTCGCCGCCTGTCAGATTCGAACCGGCGCCACCCGTATTCGATCTTCACCCGGATACCAATCCATAAATGTTGGAAGTGGGGATTGAACCTTTGATCACATAGGTGAAACAAAAGCCACTCCACCACTATGGATGGATATATGGAGCTTTGTTATATCGTACCCATTTTTAAGATTATGTACTCAAAACATCTTAATTGGATGTGTAGTCAGTGTGTTTGTGTTCTACATGAGATTAAAACACAATGGGTTTAAATCTCTTCATTAAGGGTTTCTCTTTATGTTTGTTAGTAAAAGTTAATATTGTTTTTGATTGTGTGTTTTATGTTAATTGAAAGTTAGTATTTTAAGGGAAAGTTCTTATTGTTCTTGATTGTGTGTTTTATATGTAATCATTAGTGTATAGAACATTCAGTTGTGTGTTTTATGCTTAAAGTTAACTAGCAAAACACAATGAAGAATCAATGTCACTTTTGTCTAGTAAAACACATCACTGAAAACGTATAGAACACTCGGTTGTGTGTTTTGTTTTTAAAGTTAACTGATAAAACACAATGAAGAATCAATGTCACTTTTGTCTAGCAAAACACATCACTAAAACTAGTTTTTTGAAACTCGTCTGATAACACACTTATTGATATTTTTTAAGTGTGATAAAGATTTGATTAAATCCCTAAATACTCTCCACAATTAAAACCATCAAAAATAAAAAATAAATGATACATGTAAAACATTTGACTAAAATACTCCATTGCCACATGTCAGCATGAGAATGTTTCTTACCCTTCTCACAATTTTCACCTTTTGTACCGGAACCCTTATCTATATATATATATATAGGGTAGGGTTCAAATAGGAACCATACCTTAAGTAGAAACCATAGGAACCAATCTTAGCCATTGATCTCTAATGGCATGATTATAAATAAGTAAAACATTAATTAATTCTTTATTTAAATCAAAGGGTATTATTGACTTTTGTTATATGATTATTAAATGGTTATTATGTATCATTGTAACTGACTACTATTCCAAAATAGAAAGTTAATTAATTAATTAATTAGATTATATCTTTAATTAATTATATATAAATATATATATTCAGTTATTAAATACTTTTTTACAGACGTTTTTTTTTTATTTTGTTTTTAATTCAATTCTTTTGTATACACGTGTATACAATGTAAATCAATTTCTTTTTTTTTCATTCATCATCATTATCGACATATATACACAGGTGTACATCAGTTTCTTTTTTGTTTTTTTTTCATTTATCATTATTATCATTGACACAGATATACATTGATGTATATCAGTTTCTTTTTTTTTCTGTCATTCATCATCATAAACAACAACACAGATATACATTGGTGTATATCAGTTACTATTTTTTCTTTCATTCATCATCATCTATACTATATTAATAAGCATATAGGAAGGGCAGAAATGGTCATTTGCCACTTTTAAGAGATGTACAAGCCTTCAAAGCATGTACTAGCCCTTAATGCAAAGGAAAAATCTGATTTTGATTTAGGGTTTCTCTATGCGAAAACATCATCATGTATCCGCCCCCATATCTCCAGTACAGGCGATTCAAGATCCTAGGGTTTTCTCCAACCCAATTCAATATCTAGGCTTTTCTCCAAGCCGATTCAAGATCTAGGCTTTTCTCAATGGAACCAGATCGATGAATCTCTCTCAATCCAACAGCAGATCCACTGGTTTTGACCTCTCGGTATCGTTTTTCGTTAATCTATATCCCGTTTTTTGTTTTTTATTTGTGTCAGACGTGTGTAATACTTTCATATTTGTTTGTTTTTTCTTTTTTGTTATTAGAGTCAGATTTGCAAGAATGGATACAACAGGGGTGAGAACCAGAATAGATAGAACCGGGGCAAGAACTAGGGCTTGTAGTTGCAGGTACTGGTTTATCAGACTTTGTGTTTTACGGTTTGATTTTTGACGTTTTTGAGGGTTTTTTCTGTGTTTTTGTTTTATCAACGTGATTCTGTTCGAATATGTGTTTATGGTTTTCATAATTGGAATCTTTTTTATGGTTTGTTGGCTTGATGGTTCTTGATTAGGGCTGGAAAAGGGTCTTTGATGATGCAAGTGTAATTAACTCTGTGAGCTCTTAAGAATTGGGAGCTCAAGAATCATTTAGCCTAAAGCTTTCTTAACCAAGTATAAACATTTTGTGTGTAATTCGATCTGTATTATTGCAACTTCTTTACGCCTCTCTATTATACATATAAAGCTTTTGCATGATGTTCTGGTTACCAACAAACGTGCTAAATCTTTCAATATAATCGTTTGGTTACCAACTAGGGTTTCATGTTTTGATTGAATTTGAGTTTTTAAGACTTAATTGTATATAGCTCCCATCTTCCTTTCTCCACTTGTATAAAATACAAATGCAAAAGCTTTAAACCCATTTTGTATTTTCAACATTATTTTTATAATACAGATTGAACCAGATGTATAAGTGTAGAACTGGGAATATTATTGATTCTGAAAATGATAGTGGTTTAAGTTTATAATTTAAAACAATAAAAAAAAATGATGCATAGAGATGGGTCTCTTTTCGTCTCTTTTATGCTGAAAAGGCATCTTTAATGTTTATTATTTTGCAGGAAACGCTTTACATGGTTTAAGAAGCAAGTTTTCTAACCCCAAAAATGTGTTGCAGAGCTGGGATCCAACACTGGTAAATCCTTGTACATGGTTCCATGTTACATGTGACTTTTTACAGCCATGTTATTGGCTTGTAAGATTCTTGATAACCCATTTTTTTTAATTTCAAGATTATTGATTGGTTACTGTTTTATTATTGGATTTCAGGGATTTGGGTAATTCTAATATTTTTGGGGCTTTGGGTCCTGAGGTTGGTGAACTTAAAGATCTTCATTACTTGTACTTTCTCAAAATATATGATCTGTTTTTTATATATATTTTTCTTGTGTGTATCTGTCTTTTGTATTGTCTTTTCTGGGTTTTGTATTGTTTTTTCATCATAAGTTTACAATTACATGTCATTGTTTGTTAAAATTTGTGGCATTTTACTTATATAAACCATTTCATTTGCATCTAAAACTATACTTTACTGGATCCATTTTGACGTGGTCAACTTTGGCTCACCAACACAAGCGTTTGCTATGTCACAAGGGAGGGAGATTTTTCTTCTTATTCAATGTGTTTGTTATTTCTCCACATGATGCACCCATGGTTAAGTGTAAAACGATGGTAAAAATATTATATTTTAACCTTATATTGACATCTTTACAATTTTTAGTGGTAAAACTTTAAATGGCTGAACATATAGTTTTTTTTTAATGGCTGGACTTCTTTATCGTTCTAATTTCTTAATTTATCACCATCTGTTCTTGGTCTGATTTTTAAGTTATGAATCAGGTTATTTCGAAAGATAAAAAAGTAATGACCTAAGGGGCCCGAATTTAGAGTCTTGGGGCGATTAAAAGTCTTGAGCCGGTCCTGCACCCTTTTTCGGCTAGGACTGGCGGTAATTTTGAACAAACTTATTCGACTGGGACTGACTATAAATTTGACCCGGATAATTTTCAGTTGTTACAAGTTTACTGTCAATGCTTGGATTGTATTAGGTTTGATAAAGAGCTTTCACTTTTTTATTATATCTAGAACTTTTAAAGTAAAAGTGTTTACTGTTTTTGTCATATTAATATCTAATTGGCCATACACTAACTTGTTTGAGTTTTGTTTTGTTTCGGTAAATGATTGAATTTGTTATTTGGCCAAAGAAATTATCAGTCTCATTCATTCTTGCAGCACTGTCTGCTGACTTGTTTTTGTCATCAATTTTTATTTTTGAAATATTGCTTTGATGTTATCTTGAGTTCTTATTTGTATATGCAAACTTATTGCCGTTGGATGATTTAGTTGAATTCGAGAGTATGTGCATCCATGTTGAAAGTTATTTGGTTCATGATTCAGTTTTTTATGCTGTGATGTTGATAAAGTCGAGTGAAAATTATTTGTTAAAAATTGGGTTGTTTGAGGTTTTGTTTTTGTTTGTATAGCTAAAATAAGGCTCCATGTAAAATTGTTTCTTTTTCTTTATACTTTGATTGAAAAAACTATTATGTAAATTGGATCGTATGATATTTAATTTTTTGGTTTCGTTGCTGAAGGTGTTAATGGTGCTACTCTCAAAAGTTTAATGAAAATTAATCTGCCGATGTTGATCAAGTTGTTCACAGAAAATGTTATTATGCGCTTTCAAAAGGTTTAAAGATACTAAAGACCCATCTTTTGAAAGGATAATAAACATACTGGTACTTCAGATCAACACACTTTCCTGTGTCTGCAGGTATTCAGATCAGCGCCTATGTGATGTATTTATAATGTTTTTTCTCATTTATTTATTATCTTATTATTAAAAAAAAAGAGCATGTGTTTTGATAAAAGAATCAATCATTGTATGCAAATCTTCACTGAATTCTTTGAATTTAATCAAAAACTTGAGGGATTATATGTTTTGGAGTACCTCTTTCAACTTGATGATTTTGCAGAAATGTATTCATAAGTTTATTTTATTTTTTCTATTTCTATTGCTATTTTATTTATTAAAAAGTAAAAAAGAACATGGTTCTTATTAAGAGAATCAATCTTTGTATGCAAATCTTCATGGGTTTCTTTTAATTCAAATGGGTTGAAAGTCCGCATGAAGTCTATTTTAATATATGTCAACTATTCGTTTTGCTTGTTCTTTGCTGCATATGCCTATTAATGATAGTTGACATCTAGATTTAGAAGTATGATACAAGTTTCGGATTTTTTGCGTTAACATAACATAAGCATGTAGTAATAATCTCATTTACAGTAATAAGTTGATGAATCAAAGTTATCAAACTGTTAATCGGACTATGTATTTTTTATATATACATATATTTTCTAATATTTTACTTATTTGACCCATTCAGAGATGTAACATAATCCAGATTAACTTATTTGCAAGTTAATAAATTATTCTTGTCTTTTTAACTCTTTGCAGCTCATCTTGACACCAGCCCATTTGACAATTGTGATGGAATATGCTTCTGGTGGGGAACTTTTGACCGAATTTGCAATGCAGGACGATTCGGTGAGAAGGTGGTTCTTTTGTTAATATCTAGAGGTGTTAATTGTTCTTTCTTTCATGCAAATGCTTACTTTTGTCCATCGTTGAAGGCCCTATTCTTCTTTCAACAACTCATAAGGTTGTCTTCAATTTGTTATATTGAAGTTGTAATGGCAGGTGAACATTCTTATTTTTATCTTTCAAGGTTGCACACAACGGATTTTTGGTTGTTTGATGCTAGAAGTCAACCCTCTTCAAGAATTTCGGTAGCTTCTGGCCGCTCTGGTAGTGCTGTTATGTTGGCTCTCATAATTGCTATTCGCAGTCTATTTTGGTAGAAGTATGTAATATGAATACCTATGGCTTTTTTTTTTTTTTTTTGGATTGTGATACCCAGAGGTATCCTACAGCTTAAACGTTCATTGAAGTTATTTTTAGGTGTCTTAGGTTGAGTAGTAGCTTTATGTTCCTGGGTATATTGAATTGTTTGGCTGTTAGATAATTTGTATTTTAAAATAAACATTAAACTGATTATTTTATAATATTCAAGAGAAGCATCGATCAAATGCAATATCTGAATGTATCAAC
The DNA here is from genome assembly GCA_028751855.1 of Ambrosia trifida. Classification (NCBI taxonomy): domain Eukaryota; kingdom Viridiplantae; phylum Streptophyta; class Magnoliopsida; order Asterales; family Asteraceae; genus Ambrosia; species Ambrosia trifida. The sequence goes on along the minus strand of CM054123.1, from coordinate 159,505,724 downwards.
ATGCCTCTCATTAGAGTATAAAGAGTGGAGGGATGAAGCGTCATGTGGCATTTGTGAGACCCATGTGTGAAGGGTGAAAATTGTGGGGTCCGAAAGGGAGGAGGGGGAAGGTGAAAGGAATATTATTATTATTATTATTTAAATTGTGTTTTAGATTTAAAAAAAAAAGAAGCCAATCAAGTCCCTCCACCTCACCTCCAACCCTTGCCCCACGCCTGTGAAGCTTTCCCCGCCCAAACCTCCCCCCCCCCCCTGTAGGGGTGCTGTTCCCGCTGGTGAACCCCCTCCCGCCCCACTCCTATCAGTCTTAAAGAGAGGAATATAGCTAACCTTTTTTTTCCTTTTTATCATGTTGTCAGTTGATTGACCTTTTTTACCAACCAATTTATATAACTTATAGAAATAATCATGATCAATCTTCTATTGTAAAAACACAATATGATCAACCTTTTTTTTCCGAACGACAAACTTCTTTCTTATTTATCACCTACAAATATATACATCTTCTATAAGCAAGATGCTCTTAAGAAGCAGACAGGATTACATCACCCAGAAAAACATAATCACAACAATGTAAAGTTTACAAATCAAATACTCTCCATCTATCCCAGTGCTACGAATAATGCTTTGCTCACCCTCGAACCCATATGAAAGATAGTGTTTTAATATATTCCAGCATTTGATCTAACACCACTCTTTTCCCATTCAAAATTTTGTTGTTTCTGCCTTTCCACACACCGATGCCACGAACAAGAAAAATAACAAGCGTACGATACAATATATCACGAGAGGATTCGTAAACTTACGAAAAATGAGTAACGCCTTGTAAATTGCTGCCGCCGCATCGCGCGGGTTTCCACCTAGTCAACACATATATACATTGGTGTATATCCGTTTTTTCCTAGCTTATATGACTATAATTTGGACACACATATACGTTGGTGTATATCTTTGTAGAAAAATGTAAGTTAAATACATCAGTGTACACCATAAATAGATGTTTAGGTTTCTTCGTTTTTGTATATGAACAAAATATACATTGGTGTATACCTCATAAAAACCCTCTCCTTCTCCATTTACTGATTTAGGGATAATATTAAAAAAATGGATTCTACAAAACGTAATTACCACGTCAAAAAAAATGAGACGCTTTATTATTATCAAATGCCTATACACTAGTGTATATTATACGTTGGTGTATATTACGTAAAGAGAATGAGAGACATAACCGCTATAAGGATAAACAAAGCCAAATGCCTATACACAAGTGTATATAATGGTAAATTTTTATTTAGCTATATAGTTGTTGTAAGTTGAAGTGTACATTGGTGTATATCAGTTTTTTTTTTGTTCATTCATCATCATCAACACAGATATACAATGATGTACATCAGTTATACATTGATGTATATCAGTTTTTTTCTATCATTCAACATCATCAACACAGATATACATTGGTGTATATTCGTTTTTTCATTCATCATCATCACCAACACAAATATACATTGGTGTATATCAGTTTTTTTTATCATCATCATTGACACAGATATACAATGTACATTCGTTTTTTCATTTATCATCATTATCGTTGACACAAATATACATTGATGTATATCAGTTTTTTCTTTCATTTAACATCATCAACACAGATACATAATATGAAATATCGTATATACGATGTACAATGTACAAACCTATAAAACATAAATTTATGAAGTAAGTGAGTGGAAATTAAAAATTGTCTTGATTATAATCTGGTTCGTAGACCAATTATGATATGGAATTGATATGGAAGTATTACACATAAATGTATAATATGAAAAATCACATATATGATCTATAAAAATACAAAACCTGCAAAATCGTGTATGAATTAGGTTATTGAAAATAATTTTTTTTACCTTAACCTTGTACACTAGTGAGGTACGACCGTACGACACATAATAAATCAACAACATACATTATGATTTCTTGAAGATATTGAATGGTTTGAGACTAAAAAGGGTAATTAGTTACATCCAAATTGGTAACTGATATATATATGGTTAGGGTTGGGGATTTCTTAATTTTAGTTTTAATTTATGGAGAGAGATGAAAGTAAATGAAGAGATAATCAAGGAATAATTTTTTAACTTCCTATTATGCCCTTTTCATTCAAAAATAAAAGTCAATAAGATGAGTGGTCTAGATTGGTTCCTAAGTTCCTAACTAGGGTATTAGTTCCTATTTAATCTTATTCCTATATATATATATATATATATATATATATATATATATATATATATATGGTAGGGTTCCTGTAAGAAAATGGTTTTGTGTAGGAAGTGTTTTGAACCATTAGATTTAAAGATGGATGGTGGAGATTAAAAGATAGGTTGGTGTTTACAATCTAATTAATATATTAAAGAAATTAGGGTAGGATTGTCAATATGTGTTTTAAATGAAGGTATCAAGGTCATTATGAATCAAGTTTTTTACAAATCGTTTAAATACTTTTTACATTTATGGTCTCTCTCTCTCTCTCTCTCTCTCTCTTTCTCTCTCTCTCTCTCTCTCTCTCCTAATTATTATTTTCAATAATACCATTCAAAGTCAAACATTTATCTTCACAACACAAAAGCAACCATGCACTTTATTTAAAGAAAACCAATTTCTCTCTCCTGTTAGTTTTGAAACCATTCCATAATTCCTTAATTAATGCACACCAGTTTCTCTCTCATATCAGTTTTAAAACACTTCTACTGTTTTAAAACACTTCTACTGTGTTTAGTTTCAATATAAAACACTCTTGATGTTATTATAAAACACTCTTGATGATATTATAAAACACTCCTTATTAATGCATACTAGTTTCTCTTTCATTATAAAACACTCCTGACGTTATTATAAAACACTCCTGATGTTAACATTCTGCCATCACTTGAATAATCGAACAAGTGATAGAGATGGGTTATATGTTTGAAGAATCGAACAAGTTTTTGGGTATTGATCAATTTATTTGATATGAATATCTTATGATTCTTATGAAAAATAATGAATAGTTAGTTAATTTAGGATGATTAATCTTCATAAATATGTAAATGCTAGTTTCTAATTTAGTGGGTTTCTAATAAATAAAAAATGGACAAAAAGTCTATAATGCCCTTCATCTAAAGATTTAATCGGATTTGATCTAATGGTTGAAAATACTTCCTACACTTCTTACATAAAACAATTTTCCTACCGGATCCTCTATATATATATATATATATATATATATATATATAGGATAGGGATATTGTGGAAACCTATCCTTATATGGTAAACTCTGGAAACTCTGACTTCCCAATTTTTATTTTATTTTTTTGAAAAAAATAGGGCAAGTAATATACATGATTTTAAGCATTTTGGGCCAAAAAAATTAAAAAAGCGCCGAGTACTTTTTAAAAAAATAAATAAATAAACTTTCGACTAACACATGTTAAGCGAAACAAAACATGTGTTGACCATCTGTTAACCATGTGTTAACAGAAGACGTTACCGTTCGGCGCTTTTTCGATTTTTTTGGCCCAAAATGCTTAAAAAATGTATATTACATACCCTAAAATTTTCATTAAAAAAAAAAAGTCGGGAAGTTAGAGTTTACAGAGTTTACCATATAACAAGGGTTTTCTATATAACCTTATACTATATATATATATATATATATATATATATATATATATATATATATATATATTCGTTGATTGAAAGTGCTTAAAACTAACATAAATAAGGTGCATTAAAATGTCGTTAGTAGAATGAAACTTAAACTTCAGAAGTCAAACTTCATATAGAAATTGTATAATTTTATAATGAAATTAAAATGATATTAATGTAATCCGAATTAATACATGCCCAAAGTACCAAACTCTCCAAAACAACAAATGATAATTCTTGTAAACTTTGAATTCACAACAACACTATACCAGATTCCAAAAAATAAAAACAATCCAACTTTATACATCAACTAATCCAAAGTAATAAAATGAAAATTATGAAAACATATTTCTAACAACCGATGCAAAATCCATAAAAAAGAAGAACGATCGGATAGACTTAAAACACAAATAACAATATACATAACCCTAACCTACAAGTCAAAGTAAACCAATGGCTCGAAATCAACACGTGATCAGATTACAACTGATGTTAGTAACATTCTTGAATCATACATTGAATAAACGTAATGTATTCATCAATCGAATGTATGTTTCAACAAAATCAAAATTAATAGATATGAATGTTCTAAGTAGATAAAAAAAGGATGAGATCATATTACCGTTTTGATATTGATGATTGAATTATCGGAAGGCAAGACGAAAGAAAAAAGATTAATTTTTTTAGAGAAGAGAGGATGATTTTAGAGAAGTTAGGGTTGATTGAATTAATGAATGATGAAAGGGTATTTATGTATTAGATTGGGTTAAGTCTTATTTGGGTGGGTTTAAAAAAACCCAATGTATATGATTTGAGGGGATAAAGGAGGGGAAAAAAGTGAAGATACTCTCATTGAGTGACATGTGTCACCTAATGACTTTTGCCCACGTTAACACGCGGTTTACCAAGTTACAATTATTTTGAGCGGTAAGACGTAAAAAAAATACAGTAGAAATATTTTATTCATATTTAAAAGTAACGAATATACATGTTATTCAAATATCATATGCCACCTACCCCGAGAGCGCCCGGGGGTTGAAAAATCTAATATGAACTTTCTAAATAATCAACCCGTACACTTTCAAATCCAAAACATTCAAGCAAAGTCTATTCCGGTCAATCTTAAAAATAGAAACATAAAGAAAACACGAGGATCATGAGGTTTGGTGATCATTTTCAGCCGTTCGCAACATCTCTTTTGCCAAGTGGTTTCACTTGCGCTTTCTCCTTTTTGACATTCATCTCTTTCAGTTCACCTATAAATACAGACATTTATTATCAAAACAACACACATTTATATTAAGAGCACATGTTGATAAAGTCTAAGGTAAGCTTAACTAACCTTTAAGCGCATTAAAATTACTTGTGAGCTTCTGTTTGTTAAGTATTCCCATAAATTTTTTTCCTTTTGGTTTCTCCTCTAGGCCATATATGTCAATATCCTCTATAAAAACATGCAAAGATGTAAAATGTTGTTTGATTGAAAATATATTTTGCTCATAAATAATTTGATAAGTAGTTCCAAAAACACTAAAAAACAACTCATTGTTGTATCAAGACACAAATCGACAATAAGCAAACACTCCTTTATCTATTGCCGAAGAAGACCATAACACCTACAATAACCAAAAAAGATATGAAATTCTATGATATTGTTAAAATTTAGTAATATCACTTGTAGATCATCTGATCCACAATATACTTATTAGAAACAAATTAAAAGACTAATTATAGATTAGAAACCAAAGGACGCAAGTTGTTGATTAAGAGTCCAGTACCTAATAAAAATAATGATTGTGACTTTTAAATAAAAAAAACTAAACAGTTTAAACACCATTTTACTTATTTGATGAACTAAAGCATGTCTGAAAGTTTCACAGTGCATCTTCAAGTTTTTATATTTAAGAAGGAATTATGGATTGCAACATCATCCAACAAATACCCACTTTTACTACAATTTCTTTAATTTGAATGTCTAGAATTACTTACCAACAGATCCTCCTTGCTTTAGGGATGTTTTTCGCTTCAACACATTACCAGATTGCTCCCTCTGTTCATGGGCTCCCACAACAAACACACACATGCTCACTTTATTTTGGCTTCAATACACAATTATACAACAAATTGATTGTTTCCGTACCTGCTGACTGTCACATTCCGCTTAATCGCTTCAAGTATAATCTGAATTTCTGCATATTCAAAAGTCGCACTTGTTATATTCAAAATACCTTAAAAGTTTTCCAATTGTTCTTATCAGTTTTGAGTCGAAACAAACCTGCAAATGACTTGCAACGTTTTCTCACGACACCAATGTATATTTGCAGACTTGATATCCCGATGAATGATCTTAAGTTGACTTACAATGTAAATTGGATCAATATCTTAACAGTTGAAATGCCTCGATAATAGCTTCAGCAACAAACAAAAAAATACATAAGTCATGAAATGTCAGATGATTGAAGTAATGTTGCTCTGCAAACATGTAGAGTTCAATAAGTCGTTTAACAGTAGCACTATTAACAACAGATGAACAAAGTCTACATTATTTCAAGATGTAAGAAAAAGAATAAAATGTAAACATTTATTTATCATTATACATTTGAAAATAGTTATCAAATTATTGGAGGTGACTATATGATTCAAAAACTATCTTACCACTTAGCTGCTCATCAAGTGTCAAATGCTCTCTGGTCCAATCACAAGAAGCACCAAGCCGCCTTATCTGATTTGTAATGGTTCCCTCATACCTTCAGATATATCCAAACTAAATAATTAGAATCATGTGCTCATAATGACTGTCCAAACCGTACTCCCTCTGTCAGTCTGTCCCAAAAATATTTTCCACATTTCAATTTTAGTTTTTCGGAAAATAATTATCAACTTTCAATTTGCATTAATTTGGGTCAGGAGTATTAAAAAAAAGTTATATCATTATAGAAGATTCTTAAAGTGTATACTTTTTCTACAATATACAAACTCTATAAAGAACTGAAATATCCACTCACCTGACCCTCACCGTTCCACATCTCATCAGCTGCCCGTGGCGCAAGTTGAACAGTAATGTGATCTAAAATCGACTGTCGACTGTATGAAATCATAGGAAAAGAAGGTAAGTGATATTAAACAAATATAATGTATAGAAAATTTAGAAAAAAAAAAAAAAGAAAAAAAGATTCTGCACCTCAGCAACCCTTCCTTAAATTTGATCTGGTCCATTTTCATCCTCACATAACCCAATTCCCTACCAGCTCTTGGGGCAATATTTACCTGTTCAAAATAAAATTCTCACTTAAGCTAAAAGTCACTCAAATGTAAAGCAAAAATTATATAAAGTGAAACCTGATAATCATACAAACTCTATGTTGCTAAAATCAAGAAAATTCATTGCGGCATACCTTCACGAAAGCTTTACCTAAGTCCTGATGAACATATAAATTCGTTAGTGTTAATGATTAAAGAAAAATGTAACCATATCATAAAAGCTAATTATTATCACACTTATATTTACCTGAGTTTGACTTTGACTCTGTTCATTAGTTGATTCTTTTGAGGCCCATATCTGCTCCAAGTTGTAATAAACTACCCAGTTGTTGTGAGTACGGACATGATCGATCACCACCAGACAGCTTCCACCGTTGCTCACTGGTGCAACACAATCGTTATACACCTGCAACTGCCATAAAAAGTATTAAAAAACAAATCAATGTTTTAAAAATGTATTAAAATTAGTGCGATAACTTTACAAACCAATTCCACCATCAATTCCATTCTAAAACTTTCCAAACCAAGATCCATAATTCTAGCAATTATAGTTAATACATTTGACTATGCAGTTAATACATTTGACTATGACTATATGGAAAGTGTACAACTAATTGTGCTATTAACTTTCCTATAATACAATCAATCAATCTCTTACCAAAAACATCGACCCTTCCTTTTAACAGCCAAGACTTTTCAAACCACCATTTATAACAATTAATTATTATAATTATCCTTCCAAACTTTAAGCCACCAACTTAGGAAACAAATAAAATGCTAATAAATGAGACCCGAATCAATAAACAGGACCCGGACCCGAATAGCTTTCCTAAGCGGATTAATCACTAAAAAATATCCAACATTCTTTTACCTTTCATCTAATATTATGATCCTCAAGAACACCTCAAAGAACATATGAACATTCAACCTCACCCGAAAACAAACATCAACTGAGGAATGATTCTCATCATTTTCATATATCAAAGAAGCAACTTTACTAAAAGCGAAAGTCAAAAAGAACTCAAGATTAACAACTTGAAAATCAACTAAGTCATAATATTTAAATGAAAAAACACATGTCCAGCATGTGTTACAAAAAGGATGGCCACAAGCTAATCTTATCAAATGTAAATGATTCGAAGCAAATCCCACAAGGCAGCTTCAAAAGATTAAAAAAAATAAGAGCTTGAGTGTCCAACTATCGTAAATACACAAAAACTTGCACAATCAAATTCAACATATTTAACCTAACATACCTCTTTTCTAATATTGGTGGCTTAATCTCAGGCTTGTCCAACAGACCAACCGCCTTTCGAACTTCATCTTCATTAGCAAACCATGCCTCATGAACATTACTAACATTCCTGCATAGCGTCAAAACATTAATACAAAACAAAAATACCAAATTTCTTAACCAGGTGAATCATTTAGATATTACCTAACAACGATTACAGTGACGAACCCTAAAACATTAACCCTAAAACTAAAAAATTAGTAAACCTGAACAACAATACACGAAACTCAAATATTCAAAGATAAATAATCAAAATCAGTCAAAACACAGACAAAAAAAAATTTAATCGACAAACAAATCAGAAAAAAACACGAAAAAATACAGAGAAAACAGAGAGATGAAGAACGATTGATTGAAATAAAAATGGAAGAGATAAAACCTTGGAGAGGAGATGAAGAATACGGTAATGGAGCTCTGATTCGAACGATCACCTTGATTAGGGTTCTTAGCTTGGAGAGGAGGATGCAAAGGAAATTGGGATTTAGGTTATGAATTGTGTGATTTTTTTGGCTTTTATATTTTTCTTATTTTTTATTTAAAAAAAACAAAAATTTTGAAAAACCTCACATATTGCCATGTGGCTTAATGAGAGGAGGAGAGAGAATTGAACTTGCAATGTGGGAATGCCATGTATCCCACATTGCTTTTAAATATTAGATGTATAGATATAGATATGCCTATGTGGACACATGGTTCAGTAAATACTAATACTCTGAATATTAAATGTTATTAAATAAAAATAAATCTAACCATGCATTAGCTAAAAGTAAAATATTCATATAAGAATAATAAAATATGAACATAATCAATAATTGAAATAAAATTCATAAGTCGGAAAAACAACATACAATTGAAATACCATTTGAAATGTCAGATAATAAAGTTCGTTCCAAGTCACTTAAAAAAGAAATAAATTCAATATAAGTTGAACTATTAAATTAAATTTAGGTTAAAATTTAAATTTCTTTTTTTACATTGATTAATTAAAGGCGTAATAACTTATCAATTAAAGTGTCATCTTTCGATGAATGCTTAGATCGCTTAGACATATCCTGTTTATATTTGAGACAAAAAAAGTAAATAATATAATTGGAAATTAAAAAAGGTATGACAGATTAATATATTAAAAATCTAATTCAAGGCAATAATCTAATTCGATTAAAAAAAGTCAACTGCCCCAAACTTGTTGAAAAAGTTAAAATGACATTTTGAGTTATTAAACAGAATGCAAGTGAGCTCATTTTACTACATATGGCGTCAGAAAAAATGATTTATTATAGGAAGAATTGCGTGTAATATCAGCTTTATATATGCAAGTTTTATGCTGATATGCTCTTATGCATTATTATGAAGTTTGTGACACCTGGCAAATTCGGGTTAACAACGTTGTCTAGATGAAAGTCTACCTTAGCGAGTCACGCGTATATTGTACTTAACGGGGTTAGTTAAGTCGGGATATGGTTCGGGAACTATTGGTTAGTCTAGAAGATCATTGGATGTTGGTCTAGAGGTTCGTTAGATGTCGGTCCTTAACCAAGTGTACAAACGGTGACGATTTGTAGGATCGTCAGGGCATACGGAACGTACGAGTCTCGAGTCCCGGGAATTGGTGAACGAGTGTAAATATGTGTATTTACTTGTGTTATGTGTTTACAATCATTATGTGACTTGTCGGTACATGAATATACATTAACATATGTTAAAACGGGGTTTAACGCGCAAAACACACCAAAGGAACCCCTACAGGCGATTAGGAAGCCTAATCGCCCATAGGGGAGGCGAGTAGAGGGACATAGGGGCGATTAGGTCCCTACTCGTGTGATGTTAAGGGCGAGTAGGCCCAATCGCATGCTAGTTCATGCGATTAGCAGCCCTAATCGCATGAACTGCTGCACAATCGCATGTAACGTGCTGGAACGATTAGAAACGCCTATAAATACAATACTTAACCTCCTAAACTCCCTAATATCAACCCTAGTCGTCCCATAACCGCCCCAAACACTTAAACAACCTCTGGAAGGCGATTTTGATCAAAAACACAAGGTTTCAAGGTCTAATCATCATCCTTTTGCAATTCCAAGGTTTAATTCTCATCCATAATACTTTGTAAATGTTTTTAATCAATCCCTAATGGTCCAGACCTGTTCATAAACGAAAAAGCTTTCTGAAAATCGTCAATAAGAGTTATTAATCGGATTATAATTAATAAACATGCGTTATGGGTATGTATGATTAGAAAGATAGGATTTTTATGAATCTTGATGATGTTTTGATGTGTAATCATGCTAGGTCAGAATTAATATTGTTAGTATGATGATAGAGATCTCAGTAATTGAATAATAGGGTTATGATTACATGCGTTAATTGAATGTTGCATGCTATGTGTATGTGTTTGGATTTCTATGGTTGCATGCAGGACTGATTTTACGAGGATGGACGAAGGGTTTTGGGTTAAACATGTTTAGGATAGTGTTTGGGATGATATTGGGTAGTTACACACGCTCTGGATCTGATTTGGAGCGTTAAACGCGCGAAAAACCGGAACAGCAAGGTTACAGGCGATTAGCCTTTCTAATCGCGTGTATTAGGGGCGATTAGCCCCCAATCGCGTGTAATCATGGGCGAGTAGGCCCACTCGCCTGGCTGCAAGGGCGAGTAGCCCAATCGCGTGGTCCCAAGGGCGATTAGCCCTAATCGCCTGCCTTAAGGGGCGATTAGCCCTAATCACGTGACATTTAATGCGATTAGCCTCCCTAATCGCGTGTACTGCTGCTGTAAGTGTATATTAGCATACCGAGACCTGATTTGACATGTAGTAACATGCTAGGAACCCCGTAACATATCTAGTAACTTGGTAACATATATTTGGATGTATTTCGGTGATACGTGAACTATGTGCTATAACTTGTTGTGCGTTAACGTATGATAAGTGTACTTGCGTTATTGAGCGTAAACATAACACGGGGAGTCTCGGGTCACCAATGGGATGTCGAGTCTTGTACTTTGGGTCAGTTAAACAGTCACGGTATTTTTAAACGAACTTGGTTATGGTCTGGACATCTAGGGACTAATTAACCTGCGGGTTATTAGTCTAAGTACTTGTAACTGTCGTATGTTAGGTCGCCACTTTACGGGACTAGCATAGCAGCTGAGTTTACTCGGGTTAAGGAGTAAAGGAACTTAAGGTGAGTTTACGGCCCCTCTTTTAAACTGGTTTTATACTTTCGGGGGAGAAAACATGTGTTAAAACTATATTTGGTAACTACTGTCATACTATGGGTTTCTCTTGTGTACTACACGATCTTTGGAAGTCCCGGGGGAAACCATGAATGTGCGGGTTAGCACAACGGGGAAATGTGAATAGATCTATTGGGAGTGACCAACCCCGCTCGTCGGCTTGGAGGGCCGGGCGAGTGCATATTGTCTCAAACAGGAACAACAGGAACATTTGGAACTATTCGGGCACAAAACTGGTATACGTGTTAGTAATGGTTTTCCAATCGTGGTAGTAGCAAAACGTACGCCTAGCTAGCGTATACTGGTTTTCTATTTATTATAGTATGGACAGGTGGACTTGGTACTTGAACTGCAAACCTGTAAACTCACCAGCATTTTTGTGCTGACGTAAACTTTTACATGTTTTCTCAGGTCGCTAAGGTAGCACAGGGGAACTAGGGCGCACGCGTCTGCACGGCGTCTAGATAGAGTTGCATGATTTCACAAACATTGAACTTGGGTTATTTATGTTGAACTTTATTTTGATTAAGCTTCCGCTGAAAACGGGATTTTAAAACTATGTTTTGGTGTTGCATTAATTTCATTTAGACTTGTTTATTGTGATCGTTGGTTTGGATCCTGGTTTGTCATGCGCCTCGCGGTAAAACTCCGCAAGTGGATTTTTGAGGGTGTGACAGATTGGTATCAGAGCCAATGGTTATAGTGAACTAGGACTGCATGTAGAGTCTAGTCTATAGCCGAGTCGCACACACTAGACGATCACATGGTACTAAACGTTATAGTGGTTTACGTATGGTCTTGTCGGGGTGTCTCTAAATCGTTGGTCGTTCTGCGTTACATCATCCGTTCTATTTTAGGTTGGGTTACCTGTTTTCTAGGCAGTGTGGTCTGTTGGAGTAACTCGTGTGTTCTTGAGATTTGTCCAAGGCTCGGACATCTCCCTTTCGCACTCCAATAGAAACACTTGTCATGAACTACCGTAGTATTACGGTGTGTAGCTAAGAGTCTATGTTCGGTGATTTGAACTTTGAACTAGGAGAACACTTGGAGGACCATGTAGAGCGTTTTATCATTTTGGGTGCACACAAAATCATAAAACGAAATGCATGGAAGCCCTAGTGAGCTCTGGGTTTGAGGGGATAGTCCTGGATTGGATCTGGCTTTAATCCTGTGAACATTAGTGGTTATCTTTAACTGCGAAACTAAATTTTCTCGTTCTTTCTGCCAGAATCATGTCTGGAGTGCGTGGAGGACGAGGAGGTGGTCGCAATGGTGGACGTGGTGGTGGTCGCGGTGGTGCTGGTGGTCGTGGTGGAGGAATTAACCTATCACAGGCTGATCTGAACAACTTGCTCCAGGCTGCCTTTCAGTTAGGGCACAACGGTGGTGGTAAGTTGTTTTATCTGTTTTCTTTGCCTCATTGGTGAACCTTGTGTACGTTATTCGTGGTTTCTCATACGTTTCATTTCAGGTGGTCCTGTTGACCCACCCCCACCCATGTGCACCTACAAGATGTTCCGGGACTGCAAGCCCCAGGAATTCTCTGGCACCGAGGGTGCGGTCAGTTTGCTTAGGTGGTTGGAGAAAGTGGAGTCGGTATTTCTAATGTGTAATTGTCTCCCAGAAGATCGGGTGAAGTATTCGGCTGCGTTGTTTCAGGACGTGGCATTGACTTGGTGGAATGGTATCACCCAGAACATGGGGATTGGGGAGGCATATGCTATGCCATGGGAGAACTTTGTGCAGTTGCTGAAGCGGGAGTATTGCCCGAGAGAAGAGGTACAGAAGCTGGAACATGAGGTGTGGAACCTCAAGATGACTGGGTCGGAAATCGAGAAGTATACGGTTAGGAGGAATGAATTGGCGGTGCTGTGTCCCGATTTGCACGTGCCGGAGTACCGTAAGATTGAACATTATGTCTCAGGGTTGGTGCCGGAAATTGCAGGGTTAGTAGCTGCTGGGAATCATCCTACTTATGCGGAGGTAATTCGATCTGCACATAGGATGACTAATTTAAAAGTGAATGAGGGGATTTTGCCGGCGAAGGGTTCGACTGCTAAGACTCCAGAGAACAATAAGCGCAAGTGGGAAAACGACGGGAAAGGGTCTGGGTCTGCACAGCAGGGTAAAAAGTTTGATAATGGGGGTTCATCGTCTTCGGGTAATAAGCAGGGTGGTTATGCGGGAAAACTGCCCAAATGCAACAAGTGTGGACGCCATCACCAAGGGAACTGCGACAGTAACCGTTGTCACCGCTGCCAGCGAACAGGCCACTATGCTAAAGACTGTCGGGTTACACTTCCATCGACTCAGGCTCCGACTAACAGCTCAGCTCCGACTACTCAGGGGATTACAGGGAAACAAGGGTGCTACAACTGCGGTGACACTGGGCATTACAAGAAGGATTGCCCAAAACTGAAACAGGGTGGAAACAACGGGAATGGCAACAACGGGGGCGGCGGCAGAAATGCACGTGCCTTCGTCATTGGAGCTGCTGAGGCTAGGCAGGACCCTGATACAGTCACCGGTACGTTTCTTCTCAATAATCATTCTGTTAGCGTGTTATTTGATTCTGGTGCCGACAAGAGTTTTGTATCCATGGACGTTAGTCGACTGCTAGATGTAGTACCTGTACCATTAGAGACCAAGTATATTATTGAGTTGGCTGACGGTAAAACGATTGAAGCTACTAGTGTTCTTCGGGAGTGTCAGTTAGAGTTGTCGGGTTTATCGTTCCCCATCGATCTTATGCCGGTACCATTGGGTAGTTTTGACGTTGTAGTAGGAATGGATTGGTTATCTTTGTATCGTGCGGAGATCGTCTGTTACGATAAGGTTATTCGGATTCCTCTCCCTGATGGAGAATTTCTTTCTGTATACGGTATCAAGGGTGGTGTTTCACTAAACATCATCTCTAGCATGAAAGCCCTTAAGTGTCTTCGAAAGGGTTATCCAGCTGTATTGGCGCTTTTATCTATTTCCACTAGTGATGAGAAGAAGATTGACGACATTCCGGTGGTACGTGAGTTTTCTGATGTTTTTCCCGATGATTTATCTGGTCTTCCTCCTCATCGTCAAGTCGAGTTCGGTATTGATCTTGTACCGGGGGCTGCTCCTATTGCTCGGGCCCCCTACCGTCTTGCACCTCCCGAGATGCAGGAATTGTCTAGCCAGTTACAGGAACTCTTGGACAAGGGTTTCATCCGACCAAGTTCTTCCCCTTGGGGAGCCCCAATTTTATTTGTCAAGAAGAAGGATGGGAGTTTCCGATTGTGTGTAGACTACAGAGAGCTGAACAAGTTGACCATTAAGAACCGTTATCCTCTTCCACGTATCGACGATCTATTCGACCAGCTTCAGGGTTCTAGTTATTATTCCAAGATCGATTTGAGATCCGGTTATCACCAGCTGCGCGTCAGGGAGGCTGACGTTGCAAAGACTGCTTTTCGAACACGTTATGGCCATTTTGAATTCTTGGTCATGCCTTTCGGTCTCACGAACGCACCGGCGGTTTTCATGGACTTGATGAACCGCGTCTGTAAACCGTATCTGGACAAGTTTGTCATTGTGTTTATCGATGACATTCTGATCTACTCCAAGAACGAGACTGAACACGGGGAACATCTGCGGTTAGTTTTGGAACTTTTACGACGGGAGCAACTTTACGCCAAGTTCTCAAAGTGTGACTTTTGGTTACGCGAAGTTCAATTCCTAGGACATGTGGTTAATGAACTAGGAATTCATGTCGATCCTGCTAAAATCGAAGCGATCAAGGACTGGGGAGCACCAAAGACGCCAACTGAGGTGCGGCAATTCCTAGGCCTTGCGGGCTATTATCGTCGTTTTATTCAGGGGTTCTCGAAGATTGCTCAACCCCTCACCACTCTCACTCAGAAGGATAGGAAGTTCGACTGGGGTGAATCACAAGAGTCCGCGTTTGAGGAACTGAAGTCTAAACTGTGTTCTGCTCCTATTCTGTCTTTACCTGAGGGTCCTGATGATTTTGTCGTTTACTGTGACGCTTCCATTCATGGACTCGGTTGCGTGTTGATGCAACGCGAGAAAGTGATTGCGTATGCTTCTCGTCAACTCAAAGTGCACGAGAAGAACTACACAACTCATGACTTGGAGTTGGGTGCTGTGGTATTCGCGTTGAAAATTTGGAGACATTACTTGTACGGTACCAAATGCACCATCTACACCGATCACAAGAGTCTCCAACACATTTTCGACCAACAACACTTGAACATACGGCAGCGCCGTTGGATCGAACTTTTGAACGATTATGATTGTGCTATTAAGTACCATCCTGGCAAGGCGAATGTTGTAGCAGACGCCTTGAGCAGGAAGGAATCTTCTAAACCTCGTCGCGTTCGGGCACTGCAGCTCACTATCCATTCTTCGTTACCTGATCAACTCCGTTCTGCCCAATTGGAAGCTTTGAAGGAGGAAAACCTTAAAGCTGAAACTATGCACGGTGCCGACAAGCACCTAGAGCGAAGGCCTGATGGCCTGCACTATTTCGCAGAACGCATATGGGTTCCTTTATTCGGGGGACTACGGGAGCTTGTTCTTGATGAGGCTCATAAGTCCCGGTATTCTATTCATCCTGGTTCGGATAAGATGTACCAAGATCTAAAGGTGCTTTACTGGTGGCCAAACATGAGGTCGGACATAGCCTCATACGTGAGCAAATGCTTGACCTGTGCTAAGGTCAAAGTGGAATACCAGAAACCGTCGGGTCTCCTGCAACAACCTGAAATTCCGGAATGGAAATGGGAACGGATTACTATGGATTTTGTCACACAACTTCCTAAGTCACCAAGCGGGAACGACAAGATATGGGTGATTGTCGATCGGTTAACGAAATCAGCCCATTTTCTTGCTATTAAGGAGACCGACACCATGGATCGTTTGGCTCGTCTCTACTTGAAAGAAGTTGTTTCTAAGCACGGGGTACCTGTTTCTATTATCTCGGATCGCGATTCTCGCTTTACTTCTCACTTCTGGAAGTCTTTGCACAAGGCTTTGGGTACCCAACTAGACATGAGTACGGCTTACCATCCACAGACTGACGGTCAGAGTGAGCGTACGATTCAAACTTTAGAAGACATGCTGCGGGCATGTGTGATCGATTTTGGCAAGGGTTGGGAAGCTCATCTGCCGTTGGTAGAATTCTCGTACAATAACAGTTATCACACGAGCATCAAGGCTGCCCCGTTCGAGGCACTGTACGGACGGAAATGCCGCTCTCCTCTTTGTTGGGCTGAGGTGGGTGAGAGTCAACTCACTGGGCCCGAACTAGTGTACGAAACCTCGGAAAAGATCGTACAGATTCGTAATCGGTTGGCGGCGGCACGGGACCGGCAAAAGAGTTATGCCGATCAGCGTCGCAAACCACTGGAATTCCAAGTTAACGACAAGGTGCTTCTGAAAGTTTCTCCGTGGAAGGGCGTCATACGCTTTGGGAAGCGTGGCAAACTCAATCCGCGATATGTCGGCCCATTTACGATCCTGGAACGGATTGGGCCGGTGGCATATCGACTTGATCTACCGACGGAGCTCGGTAACGTACATAACGTCTTTCACGTGTCAAACTTGAAGAAGTGCCTGACTGACGAGTCTCTCATCGTTCCACTGGAAGAGATCAAGGTTGATGATCGTCTTCGGATTGTGGAAGAACCTGTAGAGATCCTTGATTACAAGATTCGTAGCTTACGTCACAGCAAGATTCGTATCGTTAAGGTTCGATGGAACTCGGACCGGGGACCGGAATATACATGGGAACGGGAGGATCAGATGAAGTTTAAGTATCCTCATCTCTTCCCTAAGGAAGCGTTCGAGTCAAGACATGTCTCATCGGCAGCTGAATGAATCTCGGGTCGAGATTCCTTTTAACGTGGGGATGATGTGACAACTCGGGTAAATCTCTCATTTAGTTTCTATCTTTTGCTTGTTTCTTTCGTTGTTCTTTCTGTACTTGTACAAATTTTCGGGACGAAAATTCTTTTAACGTGGGGATGATGTGACACCTGGCAAATTCGGGTTAACAACGTTGTCTAGATGAAAGTCTACCTTAGCGAGTCACGCGTATATTGTACTTAACGGGGTTAGTTAAGTCGGGATATGGTTCGGGAACTATTGGTTAGTCTAGAAGATCATTGGATGTTGGTCTAGAGGTTCGTTAGATGTCGGTCCTTAACCAAGTGTACAAACGGTGACGATTTGTAGGATCGTCAGGGCATACGGAACGTACGAGTCTCGAGTCCCGGGAATTGGTGAACGAGTGTAAATATGTGTATTTACTTGTGTTATGTGTTTACAATCATTATGTGACTTGTCGGTACATGAATATACATTAACATATGTTAAAACGGGGTTTAACGCGCAAAACACACCAAAGGAACCCCTACAGGCGATTAGGAAGCCTAATCGCCCATAGGGGAGGCGAGTAGAGGGACATAGGGGCGATTAGGTCCCTACTCGTGTGATGTTAAGGGCGAGTAGGCCCAATCGCATGCTAGTTCATGCGATTAGCAGCCCTAATCGCATGAACTGCTGCACAATCGCATGTAACGTGCTGGAACGATTAGAAACGCCTATAAATACAATACTTAACCTCCTAAACTCCCTAATATCAACCCTAGTCGTCCCATAACCGCCCCAAACACTTAAACAACCTCTGGAAGGCGATTTTGATCAAAAACACAAGGTTTCAAGGTCTAATCATCATCCTTTTGCAATTCCAAGGTTTAATTCTCATCCATAATACTTTGTAAATGTTTTTAATCAATCCCTAATGGTCCAGACCTGTTCATAAACGAAAAAGCTTTCTGAAAATCGTCAATAAGAGTTATTAATCGGATTATAATTAATAAACATGCGTTATGGGTATGTATGATTAGAAAGATAGGATTTTTATGAATCTTGATGATGTTTTGATGTGTAATCATGCTAGGTCAGAATTAATATTGTTAGTATGATGATAGAGATCTCAGTAATTGAATAATAGGGTTATGATTACATGCGTTAATTGAATGTTGCATGCTATGTGTATGTGTTTGGATTTCTATGGTTGCATGCAGGACTGATTTTACGAGGATGGACGAAGGGTTTTGGGTTAAACATGTTTAGGATAGTGTTTGGGATGATATTGGGTAGTTACACACGCTCTGGATCTGATTTGGAGCGTTAAACGCGCGAAAAACCGGAACAGCAAGGTTACAGGCGATTAGCCTTTCTAATCGCGTGTATTAGGGGCGATTAGCCCCCAATCGCGTGTAATCATGGGCGAGTAGGCCCACTCGCCTGGCTGCAAGGGCGAGTAGCCCAATCGCGTGGTCCCAAGGGCGATTAGCCCTAATCGCCTGCCTTAAGGGGCGATTAGCCCTAATCACGTGACATTTAATGCGATTAGCCTCCCTAATCGCGTGTACTGCTGCTGTAAGTGTATATTAGCATACCGAGACCTGATTTGACATGTAGTAACATGCTAGGAACCCCGTAACATATCTAGTAACTTGGTAACATATATTTGGATGTATTTCGGTGATACGTGAACTATGTGCTATAACTTGTTGTGCGTTAACGTATGATAAGTGTACTTGCGTTATTGAGCGTAAACATAACACGGGGAGTCTCGGGTCACCAATGGGATGTCGAGTCTTGTACTTTGGGTCAGTTAAACAGTCACGGTATTTTTAAACGAACTTGGTTATGGTCTGGACATCTAGGGACTAATTAACCTGCGGGTTATTAGTCTAAGTACTTGTAACTGTCGTATGTTAGGTCGCCACTTTACGGGACTAGCATAGCAGCTGAGTTTACTCGGGTTAAGGAGTAAAGGAACTTAAGGTGAGTTTACGGCCCCTCTTTTAAACTGGTTTTATACTTTCGGGGGAGAAAACATGTGTTAAAACTATATTTGGTAACTACTGTCATACTATGGGTTTCTCTTGTGTACTACACGATCTTTGGAAGTCCCGGGGGAAACCATGAATGTGCGGGTTAGCACAACGGGGAAATGTGAATAGATCTATTGGGAGTGACCAACCCCGCTCGTCGGCTTGGAGGGCCGGGCGAGTGCATATTGTCTCAAACAGGAACAACAGGAACATTTGGAACTATTCGGGCACAAAACTGGTATACGTGTTAGTAATGGTTTTCCAATCGTGGTAGTAGCAAAACGTACGCCTAGCTAGCGTATACTGGTTTTCTATTTATTATAGTATGGACAGGTGGACTTGGTACTTGAACTGCAAACCTGTAAACTCACCAGCATTTTTGTGCTGACGTAAACTTTTACATGTTTTCTCAGGTCGCTAAGGTAGCACAGGGGAACTAGGGCGCACGCGTCTGCACGGCGTCTAGATAGAGTTGCATGATTTCACAAACATTGAACTTGGGTTATTTATGTTGAACTTTATTTTGATTAAGCTTCCGCTGAAAACGGGATTTTAAAACTATGTTTTGGTGTTGCATTAATTTCATTTAGACTTGTTTATTGTGATCGTTGGTTTGGATCCTGGTTTGTCATGCGCCTCGCGGTAAAACTCCGCAAGTGGATTTTTGAGGGTGTGACAAAGTTGTACTAAGATGATTAGTTATTAGTTTTATATATATATATATATATATATATATATATATATATATATATATATATATATAGGTAGATGATCCGATAGGAAAATTGTTTTGTGTAGGAAGTGTAGTAAGTGTTTTCAACCGTTGGATTAAATCTGATTAAAACTTGAGATGATGGGCATTTTAGACTTTTTAACCATTTTATTAATTATATCAATCCCACTTTTTTAGCAACTTCCTCTAGTGATTATGGAGATTTATTATCCTTAAATAACTAATTATTCTTTCTTTTCAACTTGATTCATAACATCTTCTTAAGTCCTACATGATCTCAGTATCTTCTATAATAATCAGATTTAATCTTCATCTTCTTATAATAATCGAATTATTCATACCAAAAACAAGATTTTCTAAATGTTGCGTTTTTGTTAACATGTAGTAATAAGTAATGTTTTAACATGTTATGGAGAACAAATATAAGAAAAAGTACCAACATAATAGTGACATATCAAATATCCAAAAAACACAATGTACCATCATCCATAACATATTCTAGACACAATCCAAAACATAAAGAAACAAATATTTTTCCAAATCACAAAAGTAAAGTCACTTTTTTGCCATTCACGGCCCCAATCTTTCACCAATTCGAACAAACGCGGTCTTTTCCATTTCTCTCCTTGTATCATCCGATAACTGGTAATATTGAAATTATCCATTAGGCTCATGTTATCAATCACTAGTGTATCATGCGTCATGAGGTTAAAACACATTAGGTAGAAATGGTTCGATTGTAGAATGGGCATGAAAATTAGATCGAACCCAATGAGTTTATTGTTCTTCATCCCTTTCAAACACGATACCATGTTTTCCTCAAAGTGTTTTATCCTCACCCTGGCCGGCCTATCAAAATCCGCGTGCTCCTGTACACACATAAAAATAATAATCATTCCATATCAGCAGTATGTTTAACAGTTAATAATAACTAGTTTTTTACATAATTTTATCAACAAACGAAAATAGTAGTGTTTTATAGCAGACTAGAACAAGTAAGATGCAACAACAAGATCCAAATAGATATAATCCATCAATAGTTTTTTTAAAACAAAATAGAACAAGTAGTGTTTCTAAATCATACCAACAACAAGATGTAACAGTACCACGCAAACATCATAACCCATTTATAGTGTTTTAAAACAGAATAGTGTTTTAAAACAGAATAACTGTTTTAAACCGTTTGATCTACAGATGAAGAATAACTTTCAAAACCAAATGTTTAAATAATTATGGTTAAAATGTCTTTATATTCATCAACAATTGTAATCTCTAGAAAAGAATCAGATGGTAAACGATTTTGAAAACCATAATATACATGCAATGAATTGAATTAGGATTAGGAAATAAAGCAATTTTTTAATTACACTTGTAACTAATTTGAGAAATTAATAACAGAAAATATTAAATGTTAAATTTTAAATATATTAGGAAATCTATAATTTAAAAAAAATAAGTAGGTTTAACTGTTACCATTATTCTATTATTTAAAAGTTTGATTTTTTTTAAAAGATTCACACCATTCAAATTTTCAGATTAAATGCATTAATTAAGTATAACTGTTACCGTTATTATTTTAAATTCAAATTTTCGAATTTTTATATTAATATTCAAAATTTAAAAACTAAAATTATAAATATTAGAATTTGAAATTAAATACTTAAATAGAACATTTAATATTCGAATATTTTTTTTAAAATATAACCGAAATCTATAATTTCAAATTCTAGTATTTAAAATTTAACTGTAACAAATTTGAGAAACATATAACTAAAATTATTATTTGTTAAATTATAAATATATTACTGCATCTCTAATTTAAAGGTAATAAATAGTTGTAATTCTTAACATTAATAACTTGTTAAAACATTTAAATCATTTAAAATTTTAAATTAAATTTGTTAAATATATTAAATAAGTCTAAATATTACCAATATTATCTTAAATTAAAATTTCTAAAATTTTATAATATTAACCTAAATTTAAAAATTAAAATAATAGATATTAAATTTTGAAATTAAATACTTAAATAGAACAATATTTTTAAAATTTAACTAAAATCTATAATTACATACTCTAGTATTTAAAATTTTAGTATTAACTTGTAGCTAATTTGATAAATTTATAACCTAAATTATTAGTTGTTAAATTTTAAAAATATTTGAAAATATATAATTAAAGGTAATAAGTATGTGTAATTGTTACCATTATTAAGTTAAATTTAAAGTTTTATTTTTTAAAAGATTCAGATCATTCAAAATTTCATATTAAATGTATTAATAAAGTCTAACTGTTATTAGTATTAACTTAATGTCAAAATTTTGAATTTTCATAATATTAACTGAACTTTACAAATTAAAATTATAGAAATTAAAATTCGTAATTAATACTTAAATAAAATATTTATTATTCAAATATTTTAAAGCTTAACCAAAATCTATAGTTTCAAATTCTAGTATTTAAAATTTGAATTTTGAAACTTACTTTTTTATATTTAAATATCAATGGTATTAAAAGACTATGAAAATTGGCGTTATTAAAACATTTTTAAACATGTTAACTAACATGTTCTTATTAATATAATCAGCATGTGTTTAATAAAGTGAACTCATCGATATCGGATTTTATAAGTAAATTGATATAATCAATATCGCTCTAATACCACATGTTGATTATATTAATAAGAACATAAGGTATAAACATAAGATTTAATCATGTGTACCTGGTATGCTTAGCCGTTCAGGATCCTCAGTAATGGAAGACACCATTATCTTGATCGGGTTTCCTTTAGTGTGTACACTAATGATGGCTAATGATCACAAAGTGATCTAATGAGAGAGAGGTGGGGCAACGATTATTAGAGAGTTATGGTGTTATATGAGTCCAACATAATACCTCTAGTAATCTCTCTATTTATACACACAGAGGACACCCTAATTAGGTTTAGTAAGGATAACTCGGTCCATCAAAAATCATCTATTATAAACTTAGGGATATTATAGTAAGGATTAGGTTCTATTGAAAACCCACCCTTCATGAAAGAACTAGAAAACTCATCTGAACCAATAGGATAATGCCACATGTCATGCTTTTGTCTTTATTAAGCAAGGGTATTATGGTAATTGGTTATTAAATAATATTAATATAATTAACCCACCCCACACCCACCCCTACTCTCTCTATCTCAAACATATATAATCTCTTTCTCTCTCTTCTTATTTCAAATTCTCTCTCTCTCTCTCTCTCACTTCTCTCTTTCAATTCTCCGGGGAAGAAAATCATCATCATCATCATACTCAGTTAATCCCACCTATAGCAAAGCTAAGGTAGGGTCTGAGGAGGGTAAGATGTAGACAGCCTTACCTCTACCCCTAAGAATAGAGAGGCTGCTTCCAGTGAGACCCTCGGCTCGATGTGGTTTGGTATCAAGCCTTGGACATAAGGCACAAAACACTTAGCAATCGGGACAAACCCAATCGGCGCATGTACCCCTTTGTCTTTTGGCTATCCACGCCACCACATGATGCATGATTAACCGTCCGTCGTTTTTAACGTTATTCTCCGGGGAAGAAAATAATAATAATAATAATAATAATAATAATAATAATAATAATAATAATAATAATAATAATAATAATAATAATGAAGATGATGATGATGATGATAACAGAAGGTCGCCCAGGAGAGGAAACAAAATCGAATCGAACAAGGGGGACGAAGAGGGGTTGTTGAAGAAGATGATGATGGTGGTGGGTTTCAGGTGTGGTTCAAACTGTAACACCCCAACCGATGGCGGAAACATCGAGGTGTCACGTAAGATTGAGTATTCAGTAGCACATGGTATTCAAGTTTTAATTGAAATTTATTTAAAGTAAAATATCCAAAATTTGAAAATACATAACAAGGTCTTGAATGAAATTCTAGTACATCAAATAACCAAATAAAACATAAACTTCAATTGTCTCCTCATGCTAGCTCTAGACTTCAAGCATCATTATTTCATGTTGAGTTTGGAAAAATGGGGGGGGGGGGTCAACTAGAAGTTGGTGAGAATACATAAGCCATGTCAAGCAATTAAGTTTAAGAATAATAAAAGTTTAGCAATTCATATGTCTATCGTAAGTTTAAGTCTGCATGAATAAACATGAAGTATAGTAAGCACATAATCAAACCTCCGACAAGTTTAGGTCCATCCCGTCATCCACGGTTCACCTTAATATCACGTTGGAACGATAACAATCACCCGCGCTCCCCATAAAAGATGGTCAACGAATCTAGGTGGGATTGTCAATCCAATAGATCTATCATTGAATATCGCCGGCTTGGCCATAGCTAATGATTATGTAAGTTTAAGTTTAAGTCTAATAGTATTTTTCTAAGTCATGAGGCATTAATGTTTACAACTAGACATGTATGTAGAATTGCTTAAGTATAAAGTTTCAAGTATAAAGAATTGCATAAACAAGGTTATGTAAACTCACCATAGAAAAGTGTTAAGTCTCGTGAAATAGAATATGTGTAGCCCAACGATGCCAAGTATTACCCTATGTTTAAGGTAATAAATAAGTCTAAGTCTTTCTAGTCTACAAGTATTTTCTGGGGTTCCTAATTTAGGGATAAGGATTCTGATGCGCGGTTGCACGCATCATGTTTATTTGCCAGTTTTGTATATTTTTAAGTCATTTAAATAGTATTTTTATTAGTTTTAGGTATGTACTCTATTATTTTAGTATTGTATATATTTTATTACTTTTTGGTTGTTTTTACTATTAATTTATTTATTCTATATTTTTGGTAGGTGATCGCATGGAGCGGGACTAAAACAGTACAAATTATATTCAAGACCCGAACACCCGAGTCGAATGCACGGGGTCATAATACCATTTATAATAATAGTATATTAAATAATAATAATAATAATAAAAGAAACTTTGAAAAAAAATAAAAATAAAAACAAGTTCTAGAAAAAAAAAAAGTCAAAGGAGAATAAAAACAATTCGGTGGTGAGAATTGGAAGGTAATGCCAATTAAGGAGGGTTTGAATTCATATTAATTGGGACAGCGACATTGATGGGAATAGAGGAAGATTATCTAGGATCCTATATGAGAAGAAATGAAAAATATTATTTGGGGGGACGCATGGACGAGCAGAGGAGGAAAAAGAGAAATCAAGCCTCTTGGCTAGTGGGACACGAACCAAAACCATGAGCGGCTAGTCTTTTTAGGAATCACCCGGTATAAATTAGTAATCTAGGGTTCTTAAACATTTTGGGTATTTTCTTATCTCTTTGTAATTTTGATTTGAACAAACTTGTTAATTGCGTTAATCTTGTTTTGAATTCTCTTTGATAATTGTTTCTTGCGCCAATTACTAGGGAAATGAATTCGGTTAATTATGCTTTAACTTGTTATTAGGTTTATATGTTCTAGGTAATGAAGTGTAGTTTAGTCCATCTTTGATGTTGATGAAACTTGACACCTAAGCCTATTGTAACAATTAACCCGTTAATCCTAATTGCAATTTCTTGATTAGTCCCAATTTGTTATAGAATCCTAGGTTACTTGTTGAACCCGGTGTGATCTCCATTTTCACAATCATTGTTTATAATTCAATATTTTCAATCAAGCATTTTAGTATTAATCAAAGTAACCATTTTTATTATTTCAGTCATCATCTTGAATCATTTGTTGGTTCACAAACTTTCAAACTAAATTCTTAAATAATCAAAAGCTGTAAACTTCATAATTGTTTTGCATACTTATTTTGTAAATAGCTTAGACAAACAAACCGCTAGTGAAACACTAACCACATGCTCCTTGGATTGATACCCTACTTACCCTATCTATTTAGGTTATTTAGGCTTTGTATGACCCATAACGACCGAGGTCATCAAATGGCGCCGTTGCCGGGGAGCTAGTGCGCTTAGTGTTGCATTGCGTGTTTGTTTGTGTGTATATTTAGTTGTTTTAAAATTCAAAAAAAAAAAAAATCTTTGTTTTTATTTTTAGTTTTTTTTTTTTAATTTTATTAGATTTCACTTTGGGTTTTCTAGTTGTCTGTGCAGGATCTTTCTTTCGCAGGTAAAAGAAGCTCAAGTTTTGACCATGTATGCATATTGCGATACATGTGCGGTTTGTGGGGATCCGCGCCATACTTTTGAATATTGTCTAAAGCTTGCATTGAAAAAGGAGGCAGCAAGAAGGTATTTAATTGCTTATGAAATATGGGAGAACACCCCGGTCTTGTACTATGAAGAGCTTGCACCTCCTCCAACCTTTCAACACTACCAAACACTAGTGAACGCCGAACATAAGCGGCAACTTCAGGCAGATCAAATCAGACTTGACAAGATTACGAGGAAAGTGCAACTTTCTAAAGTCGAACAAGAATTAGCAAAACCTCATCAATCACGAGAATGTCGGCTAAAATGGCTCAGTTATAAGTACGACATTCTAAGCTATGAAAGAAGAAAGGATAAGGCTTATATCGCCTTATCACCTCATGAAAAATGTCAAGCAAAACAAGAGTGGATTTTGTCACAAGTTGAGGAGGAGGTTGTGGAGATGAATATTGCACCAATCCCTCATGTGGTTGAAGATTTAAAGATTGAATCCACCATGGCTAAAGAAGAGGTTCCAAGTCTTCCTACACAAGAAAATGAATGTTTAGACCTTGCTGAAGACACGGTTCCTCAAGAAGAGCTAGTGAGTTCGGTGCCTAAGGTTAGGAAGGTTGGCTTGCACGATTTTGGGCAAGTTATTTTGAAGCGGACTCGCAAAACATATGATCTTTACATGCCGATACTAGTCAAGCATCTTTGGACACGACATGTAAACTACCGAGCATACATTGGAAACTCGGTAGGCAAATGTTCTTTGAGACCACCATGAATGAGAATCAGGTATGATTGTTGTATATTTTGTATATTTATTTGTTTTATTTATTTTTTTTTTAATTTTTATTTTTAAGTGTGTTTGAATCAGTTTTATTTTTGTTGGAGTCATGGGATTGCTTGTTATGGTTTGAACTGTAAGAATAGATTGCCCCGCCCATACTCAATCTCCATTCGGGTGGGGACGATCTTGAATCACTAATGTTTGCAGGTATCCCGATTTGTTTGTTTTGTTTGTTTTTTTTTCAGGTTTGTGTATCGGCCGCGAATGAAATGCTATACGGCTCGATTGGGAGGAATTGAACGGACTCATACACATATTGCTTATCCAGGGGAGTCTGTTCCTTTTACTGTTGTATTTTATTTTTATTTGCGTTTTATTTTATTCCCTATCTTACATTGAGGACAATGTGTCGTTCAAGTGTGGGGGTGGGGAAACTTCGTTTTTATTTATTCTTGAGTCTAAAAAAAAAATTAAAAAAAATTAAAAAATTGAAAATGTCTTGAAAATTGTTCTTAAAAAGCATTCTAATCAGACGTAAAGCAGGTTTTTTAGTACGTACCAGTTGTCTCTTGATTGTTTTGGCAGTAGATCCTTAGTCATGGTCTATTTTGTGGAAAAGTAATATGAACCGTTTTCAGCAGGTGTTTTTAAGAAAAGAAAAAAATGTTTAGAATTGCCTGACTAGGTTTAACAAGCTATTGGTAATAAGTGCATGCACACATCGGTAACCCATTTCCACACTTTGGTGAGATCTTGAGCCTACTAGATGATAGATTGATACATATATATTTTCATTTGTTGAGTGTAGGCCAGATGTTTCTCTATTGCAGAACTTGTGTGATTTAATACATGCTGAGGTTGTAGACTAGATATGCACATAGATGATAAAGGCAATTTAGGTTTTCCCTTTTTCTTTTGATACCCATTTATTTGTTATGTGTTGACCCGTTTACCTAATATCACCCTTAGTAGCCCATGTTGAGCCTATACCCTTTCATTTGTTTAAACCTAATACCCAATTTGACCTGTTTACCCTTGTGTAATAAATTGATGACATCCAAAGTGTTAAGTGACTGTATTTATGTTAGAAAAAAATATATGTGTGAAAAAAAATGAGAAAAAAAAAAGAATACAAAAATAGAAGTATGTGTTATGGGTCAAATATGCCCAAAGTTATGTTTATTTATGTGTATGTGAATAAGGATTGTCAATCATATTGGTGTCACCATTTTATTTTAGCCACTTCTAGCCAAATCTATCCGACCTTTACCCTAAGCCCAAAACCCGTAAGTCCTTTAGATATGTGCATTGTCTACAGTTGAGGTGTGATTGTCATACAAGCCTATGATAATAGAGTTGCATACTTGGTTTTTGAGTGATTAATACTAGCGCATTACATGCTAGTCCAGATATTAAACCGAGTGGAGTGAAAAATTGCGAGGGGTGTGTTGCATGAAAATAAAAACCGGAAGCATGTTAGATTTAGTCGGGTTAATTCTCTTTTTAAATGAAAATCAACGTGACTTGCTGAATTAACAAATCTAATGCTGATCTGTAAATGGGATATGACTTTGGACCTTAGCTAAGGTATGATGGGGCAACTGTGGTGCTAGTCTGTGATAATGTCTTGAGCAGAGTGTATATAATTTTTTCGAGACGAAAAAAAGATAAGTGTGGGGGTGTGATGCGCGGTTGCACGCATCACGTTTATTTGCCAGTTTTGTATATTTTTAAGTCGTTTAGATAGTATTTTTATTAGTTTTAGGTATGTACTCTATTATTTTAGTATTGTATATATTTTATTACTTTTTGGTTGTTTTTACTATTAATTTATTTATTCTATATTTTTGGTAGGTGATCGCATGGAGCGGGACTAAAACAGTACAAATTATATTCAAGACCCGAACACCCGAGTCGAATGCACGGGGTCATAATACCATTTATAATAATAGTATATTAAATAATAATAATAATAAAAGAAACTTTGAAAAAAAATAAAAATAAAAACAAGTTCTAGAAAAAAAAAAGTCAAAGGAGAATAAAAACAATTCGGTGGTGAGAATTGGAAGGTAATGCCAATTAAGGAGGGTTTGAATTCATATTAATTGGGACAGCGACATTGATGGGAATAGAGAAAGATTATCTAGGATCCTATATAAGAAGAAATGAAAAATATTATTTAGGGGGACGCATGGACGAGCAGAGGAGGAAAAAGAGAAATCAAGCCTCTTGGCTAGTGGGACACGAACCAAAACCATGAGCGGCTAGTCTTTTAGGAATCACCCGGTATAAATTAGTAATCTAGGGTTCTTAAACATTTTGGGTATTTTCTTATCTCTTTGTAATTTTGATTTGAACAAACTTGTTAATTGCGTTAATCTTGTTTTGAATTCTCTTTGATAATTGTTTCTTGCGCCAATTACTAGGGAAATGAATTCGGTTAATTATGCTTTAACTTTTTATTAGGTTTATATGTTCTAGGTAATGAAGTGTAGTTTAGTCCATCTTTGATGTTGATGAAACTTGACACCTAAGCCTATTATAACAATTAACCCGTTAATCCTAATTGCAATTTCTTGATTAGTCCCAATTTGTTATAGAATCCTAGATTACTTGTTGAACCCGGTGTGATCTCCATTTTCACAATCATTGTTTATAATTCAATATTTTCAATCAAGCATTATAGTATTAATCAAAGTAACCATTTTTATTATTTCAGTCATCATCTTGAATCATTTGTTGGTTCACAAACTTTCAAACTAAATTCTTAAATAATCAAAAGTTGTAAACTTCATAATTTTTTTGCATACTTATTTTGTAAATAGCTTAGAGAAACAAACCGCTAGTGAAACACTAACCACATGCTCCTTGGATTGATACCCTACTTACCCTATCTATTTAGGTTATTTAGGCTTTGTATGACCCGTAACGACCGAGGTCATCAGATTCGTTTAATTATTAAATATATTGTTTAATACATAAAAGAAATTCGAAAAAATAAATAAACAAAAGTCTTTTTGTAGATTTTTGATTAAAGATGGTCACATTATAAAGTTTTAAGTATGAAAATAATTTTTATAAAATTATTTTCTTAAAAATAGAATATTTAGTCTTTTTATTTCTATTTGTCAAAATATAACTTTAATATCTAAAAATATTAAAATTAAAGAATTTTTAAATTAAAATTTGTATTTCTGTTCTAAATGGACAGAAATAATTTATATAAAATTTTGGTGCAAAAATATTGAAAAATGAACTTATTATAATTTATTTATGATTAAAATAACAAAAATCGATTAAAAATATTAAATAAATGATTTTTCAAAAATAAAAATCATTTCTGGAATGTTTATTATTTTATAAACTCAGAATAATTTTTGTGGAAATTTATAAAATCGTTTTGATATTTTTATAGAATTTTATAATTATAATAGAATAAACTTGTAATATTTATTATATATAATAAATAAATAATTTTTGGAAACTAAAAATTGTGTGTTAAACTTTTCTATTAGAACATCATAAAATAATTTTTGTACAATTTATAAAGCAATTTTATTATTTTAAAACCATTCTTAAAAATAATAATCAATATATATAAGTATAAAGGGTTAAAAAAATGTTTGTATGTGCTATGGTTCGAACCCGCGTCAAACCTGGGTCGGGGTTTTAAATCACAAGCCCAGACCAGTTGGTCTGGACCCTGAGAACGAATATACCATGGTTGAAATTAGTTATATAGTCTAACTGATTTGTTTTCAATATATAAAAAAAATAGATTCAAACCACGGGACTCGAACCCTGGCCTTATGGCCGGTTCGTGTCTCAGACAATAGAGGCCACACCAACTGATCTGTTGATCAGTTGGTGATGAATATGGTTCTGTATAAACTAAATATCCAAGTCTGCAGAAACGTGTTTATCCCCAAATCAAGGTTTCGAGCCCTAGGTTTTCAATAATCAAGATTGACGAACAATAACCCGATTAAACATGGGGTTATTGTTGTCAGGGGTTCGATGAACAAAACCAAACAAAAACATTGAGACTTACAAACTGTTTCTCGTGATCCTGAGCGGTCAACGAAAAGTCAAACACGCGAACGATTGGAGCTTGAAAAGGGGTTTTTAGCAGAAAATTAGAGAGGGGAAAGAGTATTCGGCGAGTGTAGGTTGTGAAAGAGGGTCCAATTTATAGTGAGGTGCTCGGGTGTTCGAATTGGTAAGGTTGACCCGTCTTAAAGACGATGACGCGTGATTGAGCTTCAATTAGGAAAGTTATAGCTGCTAATTGGCGTGTATAATACGCGAATTAATCTTATCAATCAACATTCATGCCTTAATGGGATTATAAACGCGGATTGATTGAGTATTTTAGGAAGATTGGATCGCAGTTGACTTTTCAATAGTCAACTGCACATCTAAACATGATATATATATATATATATATATATATATATATTCCAGTCATAGTTTAAACCAAGTGAAAGCTGTAGACCAGCTGGTTAAGTCTTGTGTGTGTGTGACTCGGCCTTGGGCACGGGTTCGAACCCCGGCCCAGGCATTTATTTTTTAACAATTATTAAACCAATATTTAGATAATATAAGCTTATAGTATGGTACTAGGGGTCCAAACGTGTCACAAAATATTTTTAAAGGGTACTATAATGATAAAAAAAAATTCGATGTTTAATTAATAATAGTCGTAACGTACATAGAATTCAATGCGAAATGTTACAGTCTCCCCTACTTTTAGGAACTTCGTCCCGAAGTTGGAGTTGGAGAGTCTGGTGGGAAAAGGTGTGGGTACTTAGACTTCATCTGGTCCTTGCGTTCCCAAGTGAACTCTGGACCTCGTTTAGATTCCTAACGAACCTTAACGATTGGAATGCGACTGCGCTTGAGTTTCTTGACTCCAGTATCCACGATCTCAACAGGTTTCTCGACAATGTGCATAGTTTCATCGATCTGCACATCTTCAAGAGGGACATGGTGTAACCTCATGAATTTTCCCATTTATTTTGCATTAAAGTATTTCCCGATCCATGATATAAAGTATTCTTATCTTTATCCGTGCACTCTATTTTTCTAAGTTCCTTTTATCATTGTACTTAAAAAAAAAAATCTTCAATCATGACATATGTCCTATCCTAATTCTATTTATAAAATCGTCATTTTATAAGACGGTGTTTTTTTTTATTTTCTAATTCAAAGTAATGATTTTTTTTCATTTCTTATTTAAAGCTAATCATTTTTCCGATTACATTTATAATCTCAAACAAGGAAGATATAAATTCATTTCAAAATAAAGCCTTGAGTCAAGAGTCAAAGTCTTGACAACATAATTCTTGGAGTCAAAGTCTTAGTCAAACAGTCAAAGTCCTAGTCAAAGTCTTAGTCAAACAGTCAAAGTCTTAGTCAAATAGTCAATTCATCATAAAACCTTACTTTATGGTGTTGACCAATTTTAATGGCTAATTGAATCCAAAACTAGTATAAAAACCCACCTATGACCATTATACTTGGCATTCTAAACTCGCCAAATACTCTTTCTTTATCTTCAATTTCTGTTATAAATCATCCTTTCAAGCTTTTGCTCGTGCGTTTGACTTTTTCGTTTGACCACTCAATAATCACGATTAAGCTTTGGTAATACTTGGCAACTTTGGGGCAACACATATTCTATTTTCACGAGACATAACATTTTGCTAAGGTGAGTTTACATAGCCCCCTTTTTTTCTGTTTTACATTTTGGGGTGAAACATGTTTAAACATTTTATACACTATCATTTACTCATTCTTACATTATTGAAATTTGTGATTCAATTACACTATCATTTACTCATTCTATCATTTGACTGTAACAAAAAGACACAGTACAATCATTAACAATGATCAAGCCGCCTGTTTAGATTATAGCGCTATAGGTCTGACAAACCCATCCCCCCGCATAAATTCAGGGATGATCGATAGCAGTAACAACATTTAACTAACTTGCGAGTTAGTCATCAGTCGACACAAGGTTTGATTGTACAAAGACGCATTGTTACATGTCGGAATCATACTCTATCATCATGCAACTGTGATTGTTGTACAAACTATTGTTATCAATTATATTCAAAAACCTATGTATTCTCACCAACTTTTGTTGACCCAAAATATTTTCAAACTTAACATGTTTCAGGTTCTACTTGCTTAAAGATTTTGAGTTAATGCTTGAAGATGTGTGCATAGTATTATTCATTTTGATGTACGAATTCTTGTAGAACAACTGTATGTAATTTATTTAAATCATTAATGAAATTTATTATTCACCATGAGCTACTGAACAATTATCAATACGTGACATCCCAATGTTTCCGCCATTGGTTGGGGTGTTACAGATTGGTATCAGAGCCATGGTTATAGGGAATTAGGTTATTAGAAAAAAAATAATCTAGTCTATAACCATAGGATTTTAATCAGTACTTGCTCCTTTTACTTGCAACCTTACTTGTTTATATTCTCTATCCTACTTCTTATCCTTACTTTAGTCCCTACAAGAAGAGTGTTCTCCATCACAAGATCTACTCTTAGACTAATAGGACAAATCCTCAGGTTTAGTCTGAACCACCTTGAAGATCTCGTCGAAGTTCTAGATTTTAATAACGAACACGTGCAATCTGGAAGGGTGAACGCCTGTATTCTGAGTTTTCTGTCTAGGACTGGCATTGCGCATAAATCCCAATCAGACGAGGGACTAGGATGCCTACCTGGGAATTCTCGGGTTGAGTGTTCACTTATAGGCTAAAGCATGTCTTCATTATGTTATTAGAATCTAGAAGTTTTGATAAGTCAACGTTTTCGTTTATTCGTTTTAATTAATGAATAAATGATTACACTCACTTTCCTTAAACTAAGCTCTAAAATCTCAAAATTTTACAGCTTAAATCAATCTCATTTCATAACCATCTATGGATTTCACAATCACACTTCACCTTACCATCTTAGCCACTTTTTAAATATTCAACACCCTACCCAAATCATATTATTTCATTTCTCCACATGTTACTTATTTTTTTTTAAAAACTATAACCTCATACCTTAGCACAAACTAAAGATTTCTAAATCCTGTTATATTTTCATTACCTAGTAACTTTACAAAGTACATATTTTTGTCAAAAGATGTCCTCGAACTTAAATTCAATTGTTTATTTATTGACGTAACAAACAATTTTCTATATAATGCTTTAAACTATTAAAAATCACTTAATAGAACCTTGATCTTGAAAACCTAATGTCATGTTTGAAATCTCCAACTAACGGGAATATTTTAATCAAAGCCCACTTAGCTTGTACTATTTAACAACTTTTGCTTTATGTATAAAACCAATTTTGAAAATAAGATTTTTTTTTCCATAGGAATAATATCTAGTCTCTAAATTCTCCATCGACACTCACTCATTTTCAACTTGTTCAAATTTTTACAATATTTGGCATATACCACAATCATGTTTTCTTATACACTTGATTATAACCTTTGATCCAAACCCCAAAATTTACACTGCTACATAATCTCCTTACTATAAAATAAACTCTTTATAAACTATCTTCACATTCACTATCTCTCACAACCTTGATTCTGCTTCAAGATTTTTCATCATCGTCTCAAGAACTAAATTCATATCCTTCACCTTCTCACACATGAGCTAGTTACCCATGATAACCAAACTATTGAAACTTGATTGTGTGTTGCATCAAACATAATCCTTTGTTATACATGAGGATTCGATTATCTACCATATTTAAACATTTGATACTAGAAATCATGGAATATAAAGTATTTGCTATAGACACACCTAGAGTCATTAACCTTGTCTAGGACAACACTATTACAACTCGCATGCTATGCTTGATACATGATTGTTTATATGTACATATTATCAATTTGCAATTTATGTGTGAAATAATTGGTACACTTAATCAAACAACTGGTAGAGGATGAAGTACTTGCTCAACAGTTAGTTGAGTACCAAATAACCTACTCAACGATTGGTAGAGGTCATCATGCCTGCTCAACAGTCGGTAGAGGCCCTACAACCTACTCAACGACTGGTAGAGGCTATCGCACCTGCTCAACAATCGGTAGAGGTTCTTACTCACTGACTGGTAGAAGTCTTTTTCCTACTCAACAGTTGGACTCATTTTTGGATACATTGTAAACGATTCAATCACAAGGTTATTTTGCATTACTTACATGTGTGTTTAGAGTCATAGAAGGACACAAAACCCTAATGTACGGTAAATTGGTGATTTCGGTCTGGAACGTAATCATGAATTTACAGGTACGTTAAGGTAGTGTGAAATTCTAATAAGGTTTTAGTAGTTCATTTGGTTTTCATATAGCAAATCAATTCATGCATTTCTTATAAGATTCCTAAAACAAAAGTTTAGTGTTTTGCTAGATTCTTATTCTCCTTGCTATTTTAGACGAACCTAATCCAACCCTTAAAACCCACACCTATCGAACCTCTTACCAAATTATTCGAAATAGTTTATTCTGTTACCTATAAATTCATGTCATGCCTTAACACAAATTTTCCAAACCACAGTTGCCCTAATTTCTACCCAATCACCCTAAACCCGGTGTTTTTTTATAACTTCGGGACAAAGTTTCTAAAAGTAGGGGAGACTGTAACCTCACGAATTTTCCCATTTATTTTGCATTAAAGTATTTCCCGATCCATGATATAAAGTCTAATTTATTTCTAAGTATTCTTATCTTTATCCGTGCACTCTATTTTTCTAAGTTCCTTTTATCATTGTACTTAAAAAAAAATCTTCAATCATGACATATGTCCTATCCTAATTCTATTTTTAAAATCGTCATTTTATAAGACGGTGTTTTTTTTTTATTTTCTAATTCAAAGTAATGATTTTTTTTTCATTTCTTATTTAAAGCTAATCATTTTTCCGATTACATTTATAATCTCAAACAAGGAAGATATAAATTCATTTCAAAATAAAGCCTTGGGTCAAGAGTCAAAGTCTTAGTCAAACAGTCAAAGTCCGGGTCAAAGTCCTAGTCAAAGTCTTAGTCAAACAGTCAAAGTCTTAGTCAAATAGTCAATTCATCATAAAACCTTACTTTATGGTGTTGACCAATTTTAATGGCTAATTGAATCCAAAACTAGTATAAAAACCCACCTATGACCATTATACTTGGCATTCTAAACTCGCCAAATACTCTTTCTTTATCTTCAATTTCTGTTATAAATCATCCTTTCAAGCTTTTGCTCGTGCGTTTGACTTTTTCGTTTGACCACTCAATAATCACGATTAAGCTTTGGTAATACTTGGCAACTTTGGGGCAACACATATTCTATTTTCACGAGACATAACATTTTGCTAAGGTGAGTTTACATAGCCCCCTTTTTTTTCTGTTTTACATTTTGGGGTGAAACATGTTTAAACATTTTATACACTATCATTTATTCATTCTTACATTATTGAAATTTGTGATTCAATTACACTATCATTTACTCATTCTATCATTTGACTGTAACAAAAAGACACAGTACAATCATTAACAATGATCAAGCCGCCTGTTTAGATTATAGCGCTATAGGTCTGACAAACCCATCCCCCCGCATAAATTCAGGGATGATCGATAGCAGTAACAACATTTAACTAACTTGCGAGTTAGTCATCAGTCGACACAAGGTTTGATTGTACAAAGACGCATTGTTACATGTCGAAATCATACTCTATCATCATGCAACTGTGATTGTTGTACAAACTATTGTTATCAATTATATTCAAAAACCTATGTATTCTCACCAACTTTTGTTGACCCAAAATATTTTCAAACTTAACATGTTTCAGGTTCTACTTGCTTGAAGATTTTGAGTTAATGCTTGAAGATGTGTGCATAGTATTATTCATTTTGATGTACGAATTCTTGTAGAACAACTGTATGTAATTTATTTAAATCATTAATGAAATTTATTATTCACCATGAGCTACTGAACAATCATCAATACGTGACATCCCGATGTTTCCACCATCGGTTGGGGTGTTACACATGGAGGTTCTCATCTGCTAAGCATTTCTTGAGATTCGAAACGTGAAAAGTTGGGTGAACATTGCTTAACTCAGGTGGAAGATCAAGTTTGTAAGCCACTTTTCCAATCCTGTCAAGCACTTTGAATGGGCCTACATATCGAGGAGCTAGTTTTCCCTTTCTACCGAAGCGAATTACTCCCTTCCAAGGGGATACCTTAAGAAGTACAAGGTCCCCGACTTGAAATTCCAAGGGCTTACGACGTTTATCAGCATAGCTCTTCTGACGACTTCTAGCCTTGAGAAGATTATCCTGAATGAGTTGGATTTTATCTGTGGTTTCCTGGATCAGTTCAGGTCCAGTGATCTGGGCTTCACCAACCTCAGTCCAACAGACAGGTGAACGACACTTACGACCATAGAGTGTGTCACACCCTCAATTTCCACTTGCGGGGTTTTACCGCGAGGCGCATGACAAACCAGGATCCAAGTCAACGATCACAATAAACAACTCTATATGAAAAACATAAAAACCATAAACAACGATTTTATAAGCGGAAGCATTAAAGAAGAATTTAATCAGCTACAATAGTATTCCAAAGTATTC
Organism: Ambrosia trifida; assembly: GCA_028751855.1. Taxonomy (NCBI): domain Eukaryota; kingdom Viridiplantae; phylum Streptophyta; class Magnoliopsida; order Asterales; family Asteraceae; genus Ambrosia; species Ambrosia trifida. The sequence continues at coordinate 159,468,075 of CM054123.1, read as the reverse complement.
AAAACACTTTTATTTCAAAACGTGCAACTAAGCCTAGACGCCAATGCAGACCCGTGCGCCTAGTTCCATTTGGTGCTACCTTAGCGACCCGAGAAAAACATGCCAAAAAGATGTCAACATATAATGCTGGTGAGTTCACAGGTTTGTTCAATATGTTATCATAATGTTGCCAGAATGTTACCATGTCCATACTATATCCATGTTACCAAGTACGCTAGCTAGGCGTATGTTTTGTTACTTCTACGATTGGAAAACCGTTACTAGACTGTTACCATGTGTTCAGCCCGATGTGTTGTAGCCATGCTACGAGTGTTACCAGTTCGAGACAATATGCACCCGCCCGGCCCTCCAAGCCGTCGAGTGGGGTTTGTCAAACCCAATAGATCTATCCACATTTCCCCCGTTGTGCATCCCTGCACATTCATGGTTTCCCCCGGGACTTTAAAAGATCGTATAGTACACAAGTTTAGAACCATAGTATGACATATGTTACCAAAATAGTTTAGTGCATGTTTTCTCCCCCAAAAGTTAAAGCAGTAAAAGTGGGGCCGTGAACTCACCTTAGATAGCGTTCTTCGGTTATAAGTAAAGATGTTAAGCCCCTGATAATCCCTCTACCGGAGATCTATCAAAATGTTCACATAAGTGTTCCTACTAATAACCATAAGGTTATCTAGTCCCCGATTGTCCAGATCGTAACCAAGTATGTTTTAAAACGTGTTTAAATGTTTAACCGACACACTAGACCGACCCGACATCCCGTTGGTGACCCATTACCCTAACTAATCAAGTACACATAGATTACGCACAAGGTTTAAGCATAAAACACTTAGTTTGTATCAAAAATCTCATTTCTGTATCAGAACGGTCGAACCAGTCAGTTTAAGTCTCCTTCACCCGTTTTCAGTCTCCTTCGCCCGTTTTACATTTTGTTCGACCGTTTGATGCCTCCTTCGCCCGTCTTACCACGTTCTCCCAAAAAAAACCCAGGTTCGACCCTGAATTCTCTCCTTCGCACCTTCGATCGGTCGAAGGAGTCCAGGTTCGCCCCTGTTGTGCAACTTTTCCTAAAAACGCTTCAAACACATTCAAAACGACTCGAAACATCATCAAACACAGTAGTCAAGCATGAATAACTTATCCCTACAAAACCCCACCGATTTCCCCCAATACTACGTCCGTTTCAGCCCTTTCCTAAAATGGTAAAGATTATGGAAACATCACTTTCATGCATGAATAATTTACCCAATTTGGAAAATTTTGAAATCGCTCCATATTCAACATAAAATGCTCAGTTTGTCGAGTGTTCGATCTCTCCCTATTAGTTCTATTGATCATAAATATCATGCATCAAGTCTAGATTCGTTAAAACCCCCAAATACCCATAATATCATTATTTATCCAATCCTAACCCTAAACAACAATAATCTAGCATCAATATCAATCCTATATCATGTTTCTATCATAGATACATCAGCAAATCATTAAGCAACACATAACACCACATAATACACAATTTACATATGTTTATCGTCATAAAAACCTATGTCAAATGATAATGTTTCGGTTTAGAAAGATGTTTAAAAGGTTTTTAATCATAAAAACACCCTTAGAACAGATCCGGGCAATTAGGGTTAGATGAAAACAAATTAAAATGCTTTTAAAAAGGTTTAGAATTAAGAACACACCTTGGATTCTTGTTTAGATGTTGTAGATAGGTTAGATTATGAAAAAGAATAGCAAAAACTCCTTCGTTAGTGATTAAGATCGTTTGAGAGTGTTTTGGGACGGTTAGGGTTTGTGAAATGATGAAAAATGACAAAGTTTGGTATTTATACTAATTCTCCTTCGCCCCATATCAATGGTCGAAGGTGGCCTCCTTCGACCCTTCCACAGGGTCGAATGAGCCCTGTCCTGGTCGAAGGGAATTCTTTCAATTCCACTTCCCAGGTTCGCCCATCTACAAAGGGTCGAACCAAACAATTGTTCTCCTTCGACCACTCGAAGTGGTCGAACCAGAACTCATTTTTAACTAGTTTTCCAGTTTGTCGTGTTTAACGCATTCTAACACATCTTAACACATAAGCATGCATCCTTAATCTATATTTAACATATTTAAGCATAGATAGTCATTTACACATCATTTAGACACATCTATGTATATAATCCACCACACGACCCATAATCTACACATATACTTAATTAGTTCATGTAATGTCACCAACAACGGAACCCGGTACTAGTGTATTACCAAAACGACTCCCAATGATCCTCCAGATCATTGCACCCTAGACAATCCTAACTTGACCCGACTCAACTAACCCAGTTAAGTTCGTTTATAAACATTTCTCGCTAAGGTAGACTTAGATGTTACTAAAATGTTTAAGCCAAACATGCCGGGTGTCCCATCATCCCCACGTTGAAAGAATTTTCGTCCTGAAAATTGCGCAAAGCCCCAAAAAGGAAGAAACGAAAATGAACAGAACGAAAAGAAAATTACCGGATGTCACATCATCCCCACGTTGAAAGGAATCTCGACCCGAGATTCATTCCGCTTCAGCAGTAACATGCCTCGATTCAAACGCGCGTTTCGGAAAAAGATAAGGATATTTGGCTTTCATCTGATCCTCCCGTTCCCATGTGAACTCCGGTCCACGATTCGAGTTCCAACAAACTTTAACGATGCGGATTTTACTCCGACGAAGGCTACGAATCTTGTAGTCGAGAATCTCGACAGGTTCCTCCACAATGCAAAGACGATCATCAACCTTGATCTCCTCCAGTGGTACAATGAGAAATTCATCAGCCAAACACTTCTTCAAGTTAGACACATGAAAGACGTTGTGCACACTACCGAGCTCCGCCGGTAAGTCAAGTCTGTATGCCACCGGTCCAATCCGATCCAGAATTGCGAATGGTCCGACATAACGAGGGTTAAGCTTGCCACGCTTTCCAAAGCGTATGACGCCCTTCCATGGTGAAACTTTCAGAAGTACCCTGTCCCCAACCTAGAACTCCAAAGGTTTTCGACGGCGATCGTCATAGCTCTTCTGACGATCCCGAGCAGCAGCCAAACGCTGACGAATCTGTACGATTTTCTCCGAAGTTTCGTACACAAGTTCCGGACCAGTGAGCTGGCTCTCGCCCACCTCGGCCCAACAAAGTGGTGATCGACATTTCCGTCCGTAAAGAGCCTCGAACGGAGCTGCCTTGATACTAGAGTGATAGCTGTTGTTGTAGGAGAACTCCACTAATGGCAGGTGGATCTCCCAACTTTTGCCAAAATCGATAACACATGCCCGAAGCATGTCTTCCAAGGTTTGAATCGTCCGCTCACTCTGTCCATCAGTTTGCGGATGATAAGCCGTACTCATATCCAACTGAGTACGCAAAGCCTTATGCAGAGCCTTCCAGAAACGCGAAGCAAAACGAGAATCACGATCAGAGATAATAGAAACAGGCACCCCGTGCCGAGCAACCACCTCCTTAAGGTAAAGCCGAGCCAACCGCTCGAGTCCATCGGTTTCCTTAATAGGTATAAAACGTGCCGATTTTGTCAGCCGGTCAACAATCACCCAGATCATATCATAACCACTAGGTGACCTTGGCAGTTTGGTGACAAAATCCATCGTGATTTGCTCCCACTTCCATTCCGGAACCTCTGGTTGTTGCAGGAGACCAGACGGCCTCTGATACTCCCCCTTGACTTTAGCACAAGTCAAACATTTGCTGACATAGGAAGCTATATCAGCTTTCATATTTGGCCACCAATAAAGTATCTTCAAATCCTGATACATCTTATCGGAGCCAGGGTGAATAGAATACCGGGATTTGTGAGCTTCATCCAAAACAAGCTCGCGCAATTCCCCGAACAATGGGACCCAAACACGTCCCGCAAAATAGTGTAAGCCATCGGTCCTGAGCTCAAGATGCTTGTCAGCACTGTGCATAGTCTCAGCCTTAAGGTTTTCCTCCTTCAAGGCTTCCAACTGTGCAGAACGAATTCGGTTAGGCAACGACGAATGAATGGTGAGCTGTAAGGCTCGAACACGGCGAGGATTCGCAGACTCCTTCCTGCTCAAGGCGTCCGCCACAACGTTCGCCTTGCCAGGATGGTAGTTGATAGCACAGTCATAATCGTTCAGGAGTTCAACCCAACGGCGCTGCCGCATGTTCAACACCTTCTGGTCGAAAATGTGCTAAAGACTCTTGTGATCGGTATATACTTCACACTTGGTACCGTACAAGTAATGTCTCCAGATTTTCAACGCAAAGACTACCGCACCCAGTTCCAAGTCATGAGTAGTGTAGTTCTTCTCATGAACTTTGAGTTGACGAGAAGCATAAGCAATAACCTTCCCGCGTTGCATCAACACACAACCGAGACCACGAATAGAAGCGTCACAGTACACAACGAAGTCATCCGTACCCTCTGGTAACGATAAGATAGGTGCAGAACAAAGTTTAAGCTTCAGCATCTGAAATGCCGATTCTTGCGGTTCACCCCAGTCGAACTTTCGGTCCTTCTGGGTAAGAGTAATGAGGGGTTGAGCGATCTTCGAAAATCCCTCAATGAAACGACGATAATAACCCGCAAGACCTAGGAATTGCCGCACCTCAGATGGCGTCTTTGGTGCTTCCCAGTCCTTAATAGCTTCGATCTTAGCCGGATCGACATGAATTCCCAGTTCATTCACCACATGTCCTAGGAATTGAACTTCACGTAACCAAAAATCACACTTTGAGAACTTGGCATACAACTGCTCCTGTCTCAAAAGTTCCAAGACCAACCGTAGATGTTCCTCATGATCCGCCTTGTTCTTGGAATAAATCAGAATATCGTCAATGAACACGATGACGAACTTATCAAGGTAAGGTTTGCAAACGCGGTTCATTAAATCCATGAACACCGCCGGTGCGTTAGTGAGACCAAAAGGCATGACCAAGAACTCAAAATGGCCATAACGAGTGCGAAAAGCAGTCTTCTGAATGTCAGCTTCCTTGACGCGCAACTGGTGGTAACCGGACCGCAAATCGATCTTCGAATAGTAGCTGGAGCCCTGAAGCTGGTCAAAGAGATCATCAATGTGAGGAAGAGGGTAACGATTCTTTATGGTCACTTTGTTCAGCTCACGATAATCAATACACATGCGAAGACTTCCATCCTTCTTCTTCACAAACAAAATAGGAGCTCCCCACGGGGAAGAACTCGGTCGGATGAAACCCTTCTCCAAGAGTTCCTGTAACTGGCTAGACAACTCTTGCATCTTGGGAGGTGCAAGACGATACGGAGCTCGAGCAATAGGAGCTGCGCCCGGAGTAAGATCAATACCAAACTCAACCTGACGATGGGGAGGAAGACCAGGTAAATCATCAGGAAACACATCAGGAAAGTCACGAACCACCGGGATATCCTCGATCTTCTTCTCATCATCAGTAGAAACGTTAACAAGCGCCAGAATGGCCGAACAGCCCTTCCGAAGGTACTTACGGGCTTTCATGCTAGAAATGATACTCAGCGGAGCACCGCTTTTCTCGCCACGAACCGAAAGAATCTCTCCATCAGGGAGAGGGATCCGAATAACCTTGTCGAAACAAACGATCTCCGCACGATATAACGATAACCAATCCATGCCGACCACAACATCAAAACTACCCAGGGGTACTGGCATAAGGTCAATGGGGAAGAACAAACCCGACAGTTCCAAGCGACATTCCCTAAGGGTGTGTGTCGCTTCAATTTTCTTACCATCAGCCAATTCTATTAAGTACTTAGCCTCTAAAGGTGTGGGTACTATATCTAGCAATCGACTAATGTCCAAAGATACGAAACTCTTATCGGCACCAGAATCAAACAAGACAGAAACATAGCGATCATTAAGAAGGAACGTATCGGTAACTGTGTCTGGATCCTGCCTAGCCTCCGCAGATCCAATGACGAAAGCACGCGCAGTCCTGCCTCCGCCGCCATTGTTCCCGTTACCATTCCCGTTCTTCCCATTGTCGCCCTGTTTCACCTTGGGACAGTCACACTTGAAATGTCCCGTGTCACCACAGTTATAACACCCCTGCCTCCCCTGAGTCCCCTGAGCAGCAGGAGCAGGAGCAGGAGTAGGGGTACGAGCCTGGGCCAACGGAAGTGTTGCCCTGCAGTTCTTAGCCAGGTGTCCAAGCTGGTTGCACCGATGACAGCGTGCCTTATCACAGTTCCCCGAGTGATGGTAACCACACCGGTTACACTTGGGATTCTTCCCGATATACCCACCTGTCTTCTGCCCCGAAGACGATCCAGACGACTCAAACTTCTTTGCCGGCTGAGACGGCGCCGGTACAACACTCTTTCCCATACCATCCACTTCCTCTTGTTCCCCTCAGTAACCTTCACAACAGCACCCTTGGGTGGGAAAACGCCTTCTGCCACCTTCAGGTTAGTCATCCGATGAGCTGATCGGACAACTTCAGCAATAGTGGGAAGATTCCCAGCAGCCACCAACCCAGCAATCTCCGGCACTAGCCCAGACACATAGTGCTCGATCCTCCTGTACTCGGGTGTGTGCAAATCAGGGCACAACACCGCCAGTTCATTCCTCCTCACAGTGTACTCTTCAATCTCCGACCCAACCATCTTGTAGCTCCAGACTTCATGTTCCAACTTCTGTATCTCCTCTCTCGGACAATACTCACCTCTCAACAGCTGCACAAACTCCGCCCAAGGCATAGCAATAGCCTCCCCCAATCCCATGTTCTGAGTGGTAGCATTCCACCACGACAGCGCAGGTCCCTTAAATGTCGCAGTAGCATACTTCACCCGGTCCCCAGCAGGACAGTTACACATGACGAACACAGACTCAACCTTCTCCAGCCATCGGAGCAGTCCCACCGCTCCCTCAGTTCCAGCGAAGTTATGGGGCTGACAGTCCCTAAACTTCTTATAAGAGCACTGAGGTGGGGGTGGATTGGCACCAACACCTGAAACACGGTATACGAGTAAAACACAAATGAAAGGACACAAAACCCAAAAATGAGGCACGGTCGACAAAATCAACTCACCACCCATGGCATTAATCCCAGCCTAGAAATTAGCCATAGCCATGTTCACTTGCTGCTGTAGCAAGTTGTTCAGTTCAGCTTGGGTCATGTTGATGTTTCCACGACCACCGCCTCCAGCACGACCACCGCCGCCAGCACGGCCACCGCCGCCACCACGATGTCCACCACCGCGAGCACCAGACATGATCTAATCAAATCAAGAAATCGAGGGATTCAGATTTACTTCCAGTGTCAACCACTTGAAATTTTACAAAAGTTAACCTAGGGACAAATTCAGGACTATACATCCAAACTCGAAGTCCATCGGGATTTTCATGCATTCTGGTTTATTATTTCGTGTGCACCCGAAATGATAAACTGCTCTACATGGTCCTCTAGATGTATCCCTAATCCAGACCCCAGTCACCGAATATCGTCGCCTAGTAACGTGTGACGATGGGTGCAAGTGTAGGAAGGCATGTGTGTGCTAGAACCAACAAATCAACCCCTCCTTCTTCAGTCTAGAAGAAGAAGACAAGAGTAGGTAAGAACCCAAATAAAAGCGGATGATGTAACAGAGAAACATGATGATGATGTAAGGACACCCCGACAACGTTAGTACGTATCCCACTAATAGACTCAAGTATGTGACCGTCTAGTGTGTGCGACTCGGCTATAGACCAGACTCTACATGCAGTCCTAGTTCACTATAACCATTGGCTCTGATACCAATCTGTCACACCCTCAATTTCCACTTGCGGGGTTTTACCGCGAGGCGCAATGCCCTTTGATTCATCAGGATGAGCAGGTGGATTTTGTAGGTGGTCAGAACCGCGGGTCAAGCAACTCTTATGGAAATTCTTACAACCCAGGTTGGAGGAATCATCCAAACTTCAGGTGGAAATCTTCTGGTAATCCCCCTGGTTTCTCATCAAACTCTACTCATAACCAGGGGCAGGGTCAGTATTCGGGTGGAAATTCGGGAACTAATGTAGGTTCGGGTACTGAGGGTGGTTTGGGTAAAATAGAAGAGCTTTTAACCCAGTTGGTAGCTAAAGTTGCCCACACCCAAAAAAACTCTAGCAGAGCATGACACCTTGTTGAAAAATCAGGCTATGCTCTTGAAAAATCACCACTCTGCGTTCTTAGATCTTCAGCGTACCGTTGGTGACATTGCTAGGCAGTTGGAAGAGCGGCCCCAAGGTCAGTTCTCGGGTAGTACTCAGCCCAACCCAGCCACCCAACTGAAAGCAGTCACCACTCGTAGTGATAGAGGGGCAGAGAGAGTTAGTGAGCAGGTAGAGAGTGAGGTAGAGGAGCAGGTAGATGAGGAAATAGAGATGGAGGCTCCTAGTAGGGTGCAACCTAGGCTAGTCCCAGCAAGTACCGCACCAAATAGTGAGCCTCGGATAGAGAAGGTTGTAGGTAGGACACCCACACCGATTAGGCCTACCCCTGAGATTGATCCTTCTCGTCTTCCATACCCAGCCCGCCTTAGGAACCAGAAATATGCTAAGGAGTATGGACATTTTCTAGATATGTTTAAGCAGCTTAAAATAAATCTCCCGTTCATTGAGGCCCTCCAGCATATGCCTAAATATGCCAAATTCCTTAAAGATCTTCTGAAAAGGAAAGATAGGCTGGGGGAGGTCTCAAACATTCCATTGACTGCGGGATGTTCTGCGGTGGTTTTGAACAAGCTGCCGGAGAAATTGACAGACCCCGGGATTTTTACAATCCCGTGTATGTTTGGTAGTGACACTCAAAACCACGCGTTGGCAGACTTAGGTGCTAGTATCAACCTGATGCCTTATTCTCTTTATGAGAAACTAGACCTAGGTGACCTGACCCCAACGCGCATGACTTTATCCCTTGCTGACCGATCGGTCAAATATCCACGTGGCATTGTGGAAAACTTGTTGGTGAAAGTTGATAAATTTGTTTTCCCCGTGGATTTCGTTATTCTTGATATGGAGGTAGACGACAAAGTACCTCTAATTCTAGGTCGTCCGTTTCTGCGTACCGCCAAGGCACTCATTGATGTCTTTGACGGGAAGATCACTCTACGCGTAGGAGATGAGACGGTCACCTTTGAGATCGTCAAATCCATGAGATACCCTGGTAGTCAAGATGACTTTAGCGGTCCCACTGACTCTGTTTACTTCATAAATTCTTTTATCTCTCGTGTGGACCGATGTCTTGATTACATCTGTGGAGATGATTTGGTAGTTGAGACCCATGATGAGGAGTTAGAGTTAGTTGGGGAGGAAGCCCCTTTGTTTCCCGAGGCATTAGATATTAGTGAGGTTCGTGAGGAGAGTAGTAAACCTTCATTAGAGACACCACCGCCTTTAGAACTTAAGGTTTTACCCTCTCACTTAGAGTATGCCTACTTAGGGGAGAATGCTAGTTTGCCCGTCATTATTTCATCTAAACTGACGGAGGAGGAGAAGAGTCGGTTGCTTGATGTGTTGAAGGCGCATAAGCAAGCCATTGCATGGAGGCTCTCTGACATCAAGGGCATCAGCCCTACCTACTGCACCCATAGGATACTCATGGAGGATAATTATAAGCCTGTGGTGCAGCCTCAGAGACGCCTAAATCCGAACATGCAGGAAGTAGTTAGGAACGAGGTTCTTAAGCTTATGGATGCTGGTCTAATCTATCCCATCTCTGATTCCCCGTGGGTGAGCCCGACTCAGGTTGTCCCAAAGAAGGGAGGGATGACTGTGGTCACTAATGAGAAGAATGAGCTCATTCCCACTCGTACTGTCACTGGTTGGCGTGTCTGTATTGATTATAGGAGACTGAATGATGCCACCAGGAAAGACCACTTTCCTCTCCCGTTCATTGATCAGATGTTGGAGCGTCTAGCAGGGCAGCAGTTTTACTATTTCCTTGATGGTTTTTCAGGTTATTTCCAGATCCCCATTGCACCAGAGGATCAGGAGAAGACCACCTTTACATGCCCCTATGGCACTTATGCGTATCGCCGCATGCCGTTTGGGTTATGTAACGCTCCGGCCACCTTTCAGCGTTGCATGATAGCTATCTTTCAGGATATGATTGAGACGTCTATGGAGGTTTTCATGGATGATTTTTCGGTTTATGGTAGCTCTTTTGATGCTTGTTTGGGTAACTTAGAGAGAATGTTAGAGAGATGTGTAGAGTCTAAGTTAATGTTGAATTGGGAGAAGTGTCACTTTATGGTGACTGAGGGGATAGTACTAGGACATAAGATTTCTAGGGATGGTATAGAGGTTGATAGGGCTAAGATTGACACCATTAGTAGGCTTCCACCTCCGACCAATGTCAAGGCCATCTGTAGTTTTCTTGGTCATGCGGGTTTCTATCGTAGGTTCATTAAGGATTTCTCCAAAATCACTCGCCCCATGACCCGTCTTCTTGAGAAAGACGTTCCTTTTGTCTTTGATGGGGAGTGTCTTAAGGCTTTTGAGTTTTTGAAGGAGCGGATGGTGAGTGCTCCTATCTTAGTTTCACCCGACTGGAGCTTGCCTTTTGAGCTCATGTGTGATGCGAGTGACTACGCAGTCGGGGCAGTCTTAGGGCAAAGGCGTGACAAACATTTTCATCCTATCTACTACGCCAGTAAGACCCTTAATGATGCTCAGGAGAACTACACAACCACCGAGAAAGAGCTCTTGGCGGTTGTGTTTGCTTTTGATAAATTTCGTTCTTATCTTGTGCTCTCTAAGACCACCGTTTTTACTGATCACTCGGCTTTGCGATTTCTTTTCGCAAAGAAGGACGCCAAACCTCGTCTAATTCGGTGGATTCTTTTGCTTTCTGAGTTTGATATTGAGATTAAGGATAAACGGGGAGCAGAGAACGTGGCTGCGGATCACCTTTCCCGTTTGGAGGATCCGAGTAGAGAGGAGATTCGTGAGGAGGCGATTGGAGATAAATTCCCTCACGAGTCCATAGATTTTGTTGAGGCTGAGAAGCAGGGTATGCCATGGTTCACTGATTTGGCAAATTACCTTGCTCATGGGATGTTGGTAGAGGGTATGAATACCCAACAGCGTAAGAAGTTAGTTAGAGAAGCTACTAAGTATGTGTGGGATGATCCTTTTCTGTTTAGAATAGGAAGTGATAGAATTTTGAGGAGATGTGTTAGTAGAGAGGAGGGTCTAGAGATCATTAGGCACTATCATGAGAGTCTCTATGGAGGGCACCATGCTCATCACACTACAGCCCAGAAGGTCTTTGATAGTGGTTTTTATTGGCCTTCAGTGGTGAAGGATGCCCTCGATTTCGTGAAGCGGTGCGACGCTTGTCAACGCACCGGTAACATTTCATCCAAGGATGAGATGCCTCAGAACCCCATTCAGGTTCTTGAAGTTTTTGATGTTTGGGGCATTGATTTCATGGGACCGTTCCCCATTTCTGGAGAGAACCGGTACATTCTCGTGGCCATTGATTATGTTTCCAAGTGGGTGGAAGCGCAAGCTCTACCTACTAATGATACCCGAGTGGTGGTGAAATTTTTGAAGAAGTTGTTCACTCGGTTCGGTACTCCTAAGGCTCTTATTAGTGACCGTGGCACGCACTTCTGTAACACCTTGATGCAAAAGGTGTTAGCGCGCTACGGGGTCACTCACCGTTTATCTACCGCTTACCATCCTCAAACAAGCGGTCAAGTGGAGAATGCGAACCGAGGAGTGAAGAGAATCCTTGAGAAAACCGTTGGGAAAAGTCGGAAGGATTGGTCCGACAAGCTAGATGATGCGCTTTGGGCATTCAGAACTGCATACAAAACACCGTTAGGCACTACTCCGTTTATGATTGTCTACGGTAAAGCATGTCATCTCCCCGTCGAGCTAGAACATCGAGCTCTTTGGGCCCTTAAGGCGGTTAATCTTGATCTGACCGAAGCAGCGAAGCGACGCTACTTTCAACTTCATGAATTAGAGGAGCTTCGAGATGCAGCGTATGCGCGATCTTTAAATATTAAGGAGAGAACTAAAGCGTTGCATGATAGGAGATTGAAAGGTGTGAAGGAGTTCAAGAAGGGTGATCAGGTGCTTTTATATAATTCTCGTTTGAAGTTATTCGGAGGAAAGCTCAAATCGAAGTGGGCGGGACCGTATACGGTGAAAGAAGTGTTCCCGTATGGCACCATTAAACTACTACACCTTGATGAGGGAAAGACATGGAAGGTTAACGGTCATAGGTTGAAGCACTACATTGGAGGACCGTTAGACACTAGCGAGAGTGAGGAAGCTCCTCTCGAAATTCCTGAGAGGATGAGTGATTAGAGTTCTTGGGTACAATCCCAAGTGTAGAGTTTGTAAATTTATTTTTATACTTATTTAGTTTTAGCTTTTCATTTTTTTTTATTATTTGTGGTTCGGTATTATGCTCGGGTTTTGTTTGTTTCATTTTGCGCAGGTTTGGATTGCACCGCCCGTACTCAATCTCCATTCGGGTGATTCCGGAGCTGTTATCATTTATCAAAGCAAGCCCAGAGTTTACCATTGTGTCAGAGCCGATCGCGAATGAAATGCTATACGATCGAGTTGGACTAGAGTGTTAGAGCTTACAAAAAAAAATAAAAAAAAATAATAACCAGCTAAGTCATTCCCAATTTGCCCTCGTCTTTTTCTTTTTGTATTCGGAATTTATTTTTGTTTTGAGTCGTTTTCTATTCCTACATTGAGGGCAATGTAGAGTTTAAGTGTGGGGATGGGAAACTGTCGTCTAGTCTGTATATAGAGTCATTTTGAGTCAAAAAAAAATCAAAAAAAAAAAATTGAAAAAAAAAATTGAGAAAAAAAAAAGTCCCTAATTTTGAAGTTTGCATTATATAAAATATGGAAGATGATAGGTAAAGTTAGGTGTCCGGTTTTCAAATAGTATGTATAATAAGAGATTAAAATTGATTGAAAGCGTGTCTGATTTGGGATATGTGGGTAGGCTCAACCGGTAGAAAGGTTTCCTTTGAAAAGTAATAAATTAATTATATTAGGCTATTTTGTGGGTTCTCATCTAGGAGAAACGGGGAGACCGAAACCGCCAAAAATAGTATAAGGAGCACCGTTATAAGTTTAAAACCGTTAGAATTTCTAATCACTTTGAAAAAAAAAAATTAGAAATCAAAGCAAAAAATGCTGAAGCTTAAGGTGCCTGGCCACTGGGATAGCGACTTGGATTGGTCACACCCTCTGAGTTAAGTATGCTGAGATGAAAAAAAAATGCTGAAGCTTAAGGTGTCTGACCACTGGGATAGCGACTTGGATTGGTCACACCCTCTGAGTTAAGTATGCCTAAAAAAAAAAAAAGAAGTGATTTTAAATTCTCTTGGTTTTCTACATAAGACGGTTGGGAAATGGTCGATTGGTTGTTCCTTTAGCTTCATAAGCTTGAGGCGGGATTAGGAGGAACTGTGGCTTCCTTCGAGTGAGACCCTAGATAGACTAATCAACATGAACTTAACATAAATAAAAAGGGGCTTGGAAACCGGTTTGGGTTTAAGTGGATCAGTATACCTGCAATCGCAATCAACACGTTAGTAGATTATTAATTAAGTAACCTATGTTTTGAAACTGGATGTAAACCTAACTGTGATTCCATAGCATAATTCTTTTTCAGGGACGAAAAAAAAGATAAGTGTGGGGATATTTGATGTATTGTAAAATACATCTATTTCCAGTGTAAAGTTTGTATAATTTTCAAGTCGTTTAGATATTGTTTTTATTAGTTTTAGGCTTATACTGGTCTATTTTATTTAGTATAGGTGTTTATAGATTTTTATTAGTTTTGTGTCATTTTTAGTATTTATCTATTTTATTTTATATTTTGTAGGTGTTCATGGACGTTGGAGCGTAAATGAGCAACGTTGGTCGAGTCTAGAACACCCGAGTCAAAAGCACAGAGTTATAATACTGTCTAATAATATTAATAATAATAATATAAAAAGAAACAAAATATTATAATAAAAAAAAAAGAAAAAAAGAAAAAAACCAATTGTGACTTTGTCACTTTGGTGTTTGGTCAGGCCCGAAGCCCAAATAAATTCTTGGAAAACAAGAAAAGTGCCAAGGGCCAAAAGTGAGCTGCGGCGCAAACAGGGACATTCTGGAACAGCAAACATTATTAAGTTGGGGGATTATTATATTTAGAGAGGAGCAGCGGCAATTATCGAAGGGGAGCAGAGCAATATTATTTTAAGGTGGATCAAGGGTGAAGTACTGGTGTGAGCACGGGTTGTTTCTACTTTAATTATTTATTTATTTGCTATCCGTTGTGAACATCATAATTTTTACTGGCTTTTATTGTTTTGATTTTATCATGACTTTTATTGGCTAGATTTTTATTACTACCTAGGTTTTGATGAATACTCATGATTGATTGAACGTTTTTATGGTTTTTTTGGAACTTTGACTATGGGTTGATGGTTTAGTAAAGACTTTGATTATTTTTGATCTGGTGTATATGCGTACCTAGTTTTGTTCAATTAATAATTATTTACTCCACATGCGTTTTTGTGAATGTCTTTCATGTATGAATGCGTGTTAGGTTGTGGACTGTGTGTTAACAACTAATTTATGGTAAATTGCTAGTGTTTTCCATAGGAGTGGTTTTTGTTGATTGAGTAGTTCTAGGTATTCTTCCAATTCCAATAGCTGTAAGGTGTGGGATTGTCGATATGTCTAGGGTGTTAAATTGCTAGATCTAGATGCTTTGTAAGAAGATCTTCCTAGTTTCCTTACCACTACTTGCGTATCGAGTCAGGTCAGGTTTTCTATAGTTACCCCTTGCACTCTTAGTGTAGTGAGGCTTTCGCGCTGTAAGGTAGACTGTCTAGCGGGTACTTTATCATCAGAGTAGGTAAGCCTGTAAGGGTAACCTCTCAATCGGTAGTTTAACAGCTTATAGGTAACCTTAGGTTTCTCCTTGAGAAGGGTCGAGGGTCCTCTAGTTTATCCTGTAAGTTTAGTATTTGAAGATCCCGGTTCCATAGCTAGTTCCATAACCATAGAAGTTCGTTAGTCATGAGTAGGATTCTAACTTAGGTAGTACCTTCACCATCATTTGAATTTGATTCAACTCAGTTCGCTTCTTTAGTTCAGTTAGTTTATTTTAGTTAAGCTTTATTTTTCTTGAATTTAGTTTTAGTAAACCCCCCTCTAAAAATAATAAATAGTTTTATTTCAGTTTTAGATAAGTTTTCGAGTCTAGTTACCGTCTTCCATTAGAGTCTCGTGGGTTTGATATCCGGACTTACTTTAGCTTTACTAGAGTCGATAGGTTCACTTGCCTGTCAGTAGTTTAGTTTTAGAGAGTCTAGAGTATTACTAGGTGTCTAGTTTTAGGTTTAATTTAGTTATTTTTATTAAACTACTTTTAGCACATCAATGACAAACCAGGATCCAAGTCAACGATCACAATAAACAACTCTATATGAAAAACGTAAAAACCATAAACAACGATTTTATAAGCGGAAGCATTAAAGAAGAATTTAATCAGCTACAATAGTATTCCAAAGTATTCAAAACACTTTTATTTCAAAACGTGCAACTAAGCCTAGACGCCAATGCAGACCCGTGCGCCTAGTTCCATTTGGTGCTACCTTAGCGACCTGAGAAAAACATGCCAAAAAGATGTCAGCATATAATGCTGGTGAGTTCACAGGTTTGTTCAATATGTTATCATAATGTTGCCAGAATGTTACCATGTCCATACTATATCCATGTTACCAAGTACGCTAGCTAGGCGTATGTTTTGTTACTTCTACGATTGGAAAACCATTACTAGACTGTTACCATGTGTTCAGCCCGATGTGTTGTAGCCATGCTACGAGTGTTACCAGTTTGAGACAATATGCACCCGCCCGGCCCTCCAAGCCGTCGAGTGGGGTTTGTCAAACCCAATAGATCTATCCACATTTCCCCCGTTGTGCATCCCCGCACATTCATGGTTTCCCCCGGGACTTTAAAAGATCGTATAGTACACAAGTTTAGAACCATAGTATGACATATGTTACCAAAATAGTTTAGTGCATGTTTTCTCCCCCAAAAGTTAAAGCAGTAAAAGTGGGGCCGTGAACTCACCTTAGATAGCGTTCTTCGGTTATAAGTAAAGATGTTAAGCCCCTGATAATCCCTCTACCGGAGATCTATCAAAATGTTCACATAAGTGTTCCGACTAATAACCATAAGGTTATCTAGTCCCCGATTGTCTAGATCGTAACCAAGTATGTTTTAAAACGTGTTTAAATGTTTAACCGACACACTAGACCGACCCGACACCCCGTTGGTGACCCATTACCCTAACTAATCAAGTACACATAGATTACACACAAGGTTTAAGCATAAAACACTTAGTTTGTATCAAAAATCTCATTTCTGCATCAGAACGATCGAACCAGTCAGTTTAAGTCTCCTTCGCCCGTTTTCAGTCTCCTTCGCCCGTTTTACATTTCGTTCGACCGTTTGATGCCTCCTTCGCCCGTTTTACCACGTTCGCCCAAACAAAACCCAGGTTCGACCCTGGATTCTCTCCTTCGCACCTTCGATCGGTTGAAGGAGTCCAGGTTCGCCCCTGTTGTGCAACTTTTCCTAAAAACGCTTCAAACACATTCAAAACGACTCGAAACATCATCAAACACAGCAGTCAAGCATGAATAACTTATCCCTACAAAATCCCACCGATTTCCCCCAATATTACGTCCGTTTCAGCCCTTCCCTAAAATGGTAAAGATTATGGAAACATCACTTTCATGCATGAATAATTTACCCAATTTGGAAACTTTTGAAATCGCTCCATATTCAACATAAAATGTTCAGTTTGTCGAGTGTTCGATCTCTCCCTATTAATTCTATTGATCATAAATATCATGCATCAAGTCTAGATTCGTTAAAACCCCCAAATACCCATAATATCATTATTTATCCAATCCTAACCCTAAACAACAATAATCTAGCATCAATATCAATCCTATATCATGTTTCTATCATAAATACAGTAGCAAATCATTAAGCAACACATAACACCACATAATACACAATTTACATTTGTTTATCGTCATAAAAACCTATGTCAAATGATAATGTTTCGGTTTAGAAAGATGTTTAAAAGGTTTTTAATCATAAAAACACCCTTAGAACAGATCCGGACAATTAGGGTTAGATGAAACGAATTAAAATGCTTTTAAAAAGGTTTAGAATTAAGAACACACCTTGGATTCTTGTTAGATGTTGTAGATAGGTTAGATTATGAAAAAGAAGAGCAAAAACTCCTTCGTTAGTGATTAAGATCGTTTGAGAGTGTTTTGGGACGGTTAGGGTTTGTGAAATGATGAAAAATGACAAAGTTTGGTATTTATACTAATTCTCCTTCGCCCCATATCAATGGTCGAAGGTGGCCTCCTTCGACCCTTCCACAGGGTCGAATGAGCCCTGTCCTGGTCGAAGGGAATTCTTTCAATTCCACTTCCCAGGTTCGCCCATCTACAAAGGGTCGAACCAAACAATTGTTCTCCTTCGACCACTCGAAGTGGTCGAACCAGAACTCATTTTTAACTAGTTTTCCAGTTTGTCATGTTTAACGCATTCTAACACATCTTAACACATAAGCATGCATCCTTAATCTATATTTAACATATTTAAGCATAGATAATCATTTACACATCATTTAAACACATCTATGTATATAATCCACCACACGACCCATAATCTACACATATACTTAATTAGTTCATGTAATGTCACCAACAACGGAACCCGGTACTAGTGTATTACCAAAACGACTCCCAATGATCCTCCAGATCATTGCACCCTGGACAATCCTAACTTGACCCGACTCAACTAACCCAGTTAAGTTCGTTTATAAACGTTTCTCGCTAAGGTAGACTTAGATGTTATTAAAATGTTTAAGCCAAACATGCCGGGTGTCACAGAGTGCCTCGAAAGGAGCCATGTTAATGCTGGCATGATAACTGTTGTTGTATGAAAACTCGACCAAGGGAAGATGAGAATCCCATGCGCCACCAAAATCGATGACACATGCCCTGAGCATATCCTCAAGTGTTTGGATGGTCCGTTCGGTCTGACCATCTGTTTGAGGGTGATAAGCAGTACTCAGGTTTAGCTTGGTACCCAAAGCGTCTTGTAAAGACTCCCAAAAGTGAGAGGTGAAACGACCATCACGATCAGAGATAATGTCCAAAGGTATACCATGGCGACATACGATTTCACTTACGTACATCTTTGCTAACCTTTCCATAGAATATTTCTCACGAATAGGTAAGAAATGGGCTGACTTGGTTAGACGGTCAACGATTACCCAAATGCTGTCAAAACCTTTGGGTGTACGAGGGAGTTTAGTAATGAAGTCCATTGCTATGCTCTCCCATTTCCATACAGGAATTTCTGGTTGTTCAAGCATACCAGATGGTCGTTGATGTTCAGCCTTGACCTTTGAACAAGTAAGGCATTTTGCAACGAAAAGAGCGATATCTTTCTTCATACCAGGCCACCAATACGAATAACGAAGATCTTCGTACCTTCCTTATGAATTTTTAAATTAAAATTTGTATTTCTGTTCTAAATGGACAGAAATAATTTATATAAAATTTTGGTGCAAAAATATTAAAAATTGAATTTATTATGATTTATTTATGATTAAAATAACAAAAATCAATTAACAATATTAAATAAATGATTTTTCGAAAATAAAAATCATTTCTGGAATGTTTATTGTTTTATAAACTCAGAATAATTTTGTGGAAATTTATAAAATCGTTTTGATATTTTTATAGAATTTTATAATGATAATAGAATAAACTTATAATATTTATTATATATAATAAATAAATAATTTTTGAAAAACTAAAAATTGTGTGTTAAACTTTTCTATTAGAACATCATAAAATAATTTTTGTAGAATTTATAAAGCAATTTTAGTATTTTAAAACCATTCTTAAAAATAATAATGAATATATATAAGTATAAAGGGTTAAAAAAATGTTTGTATGTGCTATGGTTCGAACCCGGGTCGGGGTTTTAAATCACAAGCCCAGACCAATTGGTCTGGACCCTGAGAACGAATATACCATGGTTGAAATTAATTATATAGTCTAACTGATTTGTTTTCAATATATAAAAAAATAGATTCAAACCACGGGACTCGAACCCTGGCCTTATGGCCGGTCCGTGTCTCAGACAATAGAGGCCACACCAACTGATCTGTTGATCAGTTGGTGATGAATATGGTTCTGTATAAACTAAATATCCATATCTGCAGAAACGTGTTTATCCCCAAATCAAGGTTTCGAGCCCTAGGTTTTCAATAATCAAGATTGACGAACAATAACCCGATTAAACATGGGGTTATTGTTGTCAGGGGGCCGATGAACAAAACCAAACAAAAGTCAAACACGCGAACGATTGGAGCTTGAAGGGGGTTTTTAGCAGAAAATTAGAGAGGGGAAAGAGTATTCGGCGAGTGTAGGTTGTGAAAGAGGGTCCAATTTATAGTGAGGTGCTCGGGTGTTCAAATTGGTAAGGTTGACCCGTCTTAAAGACGATGACGCGTGATTGAGCTTCAATTAGGAAGGTTATAGCTGCTAATTGGCGTGTATAATACGCGAATTAATCTTATCAATAAACATTCATGCCTTAATGGGATTATAAACGCAGATTGATTGAGTATTTTAGGAAGATTGGATTGCAGTTGACTTTTCAATAGTCAACAGCACATCTAAACATGATATATATATATATATATATATATATTCCAGTCATAGTTTAAACCAAGTGAAAGCTGTAGACCAGCTGGTTAAGTCTTGTGTGTGTGACTCGGCCTTGGGCACGGGTTCGAACCCCGGCCCAGGCATTTATTTTTTAACAATTATTAAACCAATATTTAGATAATATAAGCTTATAGTATGGTACTAGGGGTCCAAACGTGTCACGAAATATTTTTAAAGGGTACGATAATGATAAAAAAAATTCGACGTTTAATTAATAATAGTCGTAACGTACATAGAATTCAATGCGAAATGTTACACAAACAAGATGAAACAGATCTGGAGGTCAATAGTTTATTATTATTATTATTACTATTTCTTATTATTATTATGAAACAGATCTGGGGGCTTCGATTTTATGAATATTATGGTGGTGGTTTTGGGCTTTTGGGGTTTTTTCGAGGTGGTGGTTATGGTGTGGCAGTAGGTGACGGTGCTGATTGTGGTGAGGGAAGGCGGTGGTTATGGTGGTGATTCTGGGTTTTGGGGGTTTTTCAAGGTGGTGGTTATGGTTATGGTAGTAGGTGACAGTGGCGAGGAGCTTAAACATGGTGGTGGTTCTGGGTTTTGGGGGTTTTTCGAATGATGTTCAGGTGGTTGTCGTTATTGTTATTGTTATTATTATTATTATTATTATTATTATTATTATTATTATTATTAGTATTATTATTATTATTATTATTATTATTATTATTATTATTATTATTATTATTATTGAGAGTAATGATAATTGGTTGTTTGTTTTAATGAAGGGTCAAGATGTTGGATGGGTTACTGTGGAGCTTAAACATCCCATACCTTCTATTGATGATGGGGGTGGAGTGTTTTCTCCTGCTAAGTTTAAGTAAGTTTAGATTTTTTTTTTTTTTTTTTGCTGCATCATATAATAGTAAGTTAAGGTGTTAAAATTTTGAAATAATGCAATGCATCAACTTGTTACTATGAGAGTGATGATCCTATGCAGCAGGTTCCATACATATGCTCTGCTCCGATAAAGGTGAGTGGAGTGCTAGATTATGGTTCAGTAATTTGTGTCGTATAAGTTTGAAATGTTAAGTTTATCTGAGTTTATATTCTTTCGCAGTACACATTTGCGAATTACTTGAATCCTGGCGTAAAAGATTTAGCGACAAAAAATAGCGAGTTTTTTTGTATTTTTGTTTAGTATAGGATTTAGCGACAAAATAGCGAGTTTTTTGTATTTTTTTAGTCACCTAAGTGTGCTTTTAACATTGGTGTCAACGTGCTTTTTACAAATGTGAAACTGTGTGGAAACGGTGTGTTTTTACACCGATGTAAACTGGCGCAAAACGACGTTGCTAATGGGGCGTTTTTACGTGAGTCCTCGTGTACCTTGTTGTATTATACGTCTTGTTATTTAAGATTCAACTTAGGCAGCGTTCATTTTGTTTGTGGAATGTAATGAGATTCTTATTAGGTTTTTAGAAATGAAGTTTGAGTGGTCAAAATTAGTATCAAGTTATTATATCGTAGTCTAGTATAAAACCACCACAGTACACAACTATGTTTTTTTACACTGGTGTGTTGGAGTGTTTATATACTCTATTTTTTTTTTTTTTTGTCAGTTTTAGTTTTTGAAGTGTTTAAAAGATTTTGGTCTATATGGGGGTTCTGCTACACCAGTGTAAAGTGTGGCATGTTTAAAAGTTTTTGTCAGTTTTAGTTTTTGAAGTGTTTAAAAGATTTTGGTCTATATGAGTGGTCAAAATTAGTATGAAGTTATTTACATTAATGTTTGTGTTTGTTTAGGAGGGTCTTAGTCTGGTGTTTTTTATTTTCTTTACACTGGTGTTTTTTATGTTCTTTTACACTGGTGTTTTTTATGTTCCTTACATTGATTATTATATCACAATTTTGTTAAACTTTTTGTGCCATTACACTGGTGTAACGGTTTATTTTATTTTAATTTTTCAGGGAGGGAGGACAGCTGGTGCGCAATGTTTGTCTTTTTGTGTTGATTTTTCCAGATTGGTGTAAGAGAAGGGCCTCGAATCTTTGCCAACAAAGAATATGAGATCACTGAAAAACATAAAGAATGCATCCTAGATCTACTAAAGTTCGAAGCCAAAGCAGTGAGCCGATAGGACCAGGAAAAGTGGAGTGATGGCCAATGGGATTTCTTTTGGGATTCAAGTGGTACGGCCCAATTCTTTACTCGGCAACTTCGATCGGGGGTAAACATTTTGATCCTGTGGTAAAAAGATATGATTCCTACTAGGTATTATTACATTTGTAATTTTAGTCGGTATTGTAAAGTTTTCGGTTTTTTAATGAACAGAGATGTAACTAGATTGTAATATGTTTACACTGGTGTAAAATAGTGGATTAATCTCAAATTTTATAAATATCTTGCATTTTTTTTTCTGGATTCACAGGTACAACAATGTAAAATGTTGTAAACGATGTATGTTGATGGGGTTTTTATACTGGCGTAAAAGAAATGGGTTGTTGTAAAAGAAAGGAATTAAAAAATAAAAAATAAAAATAAAGTATCATGAGGTTTGATTGTTAAAAAAATAATAAAAAAGAATAGATTTTTGGTTTGAGGAGAAAGAAACAGGAAATGGATCTTGGGAGGTGAGGTGGGTCTAGGGATGAGCTCGGGACGGTATCGGTACCGAACCGATACCGATCTCGACAATACCGATACCGAAAAGTCCAAAAAACCAATACCGATACCGATACCGAATACATACGGTACGGTACCGGTGTGGTATCGGTATTTTGCTTTAAAATACAGATACCATACCGATCCCGTACCGATACTGATAATACCGAAACCGAAAATCCATAAATATGGGTACCGATACCGATCCCGAAACCCCTCGGTTCGGTATCGGTTCGGTACGATATCGGGATTGGGACGGGGCGGGATCGGTATTCGGCCTTGTATGCTCATCTCTAGGTGGGCCTCATGTGGTTGGAAAAAGGAGGAGAGAAGAGAATGTTGCTTTTACCATAATACCTTTGACAATTATTTTATTATTATCTTTATTCAACAAGCGGACATTAAAGGACAAAAAAATCATGTGACATAATATTAGCCATTGGATCATCTAAGATCAATGGATAGAAATGGTTCCCGGTATTCTTTCACGAAATGTATGTTCTCATTTTACCCTAATTCTATTATAGTAATTGATAAATATTATATAAATGATAATTATGACGATTTAATAAATATAATAAACATTTAGATGTAAAAGAAATGTGTAACGTCTCAAAAATTAAAGTTTTAATATTATTGTAAATAAATAGAATAGCTAATTAGATTTTGACTTTCTTTTTTTTTTTTTAAGTCTTTTTTTTCTAATCCTTACAAAAATGATAAATAAAGAAGATATATGTTATTCTTTGACTTTTAATTTCTTCACCTCGTATAACTCGAAATTTCCGAACAATGTTTTTGGTGCATTCTTTTTAAAATATCTTAGTCAAATCTCTTCGAACAAATTGCGCGAAAATTTTGGATAAGATTAGTTGTTGCTATATATCATTAACAGTTTATAAACCCTTGCAACCTCTCAATTGAAACCCTATGTTCCGCCGTAGCTTTCCATCGCGTCGTACACCGACGAATCAATTCTGACCGCCGCTTGCCACCTCGGTCTTCTAGCACCACGGCTCTTGTTGTTTCGATCTATGAGGTAGACACACAAAACACCCTTGTTGTTAATATGTTTGTGCTAAAAACTTCCGATTTGGGTTAAGGGTGGGTTGTTTCCGGCGACTAAACTGGTTTTACATCGCCATATATATGAACTGGGTTTGGTCTCATTTGAGAATATGCTTGGTTGGGATCACATTAATCATAAATGGAATTTGCCTAAGCAATCAATATGTATATTAGTTACAATACATGGGTATCTCAGGGTTGATAAACCAACCTACGTTGCAATATTTAGTTTATATAAAAACGATATATCGATATATTATATGAGTTTCACAAGCTTAATCTTACTAGTTCGTTCCAACTGAATACCTTATAAATAGATTTTATAATTCATAGCACTAGTATTATAGGTTTCTAATTAAAAAAAAAAAAAAAAAGGTTTCAGCATATAAATAAAAAAGTGAGTTGGAATGCTAATTTTATATCGATAAGAATAAGTTTTTTTTAAAAGATTTTGACAAGCAATATGTTATGGTATGAAACTCTTAGTCGTCGGAATATTTTTAAATCAAAGATCGGACGCCGTGATTTGAGTTCGGTAAAACCTCATACAAGAAAATTAAAATGTAGGTTTCCGTGTTCGTTAAGGATGAATATTGATTTGCCTTGCTAATTTAAGGTACGGATTCTGTTTTCTTTTAATCATAGTATAACTTTCGTTTCTTCTATGTGTACGAGTTCGTTAGTCGTATCATCATAGTATAAAATATGTATCCGTTACTTTGTAGTACGGACTTGCGTCTATGTTTAGAGTCTGTTTGTCATCGTTTTATACGTATCATCGGTTCGTAATTGGTTCGTTATATGGGTCGGTGTGTATTTGTCAAATTGTTGTTAGTGTGTCATAGCATGCCATACCTCTGACTTGTACTCATGGTCGCATGCTCCGGTTAATGTCATATTTTTAGTTTGCCTGTAATTATTTACAAGGCCTTAGCTTTTGTACTCTGTCACCCGAGCAGTTTGTTTTGACTTGTCGTTGGGGCGTCAGCGACATGAACACTTTCCGTGACAGTGCGTAATCAAAATCACGGCGTCTCTTACATGGTCCCTTAGAGGCGTATGGATATATCCTAGATCTGATTCTGACTTCTGTTATATGTTTCTGTTTTGTGGAGATTGGAATAATGGGTACGCCACGCTCACCGTCTCATAGGTGCATGGACTAGCTAGCTATGTACCAGTTTGTAAGTTTGTTAGGCTCGTGGGTGCTTCCGTTTGACGTGACTTACTTTATTTATATGAATAGTCACGTAGTTTGAAGTATGTATATGTTCTGATAAGTTTTCGATATGGTTCTTACATGCTTCGGTATGTGTCTGATTATGTTCCGGTCAAGTATCAGGTTTAGTGTCGGATTATGTTCATTAATGGTTTCAATATGAGTTTGGTTTCGAGTTTGAAATAGAGTTCGTTTGGTTTTCGTATTCCCTTTCGTATGTTCACTTCGGTCTCACTCCTATTATGTCTTGCTTTTCCGCTGCGTTAAATTTACATGTACTATTGATTCCTCCGTTACTGGGCAATTTTTGGCTCAGCCGTAGTTTTCTTTTTGTGTTTTCCTAATTGTCTCGCAGGTAATCGGGGAAACCAGGGAAATCAAGGTTGAGAGTTGATGTTCGAGTGCTAAAAGACATTTAGTTTTTGCATTTTAGTTTTAATAAGACATAAGTTTGAAACTCTATTTTTGAACTTCATTATTCCGTTGGATTTCTATTTAACGTTTTATGGACTTTGTTTGGTATTTGATATCTGTAAGTGTGACATGTCAGCCTATTTCGGGTTGGGGTGTGACAATTATGGTATCAGAGCACCAGGCTCTTTCCTGTAGAAAACTTAAACCTTAAAATAAAACCTGTGAGGTAATGGGTAGACGTTGGGTTAGGATTTCAACTTTTGGTCAATCTTCATAATCATCGTTTCTGATCTTTGATCTATTCGTTAGAGGCTTTTATCGTAAGTTTCTATAGTCATCTTCTGTATCCTGGCTTATGCTATCACCATTTCGGTTTCATTATCGAATTCATGAATGACTCGGGACATGGGCAATGACGCAATCGAAGGGGGTACGACATTAGAAGAAGTTGACTACACGTACTAGGACGTTATGGTCATACATGCTCCAAAAAGTGTTTCAAATTTGTTGTATATCCTAGAAGAATTGGCCTTATTTAATTATTATCTTGTTATTTTTTTAGAACTATAGTAATTGATCATTGTTCACATTGTTTCATTTTTGCATTTCCTTGCAATTGGACATGTCATTGAAGTGCATGATGGGTGGACTGTTAGGGCACCGCTGTAAGGTAATTGATGATTTCGGTCGCGAACGTAATCATGAATTACAGGTACATATGTGCGCTTTTAGACTTCTGTTATGTACATTAATGCATATCCGAATCTGCTTACCTCTCATGTCAGATTTGTTCGAGTTGGTTTTGATCGCACTTGAATTTAATTTGTTTCAGTTCCCGTTTACTTGTCATTCAAATAAACCGGTAATCCCCATATTATGTGATGTGTTGTATACATTTATGATAGCTTAAATCAATTATATATGAATTTGCTTGTTATCCGTACTTAGCAATTTTGAGGACAAAATTTTTTTTAGTAGGGTAGAATTGTAACGTCTCAAAAATTAAAGTTTTAATATTATTGTAAATAAATAGAATAGCTAATTAGATTTTGACTTTCTTTTTTTTTTTTTAAGTCTTTTTTTTCTAATCCTTACAAAAATGATAAATAAAGAAGATATATGTTATTCTTTGACTTTTAATTTCTTCACCTCGTATAACTCGAAATTTCCGAACAATGTTTTTGGTGCATTCTTTTTAAAATATCTTAGTCAAATCTCTTCGAACAAATTGCGCGAAAATTTTGGATAAGATTAGTTGTTGCTATATATCATTAACAGTTTATAAACCCTTGCAACCTCTCAATTGAAACCCTATGTTCCGCCGTAGCTTTCCATCGCGTCGTACACCGACGAATCAATTCTGACCGCCGCTTGCCACCTCGGTCTTCTAGCACCACGGCTCTTGTTGTTTCGATCTATGAGGTAGACACACAAAACACCCTTGTTGTTAATATGTTTGTGCTAAAAACTTCCGATTTGGGTTAAGGGTGGGTTGTTTCCGGCGACTAAACTGGTTTTACATCGCCATATATATGAACTGGGTTTGGTCTCATTTGAGAATATGCTTGGTTGGGATCACATTAATCATAAATGGAATTTGCCTAAGCAATCAATATGTATATTAGTTACAATACATGGGTATCTCAGGGTTGATAAACCAACCTACGTTGCAATATTTAGTTTATATAAAAACGATATATCGATATATTATATGAGTTTCACAAGCTTAATCTTACTAGTTCGTTCCAACTGAATACCTTATAAATAGATTTTATAATTCATAGCACTAGTATTATAGGTTTCTAATTAAAAAAAAAAAAAAAAAGGTTTCAGCATATAAATAAAAAAGTGAGTTGGAATGCTAATTTTATATCGATAAGAATAAGTTTTTTTTAAAAGATTTTGACAAGCAATATGTTATGGTATGAAACTCTTAGTCGTCGGAATATTTTTAAATCAAAGATCGGACGCCGTGATTTGAGTTCGGTAAAACCTCATACAAGAAAATTAAAATGTAGGTTTCCGTGTTCGTTAAGGATGAATATTGATTTGCCTTGCTAATTTAAGGTACGGATTCTGTTTTCTTTTAATCATAGTATAACTTTCGTTTCTTCTATGTGTACGAGTTCGTTAGTCGTATCATCATAGTATAAAATATGTATCCGTTACTTTGTAGTACGGACTTGCGTCTATGTTTAGAGTCTGTTTGTCATCGTTTTATACGTATCATCGGTTCGTAATTGGTTCGTTATATGGGTCGGTGTGTATTTGTCAAATTGTTGTTAGTGTGTCATAGCATGCCATACCTCTGACTTGTACTCATGGTCGCATGCTCCGGTTAATGTCATATTTTTAGTTTGCCTGTAATTATTTACAAGGCCTTAGCTTTTGTACTCTGTCACCCGAGCAGTTTGTTTTGACTTGTCGTTGGGGCGTCAGCGACATGAACACTTTCCGTGACAGTGCGTAATCAAAATCACGGCGTCTCTTACATGGTCCCTTAGAGGCGTATGGATATATCCTAGATCTGATTCTGACTTCTGTTATATGTTTCTGTTTTGTGGAGATTGGAATAATGGGTACGCCACGCTCACCGTCTCATAGGTGCATGGACTAGCTAGCTATGTACCAGTTTGTAAGTTTGTTAGGCTCGTGGGTGCTTCCGTTTGACGTGACTTACTTTATTTATATGAATAGTCACGTAGTTTGAAGTATGTATATGTTCTGATAAGTTTTCGATATGGTTCTTACATGCTTCGGTATGTGTCTGATTATGTTCCGGTCAAGTATCAGGTTTAGTGTCGGATTATGTTCATTAATGGTTTCAATATGAGTTTGGTTTCGAGTTTGAAATAGAGTTCGTTTGGTTTTCGTATTCCCTTTCGTATGTTCACTTCGGTCTCACTCCTATTATGTCTTGCTTTTCCGCTGCGTTAAATTTACATGTACTATTGATTCCTCCGTTACTGGGCAATTTTTGGCTCAGCCGTAGTTTTCTTTTTGTGTTTTCCTAATTGTCTCGCAGGTAATCGGGGAAACCAGGGAAATCAAGGTTGAGAGTTGATGTTCGAGTGCTAAAAGACATTTAGTTTTTGCATTTTAGTTTTAATAAGACATAAGTTTGAAACTCTATTTTTGAACTTCATTATTCCGTTGGATTTCTATTTAACGTTTTATGGACTTTGTTTGGTATTTGATATCTGTAAGTGTGACATGTCAGCCTATTTCGGGTTGGGGTGTGACAAAATGTCCATTTTCAAAGGCCAAGTATGAAAGTTTGTCGTGTTAAGTCATACCCAATAATAAAAAAACCAATGGTCAATTAAACAAAACCATTTTACACAATAACCAAACCAAAAATTAACCAAACCAAATGAAATCCTAAATTTTCAATAATTTAATTAAAAAAAATAAAATAATTGGGGTAGACGATTTGTGTGATTACATCTGTCATGTGGCGGAAAATTTTCCGGGTGGAAGCCTTAGTGCCCCTTATGCGCAGCCTCGACTCGCTTGTGGGCCGGCCACTCTCGTGTCAGCGTGGGCACGGCTAAGACAACATAGTCTGACCATTGGAGAGTGGCTAGGGAACTCCCCTTCTGAGGGGTTGTGATAATCTCTGCTACAACATAGAAAATTCGTCTTAAAAAAATTACAAAAATGTACGAGAATAGTAAAAACAACAATAATGTCAATATCGAAAGGACTTCATGTCGGCCTCACATTCTATGAACCTTAAGTCACTGCCATTAATGTGTAAAGATCTATGATCTAAACTTCTATCCACTTCTCTGCATATCCAATCTAAGGTACGTTAATATCCCAACTTCCTCATTACTTTTTCCACACAAATCTGCATCATGTGTTCATGTTTGTATCTCATCATTATATAATTTAAGATTATGCACGTTATCATTTATACCATCATATATTTAGCAAATTCCTCTGGTTTGTCTGTTTCTGATCTCGGAATATGTTTATTCGATCGTTCACTAGCACCTGTTAATCCTGTTAATGCTTAGGATTAACAGGTGCAACGATAAAGAATTAGAATTGATTTTCCAGATCAGATAAGATTTGTTCTTTGTTGGTCACCAATTCAGAGAGTTATTGAATTGTAAATGTTGACTTTAAATTGTAAATTTAATAATCTTTAAATGCAAGTTTTATAATGTTTTGTTGCATATTTAACATCAGTATCAGTATTATTCTATATGTGAAACAAGTTACAGACTTCTGTTTAGTTAGTAAACGTTTCTTGATTATATTTTCTTAGATTGTTTAAGATCTGAGGAAGTCATGCCTCTTTAAGTTTCATGAATCGAGACCTTCGCGTTATTCTGATTCAGGGCCGGCTATGGCACAAGCCGGAGAGGCCATCCGACTTGGGTCCACTTTTATCGGAGGCACAATTTTTTTTTATTTTTAAAATTCATATGTATATGTATGTGTGTATTTATTTTAAATAGTAAACACATTTACACTTAAAAGTTTGGGGCAATAATTGTCAAGTTAAAACATAAAAATTAATTACTTTTTTTTGAAAGGCTTAGTTCAGTGAAAATCCTTGTACAACCCTAACCTATCGATCTCAAGTTCGAATCCCTACCCACACACTGGTGTCCTCCTTGCCTAAGCTCAAACCATCACGGGGAATTTTTTTGTGGTGTGCATGAATCGAACTTGTGACCTACCCCCAGGATGGGAACCCCTAAGGGAAAACCCACCCTACCTCAAACTAGCTGGGCTGGAGATCATTGGCATAAAAATTAATTACTTAAGAACCCATAATATTTATTAGCCTAATACCTATTTAACCTAATAAATAAAAAAAAATAAAAAAAGCATCGATATTATATTCATGCGGTGGAAAAAAAATAATAATAAAAGGCGTCGATATTATATTCAGACGGTGTCACTGCAAAAGTCGAACATCGAGAGTCGAAATTCCAATTGCAATTTGTGAGTTAGAATGTTTAATTGTTTATCATCATCTAGATTGTAATTTTATTTTAAATTTAATATTTAAGATTTCAAATTTTTTTTCTAACAGCTTTAAGATTTCAATTATAAAAACCCCCTTTGGTGTTTTTTTATAACTTTCAGTGTAGCATATTTACTTTGCTGGTACTTGGGTTTTATGTATTTTTTATGTTTATGTATTTTTATGTTTGTCAATGGATTGTTGAACTATTATTGCAACTAGGTATGTTGTTGCATGTGCCTTAAAATTGGGTGTAATTACTTAATTAGGTAATTTTTATAAATTTAGAATTAGGGGTTTTGTTGAAGTAGCCATAATTTAGCCCTAATATTAATTGTTAATTGTAATAATTGAGTAATTGTTCTAGCTTTGAATTTGGATTTAATTTTCAGAAATTATGCCTCCCAAAGAATATTGTTTTGTTGAATCGTGATATGGTACAGAATAGGATGATCGATAAAAGAGAATAAGAAACTAAGAGAGAAGAAGAAGTTACTCAATTCAATCGATGATTCATTCCATTTCTCTGTTTGCCTATTTAACAAACTCATACAAGTGACAAGTTACACATACAATCCTCATGTTATGCTACTATTACAATAGACCCCCCTCTACTATTTAATACCTATCAAATCCTCGGTTAGATATTAGCGTACTGCAATATGTAATTTCACTCACTCTAATACTATTATTTTGCTAACTGTTTTGTTTAGTGCTATACTATTTATCTTACACAAAATTTAGTTTAAAATATTTAATTCGTTAAAGTCTAAGGTGCATATTTTTTAACGGCTCGGATAGGGTACGTAAATACTCAGGGACACCTCTGTTCTGATCGATTCTGTGATCAAAGGCTGAAACGTGGTTCCTTATTTAGTTGATCTCATTTGAACCGAATAGTCCTAGGCTCCTAGCCATGTAAATTAACCTTTACAAATAGGCTCAGTTTAGTATAGCTGGCGTTTTATGACACGAGTTGACATCAAGTTAAGCGGGTTATGGTTTGAGTTAAATGTGTTCGGGTCATTAACATGGTCAACAAGTTAATGATACAATTGTAATCGTGTTTAAAGGGGTGTTCAACCCGCCTAATCTGTTTATGACTCAAATAACACGTTTCACTAACCGTGTTAAATGGGTTAACAGGTCAACACGACATGTTTAGAACCCGTCTATGACGGGAAATCAACATCAGATATACAAACCTC
This sequence comes from Ambrosia trifida, assembly GCA_028751855.1. NCBI lineage: Eukaryota > Viridiplantae > Streptophyta > Magnoliopsida > Asterales > Asteraceae > Ambrosia > Ambrosia trifida. The sequence continues at coordinate 159,436,752 of CM054123.1, read as the reverse complement.
CCTCCCTCCCTCGAAAGTAGTTTATGTATGTTACGGATTGTAATAAGGATTTTATGGGTTGTAATTTTTGGAGACTTTTGTTTTATCATGTTATCCGTTAACCGTGTTAAACGAGTGGGTCTTGTCCTTTTGTGTTACTGAACAGGCTATATCTAAGCGTTGTAAATAGGTCTTGTCGTGTCATTCATATTATTAAACGGGTTGTATGTAATCGTGTTGAACGGGTCGGGTCATTTGAGATCACCAGTTTATTAAACACCTCCATGTTAGTGGTTAAGCAAATGACACTCACTTAAAAGTGTCTGAATCATTTAAAAGAACATTACATGTTTTGTCAGCTTACAGTTTGGTTTAAACTGTCCTTTCTTTGCAGAAGCATACAATATGGCCTTGGTTACAACTGCTGAAGTATGTGATGCAAACCCGCAGCTGATTGTAAGCGGCGAGCTTCGTGCACTCGAGCCAATCTTCCAAATATACGGCAGGCGCCAGGTATTCTCCGGTCCCGTCGTCACCCTCAGAGTTTTCGAAGACAACGTTTTGGTGCGGGAATTTCTCGAAGAAAAGGGCAATGGGCGGGTCCTGGTGGTTGATGGTGGTGGAAGCTTGCGGTGCGCTATACTGGGTGGCAATCCTGTTGTGCAAGCTCAGAACAACGGGTGGGCGGGCATTGTGGTAAATGGGTGCATAAGAGACGTCGATGAGATAAACAGTTGTGATATCGGGGTTCGTGCACTCGCTTCGCATCCGGTGAAAGCTAATAAGAAAGGAAATGGTGAGAAACATGTTCCAGTTGCATTTGGTGGGACTAGAATATTGGATGGTGAATTCCTATATGCAGATACTGACGGAATTTTGATGTCTAATTCAGAGTTAGCTGTCTGAATAACATATTTTTCTGCAGGTAAGGTTTAATAATTAATAAGTCCTCTGTAATATGGCATTATATTGTTTTAGTAAGGATGCTACTTTGTTTTAATAAGATTATTAAGAAATTTTTATGGACTTAAAATTACACCTGGGTTACTTTTAACCCGTTTGGTGTTTTTCGTTTGACCCGTATACATAACTCGAATCAAACCATTTGCATGTAGATGGATAATGGTTAACATTGTTTGTTATCGGGAGGCATGTAGTTAGATGTTGAATGGTGTATGCCACTGGTGGTAGCAAGAGTGTCGAGGTTAGCTGGTTGAATCGTTGAACCTGAACATGGCCCACATATTTATTAGGTATCAACCCTAACCTAGACACACTTAAAAAAATGTAATCCTCTCACGACGCATTTAAGCCATACGTCTTAGAGGGTGTTTGGGATTGCGTTTTGAATCTGATTTTTAGATTATTGCGTTTTTAAAACCCAGATAATCAGTTTTTAGCGTTTGGATTGCGTTTTGAAAACGCAGATAATCAGTTTTTTAGGCTATCAAAACGCAATAATCTATAAGCAGCTCCACCCCTGCTTTTCCAAAACGCATAATCTGTTTTGAATAATCAATCCCAAACACCCCCTTAATGACTTAAAAGGGGATATAGGTGTAATCGGGGTTTCAACACGTTTCATTAACGACTTGCTTGGCCGTTCAATTAAACATGCTAAAATTGTCAACCCGATTACAAACCGTTAAACTAAAGGGGTTACTTTATTAGCCCAATCCGAACACAACCTGGTTGTGTTTGCTACACGAGTTAGATATGATCTCACCACTAACCTTTAATCAAGCGACTTAGTTTTAATCCAAATTGGAGCAAACATGTTTCATTTTTTTCAAATTTAAGGTAAGTATTTAGGATTTAGCATTTGACGTTTGGTAGATTTGAATTTGGTTATTCAATGAGCATATGTTCCTCCATAGAGTCTTTGTCCTGGCATTATATTTTTTTTTTATCGGCAAACAAACTTTTATTCCACGCCAAAATATATACATAGTTGTATCAAGCAAGGTGCTCTCAACAACCGTCATACATTGCCCAAATTAGTCAACACCTATTACATTATGCTACTCAATACATTACACACTAACTCACGTTAATGGAACAAAGTCGCTTCGGTTGCAAGCAGATTAAATGTGAGGGAATGGAAAGGGTCACCGTGCAGTCCTGTGGAATTAACGGAGCTGCAGCAGTGTACTGACCTGGTGTCTGGGTTTGCACTTCGGGAAGCTGAGGATAAGTGGGAATGGACAATTGCCTCGGACAGACTGTTTTCTGTAGCGGCCTGCAGGAAGTTTTTGACACGACATGCTATTCCATTTTACCCATTCAAATGGGTCAAAAGTGTGCCGAAAAAGGTGTCGATTTTTGGCTGGCGAGCGGTGTAAGACAGATTACCTACGCTTGTTGGTTTGAAGAAAAGAAAGATAATACAAAGCTCAACTATATACAGGTTATGTGGGGATGGAGACGAAGACTCCAATCACTTGTTGACACCTTGTTTTGTGGCAAACATGATTTGGAACAAGGTTAGCATGTGGATTGGGATAGCTCCGATTTATGCATTCACTGTTAAAGACCTTCTTTGCTTTCATGAGACAATAAAAGTAGATAAGGAGAAGATACGCTGGTACAGACAATCATTTTGGCTGGAATTTGGTCGATTTGGAGGGCGAGAAATGATGTGATCTTTAATGGAAAAAGAGCAAACCTGGAGGCAATCTTTGGCGAAACTCGAGCAACGACATTTACATGGATAAAGTACAAAGGCAAGAAGCAAGGGTGGACGTGGGAGAATTGGTTGGCGTTTGTCCTCGGATTATATTGCTAAAGGCATGTATATCTTAGGAGTAAAAACCGGATTTTAAAATTGAGGCATTTTCGAGAATTGTATTTGTGTGAAACCAAAAGGCCAAGTTTAGTGAAAGGAATGAGACATGGTATTAAAATAAATCTTCTTCTTTTTTTTTTTATGACATGGCAAAGAAGTTAATTTCAAGTGTAAAGGTTAATTAAAAGGGCATATACTTAATAGTACCAAAGGGTTGAAATGGTGCTCCTCCTAACAGCACTCAGATTGCGTATTACGTGGCAACGTCCGAAATTTTAGGTCACCCCCATGGACCACGGCTATGAAGTGGGGTGGTGTCTAGCACTGACCAGATTTTACATGGGAGATTGATGACTTTTAAAAGAGAAATAAATCAAAAGAAAAAGTTGCAAAATTCTGGCAAAACAGCTAATGACTCTAATTGTCAAACTGTATTATACCAGAGGATACATTGTCATGTCCTAGCACATATCCCTTTATATGCTTTGGTCCGGCAGGAAAGACCTGGTCCACAAGGTGTGTTTGGACCCTACTCCTGCCCGCACAAATGATTATGTATATTCAGGGCCGTCTTCGAAAACGTCAAAAAAAAATTGGGCCTTAGGCGAAAAAGAATTTGGGCCCAAAATTTTGTAAAAAGGAATAAATTATAAAAAAAATTTGAGTATAGTGCTAGAGCCAATGATTGAACTTGAGACCTCTACATTAAATTAACATGGTTTTTCCAACTCCACTAACAAGACTTTAATGTATAAAATACAAATATATATCCTAAATATAGAATTTAATATATATATATATATGCGCATATTTTAAAAAAACGTTCGGGCCCATTTAAGGGTCGGGCCTGGAGCCAGTGACCACCCGGCTCACCCTCCAAGCCGGCCATGTGTCACACCCCGACTTTTCCCTAATCGGTTGCGACGTTTGGTGCCTTTGCCAGCGCAGCGGAAAGTTGCATCTAAGACTCTTATTCCCTAAACGCCATTGCTAACCCTCTAGGATCCCTGATCCCAATACGTCGACTACTCCAACCGTGCCGTTACCAAAGTTTAAACCTGAAAGACATACTTAAAAAGTCAACATATAATGCTGGTGAGTACATAAGTTTTATAAAAGAGTTGTAATAAGTTTGAAAAGATCATATCCGTTACTACTAGGTTATAAGAACGTTAGCTAGACGTTAAGTGTTTGTTTACTACTGCGGTTGGGAACCCATTACTATACGTTTATAAGTTGTTGAAGCTTGCCCAGCTGTTTTGGCTATAACCGATGCCTCGGCGAGCCAGTAATAAGAGACAATATGCACCCGCCCGGTCCAGCCGTCGAGTGGGGTTTGTGAGGCCCAATAGATCTATCCACATTTCCCCCGTTGTGCATCCCCGCACATTCATGGTTTCCCCCCTGGGACTTTCCATAAAAGCCGCATAGTATTTGTAAAGTAACCATAGTATAACATGATCTTTAGTAAGTAAGTATGTAGCATGTTTCTCCCCCGAAAGTAAAACAGTAAAAGTGGGGTTGTGACACTCACGCACCCATTTCATTTTTCAAAAACTTGTTCGTTTGGAATTCCTCAGGTTTTCATAAAAGAAGCATGTCTTCCACCCCGAAAACATTTATAAAACAGTAAAAAGTGGGGTCATGAACTCACCTTAATTTCCTCGCTTAGCTAGCCACAAAGCCCGAAGCTTTGACCGACATCCTCGTGCCCTATTACAACAAAGGACACCTCAAAGTCTAACACATATAAACCTAGCCTATTATCTGGCTAAAAGATAGTTTATCCAACTATCTAGACTCGTGTGTATAACTCGAGTACTAATATGCTTTAACTCGACGAACCGATCGTGACTTATCTTACTTATGCGTTAACACACGACATAGTACCCAAGTTGCGCACTTGTCACTATTCGTGTGTACACCACGTTGGACCGATATTATGAAACGTATAACTTATCCTGAGCCGTAGCTCGTCTTATAATTATATTTTAGGAAAATACTCTTTGATAAAAATATAAGTATAGCTATTTAAATCCGATTAATATCAATATCGCTTCTTTTCCAAATCCGAACATTTAAGTTATTAAAAACTTTGCTTTTTGCAAAATAGTTCCCAAGTAAAATATATACATATTTTTAAATCCAAACAATAAACATTATTTAGATACCGAAAACCTTTCGAAAACTCGTCATACTTGACGTTCGGCGAAACTATATATATATATGTTTTGAAAATATTGTCCGAGATTTACTTATTATTGTTACATATCTTTTGTCAAAACGTCACTATTTTGTATAACCACACTTATCACGACACTTAGGGAACTTCATTTATAAAATATGCGACAATTCTATTTTCGTTGCGCCGTGGATTTTATAAAAATTTGGGCAGAGTTTTCTCTGTTTTTGTACAAACCAGGCGACACAAGTCACCTACAATTTTCCCAAAAATCAATATTCAATACAAGACTTTATACGTTTCGACAACTTTTCATATATAAGCTACTTATTTATATTTATATAAATACACGAAACAATATATATTATAGTCCAACCAATTTAGTCCGATATCGATTTTTATAAGTCACGCCTTTTATATCCAATACCAATCGTCCGATATAATATATAGTTACCGTTTATTATTATTATTCGGTTCGTTCGCGAGTCAAAACTATGTTATGAATATCAATGTATTTATATATATATATATATATATATATATATATATATATATATATATATATATATATATATATATATAATATCCACAACAATGCTACAAATACGAATTAAGGTATACCGATTCGTACACGCGTAACCCGAAGCCACCTCGAACCACGTGCGGACCAGAACGCCGACCCGTTGACCAGCAGTTGACCAGCTTTGACCGAGTTGACTCGGTTTGACCGAAGCCTGACTGACTTGACCCGCACCGTGCTCCGTACCCCGAAACCCGAGCCGACTAGATCTGACCCGGAGCACACGAATCTGACCCGAGACACTTGACCCGAACAAGACCCGAACCGAATCTGAAAACTAACTGGATCTGACCCAAACTCGAAACAGAGTCTGACCCGAGACCCAAACAACAGCGGCCATCGGCCACAACCACCACTTTACCGGTCCACCACGAGCACCACCCGACCCGTCACCGTCTCCAAATCCTACCCGACTGCACCACCACCACCCGACCCGTCACCTTCTTCAAACCCTACCCGACTGCACCACCATTCGCCGGAACAAAAACCACAACCATCAGACTACCAAACAACAACCGAGCACCACCTCCTCCGCCGCCATCGTCCTTCCCGTCCACCACCACCTCAGCCCCTGAACCAAACACGAACCGAGCCAACCGAACCACCAGATCTACAGAACCCGCTACCACCCTCTAACCACCAACCCGTCGAACCATCTGAACCTGCAAATCCGTCACCCACAGAGCTCGTTTCTGCCCGTTTTTGTGGCTAAAGGATTCACGCCGCCACCACCGAGGATGGTGGTGGTCGGCCGGCGTTGAAACAGGTCGGGGAGGGAGAGAGCAGTTGCGAGGGAGAGGGATATGGCTTTACAAAACACCACGCCGCCACCACCAAGCACGGTGGTGGCTGGCCGCCGCTCGTGGGGAAGGAGAGAGTGTCGTGAGGTAGAGAGAGAGAGGGAGGTTTAGAGAGAGAGAGAGGGACTTGTGGCTGCAACATAATGAAGAAGAAGAAGAAGAATGCCCCCTTTTATACTTAGGGTTAGGTTAGGTGGGTTATTACCGCGTATCGAACCCGTTTTAAACGTAAACGTCTCGGTTTTATTCTAGGCCCGATAGTTAATTATAAAAAAAGTGGTCGGTTTTGTTCGAAATACAAAACCGAGCATAAATATTAATATTTTCGATGTTCGACGCGTGTTTTCAGAACACGCGTTTAAATTGCGTTAATTAAATCGGTCGCAGTTTCGATTGTAAAAACAGTCAGTAAATTTCCGAAACTTAATGATTAACAATATTTAAAATAAATATTTAATTTTTTATAATAAAAATTACGTCAGTATAGATCGGAAGTTGCCGGGTGTCACATCCTCCCCATGTTACAGAAATTTTGTCCTTAAAATTTGAGGTAGGATATCATCCAAGAACCAATGGTAGTACAACAAAAATAGTCAACAGACTTGCCGGTACAAATGGCACGAAATAAAGTTTCAGAATCAACTGAATGCAAAGTGTAAACAATAACTCTGTCAACAAATACTATTGGCGCACCTCAAACGAAGCAACTAGTGCACCAACTTTTCATTACACACCACAAGGTGTGTCTGCATTTAAGGCAATAACAAACACGTTGATGAAAGTGAGACATGTCAATAAAAATTATTCATTATTCCAAGTCGATTGAATATTCACCGCAAGGTGCTGTATCAAATTCCAACAATTCGATTCAACTGAAATGTCGACTTTAAAGAAACTCATCGACGAAGTATCAAAAGATCCATTGCCCACAATGGCCTAACATAGCAAGACTAGAAGACAAACATTACGAGCAACGTAATGATAAAACAAATCATTAATGGAACAATTGTTGGAATTCTATTTCCTAGGCGTTCGTGCTAATATTATGTCTTAGAAATTTTGGTCCCTACTTCAAAACAAACTCAGGTTAAAGCCTAGATATCTACATAGACACCTAATTCGCTAAAACCTATGGCTCTGATACCAAACTGTCACACCCCGACTTTTCCCTCGTCGGTTGCGACGTTTGGTGCCTTTGCCAGCGCAGCGGAAAGTTGCATCTAAGACTCTTATTCCCTGAACGCCATTGCTAACCCTCTAGGATCCCCGATCCCAATACGTCGACTACTCCAACCGTGCCGTTACCAAAGTTTAAACCTGAAAGACATACTTAAAAAGTCAACATATAATGCTGGTGAGTACATAAGTTTTATAAAAGAGTTGTAATAAGTTTGAAAAGATCATATCCGTTACTACTAGGTTATAAGAACGTTAGCTAGACGTTAAGTGTTTGTTTACTACTGCGGTTGGGAACCCATTACTATACGTTTATAAGTTGTTGAAGCTTGCCCAGCTGTTTTGGCTATAACCGATGCCTCGGCGAGCCAGTAATAAGAGACAATATGCACCCGCCCGGTCCAGCCGTCGAGTGGGGTTTGTGAGGCCCAATAGATCTATCCACATTTCCCCCGTTGTGCATCCCCGCATATTCAAGGTTTACCCCCTGGGACTTTCCATAAAAGCCGCATAGTATTTGTAAAGTAACCATAGTATAACATGATCTTTAGTAAGTAAGTATGTAGCATGTTTCTCCCCCGAAAGTAAAACAGTAAAAGTGGGGTTGTGACACTCACGCACCCATTTCATTTTTCAAAAATTTGTTCGTTTGGAATTCCTCAGGTTTTCATAAAAGAAGCATGTCTTCCACCCCGAAAACATTTATAAAACAGTAAAAAGTGGGGTCATGAACTCACCTTAATTTCCTCGCTTAGCTAGCCACAAAGCCCGAAGCTTTGACCGACATCCTCGTGCCCTATTACAACAAAGGACACCTCAAAGTCTAACACATATAAACCTAGCCTATTATCTGGCTAAAAGATAGTTTATCCAACTATCTAGACTCGTGTGTATAACTCGAGTACTAATATGCTTTAACTCGACGAACCGATCGTGACTTATCTTACTTATGCGTTAACACACGACATAGTACCCAAGTTGCGCACTTGTCACTATTCGTGTGCACACCACGTTGGACCGATATTATGAAACGTATAACTTATCCTGAGCCGTAGCTCGTCTTATAATTATATTTTAGGAAAATACTCTTTGATAAAAATATAAGTATAGCTATTTAAATCCGATTAATATCAATATCGCTTCTTTTCCAAATCCGAACATTTAAGTTATTAAAAACTTTGCTTTTTGCAAAATAGTTCCCAAGTAAAATATATACATATTTTTAAATCCAAACAATAAACATTATTTAGATACCGAAAACCTTTCGAAAACTCGTCATACTTGACGTTCGGCGAAACTATATATATATATGTTTTGAAAATATTGTCTGAGATTTACTTATTATTGTTAAACATATCTTTTGTCAAAACGTCACTATTTTGTATAACCACACTTATCATGACACTTAGGGAACTTCGTTTATAAAAATATGCGACAATTCTATTTTCGTTGCGCCGTGGATTTTATAAAAATTTAGGCAGAGTTTCCTCTGTTTTTGTACAAACCAGGCGAACACAAGTCGCCTACAATTTTCCCAAAAATCAATATCCAATACAAGACTTTATACGTTTCGACAACTTTTCATATATAAGCTACTTATTTATATTTATATAAATACACGAAACAATATATATTATAGTCCAACCAATTTAGTCCGATATCGATTTTTATAAGTCACGCCTTTTATATCCAATACCAATCGTCCGATATAATATATAGTTACCGTTTATTATTATTATTCGGTTCATTCGCGAGTCAAAACTATGTTATGAATGTCAATGTATTTATATATATATATATATATATATATATATATATATATATAATATCCACAACAATAATACAAATACGAATTAAGGTATACCGATTCGTACGCGCGTAACCCAAAGCCACCTCGAACCACGTGCGGACCAGAACGCCGACCCGTTGACCACTAGTTGACCATCTTTGACCGAGTTGACTCGGTTTGACCGAAGCTTGACTGACTTGACCCGCACCGTGCTCCGTACCCCGAAACCCGAGCCGACTAGATCTGACCCGGAGCACACGAATTTGACCCGAGACACTTGACCCGAACAAGACCCGAACCGAATCTGAAAACTAACCAGATCTAACCCAAACTCGAAACAGAGTCTGACCCGAGACCCAAACAACAGCGGCCATCGGCCACAACCACCACTTTACCGGTCCACCACGAGCACCACCCGACCCGTCACCGTCTCCAAATCCTACCTGACTGCACCACCACCACCCGACCCGTCACCTTCTTCAAACCCGACCCGACTGCACCACCATTCGTCGGAACAAAAACCACAACCATCAGACTACCAAACAACAACCGAGCACAACCTCCTCCGCCGCCATCGTCCGTCCCGTCCACCACCATCTCAGCCCTTGAACCAAACACGAATCGAACCAACCGAACCACCAGATCTGTAGAACCCGCTACCACCCTCTAACCACCAACCCGTCGAACCATCTGAACCTGCAAATCCGTCACCCACAGAGCTCGTTTCTGCCCGTTTTCGTGGCTAAAGGATTCACGCCGCCACCACCGAGGATGGTGGTGGTCGGCCGGCGTTGAAACAGGTCGGGGAGGGAGAGAGTAGTTGCGAGGGAGAGGGATATGGCTTTACAAAACACCACGCCGCCACCACCAAGCACGGTGGTGGCTGGCCGCCGCTCGTGGGGAAGGAGAGAGTGTCGTGAGGTAGAGAGACGGAGAGAGAGAGAGAGGGGTTTAGAGAGAGAGAGAGGGACTTGTGGCTGCAACATAATGAAGAAGAAGAAGAAGAATGCCCCCTTTTATACTTAGGGTTAGGTTAGGTGGGTTATTACCGCGTATCGAACCCGTTTTAAACGTAAACGTCTCGGTTTTATTCTAGGCCCGATAGTTAATTATAAAAAAAGTGGTCGGTTTTGTTCGAAATACAAAACCGAGCATAAATATTAATATTTTCGATGTTCGACGCGTGTTTTCAGAACACGCGTTTAAATTGCGTTAATTAAATCGGTCGCAGTTTCGATTGTAAAAACAGTCAGTAAATTTCCGAAACTTAATGATTAACAATATTTAAAATAAATATTTAATTTTTTATAATAAAAATTACGTCAGTATAGATCGGAAGTTGCCGGGTGTCACATCCTCCCCATGTTACAGAAATTTTGTCCTTAAAATTTGAGGTAGGATATCATCCAAGAACCAATGGTAGTACAACAAAAATAGTCAACAGACTTGCCGGTACAAATGGCACGAAATAAAGTTTCAGAATCAACTGAATGCAAAGTGTAAACAATAACTCTGTCAACAAATACTATTGGCGCACCTCAAACGAAGCAACTAGTGCACCAACTTTTCATTACACACCACAAGGTGTGTCTGCATTTAAGGCAATAACAAACACGTTGATGAAAGTGAGACATGTCAATAAAAATCATTCATTATTCCAAGTCGATTGAATATTCACCGCAAGGTGCTGTATCAAATTCCAACAATTCGATTCAACTGAAATGTTGACTTTAAAGAAACTCATCGACGAAGTATCAAAAGATCCATTGCCCACAATGGCCTAACATAGCAAGACTAGAAGACAAACATTACGAGCAACGTAATGATAAAACAAATCATTAATGAAACAATTGTTTGATGCGAAGTCCCACAATGGACCTTTACAGGTTTAAAGAATTCAAACATATAACAATTGACACGTGTACAAAAGGCGTGTCTAATTTGGTGAAAAGAATAAGGAATCAACAAAAATTAAATTCCTTTATGATTGAATGTCGAAGGCCACAAATACAAAAGAAGAGATATGTAAATCATACTCAAAAGATATAACTAGGTTCTACAACATGAACCTTAGAAGCTCGAGGAACAAGATCATCAAGATCTTAAACTGGTTTAAGAAAAGCAAAGTCACAAATGACACGAACAGGGGAGAATCGACAATCACGTCCGTAATAACAAAAGAATGAAAAACCCTTATCCATTATTTATATATATAAATATATATATATATATATATATATATATATATATGATACCCTCATGATAGAATTTCCTAGAACTATCAAGTGCCTGTAAACCTGCGATAACGTGACGTCTGCGTTATCGAAAATTTACCTCACCAGATCATCCTATTAACCTCCATCATAAGTTATATCACGAGCACTCGTTACATTCATATAATAACACGTATATATACATAATATAATGCTTGTCGTTTGCGCCACCTTTCCCAGTGCTCTCCCCGTATGCATTCCAGCTTCCCAGCATCATCGGCAACACGAGGTGCCCCATCAAGAAGCCTTCGACCCAAATCGACCTTGACGACATAGCATACTCCGAACCCGAGATGCGAGACCGCAGATGTTACAACAATCCCTTTGCCAACTCGTCCAACTAACGTGACACGTGTGAGCGTTGTAGATACGTCCAAGCTTGAGTCGACAACCATTGGCGATACGTATTATATATACTTTACATAAATACACGTAGTATACAAACAAGTAGATTGTTCCTCATACCAAGAAACAATGACTCAGCTAACTCTATGTGAATAACCGCTCCGATATCTAAAGCGATGACTCGCCAGTCACTAATGAGGTATGCCTAACCCCTACGTGCCAATGTCCTTTCTATATACCACTATAGAACATATAAACTTACTATTCACATAAGAAAAGAAATGTTCCTTGTGCCGAAGGAATGTACACTGAGCCAGTGTGATATACTAATAGTCACGCAACTGATTTGGCAACGGTTGGAATTCTAGTTCCTAGGCGTTCGTGCTAATATTATGTCTTAGAAATTTTGGTCCCTACTTCAAAACAAACTCAGGTTAAAGCCTAGATATCTACATAGACACCTAATTCGCTAAAACCTATGGCTCTGATACCAAACTGTCACACCCCGACTTTTCCCTCGTCGGTTGCGACGTTTGGTGCCTTTGCCAGCGCAGCGGAAAGTTGCATCTAAGACTCTTATTCCCTGAACACCATTGCTAACCCTCTAGGATCCCCGATCCCAATACGTCGACTACTCCAACCGTGCCGTTACCAAAGTTTAAACCTGAAAGACATACTTAAAAAGTCAACATATAATGCTGGTGAGTTCATAAGTTTTAAAAAAGAGTTGTAATAAGTTTGAAAAGATCATATCCGTTACTACTAGGTTATAAGAACGTTAGCTAGACGTTAAGTGTTTGTTTACTACTGCGGTTGGGAACCCATTACTATACGTTTATAAGTTGTTGAAGCTTGCCCAGCTGTTTTGGCTATAACCGATGCCTCGGCGAGCCAGTAATAAGAGACAATATGCACCCGCCCGGCCCAGCCGTCGAGTGGGGTTTGTGAGGCCCAATAGATCTATCCACATTTCCCCCGTTGTGCATCCCCGCACATTCATGGTTTCCCCCCTGGGACTTTCCATAAAAGTCGCATAGTATTTGTAAAGTAACCATAGTATAACATGATCTTTAGTAAGTAAGTATGTAGCATGTTTCTCCCCCGAAAGTAAAACAGTAAAAGTGGGGTTGTGACACTCACGCACCAATTTCATTTTTCAAAAACTTGTTCGTTTGGAATTCCTCAGGTTTTCATAAAAGAAGCATGTCTTCCACCCCGAAAACATTTACAAAACAGTAAAAAGTGGGGTCATGAACTCACCTTAATTTCCTCGCTTAGCTAGCCACAAAGTCCGAAGCTTTGACCGACATCCTAGTGCCCTATTACAACAAAGGACACCTCAAAGTCTAACACATATAAACCTAGCCTATTATCTGGCTAAAAGATAGTTTATCCAACTATCTAGACTCGTGTGTATAACTCGAGTACTAATATGCTTTAACTCGACGAACCGATCGTGACTTATCTTATTTATGCGTTAACACACGACATAGTACCCAAGTTGCGCACTTGTCACTATTCGTGTGTACACCACGTTGGACCGATATTATGAAACGTATAACTTATCCTGAGCCGTAGCTCGTCTTATAATTATATTTTAGGAAAATACTCTTTGATAAAAATATAAGTATAGCTATTTAAATCCGATTAATATCAATATCGCTTCTTTTCCAAATCCGAACATTTAAGTTATTAAAAACTTTGCTTTTTGCAAAATAGTTCCCAAGTAAAATATATACATATTTTTAAATCCAAACAATAAACATTATTTAGATACCGAAAACCTTTCGAAAACTCGTCATACTTGACGTTCGGCGAAACTATATATATATGTTTTGAAAATATTGTCCGAGATTTGCTTATTATTGTTAAACATATCTTTTGTCAAAACGTCACTATTTTGTATAATCACACTTATCACGATACTTAGGGAACTTCGTTTATAAAAATATGCGACAATTCTATTTTCGTTGCGCCGTGGATTTTATAAAAATTTGGGCAGAGTTTCCTCTGTTTTTGTACAAACCAGGCGACACAAGTCGCCTACAATTTTCCCAAAAATCAATATCCAATACAAGACTTTATACGTTTCGACAACTTTTCATATATAAGCTACTTATTTATATTTATATAAATACACGAAACAATATATATTATAGTCCAACCAATTTAGTCCGATATCGATTTTTATAAGTCACGCCTTTTATATCCAATACCAATCGTCCGATATAATATATAGTTACCGTTTATTATTATTACTATTCGGTTCGTTCGCGAGTCAAAACTATGTTATGAATATCAATGTATTTATATATATATATATATATATATATAATATCCACAACAATAATACAAATACGAATTAAGGTATACCGATTCGTACGCGCGTAACCTGTAACATTACGTATTTAAACTTGTACGTTACACGTTCGTATTTAATAAAAACGTCAAGTTTCATCTTATATTCGCATTTATTATTTTTGTCGCGTTATTAAAACCCTAATACTATATATATAATATCATATATGTGTGTTGTATTGGAAAAATATGTCAAAAAATAAATATGCTTTGGCCGGGGTTCGAACCCGCGCCAAAGCCCAAGCAACACAAACACACAACCAACTGGGCTGGACCATCCTCTTGGAATAAACCCGGACACCTATTATATTTATACACACTTTAAACCTTCACAGTTGACAAGGAAAGTCAACTGTGGGTTCGCGTATGATCCAAGCTCGTGCAATAACTCATGATTGATCTATAATTGGTAAATTCAGTTGATTGCCGGCCTTGTGTAACACGATTACACGTCAATTATAACAAATCGTTGACCAATTTTTCAATTATACGCGTATGAATTAAATTGTAGGTCAACTTTCCAATTAACCTTAGCCATTGATCCTCAGTATAAATAGATGACCTCCGAAGCTTAACAACTCGCTCACAACTCTCTCTCAACCTCCAATTATCTCTGAAACACCCTAATTTTAATTATCTTGTTCGACGTTTGACTTTTGCTTTGACTCGGCAATTATACTCGATACAACACTGTGAGTCTGATTTTTTGTGTGGGTTATGTTCATCGGCCATCACACATCAATAGCCCTATGGTTATCAGGCTATTGATGTGTGATTTGCCCAATTGCAAATTCTAGGGCTCGTTCGTGTTTAAATTGGGGATAATCTGATTTGGGCATATTGTATTTATTTAATTTTAAACAGAAAACATCACAACCACTGGCCTAGGCCAAGTGGTTGTGACCTGGGCGTGATACAGAAGGTACCCGGGTTCGAGTCCCGGCTACTGCCCCTTTTTGCTTCTTTTATTTTTTTAAAACAAAACTATTATATATATATATATATATTAAACCTTTTAATCTTATAAATTCATTTTAAAATATCAAAACTATTTTATAAATTCTAAAAAAATTATATTTGTTTAATCTGAGATAAAAGTTTTATTTACAATTTTTATTTTTCAGAAATTCATTTATTTAATATTTATAATAATTAAATCATTTCTGTACTATTATATTTATAAAAATCCATTTATATATCAAAAAAATTTTATTAAATTCTCCAAAATTTATCCTGACTTTTTATAAAGTTAAACTTTACTGAAATAATTTTTAATTCAGTAAAATCATTTATTTTATATTTTTAATCAATTTTTGTTAGATTTAATCATAATTAAATCATAATAAATCCAATTTTCATCATTTTTGCATCAAAATTTTATACAAATTATTTTTAATTATTTAGAACAGAAATATGATTTTTAAAATAGAAATTCTTTAATTTTAGTATTTTTGAATATTAAAGTTAAATATGGGCTATTTGTAATAAATAGATTTAAAAATCTATTTTAAATGAAATAATTTTATAAAAATTATTTTTATACTTCAAACACTTTAATGTGTCCATTCAAAATTCAAAATTTATAAAAAGACTTTCTTTTATTAATTATCAAATTTTCCTTTATTAATTAACATTTTAATTTAATTTCAACAATTGATTATCCCCAAATCGAAACCCTAGGATACACTTATAAGTTAATTAGACTTAGACTTATTATATATTACCTTATTATAGGGTGATATTTGGAATCATTTTGGGCAACACTATTATTTCATCTTTTCAACAAGTTTAACATTTGCTAAGGTGAGTTTTACATAGCCCCTTTTATTTATCACCATTTTTGGGGTGAAACATGTTATAACATTATCATTGCAATTCAATCATCAATGTGTCTATGTGTTTTCTATGTTGCATTATGTCTTGAGCATGATTAGAGTAAGCACCATTCTAGCATAATCATTAACATTGATCAGCCGACGGTATACATTGATAGATCTATTGGACTGACAATCCCACCCGGATACGTGCCTCCTACAAAGGTTACGTGGGTGTTTGTTATCGCATAACATATTCAATTGGACCATGAGTGTATGGTATGTATCATTTTATAACAGTCATCAGGGTTGATTATGCACTCGATTTATTTCTAGTATGTTCTCACATATGGGCTAGATTGACATGACACATGAATTGCACAACATTTTATTCATTTTATTATCAAAAACCTATGTAATTCTCACCAACTTATGTTGACCCAAAATACTTTCAAAATTAACATGTTTCAGGTAACAATGAAGCTGAGGCTTGAGTTAGCATGGGGATTTTACTTGAAGTTTATTTGAAGTTATTGAAGTTGATATTTGATATTATGTATTTGAATTCTTAGACATCATTTCACATTTTGGATATTATGTTTGAATAAATTATTTAAAATTTATATTATACCATGTGCTACTGAAAACAATCATCAATACGTGGCACCCCGATGTTTCCGCCATCGGTTGGGGTGTTACAGATTGGTATCAGAGCCTTGGTTATAGGGAATTAGGTTATTAGAAATAATCTAGACTATAACCTTAAGGACTTAAACAGTACTTGCTTCTCCTACTTGTAACCCTAATTGCTTCCCTAATCCTATCCTTATCCTATGTCTTATAACCCTAAACCTACATATGATTACTCTTATTTGTCTGCTGCAATCCTGATCCACCATTAGATTTATAGGACAAAATCCTCAGGTTTAACCTGAACCCCCTTGAGATCTCGTCGATGTTCTAGATTTTAATAACGAACACGTGCAATCTGGAAGGGTGAACGCCTGTATTCTGAGTCTTCTGTCTAGGCTGGCATTGCGCATATATCCCAATCAGACGAGGGACCCGGATGCCTACCTGGGAATTCTCGGGATGAGTGTTCACTTATAGGCTAAAGCATGTCTTCATATGTTATTAGAATTTAGAATCTTTGATAAGTCAACGTTTTCGTTTATTCGTTTTAATTAATGAATAAATGATTACATTCCTTATATAAACTCTCATTCATTTCATTGTGTCTATTACAGATCATGCCTCCTCGTCGCAGCACTCGCAACAACAATGGTGAGAACCACGAAGAAGGTGGTGATAACCATAACCACAACCATGACCAAGTTCCTAACCACAACAACAATGGGGTCGATGCTCAACTAGCTACGATCATTTCTCAACAAATGGCGCAGCAAATCGCAACTCTGGTTCCTAATTTACTTGCTCAGGTCATCCAATTGAACGGCAACGGGAATGGTCACAACAATGGGAACGGGAATGGCAATGGCAATGGAAATGGACCCCAAGCTTGCACCCTTAAGCATTTCAACTCTTGTAACCCTCCAAAGTTTAGTGGGGAAGAAGGAGCTACTGGACTCCTCCAATGGTTTGAGGGTATTGAGAATACCTTCATCAACAGTGAGTGCCCCAACAACTTCAAGGTTCGTTACGCCATGAGTGTTCTCCATAAACGAGCACTCACATGGTGGAATGAAGAAAAGCGTACTCGTGGGGCCGAGGTTGCTCTTGCTATGACATGGGACCAAGTCAAGGAGGTCATGAAGGAAGAGTTTTGTCCTCGCAATGAAGTTAAAAAGCTTGAGGATGAGTTCCACACCTTAGCTCAAGATAGTGGGGAAAACCTTGCCTACAACACCCGCTTTCATGAGCTTAGCTTATTGTTGCCCCACAAAGTTACTCCTCTGCCGGTAGCCATCGAGAAGTACATCGGTGGTCTGCCCATGCAAATCCAGGACACCGTTTGGGGTAGAAATCCTGCCACTGTGGAAGAGGCCAAACGTCTAGCGGCCACTCTTACTGATAATCACGTGAAAAACGGTACTCTCGTTCGCAAGGGCACTAAGAAGACTACTGCCAAAGACACTCCACAGCCTGCAATTGAAGTCAAGCCTGAGACCTCAAGCAACAAAAAGCGCAAGGCTAGAAACTATATGGTTGCTGCTACTCCACCTGCTGCCCAAAACCCAGCCAAGAAACCATACACCGGACCTCACCCTTTGTGCAACACTTGCAAGTACCATCATCCAACGCAGGTGCCATGTCGTTTTTGTACTAAGTGTCAAAGATATGGTCACCTGGTGAACGTCTGTCGATCTTCTGCTACCCAAGACAACAACAACCCAGCTCCCAACCAACAAAACAACAGGCCTACTCGTGGTCAATGCTACGAGTGTGGCAACCCTAATCACTACATCAACAACTGCCCTAATCGTAACCGTAACCAAAACCAAAATCAGAACCAAAACCAAAACCAGAACCGCAACCAGAACCAAGGTGCTCGAGGTCGCGCCTACAATCTCAACGCTAACCAGGCTCGTGACAACAACGAAGTGGTGAATGGTACGTTTCTCATTAATAACCACTATGCATCCATATTATTTGATTCAGGAGCTGATAAGTCATTCGTGTCACTGAAGTTTGAACCTTTACTTAACTTACCCCACACTAATCTAGAAGAACCTTTCGTGGTAGAGGTAGCTAACGGGAAGTCTATTTCGATCGACTCTATTATTCGTAACTGCTTGTTGAACCTCGACGATCATACCTTCCCTATCGATCTTATCCCTATGCATCTTGGTAGTTTTGATGTTATAGTAGGCATGGACTGGTTGTCAACTCATCGTGCCGAAATTCTGTGTTTCGAGAAAGTCATACACATTCCTCTCGAATCTGGTGAGATTTTGAAGATCTATGGTGAGAAACCCTGTGGTGAGCTTAAGCTTATGTCTTGTACTACTGCCCAAAAGTACTTACGAAAGGGGTATACAGCCTTCTTAGCTAACGTGATAGAGAAGAAGGACAAAGGCAAAAGTATCCAAGACATTCCTATTATTCGAGACTATCCTGAAGTCTTTCCAGAGGATTTACCTGGTTTGCCTCCTGCTCGACAAGTGGAGTTTCGTATTGATCTTGTTCCTGGTGCTAATCCTATCGCTAAAGCTCCTTATCGTCTTGCACCCTCTGAGATGCAAGAACTTGCCAGTCAATTACAGGAACTTTCTGATAAAGGGTTCATTCGCCCTAGTTCTTCTCCATGGGGAGCCCCTGTCTTATTCGTTAAAAAGAAGGATGGTTCTCTTCGGATGTGTATTGACTACCGTGAACTCAACAAACTCACCATCAAGAATCGTTATCCGCTTCCTAGGATTGACGATCTCTTCGATCAACTTCAAGGAGCAACCCACTTCTCGAAGATTGATCTCCGTTCTGGTTATCATCAGCTTAGAGTCCACGATGAAGATATTCCCAAGACGGCTTTTCGCACTCGCTACGGTCACTATGAATTCATGGTTATGCCTTTTGGGTTGACCAATGCTCCCGCAGTATTTATGGATTTGATGAATCGGGTTTGTAGACCCTATCTCGACAAATTCGTGATCGTTTTCATCGATGATATTTTGATTTACTCTAAATCAAAATCCGATCACGAGCAACATCTTCACTCTATCTTGAGTCTCCTAAAGAAAGAACAACTGTACGCCAAGTTCTCAAAATGTGAATTTTGGCTTAAGGAAGTTCAATTTTTGGGACATGTCATTGATATGAACGGAATTCATGTTGATCCTGCAAAGATCGAAGCTGTGAAGAATTGGAGTGTTCCTACCACTCCAACGGAAGTCCGTTCTTTTCTTGGGTTGGCTGGTTATTATCGTCGATTCATCGCCAATTTCTCCAAGATCGCTGTTCCTCTCACTACCTTAACTCACAAGGGTAAACCCTATGAGTGGGGACCTAAGCAAGAGGAAGCATTTGAAACTCTTAAGCTGAAACTCTGTGAAGCTCCTATCTTGTCTCTACCTGATGGTAATGATGATTTCGTGGTCTACTGTGATGCATCGAACCAAGGTCTTGGTTGTGTTCTCATGCAACGAGGAAAGGTTATTGCTTATGCGTCTCGACAACTCAAGACTCACGAAAAGAATTATACCACCCATGATCTTGAATTGGGCGCTGTTGTCTTTGCACTCAAGATTTGGAGACATTACCTTTATGGGACCAAATGTGTGGTGTTCACGGACCACAAAAGTCTCCAACATGTCTTCGATCAAAAGAATCTTAACATGAGACAACGACGTTGGGTTGAACTACTTAACGACTATGATTGCGAAATTCGCTACCATCCTGGTAAGGCGAATGTTGTGGCTGACGCACTTAGTCGTAAAGAGCGTGTCAAACTCCAATGTGCGAGAGTTCGTACTGATCTTCAGGATCGCATTCTCCAGGCTCAACACACATCAGTCACCCAAGGTAACATGTACGATGAAATGTCTTGTGGTGCTGAAACTCAACTTGAAACCAAACCCGATGGTCTTCTTTATTTCCTTAACCGACTGTGGATTCCCGACCGTGATGATCTTCGTACTTTTCTCATGAACGAGGCTCATAAGTCTCGTTATTCTATTCATCCTGGAGCTGACAAGATGTACCAAGATCTTCGTTATTCTTATTGGTGGCCTGGTATGAAGAAAGACATTGCCCTATTCGTTGCAAAATGCCTCACTTGTTCCAAGGTTAAGGCTGAACATCAACGACCATCTGGTATGCTTGAACAACCAGAGATCCCTGTCTGGAAATGGGAGAGCATAGCTATGGATTTCATCACCAAACTCCCTCGTACACCCAAAGGTTTTGACAGTATTTGGGTTATCGTCGATCGTTTGACCAAGTCAGCTCACTTTCTACCTATTCGTGAGAAGTATTCTGTGGAAAGATTGGCTAAGATGTACGTAAGTGAAATCGTATGTCGCCACGGTATACCTTTGGACATTATTTCTGATCGCGATGGTCGTTTCACCTCTCACTTTTGGGGATCTCTACAAGATGCTTTGGGTACCAAGTTGAACCTGAGCACTGCTTATCACCCTCAAACGGATGGTCAGACTGAACGAACCATCCAGACACTTGAGGACATGCTCAGGGCATGTGTCATCGATTTTGGTGGCGCATGGGATTCTCATCTTCCTTTGGTTGAGTTTTCATACAACAACAGTTATCACGCCAGCATTAACATGGCTCCTTTTGAGGCACTCTATGGTCGGAAATGTCGTTCTCCTGTCTGTTGGACTGAGGTTGGTGAAGCTCGTATTACGGGACCCGAACTAATCCAGGAAACCACAGACAAAATCCAGCTTATTCAGGATAATCTTCTCAAGGCTAGAAGTCGCCAAAAGAGTTATGCTGATAAACGTCGTAAACCCTTGGAATTTCAAGTTGGGGACCTTGTGCTACTTAAGGTATCCCCTTGGAAGGGAGTTATTCGTTTCAGTAGAAAGGGAAAACTAGCTCCTCGATACGTAGGCCCCTTCAAAATTCTTGACAGAGTTGGAAAAGTGGCTTACAAACTTGAACTTCCACCTGAGCTAAGCAATGTTCATCCGACCTTCCATGTTTCGAATCTCAAGAAATGCTTAGCGGATGAGAACCTTCATGTTCCTCTTGAGGATGTGCAAATTGATGAAAGCATGCACATTATCGAGAAACCCGTCGAGATTGTTGACACTGGAGTCAAGAAACTCAAGCGCAGTCGTATTCCGATCGTTAAGGTTCGTTGGGAATCTAAACGAGGCCCAGAGTTCACTTGGGAACGTAAAGACCAGATGAAGTCGAAGTATCCACATCTTTTCCCACCAGACTCTCCGACTCCAACTTCGGGACGAAGATCCTAAAAGTAGGGGAGACTGTAACACTACGTATTTAAACTTGTACGTTACACGTTCGTATTTAATAAAAACGTCAAGTTTCATCTTATATTCGCATTTATTATTTTTGTCGCGTTATTAAAACCCTAATACTATATATATAATATCATATATGTGTGTTGTATTGGAAAAATATGTCAAAAAATAAATATGCTTTGGCCGGGGTTCGAACCCGCGCCAAAGCCCAAGCAACACAAACACACAACCAACTGGGCTGGACCATCCTCTTGGAATAAACCCGGACACCTATTATATTTATACACACTTTAAACCTTCACAGTTGACAAGGAAAGTCAACTGTGGGTTCGCGTATGATCCAAGCTCGTGCAATAACTCATGATTGATCTATAATTGGTAAATTCAGTTGATTGCCGGCCTTGTGTAACACGATTACACGTCAATTATAACAAATCGTTGACCAATTTTTCAATTATACGCGTATGAATTAAATTGTAGGTCAACTTTCCAATTAACCTTAGCCATTGATCCTCAGTATAAATAGATGACCTCCGAAGCTTAACAACTCGCTCACAACTCTCTCTCAACCTCCAATTATCTCTGAAACACCCTAATTTTAATTATCTTGTTCGACGTTTGACTTTTGCTTTGACTCGGCAATTATACTCGATACAACACTGTGAGTCTGATTTTTTGTGTGGGTTATGTTCATCGGCCATCACACATCAATAGCCCTATGGTTAATCAGGCTATTGATGTGTGATTTGCCCAATTGCAAATTCTAGGGCTCGTTCGTGTTTAAATTGGGGATAATCTGATTTGGGCATATTGTATTTATTTAATTTTAAACAGAAAACATCACAACCACTGGCCTAGGCCAAGTGGTTGTGACCTGGGCGTGATACAGAAGGTACCCGGGTTCGAGTCCCGGCTACTGCCCCTTTTTGCTTCTTTTATTTTTTTAAAACAAAACTATTATATATATATATATATTAAACCTTTTAATCTTATAAATTCATTTTAAAATATCAAAACTATTTTATAAATTCTAAAAAAATTATATTTGTTTAATCTGAGATAAAAGTTTTATTTACAATTTTTATTTTTCAGAAATTCATTTATTTAATATTTATAATAATTAAATCATTTCTATACTATTATATTTATAAAAATCCATTTATATATCAAAACAATTTTATTAAATTCTCCAAAATTTATCCTGACTTTTTATAAAGTTAAACTTTACTGAAATAATTTTTAATTCAGTAAAATCATTTATTTTATATTTTTAATCAATTTTTGTTAGATTTAATCATAATTAAATCATAATAAATCCAATTTTCATCAT
This sequence comes from Ambrosia trifida, assembly GCA_028751855.1. Taxonomy (NCBI): domain Eukaryota; kingdom Viridiplantae; phylum Streptophyta; class Magnoliopsida; order Asterales; family Asteraceae; genus Ambrosia; species Ambrosia trifida. The sequence goes on along the minus strand of CM054123.1, from coordinate 159,413,435 downwards.
TTTTGCATCAAAATTTTATACAAATTATTTTTAATTATTTAGAACAGAAATATGATTTTTAAAATAGAAATTCTTTAATTTTAGTATTTTTGAATATTAAAGTTAAATATGGGCTATTTGTAATAAATAGATTTAAAAATCTATTTTAAATGAAATAATTTTATAAAAATTATTTTTATACTTCAAACACTTTAATGTGTCCATTCAAAATTCAAAATTTATAAAAAGACTTTCGTTTATTAATTATCAAATTTTCCTTTATTAATTAACATTTTAATTTAATTTCAACAATTGATTATCCCCAAATCGAAACCCTAGGATACACTTATAAGTTAATTAGACTTAGACTTATTATATATTACCTTATTATAGGGTGATATTTGGAATCATTTTGGGCAACACTATTATTTCATCTTTTCAACAAGTTTAACATTTGCTAAGGTGAGTTTTACATAGCCCATTTTATTTATCACCATTTTTGGGGTGAAACATGTTATAACATTATCATTGCAATTCAATCATCAATGTGTCTATGTGTTTTCTATGTTGCATTATGTCTTGAGCATGATTAGAGTAAGCACCATTCTAGCATAATCATTAACATTGATCAGCCGACGGTATACATTGATAGATCTATTGGACTGACAATCCCACCCGGATACGTGCCTCCTACAAAGGTTACGTGGGTGTTTGTTATCGCATAACATATTCAATTGGACCATGAGTGTATGGTATGTATCATTTTATAACAGTCATCAGGGTTGATTATGCACTCGATTTATTTCTAGTATGTTCTCACATATGGGCTAGATTGACATGACACATGAATTGCACAACATTTTATTCATTTTATTATCAAAAACCTATGTAATTCTCACCAACTTATGTTGACCCAAAATACTTTCAAAATTAACATGTTTCAGGTAACAATGAAGCTGAGGCTTGAGTTAGCATGAGGATTTTACTTGAAGTTTATTTGAAGTTATTGAAGTTGATATTTGATATTATGTATTTGAATTCTTAGACATCATTTCACATTTTGGATATTATGTTTGAATAAATTATTTAAAATTTATATTATACCATGTGCTACTGAAAACAATCATCAATACGTGGCACCCCGATGTTTCCGCCATCGGTTGGGGTGTTAGATAACCCAAAGCCACCTCGAACCACGTGCGGACCAGAACGCCGACCCGTTGACCAGTAGTTGACCAGCTTTGACCGAGTTGACTCGGTTTGACCGAAGCCTGACTAACTTGACCCGCACCGTGCTCCGTACCACGAAACCCGAGCCGACTAGATCTGACCCGGAGCACACGAATCTGACCCGAGACACTTGACCCGAACAAGACCCGAACCGAATCTGAAAACTAACCGGATCTGACCCGAACTCGAAACAGAGTCTGACCCGAGACCCAAACAACAACGGCCATCGGCCACAACCACCACTTTACCGGTCCACCACGAGCACCACCCGACCTGTCACCGTCTCCAAATCCTACCCGACTGCACCACCACCACCCGACCCGTCACCTTCTTCAAACCCTACCCGACTGCACCTCCATTCGCCGGAACAAAAACCACAACCATCAGACTACCAAACAACAACCGAGCACCACCTCCTCCGCCGCCATCGTCCTTCCCGTCCACCACCATCTCAGCCCCTGAACCAAACACGAACCGAGCCAACCGAACCACCAGATCTGCAGAACCCGCTACCACCCTCTAACCACCAACCCGTCGAACCATCTGAACCTGCAAATCCGTCACCCACAGAGCTCGTTTCTGCCCGTTTTCGTGGCTAAAGGATTCACGCCGCCACCACCGAGGATGGTGGTGGTCGGCCGGCGTTGATACAGGTCGGAGAGGGAGAGAGCAGTTGCGAGGGAGAGGGATATGGCTTTACAAAACACCACGCCGCCACCACCAAGCATGGTGGTGGCTGGCCGCCGCTCGTGGGGAAGGAGAGAGTGTCGTGAGGTAGAGAGAGAGGGGTTTAGAGAGAGAGAGGGACTTGTGGCTGCAACATAATGAAGAAGAAGAAGAATGCCCCCTTTTATACTTAGGGTTAGGTTAGGTGGGTTATTACCGCGTATCGAACCCGTTTTAAACGTAAACGTCTCGGTTTTATTCTAGGCCCGATAGTTAATTATAAAAAAAGTGGTCGGTTTTGTTCGAAATACAAAACCGAGCATAAATATAAATATTTTCGATGTTCGACGCGTGTTTTCAGAACACGCGTTTAAATTGCGTTAATTAAATCGGTCGCAGTTTCGATTGTATAAACAGTCAGTAAATTTCCGAAACTTTATGATTAACAATATTTAAAATAAATATTTAATTTTTAATAATAAAAATTACGTCAGTATAGATCGAAAGTTGCCGGGTGTCACACCATGTGTATATTATTAGTGTAATATTTTTAATGGATGTCTGGCGTTGTAAGAAAGATTGAGGTTTGTTAGAGGTTTGAAATTTGATGTGGCGTGTTGAGGTGACGTTTGTGAAGTTTTGTTTTATGGATGCTCTAAGTGGTAAGGGTTTAAGTTTCATTGTGCGCAAATGGAATAGATTTAAGAATATGGATATAGTTGTGTAAGTTTGTCCTCAGAAAGTGTAAAATGAAAACACAAATACACAATGCTATGTCTAATAAATGTTATTTTTTGAGTGCACCAATCAATTTGTTGCATGAAAGTTAACAAATCAACATGAAAACTCAATGATATGTCTTAGATCATGTGTAGTGAGGAAGAGAAAATATTAAAGGCTCCCCTCTGTATTAGTGTTGGGGGTCTTAAATTCATTTTGACGCCCTCTTTACCGCCCCACTACACCCACCCACTATTATATATGTTTTACTTATGGTATTTAGAAACCATACATTCTATAATTAGGATTCATACACCCTGACCCACATCACATACCAACAGGAAGCTGCCACATACTCAGAATGTGATGTCATACCCCCCAAATATGATGTCACATGGTGTATAAATCCTATTACTCTTTACTTATAAATGGATAATGGATTATAATCTAATAACTATTAATACAACATTTAAACGGTAAAAAAAAAATACAAAGATTTAACAGTATAACAGGATGACCGATCATAAGATCAAATCAGTGGTTGAGACATGGATATCAAAAATCAAATAATAAAGAAATAATTGATATCTTACTTGTAATATTGACATTAAGCTTTTGCGGTTAGAGATTTTTTTTTGATCGGCGTCCCAGTGATCTATGACACATGTAGGGTGAGACGCGGCCCGAGTTCGAGACGGCGTCAAAGCGCTTCAACCGACTTTCCATAACGGGGCCTGGCCAGGGTAAACCCGGGGCAGCCAGGAATTGAACTCGCGACCTCAACCGGGCAGGAACTCCGAGGAGAAAACCCTCCCACCTCACTGTGTGACCAATTGCCCCACAGATCATTGGCTTTTGCGGTTAGAGATTAATGTATGCTTTCGTATCATTGCTAGGAAGTGACATGTTGCTATATGTTACCATACCACTTTGTCAAAATATGTTGGAATTTGTGTAGGTGGGAGAGTTTTTTGAATTTGGAGCTATGTGTTAAGGCACATCGTATGACCGATAACACATAAACCTATTTTACACACCAAAAACAACTAGACACCAATCATGTATGTACATGTACATGTGCTCAAAATATTGCACTTATCAGTATTCAGATAATATGCTTAAAATATTTATTACGATGTAATGTTGTATGAGGGGAACAGTTTGGCATTTAGAAAACTTGGCTGGTGATAACATAGAATAGGTAATTAGAAGATTAGATGAATAATTAAATATGAAACAAAACTAAAATAAACAATATAACAACCCGACCGATTTGATGGTTCGACCAGTAGGCCGATCCACAAAACTTAGACCACTATGCCGATCCAAATATATGACAAGGACTTACCAAAAGGACTAATAGAGGATCGGATGATCCGATAAGGAGGACCGAACGGATGGACCATAGGATAAAGGACGATGGACCGTTGGACAAAAGCGAGGCGACCATTAACCATCGGATAAAGTAAAAGCGGCTATTACCCTTCGGTACATAGCCACAATAAATAAAATAATAATAAAACCTATACCCTGACGACGGCTACAGTGACATCTTTCACTGTTCACGCCGACCGCATCATTACGCGCCATTAATGCGCAGTCTTTACAAGCCTATAAATGCTTAGTGGTTGCGAGCATTTACGACGACATTAATAACCCCCTGGAAGTAGTTCTGCTTCCGAACCGATTAACTAACCAACTCCTAACCTGCTTACTTTAACATTTTGGCGCCCACCGTGGGCCAGCAACAACTAATAATGATTACCCTTGTAATGGTCCTTACGGACCGGAAATTATTGTAATGAATGAAAGGGAAAATCTTTTGTTTTGAAAATCTTGATAATAGGTTGGGCACCTCAAAGTAGTCTATTAAATCAAGGCTCAGCCCCTTCGAATATAGCTGATCAAGTGCACAACTCGATAAAAGGGTCCGGCCCCTTTGAATAGCCATGAATTAATAATCGAAAAAAAAAAGATACCTATCGATCAGCTCTAGGCCGACGGGAGTAATATAGTTAGAAAATAAAAGCATTACATTGTCTTAAAAGAAGCGGCCCACCGGCCCAAAAATGCATGACAAACAAGTTAATAGTAGTTTACAACCATATCAAAATAAGAAAGAGGAACGGAAAGCTAGCTGGATGGCGGCACGTCCGAAGGAAGGAGCTCCTCGACTTCCTTGACAGACTTGCCTGCCATACCCTTAAACCTCTCTAAGAATTCATAAGAGGTTGCATCCCAAGCCTTGGCTCCCGATTCATACTCCTCATTGGACTTCAGGTTATAGCCATCCACCTCCTCAATCTGCAAACCATCTTCATTCGCCTTGAAGCCGGCCACCATATCGCCCAGCGGCTGAAGGAACTCCACGGACTTCAGGAGCTTGTATGTGGTAGCCGGGATGACGGACGTAATGAGGTGATTCCGATCCCTCTCAGCGTCCGCCTGAAGCTGTTCCATCACTTTTTCACCCGCCTCCAAAGCCTTATCATAGTTGGCCTTACACACACCCCATGCCTTCTTCTCCTCGGCAGCTTTGTCGATTTGTTCCTAAAAAATAAAAAAAAATAAAAAAGCCAAATCAATTAGGAAAGAACAATATTACAAGTCACAAATAATGGCCAAATCGTACCTCGAAAACAGAGATGGAACGAGTCAAAGCGAGGTTCTGCTCCTCCGACAAGCGTAGCTTCTCTCTCAAATCTTCCATCTCTTTTGCCCGGTCCGACAACTCCAACCGGATGGCCCCTAACTCTTTCTCATGCGTCACCTTCATCTCTCCCATAGCCCGGATTGCCTCTTTCCCTTTCCTAACGCTGGAACGGTCTCCCTTCTTGCGTTTGGATAACTTGGAACTTAAGCTCTCCACCTCCGCACGATACTCTCCGATCCTCTCCCTCAACTTTTGCTCCATAGCAAGCTTTTTGTAATGATTTTGAACGAGTTCTGAAACAAAGCTTAATGCTCGGACGATCGACACACCAGCCCCAACGGCAGCATACTCTTCCCCTTTACCTCGGGCACAATCTAGCTCGCCTGGACGAATAGCGTGATGCAAGATCTGATGGCACACCGTCGGATCGGCCAAGGTATCCCCATTCTTAACTTTCCAACGAGGAAGGTAGGGTTCGCTAACATCATAAGATTCTTCCGAATCTTGGGATTCTTGCACATCACTATCCGTTTTAGGCTTCTTACCAACCGGTTCTTCACTTCCCCCTGGCGGGTTACCCACACTCTTCCTCTTTCGGTGATGGTCCTTACGAGCCGAACCAGACTCTTTTGCAGGGGCCTTGATGCCCATCACAACATTATCACTGACGGGGGGCATTAACTCCGTTTCCAAAGTATCCCCTTCAACATGAGTCTTAGAATGATGATCCTTGGACCCTTCATCAAGACTGTCAGACGGTACCGGTTGTGAGACACCCTTACAACCCTGGGGGGACGTCAGAGGTCGATCGGAAACATGATCCGGAACATCGTCATGAGGAGTATGCAGAACATCATCTTTTTCTGTCTCCGGCACGTTGTAAACAACTCCGGCCGTCCTTTCCAAGATATTTTCCTCCTTATCCCCAAGGGCTCTGGAAGTCAGCTTCGCCCCTTTTCCTTTTCTCTTCACAAATCCCAACACTCTCATCTCTGCACAAATTAAGTCTGAATATCAGCACAAGTAACAAATACAAAAGAAAAGAAGGAAGACGGAGGAGCATACCCTTTTTCCCCTTCTTAATAATTGGTTCGGCATTCGGGTATGGCCACATTCGGCTTATGCCCGAAAGAACGAGGATAATCTCAGGAAATTTTTGGAGAGGGGTGGGGGTTGCCAGCTGTTTGTCGTACAAATCCCCATCAAAAAAGTCTTCTTGCTTCGGATTAAGGGTGTATTCCGAGTCATGCCACGGCATACCGAACGGAACGACATTGTCCGGCATCCAGAAAAAAATGATTTTTCCACTTTTTTAAACTAGAATAGGTATCGGATAGCATCGACTTAGCTTTTGAGATCTCGCCCACGGTGTACCAATCGCCGGCCGTCATCAGATGAAAAAATTGACGAAAAAGGCCGATAGTAGGTTCGCCTCCATGAGCACGACACACTACCTCAAAGTGAATTACCTTTTGGGCTCCTAACGGGCTCAACTATCGGATATCTAGCCTATAGAATTGAAGAAATTCAAGGAAGAAGACAGATAGGGGCAGCCGAATCGACGAAAAATCAAAATGTTGAGTATAAAATCCGACATGACCAGGGGGAAAATCGGTAATCCGGTCAGTAGGTTTAGGGACGATGGGCTTATACACAGAAGTATCAAAATATTTACTACAAAAAGCCGTTAAGGACGGCTCGGATACAACCGATGTATGGACATGCATATCTCGTCTACATACCATGACTATTGCTAAAGGGAAAAAGCAAACGGAACGGAGGACGAACCTGAAGGACGATTGGAGACGCTCTTCAGACGTTTGAAGAAAGGGTAAATATTTTTTTTACCCTAAAACAGTAGTATATATAGGGAGATTTGGGAGAACTTCGAGACTGACACAAGGTCTAATCAATGAACAGTTCATCGGCCACCGTACCAACCAATAAGAACTGGACACGTGTCAATTACGTAAAATAAATAGCAGTCCATGCTCAATCTTTTGAATGGTCCACATCCGTAGAAACGAAAAGACACAGGCGTAAGTTTGACGTTTCCTATTTCTTGGCAAAAAACGAACCGTCAAACTGGGGGCTGATAACATAGGATGGGTAATTAGAAGATTAAATGAATAATTAAATATGAAACAAAACTAAAATAAACAATATAACGACCTGACCGATCCGATGGTTAGACCGGTAGGCCGATCCACAAAACTTAGACCACTATGCCGAACCAAATATATGACAAGGACTTACCAAAAGGACTAATAGAGGATCGGATGATCCGATAAGGAGGACCGAATGGATGGACCATAGGACAAAGGATGATGGATCGTTGGAAGAAAGCGAGGCGACCATTAACCATCGGATAAAGTAAAAGCGGCTATTACCCTTCAGTACATAGTCGCAATAAATAAAATAATAATGAAACCTATACCCTGACGACGGCTACAGTGACATCTTTCACTGTTCACGCCGACCGCATCATTACGCGCCATTAATGCGTAGTCTTTACAAGCCTATAAATGCTCAGTGGTTGCGAGCATTTACGGCGACATTAATAATCCCCGGAAGTAGTTCTGCTTCCGAACCGATTAACTAACCAACCCCTAACCTGCTTACTTCAACAGCTGGCTAGTGGCTTCAATTATTTGAAATAGAAACATTAGCGTGTTGTGTGGTCTTGTTTATCTATCTATCCTTCTCACTCTAGCTTCTAAGGTCTTTTTAACCTCTTATGTTTGTTTTTGGTTTCTTAAATGGCTATATTTTAAGGAACTACAAAGTGTAATTGTTAAGAAAATCCTTGTACAGACCCAACTCCTCTTAAAGACATTGTCACCTCTTCCACATCACCACCCATCTAACCAAGCAACCACCTCATCCAAGACACCACCTCCTTTAAGCCGACATTTCACACTACGCGCTCCTCCAATAAGCTACCTTTTTCTTTTAGGTTTTATGTTGCTTTTAATGGTAAATACACTAGCCAAACCTCCTGACATATTTACACTACCAAAAAAAAAAAAAAAAAAAAATCAGAGGGGGTCGGAGCACCTTCTGGCCTCTTCAATCCTTTTTCGTGCTAGTGATCCGGGCTGTTTCCTTCTCGACAATGAAGCTTATCCCCTATCGTCTCACTGGCTGACCTTGACCTCTGTTATTTTGAGGTCATATCTAGTATTTAGTGTTTGCCACTATTTGGTACCGCTCTCGCAGCCCACATCGAAACAGTGCTTTACCCCTAGATGAATACACATACTTCTTTTATCTATTGCCAAGCAATCTTCATTTCACACCGTTAAATTAATAAAAACAAAAAAATACCTTAACCTCTAATGTGTTCATAATTAATACATGTTCTTTATGTCTAACTGAAACTATTTAAGTCCGTAATCTTTTTTTTTTTGAACTTTAACTTTCATTAAAAAAGGCGCGACCTCAAAGCAAGGACCACCGACAACCAAAATAAACAAGTTACAACATATACAATGGTGAAGCTAACCAATCCTTCCAATCTAAGTTCTTGAATCTACTTCTAGTTTTAAACCATAGGAACGTTAACGATTTTACACTCGAGACAACCTCAAACACCTTTGGGGCCTTGTCGTTAAAATTCTTTTTGTTCCTCGCTCCTCATAAAACCCACATCGTGGCGATAATAATACCGTGAATCACCTTTCTGCCATTTTTATCGTCTGAAGCTAGCTTATGTAAGTCCAATAAATCTCGGATGTCAAAAGCAAAAACCGATTGTAAACCACACCAACGCCGTATCGCACTCCACACCCCATCAGAAAACCCACAGCCCGTAAATAGATTAGTCGCAGATTCAAGATCAAAGTCACAAAGAGGGCAAACCGGGTTTGCAAGTTTCACATTTCTTTTGTCTAACGCAATAGCCGTTGGTATGCATTCCATTTCTGCCCTCCACGCTAATATGTTACATTTCAGCGGCACCCAAGAGACCCACTTGAACTTATACCACTCACCAACCAGATTCTGATCCTGCAAAAGAGCTTTAACAGCTTTAACTGAAAATGGAACATCACCTTTCCCATACCATGACCACTTGTCTGTTCTGTTTTGAAGCCTCACATGCTGCACTGTTGTAGATAGACAACACCATTCAAAAAAACAATTGGCATCCCGAATCAATCTCCTATCAAGCACAGGGCAATCACCATTCGCCTCGTCTCCCACCCACTTGTCGCTTATCAAACATTCTTTTACCGGGTCAATACTAAAGAGATTAGGGAACTTGTATTTAAGCGGCCCATCCATAATCCAATGGTCAAGCCAAAAGCGGATAGTCTTCCCATTACCACAGTTACCTTTAAATCTACTATGAAAAGAAGTATCGCCAAACTTGAGATTTCGCCAAGCCTCACTATAGCTGCCCAACAGCCTGTTGACCGCCTAGAAATCGGCAGAAAACTCCACTTTTGCCTACTAGAATGACAAGAACTTATGACCCTTTTCCATAAAGTGAAATCCTCACTCTTGAAACGCCAAACCCATTTAGATAACAACGCCATATTAGAAACTTTAAGGCTAGATAAACCCAAACCACCTAATTTTTTCGAGTAGTGTGCCGCTCCCATGCCACCCAATGAATTTTATTGATAGATTCCGAACCCGCCCACAAGAACCGTTTTATGATCCTTTCAAGAGTGTCGATAACCTTGTTTGGTGCTTTATACAAAGAGAAGTAATATACCGGAAGGCTTTCGAGCACCGATTTGATAAGTGTCACCCTCCCCCCGATAGATAAAAGCTTCGCTTTCCAAGAAGTCAATCTATTTTGAATCACCTCGATCACCTTTCTCCAATTAGTGCAACGATTCATGTTAGCGCCGGCCCTTATACCCAAGTACTCAAAGGGAGCCTCTCCGGTACGACAACCCAACAATGTAACCATCCCTTCAAGATCCGTTTTAGGAATGCCCAAACCAAACAATGACGACTTATGTATGTTAATTTTAAGACCCGAACACATATAGAAAATACGAAGGATTCTAGCCATCTTCTTAATATTTGATGTAGACCATTCTTCCACAATGAGAGCATCAACCGCATAAAATAAATGTGAAAGAATTACCCCCTCATTACCAATTTTTAAACCCGAGAACCGTTCTTCCATAATCGCTTTGTTTAAAAGGCTTGATAATGCTACAACAATATCCACCAAAATGACATTATTACAACGATGATTGATAGCCAGCATTCACTATTTCACTCTATAAATTCAAACCCCAATTTAAAGAGTAACTCGTATTTCAGTTGGAATTAGATTTATAATCTAAAAGTGTGTGGGCCATTATAATAATAGATTAAAATTATAAATTAAAGTACGTTGCTTTGGATGCAAAACTCTCCTAATGATTTTTCTTCAATGACATCAACCCTCATCAATGCAGCTAAGCAGGGTTTTGCTTAATGCTTTACCTTTTTTAACTTTTGCCAAATTATTAGAAAAAAATTATAAAGAATGTAGATCTAACTTAATATTCACATAATATCGAGTTTCTTTAACGTATGTTTTAAGGCTATATATTAATTTGTATTTACGTATTCACTTTCACTCGGGGACCTATACTCTTCTTAAGGGGACATACACCCTCTTAAACAAAAAAAAAATTTAATGTAATTTGTTGACAAAAATATCAATCACACTCCTTAAAAGTTCATTTAAATAGCAAACTATTCACCTTTTTTTCATTAATAAGATACTAACCATTTACTTTTTGTCATCTATTGAACCAATAATACTCATGTATAAGAACAAATATCCAGATATAAGAGGTGGAAAGTTTTACGAGTTGACTTGTGAACGGTTGAGTGAGGTTAATATCTATCGTGTAGGGCAGGTGGTTGGTGACGGATGGTGGACGGTGCTGGATAGTAGTGGTGGCCGGTGGGCAGCGTATAGGGTTGGTGGTGAACGGTGAAGGTAATGAGGGTTGGGAGGATTAGGGTTTTTATGAGGGTTGGGATTGGTTTGGTTTTGGCCTTTTGGGGAACTTAACAAAAAGAGAGCAAGGGGTGGGAAAATAGAATTTGGGGAAATTCCTATGACACAAAACAATGACACGCAATATCTTACACAGTCATGTTTTTATTTTTTTGACAGTAAATTCTCGACACACAAAAACGTGTGTCATTTATTAACCAGATTTCACAATCCATGACATTTTTTTAATGACACACGTTTTTGCGTGTCATAAAAAGCGTGTCATGAAAATCATTTTTTCTAGTAGTGTAAATAGATTATCATTTACACACGAGTCGAACTTCTATTAAATAATATGAGCTCTCGATAGAATCTAATCTTATGGACTTTGGGTTTTAGAAGGAGCGTAGTTTGAGTTTATTGACACTCAACTCGATTTTTTTATTAAATTTCGTTTATTAATATTAAAAATGTGCTTATGGTCAAGCTTTTTGTTAGTTGTTTTTTAAGATTGCAAATTATGGTGGTAGGTTTCATATATACTTTTGAGTTTTGATCAGCTACTATTAAGTACACATTTGTATCGAGTTGTATAGGCACATCAAATCAAGCTATGAGTGCCACATCAAATCAAGCTACAACTCAACCTTTGTATCATCTAGTGGAGCCCAAAATCTACGAGTTTCAGTTTGAACACTTGTATTCCAAAAATCACCAAACATGTCTTGATATATGTCTATATCAACCAGCCTAGAGGGGGATGCGTTTATCTTTTATACTTTAGGGAAAATGGATTTTAATACTCCTAACTATCGCCTGTTGGTGAATAATACTCCCAACTATCACTTTGGCCATTAGCACTCTAAACTTTCAACTTGTTTGCTTTTATCACTCCCAAACTAACTGAGGTCTAACCTGGTTAGTTTTCGTGGCCAAAATGTAAAAAACAAAACTTAAGGGGCATTTTTGACAATAAACCTGTAACTTATAAATCCCATCCCAACCCCCCCCTTCTGTAACAGACCCCCCAATTCTCTCTCTATCTAAACCATCACCTTCACCGAAAACCACCACCACCCTTCACCGGAAACCACCACCAGCCACTGTTTCCACCACTACAGAACCCACCACAAATAGAAGCTTAGAAATGTTATCGGGACCGTCTCCTTCCTCATTCTCCTTCGGCAATTGCGTCATTGCCGACCGGTCAAAGACCCTAATCGGCGTCACCCTAATCGCCGACCGATAGAAGCCCTAATTGGAACCCTAATCGTCACCGTCTCCTTCCTCTTTCTGCTTCTATCATCTACTTCCCTTGAACCTAACAGACCGACCGGGCAAAGACCCCAACCGGCTCCACCGATCTTTTCATTCCTTCTCTCTATCATCCGGTTTCTTTCTCTAGATCTCAGCTCTCTCTCCTCTGCATCTTCTCTCTCGGTGTCTCTCTCTCTCTTTAGTTCTAACATATCTGCATCTTCTCTCTGGTCGGAGCTCCGCCGTGGTGGGTGGCCGGAGCTCCTCCCTGCTCCGCCCCCCCTCTCTCTCTGAACTCTGATTTGTGTCTTAATACTAATAATAATAATAATAATAATAATAATAATAATAATAATAAGTTTAAAATATGTCCCAAAGTTTAGGTTTTTACATTTTGGCCACGAAAACTAACTAGGTTAGACCTCAGTTAGTTTGGGAGTGATAAAAGCAAACAAGTTGAAGGTTTGGAGTGTTAATGGCCAAAGTGATAGTTGGGAGTATTATCCACCAACAGGCGATAGTTGGGAGTATTAAAATCCATTTTCCCTATACTTTATTACTATAGTAGGTTATATATCGGGATCAGTACGGAACAATAAATCTAATTTTAAGACAAAATATGTTTTTACGATGTAGCATAGAAATTAATTTAGTATAATATAAGAACACGACAATTTTAATCATGTGAATAAGAATGAAAATGTATATTAAAGAGGGAATGCATGTTTGATTGAGGTACAAAGGCAGAAGCAGCTATTGCATGACGTGATTGAGGCAATGGTATAGAAGGTGTAGCTTTTTTTATTTTTAAAATATTAATTGGTTTTTAACAAGCGAAAATATAAAAAGAATTAGTCAAAAACATAATATTAAGTAAAAAAGAGATAAACGGTAAATTATGTTAATTTTAAGACCCGAACACATATAGAAAATACGAAGGATTCTAGCCATCTTCTTAATATTTGATGTAGACCATTCTTCCACAATGAGAGCATCAACCGCATAAAATAAATGTGAAAGAATTACCCCCTCATTACCAATTTTTAAACCCGAGAACCGTTCTTCCATAATCGCTTTGTTTAAAAGGCTTGATAATGCTACAACAATATCCACCAAAATGACATTATTACAACGATGATTGATAGCCAGCATTCACTATTTCACTCTATAAATTCAAACCCCAATTTAAAGAGTAACTCGTATTTCAGTTGGAATTAGATTTATAATCTAAAAGTGTGTGGGCCATTATAATAATAGATTAAAATTATAAATTAAAGTACGTTGCTTTGGATGCAAAACTCTCCTAATGATTTTTCTTCAATGACATCAACCCTCATCAATGCAGCTAAGCAGGGTTTTGCTTAATGCTTTACCTTTTTTAACTTTTGCCAAATTATTAGAAAAAAATTATAAAGAATGTAGATCTAACTTAATATTCACATAATATCGAGTTTCTTTAACGTATGTTTTAAGGCTATATATTAATTTGTATTTACGTATTCACTTTCACTCGGGGACCTATACTCTTCTTAAGGGGACATACACCCTCTTAAACAAAAAAAAAATTTAATGTAATTTGTTGACAAAAATATCAATCACACTCCTTAAAAGTTCATTTAAATAGCAAACTATTCACCTTTTTTTCATTAATAAGATACTAACCATTTACTTTTTGTCATCTATTGAACCAATAATACTCATGTATAAGAACAAATATCCAGATATAAGAGGTGGAAAGTTTTACGAGTTGACTTGTGAACGGTTGAGTGAGGTTAATATCTATCGTGTAGGGCAGGTGGTTGGTGACGGATGGTGGACGGTGCTGGATAGTAGTGGTGGCCGGTGGGCAGCGTATAGGGTTGGTGGTGAACGGTGAAGGTAATGAGGGTTGGGAGGATTAGGGTTTTTATGAGGGTTGGGATTGGTTTGGTTTTGGCCTTTTGGGGAACTTAACAAAAAGAGAGCAAGGGGTGGGAAAATAGAATTTGGGGAAATTCCTATGACACAAAACAATGACACGCAATATCTTACACAGTCATGTTTTTATTTTTTTGACAGTAAATTCTCGACACACAAAAACGTGTGTCATTTATTAACCAGATTTCACAATCCATGACATTTTTTTAATGACACACGTTTTTGCGTGTCATAAAAAGCGTGTCATGAAAATCATTTTTTCTAGTAGTGTAAATAGATTATCATTTACACACGAGTCGAACTTCTATTAAATAATATGAGCTCTCGATAGAATCTAATCTTATGGACTTTGGGTTTTAGAAGGAGCGTAGTTTGAGTTTATTGACACTCAACTCGATTTTTTTATTAAATTTCGTTTATTAATATTAAAAATGTGCTTATGGTCAAGCTTTTTGTTAGTTGTTTTTTAAGATTGCAAATTATGGTGGTAGGTTTCATATATACTTTTGAGTTTTGATCAGCTACTATTAAGTACACATTTGTATCGAGTTGTATAGGCACATCAAATCAAGCTATGAGTGCCACATCAAATCAAGCTACAACTCAACCTTTGTATCATCTAGTGGAGCCCAAAATCTACGAGTTTCAGTTTGAACACTTGTATTCCAAAAATCACCAAACATGTCTTGATATATGTCTATATCAACCAGCCTAGAGGGGGATGCGTTTATCTTTTATACTTTAGGGAAAATGGATTTTAATACTCCTAACTATCGCCTGTTGGTGAATAATACTCCCAACTATCACTTTGGCCATTAGCACTCTAAACTTTCAACTTGTTTGCTTTTATCACTCCCAAACTAACTGAGGTCTAACCTGGTTAGTTTTCGTGGCCAAAATGTAAAAAACAAAACTTAAGGGGCATTTTTGACAATAAACCTGTAACTTATAAATCCCATCCCAACCCCCCCCTTCTGTAACAGACCCCCCAATTCTCTCTCTATCTAAACCATCACCTTCACCGAAAACCACCACCACCCTTCACCGGAAACCACCACCAGCCACTGTTTCCACCACTACAGAACCCACCACAAATAGAAGCTTAGAAATGTTATCGGGACCGTCTCCTTCCTCATTCTCCTTCGGCAATTGCGTCATTGCCGACCGGTCAAAGACCCTAATCGGCGTCACCCTAATCGCCGACCGATAGAAGCCCTAATTGGAACCCTAATCGTCACCGTCTCCTTCCTCTTTCTGCTTCTATCATCTACTTCCCTTGAACCTAACAGACCGACCGGGCAAAGACCCCAACCGGCTCCACCGATCTTTTCATTCCTTCTCTCTATCATCCGGTTTCTTTCTCTAGATCTCAGCTCTCTCTCCTCTGCATCTTCTCTCTCGGTGTCTCTCTCTCTCTTTAGTTCTAACATATCTGCATCTTCTCTCTGGTCGGAGCTCCGCCGTGGTGGGTGGCCGGAGCTCCTCCCTGCTCCGCCCCCCCTCTCTCTCTGAACTCTGATTTGTGTCTTAATACTAATAATAATAATAATAATAATAATAATAATAATAATAATAATAAGTTTAAAATATGTCCCAAAGTTTAGGTTTTTACATTTTGGCCACGAAAACTAACTAGGTTAGACCTCAGTTAGTTTGGGAGTGATAAAAGCAAACAAGTTGAAGGTTTGGAGTGTTAATGGCCAAAGTGATAGTTGGGAGTATTATCCACCAACAGGCGATAGTTGGGAGTATTAAAATCCATTTTCCCTATACTTTATTACTATAGTAGGTTATATATCGGGATCAGTACGGAACAATAAATCTAATTTTAAGACAAAATATGTTTTTACGATGTAGCATAGAAATTAATTTAGTATAATATAAGAACACGACAATTTTAATCATGTGAATAAGAATGAAAATGTATATTAAAGAGGGAATGCATGTTTGATTGAGGTACAAAGGCAGAAGCAGCTATTGCATGACGTGATTGAGGCAATGGTATAGAAGGTGTAGCTTTTTTTATTTTTAAAATATTAATTGGTTTTTAACAAGCGAAAATATAAAAAGAATTAGTCAAAAACATAATATTAAGTAAAAAAGAGATAAACGGTAAATTATGATTTAATAATATTATTTTATATCAGAGAAAAATAAGATAACCATAAGATTTATTTATTATATAATAAAGTAATAATAATTATAAAAATAAAGATAACGATAAAAGATACATAAATTAATAAATATTGAGTTATTTATAACTAATTTGTTTTTGGAAATTTAAGGGTAGGGATGACCTCACCAAGTGTCATGTGTCCCTGTCACACCCTAAATTTCACATACCAGGATCCAAGTCAACGATCACAATAAACTACAGCTATATGAAAAAGTAATCGTAAACACAACCATGCAATTTTAAAAGTTTAGCAGAAGCGAAAGTTAGTTTACAACCCAGTTCCAAAATGAAGTAGTTTTCAAACAGTAAAAAGTTTGACTTAAACAAAATAAAAAATAGGCGAATGTTGTGGACTCCAGTGCATCCTATACCAGTGTTGCTACCTTAGCGGCCTGATAAAAACATGCTTATATGTATCAACATAACAATGCTGGCGAGTTCAAAGGTTTTTCAAAAATAAGTAACATATGTGTGAAAGATCATATCCATTTTATTATTTTATCGAACGTTAGTGTGAAGTAACATATGTGTGAAAGATCATATCCATTTGGGGCTTAATGTTAGTGGATGAGAGGAGAACTCCACAGTTAAGCGTGTTCAGGTGGGAGAAATTCCAGGATGGGTGACCTCCTGGGAAGTCTCCACTCGCGCAACCAAAAACAAATCCGTGAGCTCTGGATGGGCAACCCATCGGGGTAAAGCGGACAATATTGGTGGTGAGAGGGGCGGAAACATTAAGCCCCAAAACGCGTTGGTGATTTAAGAGGCAAGACATTACTTATGAACCAAGGATCTCTCCTGGCCACGACCGATGTGGGATTTTCCTGGGGTGTCACAGTTAGCTAGACGTTAAGTATGTTACTATTGCGATTGAAACCATTACTGACTGTGTTGTTACTCAATAAAGTGTGTACCCTTCGGATTACCGTCATCCCCGGTAAGCCTGTTTGTTTGAGACAATATGCACCCGTCCAACCTCCAATTGACCCTGGTGGAGTTTGTCAAGCCTAATAGATCTATCCACATTTCCCCGCTATATACCCATATTAGTGGTTCCCTTGGGATTTTATACGAGTCGCATAGTAAATAAATGATAACAATAGTAATAAATGATCTTTAAGTAAACAAGTGTGTAGCATGTTTCTCCCCCATGAGAAAGTGTGTAAGTAGTAGGGCCGTGAAACTCACCTTAGAGTGTGTCTTTTAGTATAAAAGTAAACCGTATGTGTGATGACATTCCGAACTACCGGAGACCTATCGTAAGACGCGTATAAGTTTGTTGACTGATAACACGTTGGTTATTTTGCCTTTGGTTGTCCAGACCATGACTGTGTATATTTGAAAACGTGTTTGGTGTTTGACACACTACACAAGAGTCTACATCCCATTGGTGATCCGTTATTTCAGTTTAAAAACCATATATAGTTCTCACACGACACGAGTATTGCACATAAAACACTTGGTTTATATCAAAGATTTACAAAATTACATGTCTGTGCGAATGAAGAATTTTTCCTCTCATTCAAACAATTCAACCATGCGAATGAGGGAATTTCGACGAACAAAAACCCTTCAAATCCGATTAAAAACCCTACGAATCATAACTAAACTCGGCAGTAACATCTATCTAACCTAACAACATGTTGTCACACCAGATTCAGTCATAAATTTGTTCATTTTGCATACCAAATCATATATTTACCAAACTAGCAAATTATGGAGATGTCACATCAAATGTATGAAAAGTTTACTTGAAATGGAAAGTATTGAAATCACCCTAAAACATCATTTTCCAAATTATCTAACATAGATTCAATCACCCTATCATGTTTCTATTATGTTTAAATCCTCATATTCATGTCACAAGCCCTAGATCTATAATATAAACCCCCAAAATGAGTCAAAGTTCATAAAACTTCAATGAATCACTTAAACATCTCTTAATCATGCTTCTAAGCAATTTTAAATCGTGTAAATAACATCCTATTATCATTCTAATTATACAAAACACAAAAGATCCAACTATATGGCCACCAACATCATCTACACTTGTGTTCCTATAAGAAAACTCGTTATTTAGGCCTAGATCTAGTTTAGAAAGGTTTTTATTTAGGAAATCACTTTGAAATCAGATCTAGACATTTAGGGTTCATAAAAAACACATAAAAATGTAATGAAAAGGGTGTAGATGGTTAAGACACCTTGAATCTTCACTTGATATTGTTTATAAACTTGATTTGGCTTAAAGATCTAAGAAATGAGGGCAAAAACTCGTTTCTACATGTTGGGGCTTATAAGAGAGCACTTGGGGGTGAGTTAGGGTTGTGAAATGGTGATAATGAGGCAAAGAGATGCTTATATAGTTTGTTATCATTCGCACCTTCATTAGCGTGAATGAGAAATTTTGTGACTCACTCGCACCTTTATAGGTGAGAATGAGAAATTTTGTGACTCATTCGCACCTTCATAGGTGAGAATGAGAAACTTTGTTCAGTTACACCTTCGTTGTTGAGAATGAGAAATTTTATTATTCATTCACACTTTCATTGGTGTGAATGAGAAATTTTTGTGACTCATTCGCACCTTCATAGGTGAGAAAGAAATATTATGTTTCTTATTTGTCCCAACGACCCAAAATGACACTTGGAACATATATTATCATAGCAATTCACATATACACGTATTCACGAGTTAATTGATTGTATAACGTATTATACATAATAAGATACCCCCGATTAAGTAAATTCACCAACCACGGGACTCAATACAATACTTGTGTGTATGTGTATGTTTCTCCGATGACTCCTTGAATCATCAAACCATGGACATCGTTTGCGTCCCTATCCGGTGATTCTCCGAATCACCAACCCTTGGACATAAGTGTATAAACCAACTCCCGATGATTCCCCGAATCATTGAACCGACTCAACTAATATTTTTAAGTACGTTTTCTGAATGTTTAGCAGGGGTCTTATTAGACTACAGGTAAGACTAGTTGGATTGCGCGTTATGTACTTGGTCAAGATGACATCCCTGGGTATTGATGCTACGAGGCTGCAGGTGCATTACATTGTCAACTTCACATTGGCGTAACTAGGTGATCTGGTTGTAATTCAACTGAGCGTGTCAGTTGAGTTCGCAAATGATATACGTGGTCTAGCTGACTTCCTGCGTATTGATTTTGAGGGTCCGTAGTGCATTACTTGGTCAGTCCATGAAGGATGTTGTACTTATACTCAATATAATAGTGCATGTAATGAGGGGGAGATCTTTTGTATTGACTGATGATGTGCAAGATGTATTCATCATTCACCAGCAATGTCCAAGAGGGAGATTGTTGACGCACTTTGTGTGTGGTCGTCGCTATCGAATAGACTAGGGTTGAGTCATATGTTGTATAACATGAGATTGTGGTGATCCATAAGGGCATTTTATGGATCTGATGCATTTGTTTAAGTCGACCAAGAAATTCAGATTTTGGTTTGTGCTTTCGAAGGGTCGAACCAAAACTTAAAGTTTTGGTTCGTGCTTTCATAGGGTCGAACCAGTTGGTTCGTGCCTTCGAAAGGTCGAACCAAATTGGTCTATAAATAGCAATCTCATGTGTTGAGTTCATTAAGATTGTGAGTTTGTGCTTAGAATGCTCTCTAGGGGAGGTCATGCCCGACCTCCCCTGGCCCCAGATAGATGTTTATCCTATTGATGACAGTGTCTGTAATCGTTTCTGATATAATACAAATCTGTGTTGACGTGGTTTTCATCTATTTCTGTTTCGTCTCCAATCTCCATCTAAAACCAAGTTGTAACTGTTTAATCGATCCTACACTTTTGTGTAGTCTTGTCTGTACTATAGGGGCTGCACACCTAGGCACTATGTGTACACGACCATACACCAGACAATGCTGATGTTTTTCTTGTCTCCCGAGTTGGCTGCTTGGTCTTTTAGTGTGCAGGTCCTTGTACCAATGTGCATGGTCGATCCAAAGTTGCTTTTGCCGTCTATTTTGCCTCGGGTAAGTCTCTACACATATTTGGATCATGCCTTTGGTCTTGTGTCTTTAGGAATCTTTGTTTTGTGTTGTTTTTGCCCTATTATTGCTTCTTTTAGGGTTGGAGCTTCAGTTTTCTAAAAATCACGAATAGGAACGATTATGTAGTATTTTACACCAATTAAGTACTAAAAACTTCCTATTTTTAGACTAAAAATGCATGTAAAATATGTGTAAAATGATGGCACATCAACATATCTACACGTGTCGGAGTTGTCTGTTACCTAAACACGCATATGGATTTGTTCCACTTTGTGACATATCCACACGCACTGGGTTAGAACCTGGATAAGCATATGGATTGTCCACACTTAAGTTGAATATAAAAGTTGTCTAAGGTTTAGAATGTGCAGCATGTTTAGATGAAGTATTTTCATGCAATAAGGATCTGGATTTTGAAGTTGTTGGGTGGATAGTGGCCTTTCTTCTCTCTTCTATATCTTTATTCTCGATATTTTGGATAAAATCGTGAATATTCATTCTTTCAAATTCCCATTCCTTTAAACACATCAATGTATCGACTCCAATGGTCAGGAAGAGCATCAACAAATATTTCCACAATCTTAGCAGGAGAGAAAGTTAGGAAAATATGAGCTATTCGTATGATTGTTTGAGGAGAATGGGAGCTATTCGCTTAGAGGACTAAGGAGAATGACACCCATGTCTAGGTGGATGGCACTTAACATGTTCTTGACGAAAAATATCGATCCTGATGTGTTTTGAATGTGGTTTTGATCTAGGTTTATTGGAAAACACTTTTTAATCATGTTTTGCACTCAAATCCATCATCCAAACACTAGATCTAATCCAAAATTATCAAAACTTGTCCAAAAATTGTCAAACTTTTCAAAGAGGGTTTCTTGCCTAAAACCTTGAATCCAATGGTCAAATCTTATCTGATTGTACTCAAAATTTATCAAACAAAACTCGGAATCAAGCCAAAAGCTCTGATACTGCTTTTATGACCGGTTTCTTGTCTAACACTCTTACAAGATTTATCAAAACTAGTGTTATGCTTTGTGAGATGGTGGAAACAAATCACGAGTGTTTGATAGTTAATTAGGATTAACAACACCCACATAATATATCCGGTGAAAATTGCGGTGATGTTCTTGAATCGCCAAAAAGATAACCCTAATGTGTATATGATGAATGGGGGCGGACAATGTTTGATGAATGAAACCCTAATGTGTGTGCATCCTGTACTTTTGGGGCTTGTACGTCTTAAAAAACAGTTTCAATAAACACTTGCATCGCCACGTGATTAAAACTGCCTTACCCTTATTACTGAGTTCTATGTTCCAAAATGTCATTCTTGTCTATTACTGTCAGTTAGATGGTCACATGTATTTAGGGCTGTTCAAATCGCTCGACGCTCGCTTGAAATTTGTTCGGAATTTGCTCGCTCGATTTTTCGATCGGTTGTAAATTAGCCGATTGGCTCGGTTCGGTTTGTAAACGAGCCAAGCATGAGCAAAGGTCCGCTCGGCTCGGTTCGGCTTGATATAATTTTTATTAGTTTATTATATATATTATATATATACACTTTAAGTGCAATTATATTATTGTTTTATACATACCATTATCATTGGTTTGGCTCAATATATGTACATATACAATTATATTTATAGTTACTGGTCAGTCAACCCAATGATTAAACATTAACACTAAGTTTAATTGTAAAATTCTAAGTCGTAAAAAGAGATGCTTGACTTTCTTATTCCAATTAGTTGTCCCCCATCAATCGTCTACCGCTATCAACTTACGCCATGACGTGACAATCGTTCTCTGTAGTAGGCTTATCGCCTCACTTGCCTCAACCTGAGCCTCATTCTCAGACAATCGGACCTCAAACTTAGTGTCATACTCGGACGGTTGAACCTCAATCATCACTATGTAGCGAGAACATTAAATGAAACATCCGAAATTTATGGTTGTTTAAAAAACTCGCCTCTAGTCTCTTGCTCGAAAAAAAATTACGCTCGAAAAATGCTCGCTTGGTTTCCGGCTCAGTTGTAAATGAGCCGATCAACTCCGTTCGATTTGTAAATGAGCCAAACACATACAAAGGTGCGCTTGATTCGACTTGTTAACAGCCCTACATGTATTACACAAAAAAAAAAAAAAAAAAAAAAACCTACACTATGAAAGCTTTTACTATTAATATAAAAGAGAACATCTTTTTCATTTTGCTTAAAATTAACATACCTTAGACAATACACCATGTTTTTTTTTTTTTTTTTCGATCTGTTGACGTACCTTCTAGCCTACTCGTAATCATCGTTTGATGTCTCAACAACCTGTTGTTGTAACCTATATCCCCACCACCCACAGCCCCCTATATATACACATCACCCCCTTTCTCTCTTCCCATCACACTAAGGTTTCAGATCACATCTGTGTCCCAGGTTAAGTCTCCACTCTCCTTATCATATATAATAATAACACACCATGGAATATCCCAAATCATTCATCCTCACCATTTTATTCTCATTCTGCATTCTCTTCTCCTCAGTCACCTCCCAATCCCCATCCTCCTCCCCTACCGCCACCCCTACCCCACCCACCACCACCACTCCCCCACCACAAGTCGCATCTCCACCAGCCACCACCCCACCACCTGTCGCCACTCCTGTTGCTTCACCACCACCAGCCACCCCTCCTCCTGTTGCTACACCACCACCTGCCACTCCACCTCCAGTTGCTACACCACCACCAGCCACTCCACCTCCAGTTGCTACACCACCACCAGCCACTCCACCTCCTGTTGCTTCACCACCACCTGCTCCTCTTGCTTCGCCACCTGCTCCAGTGCCTGTGTCATCGCCAACTCCTAGTGTGACTCCATCAGCTGCTCCTTCTCCTTTAACTTTAAGCCCACCAGCACCTCCCACTGGTGCACCTTCTCCCTCTCTCTCTACCGATCTCTCTCCATCACCTTCTGCTACTGACATTGTAAGTTTACATTTTACTTTATAGATCTGTTCTACATTATAAATGTTAATATTTATTATTATCAGTACATACTTCACTTTTGTAATTTTTTATAAGCAAACTATGAACTGAATCTATTAATTAATATCAAGACATTTTAACATGAGGCGTATGTTAGTCCGATCTACTGAATCTATGTCTACCCCCCAATGATATTTTAACTATCAGATCTGGACATTTAAGTTAAGCTGCAGTTTAAATGTTTTATACTTTTATTCACCTTGAATTCATACAATAAAAGCGCAGTGTGTGTAGTGTTTAAGATTCCACATTTGTACATGCGCATAATAGCCAGCCAGTCATGGTTACGAATGTGGGTTTTTGCTAATGTAAGCCGTGTGTTGGTGTCTCGTGTCTTGGACCTTGTTTGTGTATAGAGTGGTGATCACGTGTGTTCGGTATTTTAGACATCCAACGATACTTGATTAGTCGCAAATAAACTATTTTAGAAGCTTGGGATTTGCTCATAAAGTGCAACAAGGCCCAACATGAAAACCCTAGAGCGCTAGAAGGATTTTGTTCCAATGTTAATAATTTTCTTTTTAAATACGTCATATATTATAGAATAATAGATATAAAACGGACAGTCATGAAGGTTACTTGCTAGTGGATTTTTTTCAACTTTAAACAGAAGTATATAATGGCAGCGAACACCATATGTCTCGCGCTATTGTCGCTTGATCATGATCTGACTATTGTGATCTTATATTTGGCATTGAATTTGCAGAGTGGTGTCACGAAGATGGGATCTATGGTTGGAAGCATTGTATTTGGATGGGCGATTGTTTACTCGCTACTCTAGAGAAGCATACGTTTATATGTTGATGATTGGGTTCCACATAGCTTTGGGTTGTCGATTCTATGGATGAGAGGTCTTGAGTTGTATTCGGATTAGCTATATACATTCTTTTGGATGGACACATTTTCTTGTAATTTTTTATTGTGATATTATTATTATGATATTATTATTATCATCATTATTGTACTATTGTTTTTTTTTTTTTTTTTTTTAATTTTAACTTCTTCCTTTTTTTTTTTTTTTTTTTTTTTTTGAGGCAAATCATCATCTTAGTTAACGTTCATTTTGAAAAGAAATGTGACTTGACTTGTATGGGGTAGGTTTCACTACAAAGAATTGGAGCAATAGCGGCGACAAATGGCACATGTCGCTGATAAAGGTATTACCGACGACTTGTCGCCGGTAATGTGTCGCTGGTATTGCCCTGTCGCTGTTGGGGTGGTTGTCGTTGCTAAAGGTGTCGCTGGTAAAAACCTTGTATTATTAGCAACGACATGTTAACCTTTGCGACAAAAAAAGACGTCACTAATTATTTAAAGCCACGTCATCATCAGACCTTTACTAAAAGCCCAAAAACCAAAAATGCTTTTTTTTTTGTTATTTTTTTTCTAATCACAGTGTTTTAACCTGCTGAATTATTCTTACCAACACAATAACACCTGCTGTTTTTTAAAATCTCGCTCATAAACATACACACTTTAAGCATGAGCATAAACATCAAATTTCATACATAAACATAGATACTATAAAATACAAGTACTAGACATTTCTAAAGTTACCCAAGTTAAAGTATTAAATCCTAAGTTACCCAAGTTAAAGTATTAAAACCTAAGTTACCCAAGTTAAAGTATTAAAACCTACACAATCAATTTCATATCATTCATGTCTCTTATCCCCACCGTCTCCATCCATGTCGTCTTCATTGGCTCTCTTTTTTCCCGCCCTCTTCTCTATAGCGGCGTTGATTTGTGCCATAACAATCGGGTCTTGCAACAAGTCTTCAAGTATTTCCTACAAAGTAAGATACACATCAAAATTAGAGTTACTATATGAAATTCAATCAACAAAAATCACTTATAAACATCAAAACAAACACAATTCTCACTTAACACCAAAACCAACAACAATTTTACCTTAATAACAATAAAAAAACATAAAATTAAAAGATTTAAAAACAAACATGTGAGAAGACGTCGGAGGCTGTCGGAGGTTGTTGGAGTGGGGTTGAAGTTGGAGGTTGTTGGAGTGGGGTTGTTGTCGGATGGTTCTTGAACCGGTGGGGTTGTCGGAGGTGGAAGGGGGTTGTCGGAGGTGGTCGATGGTTGAATCTGATGGTTGAAGCTGGGAAAATATGAGGGAAAGGGAGAATGTGAGGTTTTGGGATTATTGTGGGAGAATGTGAGGGAAAGGGAAAGGGATGGACATACCCCGCCAATACCTTTTTAATTTGAGTGATAATTCACTCACCCAAATTTGGTGTAATACGAAAAAGTCCCTCAAATGTTGGAATAATACGAAAAAGTCCCTCAACCAAGCTTGCTATATTAAAGTTGATACATTTGTCTAGAACTGATTAGTTGCGCATCGCTAGTAACAGGACCCTTTTCCGATCGGGTTTTGATGCTCCACAACAGTGGTTTGGCAGCATAACTACATATATAAAGGTAACAAGGTTTATTCTATAGCAAAATTTGAGTTACTTTTTTAGCGCATGTTTGGGAATGAGTGTGGAAAAAACTTACTGATTTATTGAGTTTTTCAAAAATTCAATAAGTTGTTTGGCTTTGATAAAAGTAATTTGTTTTTGCCTTTTAACATGGGTTAAAAAGTTGTTTTTTAAAAGTCATAAAAACTTGGCTTTTGAAACTACATTTAGATTTTTTTTTAATAACAAATTACTAATTTATCCACCCCTCACTTCTTTATTGTTCGTTAGGGTTATTATATGGTCTAATAAAAAAACTAGGCGTTTTGATAGCCGCGCGCTGCGCGGGTTGTGATGACCTTTTTAATAGGTTTGTACTCTTAAAGGAGTTTGCTACATACACATTCAAGTCAGACCACATCAGGCATTTGAACATCATTTAAAGGCTACAAGTATAGTGTTTTACTTTGCAATTGTACAATTAAAGACATCCTAATGGAGATGCCTTTATAGACATCAACTATAAACTAAATCTAACATAACTACCGGTGATCTTTGTTGCTGTTGTGCACGCCAAAGGAACGTTTGTGACACCCGGCAAACTCAGGTTAGTAACATTGATCAAACTAGTAAGTCTACCTTAGCGAGTCATGCATGTTACATACTTAACTGGGTCAGTTGAGTCGTTATGATGGTTCTGAGAATCATCGGGAGTCGTTAGAATGATCCACGGGATCATTGGGAGTCGGTCCATAACCATGTGTACAAGGATTGGTGATTCGTGGAATCGCCGGGTTTAATGCACACACGCAAGTCTCGAGTCCTGGGAATTGTGAATGAATGTGAACGTGTTATTTATAATGCTTTATATGCTTATAATCATTATATGACTTGTCGGTATGTGAATACGTGCTTATATATGTTAAAATAGTGTTTAACGCGCCAAAAACCTGAAAACACATGCTGGAGGCGATTAGGGATGTTTGGGCAAGTACAGAGGGGCGATTAGGCCCTAATCGCATGGAATTATAGGTGATTAGGAGCCCTAATCGCCTATAGCAGCTTGTAATCACCTATTATGTGCATGACGACTAGAAACACCTATAAATACAACCCTTGACTTGTGAAACACCATTTTTGCAACCCTAACTGGTCCCAAGCCTCCCTCACACCATAATACACCTTTGGAACTGGTTTTTGCTCCAAAACCCATCATCCCTAAGCTTACACTCCTTCTTTAGCAAGATTCAAGGTGTGTTATCTACCCTAAGCCTTTGTAATGTTGATATTTTGGTTCCCAAAGGTCTAGACCTAGTTTTATCAAGTTTGTGTCTTTGAAAACCCTTGAAATGAGTTTCTAAAACAAGTCTAAACCTTTATACTTGCTCTATGTGAAGTATTCATGCAAGAAACGGTTTTTAATGGTCAAAACGTGAATGTTTCCATGTAATTGATGTACTCCTGATGTGTAGGAGTTGTTAGGATGTTTTCCTAAGGATTTGAGCAATTATTATAGTGTTTTGGTGATAATATGTATTTTGACCCGTTTGAGTGATTCTTGAAGATTGAGGGTGTTATGATATGATTTGATGATTGTTTGATGTTAGGATTCACACTAGAAGGGTATTATAATAGAGGAATGATGATTTGCAAGGTTATAGGTGATGAAATCTGATTATTTGCCATTTAAACAAAGATATGCATGTTTAATGAAACCTAGTACTTCGCCATTTTTGGAAATAATTGCAAATAGGGTGTTAGACCAGTGATAATTTCGGGGTTTTTGTTTGGAATGGGTTGGTTAATGATTTGGGTTTGATGTTGGATGTTTTTACATGTTTCGAATCTGATTTGGAGGGTTAAACGCGCGAAAGGCCAACATAAGACTGCAGGGGACGAGTAGGAGCTCTACTCGCCTGTCAAACTAGCGAGTAGCCCTACTCGCATGTAATAAGTGGCGAGTAGGCTCCTAATCGCCTGTTTGACCACCCTACTCACCAGTTGACTTTTCCTAATTGCATGTTTGATTCGTAA
This sequence comes from Ambrosia trifida, assembly GCA_028751855.1. Taxonomy (NCBI): domain Eukaryota; kingdom Viridiplantae; phylum Streptophyta; class Magnoliopsida; order Asterales; family Asteraceae; genus Ambrosia; species Ambrosia trifida. Next base: position 159,385,363 of record CM054123.1, on the reverse strand, counting down.
TCGTGTGTGTTGCCGTTGTAAGTGTTTTTTTTCATCCCAAAACATGATTTGACACCTAGGAACATGATAGGAACCCCGTGGTATGTCTAATAACTAGGTAACACGTGTTCAGACTTGATTATGCTATATATGACTCGTATGATAGATAAAGTGAACATAAATGCGTGTTAAGTGTATAGTTGCATGTGATTTCTTAATTTCTCATTCTTGGATAACACGTGGGATGTCGGGTCACCAATGGGATGTCGGGTCTTGTCTTGTGCGGTCGGTTTGACGGTCAAAGGTGTTTTCAAACGTACATGGTTATGGTCTGGACATTCGGGGACTAGTTAACCTACGGGTTATTAGTCTGGGTACTTATATACGGCTTATGATAGGTCACCGCTATTTTAGGCTATCATAGCTTGTTGATTTAACTGTTTTCAAGTAATGCAATCTAAGGTGAGTGTCACAGCCCCGCTTTTACTGTTTTGCTTTCGGGGGAGAAACATGCTACATACTTACATTCTAAAGGTCATGTTATACTATGGTTATGGATATTTACTCTACGGGCATTTCATCACGGAGTCCTAGGGGGAAACCATGAGTATGTGGGTACACATATCGGGGAAATATGGATAGATCTATTGGGCCGGGCAAACCCCACTCGTCGGTTGGAGGCTGGCGGGTGCATATTGTCTCTACTTCCAGAGTCACCGTTGATGATGGTGGCTCATGTATCTGGGCAAAAACAGGAGTTACATGTCAGTAATGGTTTCCCACTCGTAGTAGTAAAATACTTAATGTCTAGCTAACGTTGTGATAACATAGTATTAACGGAAACGATCTTTTCAAACTTATGGAAACTCTTTTATAAAACCTATGAACTCACCAGCATTATATGTTGACATTTTTGGCATGTTTTCTCACGTCGCTAAGGTAGCAGTTAATGGACTAGGCGCACGGAGTTTTGCACGGCGTCTAGAGGTCTAGTGCATGTTAAATAATGTTTTCAAACTACGTTATGCCTTTTGGTTGTAAACAAGAAATGCTTCCCCTGTTGGTTTATGGTTAAAAACTTAATGCTTTGGTTTTCATCTATTACATATAGTGTTTGTTTATTATGATCGTTGACTTGGATCCTGGTATGTCACGCACCTCGCAGTAAAACCCCGCAAGTGGAATTTGAGGGTGTGACAGATTGGTATCAGAGCCAACGGTTATAGTAAACTAGTACTGCATGTAGAGTCTAGTCTATAGCCGAGTAACAGACACTAGACGGCCACCTTTGGTCGAGTCTTAACATGTGGGTAACATATTGAATTCGTCGGGGTGTCGGCGTCATCGTCATCGTCTTTTATGCTGCATCATCTGTTTACTCTTCTCTCGTTCTAATCCTTAACTTATCCTTTTCATGATTCGACGGCGAGCAACATATTATTGAACTTTCTCGGCGATGGTGTACATTGGGGTAGCTTAAGAATATCCCTGAGATCTATCCAGGATTCGGACATCTCCCTTCTATGCCCCAATGGACACGCTCGTCCTTACACACACTATCTTACACTTATACTTGTAGTAATACACTTTTGGGGTACTAGTATTCGGTGACTTGAATTTCAAGCTTAAAGTACATCTGGAGGGTCATGTAGAACAGTTTATCATGCCGGGTGCACACGAGGTCATAAACTGGAGTGCATGAAAATCCTAGTGGACTTTGTGTTTGGACGAATGTACCCGAATTAGACATGGATCAATTTCTTGTAATTCCTAGTGGGTTACACCATGGGTGAGCCTAAATCTTTTGTTCAATATTTTGGCATAAGATGTCAGTAGCTTGGGAAGGTTGCAGGGGCGGCCGTGCTTGCGGCCGTAGTGGTGGTGGCGGTCGTAGTAACATCAACATGACCCAGTAGGAATTGAACAACCTGTTGCAACAGCAGGTGAATGTGGCCTTGGCTGCGTTCCAAGCTGCATATAATGCTATGGGTGGTAAGTTGATTGCTACCAACTCTACCTCATTTTTGGGTGCTGTATCTTTCTCTTTGTTGTTTATCTGTGTACTTTTGTCCCAGGTGGTGCTGTCAATCCACCCCCACCTCAGTGCTCCTACAAAAAGTTCAAGGACTGCAAGCCCCACAATTTCGGTGGGACTGAAGGGGCGGTGGGATTGCTTCGGTGGTTGGAAAAGATTGAATCTGTTTTCTCTATGTGCAATTGCCCAGCGGATGACCGCGTAAAGTATGCTTCAGTGACCCTTGAAGGTCCTGCACTGACTTGGTGGAACTCCACCACCTAGACCTTGGGTATTGGGGAAGCCCACACTATGCCTTGGGCAGAATTTATGCAACTTTTGAAAAGCGAATACTGTCTGAGGGACGAGATTCAGAAGCTCGAGCGCGAGGTCTGGAATCACAAAATGGTGGGGTCTGAAATTGAGGAGTACATGGCTAGGCATAATGAGCTGGCAGTGTTGTGCCCGGATTTGCACACGCTGGAATACAGAAGAATTGAGTATTATATTTCTGGATTGGTACCGGAAGTTGCAGGGTTGGTGGCTGTGGGTAATCTTACTGTTTATTTTGAGGTCGTTCGGTCGGCTCACAGGCTGACAACTATGAAAGTGGCAGAAGGAGTCTTGCCTCCTCGAGGCACTACTGTGAAGGCTCTGGAAAACAACAAGAGAAAGTGGGAAGGCGTGAGAAAAGGCTCCAGTTTAGCTCAGTCTCAGTCGTTGAAGAAGTCTGATGTTGGAGGATCGTCGTCTGAACAGAAACCGGGGGGTTATTTTGGGAAATTGCCGAAGTGTAATCGGTGTGGGTTTCATCATACTGGTCCTTGTGATAAGAACCGTTGTCTCCGGTGCCATAATCTTGGGCACTAAATCAAAGATCGTAGGGTCAATCTCCAGGGTAGCCACAATCAGCCTACTACACCTGTTCCCACTCCTCAAGCTCCCACTCCTCAGGGGAACTAGGGAAAGCAGGGGTGCTATAATTGTGGTGAATTTGGACACTTTAAGTGTGATTGCCCCAAGTTGAAGCAGGGCGAAGCTAGGAAGAATGGGTCGGGTAATGGGAACAACGGGGGTGGAGGCGGGAATGCTCGTGCCTTCGTGATTGGTTCGAGCGAGGCCCGGTGGGATCCAGACACTGTTACCGGTACGTTTCTCCTTGATGATCGCTATGCTTTGGTTTTATTTGATTCTGGTGCCGATAACAGTTTTATATCTCTCGGGTTTAGTCAATTGCTGGATAGGGTACCTACACCTTAAGAGGATAAGTACTTGATAGAATTGGCATCAGGTAAGAAAGTCTAAGCGACGCATGTCCTTAGGGAGTGTCGCCTTGAATTGTTGGGTTTGTCTCTCCCTATTGACCTTATGCCGGTGTCATTGGGTAGTTTCGATGTCGTTGTGGGTATGGATTGGTTATCCTTTGTAAGTGCATGAAGTGTGAGTATCGCATTTGGATTGTATATTTAGCGTTATTTGGAAGTTTTAGTATTGATAATGTAGTGTCAAAGAGGATTCACAAGCCAGTATAAACCTAGGTCTTATATCCTCTTCATATTTTGTGAAACTACTTGAGTCAAAGATAACTAAAGTTCTGAAGAGTAAAAGGATCAAAAGTTCTGAAGATAAACCAGACAAATATCTGAAGAACAAACTGCTGAAGACAAACTCCTAAAGATCTTTCAACAGTAGTTTGTCACTCATCAGCACTTTCATTAAGTGCCCTTAAACTTAGAAGTTTAGTATTATATTAGTTTACCTAAAGTCTGTATTCAAGTTTCGATAACTATAGCCTGTTGTAGTATTATCTTACATTATTTTAAAGCTTTTGATTACTTAGTCTGTATGTAATCTTTCGTCTATAAATAGAGGGGTCACACCCACTATCTTAGACATCGACCAATTGATCTATCTAAGACTTGAACATTTTCCCTTCAAATTAGTTTGCAATTAACCTTTTCATATATATATCTGAGAATCATTCTGCATTTACTATTATATTCATATACTATTGATTCTCATCTTTACTTCCTAGTTCATTGATTAAGGGAGAGTCATAACTCCTGTTAAAAAGTGATGCTTTAACTTGAACACTTTAATCTTCCGCTGTGCAATTTACTTTGATACATTTACAACACACAAGTGTTCATGAATAAGAACTGTTAAGTAGAGCCACTGATCCAACAATTGGTATCAGAGCACTGGTTTATCTGATCAAATATCAATCTAACAAATTGAGAATCAGGCACAGGCTCTTATTGATATTCAATAAAGGATAAAAGTTCATTTTTAATGATACATCACATTGTGAAAAACTTGACAAATCAAAATTCTCAAAAATGGATCCTCATAATACTGGATCTGCCACTAAACCTGTTATGCTAGTCAGAAATGAGTATAATATCTGGCAGAAAAGATTGGCACATACTCTGTCACAGACCAACACTGGTTGTTGGAGATCTGTCATGTATGGACCTCATAAACTAGTAAACATAAATCTTGAAACTAAGGAAGAAATTCCAAAAGACCCAAAAGACTACACTGATGAAGATTTCCTAAAACTTTAGCTTGATGCTAAGGCATTCTCTATGTTGGCAATGGCTCTCCCAAATGATATCTACTCTGCACTTTTACATTGTGAAAGTGCCAAAGAGCTTTGGGACTACCTAAAAGAATAGTTTGGAGGAACTAAAGAGGTGATTTCCAACACCAGAGAAATTCTTGCTCAACAATATGAAACATTTGCTCACATTAATGGAGAAACTTTGACACAACAATTTGAAAGATTTTCCTCATTAATCTCTGAGTTTAAGTTAAATGGTTAGACCTATACAACAGTATCTATGCTTCATAGATTTTTAAGGTCTTTACCCGAAAAATAGGAAACATACTCAATAGTTCTTAGATCTGGACCAGATTTTAAGTTCCCCACTCATACAAAATTACATGGGAGATTGTTAGCTTTTGAAAGAGAAATAAATCTAAAGAAAAAGTTACAAAATTTTGGCAAAACAGCTGATGACTATGTTCCAGGTAGTACAACACTTTTAGGACAAGACTCACCTTCTTGTCTAAATGATTTTGGATATTTTGACCACATTGACATAACCACTAGGATCTCATCAGAAAGGTCATATCCAGGTTATGACAATGAAGAAGACAGTCAAACTACTGATAACATGTGTTTTCTAATGGATGATTTGAAAATTTTCAGTAGTGATGACTTAGAAGAAATGGACATACTACATCAACTGGCCATGTTAAGCATAAAAACAAATAAATTTTATAAAAGGTCAGGAAGGACATTTCCAGGACTAAACAATTCAACAATAGTTGGTTTTGACAAATCAAAACTTAGATGTCATAAGTGTCAGAAGTTAGGACACTTTGCTAGAGAGTGTAGAAGCTCTAGCTTTAACCAACCACAGTCTGGAAATCAGTTCAACTCTAGTTATAATAGGAATAATGAAACTCAAGGGAGTGCTCACTTTGTGCAGGCACAAGCTCCACAAATCCAATATGTGCCTCAAATACAATATGTTCAGATGCCTGCTCAACAGCAAGGCCAACAACAAACACCTCCTGTTCCAGCTGCTCAACATCCTCCATAAACTCAACAACCTTCTCAACAAAGTCTTTTTACATCAGGGTATGTTGATTGGAGCAGTCTTCCTTTTGACACATCCGAATGCAGTCCAGATGCAGACAACAAAGTCCATGACATCAACTGGGGAGAACCTGATAATGGCAGAAAGAATTTTGCCTTAATGGCTTTTGAGGGATGCACCTCTAAATCTGCCTTGTCTCAGGTATCAAAAGAATCTTTGTTAAAACTTTGTTCAACTTCTTGCAAAAAATCTTTTGCTCTCATAAGAGAGACCAATGTGCATCTACATGGCAAAGCAAATGAATCTGAAAGAAAATATACTCAAATAAAATGTGATTTAGAAAGAAAACTTGCGGAAAAATCTAATGAAATTTCTAAGTTAACAAATAATGCTATTGAAACCCAAGCACAAATTAAAATCATGATAGAAGACCTAGGAAATGTCAGAAAAGAACTTGCTGACACTAAGGTTGATTGTGAAAATGGGTTGAGTCATGTAGAGGTTACCAAATGCTGCTTAACAAACAAACTGCATCAAATGTTAAGTTTGGCATATGGTACCACCATACTAAAACACCAACTAATTTTACTCCCAAAACTGCTGATGATGGGAGTAGAATAGTTATAAATCAAACTTCCAATATGAAAGAATGCACATCCTTTCATCAGAACTTTCTCCAAATTGAAAAAGAAAGTCCTGCAGAAGTTAAAAATGTTGACATTAAGTCATCAGTAGTTTCATCTACATCAGGAGTTGACAACCTGAAAACTACTGATGACCTAAGTTAAATCTCTAAAACTGTCAGTAATTTGCCTTCCACATCTCATGATGAATTTAAAAGGAAGGAGAAGGCAAGAGAATGCGAAATTTGTGGCCTGTTTAACCACAAAAGAATTTTGTAGATACAGAAAAGGAAATCAGTACAACAAGAAGATTTTACAAATGGTTGTAAAAAAACAAATCAAACAAGATTTTGAACAAACTTTTTATCCCAACAAACAACAACCAACACCTTTTCTCAGAAAAAGACTAAATCTCAACAAAGGCCTTTTTCTCAAAATTCTTCTTCAATAGTTGGACCTGAATCATCAGTAGTTTCACAAACTGCTGAGATTAAATATCTCATGAATTTGGTAAAACTATTGATGACCAAAGTTGATGGTGATCCTCAAAAGGACTCCACCATTGTCCTTAATGACAAATCCATTGCCAAAAAGACATGGATTTCCAAAAATGGTCCAAAACAAACTGTTCCTGTTCTCAAGAGCAAACCCAAAGCCAAACTGGCTTGGGTTCCAAAATCTAACTAATTTGCTATATGGTGCCGAGGGTCTCCAGAGGTTTGAATAGCATTTGGTATGTTGATAGTGGAGGCTCAATGCACATGACAAGATGCAGATACCTGATAAGCAATTTTATCAGTCAAAGAGAAGGATCCGTGTCCTTTGGGAACAATGCCAAGGGATATGTGCTAGGACATGGCAATGTATCCTCTGGTAAAATACAGTTTGACAAGGGATATTCTTCCCTTTTCACTAAAACAACATGCAAGATCATATCACCAGAAGGCCAAAAGTTGATAGAGAAGATTATTGAAGATTATACTTTGCTGATATCCAAAAGATGTGGCAACGTCTATGCAGTGGACATTGAAAAAGACAAAGTACTGAATAACACTGCTTGCTTCTTCTCAAGAGCATCAACTTCTGAAACTGATCTCTGGCATAGGAGACTTGGCCATGTGAACTTTAAAACCATAAATAAAGTCACAAAAATGGGCTTGGTCAGAGGTCTACCTTTGAAGGAATACTAGTGTAAAGAACACTGTGTTTCCTGTCTTAAAGGTAAACAACATAAGTCCTCCTATAAGTCTATTGAAGAATCAAAAACAAATGCATGTCTTCAACTACTCCATATGGACTTATTTTTGACCAGTCAAGATTATGAGCATTGGTAAGAAGAAGTACTACTTGGTCATCATTGATGACTACTCAAGATTTACACGGGTCTTCTTCTTATAATCCAAGGATGAGGCAGCTGATATTATCAAGTTCTTCATTCTACAAGTAGAGAAACAATTCTATCTCTCTGTCAAAGTCATCAGGAGTGACAATGGGATAGAGTTCAGGAACAAAACTCTGGATGAATTCTGTTTGTCTAAAGGGATTGTTAGACATTTTAGCATTCCCAGAACTCCTGAACAAAATGGTGTGGTAGAAAGAAAGAACAGAACATTAATTGAAGCGGCTAGAACTATGTTAGCTGATTCAGGCCTACCATTGTATTTTTGGGTTGAAGTAGTCAACACAGCTTGTTATGTTTAAAACAGAGTCCTTGTCAACAAAAGACATTCCAAAACTGTCTATGAAGTTCTTCATGGCATCAAGCCCCTTATCTCGTTTTTCAAGGCTTTTGGAAGTCAATGTTTCATTCTAAACATCAAAGACTCTATTTCAAAATTTGCTGCAAAAGTTGATTCATGTTACTTTCTTTGTTATTCTTCTACTAGAAAAGCCTACAAGGTATGTAATACCAGAACCAAGATAGTTGAAGAAACACTGAATGTCATGTTTAATGAGTCAAAACACACTCTCATTCCAGCACATCCTTCTGAACACTTTGACCTTGACAGTTTTCATTTCGGACCTGAAAAGACTGTTACATCATCTAAACCCACTTATTATGGTGATCAAGGGTTTTATGATGATAGTCATCCACCATGGACTCCAAACACAGTCATTAAATCAACTTTCAAACCATCAGAAGTTTTACAAACTTCTACTTCAACAACCGCTGATGAACAAAATCATACTACTGATTCAGCTCCACAGATTCCTGAACCATAACATACAGCTGACCAGATATCATCAACCTCAGTGGTTTGTTTGAAGATGTTCAAGAGCCATCTACAAGTACAAGGTTACAACAACTGTTTAAATACAAAGATCATCCATTGGATCAAATCATGGGTGATATTGCATCAGGGGTACTTACAAGAAACCAACTTTCCAACTTCTGCCTTTTCTCATCATTCATTTCTTAGTTGGAACCAAAGAAATATCAAGAAGCCCTCAAAGATAACAATTGGGTTCAAGCTATGCAAGAAGAATTACTTCAATTCAAGAAGCAACAGGTCTGGGAAATCTGTCCCTTACCTCCAAACAAGCTACCAATTGGCACAAGATGGGTTTTCAGAAACAAACAAGATGAAGCCGGTATGATTATCAAGAACAAGGCAATTTTGGTAGTACAAGGTTATTCACAAGAAGAAGGAATTGATTATGATGAAACCTTTGCTCCAGTTGTAAGGCTTGAAGCCATTAGGTTATTTTTGGCTTATGCAATTTCCAACAAACTTAAAGTTTTTCAAATGGATGTCAAGAGTGCATTTTTATATGGAAAAATAAAAGAGGAAGTGTATGTTTGTTAGCCACCTGGGTTTGAGGATCCTTCTCATCCCGATTGGGTGTACAAACTTGACAAAGCTCTTTATAGGCTAAAACAGGCTCCCAGAGCTTGGTATGAAACACTTTCTACCTTTTTACTCAAAAATCACTTCACAAGAGGCTCCATTGATAAAACACTTTTTATAAAGCATGTTGGAAATCATGTCTTACTTGTTCAGATTTATGTTGATGACATCATTTTTGGTTCAACAAACACAAAACTGTGTGATGAATTTAAGAAACTTATGCAATCAAAATTTGAGATGAGTACAATGGGAGAACTGCAGTACTTTTTAGGACTGCAGATTAAGCAACAAACAAATGGAACTTTTATGCATCAATCTAAATATGTTAAAGAATTATTAAATAAATTTTATTTAGAAGACAGTAAATCATTTTCCACTCCCATGACACCTTCCACACAAGTTGAACCAGATGATCAAGGAAAACAGGTTGATCAAACCATGTATAGATGTATGATAGGTTCCCTTTTGTACTTAACTACTTCTAGACCAGATATTATGTTCTCAACTTGTGTCTGTGTTAGATATCAATCTGCACCAAGGGAATCACACCTAACTGCTGTCAAAAGAATTTTCAGATATCTAAAAGGAACTCCTACACTAGGAATTTGGTATCCTGCTTCAAGCAATACCAAGTTAACAGCTTTTTCAGATAGTGACTATGCAGGGTGTAAAATGTCTAGAAAATCTACATCTGGTGGTTGTCAATTCTTAGGAAACTGTCTGGTGTCCTAGCAATCAAAGAAGCAAACATCTGTGGCAACTTCAACAGCTGAAGCTGAATACATTGCTGCTGCAAGTTGTACATCACAGATTCAATGGCTCCAATATCAACTTCTTGACTATGGAATCAAAGAGATCAAGACTCCACTCTTAGTAGACAGTAAATCTGCCATTAGCATCATTCAAACCCTGTTCAGTTTTCAAAGACAAAACATATAGAAATAAGGTATCATTTCATCAGGGATTGCTATGAAAAAGGCAACATTAAGGTGAAGCATGTCACAACAGCTAATTAAATAGCTGATATATTCATCAAACCCCTTGACACATCAACATTTCAGAGGTTAGTTTCCATGCTTGGAATGGTAAACTTTGATTAAACTCTGTAAGTGTTTTTCAAATTTTACTTTCACTTACCTATTTACTAACTGTGTCTCAAACCTCTGTTAATCAACAAAAAGAGAGAAAAACTACTGATGTACAAAAACATCTGTAAGGGAAAATTTCTGAAAAGAAAAATCTGCTGATGATAATAAAATCATCAAATATTGATTTAGGGGTATTTTTTTTTAATCTTATCAATAGTTCAAAACTACTGAAGAACACAATAGGAAACTCCTGATGAATAAAAATTCATCAGTAGTTTTAGACAAAAAGGACAAAACAGTCTTTTCCTTTTTTTCTTGGAAGTTTGACCTAAAAGGACTATTAAACTTCTCAAACCCCTATTTTCATTATTATCGTTTCAAAAACAAAAACTTCCGTCTCTCAAAACCCTCTCAGAATCCTTCAACTGTTCTATCAACAAACAATGGCTCTAGTTCTCAAACAGGGATACAATCAAAGAGGCTACTTCAAAAAAGCTGAAGCCTGGTCCTAATACGATGAAATCATTGATTTGATCGTAAAATCTCAATATTACACGGCGTTCACCATTGACCCACCAATCCATATTGACACTCTAAATGAGTTTTGGGCAAACGTTGAGACTGTTACCAAAGATGGTAAAGTCCTTTCCTTGAAGACGAAGATCAAAGGGAAAAAATGGCAATCACACCTGCAAGCCTGGGAGAAAGATTAGGTCTTGATGATGCTGAAGCTCCTGATGAAATTGCCAGTGGAACTATTCAATCAAACTTAATAGAGTGTGGTTACTAAGGTACATTATCACATGCTACCATCTACAAGAAATATTTTGATGCAAAATATAAACTTCTGTTTCACTACATTATCATGTGTTTAAGTCCAAAGACTGGATCTTCTGATCAGATGTCCTCAACCATGCAACCATTTTTTCATTCAATTGTGAATGAAACTAAATATAGGGCATCTTCATTCTTTTTCAATGAGTTGGTGTTGCATCACCAAAATGATAAAAAGAAATATTTGTTGTATCCAAGGTTTGTCATGCAATGTATTATCAAAGAACTTGGACAAGAGGTGCTTGTGGGTAAAACAACTGTTTTAAACCCTTTAACCTCACAAGCATACTCTAGGCATAATAAACCGGTAATTCTGCAGAGGATGACTAAGGGGAACATGTGATAGTCCCTAAGGAACCAACATCCTCAAAACCTATTCCTAAAAAGCCAAAACAATCCAAACAACAAAAATCCAAACCCACCAACCCTAAAAGAAAAGCAATTCAGGAAGTTGAGATGCCTGAAGCTGCTAATGTGCAATATGCACTTTCAAAAGATGTGACTGAAACTTCCTCTCAGTCTCATTCATCTCAAACACCAGAAAGAGCACCAATATCCATTATGTTTTCAAGAAAGAAACTCAAAAAGACAATAACTACTGACCCTTCTTTCAAAACAACTGAACCAACTGAACAAAACCAACTACTGATCCCATAACTACTGACCCACAAACATCACCAGCAGTTAAGATAACTAATATTCTCTCAGGGCTGAGACAACACACTCCATCTGAAAATGTCAATCCCCAATCACCACATAAAACAGGGGGTGAAAACACAGAAATGGACATTAATGTGAATGTGATCAGCCCTAACCAAAGAGATGAGGAGGGACCAAGACCTCTAAGCCCAAACTTAGATTCCTTCGGTATATTTGAGGCTGCTACTACTCCTATACCATCCAGTGATGGATTTGAGGACAGTAGTACCATAGCTAAGACCTCAAATGTGGCAACTACTAATGAAGGCCCTGTGCCTGAAGTAGGAAAACCTTAGTACCAAGAACAAGAGGTTCATGAGACAACTAGGTTGGGCCTAGCTCATGAGACAACTGAGACTGTTCTCATTGACGACTGTGTCAGTGATTCAGATGATTCCATTAATTTGGATGATGGATCAAAATCTCCACAAAATGAATTGACGGCTGACTGTGAAGGTCATGATTCTAATGTATATGTACTCAAGGAGACAGTCACAGAAGAACAGGTTAAATACCATTTAAACCCCAATTCCCCAATAGTGGAATCCCCAGTTCACACTGAGGAACAACCCAAAACACACCCTCCACAATCACAAAAGCCTACCCAATTCTCTAGGTCATCAAGCATAGACCTGAACCACCTATGCAGCCCAGATGGTCCCCTATACCAGATGGTACATCAACTTATATATGATCATCTCAAAATTTTACAACTGCTATGGAGTTAAAGAACAACACTCAAATTGTGATGATTAACAATGCCATTGATCACAAGCTTGGTGAATTGTCAAGAGAGATGGAAGACAACAGAAGACAATTAGCCCATCTATCTGGTGTAACACCCACCTCCATGGTTTCCAGAAGTGGATGAATCCAAAAAGGGGGAGATGTCAAAGGAACCTAAAACTGTGTCTCTTGAAGCCTTAAAAAGAGCTAGAGAAGCACAAAATCTAAGGAATCTCAAAAATTAACTACCATGACCAGACAAGAAAAAGCTCTGAAAGAAAGAGAAGAATGGTATCAAAAAGAAGAGAGAGTCCTTAGAGAGAAGGCTGAAAAGTTTACCCAAGGCCATAGTGAAGCAGCTGCTGAAGACAAGACCAAAAGTACTGAAGACAATCTTTCAGTAGTTGATGCTGCTCAGATCAACACTTCAGTAGTTTACAATTCCTGCACTGAACCAAAACAGCTTTCTAAAGCAACAGAAACAAACCCAACTGATATTCCAAAGCCTGTTCCCATTTCTTCTATACCAGTGACAGAAGATCAAACAAAAGAAGAAATGACAGAAGAAGAAAGAATAAAAGCAGAAAGAAAGGCAAATGAAGATAAGATATGGGAAAGCTTAGAAGCAAGGGATGACTTGAGTCTTGATGATAAGTTACAAACCTATGAAGAAAAGTTAAATGAGTTGGAAGCACAAGAAAGACTTGCTGAGAAAACTCTCCTTGCTGCAGAAGAAGATTAAAGACAACAGCTGATGATTTATATTAGCAAACACAGCAAGACAAGGGAATTCTCACTTAAGGGACTTTCAACTGAAGAATTAACAAAACAAGCAGAGGTTGTATAAGAAAGGCTGGCCAAAGAGAAAGACAGAAAGTTGAAAAGAGCCCCAATCATCCAAGAATTGGTAGAGACCAATTATGGTTCAAAACAACAAATATGTAAGTGGAAAGAAGATGTACTTTATGAAACTTACAAAAAGTTCAAGGCTGATAGACTTGCAAATATGGAGAAATTCAAACCCACACAACTTGCTACCAATAAAAAGACAGGGGAAAACACAACAACTAACTTCAAGATGGTTCTGCTTGAGAAGAACACCATTGTTGAAGATGATTTCACTATTGAAGAAAAGCCTCTGTTAACACAATATAGGGATCCTGCAACATTTTCTTATCAACTGCAACAAACCATCAAAGAACAAAAACATACCAAGGTAGTCATTGAACATCACATGCCTATTTCAATAGGTGATACACCTGGTACTGTGATAACTGAAAAGAGAAGGAGATCCAATCTGATCAATGCTGAAAAGGAAAAACCACTAACAACAGACCTATATTCAAACCTACAAATTGTACCATACGAAGACAATTTCTTCAAATCCAAATCTCCAATTGTCAAATGATGCTTCACCCACAAGTCCAGTTCCTTGGTTCTAGAAAGAAAAGACTTCCCAACAAAAATCCTTCATAACTTGTTTGAATTGGAAAGATTATCTGATGAAGATCTACTAACCATTCAGGATATGATACCAGAAAAAGGACTACTTATAGAACCAGAGGTTAGAGAACTCAGACATCAAACAGTCAAGGAAATCTGGAGAGTTCTTGACTTAAGGAAGAGAGGATCTTATAAATAAAGATAGACAAAGGTTTTGGCTTCATCAATCCAGGGGGAGATTGTAGGGTCAAAGAGGATTGAGAAGCCAGTATAAATCTTAGTTTTATATCCTCTTCACATTTTGTGAAACTGCTGGAGTCAAAGATATCCAAAGTTCTGAAGACTAAAAGGATCAGAAGTTCTGAAGATAAACCAGAAAAATATCTGAAGAACAAACTGCTGAAGACAAACTCCTGAAGATCTTTCAACAGAAGTTCGTCACTCATCAGCACTTTCATTAACCGCCCTTAAACTCAGCAGTTTAGTATTATATTAGTTTACCTAAAGTCTTTGTTCAAGTTTCGATAACTACAGCCTGTTGTAGTATTATCTTACATTATTTTAAAGCTTTTGATTACTTAGTCTGTATGTAATCTTTCGTCTCTAAATAGAGGGGTCACACCCACTATCTTAGACATCGATCAATTGATCTATCTAAGACTTGAACTCTTTTCCTTCAAAATACTTTCTAGTTATCCTTTTCATATATATCTGAGAATCATTCTGCATTTACTGCTATATTCATTTACTATTGATTCTCATCTTTACTTCCTAGTTCATTGATTGAGGGGGAGTCATAACTCCTGTTAAAAAGTGATGCTTTAACTTGAACACATTAATATTCTGCAGTGCAATTTACTTTGATACATTTACAACACACAAGTGTTCATGAATAAGAACTGTTAAGTAGAGCCACTGATCCAATAGATAATACGTTTTTATTCGACCTACGTGAGGTCGAAGGTAGTTTGAAGATGGTCGAAGGAAGTCTAGAAGAGAATATGTGTTGGTTCGAGCTATGTTCGAGGTCGAATGTGTCCTTCGACCTCGAACATAGCTCGAACCAACACATATTCTCTTCTAGGCTTCCTTCGACCATCTTTAAACTACCTTCGACCTCAAGTAGGTCGAATAAAAACTTATTATCAATACTAAAACTTCCAAATAACGGTAAATGTACAATCCAAATGCGATAGTCACACTTCGTGCACTTACAAACTCCCCCTTGACTATTGCTTGGATTGTTGTCGTTCATAATTAAGCGTTATGTTCATCAGTTTGATCCGGAGTGCTTTCTTTTGCTCTTTGCTCATCACCGGTCCAGGTTTGCGTTTTGATGAACTATTATTCACTTCATTCACTTTTACATATTTACCCAACTTCTTATCAAAGTCACACCCTGCATTTACATCTCAGGCAAAACACAAACAAACAACTCTATGATATTTCATTGCTTGTTCAGCATCCTTCTCTTCACAGTAAATCGGATTGTAGTAAAGCATGATGATGTCTTCATACGAGTAGTTGATAAGCCACATAGGATAAAATATATGAATCTTCTTGTATTGTCCCTTTTTGTCTTTCAATAAGATGATAGCTTCAGCAGTTCTCCAATCATAATACCACATAACAAACTCTTTGCTTAAATGCTGCTGGATAAGCATTAATGGAATCCGTTTCAGCACAACTGGTGGTTTGTATTTCAATGTCACCTTGTTTAGCCCAGTAATAGGATCAACTTCTTTATGAACTTTTCTTGTTGGATACTGAGGCCTAAACACATTCCATCTTGTTCCGCTCTCTCTCGGCATTCTATTAGCGAAGTAACCAACAGCATGGTTATTAACAGAGGCACCGCTCATCGTATGTCTACAAATGTCTCGCACAGCCCAGTACGGTAAAGTCGTGATATCATGGAATCTGTGAAAATACAAAATTCCCTTCTCCCATTTCACACCGACACACCGTAACTGTTTGAGATACTTCCAACCCAAAGCTTTACCTTTAAACAGCTCATTGGGGTACTTGTAGAAACCTCCCTATACTTCTGTCTTCGGTTGGTTAGCTTCTTTTTCCTTCAATCTTTTCAACAAATTATTTAAGTCAGCAGATTGTTGAACATTCAGTATCTGATTAGGATCATTCTTGAATACTTCATCAATAAACTTCTTGCTTTTCTGCTTAGCAAGTTTCTCAGCATTCTCAAGTGTTTCTTCATTATACTCAGGTATCACACCTTCCTATTTTTCTCTGAAATACTCTGGATACTCTTCACTTGTAATATCCTCAATCTCAATATCCTCAAAGACAGGAGTTACTCTATTTTTGGTTCACGCTCTCTATTTATTTTTGCTCTCCCCTACATATTATTCATTTTTGTTTTTTTAGAAGATCTCCCTCTTGGCCCCGTCTTGTGCTGTTCCCTCCTTTGTGAACGGTGTTGCTTGTCTTCAAACTTGCACTTCGCGCCCTTGGTGATGATATCTTGAAGCTGCTGTAGTGACGCATGATTGGGACTCATTTATTTGGGTGAAGAAACGAAAGGCTAAGGCTCAAAGTGGTTTTCTAGGGGAAAGGATTTATTTCGGGAGAAACCTAAATGCCTCAATCATTTTTATTTTAATTACCGGTTTTAAAACAAGAAAATGCATAAACACACAAGTTCTAACCGAGTCGGACTAAGGTCGGAAATCTCTCAAGAAATGAAACGAGCAAAAATATATGATGAATATCTGCAAGCGTGGTGCTCCTGCAAAGGCTCAAGAAACTCACACGGACAAAAAGGGTAGGATAAGGTAGCGGTTTCAAGCACAACTTTCAGGGCGTTTTTCCCTTGCCATGCAACCTATTTTTCTTCTTGATTTTATTTTATTTAAACAGATCTATTGGGTTTGATTAACGTCATCTAATTTCAACTGTCTTTTTAGTGTGAACCTTTCGTCATAAATGCCTAGTAGCGTTCACTCGGATGAGCCTAACAGACTATACAAACATGCCAAAGTGACCGTGAATGACGCTACGGGTATCAAACTGCTAAGAGGGTATCGGACGACCACAATCATATGACGAAATGACCCGCGAGATAAAATAAAATAAGCAATACTAATGATCCACCCCACACTTAAAATTTTGGTATAAATTTTAAGTGCAGAAATAGAAAAAGGCAAGAGAAACTAATACTCCCCTAATAATGACGAATTCACTCATGTGTTAGCGAAACCTGCCTCCTCCACTAAGAGATGTCAAAATTGGCGGCTTCAAAATATCAAGTTGTCCCCACCATGTCCTGAAAACATAAATAAAAGTAAGCTAAATAGATAAAATACTAAACTAGGGATAGAATACTAGTGCCGAAACACAAGCGGGGTGGAACATGTCTAATCATAGATGAAACAAGTTCCAAACGTGCACTCGCGTGCATGAAAGGTAACCAAAAGAAAATAAAAAGAAAGTTGCTTAGAAAAGTTTTATCCATACCTAAAAGTGAAGACGAGAGCTCAAATTAGAAAAATGACGGAAAATGGCGGGCGGGGATCAGATTTAAAATTTTTTTAAACGGTTTTCCAAAATATGGTTTTAAAATTCTTGAAAAATCTTCTTAAACTTTAAAAACCCAACTTTAAGCTCCGAAAACATTTTAAGTTTAAAAATTTTCGAAAAATCTCACTCAGCTCATTTTCCACATTTAACTAAATTTACCTGCCGATCTTCATGGTATGACAAACCTCTTCTAAACGAAAAGAAAGCATAAATAAAAACCCTCCAAAAAGAAAGTTGATGAATTGGTGGTTTCGGTTTCCTCCACGAGAATTCTCCAAGGTAGTTAATCTCGAAGGACACCTGCAAAGAAGAACTAAAACAACCGCAATCATCGAAAATAAAGCAGAAATAAAATGAAAAAGAAAAATAAAGAAGACCAAAAACAAATAGATAAATAAAGTGAAAATAAAAATGAAAAAGAAAAATAAACCGACCAGTTAAGTGACTTGGGTCTTTCTTTGGTAACAAATGTGTTCCTCGGCTACGACGCTAAAAACTTTGATGTGCGTGGTTTTAGCAAAATAAAAGATATCATTTTCCCGGTGCAAAAAACTTTGATGTTTTAATTCAGAAACTTTGGTTTGGGATAAATGACTAATTTTTAATAAACCGATTTTACAAAGTTTTAAATTTATAAAGCAAACAATATTTACTTTTGAAACTAAAACCAATACATAGGTAGAGAACCTGACGTGCATAGTATAGTTTCTAGGTAAGTATTGAGTATCGTATCTCCAAGGATCACACTTTCCCCTACTCAACATTACATCAATTTACTGATCGGGTTTTTAAAAAGAAAAATAAAACGGAGGGGTTCTTTTAAAATACTTTTGAAAAAGGTTTTGGTTTTATAAAAGAAAAGATAAAAATAGTAGAGTAGTAAACTATGCATATCTCAGGGTCCATTGATTAAAAAGTTAAGTTTATTATTAGAATTAATAATTTAAGTTAGTTAATCCTGTGGGGAAAACGAGAGGGACTTGAAGTGTTGACTCCTTGATAGAGAAGTGGAGGCGACTACTCGCGTATAATGTTGAACCTCTCCAGCGTGCGTCCACGTGGGGTCTCCGCCAGGGCCTCGCGTATAGCGGGCTCCTCAAACCGCGGTCAAGTATCTGGTCTTCTATTTCGTCTTCTTCTTAAAGCGGAGGCTTCACTTCCGACCTGGAACACCGTACACCTCGTGTTAGCTCTCGCGTTCCGTACCAAAGGGTCTCGCCTTAGGGTCTTCCCGAGTAGGCCAACAACGAATCCCCATTGGTTAATGAACTAGGTCGATGGATCTCTCTTGTAGTTGGTATCGGGAGACCGTACCCCCATTGGTTAACGGCATTGTACTAACGAGAAGTAGATAATGAATCTGTTATTTATTTATCTTTATTGTGACCTTAACATTTAGTGATCAATTAAATATTAAGTTGGTTGCATTAATGATAACTTAATTTACCAACCCTTAACCTCCCGAACTTAATGAAATCCTTGACAAAGGTGGAAACATAATCCCAAAGGCGTATGATACAAATGATGACTATGCGCCCGTAAGGAATCCTCCCAGTGCCAAGAAGATCACTCAGTCATCTGGTATGTACCAGAAATGTGTCACTCAGATCTGGTCCACTCCAGAATCCATTGGTTAGAACCCGGTTAGGATATAAGAAGCCCGAGGGATCTGTCTCACTACCGGTTTCCTCGCCTTGGATCTAGTCGGGACTACTAGAAGCTGATTAAACCTCTAGTTATTGGGTAAGTTAATCAATTATTATATTTTCGGATTAGCTCACAAGTGCGTGGGTTTTGACACACCACGCGTACACTCATGAGTTCTCCTAGTAAGTTAATTATTGATTTTTGGTTCAAGTTATCATCAAAGCAACCTGTCACAAAGATAAACAAATAAGGATTAGAAGAAGAGGACACCACAAATAACAAAAAAATAAACTACTACTAATAATAATAAAAGTCTACAAATCAAGTGGGTTCATGATAATAGAAAGATACAACCATATGACATGATCAACACAAGAACATGGTTGCTCACAGACAAGCTCTCCACCTTCAAGTGATATGTAGCTCTCTTGATTCTCATGACCCTCGATATTATTACATAACTACTCTACGATCCTCTTCTTGGCTAGACCGATCAAGGTAGGCTGAAGCCTAACCATTGAGGGATGTTATGATGGCAGAAGGCCTCCTACAAGACCCCAAGATATCTGGAAGAAGCTTGGAGTTCGGCCCAAGAGAGCACAAGAAGGGTTGAACAAATGGTGGGGGTTAGCTTGCTATTTATAGGCCTCCCAGGGGTTGCACGACCGTGAACAATGGTGTCGAGGGCATGCTTGCAGTTATACGTATGTACTGTTGCTGCATGGCAGATTTTGTTTGTACTGTTGTGTCTGGAACGGCCGTGCACCATGAAGTGGCACAGGCATGCATGACTCTTCAGTCTTAATTTCTTCCCCTCCAAGTTTCCTGCGTTGTCTTCTCGCGTGTAGGGCCTTCGTGCAAGTGAGCGTGGGCGTGCAAAGTCATTCCGGGACTGGTTTTAGCATTGGTTAAGTCCCGGGATTGTCTTCTAAACATACAGGGAATAGGCTTGAAGTCTGGTATCTTCAGGAATCTCCAGTTTTTGCATGTTTTCCCAAGAAATCCTCTGTTTCCATCTTGGAGCTCCAGTTTCCTGAGATAATCAAATAGGAACGAATTAAGCATCAATTATAACTAATGTAAGCCTAATTGTAACCTATTTTGGGACTGTTTATGCGTGTTTTATATGTTAATTCTATGAGTCATCAACTAGTCAGCACATATCGTTTTATTTCTATAAATTTAAAACTTCGATAAGTGTTTTAAATTAAAGGTCACCTTTTTCACCGAGTCTTCACTTTTCCTTCGGGAAAGTGTTGGCATTAAAAAGAAAGTTTAAAAAAGACCTAATCCACATGACATCAAAGTTTTTGGCACCGTTGCCGGGATACAACATATTCTAGAGAAAAGTTTTAAGTTGCTTGTTACTAATTACTTTGCCAGTTTGCTTTTGTTAGCTTTTTCATATGGATCGCATGGATGAAGATCGGTTCGTGGCAGAGAACTTTTTCAATTATTAGGGGTTTTATGTTCAGCAGTTATGTGAATATTTTGGTGGACCTTCGTTCTACAACAACTGTGAAGACTATCTGTCCTGGTACCTTCCAGAGCACTTCAGCCATTATTCACCCCCGCTTGAACCACCACCTTACAACCATTCACCATTTCCTCATAACCCCACTGAAGAAATTTACCATGTCAATGGTTGTTGAATAAGCTCTCAACCACCATCACCACCTAGATCTCATCCACCACCATTTGACCCTATTCCACCATCACCAGATGCACTTGACAGATTGTATCACTTGGGTGATTCACCACCATATATCATACCCTAACCTTACCAATTTCCACCACCTTTACTTGCACATGACCCTAGCCCATCACCTTACATGCCATCTCCATTAGCCCACTTATTTTCCTCACCACCACCAAGTCAATTTGAACCGGAACCTGAATCCATACCTGAACCAGACCCTCCACTGATTGACTTGAAGAAGTTCGCATAAAATCTTGAGGTTGTCAAAAAACTACCTCATATATGCTTATGCTATGAAAGATGTTGCTGACGAAGAAGAGATAAAGACCCAGATCAAGGAAGAAGTTCGTGATTTACCCTTGGGAGCAAGAGAGGAAGCTATTGAAGCTGCTCTTGTTCCCACCATGGAGGAAAGACTTCACACGTTCCACTCCTTGATAACAGAAGTTCATCTCAACATCCCCTATGCCGATTACCAACTCAGACTACCCGCTCACTTTAAATTTCTGAAAGATATCCTCTCTCATATCCCCTTCAAGAAGGTGTCATCATGCCCATCAACAAAGTCTGCTCAACCATTATCCAAGGAAGAACACCTCCTGATAAAGTTACCATCCCTTGCACCGTGGGGGAAAATATCTGCACCAAAGCTTTCGCCGACTTGCAGATCAATGTCAACATCCTGCCAGCTTCAATATTCCAACAGTTCCAGCAGCAGACTTTGAGACCTACAAAAAAGGAGCTTTGACTCACCAACCGTTTGGTGCGGTACCCCCGAGGAGTTGCAGAAGACGTTTTGATTGGCCTCAGCGATACTATTTTTGTAATAGACTTCGTGGTGGTTGATACACCAGGGGAGGAGAGCCCTATCATTTTGGGCCGACCTTTCCTCAACACCGCGTTGGCTCTATTAGATGCTTGGGGAGGAAGAGTCAGGGTGATGATCAATTGCGAAAAATTTGGTTTTGACCTACAGAAAGTTATGTGGTGTCCAAGTATCCAGGACGATCTGTCCGCCTAATCACCGACTTCGATTATCTCGCAGGGTACTATGTTTGTGACGTTTTGGGGGAGGGGGATGATTTTGATGATTGTGCTTCCTCGACAGATGAAAATGATCCCATGGTCTTTGAAAGTTATCGTATTGAGCAAATTTTTCCTAAAGAAGAACCCGAAGAAACTCAACTCCCAGAAAGAGGTCCTGAAGAAAAATCCAAGCCCTCAATTGAGGAACCACCATCCTTGGAACTTAAAGAATTACCATCTCACCTAGGGTATGCTTTCCTTGAAGAAGACTGCAAGCTTCCTGTTATCATAGCAACTGATTTGTCAAAGAAAGAAAAAGAGAAGTTGATGGAAGTTTTAAAGCAACACAAGAAAGCAATCGCCTGGAAGTTGATGGATACCAAAGGTATTAGCCCTTCACTTTGCACACACAAGATCCTCATGGAAGATGAATACCGCCTTTATGTGCAAATGCAGCAAAGAGTTAACCCCAAGATGCAGGAAGTTGTGAAAGAAGAAGTAATTAAGCTGCTCGACACCGGCTTGATCTATCCCATTTTTGACTCACCTTGGGTGAGCCCTGTTCAAGTTGTTCCAAAGAAGGGTGGTATGACAGTCGTGAACAATGCTCAAAATGAATTCATTCCCACAAGAAAGGTCACGGGTTGGCGGGTTTGTATTGATTATCGGAAGCTCAATGATACTACAAGGAAGGATCATTTTCCCCTACCATTCATTGATTAGATGTTGGAGAGATTGGCCGGGCACCAGTACTATTCTTTTCTCGATGGTTTCTCTGGGTACTTTCAGATCCCAATTAACCACGAGGACCACGAGAAAACCACTTTCACTTGTCTATATGGCACGTTCACCTACAGGAGGATGCCATTTGGGCTTTGCAACGCCCCTGCCACTTTCCAACGCTGCATAGTAGCTATCTTTCACGATATGATCGAAGACTTCATGGAAGTTTTTATGGATGAATTCTCGGTTTTTGAAAGTTCGTTCGATCATTGTCTGGGCAATCACAAGAAAATGTTGGCACGGTGTGAAGAGGTGAATTTGGCTCTTAATTGGGAGAAGTGCCACTTTATGGTAAAAGAAGGAATTGTACTGTGGCACAAAATTTCAGACAAAGAGATCGAGGTTGACAAGGCCAAAGTAGAAGCGATTTCGTAGCTTCCCCCTCCTACCACAGTTATGGAAATTCACAGTTTCCTTGGTCATGCCGGTTTCTATAGAAGATTCATCAAGGATTTCTCAAAGATCACTCGTCCACTCACTCAGCTTCTTGGAAAAAATCGCGAGTTCTTGTTTTTTGAAGAATGTCTTGAGGCGTTCAATTGCCTGAAAAGAAAGTTGGTTGAAGCACCGGTTGTCATTTCTCCAGATTGGGACCTACCATTTGAATTAATGTGTGATGCAAGCAATAAGGCGGTAGGAGCAGTTTTGGGGCAGAGAAAAGACAAGTGTTTTAACCCGATCTACTATGCAAGTAAAACCCTCAATGATGCCCAAGAACATTACACGGCGACTGAAAAAGAACTCCTTGTTGTGGTATTCGCATTTGACAAGTTTCGTTTGTACCTGATCTTGTCAAAGACCATCGTCTACACTGATCATGCCACTTTGCGCCAGCTCTTCAACAAGCAAGATGCGAAGCCGAGGCTCATACGATGGATTCTGTTGCTGCAGGAGTTTGATATAGAAATAAAGGACAAGAAGGGGGCCGGAAATGTTACAGCCGATCATTTGTCTTGTCTCGAAGAAACGCCACTAGACAAAAAGGGAGACGAAATCCATGACGACTTCCCTCATGAACAGATCCTCCGGATCGAAGACCCAGACTCATATCCCTGGTATGCTGATTATGCAAACTATTTAGCCAGTGGAATGCTCGTTAATGGACAGTCGCATTATGAAAGGAAGAAATTCTTTTCGGAATTTAAGTATTATCTGTAGGAGGATCCTTATCTCTTCCGTATATGCCCGATCGTGTTATTCTCCGGTGTGTTCACGGGAATGAAGCCCAAGAGATTCTACGACAATGCCATGTAGGTCCTATAGGAGGGCACCACGCCACGGTGAATACGGCTCGAAAAGTCTATGAAGCAGGATTCTATTGGCCCACAATCTTCAAAGACGCCGCCACTTTCATGCAAGGATGTGACGCATGTCAGAGAGCCGCAAATATCAATGCCCATGATGAAATGCCATAAACCGGGTTTGTTTTCTGTGAATTCTTCGATGTTTGGGGTATTGACTTTGTGGGACCTTTCCCACCGTCCAGGGGGAATCTTTACATTCTTGTTGCAGTTGACTATGTTTCTAAATGGGTCGAGGCACAAGCACTGCCAACGAATGATGCCAGGGTTGTTGTCAATATCTCTCTTTGCTCGGTTCGGGATACTAAAAGCTATCGTCAGTGATCGAGGAACCCACTTTTGCAACAAGCAGTTGGAGAAAGCACTACAAAGATATGGTTGTTAGCAGAGGTTATCCACTCCTTATCATCCCCAAGCCAATGGTCAGGTAGAAGTTACAAATCGGGCCATAAAAAGAATCCTTTAAAGGACGGTGGGGATTGACAGAAAAGATTGGGCCGATCGACTCGACGATGCACTTTGGGCACTACGTATAGCATACAAAACCCCGATTGGTACCACTCCGTACAGACTTGTGTACGGGAAGGCATGTCATTTACCATTAGAAATGGAGCACAGGGCTTACTGGGCACTGAAAGAAGCAAATTATGATCCTGAAGATGTCAAGCAACACTGGCTTTTTTAGCTTCATGAACTTGAAGAACTGCACCGGCAAGCTTATGATAATTCACGCATCTACAAAGAAAAGACCAAGAAGTTCCATGATCAGAATCTCAGGAAAAGAGAACCGTTTCAAGAAGGTCAGAAGGTGTTACTCTACAGTTCAAGGCTCAAGTTGTTCCCTGGAAACCTGAAGTTAAGATGGACTGGGCCATACATTGGGAAGAAGATCTATCCTTATGGGGCAGTAGATTTGGAGACAGAAACGGGAGTCCTTTTCAAAGTCAATGGTCACCAGCTCATACCGTACTTCGAGTTCTTAGTCGACGAGGAGGTAGATGAGATGCCAGCTCACACTTGTTCAGACCGCCTTTCGTCCAGCCAAAGACTTAAACGTGGCGCTACCTGGGAGGCAGCTCGGATCAGTAGACTAGAAGAATAAGTTGAGAGGTTGGTGCATACGGTAAGAAAGCAATCGAGGACCCTCAGGTATGATCGTTCCCCTTTTATTTTCTTACCGCCAGGTATGCCCTCTCGGCATTAGGGCCTAGTAGATTAGTAGTAGTAGTAGTAGTTTTTATCTTTCTTAGTTTGTAGATATATATATATATATATATATATATATATCCATGCCAGGTGTTCTCTCTCACCGCTAAATTTCAGACTACACCCGAACAGCCTTGAGCTTATTAAAGGAAGACGTAACTACGTCCCGGTTTAATTCCTAGCATATACTTTTTACAAAATCTTAATTTTAATAGTATGCTAAAGAATTAAGTGTGAGGTGATAAAATCTTAGAAATTTTACCACCTCTTCTGGCTCAGGCTAAAACCTTTCAAGGCAAAAAGTTTTTAAATGTTTTCAGAGTAAATAAAAATCTTTTTCAAACCCTTTGAGTCCACCCCAAAGGCCTGAACAGGAGATTTTTGGAGGTGTTGGCATCGCCGAAAGAACCAATCAAAGTGCCTTTTACTTCATATTTGAGTGTCTATCCATTTCCATGTGAGTATCATGAGCCTTTTTGAGCACATACACTTGCAGATATTCACTGATGCTCGTTCATTTCACTGAGAGAGATATTCACCATTGGCATGTTACAGCTAGAACTTGTGCAACTCATGCATTTCGAGACCGCACTTGAGGTGAGGAATTGTGAAAGTGATCAAGGCACCTAGGACATACCCCCTCCATTTCACATGAGCCTTCCATAAATTTATCCCTCACCTAGTTAAACCACTTGAGCCTTAGCCTTTTCATTTCATTTATCAGACTTAGCCCCTGTCGTGATTTTGGTGAAGAATGCGTGTTGTTGGCTACTAGGACACTCTTGGGCAGTTTCGAGACAGAAAAGAAGATAGACCAGACGTCGCGGTGTTCACCAAGAAAATATCTGGCAATTGAAGAAAAAAAAAACAGCCATCCAGAGTAAACCTACCAAAGAATAAGCTTCACAGAAGCAATGCTTGTTTAAGTTTGTTACAAAAAAGTGTTCAAAGAATAAGTCAAAGAGCTCGACAAAAAGAGGGCAAAAAAAAGTTTTCAAAGAATAAGTCTCCAAGGAGGATAGTTTCACCTCATTTTGGACATCCCATTTCACCCGAGTTTTACTCACACTTCAGCCATCTCTGGGGTCTTGCAAGTGACCTTTGGAGCATGGGATCACTCCATAAATACTTGGTGAGAGAAAGTTGTGAGAAAGATAACTAAAACTCATCCAAAACACCTTCTTTAATCCACCCACATTCACCACTATGTGTTGTTCATGCACCCAAGATAGTGTGATAGCTGTACAGCCAATGTCTGGCTAGATTAATCAAGTGTTGTTAGGATGAAGACTTATTTTGGTATGGATTATATAGTTTATGTTTGTTAAGTGGTGATGTGTTCTTGTTTAATTCTTTTCACTTAAACTTTGCTTGATGAATTAACTAACTATTAACTAGTCTATGGTCTTGTGGATGTTTTGGTAGGAAGTGGGAGGACTCATGAGTGTACCCATGGTGTGTAACAACCCATGAACTTGTAAGCTAACCTAATCCCACGAGTAGTGATTGGTCCATTTGTGGGTAGAAATACACACACTTAGAGACCTAATCCTCTACTACCAAGATCTCACTTAAGGTCGGTATAGTCTATATATATGGTCCTGGTGATAAACCAAGGCTTGATCTTGCAACTTAGCCATATGGTCTATGTGTTGGCTTTGGCGCAGGTTAAGTGTTGGTGAACCCGTGTTAAAAGAAAACGGTCTTTATTTTCTATTATCTTTATACTACCACACAGTTATTGATAGACCATTCACTCTTTAATAAGTTAAGTAAAAGATGAGCTTGTACCGGTTGGTCTTGACTCTTTTATGATATCAAATGGTTTCTTGTTCGGTCATGCTCCGGCCACCGGCAAGTTGTCCATAAAAGTTTTAAGTGTCTAGATGTCATTATTGCAGTATTGGGAGGTGGATCATTCAGGGTTGGGTATACATAGTCTTGAGTCATCTATTTGTCAGTATTGAGAGGTGAGCTTACCGGTTCGGGAGACCCTCACATTAACACAAGAACACAGCTAAGTCTTGCGATAACAGTCACCTCTGGAGAATGCTGTAGCAACTCCATGTTAAGCATAAGTGCGCACTAGTTCACACCACTTTAATAAACTATTTACTTTAATCCATACCAAGGCAAAGTCGGATCCCGAAGCAACACTTCGTGTCGGTATTGATTTTTATTCTGATCACTCTCATTTTCTTTTATTTTATCTTTGTTTTTATTAAAAGCAACTTGAAACTGAGTAGGGGATGTCGTATCTTAGGGTTTGATACTCGGTACTTGCTATTACCTATACTAACTCGATAGGTCCACTTGCCTATCGTGTGGGTTTCGACTAGTCAGCAGATATCGTTTTATTTCTATAAATTTAAAAGTTCGATAAGTGTTTTATTTAAAAGGTCACCTTTTTCTCCGAGTCTTCACTTTTCCTTCGGGAAATTGTTGGCTTTAAAAAGAAAGTTTAAAAAAGACCTAATCCACACGACATCAAAGTTTTTAAAAACTTGGTGTGCGTGGTTTTAGTAATTAATAAGATATCATTTTCCCGATGCCAAAAACTTGGTGTTTTAATCCAGAAACTTTAGTTTGGGTCAAATGACTTAATTTTTACTAAACCGGTTTTACCAGGTTTTAAATTTATAAAGTAAACAATATTTACTTTTGAAACTAAAACCAACACATAGGCGGAGAACCTGACGTGCATAGTATAGTTTATGGGTAAGTATTGAGTATCGTATCCCCAAGGATCACACTTTCCCCTACTCAACCTTACATCAATTTACTGATGGGGTTTTAAAAAGAAAAATTAAACGGAGGGGTTCTTTGATAAAACTAGTTTTTGAAAAAGGTTTTGTAAAATAAAATGATAAAAATAGTAGAGTAGTAAATTATGCATATCTCGGGGTCCATTAATTTAATAGTTTAGTTTATTATTAGAATTAATAATTTAAGTTAGTTAGTTTTGTGAGGAAGACGAGAGGGAGCTTGAAGTGTTGACTCTTTGATAGAGAAGAGGAGGCTACTACTGTGTAGAATGCTGAACCTCTGCGGCATGCGTCCACCTGGGGTCTCCGCCAGGGCCTCGCGTATAGCGGGCTCCTCAAACCGCAGTCAAGTATCTGGTCTTCGTACTCATCTTCTTTTTAAAGCAGAGGCTTCACTTCTGACCTGGAACACCGTACACCTCGTCTTAGCTCTCGCGTTTCGTACCGAAGGGTCTCGCCTTAGGGTCATTCCCGAGTAGGCCAACAACGAATGCCCATTGGTTAACGAACTAGGTCGATGGATCTCTCTTACAGTTGGTATCAGGAGACCATACGCCCATTGGTTAACGGCGTTGTACAAACGAGAAATAGATAAAGAATCCATTATTTGTTTAGCTTTATTGTGACACTTAACATTTAGTGATCAAATAATTATTAAGTTGGTTGAATCAATGATAACTTAAGTACCCAACCCTTAACCTCCCGAACTGGATGAAACCCTTGATAAAGGTGGCAAATAATCCTAAAGGCATGCAATCCGAAGACTACTGGTGCGCCCGTAGGGAAACCTCTCTTTACCAAGAAGATTACCCAATCATCTGGTAAGTACTAGAAATGTGTCACTCAGATCTGGTCCACTTCAGAGGTCATTGCTTAGAACAAGGTTTGGATATTAAAAGCCCAAAGGATCTGTCTCACTACTGGTTTCCTCGCCTTGGATCTAGTTCGGGACTACCAGAAGCTGATTAAACCTCTAGTTATTTTAGTTAAGTTAATCAATTCTTATTTTATATTTTGGAATGAGCTCACAAGTGCATGGGTTTTTACACACCATGGGTACACTCATGAGTTCTCCTAATAAGTTAATATTGATTTTAGGATTAAGTTATCATCAAAGCAACATGTAACAAAGATAAACAAATAAGGATTCGAAGAAGAGGGCACCATAAATAACTAAAAATAAACTACTACTAATAAAAATAAAAGTCTACAAATCAAGTGGGTTCATGATGATAGAAAGATACAACCATAAACATGATCAAAACAAGAACATGGCTGCTCATAGACAAGTTATCCATCTTCAAGTGATATGTAGCTCTCTTGATCCTCACGACCCTCGATATTATTGCAGGTACAACTAAGTTACAATATGGACACGTAACTGCTCTCCATTGTCTATATTATGATACTTAGTCAAAGAAGTCAAAGAAAGAAGAATAACTCTTGCAAAACAAAGTTCAAGATCGAGGATGGAGTTAAAGTTGTAAGTGATATACATTAAATATCGGCGAGGAACAGGAAACAGCTGGTACAACGAATAGCTGAGGTGAAACTTCCACAACGGTCACCTGCAGTCTTAAAGGAACTTGACTAAGCAGCGGATTACATGGGATCTCCTATTTTACTTTCATGTACTATATAAGTGGGGATAATTGATGAGTATAGGACACATTATAATCGCTTAAACTACACACACACTCTGCTACTCAGAGAATACTCACACAAATCATTGTAATCTTAGTACACTCGTCCAATCATTCATCGAAAGTTGTAATATATTTACCATTTTAATATTAACAAACAAGGCAAGGGCCTATACTCCTCCCGAGGTTTTATGCCAGCGATCTACAACTGATCAAGGGCTTTTCTCTTACATCGAGTGTTGTTCTCTTGTTGCATTACAGTTGCATTCATTGATCTTAGCCTATTTCATCAATCTGCCAACAGTTAGATCCTCGGGATATAACTGTCAATCCTGAATTCCACCTTTGCCATCCCGAGCATAGTTGTCATATATTTGCTTCTTTAACATCCTGATAGTCTATTTTCAGAATAAAACTAAATTATAAATCTATTTGACACTTATAGCACTCTACCTCACATTTTCTAATTTGGAAAACAAAATTATTTCTACTTAGTAATTTTTGACCAAAACAATTTGGCGCCCATCGTGGGGCAAGTGGTACTATTTTAACAATAAACTTTGTTAAAACTTTTTCTCAGATAACTCATTTTACAATACTTGATAACTATGTCTTCTTCCTAGAAAATTGTTTCCTCATCCATGCCATCTTCAACCTCTACCAGAAATGCAACACTGCCACCCCCACCTGCATTCTCAAGAAGTTCTACTTCCCAAATTCCATCTAGATCAACCATGGAGACATCCAGATCCACTCCTCCTGTTTTTATCAAATAATGAACTCCTTTCCATGTTTTCAATGGTGAAGGATCAAATGCAGCAACAACAGGAGACCAACAGGTAGATAATAATGGAAATAGAATCTCTCAAGACATCCTCAAAGTGACCGACTGAGGACATGGGGACACCATTACATCCAAGGGTGTTAGATTTCAATTCTGGCATCTCTGGAGGCGTTCATCAAGGAGATTTCATCCCCATGAGCACTAGATTCTCTGCTCCTGAAACAACTACTGCGCCCAGAATGGCGACAACTAGGGATCCAGGATATACACCTGGACCATCCCAAGGATACAACAATAATGGTAACAATTTAATTTCTAGTACTTTTACTGCTAATGATGTTGCTTCTGTGAGCGTTGGATTTTATCTAAAACAGGATTATATGATCATACAAGTCACAAATCTAGGTGCGGAAACCCTAGATCTGAACAAATTGATAAGATACAAATCACGACACAATCAAGATCATTTTCAATATCATTTTCATAGATTAACTTCAATCAATAAGCATTTACAACTGTTTATGTTAATCTAGAATCACACAGACAATCTCTCAAAAACACTCCTAAACCTGAACTGAACCTGGACACAAATGACAACACTCTTACATAATCAAAAACTCAAAAACTATATATAGCCACTGCACATTCGCCCCTTACAGATGGTCGAATGTGAGCATTTTCCACATTCGCCCACTGCAAGTGGTCGAATGTGTTCTTCTGATGTAGCCCATTCTTCCTTCGTCCAGTTCCTTTCTACCTTCGCCCCTTTCTGATCACCTTCGCCCATATTATTGTACATTCGCCCCATATCAGTCACCTTCGGCTATCCATTAACACATGTTAATAATAGTATATCCAATCCTTAGTCGCAAAATGCATCAACAAACTCCCCCTCGACTATTGATTGGATAGTTTTCTCTGATAGTCCATCGTCTTGTTCATCAGCTTGATTCTGAGCTGCTTCTTCTGCTCAGAAGTCATTGGCGGCTCGAATGTTTTCTTCACAGGCTTTGACACATTGGCGATCTTCACAGTCTTGCCAAGTTTTCCCTCCAAGTTGCTTCCAGCATTAATATCGTATGCAAAACAAACTCCCACAACTTGTGTATACTTTCTCGCTTGAGCAAAATCATTGGGTTCATAGTATATTGGATTGTAGAACAACATGATGATGTCTTCGAATGTGCAATTGATCAGCCACATAGGATCAAATACATGAACATGCTTGTATTTATCCTTTCCATCCCTCAACACAATCACTGCTTCTGCCTTCCTCCAATCGTAATACCAGAATATGAAATCAGCACTGAAATGCTGTGGCATTGGCATCAATGGTATCTTTCTCATCACATTAGGTGCTTTGTAGATTAAAGTCACACGCTTCATATTGGTTTGAGGATCAATATCCCTATGAACTTTTCTACGGGGATATTGAGGCTTGAACCTGTTCCATCTTGTGCGACTTTCCCAAACCAATTTGTCTGCGCACCAACCGACATGCGATCCATTTACCTCGGCACCTGAGATTGGGAATCTGCATAAATCTCTCACCGCCCAGTACGGTAGAGTAAGCAAATCACAGAATCTGTTGAAGTACAGAATTCCGGTTTCCCATTTCGCAGCAATACACTTCAGTCTGCCTAGATAAGTCCACCCGAGAGCTCTGCCTTTGAACTTGGCATTATGAAATCGATAAAAGTTACCTTGAGCTTCAGGTTTGGGTCGGTTCTCATCCATCTCTTTCAACTTCTTCATATAATTCTTCAACTCATCAGACTGGTTAGAAGAATCTTTCTTTTCATTACCAAACACTTTCTCAACAAACTCTTCGCTTCTTTTCTTTGCTTTCTGTTTCGCTGACTTATTTGGTATCTCTGTGAAGTCAGGAAATACTTCATTCTCATCTTCTTTTCTGAAATACTGGGGAAACTCTTCATGAGTAATATCTTCAATCTCAACTTCATTGTTCTCTGGAGTATGCACATCATCTGAATGACTTCCCATATCCTTTTCAGGAATATCAGGAATCGATTCATCCATCATAAACTCCTCAAACGTCTTTCCTACCCTCTGTGCGAGACCATCTAATATTTCTTTCGCCACAGATGCAGGTAGTTCCCCTTCTTCAAGATTTGGATCTTCATATTCCAGTTCATATCTCAGATCATCAGTCTGGAATATTTCAGCGAAGCATCCTGTGAACTCAATGGTCCACTCTCTCTTCTCCAACATATTCTTGTATATCTGTTTAGCATCATCAGACAGAGATCTCACCTTTTCGTTCCAGAAGATACTTTCATCCGAATCTACATTCCCTCCTTTCTTCTTGGAACTCGATTCTCCAGTATCTTTCTTCTTCTGCGGTGTTCTCTTCTCATAACTATACTTAGAAGTATCATCTCCTCCATCATGATCACTTCCACTGCTAAACTCATCACCCTGCTTCTTCCCTGTACCTTCAGCATCATCATCATCATCATTGTTGTCATCATCATCATCATTGTCATCATCACTTTTATCCGATCCATCATCATCCTCATCATCATCATCTTCTTTCTCAGCATCAGAATACTCATAATCAACTTTCTGTTCATCTTCTTCATCATCTTCTTCACCCTCTTTCAACTGGGGTGCTCTGCTATACAGCTCTTCAATCAAACCACACAGGCGTTTGTTTTCCTTCTACAATTCTTTGTTGTCAGCCTTAATCAGTTTGATTTTGCTCTTGTTTCTTTCACATTTCCTCTCAAGTTTTTCATTCTTTGCTTCAATCAGTTTAATCTTATCATTAATATCATCCTGATTAGATTTCGAAGCAACTACAATCTGGAGCATCTTCTCCTCATTCTGCTTGAACTTAGAAATCTCAGCTTGTTGAGCAACCAACATCTTCATCATGTCCTCCATCTTCTTATTGACTTGTTTCATAACATCATCATCAACAGTCACTTTCTTTGACTTAGATTTGGAGGGCTCAACTTCAACAACTTTCTCCTTTTGAGGCTTCCTAAACATATCGAGCACTTTATCCATATCGATATTGAACTGATCGATTGGTAAAGTCTCTGCCTCTTTTGCTTTCTTCTGCTTCTTGGCAACTGGTGAAGATAGCTTAGAAGGTGTTCCAGCATCAGGTAATCTTTTTCCTTTCAACAACTGAGCCAACTCCTTCTCTCTCAGTTCTTTCACACTAGACTTCTTTGCCATAGTCTTTTGTTTCTTTGTCTTCTTTGGCAAATTCACAACTACTGTATCTCCAACACTCAACTCAGCTAGGTCAACACCTAAACCTTCATCTTCAACCGATTTCTTTCGTCTTTCAGCTTCTTCAATCGACTGATTCAAGGATTCAGACTCACCAACCATAGTGGCCTTACGTTTGGTGGTCCTCACGTTCTCGTCATCAGAATCCCACTGTTCATCAATCTCAGTCTCTTCCGAATCTACAGACTCTTCATCCACCAAACCCGATCCTTTCTTCGCCGTCGATTTCTTTCTAGCAGCCTGTTGCTTGGTGCTTCCCTGATCAATAGCCTTTCCCTTGCCCTTCCCTTTGGCTCCAGGATTGACTACTTGACGTTTCCGCTTAGTGCTTGAATCAACATACACTAAGGGATCATCATTATCTGAGTCACTCTCATCATGTCTAGCTTTGTTCTTGCCTGGATCAATGTAATCCGGACGAGCCAAAGCTCCAAACAATCTCCTGTTAGGTGGCTTCTCACTGTCAGGCACACCCTTATAACCTTTCATCCTCATCAAGGTTCTAATATTCATGTGATCTTGGCCTAGAATCATTGTCGGATCCTTCTTCAGCATTGGATACTTATAGTCAAAGATCATCATTAGAAACCTCGGATACAACATGAATTTCTTGTTCTTCATCCCCTTTAGCATCTCCAACATGTGGTCAAGAATCATCCCAGAAACATTAAATGGTTTGTTGAGTGTCAACGCAACCATTAATGAGCTCAAACTCCTTCTCAGCACGTCATAACCACCACTCACACAACCAAAGACATGAATCAGAACATGTGCAAAGTACTTGTACTGCACTCCCAGCTTCCCTTTATACATTGATCCGTCAGTGATTGGACCTTTGTATTTCATCCTTAAGAAGCACGCCTTCTGTTCTGTCCAAGATAACTCCCTGGGATCCTCACTATCTTCGAACTTAATCTGTAACGCCTCTCGAATGTCAGCTTCAGTCAAGAACATCTCCATCTCCTGAATCTTGCTCTTGATGATAGTCTGATTCTCCCAGTAGTCATACTTAGCGTTCTGGTAAAAATCTTCAATTATGTCTTTATAAATGATGGTTGGTGTGGCTAGAGCATGTACAATCCTGCTCCTCTTCAGAAATTCAATAATCCCTGTAAACTCCGTATTCTTCTCAACGTCTCCTAGATACGCGCAACAGTTGTGCGATCGTTCGAAAGGCCAACTGCTCGGAGTAGATGTTTCAGCTACGGGGACTGGATCTTGAACTGTGATCTCTGCTGGAGTCTCAACATTCACTGCTGGTGATTCAATATTCTCGGGTTGTTCAGCCATCTGCACATGAAAATCAATAAAACGCGTCAAAACATAAAAACGACAAAAATATAAAATTCTGGTCAAAACTGATCTGCACATTCGCCCGTTTAGAAGTGGCCAAATGTGAGATTTGGTGGTCGAAGGTAGATAATTATGGTCGAAAGTGAAAAAGTTTTAAATAAAAGTCACATTCGTCCACATTGTTCCTCCTTCGTCCACCTTATTCCACTTTCGCCCGGTTTTATCAACCGAATGTGGAAAGGTTTTCCCCCAAAAATTTAAAATTTTGCCATTGTATGTTTTAATCTGCAATTTTGATTCTAATGTATACTAAAAAGGCCGACTAACATTCGTCTATTTCCAATTTTGTCAAAACATCAGTTTTCATTGGTTTTTAAATGGAATTAGGGTTCGTCTGTGTTCAATTGATCAAACTAGCATCTAATCATGTTATTATCCTAATTCCTTCCACACTCTCCCCCTAAAACCTATGAAAAATGATCGGCAATCAAAAACAATCAACATTCAATCATTAAAAATCCCAAAACTGGAAACCCTAGGACTTGTTCAGAAAACGATCAATATTGATCTCATTTGATGTCCATTACCTGCAATATTGGTGGTAAAATGATCAGTAAAGATGAGGGAACAAATCAAGGGAACATAAAATGCACGAGCAACAAGGTCTGGTTAGGATGCAATTTTTGAAAAAATTTGTGAATGAGGGTTCGAACCTGAATGACATATATAAAGAAGGCCACGTTCGACCGGTTCATGTGGACGAATGTGAGTTAAAATCACATTCGCCCCAATTTAATTGGCACGAATGTGTAACATTCCACCTTCGCCCCCATTGAAAGACCCGAAGGTAGAATATGTACCCGAAGGTGGAAAATACACCCGGAAGTGAAAAATAACCACCTTCGCCCAAAAATAAAACGGTCGAACTTGAAGATTTTTCCACATTCGACCCATTTAAGGGGCGAATGTGAAATAGAAAAATCTGAAAATTTCTCCAAATCACGAATTCGAATCCCGTTCAACATTTTTCAATCCGTTAAACTTTCAAAACTCAAATTTTCACATTTTGAATGTTACAAAGACCAGATGATGTTATCAAATCTCAGAAATTGACCATCAAGCATCCCCGGATATCAAAAATAAAGCAGAAATGCAAATCTTTTGGATTTTCTGAAATTTATATCAAAACACACCTAAAATCTTTTTGGATTTTGTAGCTTTTTGACAATAAAAGTAAAATGCAACAAAGTAAAATGCATCAAAGTAAATGAAAACAGTAAACATTTTGTGATTTCCGGTAAGAGGATCATATCAGTTTTCTGAGAAATCTGAACACAGCGTTGATCTGGTTCAATATTATCATTAGAAACAATATGTGACACGGCAATTGCTGATATTGTTGTCCACATAAGCTCACATGCAGACAATTACGCAATGCTTTAAAATGATACGAATTAGATGTATTAGACTAACACATTGTGGTTCCCACACACACGACATACTCCCGTATCAAGAAGTAATCTGCACAAAGACTCATTGTAAAGCGTGATTATGCTTTCGTCGTCTGTAATTGTACAAGATATAATGCATAGAGGTATACAGGTCAGCAAATTAATGCAGCAAAGTAACATATGCACCATACCAGGTTGAGGACTGATATTAATCCTGATTTGCATCAATGATCAATACGATATTATAGATAATCTTTGATCATCATATAACATGGAAAGTTCCTCAATTCGGTAACTTTAGGTTTTGGCATAAAGCTCTTTTATAAAGACATCCTGTCTGATCTAGGTCCGTAATGACTTACAGCAGAAGATCAGATAGGCTATCCCCAGACAACTAATAACATAACGACCCTAAACCTCCGAGTTTTGTACAAACACCCTATCAAACGAAATTACGGTACTAAGACCATATGCCCATGAGGTGTTCATCCACAAACGCGTAGTTTGTTATGTTTGTATCACTAATGCACGCAATATAAAGTCTGCGAAGCCTATCAGCATATCACACGTAATCAACATACGTCTCATTAAAACTATACAATTCTTTAGCCTGTGTCAGATCCCCACTAATGTACTATCATTTCCTCTTTTTATCCAGGAAATCATTTTGGGTTTTTCTAATTTTTAGGTATTTTGAAAATTTTTCAATGTTTTTGGTTTTTCTGATAAAATGACTCCCCCTAAAATAAAGAACATATTTTTGGGTTTTTAATTTTTCTGAAAAACAAAAACAAAACAAAATTTGAAAGAAACAATCCACTTGAAAGCATCAACTTCATTGAGGATTAAACAACCCCCTCGAAAGCATCAACTTCTTTAAGGATTATGATAGTAAAGAGAAATTCCCAATTAGCAAAGAGAAATTCCCAATTAGCAAAAATTTAATACTAAAACTAAAAACTAAAAATGATAAACCGAGGAGCCGATTAGTCCTGTTTTTCCTTTATATTGTTTACTTTCAAAAGATATTCAAAGCGGGATCTGTCAAAAGCTTTTGTAAACAAATCTGCACGTTGGTAGTCAGTATGGATTTTGACCATGTCAATCAATTCCTTAGCATAACAGTCACGGATAAAATGACATTTAATCCGGATATGTTTAGCTTTAGAATGATTTTCAGTATTTTTAGTTAATGCAATTGCGGCTTCGTTGTCACAGTGTATAGGGGTTTTAAGAAACTGCAAACCGTAATCGACCATCTGTTGTTGGATCCAGAGCACTTGCGAACAGCAACTCGAGGCTGAAATGTACTCGGCTTCACATGTAGACAGTGCGACGGAAGTCTGTTTCTTGCATTGCCAGGTAATTAACCTGCTCCCTAAAAACTGGCAACCGGCTGTTGTTGATTTGCTGTCTTTGTCACAGCCGCCCTAATCTGCATCACTAAAAGCAATAAAATCAAAATCATCATCATTAGGGTACCAAAGTCCTTTTGATGGACAACCCTTCAGATATCGAAGGATACGCTTGACCGCCGTCAGATGACTTTGTTTCGACTTCGATTGATAACGCGCACAGAGACACGTTGCATACATAATATCTGGTCGAGACGCTGTCAAATACATCAGAGATCCGATGATTGCTCTGTATGTAAATGGGTCTGTCAGCTCCCCCTTAGCGTCCACTCCAATCCATTGGCTTAGAGTCCTCCATCTGGAATCGGCTCAAGATGTCGGCTACGTATTTCGTCTGGTGAATGAAGATCCCGTCGGGTCTTTGATCCACCTGTAAGCCGAGGAAAAACTGCATTTCTCCCATAGCGCTCATTTCGAACTTCTCCTGCATAACAGTTTCAAATTCCCTGCACAAGAGTTCGTTAGTTGAACCAAATATAATATCATCAACGTAAATCTGTACTAGAAGCAAATCATCTCCCGTCTTCTTCGTAAAGAGGGTGCAATCGACGAGGCCGCGCTTGAATCCTTTGGAGATGAGGTATGTACTTAGCTCCTCGTACCACTGTCTTGGAGCCTGGTGCAGACCATATAAAGCTTTGTTCAGCACGTAGACCTTGTCCCGGTGGATTGGGTCCTCAAAGCCTGGTGGCTGCCCGACATAAACCTCCTCCTTGACTTTACCGTACAAAAATGCGCTCTTGACGTCCATTTGATAGACTTTGAATTTCTTATACGAAGCAAACGCAAGGAACATCCGAATAGCTTCGATTCGTGCTACTGGTGCATAGATTTCGTTATAATCAATTCCTTCGATTTGATGGAAACCCTGCACAACCAATCTGGCTTTGTTCCTTACAATAACTCCACGATCATCCTTTTTGCACTTAAACACCCACTTAGTGCCAATTTTCTTTCTTCCCGGCGGCAAATCTGTGAGCGTCCAGACTCCCAATTTTTGGAATTGCAATAACTCTTCCTGCATTGCCTCAACCCAGGCATCTTCTTGCAAAGCGTCTTTGTATGTCCTTGGCTCTACCTGCGACACATAACATGCAAACGACCAATCATTTTGGTCACCAGATTTCTGAATTTTGGCATACAATGCTAAAGCACCAAAACTCTCTGGCGAATTAACGCTTTTAAGCTGCCCTCTGGTCATCACTCCACTACCAGGATCACCGATTACTTGCTCCAGCGGGTGAATACGATGAATCCGAGATTCCGGATTAACAGGTACAATCACTCCCGTCTGAGCAGTCAAGTTCTCTACAGCATCCTGATCATGACCCGTGTTAGATGATGAAGCAACATCTTTATTTGGAGTTGGGTTCACAGTTTGCTCTTCTAAGTCTTCTGCATTTTCAAGAACAACTTCTTCAAATTGTTCATCTTCAGATTCTGAAGTGTCTAATGAAGTTGAAGCTTCTTGAAACAACTCTTCTTCTTGTGTAGGAGCACTGGTATCACTAGAAGCTGGTGGGGGGTTTACGGTGATTGGACGCATCAGCGGTGAAGTTGCCGCGTTTTCACACTCGTAAAGTAATCTGATCACAGCTTCTTCAACCAGGCTATC
This sequence comes from Ambrosia trifida, assembly GCA_028751855.1. NCBI lineage: Eukaryota > Viridiplantae > Streptophyta > Magnoliopsida > Asterales > Asteraceae > Ambrosia > Ambrosia trifida. The sequence goes on along the minus strand of CM054123.1, from coordinate 159,346,068 downwards.
TAGGTTGAATGATTCAAAGAAATCTTTGTAATCAAACATCCAATCAGGGCCCGTGCCTTGCAGATTTTGTGTGTAACGTTGAACTTCCACGTTAGCCCAATCCTCCACTTGACGAGTTCTCTTGTTGAATACCCGTTTGAGCGGGGTTGCATATCCAACAAAATATCCCTCTTCAGCTTTAGGACTAAACTTCTCGCTTGGATTCAACATCGTACATGGCGCCCCAAATGGTTCTAGATACTCTAAATTGGGCTTTCGTCGGTGTAACAGCTCATAAGATGTTTTTCCAAACTTCTTCACTGTCAAAACCCGATTTAATGTATAGTTTGCTGCATAAATCGCCTCATTCCAGAACATTACTGGAAGATTTGAATCAGCGAGCATTGTTCTTGCAGCCTCAATCAGAGTCCTATTCTTTCTTTCAGCAACACCGTTCTGTTGCGGGGTATACGGAGCTGAATATTCATGATGAATCCCTTTGCTTTCACAAAGTTCATCCATCTTTGCATTTTTAAACTCCGTCCCGTTGTCACTCCTGATCCTTTTGATCTTCAAGTTGTAGATATTCTCCAGTCGAGTGAACAGAACTTGTAAGTTGGTAAAGGTGTCGCTTTTGTTCTTCAAACACATCACCCATGAGAATCGTGAATAGTCATCAGTGACAACTAAACAATAAAGCTCTCCAAGATGACTTTTGCGTTTGACCGGTCCAAAAAGGTCCATGTGCAATCGCTCAAGTGGCATCTCAACAGAGTTAACCTTCTTCACTTTATGGGATTGTTTGTGTTGTTTGCCTTTCATGCAGCTCACACACTTGTCGTTCAGATGGAAATGTTTCACGCTTACTCCATCGACAAGTCCATTTCTCACTAACTGATTCATTTTCCTCAGATGAATGTGCCCCATTCTTCGCTGCCACATTATCGATTCTTTTTCGGTCGCCTTGGATAGAAAGCATGTTATCTGTCCCTGTGATGTCATCGCCTTGGACATATCAAGAATATAAAGATTGTTGACTCGAGGTGCCATCAACATAACCCACTCCTTTGGAATCTTGAAGCCCGGTTTGAGTATGTAGCAGGATTTGTCATCAAAATGCACAGAAAATTGTTTATCGCATATTTGACTGACGCTCAACAGATTATAGTCTATCTGCTTGACATAAGATATCCGCTCGAAAGTCACAATCCCGTTACTCACGCTTCCTTCCATCGTGATATAACCTCCTTTATTTCCCGCGAACGCAACATATCCTCCATTAATATTCTTCACATCGAATAGCAACGCCAAATCCCCCGTCATGTGGCCTGAAGCTCCACTATCAACAATCCAGAGACTGCTAATAGGGCCAACTGAAGCTCCCTGCACACAAAAAGTAAACAATTAGTTCTTTCGGGGGACCCAAGCCTGAGTCTTGGGCCTTTGAACTTTGGCTTTCAAAGAATCATTCTCATTGACTTTCTCAACAACTTTCTGTTTTGAATCAATCGTTTTCTGATTTTTCAAAACAGTTTCACTTTTCTCACTCACCTTTGACGTAGAGGCTCCTGGAGAACCATTAGGTGTCCAAGATTGTTCAGACCTTTTGAGAATACGAATTTGAGATTTTGGTTTCTCAATAGGTTTCTGAACATTGTTACTAAAAGTAACTTTCTTAGCAACCTTATCTGAATGAACAGACTTAGGTCCAACATTTGACTTGACAATTGGTTTTTGTGGAACCTTTTGTCTATCAGCTGTTGTGTTCACCACTGGTTTTCTCCAAGATTGTTCCATTGCAATTCGATTCCTTCGATCATAATGAAATGGACGGTTGTTCCTCATTTGAAAATTGTTTTGATTATAAAAATGTTGTTGTTGAGGAACAGTCCGTCTATGCGGTGGAACATAATGATCAATCGGCTTTTTCATGGAATTCTTAACCTCAACTTCATGTCTCTTGTGCCTTACATATGGACACTGAGCAAGTAAATGCCCGCGTTCTCCACATTTAAAGCATTTTCTATATTCCTCAAACACATAATGAGCATTTGGTGAAGCAAATGATCTTACAGGAAATTGATCATTATATTGTTGATTTCTTAAACTCTCAGGAAGTGGTTCTTTCGAGTAAGAAGGTTCATGAAAACCATTTGCTTTATCATCTGGTCGAATAAACTCAGTGACATGAATTTTTGGCTCTTGAGGAACTTCTGAAAACAGTTTCTTTAAGATTTCTGGTGGAATTTCATTGGTTCTCTCATGTTTTGGAAACCATATTGTGCTTTCTTGCCAGATTTTATCAAGTTTAGAATAGTTAACATTTTTAATCGGAAATTCCTCATCAGCAATGATTTTATCAGATCCTTCCATCCGATAAAATACCTTTACAGGTTTGTCACTTGGTTCATTCAGCTCATTCTTTTCAATCACATTCTTAACATCATTCTTTTTCTTAACATCAAACTTTTCAGACTTCTTATCACGATTAGCATTTGCCATCGGATGAACATGATCAGATGGTGATACTGGTTCAGTAGTAATGATGTGATTTTCTTTTGGAATCTCACATTCATTAACAGATTTATCACTACCAGTATCATCATTTTCTGAGTCTGAACTATCACTCTCAGCATAAACACCCTCATTGTTCAAGCCCAAAATCGGTCTCACATCGGAATATGGATCACCAATACTCGAGGTATTAGATTCCATCTCTGATGATGAGTCTGATTTCACCGAACTCTCCGGTATCACTTGGTGATAGTTATGGTTTTCAAAAAGAACCGGAGATGGTACAGACTTGTAATTGGTGGTGTTATCATCAATGATATGATCCACGACATAAGCAACATTTTTATAACTTTCTAACTTCTTGTTAACCTTTTCAGCAAAGCATTTAATGGCAGCCATTTCCAACTTGGTGTTTTCAATTTCATTGATGTAGTTATTTATGGCCAATTGTTTCAATGACAAAGTGTTTTTCAAGTCGGAAATGTCCTTTTTATAGCCATCTAACACTTTGTTAAAAGCATTTAACTCTTTGCGAGTAGATTGACAGTTTTGAATAGCACTATCACGTGAAATTCGGAGTTGTTTATTCTCCTCTGTCAATCTATCACAAGTCCCACAGTATTTATCACTCATGACATCAGTGCTAGATTCAGAACTTACAGGTTTTGGCGGTTCGGTCATGGCCATCAAAGCAAAATGAGCTTCCTTTCCAGTGAAAAACTTTGAGTAGTCGATCTTGGTGAAAGCATCATCAGCTATGCACGACTTCCTCGTCATCAAAAAGTCAGCTTCTGCCAGCAACTGGTCAATATCATCATCCAAAGAATCAACACTTCCCTCTGTGTCTGATTCGCTCTCAGAATCTGAATACACCGATCTAGTCTCTTCGGGAACATCAGAAACTGAATCAATTACCATCCCAGAACTCTTCTCCTCAGCCTTAACCTCAACAGGTTCACTCTCCACTTCCATCTCAGTCTCAGAATCATCACTTTCACTCTCCTCAGTTTCTTTCTTCTCATCAACTACCATCGACTCTTCCAAATCAACCTGATAGGCAACACATGCCACATTCCCACCAGTAGTTACTTCCTCAACTCCTATTTGCATACCCGACCAGTCAAACCTTTCATCCTGCTGAGTCACCAAAGCTTGGTTTTGACTCGCATTCTGTTGAGTCTCAGTAGGTGTAGTGATAGGTACAACTGTTCGGTTTGGGTGATTAGGAGATTGGTTTTGAATCTGGTGTTGAGTGTTTGGTTGTCTGTTTTGGTTGTTAAAGTTTCGGTTCTGGTAGTTGTTGTTGTTTTGGTAAGAAACTTGGTTCTGTTGACGGTTCTGGTAATTTGCATTGAAAGGGTTTCGATTACCTTGTTTAGGTGGCTGGGTGCATTCCCTTTTGAAGTGTCCTTTCTCTCCACAATTAAAACATGTAACCTTCTCCCTGTTGAAACCATAGGTTGTGTTGGGAGAAGTTGCCAAATCAGTTCTTCCAGTTTTCTCTATGAACTCTGTTGCTCTCCTCATTATACTCGCAAAAGCCCATTGAATGTCAATGAGTTCCATCTCTTCCTTGTCTATTTGTGCGTAGTCTTCGTTGGTCAAGTTGTTGTTCCCAATCTGACTAGCAACCAAACCATTGTAGGATGAAACCATTGCTGAGACTAATGCAATGTGTTGCTGAGCAACCTCCACAGTCACATTTCCTAAGTTGGATGTATCCAAAACCACCGGTTGTTTATGTTGTGTAACTTGGTTTGATGGTTGTTGTGTTTGGTTAGCAGTGTAAAAACTTGCTTGTTGCATTGGAGAGATTGGTGAAATGTAGGAACTATATTGTGGTGGTGTGTATGATGGTTGTGAGTAGGTATTGTATTGTGGTGGTGTGTAGTTGGTTGTTGGTTTTGATGAATCCATGACATTGGAAATACATGCAACATGTGGTGCAACGCTTACAGAGCTCGAGTTTCCAGCTGAAACTGAAGTACCTCCAAAATACAGACTTGGATTCTGAGGAATCTGTGACCTCCTAGCTTTCCTCCTATCCTCCAGCTCTTTGTTCTCCAGCTTCTCAATAAACTCTGAAATGGTCCAGAATTGATAAGCATCCTTCTCTCTAAGTACCTCCACATGCTGATCCCATTGTGGTGGTAAAGCATCTGCAAACTTATCCACCTGCTTAGTCATTGGAATCTGTACACCATAGCTAGACAATTCAGACAATAAATGCATATATCTCGGAGTTAGTTCTTTCAAAGTTTCATTATTAATAAAAGAAAAATTATCAAACTCTTTGACTAATTCCTCCATTCTCAGACTCCTGGTCTTCTCGTTACCATCATGCTTCCTTTTCAGCTTATCCCAAAGCTGCTTTGACGTAGTACATGTCCCAAACTGATGCAACAGATCACTTGTGATTGCCTGTGTCAGTTGAGAGAACGCCTTCTTCTCCACCACGTATTTCTTCTTTTCATCCTTAGTCAAGCTCTCCAGAGGAATCAACTCACCGGTATTCTCAAGAATTGGTGCTGTGTATCCTTTGACGATCATGCTCCATGCCTCAGCTCCTTCAACTCCCATGCCCTCCAGATGGATCTTGAACATGGTGTGCCACTGGTTATACTCTTGCATATCCATGAGCTTCGGTGGCCGAGTCCCACTACCTGTAGACAAATCCTTAATCAAAGTAGAGATAGCGTTAGTGGTTTGAGTATTTACCGCCGCTGCAGCTACTCCCCAGTAATCTGATTGTAATGCCGGATGTGCTACATTCTGAGGCATCGTGCTCGTTGTTGTCATGTAGTTATGTGGTTGTGAGGATTGCGTGTTCGTCTTTTGAGCTGCCACTGTCCATGGGTCCATTGTCTGCTGTTGTGGTTGAGTTGATGCTGATCCCGAAGTAGTTTGAAAACGCCACATGATCACAATCTGAAAATCTCAACACTTAGAAAAATTTTTCAGCAAAAATCTTAGGTTCGCCCGAAAACTAGTACGTTCGTCCAAATTTTCCTTGGTTCGTCCAAACTCTCACACTCTCGTCCCTTCTATCTCACTTTCGTCCAAACAGTGTCAACCGAAGGTGGAAATGACCAGAATGTAAACAAAGACTAAACACTATTCCACTTTCGCCCAAGTTAGAACGGTCGAAGGTGGAATTTTCACCCGAATGTGAAAAATTTCAACAAGATTTTCAGGTTCGTCCACTCAAAAACTCAGGTTCGCCCACTTTTATGCACGTTCGACCACAACCCTCAGTCCAGGTTCCAGGTTCGCCCAAAACCAGCAGATCTCATTTTTGAAAAACGGTTATTGTTTGAAAAACGGTTATTTTGATCCCAGATTTTCAAAAGTTCATGGATTTGAATGATCTTAATCAGGTTATGTTTCGGATTTGATTTGGAACAACTTTAAGTCTTGGAAAACTTGAATTTAACCACAAATTCACCTTTAAATCGATCAAAAACTATGTTTTTAAGAGTTTTTGTAAAAACAGATGATAATTTGTCTAAAACATGTCCAAATCAACTCTGATCTTATCAAATTTGTTGTTGTATGATCCTCTATGCTCTGATACCACTTTGTGAGCGTTGGATTTTATCTAAAACAGGATTATATGATCATACAAGTCACAAATCTAGGTGCGGAAACCCTAGATCTGAACAAATTGATAAGATACAAATCACGACACAATCAAGATCATTTTCAATATCATTTTCATAGATTAACTTCAATCAATAAGCATTTACAACTGTTTATGTTAATCTAGAATCACACAGACAATCTCTCAAAAACACTCCTAAACCTGAACTGAACCTGGACACAAATGACAACACTCTTACATAATCAAAAACTCAAAAACTATATATAGCCACTGCACATTCGCCCCTTACAGATGGTCGAATGTGAGCATTTTCCACATTCGCCCACTGCAAGTGGTCGAATGTGTTCTTCTGATGTAGCCCATTCTTCCTTCGTCCAGTTCCTTTCTACCTTCGCCCCTTTCTGATCACCTTCGCCCATATTATTGTACATTCGCCCCATATCAGTCACCTTCGGCTATCCATTAACACATGTTAATAATAGTATATCCAATCCTTAGTCGCAAAATGCATCAACAGCTTCTTTGCAGGATACAGGTATAAGTCCACAATTAGCAAGGGAGCTACAGAAAATTAAAGATATGGTATCGAGTGTACCAGGGATAGTACAGCCTATCCCAGAAGTATCCTCAACATGTCATAGGGTGTCTCGGTTTGCACCTCCCATATGTGACGTAGAGATCCCAAAGAGGTTTCAAATTCCAAGCATGAAGCTTTATGATTGATCTACAGATCCTGAGGAGCATGCGGCTCAGTACAAGGAAAGGATGGAAATAAATCCTATCCCTGCCAATCTTAAGGAAGCATGCTTATGCAAGGGATTCGGTTCAACTTTCACTGGTCTAACCTTGAAATGGCTCCTAAGTGTTCTTCCCTATTCAATTACTTCTTTTGCACATTTAATTAATATGTTTAACAATCAGTTTTCTTGTAGTCGAACGTTTGTGTAACACCCCAACCGATGGCGGAAACATCGAGGTGTCACGTAGTGATGATTGTTCAATAGGTCATGGTACCAAATGGAAGTTGAATATTACTAAACAATTTACAATTTGTTATACAAATTACATAAACTTGATTTTCATAAACTAGGTCCAAAGCTCCTATGTTTTCCAAGACTTGTACAACTTCCAATAGCAAATAAAACCTGAAACATGTTAAGTTGGAAAGATGGGGGGTCAACTATAAATAGTTGGTGAGAATACATAGGTTTTGCATATAGTTGAAAACAATATGTTGTGTAACAATCATAGTTGAAGTATAATAATGAGTAATGATAGAATTTGAGTCCGACATGTAACAATGCGTCTTTTGTACAATCAAACCTTGTGTCGACTGAGACCTAACTCGCAAGTTAGTAAAAGTGTAACTGTTATCGATCATCCCTGAATTTATGCGGGGGGGTGGGTTTGTCAGACCTATAGCGCTATAATCTAAACAGGCGGCTTGATCAATGTTAATGATTGTACTGTGTCTTTTTGTTACAGTCAAATGTGTAAGTCCAAGATCTTCTCTACCGGGTATCAAACAAACAATCGAGTGCGGAAAACAAGATTGAATGTGAAGAACAAAAGATTAAAACCGATGAATATGATTATATTGCTGCTTCACCTTGCACACAATCTCTAGGATTGTCTGGTACAAGGTGGTGGCTCTAGAGTTACAAATGAAAGGTCTAACCCTAACAATGAATCAAACAAAACATTATATAGGGTCCACTAAAGCCTTGGCCCACATGGCCTAACCCAAGTCCATTAACTAAACTAAGCCCAACTAACACAAATAGGCTTAATAAAGACAAGCGTAAACCTACTTAAATATAGCCCAACAATATCCCCCTAGGTTTATGCTGTCTTTATCATGGCTTAGTAGGAAGAATCTTCAGATCTTGATCTTCCAATCTTGGGTTCTTTCTTGTTCTCTTGGAGGTAGCTTCACAACTTTAATCATCATCAGCTTTTGCTTGAACATATAGCTAAAAGAGAACATGAGAGGAGGATTCTCAGAAGCTCTTTTCTTTGTCAATCTTCTCTTTCAAGCAACTTTTCAGGTACTTCTTCACTTGTACTTTCATTGTCAAAAGATGATTCACTTCAGGTTCTTCTGACTCAGGTACATCTTCTCAGTGTGGTGATTCATGCTTGTCAGCAACTGGAACTCTTTCATTCTTCATCGGCCCCTGTTTCTTGATTTGAATAAATTCTGCAAATTCTTAGAATTTTGTGAGCGAACAATTTATGCAACAGAGGGTCCAATATATACATGAACACCAAGTACATCAGTGTACTTCCATTTTAAATTTTCAAAACCTGAATTTCCTTCGAGAATCGGTCAAAACTTCAAGAATGGTCAATTTTTTTTATAACAGATAAAAAAATTAAAACAAAAATTCAAAGCAATTACAATGCATCTTTTTGGTGAGAATCAAGTGCAAGAAGATCATATCAGCTTTGTTAAAATGCAACACACCATTAGGATATTTGTTTTGGTATACTTATTAAAGTGCCAGAAAGCAGTCCAAGACGATTACCAGCATCGTTTATCCACTTAAACAAACATACACACACGCCCTCAAGTCCGATATTTTTCTTATTTTCTTAACGTGTGTTAGACCGAAATAACTGTGTGTCCCACATCATGACATACTGTAACAACCGGAAAATTATGACGTCATAATTAGTAGGATCAGGCTAATTAATAATTAATAACTATAACAATTGGGCCACTTATGGGCCCAATAACTACCCGCATTGTAAATCCGGCCCGATAAACCTTTTCATGTGGGCCGAATGAAAAGTAGAGCCCGATTAATCATTGGGCCTAATAAATAACCCGCTAGAAATAAAGTGGGCCGAATATTTTAGAACCCGGATAAGGTTTGGGCCCGTAAACCAAAACCCGAAAATAAATCAAAGCCCAAACTCTTATTATATTAAAAGCCCATCAATTTAATTATGAACCAATCCTAACCTATCATTATATAACCTATACTAAAATTGTTCCAAAATTAAATAAATACTCCTTGATCCATTACCAAGGAAATCGGCCATGATCTTTCAAGATTCCTTTTTGGCTGCCAAATTACACTAGGATTCCACCTGTATCTTACCTACACACTCAAGCTTATGGAGAGGCCTCCACATAATAACCTATCTCTAGAGTTCATTATTATATGCATGTACCTTTGTGTCTATAAAACAAAACCATCGGACACTTTTGTTATTTTCAAAACCACCTTTCCTTGATTTATTATTTCACCTTACCATGCAGTATCCTTCCAAACCCAACCTTGAACAACAATCGGCTCTTAAACCTTTACTATGAACCCATCCTTTTCAACTCCATTATACTTGTTCTTTCTTTAAAACCCACTCGGCTCATATACCATCAAGCCCAATCCTACACATATTAGCCTCATAATATTATACAAGCTCAAGAAAACAATCGGGTATCAAGTAGCCGATTAATATTCTCATCTGAGTAAGTAAAGTCTAGAGTCCCTTAAGGTCGTGTGCCAAGCTGTAATGGCCAGCTTTTAGTTAAATCTTTACGCCTAAGCTGTAATGGCCAGCTATACGTATGATTATTTGTATATATATGTGATATAACTTGATTTATGTTGAAACAGGAAACCGTGGAAAATAGAACTCTTGCTTTGAACGAATCTATAGACTCGGAAGTGATAAACGTGAGTGCATGTACCCCTATGTTTAAATGATTTTGGGGTGAATGCATGTTAGTTTTTACGTGTGATTTGGTAAAATATTGGTTCATGATCATGAAAGAGTTAATAGAATCGGTCGAATAGAAATCACGTAGAATGGATCCATTCGGTATCAAAGGGATGTATTTTTCTAAACCAAGTAGAGGTTTGGAACCACACTAAGCATTTGTATGGTGCTCCATCGTTAAATATGTCCCACCTTAGAATGACCGAACCATATGAGAATTGTTGATATTGTTTATAAACGAGTCTAAATCTGGCATCACTCACTAGCTTTGTGGCTAACGTATTTTTAACATGCATTTCAGGTTGATTAGATTATGGGAACCCAAGCTCAAAACGTGCAAGTCCAAGTCTTAATAACTAGTCAAGAAAACCGGCTCTTGGGCCGGATATTAAATAAATGGGCTTCGGCCCACATGTGTAATAATTAGTAATGTTTGAAAATTATGTTTTAAAGTCTTAATGGGCTTCGGCCCAAGTAACAAGAATCCGGGAAAAACTTAAACGGGCTTGGCCCGGTTGGTATGTAATGGGCTCGGCCCAATGGTGGTTGTTATGGGCTCGGCCCATGTTAAATAAATAAAAGAATGTTTTGTGAAGTATAAAAGAATTATTAGAATAAATAAATTGGTAATTAATATACGTGTCACGATTACCAATCCGTAATGACTCGTTAATTTTCGGGTCGTTACAGGTTGGTATCAGAGCTCGGGTTCGGGAATAGTGGGGAGCTTATAGAACTAACTTAATAATATTTGTTGTAATTATTTGTAATAGAATGACTCGAGGGGAAGAGATAAACCAAGAAGGACAAGACAATAGGGGAAAAGCCCCCATGGAATATGAAGAAGGAGAAATTAGGAACGAAGAAGTTGTTGAAGATAACGACAATTTACGCTTCCCCGATATCGAAGCGCTTGTAAACGAAATCCCGGGTCTAACATGGGGAAATAACGGGGTGGAGTTAAACTTAGGAGGGGTTGGCGTTATCGGTCCTCTCCCCGAGCCGATCCTCACTAACTCCGAACCCATCCCATTTATACCCGAGATACCGTTCTACGGGCCTTCTCCTTACTATTACTCGAACTCGCCATTCCAAGACTTCACCAACGCATCAAGCAATTTATCCATGGAAGGATCGAGTAATCTAGGCCCATACCCCTCGCCGTTTGGAAACCCGTACCCCACGGCCCACCAAGGCCCATACCCCACGGCCCCGTACCCAATGGTACCACCTACGCCCGTGGTCGATCCATATTACGAAGCCGCCATGTTCAATCATAATAATATTCCCTTTCCACCAAATGAATTTGTGCCAAGAAAGGATTATTTGGAACTTGTGGAAAATTATTACCGAATGAAGACGCAACGTGACCAAGCACTAAACACGGCGGAAGACCTAAGGAGGTTGATCAAACGATTCGGGTATCAATCCCGACAATTGATTGACGAGTCGAAATATCCACTTCCTTAGAAGGGATCGAAGGAGGGTATGGCAAGGGAGGGGTGAGAGTAGTGGCAAGGTCTAAATAAATGGGTTTGGTGTGTATGTGTGAAGTTGTTAGTTTAAGTCTTTGTGGTGATGTTATGTGTGGTATTTTAGTTATGTGGTTATGATGGTGGTATGTTTAAAAATGGTGATTGAAGTATGTAACATCCAAAAATTTTGATTATAAAATAGTTATATTGGATGTTTAATTTAGTGTATTTAATCAAAAATGAGATTATGGTATGAATCAAGAAGTAATATGAGATATGACTATATAAAATTCAATACTAAAATGATAAGCTAAAGTATATATGGCACCAATTAGTAAGCGCAAATTTTAAAAAGATTTGGGTAATATAGTATTAATTTATTATGATGACAATACTAATCTAAATAAAATGTATTATTATAGAAAAATGCCGCGAAGATCCGAGAGAGGCAAAGAAACCGAGACACCAAAAAGAAATAACGCTTCTTCATCCAAGCAAACCACGGCCGAGGAACCCTTGACCGAAGAAACCCCGGTAACCCCGGACACTAGCGAACTAGAAGAGAAAATGAGGAAATTAGTCCTAGAAAGTTTGCAAGATTCAATTCCCACCCTTATAAGTATGATAGAAAAGTCACCTGGTTCGAGGACTCTAGAGAAAAATCCGGAAAATGTGGTAGTAAATATAGAAGATGAACAATTAAGGTCTCGATCTTGTGACTATAAAACCTTCATGGCTTGTAAGCCAGAACTCTTTGACGGCAGCACGGGAGCTGCCGGAGCCCTTCGTTGGCTTGAAGAGATGGAGGCCAGTTTAGAAATAAGTAATTGTGCTCCTAGAGACCAAGTTAAGTTTGCTACTCACTCCTTACGAGCCGAGGCACTAAACTGGTGGAATATGATTCGACAGGTTAGAGGTAGAGAAGTAGTAGCCAATATGACTTGGATAGAATTTCGAACCCTCTTGACTGAAAAATATTGTCCCATGAACGAAATTGAAAAGATGGAAATGGAATTCCTAGGACACGAAATGAAAAGTCTAGACTGTGTTGGCTATATAAACCGTTTCAACCAACTTGCTCGATTAGTACCTCACCAAGTTACCCCCGAACCAAAAAGAATTAGTAGGTTCATTTGGGGGTTAATTCCTCAAATTCAAGGAATTGTTAGAGGAGCCAAACCGACTAGGTATGACACTGCTTGTGAATTAGCTTTAAGCTTGACCGATGATATAGTTAGACACAAGGAAAGAGATAAAGTGTCAGTAGGAAGTAAAAGGGGATGGAATGAAACCTTTAGGTCCACAAATTATAATACATCAGGAAAGAGCCAAGAAACCCCTAAAGAACAGGAAAATCCAGGAAAGAGACCCTATCGAGGAAATAACCCCTACTGTTCCATGTGTAAGTACTATCATGTCGGTGAATGCAAGCAGAAATGTAATACTTGTGGTCGGCACCATTTTGGTGAGTGTAGAGGAGCCCATTGTCAAAAGTGCAAAAAGATAGGACATGTTACGGCTGAATGTCGATACACTCCAGATCGTCCACGAGTCTGTTACGAGTGTAAGGAACCGGGACATTACAAGAACGAATGTCCAAAACTCAAGAATCAGCCCAAGAAAGACCAAGCCAGGGGAAGAGCATTTGCAATTAATGCTGCAGAAGCGCGTGACGAACCGGACCTAGTCACGGGTATGTTCTATATCAATCAATTACCTGTTTATGTTTTGTTCGATACAGGTGCAAACCTTAGTTTTATTTCTAAAAGGTTAGTCGAAAAGATAAATATTCTTCCCGAACCAATGACTCAAACCTACGAAATAGAAATAGCTGATGGTAAGATTTTGCAAGCCAATGAAGTCTTTAAAAATTTGACTTTAATTATGGAAGAACAAGAGTTTAAAATAAACTTAATACCCATGAGTCTAGGAGAATTTGATGTAATAATAGGGATGGATTGGCTAGCCGCAAATCAAGCGGAGATAGTTTGTAAAGAAAAACTTGTGAAAATTCCCTTAACCCATCAAGAAACTTTAGTAGTCCAGGGAGAAAAACCAAGAGGTATCTTAAGCTTAATCTCTAGCGCAAAAATGATGAAGTACTTAAAAAAGGGACATCAACTCTTTTTAATCCATGTGAATTTAGGAAATGAGGAAAAAGAAGCAGAGATTAATGAAATTAAGGTAGTGTCGGAATACAAAGATGTATTTCCAAACGAACTCCCCGGGTTACCACCATTCCGACAGGTGGAATTTGAAATTAACCTAGTTCCTGGAGCCGCACCAGTTGCCAGAGCTCCATATAGGTTAGCCACCACCGAAATGAAGGAACTCACGAACCAATTAGAAGAACTGATAGAAAGAGGTTTTATAAGGCCAAGTACCTCCCCTTGGGGAGCACCAGTACTTTTTGTCAAAAAGAAGGATGGTTCTATGAGGATGTGTATAGACTACAGGGAACTAAATAAGTTGACCATCAAAAATAGGTACCCATTACCTAGAATAGATGACCTGTTTGATCAATTAAACGGAGCGAAATATTTTTCAAAAATCGATCTTAGGTCGGGATATCACCAATTGAAGATAAGAGATGAAGATGTTTCAAAAACTGCTTTTAGAACTAGGTATGGACACTATGAATTCCTAGTTATGCCATTTGGTCTAACCAATGCCCCTGCCGTTTTCATGGACCTAATGAATAGGATTTGTCGACCTTATTTGGATAAGTGTGTGATTGTATTTTTGGATGATATTTTGATTTATTCGAAAACTGAAAGTGAGCATGAAAAGCACTTAAGAGAAATCCTAGAGACTTTAAGAAACGAAAAACTGTACGCCAAGTTTTCAAAATGTGAATTTTGGGTAAGAGAAATTAAGTTTTTAGGACATGTAATCAACGATCAGGGAATTCAGGTAGACCCAACTAAGATAGAGGCAATACAGATGTGGGATGCTCCTAAAAACCCAAGTGAGATTCGACAATTTTTAGGGCTAGCTGGATATTACAGACGATTTATAGAAAACTTTGCTAGACTAGCCTTACCACTCACCACCTTGACTAGGAAAAATTCTAAGTTTGAGTGGAAAGAAAAACAAGAAAAAGCTTTTCAAGAACTTAAGGAAAGATTGTGTAAAGCCCCTGTGTTGACATTACCAGTAGAAGGAAAGGCTTTTACTGTGTATTGTGACGCATCTCAACAAGGGTTAGGATGTGTACTAATGCAGGAGGATCAGGTTATAGCATATGCTTCTCGACAGTTAAAAAGACATGAACAGAATTATGCTACGCATGATTTAGAGTTAGGAGCTATTATATTTGCTTTAAAAATTTGGAGACACTATTTATATGGAACCAAGTGTACCGTCTACACTGACCATAGGGGTCTCCAACATATTTTTGACCAAAAGCTACTAAACATGCGTCAGAGGAGATGGATAGAGGTTCTAAGTGACTACGATTGTGATATTAAATATCACCCAGGAAAGGCCAATATAGTAGCAGATGCCTTGAGCCGAAAAGAAAGACCCTTAAGAGATAGAGCCTTTAAGGTCACTTTGATTAACGAATTTTTAAACCAACTCCGAGAAAGTCAAAGGAAAGCATTAGAACCTACCCAGTTAAGTGAAGAACTTTTGAATGGTGAAGAAGCAAGATTAGAGGAAGGAACAGATGGAATCTTTAGGTACAACCGAAGAATCTGGATACCCAGATACGGTGAACAAAGGAGAATAGTTCTGAGCGAAACCCATAACTCTAAGTACTCCATTCACCCAGGAAACCATAAGATGTATAAAGATTTGAGGAAAAACTTCTGGTGGCCTGGCATGAAAAAGAGTGTGGGAGAATTTATAGCTCAGTGTGTGACTTGCTCGAAAGTGAAAGCCGAACACCAAAAGCCCAGCGGGTTATTAATCCAACCAGAGATTCCAGTCTGGAAATGGGATCAAATAACTATGGACTTTGTAACCAAATTGCCAAGAACCCAAAGTGGTAACGATACCATCTGGGTTATCGTTGATAGATTAACTAAGTCTGCCCATTTTCTACCAATACAAGAGACATTTGGAACGGAAAAATTAGCAAGAATCTATATAAGAGAAATTGTGTCCCGGCATGGGATACCTCTTTCAATTATATCAGATAGGGATAGTCACTTTACTTCCCGATTTTGGAAAACGTTCCAAGAAGCGTTAGGTTCCCAGATTAAACTCAGCACCGCCTATCACCCTCAGACAGACGGGCAAAGTGAAAGAACAATTCAAACATTAGAAGATATGCTGAGAGCATGTGTCCTGGAGTTTAGTGGGAGTTGGGATACACACCTGCCGTTAATAGAATTTTCTTATAACAATAGTTACCACGCTTCCATTCAAGCTGCCCCCTTTGAGGCATTATACGGTAGGAAGTGTAGATCTCCGATCTGCTGGAACGAAGTCGGAGAAAACCAACTCACAGGGCCCGAAATTATTCAAGAAACAACGGACAAAATCGTGCAAATCAAGAAAAGGCTAGAAGAAGCTAGAAGCAGGCAGAAAAGCTATGCGGATAAGCGAAGACGACCTTTGGAATTTCAAATAGGAGATTATGTCCTATTAAAAGTATCACCCTGGAAGGGGGTGATAAGATTCCAAAGAAGAGGAAAATTGAACCCACGTTTCATAGGACCTTATCGAATTAAGGATAAGGTGGGACCGGTAGCCTATCGTTTAGAACTACCACCTGAGTTAAGCGAAATCCATGATGTGTTCCACGTCTCAAATCTAAGGAAATGTATAATAGAAACCCAAACTATCATTCCATTAGATAATGTGAAAGTAAGTCCTCAACTCCATTTTACGGAAGAACCCATAGAGATTATGGCACGACAAGAAAGAAAAATGAGAAGAGGAAAGATTCCAATTGTACAAGTAAAATGGAATGCTAGATTGGGACCTGAAATTACTTTTGAAAGAGAAGACGTGATGAAAGCCAAATACCCCCACCTATTTGAACATCAGGTATTACAAATAAAAATTTCGGGGACGAAATTTCCTAAGGGGGGGAGAGTGTAACAACCGGAAAATTATGACGTCATAATTAGTAGGATCAGGCTAATTAATAATTAATAACTATAACAATTGGGCCACTTATGGGCCCAATAACTACCCGCATTGTAAATCCGGCCCGATAAACCTTTTCATGTGGGCCGAATGAAAAGTAGAGCCCGATTAATCATTGGGCCTAATAAATAACCCGCTAGAAATAAAGTGGGCCGAATATTTTAGAACCCGGATAAGGTTTGGGCCCGTAAACCAAAACCCGAAAATAAATCAAAGCCCAAACTCTTATTATATTAAAAGCCCATCAATTTAATTATGAACCAATCCTAACCTATCATTATATAACCTATACTAAAATTGTTCCAAAATTAAATAAATACTCCTTGATCCATTACCAAGGAAATCGGCCATGATCTTTCAAGATTCCTTTTTGGCTGCCAAATTACACTAGGATTCCACCTGTATCTTACCTACACACTCAAGCTTATGGAGAGGCCTCCACATAATAACCTATCTCTAGAGTTCATTATTATATGCATGTACCTTTGTGTCTATAAAACAAAACCATCGGACACTTTTGTTATTTTCAAAACCACCTTTCCTTGATTTATTATTTCACCTTACCATGCAGTATCCTTCCAAACCCAACCTTGAACAACAATCGGCTCTTAAACCTTTACTATGAACCCATCCTTTTCAACTCCATTATACTTGTTCTTTCTTTAAAACCCACTCGGCTCATATACCATCAAGCCCAATCCTACACATATTAGCCTCATAATATTATACAAGCTCAAGAAAACAATCGGGTATCAAGTAGCCGATTAATATTCTCATCTGAGTAAGTAAAGTCTAGAGTCCCTTAAGGTCGTGTGCCAAGCTGTAATGGCCAGCTTTTAGTTAAATCTTTACGCCTAAGCTGTAATGGCCAGCTATACGTATGATTATTTGTATATATATGTGATATAACTTGATTTATGTTGAAACAGGAAACCGTGGAAAATAGAACTCTTGCTTTGAACGAATCTATAGACTCGGAAGTGATAAACGTGAGTGCATGTACCCCTATGTTTAAATGATTTTGGGGTGAATGCATGTTAGTTTTTACGTGTGATTTGGTAAAATATTGGTTCATGATCATGAAAGAGTTAATAGAATCGGTCGAATAGAAATCACGTAGAATGGATCCATTCGGTATCAAAGGGATGTATTTTTCTAAACCAAGTAGAGGTTTGGAACCACACTAAGCATTTGTATGGTGCTCCATCGTTAAATATGTCCCACCTTAGAATGACCGAACCATATGAGAATTGTTGATATTGTTTATAAACGAGTCTAAATCTGGCATCACTCACTAGCTTTGTGGCTAACGTATTTTTAACATGCATTTCAGGTTGATTAGATTATGGGAACCCGAGCTCAAAACGTGCAAGTCCAAGTCTTAATAACTAGTCAAGAAAACCGGCTCTTGGGCCGGATATTAAATAAATGGGCTTCGGCCCACATGTGTAATAATTAGTAATGTTTGAAAATTATGTTTTAAAGTCTTAATGGGCTTCGGCCCAAGTAACAAGAATCCGGGAAAAACTTAAACGGGCTTGGCCCGGTTGGTATGTAATGGGCTCGGCCCAATGGTGGTTGTTATGGGCTCGGCCCATGTTAAATAAATAAAAGAATGTTTTGTGAAGTATAAAAGAATTATTAGAATAAATAAATTGGTAATTAATATACGTGTCACGATTACCAATCCGTAATGACTCGTTAATTTTCGGGTCGTTACACATACCCCCGCGATCAAGGTATGCACAAAGCTTCTTCATAACATGTGAGTAAATTGCTGACATCTGTATGTGTTACAAGGTTAAGATCATCGGTGATCAGGTCTGCATATATCTGGATGCAACAGAGAGACCAATGGATTCTCAACCAGGGTTAGGGCAAATACCAAATTTTTCGGTATGATCATTGCTTTAGGCTTTTGATTTTTGCCTTTAGCTTGAATTCTCTTTGAGAATTTTGGGTTTTGGCATTTCCTTATTGCTCTTTTAAGATGTCCTGACTGTGCCTAGGTCAGCATATATCTGGATGCAGCAGAAGGACAGCCAGGACATCCCAGATGTATCAACAATTTAAAGACCTGAAATCTCAGACTTTGGCAATCTATCAACGCAAGATTTAAGACCATAAAATCATACGCCAGTGATGTGTTCCCCACAAGCTACACAGTCCTTTATATTTAGCATTAATTTTGGACTGAGTTCGTTGTGCAACTTGCCTGCCAGTACATCGTATAATGGAGCTGCAATCGCACTTGATTTAATTTTCTTTTCGATTTTAAAGTGTGACAACTCAACAGCTGATGTACTATCATTTCTTCTTTTTCGCACCATGAAATCTCATTTTCTGAATTTTCTATTGTTTTTGTATTTTTCTGAGGATATATATCCCCCTAAATTTGTGCTTAAAATTGAAAATTTTAAAGAACAAATTTACAACCTAAAACTAAGAGAAATCTTTTTGTATTTTTCTAAGACCATTCTTGAATGAATGACCAAAACAATTTCAAAATTTTAACGAATCAGGTTTTGAACGTACCTCTCTAGCTGATTTTACCTCCATTATCTCCTTTAAAGGAAACATACTCATTGTTTAAGAAATTAACATAAATGTATAACAGAGAGATGTCACCTGTCATGTGCATGGAACAACCGTTGTCAACATACCAGTGGTCGTCGACAATCCTCCCTGGATGTCCCTGCACTAAGAAAAGAGATTAATTAAACATTGGTACCCAGGCCATCGCGGTCCTGGGCACTCCTGAAGTGTCAATGTAAGACACTTCTCTCAAGCACATGTCCTGTTTCTCATTTAGGACTGGTGTAGCTGCCGTCTTTGCTTTCCAGACTTGTTTAGGCTTAGCACACGGTTTTGCTACTTTCGTAGTAGCAGGTTTCGGTTTCTCAGGTTGCTTCGACTTCAGTGGTGGAACAACCTTCCGTTTGCTCTTGGCAGCATTCCAGTCTCCATCAGATGGTTTACCTTTGGGATTAACATTCTTCCTTGCCTTAGGTTTTTCAACCTTCATTGGCTTGGAGTAGTAGTTATCCCTAGGCATAACCTTCTGATGTGGTCGATAATAGGGCACATAAGGACGACTTGTGCAGTTTCGTGCAATATGACCGGGTCTTCCACACGTGTAGCATGTCTGCTTCTTTGCATAAGGAGCAGATCCCGGTCTGTTAGATCCCACTGATGAATGTGAGTGATGGGATCTGTTGGATGATTTGTTTGCAGGCTTCTTAAAGTTTCTGCTCTGCTTAGAACATCTTGAACACCCGTGTGAACAAGATTGTGCTTGTGATGATGATTGTCCTTGAGCTTTCTGTTTAACTTCAGTAACCTGTTCAGAAGAGTTAGCACAGGTAGTTTTTCTATGTGGTGGCACATATTTATCAGTCGTGCCATTAACAGATAGCTCAGAAACAGCCTTTTGTACGTATGGTACAGCATTAGCAGATAATTTTGATGTTTTCGAACAAACATCAGCAGTTTCAGAGCAAACAATATCATCCCCCTCAACCTTAACCTCTACCTTAACTTCATCTGCACATGAGGTAGAAACATTAGTAATATTCACACATTTAAGATCAGGGACTATTGGCTTTACCACACCTGTGCCAACAGTATTGGATGAGGGATCCTGACATTCTTGTTTAGTCTCGACTGGCCTTGAGCACACAGATTCTTCAGATTCTGGCTCAGTCGAGGGTGTGACATTTGATTCAGCCGAACCACTTGATTCAGAAACATGTGGTGACTCTGCTGAATCCCCCGTTGACTCAGCTGCTCTAGAGGACTTACAGCTGGATTCACTCGATTCAACTGATACTGATTTCTCAGATTCGGTTGTTTCGGGTGATTCACATTTGGAGTCACTTTCAGAAGTTAATGGGGCAACTGGTTCAACGGTCTGTGGTGCCCTGTACTCTTCATAAATCTTTTTGAATGTTTTCATGAAATCAAACTCAAGGGGCACACTTGAGTCTGATTGGACGGTCGGTTCAGGTTTTAAAACAGTTTCCCTCAACATTTGATTTGATTCAGCTGTGTCATTGGGATCTGGGACTTCATCTCTTTTCACATCAAAAACTCTGTCAATTTCTTTGTTTTTCTCAAAATTTAATGTCTCAGTCTGTTTTGAAGCATCTTGAGACTTGACAAAAGTTTTTGATGGGGCCTGCTCATGCTTATGTTGTTTGTTCTTGGGTTTAGAGATTCGGACAGGGACTGATTTAGGTTTGGAGATCTCAACTTGATCCCTCGATGGTCGACTGGTTGTCTCTTCTATTAGAGGACCGTATCTTTTAACAGGCAGAGCCAACAATTCTTCATCCGACATGGGAATTGAGGAATAGTTTTCATTGAAAGGTGGAGGAATTTCCACAAATCCAATTCCCTTATTCCTCACATCCTTTGGTCTTAACCTTAACTGGGTATTGATCATTTTTTCAACTTTGGGACTAGAGCAATCGAACTTTTTAAAATGAAAATCGGCATTTTCAAATTTAGATTTTAAGTCGATCAATTCCGCGGTTAAAGTATCAGACAGTCGTTTAAAGTGTAAATATCGACACTTGTGATCACTCACCTCCTGATGCAAGCGCTTGATATCGAGTTTTTGTTGTTCGACCATTTCTTTATAAGAATTAAATTTCTTTTTAATGTCCCAAGTGGCCATTTTCTCGTATTCAAGCTGCTTGAATGCAGAGAGAGTTTCTTCTCTAAAACCCTTAATTTTTAACCTGCATCGTTCAGTACAACATGATTCAGCTAAAATTTCAGCGTGTACCTCAGATGCGGATGGCACGTGATCATCCGGTTGTGCCATGAAAGCTTGAACAGCGTGAGCGGCAGGAGCAGCAGATGTGACAGGAGCAGCAGGTGTGACAGGAGCAGCAGGTGTGACAGAAGCAGTGAGAGCGGGTGAGCAGTCAGATTTTGAATTTGAAGATGAAGTGTCAGAGGCAGATGAGCATGTTGTACCAGAGGTGTTGCTTTGAGTCGTCAGCTTTGCACGCTCAGCATGTTCTTTGACGAGTAAGATTAACTCATCCGACGTCATTTTGGACCAACTTGTTTCTGTGATAATCCAATTGACATACTTAAACCAGCTGCATGTTGGCTCATCTGGAATTCTTTTCAAAGCGTCGAGAAGACTTTTGTTGACCCATCGATTTGACACTATGATTTCAGCAATTTTTATGTCTGACTGTAGTTCGGTAAATCTGCCAATAATTGCTTCCACGGTTTCACCAGGAGTGTAACTGAAACCTTCAAGTCTCTGCTCAAACACCTCACTTTGAAAAGACATTATTAATTCTCTAGACCGTGATCCCCCAAAAATCTAGACGTTCACACAAATTTTAGACGAGCACCGGGCGTCCAACCGTAGTCAATAGTCAGGAAAATATTCAGTAGTGTTGATCCCCCCAAATTAAACTTGTACACTTCAAATAATACTACACCAAGTATTATTATTATTATTATTATTATTATTATTATTATTATTATTATTATAATTATTATTATTATTATGATAGTGACAACTCAATTCCACTTAAACAATCTCCAAGGCCACAAACTATCAAACCCCTTCTCTCTAATCTCGAAAAGAACAAAACTCTGTTTTTTTTTTTTTTTTTTTTTTTTTTAATTTACTTTTTCAACCTCTCCCTTTTGTCTTGTCCTACAACTCCTCCTCTCTTATGTCACTTTCTTTAAAAAAATAACACACTTCACACCACTTGTTTCTATGCACTTTCTCTTTCACCTAACTCTCTTTTTCAATTAACTCAATACCATATCATCAAACGCTCAAGACTCTCTCTCTCTCTAAGTTATTTCTCTGCAACTTTCTTCAAGCTCTCTCTCTCTCTCTTCTCACTTAAACATAACAAAACCTTCAAATAAAATCCAGATCATATAATTGTTCAAATCAACTCACAGTCAAACGAAGACATCATGGTGACGGGTTGGGTCTGGTTTTCGGGTTGATTTCTCTGGTTTTGGGTTGAGTTTTAACAGTGTTGGGTTGGAGCTGGGATCGGGTGTGGGGGTTGTGTTTGATGAAAAGTGAAGATGATGGTGGTCAGTTAGGTGCAGGTGGTCTCCGGTGAAGTGATGGTAGTCGGGTGGACTTCGGTGGCAGGGGTGATACAACAGCCGGGTTCTGGTCCGGTCCGGAGGGTGGTGTTTTCCGGTGATAAACTTCCGAGGTGGGTGTGTCCGAGCTAGTGGCGGGTGTCCGAGTTGGTGGCGGGTGTCCGAGTGGAGTGTCCGAGTTCGAGTGTCCGAGGTGTGGCTTGTGTTTGAGGTGGTTGGTTGTGTTCGAGGTGGACTGCTGTGTCCGAGCTCTCTGCTGTGTCCGAGAAGCAAAGGTGTGTCCGAGTTACGAGCTGGGGTCTGTGTCCGAGTGACGTGGCGTGTGTCCGAGTGACGTGGCGGGTGTCCGAGTGGTGGCTGTGTCCGAGGTGGATTGGAGTGTCCGACCGTTGTTCTTGAGGTGATTTTCGATTGTAGATTGGTTTTCCGGTTGAAGCTGCTGTTTCCGAGGAGAACTCCGAGAAGTTGTGAAGAAGCTTTTTTTTTTTTTTTTTTTTTTTTTTTGTGTGTGTGTGTGTGTGTGTGACAACTGTCTTATAATTTATGGAAAATCTTTAAAAAAAAAAAATTATGATTTGGTCAAATTTCTTAATAAAACTGCCCGATTTTCCTCTAAACAGATTAGAAATTTCAAAAAGAAAGTCAAACTACAGAAATAAACTCCAATATTTTAGCAAACATTTTGTGGAACACCCAAAACAGATCAAACAACCTCTTCTTTTCTTGATCTTCGTGTTCTTAAAAATTTTTTAATAAAATCAAATCTGCCAACAAAAACTAAAACACCAAAACTGATTAATAAAATAAAATTATTGAAAGAGATAAAAAATAAACCTGTAAAACCGAATAAACGTAGCAGCAAATCGTCTTCTTTTGATCTTCGAATGATACCAAACCGAGCCTTCGAAAGACTTCTTAGGCTCTGATACCAATTGTAAGTCCAAGATCTTCTCTACCGGGTATCAAACAAACAATCGAGTGCGGAAAACAAGATTGAATGGTGAAGAACAAGAAAGAGACTTTGAATAGAATGATTTTATTATCTAGTGCACACGTCTTCTTTGAGACGTCTGGTACACCTAATGCTAGCCGAACACAAGATGAACAAAAGAACAAAAGACTAGCCAACCCAAAACAACTAGGTAACCCCCTATTTATATGAATATAGGGCGGTCATATTACATGGATCTCTTGGGCCGAAAATCTAACTAACACAATAATACTAATAAGCCCAAGTCAAACGCAAACCTCTAATAACATGGCCCAACAATATCCCCCTAGGTTTGTGTTGACTTGTGATTACTTTAGCGCTTCTTGCTGCTTTTGCTGCGCTTCTTTGATTCTTTCTTCTTTGCTTCCATTGCCCTCTTCCATTCTTCTGGTGATTTACCGACATAGGGTCCAAATAATTCTGTCTCCACCCTTCCTCTCTTGTCAGAGGCCAATCCCAGTCTATCCACTTGCGCCACCGCACTAGTGAATGATTTGGCACAAACTTCATAAGTAGGATCACATTGAATCTGATGCCTAGCCAAAACTTGAACATCTTCAGAATGCAAACTCATTAAATCTCTAGCATCAGAAATCCTGAACTCATCCGTATCACACACAATTACAGCAGATGAAGAGGTAGGATCATATACCCAAAATCTCATGTCCTTTAAGCAACCTCTGTCCATTGGCTTGGACAAGGGAATAGTCTTCAATTTCTCAGTTGGTGGCCACTGTACAGTCTTAAAAGGCTTTCCATCAGCACCTCGTACGCCTTTATATTCCACCACTATCGAGCTAGCAATCTTCATATCTCTGAAATTTACCTTAGCCTGCTCCTGAATCCTCTTATGAAACGTGAGACCTATCTTATTCCTTGGATTCCTTGTTTGGTTGATAAAAGGAGATCTAGCAAGTTCAGCCAAGTCAATCTTCGTCCAAGAATTGAAAGCTGAAGTAGAAGCATAATACTCAACAGCTCCATTCTTTCTGTGAACCACGAATACTCCTTTATCATCATTATACCTCCAACACTCTATCCCAGTTCGATTACCATACGTATCATATCTATCACTGGTAATCGTCACATATCGCTCAGGATGCTCTTCCATTGGATCAATAGACAGTTCAGCTAAATTCTTGAGAACATATGCACTTCCAGGTCGACGATCTCTAACTCTGGGAACTTGATCTTCAAAATACTTCTTCATATGTTCTTCATGCTCTTTCTCTGATCTCTCACGTTCAGCTGGAGTCAACACCTTGTCAACAAAAGAAGATGTCTCAGAGAATTCCTTTCCAAACTTGTTCTCAAGTTTCTGAGTCAAGTTAAGCAATCTTGCTGACACATCTCCCAATCCCGTCTCTAATTCAGCAATTTTCTTTTCCTTCTCAGTAACTGTCTCCATCAAACTCTGCACCTGAGCTGTCAACCAAACATTTTCAGTCTCCAGTTTCAGCACTTTAGACTGTAATCTGTGAACGTCCACTTCTGCAAACAAATCTTCATCACTTTCAACCTCTTCTTGACTTTTCTCTCTTTCCTCAGTTGTCAGAAATTCCACATCCACCTTCTTTCCCTGTTCTTTGTCTGCAAGAAACGCCAATTGAGCTTTCTGAAAAGCTTCTTCATCAAACAAAACCTTTCCAGTGCCAGATGCACCTGAAGATCCAGTTTCCTCACTAAGTCTCCCAGTGATAGGTGCCTTGCTCATGAACTGAGAGAAAGCCTCTGTTGCAATCACTGGTGAGATAGTAGAACTAATAGAATGAGTAAATGATAGTGTAATTGAATCACAAGTTTCAACAATGTAAGAATAAGTAAATGATAGTGTATAAAATGTTTGAACAAGTTTCACCCCAAAATGTAAAACAGAAAAAGGGGCTATGTAAACTCACCTTAGGTGCATAATGAGTTCGTGCGTTTTATTGAGCGTGCAAACACTTAGTAATAATGCCTTGGAAAACTCGGAACTAGCTAGAGGAGATAATGATGGATGAAAACTTTAGTATATGGGAGATGGGATAATAATGTTTTTTTTTTTATTAAATGGTATAAAGAGTTGAATGGTAGGCTATAGTATTTATAGTGTATAATTTGGAGTTGTAATTAGGGACTACTTTGACTAGGTTAGAATTTAGGAACAACTTTGACTTGACTAGAAGACCATATTTACTAACACTTTGACTTGACTAGGAGACCATATTTACTAACACTTTGACTTGACTTGACTAGGAGACTACGTTTGACTTTTCAGGTTTGACTAAGGGACCATGAAAGGGTTTAAGTTTAATTGGTTTTAAATAACATCACAAAACACCAAATGGTGTAGTGGTTTGTGTGGTGTGGTTAAGGTTTAGCCCACCAGGGACTCGGGTTCGAATCCTGGCACCGACAAACATTTTGTTAACATTTTTAAATCAGAATTTTTAATACAATCCAATTTAATATTGATTATAAGTCATTATTTAAACAAAAAAAATTTAACAAAATGGATGGTAAAGATACTGTAAACATGAATCGGATGAATAAACGAGGGAGTTCTCTATATATATATAAAGAAAATTTGTGTGATGTTACAGTTAGAACGTTTGACAAGTGATTTATATAGGGTAACTCAACCACAGGGGAATCACTAAGATAATATATTACTAGGTTTGGAAAGGAAGCACCTGACATTCCAAACTTGGATGTCACAACGGCAGTACAAGCATTCAAGATGGGACTACAAAGAGATTCATCATTCTACTAAGAATTGGTGATGAATCCTTGTAGAAACTTGGATGAAGTCAGGAATAGGGTTCTAAGATTCATCCGACTTGAGGATGACAAGAAGATACAAGAGAGGATAGAATCATCCTCAAGATATAACCATTCTACTCAAAAATCCACTCCCACATACGAACTGTTGGTGGTGAAAATCCTCAGGATGATTTTACCTCACATCCCCGGTGTATCATCCTCAGGATGCTGAAGGGATCAACTGACTTCAGGATGTAACAATATTTTAACATGTGCGTATCCTGAGAATGGACTAACTAATGACCTTTTTTATATGTGATTGCAGGTACAACTAAGTTATAATATGGATACATAAGTACTTTCCAACATCTATATTATAACACTCTGTCAAAGGAGTCAAAGATTGAAGAGTAACTCATTTAAACCAAAGGCTAATATCGAAGATGGAGTCAAAGTTGTAACCGATACTCATTAAATATCAACGAGGAATAAGGAAATCATTGTAATCTTATATTCAGTTGAAACTCACCCAATGTTCACCTGAAAACATTGAAGGTACTTAACCACATAGCGGATCTTACGGGATACTTTATTTACTTCCTTGTATTATATAAATGGGAATGATGGACGAGTATAGGACACATTGCTATCACTAGAGCTATACACACACACTCAACTACTCAGAATACTCACAAATCATTGTAATCTTAGATCACTCGTCCACCCATTCATCCAAAGTTGTAATTCTTTTTACCACATTAATATTAACAAACAAGGCAGGGGCCTAGTCTCCTCTCAAGGTTTTATGCCGGCGATCTATCATTGATCAACGGCTTTCTTCGTACATCGAGTTTCGTTTCTTTGTTGCTTTTTTCTTACAATTGTCTATCTTAGCTTAATTCACATTTCTGCCTGACAGTTACATCCTCAGGATATAACTGTCCATCCTCAATTTTCTCATCACCATCCCGAGCATAGTTGTCAATTCAGAGTTTATTTATATTAACAAATCACCATCCTGAGAATAACACTTAGTTTTTATTAAACTAGCACTCTACCTCACTATAACTAATTTAGAAAACAAGATTATTTTTAGTAGATAATTTTTGACCAAAACAATTTGGTGCCCACCGTGGGGCAAGTGGTGCTATTTCTAAAACAACTCACTTTACAGAATTTTGACAACTATGTCTTCCTCACAAAAATCTGTTTCCTCATCCATGCCATCCACAACCTCTGCCAAGAATATGACACTGCCACCTCCACCTGTATTTCCAAGAAGTTCAACTTCTCAAATCCCACCTAGACCGTCAATGGGAGCATCTGGATCTACTCCACCTATTTTTGTGTCAAATGATGAACTCCTCTATATATTTGCATTAATGAAGGATCAGATACAACAACAACAACAAGACACAAACTAGATGCTGATAAGAGAGATACAATCTCTCAAGTCATCCTCAAGAAGGCCAACTGAAGACATGGGGACACCATTGCAGCCCAGGGTGTTGGATTTTAATTTTGGTATATCTGGGGGCGTGCATCAAGGAGATTTTATTCCCATGAGCACTGGATTCTCTGCTCCTGAAATGACCACTACACCCAGGATGACAACTACTAGGGATCCAGGATATACACCTGGACCATCCCAAGGATACAACAATAACGGTAACAATTTAATTTCAAGTACTTTTACTGCTAATGATGTTGCTTCTTTGAAGGATACAGGTATAAGTCCACAATTAGCAAGGGAGCTACAGAAAATTAAAGATATGGTATCGAGTGTACCAGGGATAGTGCAGCCTATCCCAGAAGTATGCTCAACATGTCATAGGGTGTCTCGGTTAGCACCTCCCATATGTGACGCAGAGATCCCAAAGAGGATTCAAACTCCAAGCATGAAGCTTTATGATTGATCTACAGATCCTGAGGAGCATGCGGCTCAGTACAGGGAAACGATGGAAATAATTCCAATCCCTGTCAATCTTAAGGAAGCATGCTTCTGCAAGGGATTCGGTTCAACTCTCACTGGCCCAGCCTTGAAATGGCTCCTAAGTGTTCCTCCCTATTCAATTACTTCTTTTGCACATATAATTAATATGTTTAACAATCATTTTTCTTGTGGTTGAACGTTTGAACGTTTGACAAGTGATTTATACAGGGTAACTCAACCACAGGGGAATCATTAAGATAATATATTACTAGGTTTGGAAAGGAAGCACCTGACATTCCGAACTTGGATGTCACAACGACAGTACAAGCATTCAAGATGGGACTGCAAAGAGATTCATCATTCTACTAAGAATTGGTGATGAATCCTTGTAGAAACTTGGATGAAGTCAGGAACAGGGTTCTAAGATTCATCCAACTTGAGGATGACAAGAAGATACAAGAGAGAATAGAATCATCCTCAAGATATAACCATTCTAATAAAAAATCCACTCCCACATACGAACTGTTGGTGGTGAAAATCCTCAGGATGATTTTACCTCACATCCCCGGTGTAGCGTCCTCAGGATGCTGAAGGGATCAACTGACTTCAGGATGTAACAATATTTTAACATGTGCGTATCCTGAGAATGGACTAACGAATTACCTTTTTTTTATGTGATTTGCAGGTACAACTAAGTTATAATATGGATACATAAGTACTTTCCAACATCTATATTATAACACTTAGTCAAAGAAGTCAAAGATTGAAGAGTAACTCATTTAAACCAAAGGCTAATATAGAAGATGGAGTCAAAGTTGTAACCGATACTCATTAAATATCAACGAGGAATAAGGAAATACCTGGTACGACGACTATATTCAGTTGAAACTCACCCAACGTTTACCTGAAAACATTGAAGGAACTTAACCACATAGCGGATCTTACGGGATACTTTATTTACTTCCTTGTATTATATAAATGGGAATGATGGACGAGTATAGGACACATTGCTATCACTAGAGCTATACACACACACACTCAGCTACTCAGAATACTCACAAATCATTGTAATCTTAGATCATTCGTCCACGCATTCATCCAAAGTTGTAATTCTTTTTACCACATTAATATTTACAAACAAGGCAAGGGCCTAGTCTCCTCCCGAGGTTTTATGCATGCGATCTATCATTGATCAAGGGCTTTCCTCGTACATCGAGTGTCGTTTCTTTGTAGCATTTTTCTTACAATCGTCTATCTTAGCTTAATTCACATTTCTGCCTGACAGTTACATCCTCAGGATATAACTGTCCATCCTCATATTTCTCATAACCATCTTGAGCATAGTTGTCAATTCAGAGTTTATTTATATTAACAAATGTAACACCCCAACCGATGGCGGAATCATCGAGGTGTCACGTAGTGACGATTGTTCAAAAGCACATGGTACTAAAATGTAAATATATTATTGAATAATTTAAAGTGTCTTACATGGATGAAATGGGAAAAATACAAAAGTATGAACGAAACATGAAATTTGAAATAACTAATAAAAGCAAGCACTAAAATCCAATGCTATGTAACTAAGATCAAACTGCACCTGAAACATGTACAAAATAGGTTTTGTCAACATAAGAAATGTTGGTGAGCATTCCTAGTTTTAATATATATAGTAAGTTGGAAAATGATATACAATTCAAGTGCAAATCTACAATGCATTTATGTAAACTATGTATCATACAAATGAGCGAAATCAGCCCTGTGACTGTATAATGTACTAAATGAACGGCGGTGTACTTATCCAATAAATGGATAAAAACTTAACAATGACCACGGATTCTCCGATGAAAAAGGGGGAGAATCAACCTAGGCGGGTTGTCAATCCAATAGCGTTATCCAATGTTAAGGTCGGCTTGTACATGGTTAATGATTTCACTAAGTACAAATGTATTCTACATGTAATGTCTAAGCATAAAGCACGTTTGTAAGCAAATGCACATAGTACTAGAATTGTATTGTAAAAATGTGAACTTGTATTTGTAATTTGCATAAGTGTACATGTAACACCCCAAAAGTGAATAAAAGCAAAAAGAGGATAGGAAATACTCACATTCGCCAAATGACTAGATGACTAAGCGAGCGTGAAAATGCGAGCAATCCAAATATTCAACAACGAAACTAGTCCAATTTAGAAGAAAAGAAACCGAATAGGAAAAAATATCAAGCTTCCATTTCGCCAATTACAAGTGCTTATAATCAAAGCTTCAAATGTGGAAGTAATATACTCTAGAAGAAAGGTATGAGGGAGAGTTTAATCGAATTGAAACAATTGATTTAGAGGTGCAAAGTGTAATGGGTCATAGGTTGGTTTTTATACTAGTTTTGGATTCAATTAGCCATTAAAATTGGTCAACACCATAAAGTAAGGTTTTATGATGAATTGAATATTTGACTAGGACTTTGACTGTTTGACTAAGACTTTTGACTAGGACTTTGACTGGAACTTTGACTGTTTGACTGTCTTAGCGGACCGTGAGGACTAAAAAAAATAATTTTTCTAATTTAATCAATTTTAAGTTATAGACTTGTTTCCTTCTGTTTCTAAGTTGTTTTAGGACCAAAAATTAAGGGCTTTGAGTATCAAGGTCTGAAACATACGTGCTCGGGTGTAGATGTGAGTATAAAACGTGCATACTTTTACTTATAAAAATTATAAGTTTTATTAAATTCTGAATTTTGGTCCTATTAAAATACGAGGGTTAAAAATGAAAATTTTGAAATAGTTGAGGAACCAATTATGCACATTTATGAAAAGTGAAGGGTGCAGGTTGTCACAGTCTCCCCTAATTTAGAAAATTTCGTCCCGAAATTACTTTCAAATGAAGGTTTCCATGAAACAAAATGCATTTGTAAAAAGGCAAGTAGATTTTTAGAAATGCATCAGCTATGATTTGATAAAGTTTGAAGTAGTTGTTTAATACCCAAAATAAGAGTTTGAAGATCCTTAAAGTTTGACCCAAGGTTAGAGAATTAAGAGTTTATAATGAGCAAGGTTTGGGAAAAGTATGTAACTGGTGAGGGCAGGGCAGTGTTATAGTAGCTTCCCTTACTTTAGAGAAGTTTCTGACCGAACTTTATTAAGGACGTGCAACAGGATTTCGACTAACAGAGAGTGTAAGAGTATACAAAGTTTGTGTTTTCTGTGTGGATGGTCTAGAGAAACACTCTAGGAAGTTGAATTGAAGCTTGTGTAAGAATATTCTTATCAAAAATGCTAGCTATTAGTCAACGATCTAATAAAGAGATAGTAATGGGTAGGTTCTTAGTCAGACTCCTAGTCCGCTCCCGCAGTATCGCTCGTGCTTATATATAGGGTGTACCGCAGCTAACCCACCACACTACTGATACTTTGGACTCGTACTGATTGTCTACCATTAGCCTAAGTAGAATCACACACCACCCCCATGTACCTGTAAATCCATGATTGCGTTCCGGACCGTAATCATCGATTTACCTTACACTAGGGTGCTATGCTTTTCTATAACACTAACATAAGTAATACAAGAAACAATGCGTGCAACCAAAATGTGTTAAGTAGTAGATACTGCTCAAGTATAAGATGCGGTTAGAGGTTCTTCCCCTTTCAGGTTCACCCTTTAACCGTAATGAGATTAATGTGTAAGTATAAGACATGATTAGGGGTTCTTCACCTTTCGGGTTCACCCTTAACCGGTAAATTTTTGTTCACATCATTGGGCTCTAAACAACCATATTGATAAACTCTGAGGATTACACTGTTCCCCTTGGGTTAGAAGAATACTCTGAACCGAGTCGTACATGGGAACTGGCTTAGATCTCATACGAGCTATCAATTAGTATGTTCGTTGGTCATGATGATGAACAAAATAATGTAAAGTATAACGGGGTTTTGCTCACAACAAAAAAAAAAATATGCATACCAAATATGCGTTCATGTAAGTATATAAGTATAGCATAAAATTTCGATTGAAAGAATAGCATAACGTAAATAGAGTAAATCGCACAATTTGCACAAAATGAAAGTAAACGAGTTAAATTAATGCTGAAAACTAGTGTTGTAAGAATAACTACTAATAACTAGTGCGAGAATAGTTGCGAATAACGCGTGAAAATAACTACCAACAAAAGAATAATATAAATTAATAAGATAATGTACGAACGTAACTATAAATAGAATGGTGTAAAAAAATAATGAAATTTACTGTAAATGAAAGTGCGCAGAACAGACGTATAGTCTACTGGTATGAGGATAACTTTTTGGAAACCGAATAATGTTTTAAGTTCAAAACAGGTTCACTTGAAAAGATTTCGTAGGTACACATTTTCATGTGTTTACGAGAAGTCGAGTTTGAAAAGTGTTATAAGGTATATTATTAGTTGCAAATTCCTCCCAAAAACATATATTGGATACGTTATATGAAAACATGCAGATTTACATTTGATTTGTAAAATATGCAATGCAAGTTTATAAAATGCAAGATGAAACCATTTCATGAATTGTGTGTAAATCTAATGTGTTTCGAAAGACCAAGAGTTAAATGATGTGAAGGTTGTGAATGATCCCAGATGCCTTGACGAATTTTGGAAAATAAAATTTTCTGTATTTAAACATTTCTTTAACTTGTGGGTTGAAAAGTCGGAAATTTTTAATTGTTATGAAATATTGAGAAAATCAAAGTGTTACCCGTTAAGACTTGGTAAACTTGAAACCTTTTAAATTTTCAAACTTTTAAGAAAGTTATACATTGAAAGATCATTTATTTGCAGGATCATTAACGCATCTCTTTAGGCTCATAGCGGGCTATTTGTTTCAAGGCACAAGGTGTATGAAAAGTGTGTTCTAATTTGGAGAATAGGCTTTGTGAAAAGCCTTATAGAATAAGTTGTCAAATTAATCGTTTTAGAGAGTAGTGTACTAGTGCGTATCGTGTAGGTAGCCATTTATGTATGAGTTTAGTCTGACTAAGAAGTTCTAACTAATGGTAGTTGGTTATGGCTTAGGAGATTGGGTGCAACAATATTAGTATTAGGTATATGAGGATATACTGTGACTTCGATCAAGTAAGTTTGTAAACATGAAGGTATAAAACAGGTTGAAATAGTAAGCTTGGAAAAACCATGTTCATTTTTAATTGTATGATGACACAACATTCCTAAAATCAGGATGTGATCAAAGTTAAACACAGAGTTTAAAACTCAAGTCGTGGGTAAAAATGTTTTAACGCAAAATGAGTAATACCTTATAGTGTAAAAATCATGAGCCTAAGTGAAATAGTGTAAGCTTTAATGCGATAATATATCGAACAAAAGTTTTAGTAATGATGATAAGGGATTCAAAAGCGAATGATCAATGAATAATGGCATATGAAACATCAAGTGATTAAATGGAATCTTCAAATGATAAACAAACATAAATATCAATGATATAAAACATTGGAATTGTTTCTATAGGAAACTTTGACCAACTCAAGTATTTGAAATTTCCTAGTGACTTGTGGGGGCGTACTTTAGCCTATAAGTGAATGCTCATCCCAACAGTTCCCAGGTAGGTATACGGGTCCCACGTCTAATTATGATTTATACGAAATACCAGGCCTAGACAGAAAACTCAGGATACAGGCGCTCACCCTTCCAGATTGCATGTGCCCCATCAATAGTGAATTCCAAAACTTTAGCGAGATGCAAAAATAGATCCTTGAGATTTGGATTTCACTCCTAACTCAAAGATGTATACAAAATTGAAAACGATTGTGGAATGAAACCAATCACTAAGTTAAGGATATCACTCCCAGCTTAGTGGTTAAGTTCCTTTTTGAAAGAAATACTCTTTGAGGTGTGGATGTCACTCCTATCTCAAAGATATATTCCTAAGATAAATAACATATAGATGATTAAAACTAATCACCAACTTATGGATACCACTCCTAACTTGGTGATATCGTTTCGTTTGTGAAATACGAGTGTCTTCTTCTCCAAGCAAAATATCGAAAGAATAACGTGAAAGAACTATAGCGAAAATATCTTGAAAGAAAATATAAGAATAAAGAGAAATATACACGAGAGGACTCGTTAATGTAAGCTTAGTTATAGACTAGGCTAAAAGGCATTCTAATAACCTAATTCCCTATAACCATGGCTCTGATACCAATCTGTAACACCCCAACCGATGGCGGAATCATCGAGGTGTCACGTAGTGACGATTGTTCAAAAGCACATGGTACTAAAATGTAAATATATTATTGAATAATTTAAAGTGTCTTACATGGATGAAATGGGAAAAATACAAAAGTATGAACGAAACATGAAATTTGAAATAACTAATAAAAGCAAGCACTAAAATCCAATGCTATGTAACTAAGATCAAACTGCACCTGAAACATGTACAAAATAGGTTTTGTCAACATAAGAAATGTTGGTGAGCATTCCTAGTTTTAATATATATAGTAAGTTGGAAAATGATATACAATTCAAGTGCAAATCTACAATGCATTTATGTAAACTATGTATCATACAAATGAGCGAAATCAGCCCTGTGACTGTATAATGTACTAAATGAACGGCGGTGTACTTATCCAATAAATGGATAAAAACTTAACAATGACCACGGATTCTCCGATGAAAAAGGGGGAGAATCAACCTAGGCGGGTTGTCAATCCAATAGCGTTATCCAATGTTAAGGTCGGCTTGTACATGGTTAATGATTTCACTAAGTACAAATGTATTCTACATGTAATGTCTAAGCATAAAGCACGTTTGTAAGCAAATGCACATAGTACTAGAATTGTATTGTAAAAATGTGAACTTGTATTTGTAATTTGCATAAGTGTACATGTAACACCCCAAAAGTGAATAAAAGCAAAAAGAAGATAGGAAATACTCACATTCGCCAAATGACTAGATGACTAAGCGAGCGTGAAAATGCGAGCAATCCAAATATTCAACAACGAAACTAGTCCAATTTAGAAGAAAAGAAACCGAATAGGAAAAAATATCAAGCTTCCATTTCGCCAATTACAAGAGCTTATAATCAAAGCTTCAAATGTGGAAGTAATATACTCTAGAAGAAAGGTATGAGGGAGAGTTTAATCGAATTGAAACAATTGATTTAGAGGTGCAAAGTGTAATGGGTCATAGGTTGGTTTTTATACTAGTTTTGGATTCAATTAGCCATTAAAATTGGTCAACACCATAAAGTAAGGTTTTATGATGAATTGAATATTTGACTGGAACTTTGACTGTTTGACTGTCTTAGCGGACCGCGAGGACTAAAAAAATAATTTTTCTAATTTAATCAATTTTAAGTTATAGACTTGTTTCCTTATGTTTCTAAGTTGTTTTAGGACCAAAAATTAAGGGCTTTGAGTATCAAGGTCTGAAACATACGTGCTCGGGTGTAGATGTGAGTATTAAACGTGCATACTTTTACTTATAAAAATTATAAGTTTTATTAAATTCTGAATTTTGGTCCTATTAAAATATGAGGGTTAAAAATGAAAATTTTGAAATAGTTGAGGAACCAATTATGCACATTTATGAAAAGTGAAGGGTGCAGGTTGTCACAGTCTCCCCTAATTTAGAAAATTTCGTCCCGAAATTACTTTCAAATGAAGGTTTCCATGAAACAAAAAGCATTTGTAAAAAGGCCAGTAGATTTTTAGAAATGCATCAGCTATGATTTGATAAAGTTTGAAGTAGTTGTTTAATACCCAAAATAAGAGTTTGAAGATCCTTAAAGTTTGACCCAAGGTTAGAGAATTAAGAGTTTATAATGAGCAAGGTTTGGGAAAAGTATGTAACTGGTGTGGGCAGGGCAGTGTTATAGTAGCTTCCCTTACTATAGAGAAGTTTCTGACCGAACTTTATTAAGGACGTGCAACAGGATTTCGACTAACAGAGAGTGTAAGAGTATACAAAGTTTGTGTTTTCTGTGTGGATGGTCTAGAGAAACACTCTAGGAAGTCGAATTGAAGCTTGTGTAAGAATATTCTTATAAAAAATGCTAGCTATTAGTCAACGATCTAATAAAGAGATAGTAATGGGTAGGTTCTTAGTCAGACTCCTAGTCCGCTCCCGCAGTATCGCTCGTGCTTATATATAGGGTGTACCGCAGCTAACCCACCACACTACTGATACTTTGGACTCGTACTGATTGTCTACCATTAGCCTAAGTAGAATCACACACCACCCCCATGTACCTGTAAATCCATGATTGCGTTCCGGACCGTAATCATCGATTTACCTTACACTAGGGTGCTATGCTTTTCTATAACACTAGCATAAGTAATACAAGAAACAATGCGTGCAACCAAAATGTGTTAAGTAGTAGATACTGCTCAAGTATAAGATGCGGTTAGAGGTTCTTCCCCTTTCAGGTACACCCTTTAACCGTAACGAGATTAATGTGTAAGTATAAGACATGATTAGGGGTTCTTCACCTTTCGGGTTCACCCTTAACCGGTAAATTTTTGTTCACATCATTGGGCTCTAAACAACCATATTGATAAACTCTGAGGATTACACTGTTCCCCTTGGGTTAGAAGAATACTCTGAACCGAGTCGTACATGGGAACTGGCTTAGATCTCATACGAGCTATCAATTAGTATGTTCGTTGGTCATGATGATGAACAAAATAATGTAAAGTATAACGGGGTTTTGCTCACAACAAAAAAAAAAAAATATGCATACCAAATATGCGTTCATGTAAGTATATAAGTATAGCATAAAATTTCGATTGAAAGAATAGCATAACGTAAATAGAGTAAATCGCACAATTTGCACAAAATGAAAGTAAACGAGTTAAATTAATGCTCAAAACTAGTGTTGTAAGAATAACTACTAATAACTAGTGCGAGAATAGTTGCGAATAACGCGTGAAAATAACTACCAACAAAAGAATAATATAAATTAATAAGATAATGTACGAACGTAACTATAAATAGAATGGTGTAAAAAAATAATAAAATTTACTGTAAATGAAAGTGCGCAGAACAGACGTATAGTCTACTGGTATGAGGATAACTTTTTGGAAACCGAATAATGTTTTAAGTTCAAAACAGGTTCACTTGAAAAGATTTCGTAGGTACACATTTTCATGTGTTTACGAGAAGTCGAGTTTGAAAAGTGTTATAAGGTATATTATTAGTTGCAAATTCCTCCCGAAAACATATATTGGATACGTTATATGAAAACATGCAGATTTACATTTGATTTGTAAAATATGCAATGCAAGTTTATAAAATGCAAGATGAAACCATTTCATGAATTGTGTGTAAATCTAATGTGTTTCGAAAGACCAAGAGTTAAATGATGTGAAGGTTGTGAATGATCCCAGAT
Source organism: Ambrosia trifida (assembly GCA_028751855.1). Classification (NCBI taxonomy): domain Eukaryota; kingdom Viridiplantae; phylum Streptophyta; class Magnoliopsida; order Asterales; family Asteraceae; genus Ambrosia; species Ambrosia trifida. Next base: position 159,308,532 of record CM054123.1, on the reverse strand, counting down.
GCCTTGACGAATTTTGGAAAATAAAATTTTCTGTATTTAAACATTTCTTTAACTTGTGGGTTGAAAAGTCGGAAATTTTTAATTGTTATGAAATATTCAGAAAATCAAAGGGTTACCCGTTAAGACTTGGTAAACTTGAAACCTTTTAAATTTTCAAACTTTTAAGAAATTTATACATTGAAAGATCATTTATTTGCAGGATCGTTAACGCATCTCTTTAGGCTCATAGCGGGCTATTTGTTTCAAGGCACAAGGTGTATGAAAAGTGTGTTCTAATTTGGAGAATAGGCTTTGTGAAAAGCCTTATAGAATAAGTTGTCAAATTAATCGTTTTAGAGAGTAGTGTACTAGTGCGTATCGTGTAGGTAGCCATTTATGTATGAGTTTAGTCTGACTAAGAAGTTCTAACTAATGGTAGTTGGTTATGGCTTAGGAGATTGGGTGCAACAATATTAGTATTAGGTATATGAGGATATACTGTGACTTCGATCAAGTAAGTTTGTAAACATGAAGGTATAAAACAGGTTGAAATAGTAAGCTTGGAAAAACCATGTTCATTTTTAATTGTATGATGACACAACATTCCTAAAATCAGGATGTGATCAAAGTTAAACACAGAGTTTATAACTCAAGTCGTGGGTAAAAATGTTTTAACGCAAAATGAGTAATACCTTATAGTGTAAAAATCATGAGCCTAAGTGAAATAGTGTAAGCTTTAATGCGATAATATATCGAACAAAAGTTTTAGTAATGATGATAAGGGATTCAAAAGCGAATGATCAATGAATAATGGCATATGAAACATCAAGTGATTAAATGGAATCTTCAAATGATAAACAAACATAAATATCAATGATATAAAACATTGGAATTGTTTCTATAGGAAACTTTGACCAACTCAAGTATTTGAAATTTCCTAGTGACTTGTGGGGGCGTACTTTAGCCTATAAGTGAATGCTCATCCCAACAGTTCCCAGGTAGGTATACGGGTCCCACGTCTAATTATGATTTATACGAAATACCAGGCCTAGACAGAAAACTCAGGATACAGGCGCTCACCCTTCCAGATTGCATGTGCCCCATCAATAGTGAATTCCAAAACTTTAGCGAGATGCAAAAATAGATCCTTGAGATTTGGATTTCACTCCTAACTCAAAGATGTATACAAAATTGAAAACGATTGTGGAATGAAACCAATCACTAAGTTAAGGATATCACTCCCAGCTTAGTGGTTAAGTTCCTTTTTGAAAGAAATACTCTTTGAGGTGTGGATGTCACTCCTATCTCAAAGATATATTCCTAAGATAAATAACATATAGATGATTAAAACTAATCACCAACTTATGGATACCACTCCTAACTTGGTGATATCGTTTCGTTTGTGAAATACGAGTGTCTTCTTCTCCAAGCAAAATATCGAAAGAATAACGTGAAAGAACTATAGCGAAAATATCTTGAAAGAAAATATAAGAATAAAGAGAAATATACACGAGAGGACTCGTTAATGTAAGCTTAGTTATAGACTAGGCTAAAAGGCATTCTAATAACCTAATTCCCTATAACCATGGCTCTGATACCAATCTGTAACACCCCAACCGATGGCGGAATCATCGAGGTGTCACGTAGTGACGATTGTTCAAAAGCACATGGTACTAAAATGTAAATATATTATTGAATAATTTAAAGTGTCTTACATGGATGAAATGGGAAAAATACAAAAGTATGAACGAAACATGAAATTTGAAATAACTAATAAAAGCAAGCACTAAAATCCAATGCTATGTAACTAAGATCAAACTACACCTGAAACATGTACAAAATAGGTTTTGTCAACATAAGAAATGTTGGTGAGCATTCCTAGTTTTAATATATATAGTAAGTTGGAAAATGATATACAATTCAAGTGCAAATCTACAATGCATTTATGTAAACTATGTATCATACAAATGAGCGAAATCAGCCCTGTGACTGTATAATGTACTAAATGAACGGCGGTGTACTTATCCAATAAATGGATAAAAACTTAACAATGACCACGGATTCTCCGATGAAAAAGGGGGAGAATCAACCTAGGCGGGTTGTCAATCCAATAGCGTTATCCAATGTTAAGGTCGGCTTGTACATGGTTAATGATTTCACTAAGTACAAATGTATTCTACATGTAATGTCTAAGCATAAAGCACGTTTGTAAGCAAATGCACATAGTACTAGAATTGTATTGTAAAAATGTGAACTTGTATTTGTAATTTGCATAAGTGTACATGTAACACCCCAAAAGTGAATAAAAGCAAAAAGAGGATAGAAAATACTCACATTCGCCAAATGACTAGATGACTAAGCGAGCGTGAAAATGCGAGCAATCAAAATATTCAACAACGAAACTAGTCCAATTTAGAAGAAAAGAAACCGAATAGGAAAAAATATCAAGCTTCCATTTCGCCAATTACAAGAGCTTATAATCAAAGCTTCAAATGTGGAAGTAATATACTCTAGAAGAAAGGTATGAGGGAGAGTTTAATCGAATTGAAACAATTGATTTAAAGGTGCAAAGTGTAATGGGTCATAGGTTGGTTTTTATACTAGTTTTGGATTCAATTAGCCATTAAAATTGGTCAACACCATAAAGTAAGGTTTTATGATGAATTGAATATTTGACTAGGACTTTGACTGTTTGACTAAGACTTTTGACTAGGACTTTGACTGGAACTTTGACTGTTTGACTGTCTTAGCGGACCGCGAGGGCTAAAAAAAATAATTTTTCTAATTTAATCAATTTTAAGTTATAGACTTGTTTCCTTCTGTTTCTAAGTTGTTTTAGGACCAAAAATTAAGGGCTTTGAGTATCAAGGTCTGAAACATACGTGCTCGGGTGTAGATGTGAGTATAAAACGTGCATACTTTTACTTATAAAAATTATAAGTTTTATTAAATTCTGAATTTTGGTCCTATTAAAATAGGAGGGTTAAAAATGAAAATTTTGAAATAGTTGAGGAACCAATTATGCACATTTATGAAAAGTGAAGGATCTGTAACACCCCAACCGATGGCGGAATCATCGAGGTGTCACGTAGTGACGATTGTTCAAAAGCACATGGTACTAAAATGTAAATATATTATTGAATAATTTAAATTGTCTTACATGGATGAAATGGAAAAAAATACAAAAGTCTGAATGAAACATGAAATTTGAAATAACTTATTAAAAGCAAGCACTAAAGTCCAATGCTATAGTACTAAGATCAAACTGCACCTGAAACATGTACAAAATAAGTTTTGTCAACATATGAAATGTTGGTGAGCATTCCTAGTTTTAATACATATAGTAAGTTGGAAAAATGTTATACAATTCAAGTGCAAGCTACAGTGCATTTATGTAAACTATGTATCATACAAATGAGCGAAATCAATCTTATGACTGTATAAATGTACTAAAATGAACGGCGGTGTACTTATCCAATAAATGAATAATAACTTAACAATGACCATGGATTCTCCGATGAAAAAGGGGGAGAATCACCTAGGTGGGTTGTCAATCCAATAGCGTTATCCAATGTTAAGGTCGACTTGTACATGGTTAATGATTTCACTAAGTACAAATGTATTCTACATGTAATGTACAACCAGAGATTCCAGTGTGGAAGTGGTCTCTGATACCAATCTGTAACACCCCAACCGATGGCGGAATCATCGAGGTGCCACGTAGTGACGATTGTTCAAAAGCTCATGGTACTAAAATGTAAATATTTGATTATTCAATATTGTTTTACAACATGTGAAATTCAATACAATACAACAAAATAAAGATAATTGATTAATTTAATCTAAGTCCAAGGTCCTATGTGAAGCGTCAAGCAGCTTATCCTGAAACATGCACGAAAATAATTTTGTCAACATATGATGTTGGTGAGTACTACTTAGTTTTGTACGTATAGTATAAGTTTTGAAAAGTAGTACAATTCATGTGTCTAGCATCACCAAGGCATTATGTAAACACGCAAGTAACTAATCAAGACAAAGATCACATGTAAAGTTGTACAATGAATTTGATAATGAGCACCATAACACCAAGTTATGTCTGTATGTAAAGAGCACCATAACATAAGTTATGTCTGTATGTAAAGAGCACCATAACACAAAGTTATGTCTGTATGTAAAGAGCACCATAACACATACACCATAACACAAAGTTATGTCTGTATGTAAAGAGCACCATAACACAAAGTTATGTCTGTATGTATGATTCTGTATGTAAGCTACATTCATGTTCAAGCATAAGCACAAAGATAATTAAGACACGTATATGAATTGTAAATGAATAAGAATGTATGTGTAAATGAATATGAAAGTTTTGAATAGTTGTGCATGAATCACCCCAAAAATTTTAAAAGCGAAAAAGGGGATAAGTAATACTCACCTTAGCAAGGTGGTAAGTCTTGGGTAATTGAATAAGTATAATCCAACGTTGCCAAGTATCACCCTATGTATAATGTAACAAATAAGTCTAAGTCTATTTGGTCTATAAGTATTTTCTAGGGCTTCGAATTGGGGATAAACGTTTATTTGATTAATAAACAAATTGTTTATTAAATATAAGAAATTTAATAAATAAATAAATAAAAGTCTCTTCGTAAAATTTTGAGTTGAATATAGTCACAACATAAGGTCTTGAGTATGAAAATAATTTTTATAAAATTATTTTCTTGAAAATAGAATATTTAATCTAATTATTTCAAATTGTCAAAATATGACTTTAATATCTAAAAATATTAAAGTCAAAGAATTTCTGAATTAAAAATTGTATTTCTGTTCCAAATGGATAGAAATAATTTATGTAAAATTTTGGTACAAAAATATTGAAAAATGAATTTATTATGAATTATTTATGATTAAAACTAACAAAAATTGATTAAAAATATTAAACAAACGGTTTTTCAGAAATAAAAATTATTTCTGAAATTTATATTGTTATACAAGTCTAGGATAATTTTTGTGGAAGTTTGTAAAATCGTTTAGATATTTTTATTAAATTTTACGATTATAAATGAATAAACTTGTAATATTTATTATATATAATAAATAAATAATTTTTGAAAAACTAAAAATTGGGTGATGAACTTTTCAATCACAATAACATATATTAATTTTTGTAGAATTTATAAGGAAGTTTTAGTATTTTAAAATGAATTTAAAAAAAATACAAAGGAAATATATAAGCTTAAATGATGTAAGGAAAAAAAATAATGGTGGATCCTACTGGGAATCGAACCACTAACCTGTGTAATAGCAACAGCATGCCCAGACCAGCTGGTCTGGGTCTTTGTTTGTTGATTAATTTGAATTCGCGTTTTATTTATATAACGCCATAAAACAATCATCTTCCCCAATTCAAATGACTAAGAACCCTAGTTTTCTTACGAGGGTTAAAAATGAAAATTTTGAAATAGTTGAGGAACCAATTATGCACATTTATGAAAAGTGAAGGGTGCAGGTTGTCACAGTCTCCCCTACTTTAGAAAATTTCGTCCCGAAATTACTTTCAAATGAAGGTTTCCATGAAACAAAAAGCATTTGTAAAAAGGCAAGTAGATTTTTAGAAATGCATCAGCTATGATAATGAAAATTTTGAAATAGTTGAGGAACCAATTATTCACATTTATGAAAAGTGAAGGGTGCAGGTTGTCACAACAAATCACCATCCTAAGAATAACACTTAGTTTTTATCAAATTAGCACTCTACCTCACTTTAACTAATTTGGAAAACAAGATTATTTTTAGTAGATAATTTTTGACCAAAACAATTTGGCGCCCACCGTGGGGCAAGTGGTGCTATTTCTAAAACAACTCACTTTACAGAATTTTGACAACTATGTCTTCCTCACAAAAATCTGTTTCCTCATCCATTCCATCCACAACCTCTGCCAAGAATACGACACTGCCACCTCCACCTGTATTTCCAAGAATTTCTAATTCTTAAATCCCACCTAGACCGTCAATGGGAGCATCTGGATCTACTCCACCTATTTTTGTGTCAAATGATGAACTCCTCTCTATGTTTGCATTAATGAAGGATCAGATACAACAATAACAACAAGACACAAACTGGATGCTGATAAGAGAGATACAATCTCTCAAGTTATCCTTAAGAAGGCCAACTGAAGACATGGGGACACCACTGCAGCCCAGGGTGTTAGATTTTAATTTTGGTATCTCTAGGGGCGTGCATCAAGGAGATTTTATTCCCATGAGAACTGGATTCTCTACTCCTGAAATGACCACTACACCCAGGATGACAACTACTAGGGATCCAGGATATACACTGTTTTGGTCAAAAATTATCTAATAAAAATAACTTTGTATTCCAAATTAGTTTATGTGAGGTAGAGTGCTAAATGTATAGAAATATGTTTGTAAATCAATAATATTCTTAAGATGATGTATCAGGATGTTTAATAAGCAAAAATATGACAACTACGATCGGGATAACTTAGGTTAGTTTCGGGATAGTTAGTTATATCCTCAGGATGTACAGTTATATTCTCAGGATGGAACTGTTGGAAATAGATAAATAAAGCAAATAACGAGAAGAACAACACACGATCTACGAGGAAAGCCCTTGATCAGTTGTAGATCGCCGACATAAAACCTCGGGAGGAGTCTAGACCCCTGCCTTGTTTGTTAATATTAGAATGGTAAAAAGATACAACTTTGGATGAGTATATGGACGAGTGTTCTATGATTACAATGATTGTGTGAGTGTTTGTGATCAGCTAAGTGTAACTATAGTGTAAGCAATGTGTATGTAAGTGTCCTATACACGTCCAATACCCCCATTTATATAATACATGAAGATAACCAAAGGATCCCGTGAGATCCGCTTAGCAGCTAAGGTTCTTCAATGTCGTGTAACAGCTGCTCCAGGAGAACGTTAGAGTTCTTCAACAGAATGTAGTCGTTGGTTAACGGTTTCTCCTTAGTTAGTCAATGATCCAACTGTTTCCTTGTTTATCGCCGATATTAAATGAATATCGGTTATAGTTTTGACTATATTTTCCATCTTGACCACGATTTGTACTCCTATCCTTAACTTCTTCAATTGAGGGTAATAATATAGACGTTGTCAAGCATGTAAATCCATATTATAACGTAATTGTACCTGCAGTCATACACGCGAAAATCAAGTCGCTAGTTCATCTTCAGGATGTGCACATGCTAAAATACTGTTACTTCCTGAAGTTAGTCAAGTCCTCCAGCATCCTGGGGATGGCATATTAGGGATGTGGGGTAAAATCATCCTGAGGATTTTCACCCACAACAATTGTCCCCAAAAATATGTTACTGTTATCTTAATGGTAAAAATATTTTTCTCAATTGATGGGCTCATCTTTCCAAGTTTCGAGATCTAACGGCTATTTTTCAGGCTTACTTTTCGTGATATCCGTTATGCCTCATCATATCCTGCTGCCTATATCTAGGCTTTGCCTCCCTCCTTTATAATCAACTAGGATTATTTGAAAAGGTAACTGTTTTTTCTTCTTTCTCGTCTTCTTTTTCTTATTCCTGCAAAAAGAAGTCTTTTAATTTAGTTTTTTAGAATGAGTAAGAAATTAACAAGGGCTCTTGGAAGCGTTGAGATCCCTAACGATTTCACAGCCCAAAACTTGATCAAAGATCCTGATCAAGAAATCTGTACTTTTTATGATAAAGATATTCAAGCCCTTAAGAAATCAGGGGCTTTTCCTGATTCTGCCGTTTTTAGGCCCTTTGACCTAAATGCAAAGTCTGACTTTGCCTCTTCTGTTTGGGTTTGCTTTTTCTTTTTACCGTTCCAGCTTGGCCTTAAATACCCATTCCCATATTTCATCAAAGAATTCTTTGATGCGATAGGGATGGCTTTCGCCCAGGCCATGCCTGAGATCTGGAGGATCTTAATAGTTTGTGATAAGATCATTCAGACTCATGGCATTAATGTTCAAGTTGGTGACCTGCCGTACATATATAAGTTAAGGAGACATGGGTCAAACCGTTATGTTCTTCAACTTATTGACAAAGAACCTCCTCTACTAGATAATGTTGTGAGATCTGATAGGCCCTGGAAATCAAAATTCTTTTTTGTAAGGAGGGATTCCGTTCCTTATGGGGATGAAATTCCTATGTCCTGGTTAAGAAGCAGTAAATATGTTAGATATAAATAGGATAGTCACATCCTAAGGATGTTTGTAATATTCTAAATCATCTTCATTTCGCAGGTGCTTGTTTTGCAAAACTTGTTCCTACTTTGGATGACGCTTTCATCAGACGTAAGGCAATACTAGAGCTACCTGCTTCAGCAAGGACTTTTGGAATAGAAGAAAGTTTTTCTACAAGTCGTGCCACTGAAATGTCTGGTAAGTCATATCCTGAGTATATGTTTATCCTCGGTTTTTATATTAACCTATATACGTTTTTCTTGATTTCAGCAACGAAGCCTGATTACTTTGATCTTAACGAGATTGACAGTAAAGATATCAAGTCTTCAAAGATAACTTCTCCATCCAGCTCCAGGATGACAAGTCCTCCCCCTACCCCTAAGACTAGAGCTACACCTTCTTCTAAGAAGAGGAAGGCTGTCAGCACTTCGACTCAAGAAACTTCTCCCTTTGATGGCCTCAGTTGTGATGCCATTTTGGGCAAAGTCTCTCAGTTTGTTATTCGGGTACGTTACATATGGTTATTATTAGCATGTAATAGGGTTTGAGTACTTACCTGACTCCTTTCCTACAGGGGCATGAATACGTGATGAAGTCCCTGGATGATATGAACAAAGAGTTTGCTGATACTAAGGCCAAGCTTAAAGGCGTGAAGAAATCTGCTCTTGACAAGAGCAAACAGCTTGAGAAGAAACTAGGCAAGGTGGAGACTGAGTTAAAGGTTGTGAAGTCTGCTCAGGCCAAAAGCATGAGGGATCACGAAAAGGAGATGGAAGAGTATAAACAGGGCTTGATGAAGTCTGCCACCATTTCCGCCTTTCAAGCTAGGGTGAGAATGGCACTGCAGGCTAGGGATCCCAATTTCAAGATGGAAGACTGGGATGTGGAGGCTTGGCAGGAGAAGATGCTCAGTCTGGGTGGAAAGGATGTGGCATCTGAGTCCGTCCCTATTGCTGATCCTCAGGATGCTGTCAAGGAGGCTGAGGTAACAGATGCTGGTGTGGCCAAGGAGTTTTAGGTTGATGAACCGGTGGGCAATGAAGGATGAGATGACTAGGCCAGAGCCCACTTTTTATGATATTTGTTTGGTTTGTGAACAGTTAAACAATTTTTTTTATGTCTGTATGAACAATGAAAGTTTTTGGGGTGGAGGGATCTTGATTTTCAAGACGAAGCCCCAAATTCTTTTTTCATCCCTGACTTTGAAATGCTGACCCCTGGTGGATAGGTCCTGGTTTAGGATGCAGCCAGGGGTTGGTATTATCTTTTCATGAATAATATATCGATAACCTTTGACATTTTGGTGTTCTTTATCTTCTTTGTCGTTCTTCAAACATTAGCAGACACTTAGTGATATAAAAGAATAAAAAATAATACCTGACCTTGTCATATTCTTCATAAGTCATCCTCATCGTCAGGATGGTCCTCATTATCCTGAGGATGTCCCCAATCTCTTTTTCATCCTTGGGATGGTCTTACATCTTGAGGATGTCCCCAGTGTAATATCTTCAGCATAGACTCCAAGTCTATAATCCTTAGGAAGAATTGAATCTTAATAATATCCTGTAAAGGAAGACTTTGTTATTATCCTGGCGACAAGGCCTTTGGTTTAACTGGGACCAAAACCCTTTTGAAATAATCTTGGTGACAAGACCAATATGTAACATCTTGAAAATAACTGGCGACAAGGCCTTTAGTAATAACTGGCGACAAGGCTCTTAGGAATAACTGGCGACAGGGCCCTTAGGAATAACTGGCGACAAGGCCCGAAGAGACGTTGAAAAACGTCTAACCATTTGAGACATTGAAAAATGTCTAAACCTTAAGAGCTCCATTGTATATCTCGAAGATAATGAAATTGTCAGCCACTTTTACATGGACTGGTCCCACCATCCCGAGAATATACATGGGCATCGTGCGTTCCAAGCGAGGGTTGCTAACCCAATGTGAAAGGTGAAAACGTTTAAACCTTAGGAAGGTGTCGGACACCTTAACGGAGGAGAGGGTAGCCAGCCCCCTAGTCTTCTAAGCTTTCCATCTTCAGGATGGTACTGCAAAATTCTCAGGATGGACTATTTCTAGACCATGTTTAGTTAAAATATAATCGATCGAAATAAATCAAGGATAAGTACTTACATATGGAGATGATTCATCTCTATCAGCCTTCATCTTCATCCCATCTGTGATTCGGGTCATGGTTTCTCATATGCATCCTTAAGCATGGTAGTATTTCAAGTGTATAGAATTCCAAGCTCTTGGTAGAATCTCTCCTTCCATTGTTGACAACCAATATGCTCCTTTCCCTGCTTCAGAATCAATTAAGTATGGACCTTCCCACTTGGGAGCCAGCTTACCATCACTTGGTTTTGTTGTATTTGGGAAGGCTTTTCTCAATACCAAGTCTCTTACTTGAAATCTTCTTATCCTGATGTTTTTGTTGTATGCTTTAGCAATCCTTTGTTGATATGTTGCCATCCTTAATTTAGCAGCATCCCTGAGTTCATCCACAATTTCCAAGTTTTGTAGTAATGCTTTAGAATTAGTAGTTGCATCCTGAAGATGCTTCCTTGCTGTAGGCATGACCATCTCTGTTGGAAGCATTGCTTCTGTTCCAAAGACCAAAGAGAAAGGTGTCTGACTAGTTGCATTCTTTGAAGTAATCCTATCAGCCCAAAGTACAAATAGAAGTTCTTCTGCCCCATTTTCCTTTCTTTTCCCCATGCTTCTTCTTCAAGTTGTTGACAATGATCTTGTTTGAGGATTCTGCTTGTCCATTAGCTTGAGGATGGACTAGTGTTGAAGTTACCATCTTGATCCCCCAACTCTCACAAAAGTCAGTTGTTCTTTTTCTAATGAATTGAGAACCGTTGTCACAAATGATTTCCGATGGTACTCCAAATCGTGTCAGGATGTTTCTTTTGATGAATGAGACCACCTCTTTATCTCTAACTTGGACAAATGCTTCAGCTTCAATCCATTTCGAGAAGTAATCTGTCATCACTAGCATGAATACTTTTCCTCCGGGAGCTCTGGGTAGCTTTCCTACTATGTCCATTCCCCATTTCATGAAGGGCCATGGTGAAACAATAGAATGTAATGGTTCAGCAGGCTGGTGAAGTATGTTGCTATGTCTTTGGCATGCATTACACTTTTGTGAATACAACATGGCATCCTTCTTCATAGTAGGCCAATAGTATCCTGTCCTCAGAGTCTTCGAGTAGAGAGATCTTCCTCCTGTATGATTTCCACAATCTCCATCGTTGATGTCTTTGAGTACTTCGTTTGCTTCATCCTTGTTGAGACATCTCAAATATGGACCTGCAAGAGACTTTCTATACAAAATATTGTCTATAATTGTAAATTTAGATACGTTTATCCTTAAAGCCTTTGGATTTTCTTCATCAGGAATGACGTCTTCTTGTAAATATTTGATTATAGGAGTCATCCATGATGAGTCGTCTTGTTTCTGAGTGGCCAAAATAGTGATATCCTCAGGATGTGCCTGGCCATCCTCAGGATGCTACTCTTCAATCGCATGTTTCTAGATGTGAATGATAGGAATCTTGGATCCTTTTGGTAAATTAAAGGAGGATCCCAGATTTGCTAGGGCGTTAGTTTCAGCATTTTCTTCCCTAGGTACCTGTGTTAGTGAAAATTCTACAAAAGAAGTAGCTAATTTTTTAACGATTTCAAGATAAATGGCTAACTTTTGTCCTTTTACAGCATATAATCCATTGAAATGGTTAGTAATCAACAAAGAATCAACAAAGACTTCAATTTTAACAATATGTAAATCTCTAGCAAGTTGTAAACCAGCAATGAGAGCTTCATATTCAGCTTCATTATTGGTTGTTTGAAATGCACATCTAATGGCATGGGGTATATTGTTCCCTTGTGGCGATTTTAGTAGATTCCCAGACCTGTGCCTCTTGCATTCGAAGCACCATCAGTGTATAGAGTCTATTTTCCTAAATTTTCATTTAGTTGTTGAACTTCAGACTCTACTTCACTCAGGATGTCACTACTGAAATCAGCCACAAAGTCTGCTAGGGCCTGTGACTTGATTGCATTTCTAGGCTTATACTCTAAGTCAATAGCACTTAATTTAACTGACCATTTTGCCATTCTTCCAGACATTTCAGGTTTTCTTAATACATTTTTAATGGGATAGTTAGTTTGAACATATATTTTATGTGTTTCAAAATAAGGCCTTAACTTAGTAGAAGCCATTGCTAAAGCCAAAATGAGTTTTTCGAGATGTGAATACCTTGTTTCAGCATCTATGAGGGTTTTACCTACATAATAGACAAGATGTTGTTGCCCTTCAAAGTCCTTTACCAATACGACACTTATTGCATTCCCAGAAACTACAAGATATAGCTTGAGAGGTTCTCCATCCTCAGGCTTCATCAACAATGGAGCTGCTGCAAGATAATCTTTGAGCTTCTTTAATGCTTCTTCATGTCTCTGTCCCCAGTCAAACTTGTTATTCCTTTTCAGGATGTCATAGAATTCTTTACATTTCTCTGAGGATTTCCAGATGAATCTATTTAGGGCTGCTATCCTGCCAGTCAGCCTTTGCACATCCTTAATATTTCTTCGGGATTTGAGATCAAGGATGGCTTTTATTTGTTCAGGGCTGGCTTCTATCCCTCTTTTTGTTACCAAATATCCAAGAAACTTCCTAGCTCCAACCCCAAAATGGCACTTTGCTGGGTTTAACTTCATGTTGTAAGCGTCCAGGATGTCAAAAGCTCCTTTGAGATCCCGAAGATGATCTTCTGCTTTCTTGGATTTTACTACCTTGTCATCAATGTAGACTTCCATCGTGTCCCCAATCTTTTCTTTGAATATCATGTTCACTAGCCTCTGATAAGTGGCACCTGTATTTTTTAATTCAAATGGCATGGCTATATAACAATATATACTGACGGTGTCATGAATGCTGTGTCCTCCTGATCATCTGGTTCCATTTGTATTTGTTGGAATCCTGAGGATGCATCCATGAATGTCAGCATCTCGTGGCCTACTGTAGCATCCACCATTGAATCTATGTGTGGTAGTGGGAATGGATCTTTAGGACAGGTCTTGTTAAGGTCTGTGTAGTCCACACATACTCTCCATTTCCCATTTTTCTTTTGGACTACCACAACATTCGCCAGCCATCTTGGGAATTTTACTTCCCTTATCATCTTAGACTTCAGCAGCCTGTCTACTTCTTCTTGGATGATGACATTTCTTTCTGGAGCAAACTTCCTTCTTTTTTGCTGAATGGGCTTGAAACTCTTATCAATCCCAAGTTTGTGAGTGATGACATCCTTTGATATGACGGTCATATCTTCATGTTTCCAAGCAAAAGTAGACATCCTACATTTAAGAAAAGATATTAGTGATTGTTCAATATCATGTGGGATATTCTTACCGATTTGCACAGTGATATCCTTGTAGTTGTCGTCATGGTAGATGGCTTTTACATCCCGATCAGGATGTGCTTTAACATTTTGAGGATGGCACTGTGCATTCTGCTGTAATTGCTATGCTTGTCCGGATGAGGCCTTCATTGATGTCGTGTAGCAATCCTTGGCTTCTTGTTGATCGCTGTTGACCTTCACAACTCCCCAAGGTGTGGGTAGTTTCATACATTGGTGATATGTTGAAGGCACGACCTTCATATCATGTATCCAGGGTCTCCCCAGGATGACATTTTAGCAACATAGGGAATCTATCACAAAAAATCTCTAGATAGAGTTCATCCCTTCTACATATATTGGTAGTTTGATGTCACCCACTGTGCTCTTGGTTTCTCCACTGAAGCCCACCAAAATTGATGACCTGGAAACTATCTCCGATTCCAGGATGTTCATCCTCTTGAGGGCCTCGAGCTGGATGATGTTTACTGAAATTCCTCCATCTACAAGAATCCTACGAACAAAGTGGTTAGCAATATATAAAGTAATAACCAATCCGTCATGATAAGGATCAAGGATGTTTTCTCTGTCTTCTTCCTCAAAACTTATCAATTTTGAGGTTCTCAGGATGGTCGTCTTTGTTGGTCTTTCTCCTTTTTCAGACTTTGTTTCCCTTGCATGTCTTTTAGTAGTTGAGTATGAGGTTCCACAAATGCCTGACCCTCCTGAAATGGAGTTGATAATGCCAGCATCCTTAGGTGGGGATGCTGCTCTTTCCGGGTTGTTAGTGCCATCCTGAGATCTTGATTTCTTCTTGCCTAGGAGATCCTTGAGGTGACCCTTGCTTAAGAGATATGCTATCTCCTTTCTTAGTGCAATGCAATCTTCAGTGATATGGCCAAAATCTTCGTGAAAGGCACACCATTTGGATTTGTCTTTCCATCCTTCCTTGTTGTCCTTCCTTGGCCATCTTGCTTTGTCCCCTAGATCCTTCATGGAATACATCAAACCTGTTACATCGACAGAAAAACAATATTTTGAAAATTTAGGGCAGTCGTCCTCATCCTCATCTTCATCCTCTACCACATTGACCTTCTTATTATCAGGCCTAGCATATCGTTTATGCTTATATGGCTCGTATGTGGGAGTGGATTTTCGATTGGGATGGTTATATTTTATGGATGATTCTATCCTCTCTTGTATCTTCTAATCATCTTCAAGTCAGATGAATCTCAGAGCTCGGTTCCTGACTTCATTCAAGTTCCTGCATGGATTCATCACAAATTCCTGATAGAATGGTGAATCTCTCTGCAGCCCCATCTTGAATGCCTGCACTGCTGTAGTCACATCCAGGTTCGGGATGTCAAGTGCTTCCTTTCCAAATCTGGTAATATATTCTCTTAGTGATTCCCCCTGTGGTTGAGTTAACATGTACAGATCACTTGTCAAACGTTCGAACGTTCGAATACAAGAAAACTGGTTATTAAACATGTTAATTAAATGTGCAAAAGAAGTAATAGAATAGGGTGGAACACTTAGGAGCCATTTCACGGCTGGATCGGTGAGAGTTGAACCAAATCCCTTGCATAAACATGCTTCTTTCAGATTGGTAGGGATTGGATTTATTTCCATCCTTTCCCTATATTGAGCCATATGCTCCTCAGGATCTGTAGATCCATCATAGAGCTTCATGCTTGGAGTTTGAAATCGTTTTCGAATCTCTGCATCACATATGGGAGGTGTAAATCTTGACACTCTATGGCATGCTGAGGATACTTCAGGGATGGGCTGTACTATCCCTGGAAAACTCGATACCATATCCTTGATCTTCTGAAGTTCCCTTGCTAGCTGAGAGCTTATTCCTGTATCCTGCAAAGAAGCAACCTCATTAGCAATAAAAGTACTAGAACTTAAGTTGTTACCGTTAGTGTTATATCCTTGGGATGGCATAGGTGCATATCCTGTATCTCTGGTGGTTGCCATCCTGGGAGCAGTAATCGTTTCTGGGGCAGAGAATCCAGTACTCATGGGGATAAAATCTCCTTGATGTACCCATCCAGAGAAGCTAGAATTAAAATCTAACGCCCTGGGCTGCAATGGTGTCCCCATGTCTTCACTTGGCCTTCTTGAGTATGATTTAAGAGCTTATATTTCAACTTTGGATGAGTATGTGGACGAGTGTTCTATGATTACAATGATTATGTGAGTGTTTGTGATCAGCTAAGTGTAACTATAGTGTAAGCAATGTGTATGCAAGTGTCCTATACTCGTCCAATACCCCCATTTATATAGTACATGAAGATAAATAAAGAATCCCGTGAGATCCGCTTATTAGTTAAGGTTCTTCAATGTCGTGTAACAGCTGCTCTAGGTGAACGTTAGAGTTCTTCAACAGAAAGTAGTCGTTGGTTAACGGTTTCTCCTTAGTTAGTCAATGATCCAGCTGTTTCCTTGTTTATCACCGATATTAAATGAATATCGGTTATAGTTTTGACTATATTTTCCATCTTGACCCCGAGTTGAACTCCTATCCTTGACTTCTTCAATTGAGGGTGATAATATAGACGTTATCAAGCATGTAAATCCATATTATAACTTAATTGTACCTGCAGTCATACATGGGAAAATCAAGTCGTTAGTTCATCTTCAGGATGTGTACATGCTGAAATACTGTTACATCCTGAAGTTAGTCAAGTCCTCCAGCATCCCGGGGATGGCATATTAGGGATGTGGGGTAAAATCATCCTGAGGATTTTCACCCACAAAATACACCTGTGTCATCCCAAGGATACAACAATAACGGTAACAATTTAAGTTCCAATACTTATAATGCTAATGAAGTTGCTTCTTTGCAAGATATAGGTATAAGTCCACAGCTAGCAAGGGAGCTACAGAAAATCAAGGATATGGTGTTAAGTGTACTAGGGATAGTACAACCTATTCCCAATGTATCCTCAGCATGTCATAGGGTGTCTCGATTTGCACCTCCTATATGTGATGCAGATATCTGGAAGCGATTTCAAACTCCTAGCATGAAGTTATATGATGGATCTACAGATCCTGAGGAGCATGTAGCTCAATATAGAGAAAGGATGGAGATAAATCCAATTCCTGCCAACCTCAAGGAAGCATGTCTATGCAAGGGATTTGGCTCAACTCTCACTGGTCCAGCCTTAAAATGGCTCCTAAGTGTTCCTCCATACTCAATTACTTCTTTTGCACACTTGATTAATATGTTTAATAATCAGTTTTCTTGCAGTCGAACATTCGAACGTTTGACAAGTGACCTATACAGGGTAACTCAACCACAGGGGGAATCACTAAGAGAATACATTACAAGGTTTGGAAAAGAAGCACTTGACATCCCGAACTTGGATGTCACGACGGCAGTACAAGCATTCAAGATGGGGTTGCAAAGAGATTCACCATTCTACCAAGAATTGGTGATGAATCCTTGTAGAAACTTGGATGAAGTCAGAAACAGGGCCCTAAGGTTTATCCGACTCGAGGATGACAAGAAAATTCAAGAGAAGAAAGAATCATCCTCAAGATATAACCATCCTAATAAAAAATCCACTCCCACATATGAGCCGAACAAGCATAAACCGTATGCTAGGCCTGACAATAAAAAGGTCAATGTGGTAGACGATGACGATGAGGATGAATGTCCTAAATTATCAGATTACTGTTTTTCTATGGATGTTATAGGATTAATGTATGCCATGAAGGACCTCAGGGATAAAGCAAGGTGGCCTAAGAAGGAAAACAAGGCAGGTTGGAAAGACAAATCGAAGTGGTGTGCCTTCCACGAGGATTTCAGTCACATCACTGAAGATTGTATTACCATAAGGAAAGAGATTGCATATCTTCTTAGCAAGGGTCATCTCAAGGATCTTCCGTGCAAGAAGAAATCAAGGGTTCAGGATGGCACCACCATCCCAGAAAGAGCAGCATCCCCACCTAAGGATGCTGGTATAATTAACTTTATTTCAGGAGGATCAAACATTTGTGGAACCTCATATTCAGCTACTAAAAGGCATGTGGGAGAAACAAAATCAAAAAAAGGAGAGAGGCCCACAAGAACTACTATCCTGACGACCTCTAAAGTGATCAGCTTTGAGGAAGAAGACAGAGAAAATATCCTTAACCCTCATCATGATGTTTTAGTTATAACTTTGTATATTGCTAATCACTTTGTTCGCAGGATCCTTGTAGATGGTGGAAGTTCAGTGAATATAATCCAACTAGAAGCTTTGAAAAGAATGAATATCCCAGAATCTGAAATAGTTTCTAGATCTTCAGTCCTAGTGGAGAAACTAAGAGTACAATAGGAGACATCAAGCTACCAGTGTATGTAGAAGGAGTGAATTCTATCCAGAGATTCTGTGTGATAGATTCCTTATCCTGCTATAATGTCATCTTGGGGAGACCCTGGATACATGACATGAAGGCAGTTCCTTCAACATATCACGAGTGTATAAAGTTACATTCACCCTGGGGAGTTGTAAAAGTCAATAGTGATCAACAAGAAGCCAAGGATTGTTATACTACATCGATGAAGGCTTCATCACGTCAAGCGTAGCAATTACAGAAGGATGCACAGTGCCATCCTCAGGATGTCAAAGCACATCCTGATTAGGATGTAAAGGCTGTCTGCCTTGACGATAATGACAAGGATATCATTGTGCTGATTGTTAAGAATATTCCTCATGACATTGAACAATCACTAATCTCATTTCTTAAATGCAGGATGTCCACCTTTGAATGGAAGCACGAAGATATGACTGGCATCTCTAAGGATATCATTACCCATAAACTTGGGATTGATAAGAGCTTCAAACCCATCCAGCAGAAACGAAGAAAGTTTGCTCCAGAAAGAAATATCATTATACAGGAAGAAGTGGACATGCTACTCAAGTACAACATGATAAAGGAAGTAAAATTCCTAAGATGGCTTGCGAATGTAGTGGTGGTTCAAAAGAAAAATGGGAAATGGAGAGTGTGTGTAGCCTATACAGACCCCAATAAAGCCTATCCTAAGGACCCATTTCCATTACCACATATAGATTCAATGGTGGATGCTACATCAGGCCACGAAATGCTGACATTCATGGATGCATCCTCGGGATTCCAACAAATTCAAATGGAACCAGAAGACCAAGAGGATACAACATTCATGACCCCATCAGGTATATATTGTTATATAGCTATGGCATTTGGATTAAAAAATACAGGTGCAACCTACCAGAGGCTAGTGAATATGATGTTCAAGGAAAAGATTGGGGACACAATGGAAGTATACATTGATGACATGGTGGTTAAATCCAAGAAGGCAGAGAACCATATGAAGTTAAATCCGTCAATGTGTCACTTTGGAGTTGGTGCTGAGAAGTTTCTTGGATATCTAGTTACTAAAAGAGGGATAGAAGCAAGTCCCGAACAAATAAAAGCCATCCTTGATCTCAAATCCCCAAAAAATATCAAGGATGTACAAAGGCTGACAGGCAGGATAGCAGCCTTAAACAAATTCATCTCAAAATCCTCAGAGAAGTGTAAATTCGTCTGGGGACAAAGACATGAGGGAGCATTGAAGAAGTTGAAGGAGTATCTTGCAGCAGCTCCACTCTTGATGAAACCTGAGAATTGAGAACCTCCAAAGCTATACCTAGCAGTTTCTGGGAATGCGATAGGTGCGGTTTTGGTAAGAGAATTTGAGGGGGAACAACATCCTGTCTACTATGTAAGTAAAACTCTACTAGATGCTGAAACCAGATACTCTCATCTTGAAAAACTTGTTTTAGCCTTAATAATGCATCTACTAAGTTAAGGCATTATTTTGAAACACATAGGATACACGTACAAACTAACTACCCCATTAAAAATGTACTTAGAAAACCAGAAATGCAGGAAGAATGGCTAAATAATCAGTGAAATTAAGTGCCTTTGATTTAGTGTATGAGCCTAGAAATGCAATCAAATCTCAGGCTCTAGAAGATTTTGTGGCTGATTTCAGTAGTGACATCCTAAGTTAAGTGGAATCTGAAGTTCAACAATTAAAAGAAAATTTAGAAAAATGGACTTTATATAATGATGGTGCTTCAAATGCAAAAGGAATAGGTTTAGGAATACTACTAAAATCGGCACCAGGGGACAAAATACCCAATGCTATTAGGTATGCATTTCAGACAACCAATAATGAGGCAGAATATTGAAGTATTTGATGATTCTTTGTTGATTGCTAATCATTTTAATGCATCTTATGCAGTAAAGGGTCAACACTTAGCTGTTTATCTCAAAAAAGTTAAAAATTTATCAACTTCTTTTGTAGAATTTTCACTAACACAGATACCTAGGGAAGAAAATGCTAAAGCTGATGCTTTAGCAAATCCGGGATCCTCCTTAAATTTACCTGAAGGATCTAAGATTCCCATCATCCACATCCTGAAACCAACAATTAAAGAGTGCATCCTGAGGATAATAAAGCACAACCTAAGGATATCACTATTTTAGCCAGTCAGATTCAAGACGATCCGTCTTGGATCACTCCTAAAGTAAAATATCTACAAGAAGATGTCATCCCAGAAGGAGAAAATGCAAAGGCTTTCAGGATGAAGGTATCAAAATTTATTATTATAGACAATATTTTGTACTAAAAATCTCTTGCAGGTCCATATTTGAGGTGTCTTAATAAAGAGGAAGCAAATGAAGTGCTTAAGGATATCCACGAAGGAGATTATGGAAATCACACAGGAGGAAGATCTCTTTACTCAAAGGTCTTAAGAACAGGATACTATTAGCCAACTATGAAGAAGGATGCCATGCAATATTCTCAAAAGTGTGATCCATGTCAAAGACATAGCCACATCCTTCATCAACCTGCTGAACCATTACACCCTATTATTTCACCTTGGCCCTTCATGAAATGGGGGATGGATATAGTAGGAAAGTTACCCGTAGCTCCTGGAGGGAAGGTGTTTATATTAGTAATGACTGATAGATCCCAGCAGTTATGTCAATATGGTCAAAAGATCCAAAACTATTTGAACAAGTTGGTGAGTCTTGTCCCAATAGAGTTGTACTACCTGGTAGATAGTCATCAGCAGTTTTGCCAGAACTTTGTAACTTTTTCTTTTGATCAATTTCTCTTTCAAAAGTAAGTAATCTCCCATGAAGTTTTGTAAGAGTGAGGGAGCTAAAGTCTGGTGAAGATCTTAAGACTATAGAGTATGTTTCCCATTTTTCAGGTAAAGACCTTAAAAATCTATGAAGCATAGATACAGTTGTGTAGGTCTGACCATTTAATTTTAGCTCAGATATTAATGAGGAGAATCTTTCAACTTGTTGTGTTAAAGTTTCTCCATTAATGTGAGCAAAAGTTTCATATTGTTGAGCCAGGATTTCTCTGGTGTTGGCAATCACCTCTTCAGTTCTTCCAAACTGTTCTTTGAGGTAGTCCCAAAGCTCTTTGGCACTATCATAATGTAATAGGCCAGAGTAGATTTCATTTGGCAGTGCCATTGCCAACATAGAGAAAGCTTTAGCATCAAGCTCAAGTTTTAGGAAATCATCATCTGTATAGTCTTTTGGGTCTTTTGGAATTTCTTCTTTAGTTTCAAGATTAATATTTACTGGTTTATGAGGACCATATATCACAGATTTCCAGCAACCTGTGTTGGTCTGTGATAAGGTATGTGCCATTCTCCTTTGCCAGATGTTATATTCATTTCTTACTAGCATAGCAGGTTTATTGGCAGAACCAGTATTATGAGGATCCATTTTAAAGAGTATTGATTTGTCAAATATCTCTTAAAGTGATGGATGTTGATAAAAGTGAGCTTATAATCCTTTATTGAATATCAATAAGAGCCTGTGTCTGATTCTCAATGTGTTAGATTGATATGTGATCAGATAAACCAGTGCTCTGATACCAATTGTTGGATCGGTATTGCTCTTTGTATGAACTTGCTAGTGAACACTTAGGTGTTTAGCAAGTTCTTAATCAGTGATAGCACAGCGGAATGATATGAGTTTAAAGCTACACTTATCAACAGGAGTTATTACTCCCCCTGGATGTTTGAGAAACTAATAAATGATAAGTATTTATTGAGAATCTAAGTATTGAATGAGAATGAAACATTTAGACGGATTCTCAATAAATATGAAATGGAAATAACAATAATATGCTTTGAAGGATTTCTGTATTAAAATCAATGTCTAAAACAGAGGGATGAACCCATCTATTTATAGACTTTACAAATACATGAACCTTGCTAAAAAGCAAGTTCAGAAACAAGTTGCAATCTTGGAACTTGTACATAAAGTAAAAGTAATACTAAACTAATAAACTACTGATACAAAAGGCGGTGGAAAAGATCTTCTCATAAGTACTGATGAATGACAAACTACTGATGAGTAGCTTGTCTTCAGTAGTTCTTCAGTAGAAATGTCTGGTTTGGACTTCAGAACTTCTGATGACTTTTCTTCTTCAGTACTTGTGTAATCTCTTCTTCAGCAGTTTGATCTTCCTTCTTCAGCAGTTCTATACTTAGAATATTTTGATAGAAGTGAATTAGACTAAGGTTTGCAAAAGTGGTTTCACCAATCCTTTTTGTCCTAACACTTTTTAAAATGGATCGAAGCTGAAGCATTTGTACAAGTCAGGGATAAGGAAGTGGTCTCATTCATCAAGAGAAACATCCTAACAAGATTTCGAGTACCAGCTGAAATTATATGCGACAACGGTTCTCAATTCATCAGCAAAAGGACGACTGACTTTTGTGAAAGCTGGGAAATCAGGATGATAAATTCAACACCAGTCCATCCTCAGGGTAATGGACAGGCAAAATCCTTAAATAAAATTGTTGTTAACAATTTGAAGAAGAAGCATGGGGAAAAGAAAGGGAAATGGGCAGAAGAAGTCCCATTTGTACTTTGGGCTGATAGAACTACTTCCAGGAATGCAACTGGTCAAACACCTTTCTCTTTGGTCTTTGGAACAAAAGCAATGTTAGCTACAGAGATGGTCATGCCCACAGCCAGGAAACATCTTCAGGATGCAACTACCAATCCAGAAGCATTATTGCAAGATTAAGAAGCAGTGGACGAACTCAGGGATGCTGCTAAGTTAAGGATGGTGGCATATCAACAAAGGATTACTAAAGCATACAACAAGAATATAATGATAAGAAGATTTCAAGAGGGAGACTTGATACTAAGAAAAGCCTTCCAAAATACAACGAAACCAAATGATGACAAACTAGCTCCTAAGTGGGAAGGTCCATACTTGATTGATTCTGAAGCTAGCAAATGAGCATATTGATTGTCAACGATGGAAGGGGAAATTCTACTAAGAGCATGGAATGTTATTCACCTGAAATATTATCATGTCTAATGATGCATGTGACTGATCTCTCTGGAAGAAAAACCATAGTCCAAATCACTGGTGGGATGAAGGTGAAGGCTGATAGAGATGAATCATCTCCATATGTAGGTATTCTTAACCTATTTTGATCGTTTATTTTAACTAATATAGTCCATTTCGAGAGTTTTGTAGTACCATCCTGAAGATGGAACATTTTGAAGACTAGAGGATTGGCCACCCTCTCCTCCGTTAAGGTGTCCGACACCTTCCTAAGGTTTAAAGGTTTTCACCTTTCTCATTGGGTTAGCAACCCCGCCTGGTGCGCACGTTGTTCATGTATATTTTCAAGATGGTGGGACCAGTCCATGAAAAAGTGGCTGACAATTTCATCATTTTTGAGATATATATTGAACTCTTAAGGTTTAGACATTTTTCAATGTCTCTTACGTATTTGGCCTAGTCGCCAGGGCCTTGTCGCCAGTTATTCCTAAGTTGTTGCAATAGGCCTTGTCGCCAGATATTCTCAAGATGTTACATGTTGGTTTTCCAACAAGTCATTCTAAATGGGCTTGGCCCCAGTTCACTTAAAGGCATAGTCGCCAGTATAATAACAATGATTGCCTTTTTACAGGTTATTGTTAAACTTTCCTTGAAAAGGAAAAAATCTCAAAGTCTATCTTAAAGATATTATACTGGGTACATTCTCAAAATAACGAAGACCATCCTGAGGATGACAAAGAAAGAAGAACTGGGGACATCCTCAAGATAGTATCATCCCGAGGATGACTAAGCAGAATGAAGAACATATTCAAGAGATCAATCTAAGAAGATTATTTTCAGAGAATAAAGGTATTATTTATATCGTTTCTTTATACTTAACATTTGCTAATGTTTGCAGAATATCAAAAGAAAAGAACACAAGGATATAACGTCAAAAGTGGTTACCATATATTATTTATGCATCATGATCAAAAACTGATGTCAACCCCTATTCAATAACAGGTTTGGGGCTTCGTCTTGAAACCAAGATCCCTCTACCTCAAACCTTATAATATTCTAAGTTATTACATACCAAATAGAAATTGTTTGAAATTGTTCAACCATAGACTACCATAGTCACTACCACAAAAAGATTTAAAAAGTGGGCTCCAGCCTAGTCTTCATATCCTTCATCACCCACTTGAAGATCTTTCACCACCGCTGCCACCTTAGCTTCAGCTTCTTTTACCCCAGCATCTTCAGGATCCTTCGGTGCATTTTAAGTATCTGCAGCATGAACAGGCTTGAAATCCACATCCTTTCCACCTAGGCTCTTAACCTTCTCCCACCAAGCCTTGACATCCCAGTCCTCTTGCTTGAAGCCAGAATTCCTAGACTGGCGAGCCATCTTTATTCTAGCCTGTAAAACATAGATGCTAGCAGATTTCATCAGTTCATTCCTGTATTCTTCAATCTCCTTCTCCTGGTCCAACATTTCCTGAGCATGTTACGCCTTCACCCGCTTCAGCTCAGTCTCCGTCTCTGTCACCTTGTTCTCAAGATACTTGCCCTTATCATGAGCAATCTTCTGAACATCCTCAAGTTTAGTTTGAACATCATGAAGATCTTTGGCAAGATCATCCACAGATTTCAACAAATATTTATGACCCTAACAGAGGAAAAAAGAAGGGTAAATAATTCACATTAAAAGTTATTTTTATTATTAACATTTCAGTGTCATCCTCAGGATAAGACCTTACCGGGAGAGTGAACTGGGAGATCTTCCCCAATACAACATAAAAGGACAACCCTTCAAAAGGGATGATTTCCTGGGCAATAGTAGCAGCAGCACTAACCTTCCTCTTCTTCGACGCACCAGTAGCCCTGGATTTAGGAAGTTTGGAAGGAGGACTGGCCATATTGAACTAGATGGAGATGCTGAAGTAACCTTGACTGCTTTGACATCTAAGCTGTCAATATCATCCAAATCGGAGGAAGTAGGCTTTTTGGCTGAGAAATGGCAAAAGACAAGATAAATTATAAGAAAAAATAAAAAAATATCCTTAGGATGTAACATAGTGTACTTACCAGACATCTCGGAGGCTTGACTGGTAGTGTAGTTTTTTTCCACTTCAAAGGTCCTTGCTGATTCAGGTAAGTCGTATACAGCTTTACACCGTAGGAAAGCTTCATTCAAAGGAGTAGCTAACTTGGTAAAAGAAGTACCTGCTAAACAAAAATTTTCAGAATGTTAACATCCTCAGGATGTAACTAAAAAATGTTTCATAAAAACTTTGAAATTTTTTTACCACTTTTTAACCAATAAAGAGGAATTTTCATCCCCATGAGGAATAGAACTTCTCTTTACAAAGAAAAACTTTGTTTTCCAGTTTTTCTCAAACTTAATCACATTATACAGAAAGGGTGGATCCTTTTCTATAAGTTGAAGGACAAAACGCTGAGAACCATGCGTCCTTAACTTATAAACATGAGACAGGTCCCCCATTTAAAGATGGACACCATGATTTTTGACGATCCTGTTACAAACCATCAATATGTTCCAGAGTTCAGGATGGCTTGGGAATAAGCCATCCCTGTCACATTAAGGAAATCTTTGATGAACCAGGGAAAAGGATTGTAACACCCCAACCGATGGCGGAAACATCGGGATGTCACGTATTGATGATTGTTCAGTAGCTCATGGTAAATTTCAATAATTGATTTAAATACATTACATACAATTATTCTACAAGCATTTGTACATGAAAATGAAAAATACTAGCTACGCATCTTCAAGCAATAACTCTAATCTTCAAGCAAGCTATAACCTAAAACATGTTAAGTTTGAAAATATTTTGGGTCAACAAAAGTTGGTGAGAATTACATAGGTTTTGATAATTGAATAAAACTTGTACAATTCAAGTGTCATGGCAAGTCTAGTCCATATGTGAAAACATACTAGGAGTAAATCGAGTGCATAATCAACCCTTGTGACTAGAATATTGTGGTCCATCCCATACGCTCATGGTTCACTCGATTATGTTATGCGATAACAATCACCCACGCTACCTATGTAGGAGGCACGTATCCGGGTGGGATTGTCAGTCCAATAGATCTATCATTGTATACCGTCGGCTGATCAATGTTAATGATTATGCTAGAATATTGTGCTTACCCTAGTCATGTTTAAGACATAATGGAACATAGAAAAACACATAGACACTTTATGATTGAATTGCATATAGAATGTTGTAACATGTTTCACCCCAAAAATAGTGAAAATAGAAAAGGGGCTATGTAAAACTCACCTTAGCAAAATGTTATGTCTCGTGAAAATAGAGTATGTGTTGCCCAACAATGCCAAGTATTACCAATAACGAATTGTATACAAATTGCCCAGTCAACCCGAAAGTCAAACCTCGAACAAAAACTCTAGAACAGTTGAATTAACAAGAAATTGAGGATTGAGAGAGTGTTATCGGCGAGTTGGGAAGAATTTGTGATGTCCAATTTATAGGGAGAGGGTTTTGGTTGCACGATTGGAAGGTTTGACTCGTCATTTATGATGATGCGCTTGATTGACGAAGATTGGAACTGATTGGTGATAATTGCACGTGTGTATGACGCGTAAAAGTCCGGCAATCACGAAATCATACCAAATCTGGATCAAAACGCGTTGGCTTGATTAATGGTGATCGATCATCACAGTTCACTTTTCTAAGTCAACTGTTAGTATAATAATACATAATATATATAAAACGGGTTGAGGAAATAACAAAAAAGCTGTGTAGCCTAGTTGGTTGGGTTTGTTGTGTTGGTTGACCCGGCTTGGGCGCGGGTTCGAATCCCGGCCCAAGCATATTATTTTTTTGACATTTAAATCTTATATATATGTATATTATATATACATAATATAGTATTAGGGTTCCAAACACGTCACTATAATAATTAAAAGCGAATAATAATAATGAAACTTGACGTTTTTATTCCAAATTGATAGTAACGTACAAGTATTAATGCGTAATGTTACAGTCTCCCCTACTTTTAGGAACTTCGTCCCGAAGTTAAAAGAAAAACACAAGGTTGAGGGTGATTGGGTAGAATTTGGGGCAACTGTGATTTGGAAGTTCTTTTATTGGTAATATGATAGTGGTTTCGGGTTGGGTAGGTGTGAGCTTTAAGAGTTGAATTAGGTTCGTCTGACATCGCAAGCAGAGTAAGAATCTAGCAAAGCATTAATTTTTTGGAGTCCTAAAAGAAATGAGTTGATGGACTATAGAAGGACTAAATAAACTACCAGGTTTACAATTGGTTAACTACCGAAAACCTTGATAAAATTTCACACTACCTTAACGTACCTGTAAATTCATGATTACGTTCCGGACCGCAATCACCAATTTACCTTACATTAGGGTTTTGTGTCCTTCTATGACTCTACCGATTGTTGAGCAGGTTCGATAGCCTCCACCAGTCGTTGAGCAGGTTGTAGGGCCTCTCCCGACTGTTGGAAAGACATGATGACCTCTACCAATCGTTGAGTAGGTTGTTTGGTAGCCAACTAACTGTTGTACAAGTAAGCAAGTATAACGAGTATGGTTTAGATATTGATATAGCAATTAGTTCACATTCAAACAAGCATGCATCCAGGTGTTATGATAATACTAGAATTTATTACTTGAATCAATACATAGAATTAAAAAGCAGGCATCATTCAAATGGCGGGGCTTGCTGTTAAGTAGCTGGAGGATCCCTAGCGGGGTTATTTGGAGCAGCAAGGGCATTTGTAGCAGGAATTCGACAAGCATCCGCAAGATGCCCATACCTTTGACAATTGGTACACTGACGGCAGGGCACTTGGGTTGTGTGGTGATACTGGCAGGTGTCACACTTAGGTTGGTTCCCGTTGTATTGTTTCTTGTTGGGTGGGATAATAGCGTCTATTGCAAAATTCCTGACCTTGCGCCTTCCATTGGTGGAGGCGTCAGTTTTAATTTCAACAGTAGGTTGGGGAGTATCCTTTGCAACAGTTTTCTTTTCCCCTTTCCGGGTCAGGGTTCCTGCCTTCACATGGTTATCTGTTAGGGTAGCCGCCAAACGCTTTGCTTCCTCCAGAGTAGCAGGGTTCCTTCCCCACACTGTGTCTTGAATCTGCATGGGTAAGCCACCAATGTATTTTTCGATCGCAATAGGCAAGGGGGTGACCTTGTGTGGTAGCAGTAGACTAAGTTCATGAAAAGGAGTGTTGTAGGCAAGGTTTTCTCCACTATCTTGAGCAAGATCATGAAACTAATCTCCCAGCTTCTTGATTTCATTACGAGGGCAGAACTCTGCCTTCATAATGTCTTTAGCTTGATTCCAAGTTAAGGCCAGTGCGGCTTCAGCTCCGCGGGTGCGCTTTTCCTCATTCCACCAAGTGAGTGCTCGTTTGTGAAGAACACTCATGGCATAACGGACCTTTAAGTTATCGGGACACTCACTGTTAATGAAGGTATTCTCAATGCCCTCGAACCATTGTAGAAGTCCCGTAGTTCCTTCTTCTCCACTGAACTTAGGGGGATTACAGGAATTAAAGTGCTTAAGAGTGCAAGCTGGGAGACCATTCCCGTTTCCATTGTGGTTTCCATTACCGTTCCCGTTTCCATGACCATTTCCGTTGCCGTTTCCGTTCATCTGGATGACTTGAGCCAGTAAGTTAGGAACAAGATTCGTGATTTGTTGCGCCATTTGTTGAGAAATGATCACAGCCAGTTGGGCATCAACACCATTGTTGTTGTTGTTATTGTTGTTGTTGTGGTCGGTGTTGTGGTTGTTGCTATTCACTTCATCTTGATTGTCGCCACTGTTAAGGCGAGTGCTGCGACGTGGAGGCATGATCTGTAAGAGACACAATGAATTGAATGAGGTTATATACGGAATGTAATCGTCTATTCATTAATTAAAACGAATAAACGAAAACGTTGACTTATCAAACATTCTAGATTCTAATAACATAATGAAGACATGCTTTAGCCTATAAGTGAACACTCATCCCGAGAATTCCTAGGTAGGCATCCGGGTCCCTCGTCTGATTGGGATATATGTGCAATGCCAGCCTAGACAGAAGACTCAGAATACAGGCGTTCACCCTTCCAGATTGCACGTGTTCGTTATTAAAATCTAGAACTTCGACGAGATCTCAAGGTGGTTCAGGCTAAACCTGAGGATTTTGTCCTATTAGTCTAAGAGTAGATCCAGTGATGGAGAGCAATCTTCTTGTAAGGATTAAAATACGGATAAGAAGTAGGAGGGAGATAGAGAATAGGAATAAGTAGAGAAGCAAGTAAGAGAAACTAGTACTGGTTAAATCCTATGGATATAGACTAGATTATTTTTCTAATAACCTAATTCCCTATAACCATGGCTCTGATACCAATCTGTAACACCCCAACCGATGGCGGAAACATCGGGATGTCACGTATTGATGATTGTTCAGTAGCTCATGGTAAATTTCAATAATTGATTTAAATACATTACATACAATTATTCTACAAGCATTTGTACATGAAAATGAAAAATACTAGCTACGCATCTTCAAGCAATAACTCTAATCTTCAAGCAAGCTATAACCTAAAACATGTTAAGTTTGAAAATATTTTGGGTCAACAAAAGTTGGTGAGAATTACATAGGTTTTGATAATTGAATAAAACTTGTACAATTCAAGTGTCATGGCAAGTCTAGTCCATATGTGAAAACATACTAGGAGTAAATCGAGTGCATAATCAACCCTTGTGACTAGAATATTGTGGTCCATCCCATACGCTCATGGTTCACTCGATTATGTTATGCGATAACAATCACCCACGCTACCTATGTAGGAGGCACGTATCCGGGTGGGATTGTCAGTCCAATAGATCTATCATTGTATACCGTCAGCTGATCAATGTTAATGATTATGCTAGAATATTGTGATTACCCTAGTCATGTTTAAGACATAATGCAACATAGAAAAACACATAGACACTTTATGATTGAATTGCATATAGAATGTTGTAACATGTTTCACCCCAAAAATAGTGAAAATAGAAAAGGGGCTATGTAAAACTCACCTTAGCAAAATGTTATGTCTCATGAAAATAGAGTATGTATTGCCCAACAATGCCAAGTATTACCAATAACGAATCGTATACAAATTGCCCAATCAACCTGAAAGTCAAACCTCGAACAAAAACTCTAGAACAGTTGAATTAACAAGAAATTGAGGATTGAGAGAGTGTTATCGGTGAGTTGGGAAGCATTTGTGATGTCCAATTTATAGGGAGAGGGTTTGGGTTGCACGATTGGAAGGTTTGACTCGTCATTGATGGTGATGCGCTTGATTGACGAAGTTTGGAACTGATTGGTGATAATTGCATGTGTGTATGACGCGTAATAGACCGGCAATCACGAAATCATACCAAATCTGGATCAAAACGCGTGTAATTGGCTTGACTAATGGTGATCGATCATCATAGTTGACTTTTCTAAGTCAACTGTTAGTATAATAATACATAATATATATAAAACGGGTTGAGGAAATAACACAAAAGCTGTGTAGCCTATTTGGTTGGGTTTGTTGTGTTGGTTGACCCGGCTTGGGCGCGGGTTCGAATCCCGGCCCAAGCATATTATTTTTTTGACATTTAAATCTTATATATATGTATATTATATATAAATAATATAGTATTAGGGTTCCAAATACGTCACAATAATAATTAAAAGCGAATAATAATAATGAAACTTGACGTTTTATTCGAAATTGATAGTAACGTACAAGTGTTAATGCGTAATGTTACAAGGATACCTTAACCTTAGAGAGAATGGTAAGTACAGGAAACAGACCGAAGTAGGAGATGCAAAATCAGATCTTTCATGAGGGTCATAAGGACGAAACTCAGTAGAACTCGGAAAGATTTGTGAGTTCTTTAGGGCTTGAATGTCCTTATCATCGAAAGAACAGGTCTCTTGTTCAGGATGGCTCAAGAGATTTTGGGGAATGAAGTCACTTGAAGTTCCTACATTCCCCGAAGCCCTTGTAGATCTTTTAGCCATCTTCAAAATATTACTAATATTTTGCAAGTGAAAGAAAAAATATGAACAAGATGGAGCAGAAATTACCTTCTTAGAAAAATCAAGAGTGATTATAAAGGTGGAGATATGCTCTAGATATAAAGGGCAGAAGATGATGTCGTGTAACGGTCATCACATAATTACCGCTGAAGAACAGCCGTTGTTATCCTGACGAGACGTCCCATCAGTCATCAGATAAAATATTATGGTTAAAAAATATATTAACCTTGAAAGATATTAACAGTAACATATTTTTTGGGGACAATTGTTGGTGGTGAAAATCCTCAGGATGATTTTACCTCACATCCCCGGTGTAGCATCCTCAGGATGCTGAAGGGATCAACTGACTTCAGGATGTAACAATATTATAACATGTGCGCATCCTGAGAATGGACTAACGAATTACCTTTTTTATATGTGATTGCAGGTACAACTAAGTTATAATATGGATACATAAGTACTTTCCAACATCTATATTATAACACTCAGTCAAAGGAGTCAAAGATGGAGTCAAAGTTGTAACCGATACTCATTAAATATCGGCGAGGAATAAGGAAACAGCTGGTACAACGACTATATTCAGTTGAAACTCACCCAACGTTCACCTGAAAACATTGAAGGAACTTAACCACATAGCAGATCTTACGGGATACTCCTTGTATTATATAAATGGGAATGATGGACGGGAATAGGACACATTGCTATCACTAGATCTATACACACACACACAGCTACTTAGAATACTCACAAATCATTGTAATCTTAGATCACTCGTCCACTCATTCATCCAAAGTTGTAATTCTTTTTACCACATTAATATTAACAAACAAGGCAGGGGCCTAGTCTCCTCCCGAGGTTTTATGCCGGCGATCTATCATTGATCAAGGGATTTCCTCGTACATCGAGTGTTGTTTCTGTATTGCATTTTTCTTACAATCGTCTATCTTATCTTAATTCACATTTCTGCCTGACAGTTACATCCTCGGGATATAACTGTCCATCCTCAATTTTCTCATCACCATCCCGAGCATAGCTGTCAATTCAGAGTTTATTTATATTAACAAATCACCATCCTGAGAATAACACTTAGTTTTTATCAAACTAGCACTCTACCTCACTTCAACTAATTTGGAAAACAAGATTATTTTTAGTAGATAATTTTTGACAAAAACACGAACCATACAAGCATAAGCCATATGCTAGACCTGATAATAAAAAGGTCAATGTGGTGGAGGATGACGATGAGGATGAATATCCTAAATTATTAGATTACTGTTTTTCTGTGGATTTAACAGGATTGATGTACGCCATGAAGGATCTCTGGGATAAAGCAAGATGACCAAAGAAGGATAACAAGACGGGATAGAAGGATAAATCAAAATGGTGTGCCTTCCACGAAGATTTTGGTCACATTACTAAAGATTGTATCGCCTTGAGAAAAGAGATTGCATATCTTCTGAGCAAAGGTCATCTTAAGGATCTCCTAGGCAAGAAGAAGCCAAGGATTCAGGATGGCACCAACATCCCAGAAAGAGCAGCATCACTACCTAAGGATGTTGGCATAATCAACTTTATTTTAGGAGAATCAGACATTTGTGGAACATCGTATTCAGTTGCTAAAAGGCATGCGAGAGAAACCAAGTCAGAAAAAGGAGAGAGACCCACAAAGACTACCATCTTGACAACCTCTAAAGTGATCAACTTTGAAGAAGAATATCGAGAGAATATCCTTGACCCTCATCATGATGGTTTAGTTATAACTTTATATATTGCTAATTACTTTGTTCGCAGGATCCTTATAGATGGTGGAAGCTCAGTGAATATAATCCATCTAGAAGCCCTCAAAATAATGAACATCCCGGAATCTGAAATAGTTTCCAGATCGTCAGTCTTGAGGGCTTCAGTGGAGAAACTAAGAGTACAGTGGGTGACATCAAGCTACCGGTATATGTAGAGGGAGTGAATTCTATCCAGAGATTCTGTGTGATAAAATCTCTATCCTGCTACAATGTCATCCTGGGGAGACCTTGGATACATGACATGAAGGCAGTCCCTTCAACATACCACCAGTGTGTAAAGTTACCTACACCTTGGGGAGTTGTTAAAGTCAACAGCGATCAACAAGAAGCCAAGGATTGCTATACTACATCAATGAGCGCTTCATCATGACAAGCATAGCAATTACAGAAGAATGCACAATGCCATCTTCAGGATGTAAAAATACATCCTGACCAGGATGTAAAGGCCGCCTGCCTCGATGACAACAACAAGGATATCACTGTGCAGATTGGTAATAATATTCCTCATGACATTGAACAGAACCAAGGTGCTCGAGGTCTCGCATACAACCTCAATGCTAATCAGGCCCGCGACAACAACGAGGTGGTTAATGGTACGTTTCTCGTTAATAACCACTATGCATCCATATTATTTGATTCGGGTGCTGATAAGTCATTTGTATCACTAAAGTTTGAACCCTTACTTAACTTACCCCAAACTAACCTAGAGGAACCTTTAGTGGTAGAGGTAGCTAATGGGAAGTCTATCTCGATCAATTCTATTATTCGTAACTGTGTGTTGAACCTTGATGAGCATACCTTCTCTATCAATCTCATTCCTATGCATCTTGGAAGCTTTGATGTCATAGTAGGCATGGATTGGTTGTCAACCCATCGTGCTGAAATCCTATGCTTTGAGAAAGTCATTCGCATTCCTCTCGAATCTGGTGATATTTTGAAGATCTATGGTGAGAAGCCTTGTGGCAAGCTTAAGCTCATGTCTTGTACTACTGCTCAAAAATACTTACGAAAGGGGTATATGGCTTTCTTAGCTAACATGATAGAAAAGAAAGACAAGGGCAAAAGTATCCAAGACATCCCAATCATTCGAGACTATCCTGAAGTCTTCTCAGAGGATTTACCTGGTTTACCTCCTGCTCGACAAGTGGAATTTAGGATCGATCTTGTTCCTGGTGCAAATCCTGTCGCCAAAGCTCCTTATCGTCTTGCACCCTCTGAAATGCAAAAACTTGCCAGTCAACTACAGGAACTTTCTGATAAAGGTTTCATTCGCCCCAGTTCTTCTCCATGGGGAGCCCCTGTTTTGTTCGTTAAGAAGAAAGATGGATCTCTCAGGATGTGTATCGACTATCGTGAACTCAACAAACTCACCATCAAGAATCGTTATCCCTTGCCTAGGATTGACGATCTTTTCGATCAACTACAAGGAGCGACCCACTTCTCGAAGATTAATCTTCGTTCTGGTTATCATCAGCTTAGAGTCCACGATGAAGATATTCCCAAGACAACCTTTCGTACACGTTATGGTCATTACGAATTCATGGTCATGCCGTTTGGATTGACCAACGCTCCCACAGTGTTTATGGATCTAATGAATCGGGTTTGTAGACCCTACCTTGACAAATTCGTGATCGTTTTCATCGACGACATTTTGATTTACTTGAAATCAAAATCTGATCATGAACAGCATCTTCACTCAATTTTGGGTCTCCTAAAGAAAGAACAACTGTATGCCAAGTTCTCGAAATGTGAATTTTGGCTTAAGGAAGTTCAATTTTTGGGACACGTCATTGATGAGAACGGAATTCATGTTGATCCCGCGAAGATCTAATCTGTCAAAGAGTGGAGTGTTCCTAAAACTCCAACATAAGTCCGTTCCTTCCTTGGTTTGGCTGGTTATTATCGTCGATTCATTGCCAACTTCTCCAAGATCGCCGTTCCTCTCACTGCCTTAACTCACAAGGGTAAACCTTATGAGTGGGGACCAAAACAAGAGGAAGCATTTGAAACTCTTAAGCTGAAACTCTGTGAAGCTCTTATCCTGTCTCTACCTGATGGTAATGATGACTTCGTGGTCTATTGTGATGCATCAAACTAAGATCTTCGTTATTCGTATTGGTGGCCTGGTATGAAGAAAGATATCGCTCTTTTCGTTGCAAAATGCCTTACTTGTTCAAAGGTCAAGGATGAACATCAACGACCATCTGGTATGCTTGAACAACTAGAAATTCCTGTATGGAAATGGGAGAGCATAGCAATGGACTTCATCACTAAACTCCCTCGTACACCCAAAGGTTTTGACAGCATTTGGGTAATCGTTGACCGTTTGACCAAGTCAGCCCATTTCTTACCTATTCGTGAGAAATATTCTGTGGAAAGGTTAGCAAAGATGTACGTAAGTGAAATCGTATGTCGCCATGGTATACCTTTGGACATTATCTCTGATCGTGATGGTCGTTTCACTTCTCACTTTTAAGATTCCTTACAAGACGCTTTAGGTACCAAGTTAAACCTGAGTACTGCTTATCACCCTCAAACAGATGGTCAGACTGAACGGACCATCCAGACACTTGAGGATATGCTCAGGGCATGGGATTCTCATCTTCCCTTGGTCGAGTTTTCATACAACAACCGTTATCATGCCAGCATTAACATGGCTCCTTTCGAGGCACTCTATGGTCGTAAGTGTCGTTCTCCTGTCCGTTGGACTGAGGTTGGTGAAGCCCAGATCACTGGACCTAAACTGATCCAGGAAACCACAGATAAAATCCAACTCATTCAGGATAATCTTCTCAAGGCTAGAAGTCGTCAGAAGAGTTATGCTAATAAACGTCGTAAGCCCTTGTAATTTCAAGTCGGGGACCTTGTACTTCTTAAGGTATCTCCTTGGAAGGGAGTAATTCGCTTCGGTAGAAAGGGAAAACTAGCTTCTCGATATGTAGGCCCATTCAAAGTGCTTGACAGGATTGGAAAAGTGGCTTACAAACTTGATCTTCCACCTGAGTTAAGCAAT
Organism: Ambrosia trifida; assembly: GCA_028751855.1. NCBI lineage: Eukaryota > Viridiplantae > Streptophyta > Magnoliopsida > Asterales > Asteraceae > Ambrosia > Ambrosia trifida. The sequence continues at coordinate 159,272,700 of CM054123.1, read as the reverse complement.
GTTCACCCAACCTTTCATGTTTCGAATCTCAAGAAATGCTTAGCAGATGAGAACCTCCATGCCCCTCTTGAAGATGTGCAGATCGATGAAACTATGCACATTGTCGAGAAACCTGTTGAGATCGTGGATACTGGAGTCAAGAAACTCAAACGCAGTCGCATTCCGATCGTTAAGGTTCGTTAGGAATCTAAACAAGGTCCAGAGTTCACTTGGGAACGCAAGGACCAAATGAAGTCTAAGTACCCACATCTTTTCCCACCAGACTCTCCAACTTCAACTTCGGGACGAATTTCCTAAAAGTAGGGGAGACTGTAACATTTCGCATTAAATTCTTTGTACGTTACGATGATTATTAATAAAACGTCGAATTTTATCATTTATCGTTCCTTTAAAAATATTTGGTGACGCATTTGGACCCCTAGTACCACACTATAAACATATAATATCAATATATTAGTGTTAAAATTGTCAAAAAATTATGGCATGGGCCAGGGTTCGAACCCGATCCCATGCCCGGTTAATACACTTACACAAACAGCCCCACCATCTGGTCCACACAACTCATCTGTTTCATATCCCACGCTTTTAATTATATATTGATGCTGATTTGTATCAGTTGATTCAAGAAGTCAACCTGCGAACCCAATTAACCAAATTTAGCATATCAATCCGTGTAATTAACCTCTGATATGGTAAACTATGTAATTTGTTGACTAAAACGCGTCTTATGCACGCCAATTAACATTAAAACATTCCAAAATTGTGTCCAATTATCGCGTCACGTATTTAATCGGGTCAACTTACCAATTCGCATCACTCGATCCTTCCACTATAAATTAAGACCTTCACATCGTCCTACACTCGCCGATATCTCTTTCCTCGTAAATAAATCATAATAAATAAATCATAATAAATTCATTTTTCAATATTTTTTCACCAAAATTTTATATAAATTATTTCTGTCCATTTAGAATAGAAATACAAATTTTAATTCAAAAATTCTTTGATTTTAATATTTTTTTGATATTAAAGTTATATTTTGGCAAAATAGAAATAAGTAGATTAAATATTCTATTTTTAAGAAAATAATTTTATAAAAATTATTTTCATACTTAAAACCTTATAATGTGACCATCTTTAATCTAGAGTTTACAAAAAGACATTTTTTTATTTATTTATCGAATTTCTCTTATTTATTAAACAATTTAATTAATAATCAAACAAATACTTATCCCCAAATTCGAAACCCTTGAAAATACTTGTAGACTAGAAAGACTTAGACTTACTTGTTACCTTATACATAGGGTAATACTTGGCAACTTTGGGCTACACATATTCTTGTTCTCGAGACTTAATACTTTGCTAAGGTCAGTCTACGTAACCATGTTTATGCAATTCTTTATACTTGAAACTTTATACTTAAGCAATTCTACATACATGTCTAGTTGTAAACTTTAATGCCTCATGACTTAGACAACTACTGTTAGACTTAAACTTAAACTTACATAATCATTAGCTATGGCCAAGCCGGCGATACTCAATAATAGATCTATTGGATTGACAATCCCACCTAGATTCGTTGACCATCTTTTATGGGGAGCGCGGGTGATTGTTATCGTTCCAACGTGATATTAAGGTGAACCGTGTATGACGGGATGGACCTAAACTTGTCGGAGGTTTGATTATGTGCATACTATACTTCATGTTTATTCATGTAGACTTAACCTTACGATAGACATATGAATTGCTAAACTTTTATTATTCTTAAACTTAATTGCTTGACATGGCTTATGTATTCTCACCAACTTCTAATTGACCCCCCCCCCCCCATTTTTACAAACTCAACAGGAAATAATGATGTTTGAAGTCTAGAGCTAGCAGGAAGAGACAATTTGAAGTTTATGTTTTGTTTGGCTATTTGATGTATTAGAATTTCATTGAAGACTTGTTATGTATTTTCAAATTTTGGATATTTTGCTTTAAATAAATTTCGATTAAAACTTGGATACCACGTGCTACTGTATACTCATTCTTACGTGAAACCTCGATGTTTCCGCCATCGGTTGGGGTGTTACATATAGCGGGCTCCTCAAACCGCGGTCAAGTATCTGGTCTTCGTACTCATCTTCATCTTAAAGCGGAGGCTTCACTTCCGACCTGGAACACCGTACACCTCGTCTTAGCTCTCGTGTTTCGTACTGAAGGGTCTCGCCTTAGGGTCATTCCCGAGTAGGCCAACAACGAATCCCCATTGGTTAACAAACTAGGTCGATAGATCTCTCTTACAGTTTGTATCAGGAGACCGTACCCCCATTGGTTAACGACGTTGTACTAACGAGAACTAGATAAACAATCCATTATTTGTTGAATTAATGATAACTTAATTACCTAACCCTTAACCTCCCGAACTGGATGAAACCCTTGATAAAGGTGGCACATAATCCTAAAGGCATGCAATCCAAAGATTACTGGTGCGCCCGTAGGGAAACCTCTCTTTACCAAGAAGATCACCCAATCATCTGGTAAGTACTAGAAATGTGTCACTCAGATCTGGTCCACCTAAGAGGCCATTGCATAGAACCCGGTTTGAATATCAGAAGCCCAAAGGATCTGTCTCACTGCCGCTTTCCTCGCCTTGGATCTTGTTCGGGACTACCAGAGGCTGATTAAACCTCTAGTTACTTTAGTTAAGTTAATCATTTATTATTTTATATTTTCGGATGAGCTCACAAGTGCATGGATTTTTACACACCATGGGTACACTCATGAGTTCTCCTAATAAGTTAATATTGATTTTAGGATTAAGTTATCATCAAAGCAACCTGTCACAAAGATAAATAAATAAGGATTAGAAGAAGAGCACACACAAATAACTAAAAATAAACTACTAATAATGAAAATAAAAGTCTACAAATCAAGTGGGTTCATGATGATAGAAAGATACAACCATAAACATGATCAACACAAGAACATGGATCTTCAAGTGATATGTAGCTCTCTTGATCCTCACGACCCTCGATTTTATTACATAACTACTCTACGATCCTCTTCTTGGCCAAGCCGATCAAGGTAGGATGAAGCCTAACCATTGAGGGATGTTAGGATGGCCAGAAAGCCTCCCACAAGACCCCAAGATCTCTAGAAGAAGCTTGCAGTTCGGCACAAGGGAGCACAAGAAGGGATGAACAAATGGTGAGGGTTGGCTTGCTATTCATATAACCCCCCAAGAGAAACACGGGCGTGCCTATGGGTGTCGAGAGCGTGCTTGCAGTTACACGTACGAACTGTTGCTGCATGGCAGAGTCTGTCTACACTTTGCTGTTTGGCATGGCTGTGCACATGTATGTGGCACGGGCGTGCATATCTGTAACTTCCTGATTTCTTACCCTCCAAGTTTCCTGCGTTGTCTTCTCGCGTGTGGGGCCTTCGTGCAGGTGAGCGTGGGCATGCAAGGTCACTCTGGGACTGATTTTAGCATCGGTTAAGTCCAGGGATTATGTTCTGAATATACAGGGAATAGGCTAAAAGTCCGATATCTTCAGGAATCTCCAGTTTTTGCATGTTTTCACCCAGAAATCCTTCATTTCCGTCTTGGAGCTCCAGTTCCCTGAGATAATCAAATAAGAATGAATTAAGCTTCAATTATAACTTATGTACGCCTAATTGTGACCTATTTTGGGACTGTTTATGCCTGTTTGGTATGTTAATTCTGTGAGTTATCATTGGGCTAGGCCGGAGGAGGTTCCGGTGATACAGTTAGGGGTGGATTCTGCAGTTGTCTGTGTAGCGGAGATCAATGGTGGTGTTGTAGCCACGGTGGTGGTGCTAAATAGTAATAGTGGTTGTTAAAGAAGGGGGTCTGGTTAGGTCAAGAAGACGGGTCAACTGAGTCAACTGGGTCAGCTTTGACCATCACGAACCGGGGCCGAACTCAAGGTATAACCGGACTACAAACCTATTTATATTATAATTACACAAATTACGTGTGGAACTTGACGAGTTAATAAACGGACTATTCATAAAAGTATATAATCATAATATATATAATTAGTATTAAGAAAAGATGATTGAGATTACTAGTAGGATGATTAGTCTACGAACACTTGATCTTGGGACATAAATTGGATAAGAACCGGATTATGATAAGATATAATAGACGAACATATAAGTTAAACCCAAACAATAGTGATGACGTTTAGTTAGCAAGGACGCTCAAGACATGGGATTTGAAATATTGGGATACACCTATAAACAAAGTATTCTAATATAAATATATATTGGATTGGATACTTAGACCTTCGGACTAGTAGTATAGATATTAGATGACTTGCAGAATAGTTGTAGGAACATTAGTTAAGTCGGGGCTTTGGATATTGAATACACTAATTTGGATATTAGTTATGGACTAGATAGTTGACAACTACATTGGCACTTAAGAACATACATCACCTCGACACTTTGGACATTTGGACAATCGAGACTTGACACGCGAACATGAACATGGAACACTTAGAGCCTTGTAAACATTAACTCGGACATTTGGGATAGGGATTAGATGTGGACTATGAATATTGGAAACCTTAGACTTGAACTCTTGATGCATAGAATATGGACTCGACGACTAAGATTCGGATATTGACTTTGGATTAATAAGATGAAAGGAAATAAAAATAATTATGAACCATACGCTCGAGCTCGTCCCCACGCGTAACTGTTACAAATGAAAAAGACTAATAATAATAACATGTGTGTCGACATAGGGCCCAACCAGGAAAATGTCAGCATACGATACTGAGCACTCGGTTTTTATAATTAATCTATGCTACCAGGTGAGTTTCATGAACTCCCCTCTTTTTACTTTTAAATTGTTTTGGGGTGAATGCATGCTTCCAGTTATTTTGTGTATTATGAGTGTTAGTTATACAAAGCGTGCTTACCTGTTTGCTTGTGATGCATACTGAACCAGGCACTCATTAACTCTAGGTGAGCAGACTTAATATATGGGTAGTTCTAGTTGGGGAATCCCCCACGCACAGTGGTCCGGCCTTACACAGAAACCCCCACTGAGACCGATGGGTCGTTGTGACATATATTTTTCCATGGGGAACTTATGTGGAAGGACATAGGTTGAGAACTATAACAATAACGGGTATAGATTTTGTTGTTACATCTAGGCATGGTTAGGCATGACGCTAGGTGCTAAGGGTTGAGTGGCCAGCTTGTATAATTGTAACACCATAACCACGACTTGAGTTGTGAGAACTCGTAAACTTGTTTTCGAAATGACAAAACTGAAACTTGGTTTGATAAACTACTTTCGGGCGCCTATGTAACTAAACACACGAACTCACCAACATTATTGTTGACCCAAGCCATTTTAAGCATGTGTTCAGGTACCGGCATTGGAGATACGAAGAATGTATCATTGCAACTCGGAGTCACAACCAGTGGACGAACCAGAAGACGATCGAGTAACCATAGATATTACCACGCAAGTACGATCAGGGACTAGTTTTAGTTAATGAAATTGTATTATGTAAATAAATTATCCTATATATCAAAAAGTGAACTTTGATGAATAGTAAGGTCATTTGGGTAATTTCATACGTTATCTAAGTCCCTTTGCAGTGATGTGTCTTTTTGCACGGATGACACACAGCTTGTTATATTAATAAAGATAGTTATTTTCATACCGCTTCCGTTGTTGCTTTCATACCGCTTCGTCCAGGCCCCTGTGGTCAGGATGTGACAAAAACAAACTGACCCAAAAAGAGTTTACAAGTTAAAAAGAATAAGACAGGAGTTGGTGGCTGCTGATTATGGACCGATGACACAAGTTTCTAAATGGAAGGAATCAACACTGATGGATTCTTACAAAAAGCTTAAAGAACGAAGGAAAGTTGATCCAACTCTGCCAAGAAAGCCAAATTATGATGATGAAGACCAACCAACTGGAAACAACAAAAAACAAAACACTATGTTCCCAATAGATGATCTTATGACAGACAGATTGGGGGAAATGATCGGGCAAAGTAATCCATCATAATCAAGAACAGAAAAGGAAGAGGCTGATAAGGACAGTTTGTTGAACACTTAACAGTTGCTAACCCCAACAGACGGTAAACACTGACAATTAATATAACATCTGTTTAAATAGCATCTGTTATATTTCGGATGATATTGACTGACAATGAATATAAGATATGTTTAAATACCATCTATTATATTTCTGATGATACTAAGTAGCATCTGTTATATTAATAATGATATTGAATAGCATCTGTTATACCTACGATAACATGGTACAACAGTCTTCGAATAATAGGAAATTCATCATAATAGATATCACCTAACAGACTATCTATACTTAATACTAAATATTTTAAGTAAAAATTGACATTTTTACTGAAAAATAAGGTTTCTAAAAAGTATGTGAAATCAACATAATATAATTCCATTCCAACTGATATACAACCAACTATAATACAATAATAATATCAAAAATTAAATTGTTGTCTACTAAATTCACATTTAATAATCAAAAAGTTGATAACTCTTAGGCTTAGATTGCTTTTTCAGGGTCCTTTGCATGTAGAGGATAGGTCACCAATGTTTAGTTTATCAGAATCTTCAAAACCTCTTTTTCCATTGGGAGTTATAGTACAATCCATTACAGCATTGACGACAGAGAAATCACACATAACAGACACAACATCCTTCAAACAATTCACAAAAACAAATAATGATAGGTTAAATAACAACAAAAACTTCACAAACAACTTAATCAACTTACAAAAAAACATAGTCACCTTTTACATCAGTTGGCTACCACCCTGCTCAGATTCTGATTGGTTAATAGATTTGAATTCGCAATCTGTCTGACTGACCTAGAGATTGTACATACAAAACAAACATACAAAAGTTAACTGTTGAGACAACATTCAAAGCTAAAAGATACTAAAAATTCCTCAAAATGGGTTTAATTTAATACCTCATCCACGTTACAATATCCATTACTATTAACGACAATTAACTCAGAAATTACGACTGGAGTATCACATATTTTCATGACTGTGTAAACAGGGGAGTCGTTTGTAAGATTGTATTCAGAAACATAAATTTTAAAAACCAGCATCTTATCAATCAAGCGAAACAATTCTTGAGGCAAACTTTCACTATCACCAAGCTTCAACTGCCTTTCTCTTATACGAATTGCAGATGATCTAACAACTCTCATAATATCTCGGTCAAACATCACAAAGGATACACTACCAGTCTCATCCTGAACCCTGACATGCACCTTGAACCTAAAACAGATAGACGAAATGGTTATCTAAAAACATACATACTAATCATTAAAAGCAATCATCTTATATAAAAAACAAATTGTACTTAATTAGATCTAATTACATTGTAGTGGCAGAGGTACAATGACATTCACAATTGGAACAAAACAAAGCAGAAGCAGGCAATTTGAGAGTTTCTTCAGTAACATTTTCATGAAGCTGTAAGAATTCTGATTTAGTAATCATATTCCCCAAACATATGCGACACGCATCACAAAACCAACCATAGCCTTCTTGAACAATTTTTTATTTTCGCAACTACAACACAAGACATTGGCTGCCAAAAAATAAAAATAAAGCCTATATTACTTAACCAAAAAAAAGTTGTAATAAGGGGAACAAATATTAATCATAATTAAAAATTATTAAAACCGTATCAATCTCGATAAGCTCGTCAACACGTTTCTTTTCAGAACCAACAATGAATTCCTAAAGCAATGGGTAAACAGACTGTTCTGAAAGTAATGTTTGAGAAGTAGAAGCAGCATGTTGCCCTTGCTTCAATATAAGACTAAAAAATAGCTCGGGTTAATAAAAGAAACAAAAAATTTCTACTTTAATTATAAATCAAAAAAAAAGACACTGTACCTCCTTCTTAACTCCTTCACCTCAATTAAATCTACATTCAGAAACATCCGAGTTACAAAGTTGTCACTTTCAACTATAAATTGATCTATATATATATATATATGTATATATATATTAAACCACAATGAACTGACAAAGTAGTAATAGCAGGATTATAAAATAAATTACCTTTGGACTCCTTAACCTTTCCATGCTGTATAACAACAATTATATAGTCATTACCAGCGTTTTGAGAAATGAATTTGTTAAACTGTTCTGCATAAACATTCCACATAGTACATCACAATATTGTTACACCCTCAAATTCCACATGAGGGGTTTTACCGCGAGGCGCGTGACATACCAGGATCCAAGTCAACGGTCACAATAAACGGCAACTATATGTAAAAAGATACGTAAACCAAACCATGCAATGATCAAAAACCGTGATCCAAAATAAAGCGGAAGCAATTTAGGTTTACAAAATCCAAACAAAGATAAAACATGAGTTTAAAGTTTTGACATCCAAAACGTGATCCTAGATGCGAATGTGACTCCGTGCACCTAGTCCGACTGCTGCTACCTTAGCGACCTGAGAAAACATACTGAATACATCAACATATAATGCTGGTGAGTTCACAGGTTTTACAATAAACGTCAACATATAATGCTATTGATTGTAATCATTTGATCACTGAAAGCTTTCGATTGAAAAACATTTACTCTCCTGTTTTGATTAATAGTTTATTATTCCGCTGCACTTTCCAATTATAGTTCACTTCGTTCATTACTTCTTTACTTAAACAATCAAAACAATCAACCTCAAATCCTAACAATTGGTATCAGAGCTTGGTCTATTAAATTCGATCCAACCAATCAATTTAATATAAACAGATCAGCTCACAATTATTGATATCGTTTGTTTGTTGGATTGAAAACAGAGTAATAGTTTATTTTCGTTTCAACCGTTTTTAAACAGACTTTGTTTTGAAACAATCAGAGAATGGCTTCAATCAATCACGATCCACACAACACTGGCACGAACAACAAGCCACCGATGCTTGTCAGATCTGAATACAATATCTGGCAATGTCGGATGAGCTATGTTCTAGCTCAACAGAACACTGGGTGTTGGAAGTCGGTTATCTTTGGACCACATGTTCCGATGGTGCCGAGTACCGAAGATCCCAAGGTTCAAGAGCCTAATAAATTTGAAAACTACTCCGACCAGGATTTTCAAAAGATTGAGTTAGATGCCAAAGCCTTCAGTATTGTGGCCATGGCTCTACCAAATGATATCTATGCTGGGCTATTACACTGTAACAATGCAAAGGAGTTGTGGGATGCACTAAAAGAACAATTTGGTGGGACTGAAGAGGTTATTGAAAACAACCGTGAAATACTTAACCAACAATATGTAACATTCAGTCATGTTAAGGGAGAGTCATTAACTCAATAATTTGGGAGGTTTAACTGTCTCTTTAGTGAACTAAAACTGATTGGTCTAACTTACCCATTTTCAACTTTGAACCATAGGTTTTTAAGATCACTACCAAATAAATGGGACACTATTGCTATAGTTATGAGAAACTCAATTGGATTCAAGGACCTATCACTGACCCAGCTTCATGGTAAGCTCTTGACGTATGAGAGAGAGCTTAACCAGAAAAAGAAGCTCCAGGACTCTGGAAAAGTGTCTGATGACTATGTATTTGGTAATACAACACTTTTGGGTCATGATGAGGTGCCTGGTAATAATAAGGATCAGAGTTATGATCATTTCATTGACATAACTTCAGGTTTTAACTCTGATTCTTATTCACCAAACTATGCTTTTACAGCAAGTGGTGGTGATATCCAGGCATCTGATAACATATCCTTTGAGTATGATGACTTAAAATACTTTGACCCTGATGATTTGGAAGAGATGGACATCATGCACCAATTGGCCCTTCGCAGTGTAAGAACTAACAATTTTTACAAGAAAACTGAGAGAAAGTTTCCAGGGTTAACTGGCAGGTCAAAAGTGGGGTTGGATAAATCAAAGATTAAGTGTTATAAATGTCATAGACTTGGTCATTTTGCTAGGGAATGTAGGAGTCAACATGGTACACCTATGATTACCTATCCAAATCAAAGGCCACAGACCAACACTTATCAAGTTTCCCATAATACCCCTGGACCAAATGTGCAAAACACTGCTCATTTTGCACAGCCTCAAACACTATTGCTGTCCAGTTTGTCCAAACCACTGTTCCTCATATCCACTATGTGCAAACACCTGTTGCTCAGGCACAAATGCCAATGACTGCTGTTCCACCCTCTGCCCCTGCAGAGACCAGTCAACAGAGTTTCTTCACACAAGGCTTTGTTGATTGGAGTAGTCTACCAGAAGAGCTATCAGATGAGAATTTTGCTCTTGTAGCCAAAGCTGAAAATGAACCAGAAAATTTTTGTTTCATGGCTGTGGTTGAAGAGGTTGAATCTGAGGATGTGGTAACTGAATCTGTTGTTGTGACTAATGATATTGTTGATGAAGTAATTGCTGATACAAAATCTGAAGAAGAGGTTGTGAATCTCTCAGATCCATAGGGTGCATCTGATGATTGTGAGTGCAAGTGTGATTGTGCATTGATGGGTGCTGCTAAGGTATCTCCTCAAATCCTTAAAGATTTGTGTTTAGACAAATGTGTAATAGCATTTGCTAACATTAAAGAGGTGAATGAAAACCTTAGGAAGAAAGTTTTAGATGATGAACTTCAATTTGAAAAACTTTCTAAAGAGTTAAAATCAAAATTGACTGAAAAAGAATCTGAAATAAGCAGTCTAAAACATGAAGCAACTATAACCAAAGACCAGCTCCAAACTATGATAACTAAATATCATAGTTGTAAAAAGGAGCTTGAGGCCACCCAAGTTGAATGTGAAAAATGGGTGGAATCATGCAAAGGTTATGAAATGCTCCTCAACAAACAAACCAAAAGTCATGTGAAATTTGGTTTTGGTTTTTAAACCACTGCTCCAGCTTTTGAAAACACTGACAAAAGGGATCAAAAGTTAGTTGAGGTAGTACCAACTAATTTGAAGGGTCAAGAGATTAAAATCACTGAACCTAAGGGCAAGAAAATTGTTCTTGAAAAACCAGAAGGTTCCTCGTCATTCACTGAACTTGAAAAATATGAATTTAAACCTACTTGGTCTGATGAGTGTGGTACTCTTGAAAACTTCAAACTAGTTGACTTCAAAACCCCTGATGGTAAGAAAGCACCACAGGCAAAGGTAATTCCCTTGATAGATCTTCCAGCAGATGATCAAACATCTGTTGAAGAGAAGACTGAAAAGGGGAAAAGGAAAGAAAAGTCTGTTCACTTGTTCTGTGATTTCTGTGAAAAGAAGAATCATGTTACTAAATACTGTTTTCTTCTAAAAGCATATGATATAAACAAAGGAACAAGTGTGTGTGATTCAAAGACCACATGCTTAATATGTGGTAAAAAGAATCACAAAACCAAAGAGTTTCTGTATCTCAAAAATTTTGATGTCAAAATACAAGAGTACAAGGCTAAAACTCTTGCAAATCAAGTGGTGAGTACTTCAAAAGGAAAACCCAAACAGACTTTTGCTCCAGTCCAAACATCTGTTACCAGAAATCTTGAAACATCGGCTTCCAGGGATGTTCAAGTAACAGATGCTCCACCCACCAACAAGCACCCAAGAGGACATGGACAACCACCTTGTCATAATCTGTCACATGTTTATGAAGAACCCAAGAGGCCTTCTAAACCAAGAGTGAACAGAAATCCCTGTGAGTACTATCATCTGTCAGGAAGTGATCAAACATCTGTTGCACCAAGTGTTGACATCCAAGCACTGGCAAATGGTCAGCAATAGTTGTTGTACTTGATTCAAAAACTAGTTCAAACCACTAATCACCTTCCTAAGCTTGAGGCTGAAAAGTCTGTGGACCCATACAAAGCCAACTTGGCTTTGGACACTCACCAAAACTAATTCATTACTGATGTGCAGGGAGCTTCTGCCTGTTTAGATAGTCTTTGGTATGTAGATAGTTGAGGCTCCAGGAACATGACAGGATGTAGAGCCCTTCTTTTGGACTTCTTAGCTCAAGGAGGGGGTGATATATACTTTGGTAATGATTCAAAAGGTAAGGTGTTGGGTTCAGGGACTGTTCAGGCTGGGAAACTCAAGTTTGAAAATGTCAATCTTATTGATAATCTTAAATTTAATCTTCTTAGTGTATCAAAAATGAGTGACAAAGGTTATGGCTCATTCTTCACTAAGAAAACATGTAAGATTATTGGGCCAGAAGTGGTGAAAAAGATTGACACCATCATTGCTGAGAGCAAAGCACAACTTGTTGCTCATAGAAGTGGCAATGTGTATATAGTTGATATGTTGAAGGACAATCCTATGGCAAATGTCTGTCTGTTTTCTGCTGCCTCCACAAAAGAGACAGAATTATGGCATAGGAGACTGGGTCACACCAACCTTCAAACTATCAATTCACTCTCCAAACAAAGCCTTGTCAGAGGCCTTCCATCAAAATAATTTAAATGTGATGATCATTGTGTTTCCTGCTTAAAAGAGAAACAACATAAAAGCTCTTACAAATCCATTGATGAGTCCAAAACAAGCCAATGTCTACAATTGTTGCATATGGACTTGTTTGGCCCAGTTAAAATCATGAGTCTAAGAAGAAAGAGATTTTGTCTTGTCATAGTTGATGATTTTTCTAGGTTTACATGGGCTTACTTTCTACACTCTAAAGATGAGACTGCAGGTATCTTGAAGGACTTTGTCACCAAAGTTGAAAAACAATATGACTTGCCAGTAAAAGTCTTTAGGAGTGCAATGGAACAGAGTTTAAAAATAAGGAGTTGGATGATTTCTGTGTGTCAAAAGGGATTGTGAGGTAGTACAAAATCCCAAGAACACCAGAGCAAAATGGGGTGGTTGAGAGGAAAAATAGAACTCTCATTGAAGCTGCAAGAACCATGCTACCAGATTCTGGTTTGCCACTATCCTTCTGGGCAGAAGTTGTAAACACTGCTTGCTATGTTCAAAACAGAGTTTTAATCAACCCAAGACATCAAAAGACTGCTTATGAAATTTTGTTCAAAATCAAACCACTCATCTCATTTTTCAAAATCATTGGCTGTCCATGTTTCATTTTAAATCTTAAAGATTCCATCTCAAAATTTGTAGCCAAAGTAGATTGTGGATATTTTCTAGTATATTCTTCTACTGCCAAAGCCTATAAAGTGTTTAACACAAGGACCAGGACAATAGAAGAAACTCTGAATGTAAAGTTCAATGAACTTTAATCCTTAAAAATCCCAGAAAATCCTACTGAGTTGTTTGATTTAGATAAATTCAAATTTGAAGATATTACTGTCAAAACTAACAGTGCAGGTATTCCACAATCTCCACAACAAGACTACAGAGCAGATGTTGTGATTCCAAGTCACTATAAAGTCTATTCTGTATCAGGGGAAGCAGCTGTTCAAAACACCTGTCAAAACTCTGCCACAGCTGAGTCAGCCACTGTTGGCCAGTCTTACCCTCAAACCACTGCTTCACCAATTTCATCCACTGCTCAAACATCTATTGACAAAAGTTCAACCTCTGTTGACAAAATTCAGTCCAGTTTCACACCACTTAGACCCATTCCCCCACCTCCATTTCAAACATTTGTTGGTACTACAGAAGTGCAAACAGATGTTACATCAACAGAGTCACCAAACCTCTGTCCTTCACCTCAAAATGCCATCATACCATATCAGGGAGATCTAATCTACCTAAGAGCTCATCCACCAGCTCAAATCATTGGCAACATCAGAGTGGGTGTGCTCACAAGAAGCCAATCCTCAAACATCTGTCTTTTTGCAGGCTTTCTATCTCTCACACAACCTGTCAAGTACCAAGAGGCACTAAAAGACAACGGTTGGGTAGAAGCCATGCAGGAAGAGCTCCTTTAGTTTACAAGACAACAAGTGTGGGAACTTGTACCACTGCCAAAGGATGTTTGTCCAATTGGCATAAAGTGGGTCTTCAAAAACAAAACTGATGAAAGGGGTATAGTTGTCAAGAATAAAGCCATGCTTGTGGTTCAAGGCTTCAGACAAGAAGAGGGGATAGACTATGATGAAACCTTTGCTCCTGTAGCTAGGCTAGAAGCTATCAGACTCTTCTTAGCCTTTGCTGTTAGCCACAACATCAAGGTGTATCAGATGGACATCAAATGTGCATTCATATATGTCAAAATTCAGGAGGAGGTCTATGTATGTCAACCACCTGGTTTTGAAGACACATTCCATCCTGATTATGTATACAAGCTTAACAAAGCTTTGTATGGATTAAAACAAGCACCTAGGGCCTGGTATGAAACTCTTTCCACCGTTCTCTTATCCATTGGTTTCACAAGAGGTAAAATTAATAAAACCTTATTTTCAAAATGGAAAGGGAAAAACTTAATGATTGTTCAAATATATATGGATGACATCATTGTTGGATCCACATGTAACAAAATGTGTGAAGAGTTTAGGGAACTCATGACAGCAAAGTTTGAAATGAGTGCTATGTGTGAACTTCAGTGCTTCCTTGGTCTCCAAGTGAAGCAATTGCAAAATGGCACATTCATTCATCAAAACAAATATGTGAAAAATTTGTTAACTAGATTTGAGATGAATGACTGTAAGCCATGTAGTACACCCATGGGCACAGTCAAGGTACTCACTATTGATGACAAGGATGAACTAGTTGAGCAGACACATTACAGATGCATGATTGGGTCTTTATTGTACTTAACTGCATCTAGGCCAGACATTATGTTTGCCACTTGTGTTTGGGCAAGATCCCAGGCTTCACCTAGAAAGTCAAACCTTATTACTGTGAAAAGGATATTTAGATACCTAAAAGGTGCTCCCACACTTGGTATCTAGTATCCTGCTAATGGAAACATTGAGCTTTCAGGTTATTCAAATAGTGATTTTGCTGGCTGCCATACCACGAGGAAGTCTACACCAGGAGGGTGCTAGTTTCTAGGGAATGCCTTAGTCTCATGGCAAAGCAAAAAAGCAAGCAGCTGTTTCAACTTCAACAGCAGAGGCTGAATACATTGCTGCTGCAAGATGTACAACCCAACTCATGTGGCTTCAAAATCAACTATTGGATTTTGGGATAACTGCACTAAAGACTCCACTCATGTTGGACAGTCAAGCTGCTGAAAATATCATCAAAAATCCAGTCTCTCATTCAACCATAAAGCATATTGACATCAGACATCACTTTGTCAGAGATAGTTATGAAAAAGGTTTGATTTCTCTGCACCATGTTCCAACAGAGGATCAGTTGGCAGATGTGTTGACAAAAGCTTTAGACACGTCCACCTTCACAAATCTGATTTCTAGAATTGGTATGCTAAACATGGACTAAACAACAAAAATGTTTTAAATAAAAACATTAAAATGTTTTAGAAAATCAAAATTCATCCTTAAAAATAGCATTTTGGTTGAAAAATCTGTTAAGGATAAAACAACCACTGTTTCATCCATTCTATCCATTGTTAGTTGAAAAATGTGTTTCAAACATCTGATCAGATAAAACAACCACTACTTGGTTGAAAAATCTGTTTCAAACCTCTAATCAGATAAAACAACTGTTTCATTTTACATATCTCTCTATATATATATATATATATAATAAAAAAAACCCAAGTGCTGTTAGCATCAGCACTTTGGTAAGACAACAGCTGTTTGCATCAGACCTTTGGCAACAGCTGTATGCCACCAGATGTTTGCCACGTCTGCTCTCAAAATTAGAGTTTTGGCCACATCAGCGGTTTCACCAGAGCCTATAAAAACCCTGTTTTACCACAACAGTCGTTACACTGTCTCATTGTATTCAAAATACTGAAACCGCCTTCTTCAACCTCAAACCCTCACTCTAATTCCTTTCATCCTCACACTCGAAATCCATTACAATGGATCTTGAAGCCAAAGCCACCCACAATTATCTCCCATATCTGGTCAAAACAGATGAAAACGTTCCCTTCCATACCACCATCAACATCATCCTCAATTCCAAATACCTGACATTCTTAACCGCTGATGCTCCCATCTATCTCGATACCCTCCAAGAATTTTGGTTAAATGCTGAGTTTCTCTTGCAAGACAAAAAGACTACAACCATCATATCAAAAATTGGAGAGACAAATGTCGCCATTACCCCCCAACTAATATCCACAACCTTCTCACTGAATGACCTGTTAGGTAACGACTCTTTCCCTAAGGGGTGAGTCTATTCAAATGAAGAGTCTAACTGATGAAACTTTCACAAGAATGTTGGGTTCAACCACCCAAGAAAAAGTGTCAAAAGTGTCAAAAGTTTTCAAAACACAAACAAAGAGGACTAAGACAACAACTGTTGTCCAAACCTCTATTGTTGAGCCCACTACTCCTGGTGATCATGGCACTACATCCAGCCATCTCCAAAAGAAAACGTCCATCCATAAAAACCACCACTAAACCCAAAAAGCGGCCTCTAGAAGATGAGATACTAGAGGAAAACCCTGTTGCAACACAAAAGCAACAAGAAACCACTGTTGTTACTTCCTCACAATAGATGGATTATCTCAACCTGAGCAAACTCCTCATGAATCCTCACAAAAGGATCATGTTGTAAGCCAAAGGGAAACACATCACGATACATATGACTCACTTGACCATATGATCATCAGCCCTTCTCCCAGGGCTACTTCTCTTTTCACTCCTCAACCCTCACCATCACATGTCCTTCCAATAATGCAACCACTGTTTGAGGCTATTGATAAAACTCAGGTCAATCCCAATTCCTCTCCTTCACCCATCAATGAGAGAATACTTCAACAAGTGACTGGGACTGAGGAAAATCAATCAGTTATCCAACAAACAGAGGAGGTTACACCCCTGGAGTTGAATGAAACTCTAGGTTAGTTTTCAAGTGAAGCAGCCACTACTGATGTAGAGACCATTGTCTCACAACAAGACAGTGGTTACATAGGTAAGACTTCCTTGAAGGCAACAGCTGATGAGGCCACTATAGTGTCCCCAAAATCAGTTGGAAGTCCCCAGAACCAAGAAAAAGGGGCATCTGGTTCTCATCCTTTGGACTCACCACCTAGGACTGAACTAGTTACAACTACCACTGGTAGGAATCCAGATGATCCTATTAATTTAGGTGATGGGTTAAAATACCAAGAATTGACGACTAGAGTCCAATCCATAGAAACATCTGTTGCTGATATCAAATCAGATATCAAGACAATTTTGGGATCATTGGCTACTCTTACAGAAAGTCAACCATCCACAGAAGATATTGCTAGTGAGCTATGGAAATCTGTTTTCCCCATCATCATAGCTCATAGAAAACTAGCAGATCAGACACATGAAACCTACATGGCTCAAATCAGAACTATGGTGGATGCTAGGTACACAGATACCCAAGCTGACATTAAAGCCATTAAAGATCACTTGCTGAAGACCACTGGCTCTGTTCCTACCACAATTATCAGAGATGAAGATGATGATGAATTCACTGCTTATGATGCCAAAAAGGGGGAGAGTGGCAGAGATAGATTGCCAAAGCTAGATCCCTTTGGTTGTCCACCCTCACAAAAGGAAAAATCAAAAGCTGCTAACAAACCAGGGTCTACCCAAACAGCACCACAACAACAACCACCTGATGTTCAAACCTCTGCTGATGCTGAAACTGTCAACACTAGCAAAGCAAAAGAAGTTGATACCTCTGCAAATGTTATTGCTGAAGAGACTGCTGAAGCTAAGAAGAAAAGGCTTGACACTTTAGAAGTCAAGGCAGAGACTTTGGTGCAAAGAAAGAAAGAGCAACAACAAGAAGTTGAGGATGTGGGTTCCTCTAAAAGGAAGAAGATGCCTGCCAAACATGTCAGACAACCTCCATCTAAAACTGCTGCTGCTAAAACAACTACCACCAAAACCACTACTGCCACCAAAACCACTAATACCACCACAACATCTAAACCTACCACTACAACCACCAAACCAACCACTGAACCTACTACCACAACCAGCAATACACCACCTACAACCACTCTACCACGTAAATCCCAAACATTTGTTGGTTCTACAAAAGTGCCAACAGATGTTAACACAACCACTGCTGCAACACCACCATCACCAAAAATCTTGTACAGAAGAAAGAGAAAATCTACCTTTATGGTACAGGATGAAAACATACAAACATCATCACCTCCTACTTCAACCACCCAATCTACACCTATATCAGCCATTCCACTTTCATCATTCTCACCACACACTTCACAATTCACATCTCATAGACCACCACCATCCATCACACCATTGGCTGTTCAGTATCCTCTTGAACTTGATCTACTCAAGGGGGAAATGCAATCCTTCTACAATATTGAACAACCATCTGAAAGATCTTTCCCATCTCTTCCAAATTTTCCTGTTCCTCTAAACATAGAAAAATATCTTAAATACAAGACTGAACAGGCAGACACAATCATCAAAGAGAAATGTAAAGGGAAAGATGACAGGACTGTTCAGGGCATCCATTCAGCAGAGCTTAGAAAACTAAGAAGGATTGAAGATTTTGCTAAGACCCTGAGCAACTCCATGTCCACCATGCCACTCAATAGTGATCTGGAAAGAGTGGTTAGGGAATCTCTTCTTGACCAAATCTTGTCAACCATGCCCTACAAAGAAAACAAGAAACAGTTTGCAGGCTGGACCACTCATGCTCTTAGAGAATAATTAATGAGAATAGAAGACATGACCAAGAATCCCCTAGCAAAGGTCTCTGCCCCTGACTTTAGGAAAGGCAAAGATCCAGCCAGAGCTTTGAAGTTCAAGAGAATGAGAGAAGAGATTGTGGCTGCAAAGTATGGGGAGATGAAGTCTGTTGCAAGGTGGGCTGAGCTAAGGCTGGTTGAGACTTACAAGAAGTTGGAAGAAAATAGAAAGAAAGACCCTACACTGCCTAGAAAACCTAATTACTCTGATGCACCAATGATGAAGAGACCTCAACAGGCCTTTACACTAGACAGCTTGCTTGACACTTTTGACCTATCTGTTGCTGCCAGAAGACAGTTCAAGAAACAGAAGGAAATGTCTGAAGAACACCAAAAGAAGTTTGCTAATACTTTTGTAAAAGAGGGCCTCTTCAATCAAGTACATTATTTATCTGATCCCACATCTAACCAAAGGTCTGACGAAGAACAACTGCTGATCAAAGTGTTGAAGACTAAAGGTCTGTTGGAGCCAACAGCACTTAGGCTCCAACAGATGATACAAGACCATCAGAGTTTTCCCAACAGCAGTTTACCTTTCAGAGTTTTATAATGTACAGTAGTTTGTATACAACAAATGTTTTATATTTGTTATTCTGTTAGAGGTCACTGTCTTAGGTGACGTCAGCTTAGATCATCAGTGGTTTAGATTTGTCTATAAATAGAACAGTGCTTGTACTGTTCTATTCATCACTTGAAACATTCTCTCAGACAAACAATCACAGAGTGATCAGGCTGAGGGGGAGTACTTATACTATTGATTGTAATCATTTGATAAATGAAAGCTTTCCATTGAAAAACATTTACTCTTTTGTTTTGATTAATAGTTTATTATTCCGCTACACTTTCCAATTATAATTCACTTCGTTCATTACTTCTTTACTTAAACAATCAAAACAATCAACTTCAGATCCTAACAAATAGTAATGAGATTTCATGTTACTAATCGAATGTTATTGTAAATGTGACAGGCAGGAGAACATCTTAATTCAATCAAGATGGGATCGGATGATTCACCCAACGAGGTGTTGGAGGGTTCGGGAGCACGGCTGATAGCATGCTCGCTAAGGACCAAGTCAAGTAACCACTCAGACTAACAGGTCGATAACAAAAAGGAACATAAGGGCAAGTATCAATCAGGTACACGCTCTAAATCATATTATGAGTATTAGTATGCAATCATCACACGACAAGTGGTAGTTGCATACGCAAGCAGAAAGCTAAAAAAATGTGTATTATTCATAATAGTGAGTAATAAATGCTTAAGAGTGACCTGAGCATAGAAATCGGGATGGGGAATAATCACCCAGGCCAATGTTTAAAATCTAAGGATGCTAGAGTTGCATAGTGGTCATGCCAATGAGTATGATCACACAAAATTTTATGAAACAAAACACATTGTTTGTACCTAACAAATAAAGGTGAAACCTAATGTTAACTAAATATTGAGAAAAGGGTTTTTACAAAATAAAATAAGGGACACAAGCATGAGCTGAAGCTTTTCTTACATAGGATGTTATGTACTAATTATAACAAGTCCATGTGTACCATATGCGGATTGCTTAACTGGCCAGGTAAGTGTTAAACATATGATACTATGGGTTTCTTACAATTGATACATATACAACCTATGTAACAAGGTCTAAGTAAGTGTAAGGTGTCGGGAAAAATCATGGATTAGTCGAATATGGTCTAAAGGTCCATGATAAATAAAGAGGCAAGAAAAAAAAACAAGGTATAAGCGACCCGTGGGGATCGTAGAGGCCGAGGTATTATTTCAGTAAATCAACCATAACTACGGTTTCGGTTGATAAATCATAAACGGATATGG
The DNA here is from genome assembly GCA_028751855.1 of Ambrosia trifida. NCBI lineage: Eukaryota > Viridiplantae > Streptophyta > Magnoliopsida > Asterales > Asteraceae > Ambrosia > Ambrosia trifida. Next base: position 159,252,110 of record CM054123.1, on the reverse strand, counting down.
GCCATGATAAACCCATGGGTCAACTGGACTTTTGGGTCATTGGCAATATTTTGGGCATGTGAAACCGAAGTATAAACGACCCGTGGGGCCGTAGAAACCGAGGTGATTGCCAAAGAAAACAATCATGATCTTAGGATAATGGTTGGTAAAGCTGAAACTAGAAAGAACAGGTGAGTAAAAAAACACACATGGAGTCTACAGACTCATGTGGGAAAAATAGATGATGTGTACACTATGGTGAGTTTTAAAACTACCATAGTGATCCTGGCATAGAAACTAAGGTGATTGCCTAAGAAACCAATCATGATCTTATGATCATGATATATAAGGTAGGAAACAAAAAGAAAACAATCATGATCTTATGATCATGGTTGATAAAGTAGAAAATAGAAAGAAGAAGTGAACTGATAAGGCGCGGGAGTCAAGTATGACACTCGCGCTAAGTAGAAAATGATGAAAGGCAATATATATGGTGTCATTATGAAAAGGAAACCGACCTCAACTTGTACTTGGATCGGTAAATCAGAAAAAAGGATTTTTGGAAAATAAACGTTCCAAATAAATAAATGATTTGAACTCTGAAACTCAAAGGTCTTTAAACGGTTCGGTTGGGGCTATGACCACCACTCGATTTGGCAAAACGAGAACTCGGAAACCCAAATTCCATTTAATGGAATACAAGATAGATATGTTATGGGAAAAGTCCAATTCCGAAAAGTCCAAGCATAATGAATCAAGATAACTCACTTGGAGTGAGGACAGTAAAGGGGTAAGCCTTACGGTTATACCTTAGAATAAGATACTTGAAACATAGGAGTCTAGCAAACCGGCTGGGCAAAGTGTGGGAATTGGTAACGATTTCCACAACAATCACGAAGGGTAGGGAGAACCTAATAGATGGAAAATTCTTAGAATAGGATTAGCCAAGGAAAGGAAAAAGTCGGTGTAAAGCAAAGTTTGTTTATATTATTCTAGCAAACATAAACGAAACGAGAATTGGGTTCGGGAATGGATCCAAGGGATTAGAAAACGGCCATGTTAAAAAGTTGGGTTAGTCTTGGAGACCAAGACAAATTACTTGTTAGTAATAGATGCCTAGAATAAGTAGCATAGTAGATGCCCTAAGGTGCATGATAGAATCGTCCCTTAAATCATATTCTTGCAAAGGGGTAGTAAACGGGAAGAGTCTACACGAACAAAGCGAGTCTATGGAAGCTAATAAGTAGATAGTTACCCAGTAAGGGTATGTATGTAGATATCGCACCTAGTTAATCAAAAGAATAGTGTAACTCAAGTTACATTATGGAAGTTAAGGCTTTCATACAATAATCGTAAGTTAAGAAAGCCAAGTAAAGGGATAACAACCCTAGAGATATAATACTTAGTAATCATAAGGCATAAGAATGACAAAGGAAAGAGCGGTGCTCAAATCAGTTTAAGGAACTAGAGTTCTTTGGCGTGACAAAAGAAATACATAACAAAGGTTTCGGGGACGAAACCTCTTTAAGGGGGGTAGACTTGTAACGCCCCAAAACCATCCGTTCGTCTAATTGCGCCATTAGGCGTGATTAGAAAAATATTAAAAATGAGACCTAGACGATAAGAATATGGGTTATGTTCCAATGTGGTAAATTGGGTTTTATTAATAAAATTAACAAAGAAAAAACACACACTTGTATGTGTTGATCGATATCAACATCAAGAGAAACCTCCATCATCTTCAAAACCCTAAATCAAGAACAAGCTCAATTCAAGGCCAAAGCATGGGGGTTTTCAGTGCATTAGCCAAAATTCGGATCCTCTAAGTCTAATACACAATGATGTACCTTTAATTTGGCTAAATTTGATGTTATGTTCATTCTTGATTATAGTGAAAATCAAGGGTGTTGTTAAAACATGAGGTTATAAGTTGTTAGAGGTATCTCTAGCTTTAGGGAGCCTTAATCATGTATAAATCGGTTATGAATGACATTTTAGACGTGTAATTGATTATGTTCATGCTTAACATAAAGTGGGTTTTGGCTCATTTAGGTTAAGCTCATGAAATTGTGATTGTGTGTGATGTACAAGTAGTGGGTTTTTACCCTAAACATGAATTGCAGTACTATGTAGTAAAATCTTGCAATTTGGATGTGATAAAAATCATGTATGTGTGCTAATTGGTAAATAGACCATGTGCAAATGGTTAATTTGTAACCTTATGTATTTTTTCTTATTTCCATTTTAACAAAATTCCCAACTTCGATATTTATACATAGCAACTTCAATTTCCATACCTATTTTTTTTAAGCCTTGTCCCATTACCTACAATTTTTTTTTATATCTAAATATTCACAAATTTTTTTTTAGCTATATGTTTATATAAAATCTATCAATTGCTAGTAATGTAAATCGAAATGGTTGTTACTATAATAATAACAAATTATAATAATAAAAAAATAACATGACAAATTTGCCATTCATTATTCACGTGACAAAGAAAAAAAATATATATATATATATAAAACAACTAGATGACAAAATTAATTTTGATAGCACAAAAAAAAAGTCCATAATTTACTCCACCATTTTCTCTGAAGATTTATTGATTTTAGAAGGGTAGTGTGTTTTCCACTTTTGTGTTGTCCTTATTTTCAGCCATGATTTCATCACATTCGTTGATTGTGCTTTGACCCTTGTATATTTAGGTTGTATCTTCATTTGTAAAATGAAAGGGGATACACTTTAATTTCACAGTTTCTCTTACAACTCCTCTGTTAAACCTTCAACCACTACCGCTCAGACGAAACAACACATCAATCCATACCAACTAGACCATCACGGTGCACTCCTTGGTCGGCCACCGTGAACCACGCTACCATCCTTCAACCAGTCCCACGACCGCATCCACATCCCATCGCGCATAGTTTTGTCGCCGTGGTACACCGTGAACTAGGCAGTCTTATATGGCTCTGTTCTTCTGCTCACTAGAGGTAGTTCACTCTACTTTTGGTTGTGTACATGTTCACAAAATATTTTGATGGTAAATTTCACATGTGTGTTTAATCATAGTGCGCCATGGAGATTCTTTTATATATACATAAAAAAATCAATATAGATGTAGATCTAATCGGTTTATATATATAAAAAAAATTGGATTTTGGTATGTTACTTCCTTCAAACCTACAATATTTATATTACATATATCTTCAAATAAAAAGACAATTGTTATATAATTGAATCTAATTTAGGTGTGTTATTAATTAGTCATTCTTTTAAACTCTCAATGTCTAATCAATTATTTTCATTTTTGGCACGTATTTTGTAACTTGATATCCATATTAATAATATGATAGTATATAATCAAGATGAGTTAGGGTCTTGTAATAATATATGAACTTAAACGTATATATATATATATATATATTTATTTTTTTTTGTTACTTATAGTAGTACATATTATCTGTCATGAGTCCTATTAAACTTATACATAGATGTTATCTAGTACCATTATTTTCATTCAACTAGTTCATTTTTTATTGACCCATAAAATATGTACACCCTATTTTCATAAGATAATAAAACATATGATCTATCAAAAGCTCTAATTACCCCCTAATTAGATCTAGTATCCCTAGTTTCTACTAAATCCTAAACTTTAGCCTAAGTCCAACAATTTATTGAAAGTTTTCATTTGAACAATTTAGGGAAATTCTTTAGGATACTTCTCACAACACGAACGTCAACTTTTGTGAATATTTGCTAGCTTATCAGGTGAGTTTACATAGCCCCTTTTTCCATTCACTATTTTTGGGTGAAACATGTTACAGCATTCAATTTACAATTCAATCATAAGTGTCTATATGTTATTCTATGTTGCATTATGTCTTAAACATTACTAGGGTAAGCACATTATTCTAGCATAATCATTAACATTGATCAGCCGACGGTATACAATGATAGATCTATTGGACTGACAACCCCACCCGGATACGTGTACCTCCTACATAGGTAGCATGGGTGACTGTTATCGAATATATAACATAATCGAGTGAACCATATGCGTATGTGATGGACCACAATATTCTAGTCACAAGGTTTGATTATGCACTCGATTTACCTGATAGTTTTGTTTTCACATAATGACTAGACTAGCCATGACACTCGGATTGTACAACATTTTTATTCAAACCTATGTAATTCTCACCAACTTTTGTTGACCCAAAATATTTTCAAACTTAACATGTTTCAGGTTATAGCTTGCTTGAAGATTAGAGTTAATGCTTGAAGATGTGTATCTAGTATTTTTCATTTTGATGTACAAATTCTTGTAGAACAATTGTATGTAATGTATTTAAATCAATTATTGAAATTTATTCTTTACCATGAGCTACTGAACAATCATCAATACGTGACATCCCGATGTTTCCGCCATCGGTTGGGGTGTTACATAATTAGGCCATGGTGGAGTCTAGAAAGTCTTGAACACCTTGAATTAAGATAACTAGGGTGTATCCCCCGCGTTGCGGGGAGGGGGTTTGTAAAAACGCGTATTACAAATCTGTATATGTGCATCAAATACACGCAAACCGAATAAAATGCCTAGACATGGCCAGAGTAATTCAACTCCCGGTAACAACCAAATGCAAAAGAAGATTTCTTAAACACCTTAGACACGTTACATCTAAAACTGCAAACATTAACAAAACATTAAAGTACGTTCTTTAGTTTACAATATAAAAGAGTTTACATAGTTATGGTAAAAAACCGAAATGTACAAATTTACATTGAACATCTACAACTAAACTTTATTCGAAAATAAGCAAACTAAAGCAATTTGTTATCCAAATAACAACAGTAATAATAAAACAAAGATTAATGACAGCACTTCCATCAATGATGATATTTGACTCTATGCCGTTGTTATTGAAGTAGCAACTTCGTTTCAGCGAAATTACTCCACATAAACTCAAATCCTTGTTGTTGATGAGGATACATACGTGGGATGACTTCCATAATGTTCTTGATATTTGACTATACGTCATTGTTGTTGAAGTAGAAACTTCGTTTCAGCTAAATTACTCCACATAAACTCAAATCCTTCTTGTTGATGAGAATACATACCTGGGATGAGTTCCCAGACTGTTCCTTTAGTCTTCTTGCAAGGGTCATAAGGGTTTATTTTCATGACTTAGAATCTGTTGTTCATCAACATGACGCCTTCTTCTTGACTTATCAGGTGCATAGTTTGCCTAATATGTACGTCATTTTTTTCTATTAGTATAGCCATGTTAAAATTCATGTAAGATAAAACAACTAATATGAAAAAGAGGTTAAGAGTAACCTTTTATTCTTGAACTTTGAGTAGTTGAGGTATGTGAATGTTAACATCTGTTTTGAGTTGCTCATATATAATAGTTCAGCCTGTAGAAAGCAACAATCTTTAGGTTTTTTTTTTTTAGCTTCTTGATGGATGAAGCTGAAATTAAGCTTAGGCACAAAACCTTCAAACCCATAGGATTGCGTAGTTGATTATGTATCCGTAGTAAGCCTAGTAAACAATTTTAAAGAATAAATATTTTCCTTTTTCGAAGCAAGGGATAGTTCAAAACCTTATGGAAGACATTTGTTGTGTTAAAGAAAGGTGTACACAGCTGGCTTTTGCTAAAAAGAAGGTTTTAAAGCATAAATTATAAGCCATATTACCTGAGATCATTAATGTCGGTGATGATGATGAACAGAGAATGTATTACTGATGTTGATGGTCTAGAATTCATCTCTTCGATTGAAAGAACGTGAGCTCTAAAGAAAGGCAAAAGAGAGCATAATAGTATGTTAGCAAAAATCATCCACTTTTAGGAAAGGAAGAAACCCGCCATGCTACTCCAAAAGAAAGAATAGCAAGGTGGGTTTCTTTCTTTTCTAAGATGTTTAGATCTTTGCTAATTGACGAGTATTTACTCTCTTTGTTTTCTTCTGAACCTACATTCTTTCAGTCGAAAAGACGAACTCTAAACCATTAACAACAGTAATGCATTGTCTGTTGATTACCATCATCAGCATCAACGATCTCATGCAATATGTGTTTTAATTTATGCATAAACTTCTTTTCCGCGGTAAAATTTGGCCCTATAAACCTTTGCGTGACCCATTACACAGTCAACATAAGATTTTGGATAATCCATTGTTTCTAAAAAGTAAAAAAAAAAAATTGTTTCTTCCAAATTGTGAATTAGGTTCACTATGAAAACATAACATCTAACCAGACAGCCTAAGAAATTTGCAAATATTGTGCCTATATCGAAGTTCAGTTTCAACTATCAAGAAACTAAGATAAAAAAAAAAAAAAACCTAAAGATTATTGCTTTCTACTTGAAAAACATACCTAAAATTGGTGGCTGCATATGCATAACGACCTGAAATGTTAAAGGAGTTTCACTTTTGCATACAATAAAAGATTTAAAAATAAGATAAGGTAAGATAAAATATGTCATCTTCACATTTCCCAATTTCAGCTGCTCCAAAGGAGTTGCATATTCGGGCTATAAAAGAAAGCATATGTTACTCATCATGACCAAGGAAAATACCGCTAAATAACAGTAGTATGTATATTATGGTCTGTACAATCATAGCATATAAAGCTAATGTAACCCCCCCCCCAAAAAAAATGTTTTTGAAAAGCAATTAAACATTATTCTAAAAGAGCGAAACTAAAGAAGGCTCAGAGCCGTAAAACTGACGCAGCTTTGGCTACAGGACAGCCGGCATGAAACCAACTACCATTTAGTTCTGTAACACCAACATGGCAGCTGCAGTAGTTTTGCGTTCGTATCCAACAACTCATCATAGCTCCGGTATGGAAAACATATTTTTGAAAAGTGTATCCCTATCAGCCAGCAATTGGAGGCAAAGCATCTGACCACCATGTAGACTATTAGACGTAGCCACTCTATGTTGATGCACTATTATGTGGACGTCACTGTCGAATAGACTAGGGTTGAGTCTTTGTATTGTATTACATGAGATTGTGGTGATCCATAAGGGCATTATATGGATCTGATGCATTTGTAAATATAGACCAAAATTTAAGCTAGATTCGACCATTTGTGATGGTGCGAATGTGGAAAAGTTCCACATTCGACCTCATTAAATGGGCGAAGGTGGCTTATGGTTTTGGACTATAAATAGCAATCTCATGTGTTGGTTTTCATTTGTAGATTTGAGTTTATGCTTTGAATGCTCTCAAAAGGGAGGTCATGTCCGACCTCCCCCGGCCCCGAGATAGATGTTTATCCTACTGATGAGAGTGTCTGTAACCGTTTCTGAATTAATACGAATCTGTGATGACTTTGTTATCGTATGTTTCTGTCTCGTCTTGAATCTCCCGTCTGAAACCGAGTTGTTTTCGCTTAATTGATCCTTGAATTCGGTTTTTAACCGGATTCTCAACGTACTGAAACCGAGTCAAAAGAGAATCAGTGAGATTGAATCACTCATTGCTGGAAAGAAACTACCACCAGCTTCTAGTTCCAAGTCACCGGTTACTGCACCTGTATCTAAGAAGCAAAAGACTGCAACTACTTCTAGCACAGAACAGGGAAATGAATTACCTGTTGATGAGTTCAATGAAGCGTTAAACAATGTGCTCAAGAAGATGAGGAAAGGCAAACTGCCTGAAGTTGTTGAGATGCCTGTTAAAAAGAAGGTTACAGTTGATAGTGATGTAATGACTGCTGTGAACCAAAGGCTATCTGAAATGATGAGCATTATCAACAAACAGCAAACCGAGATTGAGCAATTGAAGTTGAATGATAAAAAGATGATGGAAGTTGTAGTCACATCTCATGATAACAGTGAAGAGTTGAAGGAAACAATCAAAAAGTTGAAGAAAGAGAACAAAAAGTTGTTGAAACATGAGCAGAGAAACACCAGACGGATAATACCCTTGAAAGAGGAGAACAAAAAGCTGAAGAAGAGTAACAAGAACATGGACGATCTGATAAAAGACTTGTACTCTCAAGCTCCTCTACTTCAAGCTGGTGAAGAAGATAAAGAACAAGAAGAAGAGAAAGTTGATTATGAACCATCGGACGATGAAGAGGATGAAGATCTTGATGAAGATGCTGGTAACGATCCTCAAAAGAAAAAGAAGAAAGATGATGGAGATGATGGTAGTCCAGATGGTGGATCAAGTGATGCAAACAGCTCTGCTTTTGATAGTGATGATGACAATGATGACGACAACGCTGAGAAATATAAGTATGAGAAGCGTGATTCGAGCAAAGGTGGAGAGTCAAGCTCAAAGACTCCAGGTGAAAATGTAGATGATGACATTTTCTGGAATGAAAAACTGCAGTCTTTATCTAAAGAAGACAAACACATGTATCGCCAGATGCTTACAGATCGAGTCTGGACGGTTGACATGATAGGCAGGTTTCCAGAAATATTCGAGTCTAGTAATAAGCCGTATGAGTTGGAGTTTGATGAATGGAGAGGTTTCTGCGGCGGTTTCTAAGGAAATACTTGAAGGTTTAGCTAGACAGGTTGGAAAGACTTTGGAAGAGTTACGTGCTGATAATTTCATTCCAAAGATACCTGAAAAGGAAGCCGGTAATCATTCAGATGACCGTGACATTCCTGCATTTGAAGAAGTTCAGATGGAAGACATTACAAGTGAGGAATATCCACAATACTTTAAGAATGATCAAGATTCTGGATTTCTTGGATTTTCTGATGAAGTACTAAACCAGGCCAAGAAACTTGCTAAGGAAAAGAGCAAATTGTTTAAAGATGAAGTGTTCAAAGGGCATGATAAGCCACAGTTCGAGCAATCTGATAGTTTGAAAGAACTTTTGAGGAAATTGAAAGAGATGGAGAATAATCGTCCTAAAGCTGAGATACAAGGTAGCTTCTACAAACATCATAGTGAAATTTTCAAAGGTCGTGCATTGTCCTGGAAGTTTATTACGCAACTAAAATGCATAGCAGTCAAGTGGGAGAAGGGAATTCTGTAGTTTAACAAATTCCATGACCTGAAGACTCTCCCTTACGGGGCTATTCGTGATATTTGTCGTCACCGTATATCGGGAGCGTCAAATAGTCAAATTTCATACGTTGCTGAGAGGATGACGAGAGAGAGCCGAACTAAGTGGGATTTATTTGCACCTCAATATCCAAAACGAATCGTTCATAAAAAGGATATTGACATGATTACTGGAATGCCCAAAGTGACGCTGAAGTATAAGCCACCGCGAGTGTTGAAGAAGATTCCTTTGATGCCGATTCCACAACACTTCGCCAAAGACTTTATTTGGTGGTACTATGATTGGAATATAGCAGAGGCTGTGATCGTGCTGAAAGATGGTGAAAAGAACTTCAAGAAGATACACATTTTTGATCCCATGTGGTTGATTAATTGTTCACATGAGGATATAATAATGTTGTTCTATAATCCGATTTATTCTGAGGTTAAGGATGCTGAACAAGCAGGCAAATACCAACGTGTGGTATTTCCTGTGCTTTGCGTATGATATAAATGCTGGATGTGACTATGACAATAAGCTCGGGAGGTTTGTGAAGATACAGAAAGTGCCTGAAGTGAAAAAGACGAAGCCGAAGACATTTCATGAACCGGTGCTGACTAAGGAACAGAAGATTCAGCGGCATATCAAGTTGATGAACATCAGAATGGATGAAGAACGTCGACAACAATCCAAGCAATAGTCGAGGGGGAGTTTGTAGATGGATTTATGCGACTAGTGCTTCGGATTGTTCAATAAACTTGTTTGTGTTGATAATCGAATGGGCGAAGGAGTTTTGATACGGGCGAAGGAAGAAATCAGAAGGTGCGAAGGAGAGGTTTTGGACGAAGGTAGAATAGGTTTCTTAATGTATGGCTTGGTTCGACCGGATGAAGTGGTCGAACCTGCACATTCGCACGAACGAAGTGGGCGAATGTGCAGACTATATATATGTCAAGCTGATTTTTTGAATGTAACTTTGAGTCATTTTGTTCCCTCCACTTTCTAATTCTCTCTCTAAGATATTATTTAGCTTAATTCACGTTCATACCTTGTTGTTTTCACTTTATCAACGTGTAATTGAGTCTTGATTATTAATGAAAAAGCTTTGAATGATGATTTACTTGTTTTGATCTGATTAATTATCATTTTGTGATTGGTTTAGGGTTTCCGCACCTAAATCAAACTTGTTAGATCATTTCTTTGTTGTTTTGTCGATCCTTATAGCACATACAAAGTGGTATCAGAGCCATTCTGGATCAAACAACCACAAATTGATAGTTTTTCAGTTGATTTGGACCCAATTTTGGTCAAAAAGTTTCTGTTTTCATAGATCAAACTGATTTGATGAGTTTTTGATTGATTACAACTTGTTTTCATGGTTAAAATGGATAATTCTCTTTGTTAAACTTGTTCCAAATCAATTCCGATTCAAAACCTGATTAAAATCATCAAAATCCATCAACATTTGATAAACATGATCAAAATTAACTGATTTTCAAAGAATAACCGTTTTTGAAATACCAGGGGTCGAACCTAGAGAGACGGTCGAAGGTGTGAATTAATTTGGTCGAACGACTAAATTTGTGGTCGAAGGTGTTGATTGTGTGGTCGAACGTAGACTTTCATAGCTTATTTGTGTACATTCGCCCGTCTGAGTTACATTCGACTGATCGAACGGTCGAAGGAGGGAGAAAACGGTCGAAAGAGAGTACAAACGGTCGAAAGAGTTTGTGTGTTATCATAGTTCACATTCGTATCCTTCCAAACTGTCGAAGGAGAAGAATTTTTCTCATTCGACCATCCGTAAGTGCGAAAGAAAAATCTGTTTTAAAATTTTTCTAATCTTTTCGTGTTTGAACATTTACAGGTTAAGATGTGGAACTTTCCAACTACGCCAAGACCTAATCAAGCACCACAGCAGCAGACAACAAGAGATCCATGGTCAGTTGCAGCTCAGAAGACTAGTCCACCATCTCAGCCAATCAATTACATGGCTATGACTAGGTCTACTCCTCAGCATGTTGTGCAACCGGTACAGCAACCAATTGGCGATTATTGGGGAGTAGCAGCAGCTGCCGTTCACTCACAGACGACCAATGCCATATCTACACTCATTCATGATCTATCATCAGGCAGTGGCAATCGTCCACCAAAGCTCATGGATATGATGGACTATAACACATGGAAGACAAAGTTCAAGATACATGTGGAGGGACAAGGCTTAGAGGGAGCTGAGGCATGGCAGATGATAGTGAAAGGTTATGTTGCTCCTATTTTGGAGAACACGGGTGAACCTATACCGTTGTAGAATTTGGCTGATGATGAGAAAAAGAAGTTCGCAATCGAGAAAAAGGCGTTTTCTCAATTATCTCAGGCGATCAACACTGACTTGCTACATCAGTTCGGATTGTGTACTACTTCAAAACAGTTGTGGGATATGCTGAGAAATAGACATGATGGTAATGAGAAGACTAGGAAGCTGAGAATGGAAGAGCTTCGTAAAGAGTTCGAGAACTTTAGTTACATGGGTAACGAGACTTTAAAAGAATTGGTTCCAAGGTATTGCCACCTGCTCACAGAGCTTTCGAGCTACGAGATTAGCATACCAATGTCAGAACTGGTGGATAAATTTGCTGATGCTTTACCACCATATTGGAACCAACACATTGAAGTGTTGAAAGAAAAAGATGCATACCAGTATTGGACTATCAATGAGTTCATACAAAAACTGGAGAACAAAGAAATGGAGGAGAAGAGGAAAGCAAAGAGAGCACAGATTCCACAGAACCCAGATTTGTATGTGAGTGGTACATCTACTTCTCTTTCTACTTCTAGCTCTACTTCAAGTGTTGCACCTCATATTGCTTGCGTATCTAATGTTGTTGAACCCACCAAAGCACCAATCAACTATCTTTCCCAAACTTCATCATACACACCACAATCTTATCAAACACCAAATTTCATTCCACCTTTTTCACCAATGCAACAAGCTGCCTGTTACACAGTCAATCAACCTCAACAACAACCATATAATCCTCACATGAACCAAATGTAGATCACTCAAACACAATCAAATCAAAGTCCGATTGTGTTAGAGACTTCTAATCTTAACAATGTTACTGTTGAGATTGCTCAACAGCATGTAGCATTAGTATCTGCTATGGTTGCATCATACAATGGTTTAGTTGCTAGTCAGATTGGAAACAACAATCTAACCAATGAGGACTATGCACAAATCGATAAAGAGGAAATGGAGCTTATGGATATACAGTGGGCGTTTGCTAGCATCATGAGAAGAGCCACTGATTTTATCCAGAAAACAGGGAGAACTGACCTTTCGACTTCTCCAAACACCACTTACGGCTTCAACAAAGCCAAGGTTACATGCTTTAATTGTGGTGAGAAGGGTCATTTCAAGAGAGAGTGTACACAGCCGGCTCAGCAAGGTAATCGAACCCGTTCAACTCAAGCTACCAAAACAGACAAAACCAAATCCAGAATCAGGTATCATACAACAGTCCCAACATCTCTAGCTTTCAACCTCAAAACAACAACCAGAACCGTCAAAACACACAACAAAACACCAATACTAGACAATCCACATCGCAAACCCAACCACAACAGAATCCAAACCGAACCATTGTTCCCATCTCTACACCTAACACTCAAACCCAAACCCAAACTGAAAATCAAAACCAAGCACTTGTGATTCAAAAAGATGAAGGTTTGGATTGGACGGGTATGCAATTAGGAGTTGAAGAGATTACTGCAGGAAATGTGGCTTGTGTAGCACAAAAGATGAGTTTGGATGAACTTGTGGAGATTGAAGAAGATGTTGTGATAGAAAAATTGTCGGAGTTGAAAATAGAAGAGTTGAATGAGGATGTGAATGTTGAGTGTGAAGACAAGAAGTCTGGAAGGATTCTTGATTCTGTCACAGATGTTGAAGAGCAATATGATTCAGCTTATTCGGACATGGAAAGCGATTCTGACTCGGAAGCTAGTGTGAACTCACTAGACGATGACATCGATCAGTTGCTAGCTGAAGCAGATTTCCTAATGACCCGCAAGTCGTGCATGGTGGATGATGCCTGCACAAAGATTGACTACTAAAAATTCTTTGCATGGAAGGAAGCTCATTTCGCACTGATGGCAATGACAGAACCACCTAAATCGGTAAGTACTGAATCTCAATCTAAAGTTTGTGCGAAATGTTCTGATTTTGATAAATTGGCAGAAGAAAATAAGCAACTCAAGGTACAACTTGAGAGTGCAAAAATAAACTGTCAAAATTATCAAAAAGATTCAAAAGATTTCAACAAAGTAGTTGATGGTTACAAAAAGGATGTTTCTGAACTGAAAAAGACTTTGTCTTTAAAGCAACTAGCCATTAACAACTATATAAATGAAATGGAAAACACAAAGTTAGAAATGGCAACCATCAAGTGCTTCGCTGAAAAAGTGAATAAAAATTAGAGAGTTATAAGCACATTGCTTATGTAGTTGACCACATCATCGAAGAACCTTCACAGTCAAGTAGTGCAAACTACAAAGCTGTCCCATCTCTGGTGTTGTTCGAAAATCATAATTTACATGCGATAGCACCGGAGAATCTAGTCAAATCTGACTCCACATCAGATAACGAGTCCAACACTTCCAGTGTCGGAGACTCGTATTCTGATGTGAGACCTGTACTGGGAAACAATGAGGGTGTGGTAGCTGCAGATGATTCTGATGAAGAAGATGAGCAGTCTGAGATAGTTGTTGAGAATGAAAGTGATATCCCTGATGAAAATCATATAATCACTACTGAACCAGTCTCACCATCTCAGATTGTCCATCCCATGGCTAATGCTCACAGAAAGAATAAACCAGCAAAGAATGTTGCTAAGAAAGTTGAGCAGACTGTTGATAAAAATGTTGAAAAGAAAGCTGTTAAGAAAGTTGAGAAAAATGTGGTTAAATCTGTTGACAAGAAAATTGAAACTAAAATTGAAAAATCAAATGAAATGAACAACGAATCATGTGATAAACCTGTAAAAGTTTTCTATCGGATGCAAGGCTCTGATAAGATTATGTCTGATGATGAATATCCGATTCAATTTGTGAACTATTCCAAAATTGAAAAGATCTGGCAGGAAAGTACAATTTGGTTCCCAAAACATGAACGAACCAATGATATTCCTCCAGCCATTTTAGAGAAAATTTATTCGGATAATTCTAAAGACGCAAAGGTCAATGTCACACAATTCGTTAAGCCAGTAGACAAGTCAAATAGTTTCATTGAGCCGACTTACTCAAAGGACCCAGCTCCTGAGAGTTTGAGAAAACAGTGCATGGTTGATCAATATCCCATTGCAAGTTTTTCCAAGTCGAACATCAAGGAGAACTATGAAGAGTACCGTGCGTGTTTTAAGTGCGGGGAAAGGGGACATTTACTTGCCACCTGCCCGTATGTACGACACAAGAGGCACGAGGTGGAGATGAAGCAAAGACATGATTATCCGGTTGATAATTACAGTTATCCACAAAGACGGGTTTTCCCTCAGCCAGCAACGTCCAAGGGGGAGATTGTTGATGCACTATTATGTGGACGTCACTGTCGAATAGACTAGGGTTGAGTCTTTGTATTGTATTACATGAGATTGTGGTGATCCATAAGGGCATTATATGGATCTGATGCATTTGTAAATATAGACCAAAATTTAAGCTAGATTCGACTATTTGAGATGGTGCGAATGTGGAAAAGTTCCACATTCGACCTCATTAAATGGGCGAAGGTGGCTTATGTTTTGGACTATAAATAGCAATCTCATATGTTGGTTTTCATTTGTAGATTTGAGTTTATGCTTTGAATGCTCTCAAGGGGGAGATCATGCCCGACCTCCCCCGGCCCCGAGATAGATGTTTATCCTACTGATGACAGTGTCTGTAACCGTTTCTGAATTAATACGAATCTGTGATGACTTTGTTATCGTATGTTTCTGTCTCGTCTCGAATCTCCCGTCTGAAACCGAGTTGTTTTCGCTTAATCGATCCTTAAATTCGGTTTTTAACCGGATTCTCACTCTAGAAGAACATTTTTGCATTGAAAAGGTAAACAGGCTGCACATCAACTGGTCTGGCAGGCTCAAATAATCCACATAGATTGCACATCAACTGGTTTACACATGAATCAATGGGTTGCCCCGCCAAGATACAGAATATCTCATAAGGATAAGTCTGCCATGGCTGCAGACCCATTAATTAGGCAGGAAACCGAAGCCAATGGCATTTTCATAGACGACGAAGCAAGAGCAACGATAATCAGAGCAATATGTATTAAAGGATTTCATCATAGTCCTAAGACTTGCACGCTGAATGAAATGCCTAAGCATGGCCAGACTAATTCTAAAGCCAATATAAATATATTAATACCGATGCTTATTGAACAGTACATACATTTACGATACAAATCAAATAACACACGGACATGCATCATGCACAAAAAAAGCCACAAAACGATGTAACAATAATAATATGTGCGTTATATGTATGAGGAAGCTTAAGAAAAGTGCACGTGTCTGGACAGGTTATAATAACAATAACCTTCTAAAGAAGGTGGCGCAAACCTCATAAACACAACCACGCCAACAGAAGCTGGTAAATCAGAAATTATATACATATGTTACCAAGAAAAGTACATTTTTGGGTTTAGTAGACCAACAGGCTGCACATCGACCGGTGTAACAGGCTCAGATAGCCCACACAGATTGCACGTCACCTGGTTAGCACATGATCCTATGGGTTGCTCCGCAAAGTTACGGAATATCTCATAAGGATAAAACCGCCATGGCTGCAGACCCATTAATCACGTAGGAAACCGAAGGCAAGGGCATTATCATAGACGACGAAACAAGAGCAACGACAATCAGAGCAATTACATTAAATGTAGCTTGTTTAACCATCTAATATAACATAACATCAATCAAACAACATCAGCAGAAGTATCTAAACCAGAGATTACCTTCAACTGCTACTGAACAGAGGAAAAGAAGAAGAGCCCTGGTCGCGAGAACAAATATTATTTTTAAATGTAACATCGCAAAAATTCTCACCGAATTTCTATACGAAGAAGCCCCTTATTTTATCCTTTATGTGCCCAAGTCTATAATTACTTTTCCTAACTCGCAACATCTATATATACATATACATATATACACATATATAATGCATTTTTTTAATAATAATAATAATAATAATAAAAAAAAAAATTCAGATTTTATATATATACACTTTTGATTTTCTAACCACTCTTAAAACCCATTACCAAACCCAATACCCATATCCCTAACATTTCTAAAGCCCAAAGATCTGAGCCCAAGCCCAAGATACACGGCCCAAACAACCAGACCCAATCCCATATAACCCCATTACTGTTTTAAAAAAAAAGGAAAACAAAATTTGCCTCTGCTGGGTATCGAACCCGAGCAGTAGGCCGGATCCCACATACACACTCACACGTCCACCACCTGCTCCACACAACCTTTTTGATTTCTACCCAGCATTAATTTTATTTAACCCTTTCGCGTCTGCTTTCCTTCTCTGTTTTCCTTAACAGCGCAGCAGTAGCAGAAGGTATGGAATGATGCAACAAATTAATTGACCTTCCATTTTTTTTATATAAATCAAGCTAAACTTTGGAAACCATCCTTAACTGACCTCGTGTGTTGACTAATACAATCATCAAACAATCAATCAGCTATATCCAAGCATACATCACGCGTATGATATTAAAACGGGGTCAAACCTTCCAATTTACCCAACCCTTTGATCCTCTATATAATTAGACCTTCTGCGAACCTTGTATACTCGCTCACAACTCTCTCTCAACCTCCAATTCTCTCTGAAACACTCTAATTATTATTATATTGTTCGTCGTTTGACTTTTGCTTTGACCCGACAATCATACGTGATACATCACTGTGAGTTACTTTTCTTGTGTGGGTTTCATTAATCGGCGATCAAACAACAAAAGCCCCATCATTAATCGGGCTCATGTTGTCTGAATTGGTTGATTGGAATTTCTAGGGTTCGTTCATGCTTATTTGGGGATAAACTAGTTTTGGCATAGCATATTTATTTAATTTTAATCAGGATCCTTCACAACCACTGGCCTAGGCCAAGTGGTTGTGACCATGACCTGCAACTGAAAGGGCCTGGGTTCGAGTCCCTCTGGCCGTTTTTGGCATTCTTTTCTTTTCTTTTCTTTTTTAGCAAACAATTAAATATATATATATATATATATTAAATCCTTAAATCTTTTAAATTCCTTTTAAAATACCTAAACTATTTTATAAATTCTAAAAAAATTATAATTGTTTAATCTGATATAAAAGTGTTGTTTACAATTTTTATTTTTCAGAAATTCTTTTATTTAATATTTATAATAATTAAATCATTTTTATACTATTATATTTATAAAAATCCATTATTATATCAAAACAGTTTTATTAAATTTCCCAAAATTTATCCTGACTTTTTATAAAGTCAACCTTTACTGAAATAATTTTTAAATCAGTAAAATCATTTATTTTATATTTTTAATCAATTTTTGTTAGATTTAATCATAATTAAATCATAATAAATCCAATTTTCCTCATTTTTGCACCAAAATTTTATACAAATTATTTTTAATCATTTAGAACAGAAATATGATTTTTAAAATAATAATTCTTTAATTTTAATATTTTTAATTATTAAAGTTAAAGTTTGACAATTTGTTATAAATAGATTTAATAATCTATTTTAAAGAAAATAATTTTATAAAAATTATTTTTACACTTTAAACACATTCATGTGACCATCCTAGATTTAACATTTATAAAAAAGATTTTTAGTTATTTATTTACTAAATTTCTCTCAATTGACGAATATTTTTAATATTAATCAAACGAGCAATTGTCCCCAATTCGAAGCCCTAGAACTTATACATTTGTAGACTTGATAGACTTAGACATATTTATTACCTCATTTTAGGGTGATACTTGATACATTTGGTCAACACATTTCTCAACAGATATAACATTTTACCAAGGTGAGTTTTACATAGCCCCTTTTCTATTTATCACCATTTTTGGGGTGAAACATGTTACAACATCATTTATGCAATTCAATCATCAATGTGTCTATGTGTTTTCTATGTTGCATTATGTCCTGAGCATGATTAGAGTAAGCACCATTCTAGCATAATCATTAACTCCGTACAAGCCGACGGTATACATTGATAGATCTATTGGACTGACAATCCCACCCGGATACGTGCCTCCTACAAAGGTTACGTGGGTGTTTGTTATCGCATAACATATTCAATTGGACCATGAGCGTATGGTATGTATCATTTTATAACAGTCATCAGGGTTGATTATGCACTCGATTTATTTCTAGTATGTTCTCACATATGGACTAGATTGACATGACACATGAATTGCACATCATTCTTACTCAATTATCAAAAACCTATGTAATTCTCACCAACTTTTGTTGACCCAAAACATTTTCAACTTAACATGTTTCAGGTTCTATTTGCTTGAAGATTTGAATTGATGCTTGAAGATATGTGTATAGTTTTATCCAATTTGATGTACAAATTCTAGAACTATTGTATGTAATTTATTTAAATCATTTAATGAAATCTATTATTCACCATGAGCTACTGAACAATCATTCAATACGTGGCACCCCGATGTTTCCGCCATCGGTTGGGGTGTTACAGATTGGTATCAGAGCCATGGTTATAGGGAATTAGGTTATTAGAAAAATAATCTAGTCTATAACCATAGGATTTAACAAGTACTTGCTTCTTTTGCTTGCTATTCTCTATCTCCTACTCCTTATCCCTACTATCATCCCTACAAGAAAGTTACTCTCCATCACTGGATCTACTCCTAGACTAATAGGACAAATTCCTCAGGTTTAACCTGAACCACCTTGAGATCTCGTCGAAGTTCTAAATTTTAATAACGAACACGTGCAATCTGGAAGGGTGAACGCCTGTATTCTGAGTCTTCTGTCTAGGCTGGCATTGCGCATATATCCCAATCAGACGAGGGACCCGGATGCCTACCTGGGAATTCTCGGGATGAGTGTTCACTTATAGGCTAAAGCATGTCTTCATGTGTTATTAGAATCTGGAATCTTTGATAAGTCAACGTTTTCGTTTATTCGTTTTAATTAATGAATAAATGATTACATTCCGTATCTATAACCTCATTCATTTCATTGTGTCTTCTACAGATCATGTCTCCACGTCACAACACTCGCATTAACAGTGGTGACAATCATGAAGAAGAGAGCAGCAACCACAATCCCGACCACAACACTAACAATGGAGGTGATGCCCAACTAGCTACGATTATTTCTCAACAATTGGCACAACAAATCACAACTCTGGTTTCTAACTTGTTGGCTCAAGTCATCCCAATGAAAGGGAACGGCAATAGAAATGGATATGGCGATGGAAATCACATAAAGAACGGAACCCTAGTTCGGAAAAGCGAGAAAACGAGTATGGTGGCCGCGGTAACTACCAAAAACCAGAAGCGTAAGACCAGGAATCCTAATGTAAACCTCACTACACAAGTCTCTAACAAAAAGCCTTATACAAGAAACTTTCCATTGTGTAACACATGCAACCGACATCATCCCACTGTTTCAGCATGTCGCGTGTGCACCAATTGTGGTAGGTATGGCCATCTGGTCAACACATGCCGCGAGACCCCAAACCCTAATGCCAATCAACCCACCAACCCTACTCAGGCTGATAATCCTAATCGATACAACTATGGTCAATGCTATGAATGTGGAAACCCAAATCACTACCGTAACCGATGCCCTAAACTAAACCGAGATCAAGACCCTCCAGCTACCTAACCGCAAGTCTCACTATTTGACTATTGGTTGCTTTTATTCTATGTATTGACACTTTTTGGATTCAAGTAATAAATTCAAGTATTATCATAACATCTGTGTGCATGCTTGTTTGAATGTGAACTAATTGCTAAATCTATAATCATACTTGCTTACTTGTACGTCAATTAGTGGACTACCAAACAATCTACTCAACGATTGGTGGGGGTCATCATGTCTTTCCAACAGTCGGGGAGAGGCCCTACCACCTACTCAACGACTGGCGGAGACTATCAGACCTGCTTAACAATCGGTAAAGCCATAAAAGGACGCAAAACCCTAATGTAAGGTAAATTGGTAATTACGGTCCGGAACGTAATCATGAATTTACAGGTACGTTAAGGTGGTGTGAAATGCTATCAAGATTTTCGGTAGTTAACCAAATGTAAACTTTAGATGTCTAGTAGTTCAATTAGTAAATCAACTCACACGTAACACGCCGCTTACCCACATCATTCGAGACAGATTATTCTATTCATGTCGTGCCTTAACACAAACATTCACCAGGTCACACTTGTCCCAATTTCGATCCAATCCCCTTTAACCCTGTGTTTTCAATAACTTCGGGACGAAGTTTCCAAAAGTAGGGGAGACTGTAACATCGCAAAAATTCTCACCGAATTTCTATACGAAGAAGCCCCTTATTTTATCCTTTATGTGCCCAAGTCTATAATTACTTTTCCTAACTCGCAACATCTATATATACATATACATATATACACATATATAATGCATTTTTTTAATAATAATAATAATAATAAAAAAAAAAAAATTCAGATTTTATATATATACACTTTTGATTTTCTAACCACTCTTAAAACCCATTACCAAACCCAATACCCATATCCCTAACATTTCTAAAGCCCAAAGATCTGAGCCCAAGCCCAAGATACACGGCCCAAACAACCAGACCCAATCCCATATAACCCCATTACTGTTTTAAAAAAAAAGGAAAACAAAATTTGCCTCTGCTGGGTATCGAACCCGAGCAGTAGGCCGGATCCCACATACACACTCACACGTCCACCACCTGCTCCACACAACCTTTTTGATTTCTACCCAGCATTAATTTTATTTAACCCTTTCGCGTCTGCTTTCCTTCTCCCTTTTCCTTAACAGCGCAGCAGTAGCAGAAGGTATGGAATGATGAAACAAATTAATTGACCTTCCATTTTTTTTATATAAATCAAGCTAAACTTTGGAAACCATCCTTAACTGACCTCGTGTGTTGACTAATACAATCATCAAACAATCAATCAGCTATATCCAAGCATACATCACGCGTATGATATTAAAACGGGGTCAAACCTTCCAATTTACCCAACCCTTTGATCCTCTATATAATTAGACCTTCTGCGAACCTTGTATACTCGCTCACAACTCTCTCTCAACCTCCAATTCTCTCTGAAACACTCTAATTATTATTATATTGTTCGTCGTTTGACTTTTGCTTTGACCCGACAATCATACGTGATACATCACTGTGAGTTACTTTTCTTGTGTGGGTTTCATTAATCGGCGATCAAACAACAAAAGCCCCATCATTAATCGGGCTCATGTTGTCTGAATTGGTTGATTGGAATTTCTAGGGTTCGTTCATGCTTATTTGGGGATAAACTAGTTTTGGCATAGCATATTTATTTAATTTTAATCAGGATCCTTCACAACCACTGGCCTAGGCCAAGTGGTTGTGACCATGACCTGCAACTGAAAGGGCCTGGGTTCGAGTCCCTCTGGCCGTTTTTGGCATTCTTTTCTTTTCTTTTCTTTTTTAGCAAACAATTAAATATATATATATATATTAAATCCTTAAATCTTTTAAATTCCTTTTAAAATACCTAAACTATTTTATAAATTCTAAAAAATTTATAATTGTTTAATCTGATATAAAAGTGTTGTTTACAATTTTTATTTTTCAGAAATTCTTTTATTTAATATTTATAATAATTAAATCATTTTTATACTATTATATTTATAAAAATCCATTATTATATCAAAACAGTTTTATTAAATTTCCCAAAATTTATCCTGACTTTTTATAAAGTCAACCTTTACTGAAATAATTTTTAAATCAGTAAAATCATTTATTTTATATTTTTAATCAATTTTTGTTAGATTTAATCATAATTAAATCATAATAAATCCAATTTTCCTCATTTTTGCACCAAAATTTTATACAAATTATTTTTAATCATTTAGAACAGAAATATGATTTTTAAAATAATAATTCTTTAATTTTAATATTTTTAATTATTAAAGTTAAAGTTTGACAATTTGTTATAAATAGATTTAATAATCTATTTTAAAGAAAATAATTTTATAAAAATTATTTTTACACTTTAAACACATTCATGTGACCATCCTAGATTTAACATTTATAAAAAAGATTTTTAGTTATTTATTTACTAAATTTCTCTCAATTGACGAATATTTTTAATATTAATCAAACGAGCAATTGTCCCCAATTCGAAGCCCTAGAACTTATACATTTGTAGACTTGATAGACTTAGACATATTTATTACCTCATTTTAGGGTGATACTTGATACATTTGGTCAACACATTTCTCAACAGATATAACATTTTACCAAGGTGAGTTTTACATAGCCCCTTTTCTATTTATCACCATTTTTGGGGTGAAACATGTTACAACATCATTTATGCAATTCAATCATCAATGTGTCTATGTGTTTTCTATGTTGCATTATGTCCTGAGCATGATTAGAGTAAGCACCATTCTAGCATAATCATTAACTCCGTACAAGCCGACGGTATACATTGATAGATCTATTGGACTGACAATCCCACCCGGATACGTGCCTCCTACAAAGGTTACGTGGGTGTTTGTTATCGCATAACATATTCAATTGGACCATGAGCGTATGGTATGTATCATTTTATAACAGTCATCAGGGTTGATTATGCACTCGATTTATTTCTAGTATGTTCTCACATATGGACTAGATTGACATGACACATGAATTGCACATCATTCTTACTCAATTATCAAAAACCTATGTAATTCTCACCAACTTTTGTTGACCCAAAACATTTTCAACTTAACATGTTTCAGGTTCTATTTGCTTGAAGATTTGAATTGATGCTTGAAGATATGTGTATAGTTTTATCCAATTTGATGTACAAATTCTAGAACTATTGTATGTAATTTATTTAAATCATTTAATGAAATCTATTATTCACCATGAGCTACTGAACAATCATTCAATACGTGGCACCCCGATGTTTCCGCCATCGGTTGGGGTGTTACAGATTGGTATCAGAGCCATGGTTATAGGGAATTAGGTTATTAGAAAAATAATCTAGTCTATAACCATAGGATTTAACAAGTACTTGCTTCTTTTGCTTGCTATTCTCTATCTCCTACTCCTTATCCCTACTATCATCCCTACAAGAAAGTTACTCTCCATCACTGGATCTACTCCTAGACTAATAGGACAAATTCCTCAGGTTTAACCTGAACCACCTTGAGATCTCGTCGAAGTTCTAAATTTTAATAACGAACACGTGCAATCTGGAAGGGTGAACGCCTGTATTCTGAGTCTTCTGTCTAGGCTGGCATTGCGCATATATCCCAATCAGACGAGGGACCCGGATGCCTACCTGGGAATTCTCGGGATGAGTGTTCACTTATAGGCTAAAGCATGTCTTCATGTGTTATTAGAATCTGGAATCTTTGATAAGTCAACGTTTTCGTTTATTCGTTTTAATTAATGAATAAATGATTACATTCCGTATCTATAACCTCATTCATTTCATTGTGTCTTCTACAGATCATGTCTCCACGTCACAACACTCGCATTAACAGTGGTGACAATCATGAAGAAGAGAGCAGCAACCACAATCCCGACCACAACACTAACAATGGAGGTGATGCCCAACTAGCTACGATTATTTCTCAACAATTGGCACAACAAATCACAACTCTGGTTTCTAACTTGTTGGCTCAAGTCATCCCAATGAAAGGGAACGGCAATAGAAATGGATATGGCGATGGAAATCACATAAAGAACGGAACCCTAGTTCGGAAAAGCGAGAAAACGAGTATGGTGGCCGCGGTAACTACCAAAAACCAGAAGCGTAAGACCAGGAATCCTAATGTAAACCTCACTACACAAGTCTCTAACAAAAAGCCTTATACAAGAAACTTTCCATTGTGTAACACATGCAACCGACATCATCCCACTGTTTCAGCATGTCGCGTGTGCACCAATTGTGGTAGGTATGGCCATCTGGTCAACACATGCCGCGAGACCCCAAACCCTAATGCCAATCAACCCACCAACCCTACTCAGGCTGATAATCCTAATCGATACAACTATGGTCAATGCTATGAATGTGGAAACCCAAATCACTACCGTAACCGATGCCCTAAACTAAACCGAGATCAAGACCCTCCAGCTACCTAACCGCAAGTCTCACTATTTGACTATTGGTTGCTTTTATTCTATGTATTGACACTTTTTGGATTCAAGTAATAAATTCAAGTATTATCATAACATCTGTGTGCATGCTTGTTTGAATGTGAACTAATTGCTAAATCTATAATCATACTTGCTTACTTGTACGTCAATTAGTGGACTACCAAACAATCTACTCAACGATTGGTGGGGGTCATCATGTCTTTCCAACAGTCGGGGAGAGGCCCTACCACCTACTCAACGACTGGCGGAGACTATCAGACCTGCTTAACAATCGGTAAAGCCATAAAAGGACGCAAAACCCTAATGTAAGGTAAATTGGTAATTACGGTCCGGAACGTAATCATGAATTTACAGGTACGTTAAGGTGGTGTGAAATGCTATCAAGATTTTCGGTAGTTAACCAAATGTAAACTTTAGATGTCTAGTAGTTCAATTAGTAAATCAACTCACACGTAACACGCCGCTTACCCACATCATTCGAGACAGATTATTCTATTCATGTCGTGCCTTAACACAAACATTCACCAGGTCACACTTGTCCCAATTTCGATCCAATCCCCTTTAACCCTGTGTTTTCAATAACTTCGGGACGAAGTTTCCAAAAGTAGGGGAGACTGTAACATCGCAAAAATTCTCACCGAATTTCTATACGAAGAAGCCCCTTATTTTATCCTTTATGTGCCCAAGTCTATAATTACTTTTCCTAACTCGCAACATCTATATATACATATACATATATACACATATATAATGCATTTTTTTAATAATAATAATAATAATAAAAAAAAAAAAAATTCAGATTTTATATATATACACTTTTGATTTTCTAACCACTCTTAAAACCCATTACCAAACCCAATACCCATATCCCTAACATTTCTAAAGCCCAAAGATCTGAGCCCAAGCCCAAGATACACGGCCCAAACAACCAGACCCAATCCCATATAACCCCATTACTGTTTTAAAAAAAAAGGAAAACAAAATTTGCCTCTGCTGGGTATCGAACCCGAGCAGTAGGCCGGATCCCACATACACACTCACACGTCCACCACCTGCTCCACACAACCTTTTTGATTTCTACCCAGCATTAATTTTATTTAACCCTTTCGCGTCTGCTTTCCTTCTCCCTTTTCCTTAACAGCGCAGCAGTAGCAGAAGGTATGGAATGATGAAACAAATTAATTGACCTTCCATTCTTTTTATATAAATCAAGCTAAACTTTGGAAACCATCCTTAACTGACCTCGTGTGTTGACTAATACAATCATCAAACAATCAATCAGCTATATCCAAGCATACATCACGCGTATGATATTAAAACGGGGTCAAACCTTCCAATTTACCCAACCCTTTGATCCTCTATATAATTAGACCTTCTGCGAACCTTGTATACTCGCTCACAACTCTCTCTCAACCTCCAATTCTCTCTGAAACACTCTAATTATTATTATATTGTTCGTCGTTTGACTTTTGCTTTGACCCGACAATCATACGTGATACATCACTGTGAGTTACTTTTCTTGTGTGGGTTTCATTAATCGGCGATCAAACAACAAAAGCCCCATCATTAATCGGGCTCATGTTGTCTGAATTGGTTGATTGGAATTTCTAGGGTTCGTTCATGCTTATTTGGGGATAAACTAGTTTTGGCATAGCATATTTATTTAATTTTAATCAGGATCCTTCACAACCACTGGCCTAGGCCAAGTGGTTGTGACCATGACCTGCAACTGAAAGGGCCTGGGTTCGAGTCCCTCTGGCCGTTTTTGGCATTCTTTTCTTTTCTTTTCTTTTTTAGCAAACAATTAAATATATATATATATATTAAATCCTTAAATCTTTTAAATTCCTTTTAAAATACCTAAACTATTTTATAAATTCTAAAAAATTTATAATTGTTTAATCTGATATAAAAGTGTTGTTTACAATTTTTATTTTTCAGAAATTCTTTTATTTAATATTTATAATAATTAAATCATTTTTATACTATTATATTTATAAAAATCCATTATTATATCAAAACAGTTTTATTAAATTTCCCAAAATTTATCCTGACTTTTTATAAAGTCAACCTTTACTGAAATAATTTTTAAATCAGTAAAATCATTTATTTTATATTTTTAATCAATTTTTGTTAGATTTAATCATAATTAAATCATAATAAATCCAATTTTCCTCATTTTTGCACCAAAATTTTATACAAATTATTTTTAATCATTTAGAACAGAAATATGATTTTTAAAATAATAATTCTTTAATTTTAATATTTTTAATTATTAAAGTTAAAGTTTGACAATTTGTTATAAATAGATTTAATAATCTATTTTAAAGAAAATAATTTTATAAAAATTATTTTTACACTTTAAACACATTCATGTGACCATCCTAGATTTAACATTTATAAAAAAGATTTTTAGTTATTTATTTACTAAATTTCTCTCAATTGACGAATATTTTTAATATTAATCAAACGAGCAATTGTCCCCAATTCGAAGCCCTAGAACTTATACATTTGTAGACTTGATAGACTTAGACATATTTATTACCTCATTTTAGGGTGATACTTGATACATTTGGTCAACACATTTCTCAACAGATATAACATTTTACCAAGGTGAGTTTTACATAGCCCCTTTTCTATTTATCACCATTTTTGGGGTGAAACATGTTACAACATCATTTATGCAATTCAATCATCAATGTGTCTATGTGTTTTCTATGTTGCATTATGTCCTGAGCATGATTAGAGTAAGCACCATTCTAGCATAATCATTAACTCCGTACAAGCCGACGGTATACATTGATAGATCTATTGGACTGACAATCCCACCCGGATACGTGCCTCCTACAAAGGTTACGTGGGTGTTTGTTATCGCATAACATATTCAATTGGACCATGAGCGTATGGTATGTATCATTTTATAACAGTCATCAGGGTTGATTATGCACTCGATTTATTTCTAGTATGTTCTCACATATGGACTAGATTGACATGACACATGAATTGCACATCATTCTTACTCAATTATCAAAAACCTATGTAATTCTCACCAACTTTTGTTGACCCAAAACATTTTCAACTTAACATGTTTCAGGTTCTATTTGCTTGAAGATTTGAATTGATGCTTGAAGATATGTGTATAGTTTTATCCAATTTGATGTACAAATTCTAGAACTATTGTATGTAATTTATTTAAATCATTTAATGAAATCTATTATTCACCATGAGCTACTGAACAATCATTCAATACGTGGCACCCCGATGTTTCCGCCATCGGTTGGGGTGTTACATTAAAGATCTCCAGCTGTCCGGACACGTGGCCTCGACCTATGCCTTCTCATACCTAAAACGTATTATGACCGATCATATACACACACATACGATCTCACCACACACGCACTCCATCTCCTTTCTCTCTGGGTCTCTGCCCATGCAATACCAGTAAGTAAACATGCAAAGCAAGGTTAACACCTGTGTAGACACCTCATCAGATTAAACATGTGAATCACTAGAAAAACACATACCCAACGACTCCGGCCCGGGCAACTAATAAAGAAAGATAGTGAGTAGATCTATCAGCACCACCATCAAATTGACCCAGGCATATATCAGACAGCACAACATTCAACAAAATACTATTATAATAATATAATATATAAATATATTAATACCTGTGCCTATTGAATAGCAAATGTATTTATGAGAGTTGGGCCCTGCCAAAACGCTGGTTCACTAACGCGTACTGAGAGCCTTCATAATAACCCACAGATGATCATTAACCAAACACCACACAAACTAAGGCTCAGATTCAACTTTTCAAACAACTAAACCTAGAAGCCGCCATGGCTGCATTGTTATCGGTTGTCATATAAGGATAAATCTGCCATGGCTGCACCATTACCGCTTACCATGTGAAAATGTAGCAACTCACATGACCATCTCGGCTGCCCGCCAAGGTGTAAATAACCTTATCTTTACCAGATTCAATCAAGCACATAGAAAGCCATCATCATAGCCTTTAAAAATGCAGTTATTGTTTAATGTTCAATAAGCACGGGTATTAATATATTTATTATAATTATAAATATAATATAATACACACACCGATCAATGGGTTGCCCCGCCAAGATACGGAATATCTCATAAGGATAAGTCCGCCATGGCTGCACACCCACTAATTATGCAGAAAACCGAAGCCAGCAGCATTATCATAGATGACGAAGCAACAGCAACGACAATCAGAGCATTTTATCATAGCCCCAAGACCATAACCTCTTAAAAATAGACAAAATGTCCTCAACACACATAAACAATCGAAACAACGAGAGTATAAATCAGGGGGCCCTTCGAACCGGACGGCGGCCGTAGGTGTTGAACCGACCCACTACCACCGCCAGTTGAATACGGCCGCTGTAACAGCCGCCACTAACACAACATGCAAGTCCGCAAGAACCACAGTACACAATACCCAACTATATTGAACACACCTAATCAATCATCAGGGGGGCCGTAGAACCAAACGGCGGCCGTTGGTGTTTAATTGACCGACTACCACCGCCGGTTCGACCGCTACAACCGCCGGTAGGAAAAGTACCAAACCACCGCCGCTACCGTTGCCGGCATCAAACCAACAAATAAGAACCATGAGTACATACGGTGACAATAAATAATAATAATAATAATAATAATAATAAAACCTACCATTTGAACAACCGTTGCATTTAACATAAACGAACGTAAACGAACGAACGGTTGTACCAATCACTGTGTACGGAGGAAGGTAACCGTTGAGACAGCAACAAACGATGGTATAATGGCGGCACACGGTGACGACGGAGATAGAAGTAAACATTGGTAGTATGGCGGCGGACGGCAGCCGTAGGAGCAGAGACCCAAAGAGAAAGGAGATGGAGTGTGTGTGTGTGTGTGTGTGTGTATATGATCGGTCATAATATGAGAAAGGAGATAGAGTGTGTGTGTGTGTGTGTGTGTGTGTGTCTGTGTGTGTGTGTCTGTGTGTATATGATCGGTCATAATATGAGAAAAGGCCACGTGTCTGGATAGGTGGAAAGGTTAAAAAGAAAAAGAAAAAAACAAATTTTAAAAACGAACCCAGCCTGAGTCGAACCCGGGTCTCGAACAAACACCAACAACATCCACACCAACTAATTTGCAACATCATTTGATTATGAATCCTAATCTATTTATACATATAATAAACAAAACTTAATTTTGACACATGTCCCTCCCACATTGCACCTTCAAACATCTCTCCTCCCATATTGTGCCACATGGCACAACCTTAATATTTATAAAATTTTCTTTTTAAAAAAATCAAAAATCATTAAATATATCTAGGTCAAAATCGGTCAAGATTTTTTAATAACTTTCCTAAACAATATCATCCTCATAATCAATATTATCTTTCATCTCCTAAACCCTAAAACAATCACCTATCATTCCCCATTGTCTCCTCTCCTTCTTTTCAAGGTATCATCTTTCCATAACGTTTCAATTTCTGAATAATTTTCATATTTATTATTTGTAGGCGTTTGACGTTGATTTTCAAATATATGATTTCTTGACGGGATAGAGAGAAAACTGATGGTTCATTGAAGATCATTTGCATTTTTCTTCGATAAAATTCCAGAATTAGCAAGGTATTATGTGAAGTTTCTATTATGAACTTTTTTTTAATCGATTTTATGTTATGATGGAAGGCCGAGTATGTTCATATTGATTAATTATTATCGGATTGATTATTGGTAGATCATACGGGTGATGATTAGTATGGATTTTGGCCGATTATTTTCAACAAGATCATATGCGCATGGTGTGCACACTGGCAACTATTGACCATTGATTGGTATCATGTTGAACTCCAAGGTATGATCGTTTTTTTTTTTTCTGATATGATTATATCTTAATCTTTCGTGGGCGATTAATGTTTTTGTGTCTTTGTTTTAACTGATAAACTATGATTTAGCTTTCAATCTTTGATTTTTCGCATATTATTGTTTAGGTTTAATATTTTTTTCGTTTTAGGGTTCATGTTTTGGTCTAATTGAATCTGGTTTTGTTTTCAAATTTTACAGTGATCAATAATCTATGAACATAAGAACACGGTTTTCACAGCTCCTAAGCATCTGAAAATGGTAAGATTTCTTGATCTTTTAGTGTTTCAGTCTATTTAAGTTTGGATTTTAGTATTAAATAGTCAGTTTTAGGGTTCATGTTTTTTTTTCTTTTTCATACGGTTTGAATCTGTATTTATTCGGCTAACATTGTTTAAAGGGTTCAAGAATTTTCATCAATTGTTCTTATTTGTTCTTGAGGATTTAATATAATTCGGATCTTCATATGCTTGAGAGAATGTTTTTTTAGTGAAACTCTTTAGTTTAGTTGGTGATTGGATGGATCATGGATCTCGGATGTGGGTGCACCTGATTGCATCATGTCAAAATTGGAAAGTGGTTTAAATTTTTTTTTAAAGAATCTATAATCTTTCCTATTTTCAAGCTTCTAATTGTATGGAATGATTTAAAACTTCTGATTTATGAAGATATGGAACTGAATGATATTATTTAATGTGGATATAAATTTATGGTATGATTTAAAACTTCCCATTTAGCTGTATTATGTGTGTTTGCTACATCCAATTTTATGATCCTGACGATTAATCTACTATATCTTTTTCTTTTGAAACTAGATCGTTCTTCCAATCTGCCTTAAATGCAAAAGTGATGGGTCTTTCTTGAAACAAAATCAATTGTTGTAGGCACGCCACTCAATCGGTTGTAAGTTTTCCTTCTCCTTATTATTTTGTTCATTAATTGTTCAATTTCCTAGGTTACTTTTCTATATTGTTCGAATCGTTTTTATAATTATCCTTGATTTATTTTTTCAAAATTATGTTTTGTATATTAATCAAAACCTAATTTTGGTAAAATTAATTAATTTATTTTTATACATTCAAAAATTAAAATTTTAAAAACATCCGTTTTTAAAAGTCAGCTACATGTAAAGAGACAAATAAATGGTTAATTCTTTGATTTGTCAAATTACTATTTTTAGGTTATAATTACCATTTATCATGATTTGCACAATTTTGGAAACATCTAATTTTAATAATTATGATTTCAATTTGATTAATAACCTTTAAACATAATCGATTTATTATTAATTATTAATCATGTATATATATATAACTGTTTTATAAAGAAATTTAAATTTGAATTTTTATAAAAAAAAATAATACGCCTAAGTTACCTTATATATAATCAATTTTGTATATTTATTTTTTTTGTAAATAAAGTATGTTTACATATTATTTTCATTAATATAATTAAAACGAATTATCAATTTCAAATTTTAAATTAAAATTCGAAATATTTAAAAGGTAAGAAATTACACATACTAATTATCCTTTTAATTACACATTTTGAATTACTTAATCTGTTAAAAATTAAATTTTTTAATTAAAGTTAATAATGGTAACCATTACACCTATTTATTATCTTTAAATTATGATTTTATAATATATTTAAAATATAACAATTAATAATTTTGGTTGTAACTTTCTCAAATTAATTACAAGTAAAAATTAAAATTTTAAATACTAGAATTTGAAATTATAGATTTCCGTTAAACTTTAGAATATTTGAATACTAATTGTTTTATTTAAATATTTAATCTGAAAATTTTGAATTTAAGTTTTATGGTAAGATTTAGATTTAATTAACACATTTAAAATATTTATTTCAAATTTTTGAATGATTTGAATCTTTAAAATTTTAATTACTAGAATTTGAATTGATAGATTTCAAATAAACTTATAAATATTCAAATATTAAATGTTTTATATAAGTATATAATTTCATATTTCGATATCTATAATTTTAATTTTTAAATTTTTCTACCATTATAAAAATTCTAAATTTTGTATAAGAATGGTAATAATAAGACTTAAGTATAACATTAAATTCAAATTTTGAATTATCTGGATATTTTAAAAAAATTTCAAACTTTGAATTTATATTGAGAATTGTAACAATTAATCCTACTATGATCATTAAAATAGAGATATTATAATTAGAGATTTCCTAATATATTTAAAATTTAACAAATAATAGTTTTGAAATTTAACAAATAATAGTTTTAGTTATAAATTTCTTAAATTAGTTACAAGTTAAAATTCAAATTTTGAATACATGAATTTGAATTAATAGATTTCAATTAATCTTTATAAATACTCAAATATTAAATGTTCTATTTAACTATATAATTTCATATTTTAATATCTATGATGATAACAATTAGACTTAATTATAACATTTAATTCGAATTTTGAATGATCTGACTCAAACGGTGTCTTACTTTTAACATTTTATCAGAAATATTTTTTCACTACTATTTATTTTTTACTAGATAATACTCATCAGATACCATCTGATAACAAGATTCCAGTGAAGTTTCAAAGGCGTCAATTCCCAATATCCATATGTTTCGCAATGACCACCAATAAAAGCCAAGGATAGTCTCTATCGAAGGTTGGATTGTATTTAAGAGACCTCGTATTCTTACATGACCAACTTTATGTTGCATTGTCAAGAGTTAAAAGCAGGGGAGAGGTGAAATTATTTATACTTGACAGTGATGGGAATGTCAATATTAAAACAAAAAATGTGGTGTATAAGGAAATATTTAGTGATATTTGAATAAAATGTGTATTTCTTGCTTTTAAATTTTAATAAAATATTTCTATTATATTTTTTATAGGTTTTTCCGCTCCAAATAATTGTTAGTTGTTGAACCGCGTGTCCACGCGGGCAATAGTCTAGTCTACTATATAAATAACCTTGTAAACATGGTGGGCCAGGCCTCATAAATGCAGTTACTGTTCAATAAGCACGGGTATTAATATATTTATAATGAAAAATTGTGCATATGAGGTGTTTGATAAAATGCCTACATGAAACTTGAATTAAGTCAAATGGTGTAAAATTATATAAAATTCGTCACTTTTGACAGCCTTCGATAGTCATCTTGTAAAGACCATATCTTATTCGTTATTAGGAGTTAGAAGACGAGCCTTATATCGTTGAAAAGCTTGTTGCACATATTACATTTCATATTTAGTCATGACAAGCTAATTCTGAGTTTTAGTGGGTCAAAATAGCATGTAAAGTTGACATTTCTGTTTTGACAGCAAAGCTTTTTGGTTAGAAATATGTTTCTGACCTGATCTTCAAATATTCATATAAAATCATAAAAAAAATCGTTAGGAGACGTTCTTTATATGCCTAGAAAGCTCTTTGAACATAGCACATTTCTTATTTGAAAGTCGAAATTATATTATGGGGTTTAGAAGGGGTAAAAGCAACCTGAACAGCTACTGCGCAAAAAGTGCAGCAGTGAAAATAAAGTGTTTTATGAACTTAACATTTGTGATTGTCTAGATACCCATTTCCTCAACACTAAATGTTGTTTTGGATGAGATGAGTATAGGGAATGAAAGCCTAGTACTTGTGTGCATCATTGTCTAAGCTAGTGTACATGAATATGTTTATGGACAATTTGACTTTTAGAAGTCAAACTGACCTAAACTCAAACCTAGATGAAATTGTGTGAATGAACTCATGAGATGTGTTAGTTATTGGACATGATGACTAACTTGATTAATCTTATGAGTATAGTGAAGGTTGATCTTGTCAAGCTAGGTGCAAGCTTGGAAAGCATGGATCAACAAGCAAATGGGTCAAGTGAATACAAGCCTCAAGTGCAAGGAAATGAGGGTGAATAAAAGGTAAGTTTACTTACACTATTAGTCTATGAACATGGGTTAAGTGTCAAAACAGGATTAATGGTAATAAAGGAATCAAAGTGTGTTGATCAATTGATGGAAATCATCAAGTGGGTCAATAAATAAAACTATGTGGTAAGCAAGAGTCTAAACTCAAGATTTTTGATAAAAATCACTCGAATAAGGAAATTATGCAAACTAGTAAATGGGTCAAGTGGGATTGTCATTTCCCCATAGTTAAAGGTTGGAATGTCAAAGTGTTAAAAACCATAAGCCTTAATGGGTCAAATGGTGATCTTTCTCCTCATTTGAACTCGACATTCAAAGCCGGTATTCTAAGCTTTAGGAATCTTGTGGTTAATGGGTCCAATGTTAAATATATCACCATTGAGCTCGAGAGACTAATGTAGTCAATCTAGAATGTATGCAGGAGAATACTTGGAAATTGGGCTCGATGCCTAAGTAATCACAATGGATGCAAGGTATGAATCAACGCCACCCGGTAAGTCCGTAGTTAGATAAAAGCCTTTGGGCAAACTGAATTCAATTAAAAAATAGCCCATAAGAGATGTGAAGGCCAATTCGGTAAGTATTATTCTAACTAAGCTTAATGCGCGCCTTGGCCAAGTATGGCTATAGCCATAGTTAAATTACAGGTTTGTAATCAAACTAAGTCCGCGAGGGCTTAGAAGCATTCAAATAAGTTACTAAGTCCGAAACAATGGATTTAAATCAAGTAGTGTTGCCATGGATGGCTAAATTAAAATATTTACTAAGGGTTAAAACTAAGAACCGGGTCATAGTGAAACAATCCGGATAATGTTTTTAGTTAAACAAGTGTCCAACGAGTTGACAATATGACCCTTATGCTTTTGTGTGGTGAAATAGATTTTTTTTTATATAACCCATGACGTTAACGGGTCGATTTGGGTAAAAAGTCAACATAAACATTTAAATCTGAGAATCGGGTCATAATAAGACAAACCGAACTATGTTTTCAGTTAAATAAGTGCCTAGTGGGATGTAAATATGATTCTTATGTTTTTAGAATTGTCAAAAAGGGTTTTTGACAAGTGACCGGCCGTTCAGGCCTTCTGAGTAGATTTGGATAAAAAATGACACAAGCCTTTGAATACCCGAAAGGGAGTATTGATGGTCGTAACCTACGGTGGGACATCTTCTAAACTTGTTTGTTTGGTCATTTGACCATACCCATTCCGTTTGATACATATTAGCATATTAACTATTCTAAATGCATTATTATCAATCCCATTAACCATTCGTTGTGTAATGGTGCTAGGTATACATGTGTTTGGGATTCCAGAGCAAGGATGGAGTCGCGAGGAGAACCGAGAACACCCGAACACTCAAAAGCTTCCGCAATAGACTGTCCCGTTTAAAACACAAACTGTAATACAAATTTTTAGTAGATAAAAATGTAAAAACAAAAAAAAAATTGTTGGGATTCATTGAGTTATGTTTTTTTAATTACCAAAGTTTTAAACGGGGGTGTTATTCATTAAGCCCAAAGCCCTTAATTTTTAAAGTTAATCGCGTGTTTACGGGTTAGGGTCTTACAGGATAGCCATAGTATAACATGAAATTGTGTGTTTAAAATGTGTAAGCATGTTTCTCCCCCAAAAACAAAACTGATAAAAGTGGGGCCGTGAACTCACCTTAGGTTGCGTTACTCGAAACAATTAAATCAACAAGCTATGATAGCCCCAAATAGCAGCGACCTATCATAAGATGTGTGTGAGTACCCAGACTAATAACCCGTAGGTTAACTAGTCCCCAAATTTCCAGACCATAACCACTATACGTTTGAAAACATGCTTGACTGTTAAACTGACAACACAAGACAAGACCCGACATCCCATTGGTGACCCGACATCCCACGTGTTAGCCAAATACAAGATATCATGTAATCATATGCAATTATACACTTAACATGCGCAAAAATTCACCAAGTCTAGCATACAGCTCAAATAACGCATAAACGAGTCCGAACACATGTTATCAGGTTATTAGACATACCACGGGGTTCCTAACATGTTCCTAGATTTCAATCCTTGTTTCGGGATGTCAAAATACACTTACAACAGCAAAACACACGATTAGGAATCAAGCATGCAATTAGGAAATTCAACAGGCAATTAGGAGTTGTAATCGCATGTTGTACACGTGAGTAGAGGCTAATCACCTATAATTACAAGCTAGTAGAGCCTATTCGCCTATAATTACATGCGAGTAGGGCTAATCACCTATAATTATACGTGAGTAGGGGCCTACTCGCCCATGCAGCATCAAGTCGTATTTCGCGCGTTTAACCCTCCAAATCAGATCCGAAACATGTAAAAAAACACCCAAAATCAAACCCAAATCATTAAACAACCCATTCCAAGTAAAAAAAAAAAAAAACCCTCCAATTTATCATCATTCTAACAACCCCAATTGCAAGCATTTCCCAAAATAGCATAGTATTATGTAAACATCACATCAAGCATGTAAAACTTACCCTAAATGGCAAATATCCAGATTTCATCACATAATAATGTTGCATAACATCCTACTGTTTCTACATCATCCTAGATCAAGCCCTAACATCATACAATCAACAAAACATACTACAACATCCAAAATTCTTCTAAATCAGTCAAACGGGTCAAAACGCATATTAACATCAAAATACAACAAACAACCTTCAAACTCATAGATAAACATCCTAACAACTCATTTGTATCAGAAATGCATTAAACACATAGGAATCCTCACGTTTTAACCATAAAAATCATATCTTGCATGATAACACCACATAGAACAAGTATGAAGGTTTAGGTTTGTTTTAAAATTGTTTTAAAAGGGTTTTCAAAGATAAAAAAAAAACATCACAAAACCAGGTCTGGACCTTTAGGGATCAAAATAAAAACATTACATAGATTTAGGATGGATAACACACCTTAGGTTTGCTAGATAATGATGTGTAAAGCTTGATATGATGGATTCTTGGGCAAAAACGTGTTCCAGAGAGTGATTATGGTGTGAGGGAGGCTTGGGGCGAGTTAGGGTATCACAAATGAGGTTTTACAACATAAGGGTGGTATTTATAGGTGTTTCTAGTCGTTCCCAAGGTTACAGACGAGTAGGGGCTGCAACAGGCAATTAGGAGCTCCTAATCACCTATACTATAGGCGAGTAGTGTAACACGCCAACCGTTGGGGGAAACATCAAGGTGTCACGTATGAATGATTGTTCAATAGCTCATGGTACTAAATGAAAGTTGAATAATATTAAACAATTTACAATTCATCTTACAAGTAAAGATTACAAATATTGATTAATATAAACTAGGTCCAAAGATCCTATGTGTTCCAAGACTTGTACAACTTCCAATAGCAAATAAACCTGAAACATGTTAAGTTGGAAAGATGGGGGGTCAACTATAAAACTATAAATAGTTGGTGAGAATACATAGGTTTTTTTGAATATGATAGATAATAATAGTTTGTACAACAATCACAGTTGTATATGTAATAGTATGAGTCAGACATGTAACAATGCGTCTTTTGTACAATCAAACCTAGTGTCGACTGAGAACTAACTTGCAAGTTAGTAAAATTGTAACTGTTATCGATCATCCCTGAATTTATGCGGGGGGATGGGTTTTTCAGACCTATAGCGCTATAATCTAAACAGGCGGCTTGATCAATGTTAATGATTGTACTGTGTCTTTTTGTTACAGTCAAATTGAGTCAACAAGTTTCAACAATGTAAGAATGAGTAAATGATAGTGTATAAAATGTTTAAACATGTTTCACCCCAAAATGTAAAATAGAAAAAGGGGCTATGTAAACTCACCTTAATGATAGTATTCAATCCCTTGATATAGAATAAATGTGGCACAAACGATTCCAAGTATACCCTAAGTTCAAAACAATAAAATAAGTCTAAGCTTTCTAGTCTAAAGGTATTCTAGGGTTCCTAATTTGGGGATTGATAATTAATTAATCGTTGATTTAAATGAATTTATAAATAAAGAAATTTAGGGAAACAAATAAAAAGACTTTTTGTAAAATCTTGATTAAGGATGGTTGTATTATAATATTGTAGATATAAAAATAATTTTTATAAAACTATTTTCTTAATAATTGAATATTTAGTATGTTTATATTGAATTGTCAAAATATAGTATTAATGTCTAAAAATATTAAAATTTAATAAAGTTTCAAACATAAATTTATATTTCGGTTCTAAATGGACAAAAATAATTTATGTAAAATTTTGATGTAAAAATAGTGAAAATGAATTTATTATTAATTGTTTATGATTAAAATAGTAAAAATTAATTAAAAATATTAAATAAACGGTTTTCTGGAATAAAAATTTATTCTGAAATGTTTATTGACCTACAAGTTTAAAATAATTTTTGTGGAACTTTATAAAGTTGTTTAGATATTTTATAGAATTTTCAATTTATAATTTTTTTTGAACGGCGAAACGCTTTATATATAGATATAAAGTGCGAGCAAGAAGCTAGAATACAACCCCAAAACACCACAAAACAACGACCCGACTACTAATATAAGGAAACAGAACAAACTCAGAGAAGATTTAACACATTGAATAAACTTGTAATATATTTTATATATATTAAATAAATGAATTTTGAAAAACTAAAAATTGTATAATAAACTTCATTATCAGAATAACACAAAATAATTTTTATAGAATTTATAAACCATTTTTAGTATTTAAAAACTATTTTAAAAGATTAATCGGTTAAATATATAGTTAAAGGGTAAAAAAATGTTTGTTGTTGAAGGTATTCGAACACAAGACCTCGGACGGTTCGATTGCAACAACAGAAACCTCCACCAACTGATCTACAACACTAGTTGGTGTCTGATTTAATAATGAACATATTTTATACTGAAAACGATTGAACTATCATCCCCAAATACAAAAATCCTATGAACCCTATATTCATAATTCGTTTAATACCCAGATTACAGGCCAATTAACCATGGGGTTAATGATTATAAGGGGCCGATCAATATGATAGAACAAGAAATTGAAACATACCAGACACGAAACCTTCTAAATCGGAGTGAACCAGGAAGTCAAAGGGTGATCAATTCGATGATTTAGAGAGTGATATGGTGGAATTAGATAGAGTTTTTCTGGTTTTCGGTGGGTTTAGGGCAGGAGCATGGTTTCAATTTATACTTTCATTGACTTGATTTATAAAATGGAAGTTTTACTCATTATTGAGTCATACACGTTTGATTTGGGTTTGAATTGGAAAGTTTTTAATGTAATTATACATGCTAAATGACCGGAAATTGATTATTAGCTATAATCGTGTTTAAATTGTTTCCAAAAACAACAGATCCCGCGTCCAATTTCGTGTTGAATTCGTGGGTGTCTGGGTGTTGACTTAGATATGTTTGACCAGTGGAAGAGAGTTAAATATTTATTTGTTTCAAGTTATACTACCAAAAGACACTTGGTGGAGTGGTATTGTTGTTGTGTTATAAAACCTTGGGTTGCCTTGGTTTCGGGTTCGAACCAGGCCAAGGGCTTTATTTTTAAAACGATTTTTTTAACCATATATTGTTTTATAAGACTTAATTTATTTATCATATAAATAGTTATTTAACTAAATATAATTAAAAAGGACACGTAAATGTCACAAACTCAAAGTGGACGATTAAACGAGGAATTTTTTTTTTTTTTTTTGAATATTAGGGGAAATTACGTGACGTTACAAGTAGGGCTCTAATCGCCTATACTAAAGGCGAGTAGGCTCCAATCGCCTATAATATGCCCTGCTATAGGCAATTAGGATTCCTAATCACTTGCAGCAATGTATTTTTTGTTTTTGGCGCGTTAAACCCTATTTTAACACATATAAGCACGTACATGTATCCCGTTAAACTCTTGTGATAGCTTAAGCTTGTAAGACACAGGGCCTACTCTTGCCAATATTTCGAAAGAACCAACGTATCGGGGATTCGATTTTCCGCGCTTCCAAAAACGTACGACACCTTTCCAAGGTGACACTTTTAGTAAAACTCTATCACCGACTTGAAATTCCAACGGCTTACGCCTCATTTCCACATAACTTTTCTATCGGTCGCGGGCCGCCTTGGGACGTTCCTTTATCAGAAAGATTTTATCGGTCGTCTCTTGGACGATTTCGGGCCCAGTAAGTTGTTTCTCTCCAATTTCAGCCCAACACCATGGAGATCAACACTTACGTCCATATAGAGCTTCAAATGGTCCGACTTGGATACTCGTATGATAACTATTATTGTACGAGAATTCCACGCGTGGCAAGTGCATGTCCCAATTACCACCGAAATCGATTGCACATGCTCGTAACATATCCTCCAAGGTTTGGATGGTCCGTTCACTTTAACCATCGTTTTGGGGGTAATATGCGGTACTCATGTCTAGGCGAGTACCTAGGGCATCGTGTAAGCTTTGCCAAAACCTTGAGGTGAAACGACTATCTCGATCAGAGATGATAGAGATAGGCACACCATGTTTAGACACCACTTCCTTGATATACATGTGAGTCAATTTTTCTAATTTATCCATTTCGCGGATTGGAAGGAAGTGTGCGGACTTTGTCAATCGATCGGCAATCACCCAAATCATGTCATGGCCGCTCGATGTCTTGGGCAATTTAGTAATGAGATCCAAGGAAATTTGTTCCCATTTCCTTTCAGGAATTTTTGGTTGTTGGAGTAAACCAGGCGGCCTTTGGTGTTCGGCTTTAACTTTGGAACAAGTTAGGCAACGCGCAACATAAGCCGTTATGTCTCTCTTGAAGTTCGGCCACCAGTAATGTTCCTTCAAGTCATGGAACATTTTATCCACACCAGGATGAACGGAATATCGAGAGCTGTGAGCTTCGGCCAATACTAGCTCACGTAAACCACCATATAAAGGTACCCAAACTCTATTCATGAAATATAGAGCTTGATCTTCCTTAGGCTCCAATGAATCAACCATTCCTCGAAGTCTTTCCTTCCTTACATTCTCGGGCTTAAGCGCATTATTCTGGGCCTCACGAATCCGGTTAGTCAAATTCGTTTGAATAGACAAACCCAAAGACCGGACACGTAATGGCTTAACAGGTTCCTTCCGACTTAAGGCATCTGCTACGATGTTCGCCTTACCGGGATGGTATTTTATTTCATGGTCATGATCGTTCAACAACTCAACCCATCACCATTGTCGCATATTCAAGTCCTTCTGATAAAAAATGTGTTGCAAACTCTTGTGATCAGTGAAGATCGTGCACTTAGTGTCGTAGAGGTAATGTCTCCAAATTTTGAGAGCGAACTCCACTGCACCCAATTCCAAATCGTGTGTAGTGTAGTTCTTCTCATGGACTTTTAATTGCCTGGAAGCATACGCAATCACCTTCTCCCGCTGCATCAACACGCAACCCAACCCTTGATGCGAAGCATCACAGTAGACCACAAAATCTTCAGTACTGTCAGGAAGCGATAGTATTGGAGCACCACGTAATTTATCCTTCAACAATTGGAAAGTCGACTCTTGTTTTTCGGTCCACTCGAACTTTTTATCCTTTTAGGTAAGCATGGTCAGGGCCTGTGCTATCTTAGAAAAATTCTCGATGACTCTTCTATAGTAACTCGCAAGGCCAAGAAATTGTCGAACTTCAGTAGGAGTTTTGGGCGCCTCCCAATTTTTGATTTCCTCGATCTTGGCGGGATCAACATGTATGCCTTTCTCATTCACCACGTAGCCTAAGAAATGAACTTCCCGAATATTTCGAGAATTTGGCATATAGCTTCTCCTTGCGCAATAACTCCAAAATCAAACGGAGGTGATTTTCATGATCCTTCTTGGTACGAGAATAGATCAATATATCACAATGAGTACAATCACGAACTTATCCAAGTAAGGCTTACATACACGATTCATCAAGTCCATGAAGACTACTGGGGCATTGGTTATACCAAACGGCATCACCAAGAACTCATAATGACCGTAACGAGTTCTAAAAGCAGTCTTTGGTACATCTTCCTCTTGGATACGAAGTTGATGGTAACTGGACCTCAAATCGATCTTATAGTAAAAGCTAGATCCCTTGAGTTGATCAAACAAATCATCGATCCTGGGGAGAGGATAACGATTTTTGATGGTTAACTTGTTCAACTCACGATAATCGATGCACATACGAAAAGTGACATCTTTCTTCTTCACGAATAAGACAGGAGCTCCCCAAGGTGAGAAACTCGGTCTTATGAAACCTTTATCCAATAATTCCTGTCATTGATTGGATAGTTCCTGCATTTCCGATGGAGCTAAGCGATATGGCGATCGCGCTACAGGAGCAGCTCCAAGAACGATATCAATAAGAAATTCGACTTGTCGAGGAGGTGGCAACCCCGACAAATCTTCAAGGAACACATCAGGAAAGTGTCTCACAATCGGAATATCTTCAAGTTTCTGCTCGTCAGCTTTCTTATCTACCACATGTGCCAAGAATGCAATAAGACCCTTCTGCAAGCACTTCTGAGCCTTCATGCAAGTAATAATCCTCAATGGCGTTCCACGCCTTTCCCCTTGTATCGAAAGAGTTTCACCACTTGCAAGAGGAATTTGAATAATTTTATCCTCGCAAACAACGACCGCGCGATATGTAGATAACCAATCCATACCAACTATTACGTCAAAACTACCCAAGACTACCGGTAAGAGATCAATACTAAACTCATGCCTGCAAAGTTCCAACTTACAATCCTTTGCCACTTCACTCGTTTCTATAGTTTTACCATTAGCCATTCTATAGAATAAGGTGTATCTAGCTTACTAGTTTTCAGCCCAAGTAATCGCTTAAAATCAACAGATACGAAGCTAAAATCGGCACCAGTATCAAATAAAACAGAAGCATAATGGTTGTTAATAGGGAACGTACCGGTAACAACGTTAGGGTCTTGGCGTGCATCACCAGCACCGATAACAAATGCCCGTCCGCGTGCCTGGTTGTTCAGCTTCGGGCACTCCCTCTTCCAATGTTCGAGCGATCCACATGAGAAGCATGGCCTCGCTTCCCCAGTATTGGGCGCTCCAGCCCTACAATTCTCAGCTTTGTACCCCGTACGGAGGCACTTCCAGCAAGCAACATCATTTTTCTTTCCCTGATTTCCCGTCCTCCTTTCATTAGACTGAGCAGTGGCAACATACCCTTTCCCTTTCTTGTTTTGATTCCTAGATGACCCATCCTTCTTTCCCTCATTCCTTATTCGCTTCCCAAACCTAGAGCGATTTGACTGCTCAGCAAAACCAAAACCAGAAACAGCA
This sequence comes from Ambrosia trifida, assembly GCA_028751855.1. NCBI lineage: Eukaryota > Viridiplantae > Streptophyta > Magnoliopsida > Asterales > Asteraceae > Ambrosia > Ambrosia trifida. The sequence continues at coordinate 159,208,573 of CM054123.1, read as the reverse complement.
TTCTTTACCTCAGTACCCTTCGCTTCAGAAATATTCAACCCAGAGACCTTTCTTATCAACGTGCACATACGGATGACATCTTTAGTGAGACTTAAAGCAAGCTCAATAGCCTCACGCATGGTAGTAGGCTTTGATGATGTAACCATGCTGCGAATCTGGGGTGCCAACCCAAAGAGATACCTTTCAATATTCTTGTTTTCCGACATAACCAACCGGGGCTTGTGAATTCTGCTCATAGAATGCATGGTTTTTGGGCTTGTGAATTCCGCTCATAGAATGGGTATGAATTGTCCGGTGGGGAGCGGCAGTGGGTTGGTGATGTTGTGGAGCGGTACTGTTTTGGTGTGATGATTGGGTAGATGGATTAGTTGGGCTAGGCGGGTGAGTAGATTGGGTTGTTGGGCCAGGCGGGTGAATGGCTTGGGTTGAGGGGTCGGATGAGGTGTGGATCTGAGGGGATGTTGGGTTGTGAGAAGAGAGATGTGGGGATAAGGGATTTGGGCCGGTGTGTGTGTGGGTGGATGAATTGGTGTTTGGGCCGGAGTTAAGGTTGGAAGGGTTGTGGTTGTTGATTGGTGAAGGCAGGGGATGGCTAGACGTGTTTATGTGAAGCCATAGGTGAGGTGGCAGTGAGTCATTGAGGAACTCATAAGATGGTTTAGATGCATGGGTGAGGGTGAAAGTGAAGGTTGTCTCGTCAAAGGCGACGTGACCGGAAAGAATGACTTATTTGGTTTGAATGTGAAGACATTTGTATCCTCGATGTGTTGAAGGATAACCAAGGAAAACACATGGATGAGAGCGATGGTCAAGTTTGTGGATAGTGGTGGAAGGGGTGAGTGGATAGCAAAGACAACCGAACACCCGAAGGTGATCGTAGGTGGGTGTTTGAAGGTAGAGTAGTTCGGTGGGTGTCTTTTGTTTGGTGATAGAGAAGGGTAGAAAATTAAGGAGATAAGTTGTCGTTTCAATGGCATGGTGCCAAAAGTTGGTGGGTAGAGAGGCGTGGGCCAAAAGGGTGCGCACCATGTTATTGATAGTGCGGATTTTTCTCTCGACTTTACCGTTTTGAGAGGAGGTGTGAGGGCACGATAAACGATACAAAATACCGTTGGTTGTAAAAAATGTTTGGAAGGCGGAGTTAACGTATTCGCCTCCATTATTACATTGAAAAGTTTTTATGGTCCGGTTAAATTGTGTTTTTATTTGTTTTTCAAATTGAGTAAAACTGGTGAAGGTTTGTGATTTATTTGACATGGGGTACACCCAAAGAAAGTTGGTGTAGTCATCAAGAAAAAGGACATAATATTTGTGACCCCCCGAACTGATGACCAGGGATGTCCATAGGTCGCTGTGAATTATATCAAAGGGTTGAGACGTGCTATTAAGAGACAAAATAAAAGGTAAATGAGTACTTTTTCCATAAACACATGACTGGCATACATTATTATTGAGTTTATTAAAAGATGTAGAACTGGAATGTTTTAAAGATTGCAAAGTGGGTCGTCCTATGTGTCCAAGACGTTGATGCCAAAGTGATAATAAGATAGCGGCAAATGCGGACGGTGATGTGGAAGTGGGGCCAAGTACTGGGGGGGTACAAATCACCGCTACTGTTGCATCTGAGTAGAGGGGATTTGGTCTTGTAATCCTTCACAAGAAAACCAAATTCGTCAAACTCAATAGAAACAGAGTTGTCTCTAGTAAATTTACGTACAGAGATGAGAATTTTTAAAAGCTTGGTGAGTAAAGAACGTTTTTGAGTACAAAGGGCGGGAAAGGTTTGGGTAGGTATTTAGTGCCCTGTCCTAGTACCGGGATGGTGTCACCATTACCTACAACAATATTATCAGACATGCAATTAGTATAAAAAGTATGATAATCACCTGAATCCTGGGACATGGTTGAAGTTGCGCCGGTGTCATAATATTGGGTTGGGTCCGTCTGATTAAGTGACATGGTGTAAAGTGACTGTTCTATGTCGGTAGGCATATAAGCATAGTTAGCCAAAGCCGGCCGACGACCAAGTAAACCAGCCGAGGAAGTGTTGTTACTAGGCCGGGTTGGAACCGTTGGGTATGGACAAGGAGGTGCGGCCCATGGGCTAAACTGTTGTGACTGGGCAGGTTGTGCGGCCCATTGATTAAATTGTGGGGATTGGGCCGACCCATTAGTACCTTGTTGTTGAGTCAACTGAAAGAATTGCCACATATTTTGTGAACTCCAAGCAGAATTAGCGGATAACCTTCCACGAGTAAATTGTCCTCGGCCCCTGCCTCTACCACTCGAACGACCACGACCCCGGGCCTACGACCTATCATCCGAACGAGCAGAAGACCCAGAATATTGTTGTTTTGTTGATGAAGTTAGAGCGGCAGTCGCGGTCTTCGAAGATTGGAGAGCTTGCTTGGCTTTGCGGCTTTCAACTTCTATGAATTTTGAGCGGGCTTTGTAGAACGATGGTAGCGATTTCGTTTGGGTCAGAATTGTCCCGATTCCTTCATATTGCTCATTGAGACCCGAGATCAGTTGTAGGACAAAACGGTCGTTGTCTACTGGAGCGTCGAAGTTGGCGAGTTGGTCAGCCAAAACTTTTAATTCTTCACAGTATGCGGTCATTGATGGAAAGTTATCGGGGTGGGTATTTGAAAACTTATTCATGAGGTGTATCGCATGATCCGCTTTATTATCTTGGAAGAGATCCTCGATAGCGACCCATGCTTCATGGGCGGTGCTTGTTTTGGTTATTATGGTATGAAGGAGATCGTTCGATACGGTGCTATACATCCATTGAAGGACGATAGCATCAAGACGTTCCCATTCATCCAATGGTTTGTTCGGGTCCGTGGATGTGGTTGTATCAGAAGAAGCCGGCCTTAGTAAAAGGTGATCATAGACTAGACAGGTTTTGTAATGAATCTTGAAAAGAGTTGACAAAGAGATGTATTGGCTTGACTCAATCTCAAGGGTGATTGGAATATAGTTTTTGATGTTGGATATGGTAGTAGCGGGGTGGAGTTTGGAAACGATAGTGAATTGCGGAGTGGCAGAAGAAGCGGGATCACACATGGTGAAGGGAGGTAGAGTATGGCAGCGACGGCTGCTAGGGTTGAGGAGGAAACAGGAGATCGAAGGGTAGGGAAGAAAGGGATCAAAATTGGTTTACTATTGATACCATGTAAACTAGAATCCTTGATCCTTTTCCCTTCATTGATTTCTTTATATAATACAACTATACTCCTCTATTTTAGGAGGTGATAAATACAAATTAATAATAATACATAAATACATTGTTGCCTAAAATGTTATCAATCCATCATATGCTAATACGTTTGGCCACTTGAGTCTAATTAAACTCAAATTACGAAGGAAACTCAAAGTACGAAGGGTGGTCTCAGGCTCATTTATTAAAGATGTCAAGTGTAGACCTAAGTTAGCTTGGTTCTCTCTTTAATTCAAACGTTGATCTTGAGTTGCTTGCTAAGAACTCAGCTCGTTTACACTTTGTATAGCTAAATCACTTTAGGCAATCAAGTTGGAAGGTCCATTGCCTGAGTTTAGAATAATTACAATTAATGTGCAACAGCAAACACCATCTTAACTTGGGTGGCAAGATAGCTTTGTTATCACTTCCATTAGGAACCACGGATTTTTTGGCAACGATTCACATGACGGTATTGACACTTCTGAAAGGTTTTCTATTTCCTCGTAACTCCCGTTTGATACTAGCTAAAGCAAATCTTGGGTTTGTTTTCCTTGTGATGGGCCTAGAGAGAGTGGGGATATCAAGTATTAGCTTGTGACCATATCTTCTTAGGATTATTTCAGATGTACAATTTAGTTTCAATAGTCATAATTCATTTAAGTTGGAAAATGCAGTCAAATGTTTGGGCTAGTATAAGCAATCAAGGAGTAGTAAATCATATCACGGGAGGAAACATTGCGTAGAGTTCTATTATTATTAATAGGTGGCTCCATGATTTCTTATGGGCACAGGCATCCCAGGTAACCCAGTCTTATGATTCTTCATTATCCGCATATAGCCTTTTTTTCCTAGGTACTCATTTTGTATGCGCTTTTAGTTAAATGTTTTCATTCACCGACGTGGTTTTTGGCCAGAACTTATATGTATATGATATCGAATCAATGTGTTCCAATAAATAAAAATGTTTCGTCATTATAGTTTTTTCATCCTTCACTACAAATAAAAAGCCATCTCGTGCACGCATTTATAACGGCATATAGCTATTGTGCCTCTAATTTAGATTTTTTAATGGCCCTTTATGTATGTTGTATTTGCTTAGCACATGGCATATAGCTATTGTTCCTCTAATTTAGATTTTAATGGCACTTTATGTTTGTAGTATTTGCTTACCACACAATTTTAGTGACACTTAACTTTTATGCCACCAATTTATGTTTTTAATGGTACTTTGTGCATGTCTTATTTACTTAGCAAAAACTTTTAATTTACATCATCATCATCATCATCATCATCATCATCATCATCATCATCATCATCATCATCATCATCATCATCATCATCATCATCATCATCATCATCATCATTTGGGCAAGACAGTATTTGTTATAAATATAAGAATATAAACAATTACAAGTATTGTACAATTCCTTAAAAACCTTCGGAACTTTTTAAATTCCAAAATTTTTTGGAATTTTTGCAATTTTGCCCTTCTCATATTGACTAAGAAAATGACATTGATTGAAAGAAATGACTATAAAAAATTTTTTTGAACAGCAAATTTTTATTACACCTTTATTTCACCCCACCTTGCATTTGCAAGGATTTAAACTCACAACCTTACATTTATAAGGAAGGACACCATACCAATGACTATAAAATGATCTCTTCTATTTCATTGTTCCTTTCATCCCACGTAGATAAATAAACAAACTCGGTAACTTACATACTCATCCATTTGGGCTGGCTAACAAAATTTTTATTTTTAGCCATTAGCAAAAATAAATAATGTTTTGATCCTCGTGATAAAATAAGTTGTAAAGTCGAGCCAAACCTAGATAACAATTATGCACATAGAGAGTTGAGTATGAGCTATGGGTGTACACGAGCAATATAACTCAAGGTCGGCTTAAAAAAACTAGAAATGATGGTGTAGGGTACTCAATTGGGCCAAGCCCAATAGCCAAAGAAGCCAAAATCATTAAATATAATATTGGGTCAAGCCCAAGCCCAACAAGGAAGGCCATTACGGTTTTAACCTATCCCACTCAATAAATAGAAGGGCAAACCATGTGATACAACTCAGATTGGTCTGAACACAAGACTTCTCTCTCTCTCTCTCTCTCTCTCTCTCTCTCTCTCTCTAAACACTCTCTCTAAAGTTATTCTCTAATAATATTTTCAGCAGCAGCAGGCTGAAGCTTTCAAGCCTCCGAGCTGCTGCTATACATTCTTAACAATCTACAACCATGCTGATTCCACAACCATGCTGGCTCCAACAGCCACCACATGTGGAATCACGCTTTGTTGTTACTCGCAGGTCTCAGCCTTCATCAGGCTTACGTGGATGGTCCTTAGTTGTAATTTGGGATCAAGAGTTTCTCTCGTCGAGATCATACTCTTATGTTTGATCTGTTCTTAAGTTAACCAATAATAATAATATTCTGACTTTGGGTTGATCCCAAATCAGAATCATAACAACTAAAATATCAAAACTCTTGAACCTCCCATCTACGTTTACAACGTAGAGGGACACCGCGACCTGCATTTGGTTAACCGAAACCCTTTAACCCTTTTACCTCTTCTGACGAGTTATTTCATCAGGCTTACGTGGATGGTCCTTAGTTGTAATTTGGGATCAAGAGTTTCTCTCGTCGAGATCATACTCTTATGTTTGATCTGTTCTTAAGTTAACCAATAATAATAATATTCTGACTTTGGGTTGATCCCAAATCAGAATCATAACAACTAAAATATCAAAACTCTTGAACCTCCCATCTATGTTTACAACGTAGAGGGACACCGCGACCTGCGTTTGGTTAACCGAAACCCTTTAACCCTTTTACCTCTTCTGACGAGTTATTTCATGCTGCTGGTCCAACCCTTTATGCAGCAGACGAGGTCAGAAGCTTGACGACCTTGGAACGTTCAGACCCTCTCCAGACACATATTTGTTGTAGCAACAAGTTGGCGCCCACCCTGGGGCCGTACTACTTAGAACATAAACTCTTTGTAGTTCGGTTCCGTTGATCTATTTTCATGTTCTTTTCACGTTTGGAGGGAACGTTTTCGAGAATGTCACTTCTACACCTCGTACACACGTGATGACGACCAGATTCATGTCTACATTTTTCTCATCTTGAAATGTACAAACTTTCTTTATTCCAAAAAAGTTTATGCACAAAATCACATGTTGCCAAAACATTTTTATGGCCTAAAAGCTCTTTTCATTTCCACAAAATGAGAAATAATAATATAATAATCATTAGCATTATATTTATCTAAAAGATACGTGCATTTTAATCATCCTACTATCTAGCTTTTGAATGAGAAAAGAGATGTTTCCAAAAGCAAAATTATGATGTCCAATGCAACAATTACAACTTGTTTCTTCTGTCATTTGGTTTAACAAAAGATGATTTTCTATTTATTGATAAAGTAATATTTGACTACTTTTTGGCTAAAGTAACTTTTTAATATTCATGCAATACCTTTTTATGAAAGGTCAACTCAAAAAGTGAAGTTACAACTTTCTATGTATAGGTTACAACTCCCATTGCATACACTCCCATTATACAAAAGTCTTGAAACTTTTGCAGACATGATTCACGCAAAACCTACACACATAAGTACATTATTTATTTATTTATATTTCAAATACTTTTGTACTATACAAAAGTCTTGGAACTTTGTGCATATAATATTCATCAAAATAAAGAAAAGTTGATGGATGAGTCATGTCAAGAAAATAAATAAAGTTTTTATTTCACAAAAGGACAAAAGTACACGTTTTTACCCAATGGATAAAAGCATGAACCCTTTTACCTTACTGTGCACATAGCATCTTGCTTTTACCCAATGGATAAACGTCTGAACCCTTTTACCTTACTGTGCATAGAGCATCTTGCTTTTACCCAATGGATAAACGTATGAACCCTTTTACCTTACTGTGCACAGAGCATCTTGCTTTTACCCAATGGATAAACGTCTGAACCCTTTTACCTTACTATGCACAGAGCATCTTTCAGCTTTTCAGACAAGGCTTATAGGTCTACTGTACACAACAGCTTTATAGCTTACTGACCTACTACAACCTTTTAAGCTTTCAAGCTAATGTTCAGCTTTGCAGGTGCATAGATCTACTATACATCAAAACTTTTTAACATTTCCAGATTATGCATACCATACATTGCTCCTTGAAGCTTTATAGACGTTTAACACAATGTCCAACGAAGTTTTCTAACCTTCAAGGCAACTGGTCACCAAATCTCCACAACCTTTTAAGCTACCGTTCTACGAAGCTTTAAAGCCTTTTGGGCTATTATTCCTCAAAATTTCACAGAACTTTAGGCTACTGGCCATCCAAGCCTTTAAGCTTTTCAGGCTACTGTTCTCTAAAGCCTTCCAAGCTATTGCTCACTCAAGCTTTAAAGTCATTTCGGCTACTAACCATGGAAGCTTTAAAGCCTTCCAAGCTACTATTCCCTAAAGCCTTATAACCTTTTAGGCTTTTAAGCTTTAAAGCCATTTAAACCATTGTCTATTAAAGGTTTCTAATACCTTGTAGCCTTTAAGGCTATTCCAGCGGAAGCTCCAAAGATGCTAAGCTACCATTCATCAAAGCTTCATAGCCTTTTGGCCAAGTATCCAATGAAGCGTTTAACCTTTTTAGGCTATTTTCATGGAAGTTTTATATCAGTTCTGACCACTAATTCTTGAAACTTTACAGCCTTAAAAAGTCGCTACTCATGAAAGCTTTACAACCTTTTAAGCTAAGGGATTGATTAAAGCTTTATCGCTTTTCAGACCACTGTGCGTTGAAGCTTCACAACAATTTAGTTTCACAGCGTTCAAATTAATTATTCGTGAAGCTTTGCTATTACCAGCTTCAACTTCTAAACCGCTTCAAAAGCTACACATGAACCATTTAAACTAACGACCAAGTCAACAAAGCAAACACATTTCCTAACCAATAGCCACAAATACATTCATGATGCAAACATTGTAACATTATTTTAAGGCTAACATAAGGAAATGTCAAAATAAACATATGGTTCAACACATCAACCTATGGATCTTTAAATCACCAACGTCGCAAGCTTTCGTACAAGCATCTATTATGTGAACGACTTATAGATTCGAAATAACAACAACTTCAATCAAGAAGTTATATCTCGCACGCAAAAGAATCAAATAAACGAGTAAAACGCGCCTCTAGTCACGAACACCATTACCAAGGGCTGATACGAGTAAGCTGACATGCTTAAATAAAGCAAGTAACCCCCGAAGCAAATAAGCATATCAGCTCATAGGATCAAAGGATAAAAGGGCACAACATATATGGGTAAAAACCCAAATGGTTGAAAAACAACATAACCAAAGTCATCTCTTAATGACTTCAGTGGTTAAATGGTAACAGGGCAAAAGGCTTCCCCTAACAGCAAACTATATAGCAACATATCTTCGAAAAAGGAAAAAGAGGTAAGATGTATAACAACACTTTGATATCAGTCAGAATCACTCATCACCACGTCATGACTACTTCTGACTGGGGGGATGGTGGCTCGTGTGGACAAACCCACATTTGAAATAAGTCAAGAATCAAAGAATCAAAACAGTTACACACGTCAACTTATTTACACAAATGCTGAGATGCCTTCAAGCATCTTACCATAGCAAAGAAACACGATAACTCAAAACAACAGCCTTGCTACTTTTCTTTCGCAGAAGTTAAGAAGCTTAAAGGCTTACTATATTGGGTCAACATTATTCAAGGAAAGGCGAACCTCTTATCAAGACTAACCTTGTGTTCAAACAACCTAACGTCGCAATGGGACACGCATGCCACCTAAAGCATATGTTTTTCTCCCCTTGAAAAAATAAACAACTCAAGGAAGAAAAAGCCTCCCCATGCCAACAAGGCCACTTCAAAGGAATGAAAGAAAAGACCGTTGTGTACACAAATCAATACCTCCCATACATCCTCCTTTAACACCGCTTTAGCTACAATGAGTCAATAAATGTAACCACTTTCTTCAATTAGTGAAAAAAGTTAGAATTCTTCATCCAATAGGCTATAAACCGCAAAGGTCATTACAAACTCTAACAAACACAAGAGGTTTTAAGCTTTGTAGGTCCTCACAAACTGTAACCTCAGAAGCTTAGAAGGTTTAAACTTCACTGGTCTCCATAAGCCATGACCTCAGAAGCTTAGAAGGTTTAAACCTCACTCGTCTCCATAAGCCATGACCTCCAATGCTTAAAAGGTTTAAGCCTCACAGGTCTTCATAAGCCATAACCTCCAATGCTTGAAAGGTTATGGACTTCAAAGGTTATCTCCCCAGAAGCCAGGAAGATTATAAGCTTCATAACGTATCACCTCTTTTGACTACAAAAGCTCGACAGCAGGTCAAACTCGTTACCAACACAAGTTTTATACCTCAAGGATGACGAAAGTCAAAATGCATCACATGTTCATGATAACATTGATAGACTTGACATCATTCTTACATAAACTCCTTCAAGATGTCATTAAAAGCTTCAAATACTTAGAAGTTTCAAAAACAGCTCAGAAGCTTCAAAATAAACAAAACAAGCTTAAAAGCTTAAAATCTTCAACAGACATTAAAAGAAGCTCAAAAGCTTAAACGCTTCAACTACCACGAGCTTAAAAGCTTCAAATACAACAACTGAAGTTTAGAAATTTAGAAGTTTCAAATACAACAACTGAAGCTTACAAGTTTGAAAGCTATACAATAAGCATAGGAGGACAAAGAAGCTATACATGTCATGACTTCCGCCCTAAAGCTGAAATGGATACAATCATCTTGCTAATATGCAACAACTTATCAGTCCTTGGACAAAAACCATGATTAGAACAAGGCATACGTTCGCCTCCAGTACGAACACTACTTCTTGCAATTTAAAAAGCAAATGAAGAACTTAACTAAAGGAAGAAGCTATCAAACTAGCTATAAGCGAAAGTGTCCTTGTATCAAACAATTTCTATTCTAAGAGCTCCCAACTAGGTGAACCGCCTATGATAAAACTTGTCTTCTACTAAGGCTCTAGCATGAACAAAAAATATACCAACAAAGATTATCCAAAGCAACTTGCTCAATCGTCAAAGATCTTGCTAAATCATCAATGCTTCTCACTCACACTAAGCGCAACGCTTGCCCAAAAAATCTCCATCAAAAGAATGTTACCTAAGCTAAACATGAATATAAATTTTGAAGCTTCTAAGCCTTCAACCATCTTTGGAGATTTAGCAACTACAAAGACTACAAAGTCAAGACAAGCTAACCCAAACCAACCTGAGAAGCAAGGCTATAAAATAGCCGTAGCAAAAAGGATCAAACCCCATAGAAGCATAGAACCAGAAACGTAGAAGCATTAAAGCATTATGCTATAAATAAAAGAAGATTAAGGACGAATCAAACCGCAATGCTAAGGCGTTGAAGCTGTTGGCAAAATAACAAAGCAAGCTACTTAGCAAGCAAAGTAGATTTGTTAAAACACCAACACCTTACCAACGCACTTTGCTACAACACATGAGTGTCTTCCTAAAAGACAACTTACATGTTACAAAAACAAAACCTTGGAAAGCTTGGTCCAAAATAGGAGGGACGACACGTTGTGCTCGAAGCTCACAACGATGGATCCTACAAGATTAATCGACCAAGAAGGAAAGAAAGTCCCAAAACATTGAGATGAGATCACCTTGAAAGGTTCAATGTAACTACAAATGGCCAAGAGATTTTTACCACTTCTTTGCGTAAACATTTAATTATCATATGAATGAATCATAGTATTCTCTATCAAGATTTGTCTTTCTATCCTATAATCAGGTTGAGAACCTAGCAAGAAACTCCATGGCAAGGGCCATGTAAGGGGATGAGCTCCCAGGCCACATCGCTCAATAGGTTAAAGGGTTGAATGGACCTATATAAGGGGTGAGTTCCTAGATCAATCCAACTCCATGAGACCTACAAAGATTTTTCTTTACATGTCTCATAGACGGGTTTGAGCAGCCTACACCAATTGTTCCTTAAGTTTTTAAACAAACTTATGAACTAAGTAGTGTACATAGGATAGCTGGCGACATGTTTGCCTAGACTACCTTAAGGATAAGTGACTGCAGCACTTAACCTTTTAAGGTGCTACCGGTAAAACATTTCCCAACAAATACAAAGACGAAACATGCAAACGTGCAAGCATCCAAACATGCAAGCATCCACAATCACAAAAATACACTAAGGTACAATTCAAAAGCGAAACAATCTCACCAGGCCATACACAAAACAACATACATGAAAGTTAGCATAAATGGCCATGATCGGTCACCATTTATCACATGTCAAGCCCAAACAGCTTGAAAGGTTCATAATACCACAACCACATGATAATGTTCTAGCCATACAAGGCTAACACCAAATGGAACCCTACAAGGTTTCCCAAACAACACAACGAATGATACTTTACCAAAACGGTGCTAAACGTTCTTGTGTCAAACATCATCCATTATCACAAAGAAATATTGTTGCAACTAATTAAAAAAGAAACAAATCAATAGATTTGGACACTTAGTCATGTTAACAAAAGAAGCTCAACTTCATACGAATGAAGCTTACAGACATGTTCTATATATCAAGCTTTGAGCGAAGGAAGCTCATATCAATATTCGAACGAAAGAAGCTTACAAGCATAAGTCATACGTCAACTTTCGCATCAAAGAAGCTCGCTAGCAAGGTCATACACTCAACGTCTTATGAACAAGGCTCTTGAATAAGAATCAAAAGCGAACGTTTGTAAATAAAGAAATTCGCTATCTAACCTTGTTTGCTTCTGTCTACTTGATTCCATCGCTTGTATCATAAGAAATAATTTATCACAAAACTTTGATAGCACAAGGAATTAGGCTAGTGATGGATTTCATCCATAAGCTTAAAGGATGAAATCCCGAGCTTTTCAGCTATCAAGCCAAGCCACTTTGCTTAAAGGATGAAATCTATATGCTTTAGTCAACAAAAACAATAACTTTGCTTAAAGCCTTCAAAAGCTTAGAACGCGTACAAGCTTTTTATCAAGTCAGGTCATATCAAGTCAACCTTCAAGGCAATGTGCTTCACCTTCATGTGCAAGAAGCCTTCCTTCGTACATATGCAACTTTCCTTCTATCATATTAAGCTCATTTGCTATCTTGCTTAGAAATTGACCATTCGGTCAATATAATAATCCATTATATATCGGATTAACTTCCCGACGTTTGTTCAAAAACATGACTTGCTAAAAACCTATGTAAGTGCACCTAGCTACAGTCATTTAGTGACACTTAGCTACTTTGTTGATGCTTACAAGCATTTAAACTGCCATAGTCATTTGATAAATGAAACATCTTCTAAAGGCATGTGCCCAAAATAAAGATATTTCAAAAAAATATTTTACAAAATTATGGGAATATCGTCCAAAGGAGCATACATGTGGGATATAGATGGTTTTAATCACACAACTCGAGATAACCTTGCCAATAAAACATACAAGCTAAGAAAATTAAGCTCAAAAGGTGAAAACTTAAAAGGTCAATAGCCGATATGCTAAAGCTAATACAAGCTAAAAAAGGAAAGAAGTAAGTAATGGAGAAATATCCAGCTCCATAGCTTCCATCCAAATAAGGGCTTAGCAAGCTGCAAAGCTTATCAGCTTAAATCTTTATAAGCTTTCAAGTTCATCAGCTGCTTCCAACAAACTAAGGGCTTATTAGCTTAAATGCCAATAAGCTTTCAAGCTCATCAGCTCAAACCCCCTAATAAGCTTTCAAGATCATCAACTTAAACAAGTTTCAATTTTATCGGTTTAAACCCTAACACATTCCAAAACTCATCATGCTAAGGTTTGTTTGTTGATATTTATCCTACTTACATGAAGGTATCTACAAATGAACACTCACCAAAACAACAAAAGTTGGAAGAAAGCGCAAAGATAATGAATAGTTTGAGTCTAGTATATCTACAAATGAACACTCACCAAAACAGCATGCATATATACATTAAACTAGAATAGGGGGCTAATGGTGTAGGGTACTCAATTGGACCAAGCCCAATAGTCTAAGAAGCCAAAATCATTAAATATAATATTGGGTCAAGCCCAAGCCCAACAAGGAAGCCCATTAGGGTTTTAACCTATCCCACTCTATAAATAGAAGGGCAAACAATGTGATACAACTTAGATTGGTCTGAACACAAGACCTTTCTCACTCTCTCTCTCTCTCTCTCTATCTCTCTCTCTAAACACTCTCTCTAAAGTTATTCTCTAATAATATTTTCAGCAGCAGCAGGCTGAAGCCTTCAAGCCTCCGAGCTGTTGCTTACATTCTTAACAATCTACAACCATGCTGATTCCACAACCATGTTGGCTCCAACAGCCACCACATGTGGAATCATGCTCTGTTACTCACAAGTCTCAGCCTTCATCAGGCTTATGTGGATGGTCCTTAGTTGTAATTTGGGATCAAGAGTTCCTCTCGTCGGGATCATACTCTTATGTTTGATCTTTTCTTAAGTTAACCAATAATAATAACATTCTGACTTTAGGTTGATCCCAAATCAGAATCATAACAACTAAAATATCAAAACTCTTGAACCTCCCAACGTAGAGGGACACTGCGACCTGCGTTTGGTTAACCGAAACCCTTTAACCCTTTTACCTCTTCTGACGAGTTATTTCATGCTGCTGGTCCAACCCTTTAAGCAGCAGACGAGGTCAGAAGCTTGACGACCTTGGAACGTTCAGACCCTCTCCGGAAACATATTTATTGTAGCAACAAGAAACAACCCGAGCTTATACAAGCCTGAGTCTGAGCCTAAGCCTAAAGTTTAACCATTATAAACAAAGCTTGAATCGAACTCAATCTTGAGTTATCATCTCAGCTCGTGCTTCTTCTACACCCCTACTTTTACAAGTTGGAGCCGAATAAGATTAGTAACAGTGAAACCCGGCTTGCTAAAGTCTCATTCCCACCCCTAGTTAAAACCCATGGAAATATGCATAAGTTTACCCGCTAACAGATTCACATTCATATTCATCATTTGTCCCACATCACAAACACACATGGGCGGATTTAGTAAGGGCTGTGCGGGTTCAGCCAAATCCATTGGGTTTTCGATTTTTAGTAGAAATATATAAGAAAAATGAGCCATGAATCCATAAGAAATTTTGGCATGAACCCATTGCAATATCATGTGTCTGGCTCAATGGTTAAGTTTCCTACCTTTTAAAGTGTAGGTCATTGGTTCAAAACATGTTGTATGCGGTTTTCTTCCTTTTTTTATTTATTACAAAATCGGACCGTGAGTAGAGAAGAACCGAAGAGATGTAACTGTATCTCCGGAAACTAACAGTTGTGGCTGGGTGGCTAAACTTTTTAATACTTTGAATTAGTTTTTGTATTTGCAGTAATGGTTTTTCAAGTCATAAAGCTGATAAAAGAGCAAACAAGACAGTAAAAAGTGTAGGTAGTATAGGCATAGTCTCTTTCATGCTTTGTACATGTAATTATGAAGTGGTCTTTTCTTTTCCTTTTTTCCAACTCATATATTTTTTATTACATTCTACACAAGAACTTATAATGCAAGTTCATGAATCATCAGGTAAGTTTTTTTACCTCTCATGTGTTTGATTGTTTGAATATTGTTTTGATATAGATGTGAAATCTATATATATATATATATATATATATATATATATATATATTGCAAAGCTAATAATCCTACATGTCATAATATTATACAATCTCTCTTTTGAGAGATGCCACATAGGATGTGATATGGCAACTCTAAACCAATTAAAAAAAAGGAATAAATAATCTTTAACCTAATCTATTAAATACATAATCTACTAAATCTAAATATTAAACCTTTATTATTTTCTCTCCCATGTTTCCTCCCATAACTTTTAAACGTTAATATCTTTTATATACGATATTTTTTAAAGGAAAAAATTACGCTAAATTAACGAGCGTTTTATTATCTTTCCAACGAGTACCTTAGTGCTATATAAAAAACGGAGAAAAAAATTACTATTTTTTAACCCGAAAGGTATTGTGTTGGGTTTGGGATTAGTTTAAAAAAAATTGTGGGTTTGGATCGGGTCTGGGATTAGGTGATACCCGACCCGATTATCCGAAACAACATACCCAAATACCCAAACTATATACCCGATCATATACCCATGAATTTTTTAACGCATCACATAACCCTTAGACTAATGCGTTCGATATTTCATTACTTAACTTTTTTTTCTTATTTTATGTTAGTTCTTTTTAGAATGATTGATTACAAACTTCCGAATTCATTTGTAATGGCACTAGATTTATACCCCGGCGCAGAGATTCGTTTTTTTTTATATTTGAATATGATAACTTATGTCAGAGATTTGTTTAAAATAATAATAATATATGTTATTATGTTATATTAGATATTTCAACCCGGGACGCCCCCGGGATAAAAACTAGTTAGGAATTCATATAGAAAACGCTATTCAATCCACCTCGTTACTTGATCCTCTTTTCCGTAGAAGCTACCTTTTTTCCCATTCTTTAAATTAAAGAGTTAATTACGTGGTTAGTCCCTGTGGTTTCTTTAAAGTTTCAAGTTTAGATACTAATAGTTTCAAGTAACGGGTTAGGGTACTAAGGTTTGTTTTTGTAACAATTTTGGATACTAAGACTAACGATCGTTAATTTTTCTGTTAACTTTAGGTAAAGTGACAAAATTGACTTTTTACAATGTAAAAGGGTCATTTATGTAAAACTCTAGTTAAACAAGGAAAGAAGAAAATAAAAGCAATAAAGGGGGGCTGAGACGAGTTTCGAACCCAGGACCGTGTCGGTGGAAAGGGGGACGACGCCCAGCCAGTTGCGTTGGGTGTGTTTTTGTGATTTTTATGATTTCAAAATTTATTTATTATATAGAAACCTGAAAACCACAATCTTCCCCATTTTTAACTCGGTTTTGAAACTTACATAAATGAAAATAGCAATATACATTTATACTCACTTTTATCGCAATTAAACTTACCCCTACACTCATAATATGCCAATTAAGAAAACCCCTCTGCAACTAATCACTCTAAAGCGATCAAACTCTCATATTTGAAGAATGTTTGTTCGTGACTTGGTGTTCCTTTTTCACCGCTATTTGGTACACCTTAGCTTCAATTTTTATATGATTTAGAGTCGAATCTTAGTAGGGATTAAAAGCCCTATATAGTTATTTGTTATTATAATCGAATTCGAGGTCAATTTATGAGATTAGATAGTCAGGGTTTATAAGATTAGAAATGGGGAAGATTGTGGTTTTCAGGTTTCTATATAAATAAATTTTGAAATAATAGAAATCACAAAAACACACCCAGCTCAATTGGCTGGGCGTTCCCCTTTCTACAGACATGGTCCTGGGTTCGAAACCCGTCTCAGGCTCTCATTTTTGCTTTTATTTTCTTCTTTCCTTGTTTAACTAGAGTTTTACATAAATGACCCCTCTACTTCGTAAAAAGTCAATTTTGTCAATTTACCAAAAGTTAATAGAAAAATTAACGATCGTTAGTCTTAGTACCCAAAATTGTTACAAAAACAAACCTTAGTACCTTAACCCGTTACTTAAAACTATTAGTACCTAAACTTGAAACTTTAAAAAAACCACAGGGACTAACCACATAATTAACTCTAAATTAAATAAAAACATGCATACAATTTCTTTCAATTCAAGTCGGTGCTGCTTTATTTCTGTTCTTCCAAATCAAAACTCTCCCTCCCTCATTTTTAGCTTTTCTTTTCCAAGATTTGGAGTTTCACAAATCACAAATTTGTTTGGGGTTAAAGACACTTCTTTTGGTTTCACAAATTTTTGCCGTTTTTAACTAATAAGCAATAGAAATGGTACGCGTGGATGCTTTTGTTGTTGGACCGGCTTGTGTAGATACTTATTCATTCATCTTTTTATGCTTCATTACCGTGTATATAATGTTCGGAACAATGTTTTGTTTTTAGATTTTGCCTAGGCTGAACTAAAATGGCCATATTTGGATCATCTAGGAAGCAATATAGGAAAAAAAAGTGACTTTAGTGATAAAGCCCAACCCGACCCGAAAAATCCAAAGTCAAGTTGACCTAAATTCGAGCACTAAAAACGTGAACCCAGTGGAAAAAAATCCTGGATCTGCCACTGCAAACACACCTATTTCATCTTCTTCCTCACTCTCCCTCTGCATCTCTCTCTCTCTCTCTCTCTCTCTCTCTCTCTCTCTCTCTCTCTCTCTCTCTCTCTCTACAATGGAAGCCTCTGCTCTGTTCTCCACTTCCTTCCGTCCCCCATCCCTTCACCTCCGTTCCCGCCTCCTCATCAAACCCCACATCCCCAATCATCACTTATTCTCTTCTCCTCTCCCTACCAAACCATACATTTTCACCTCTTTTCCAAAACCCCTCAAACCCATTTCCTCCTCCTCATCCATCACACCCGTAACAACCCAACCCGAAAAACCCAAAAACATACCTCATACTCAAGGCGCCAAACTCCTCCCTCTTCTTTTCTGAATTTCCATCAGCTTATTCCTTCGTTTCGCCGTCCCTAAATCATTAGAAATCACCCCACAAACATGGCAACTGTTATCAATATTTGTCTCTACTATTACAGGCCTTGTTCTTTCTCCCGTACCTGTTGGTGCCTGGGCGTTTATCGGCCTTACAATTACTATTCTATCCAAGACCTTAACGTTTGCCACTGCTTTTAGTGCGTTTACTAATGAGGTTATTTGGTTGATTGTGATTAGTTTCTTTTTTGCTAGGGTGTTTGTTAAGATTGGGTTAGGGGATCGGATTGCGACTTGTTTTGTTATGTGGTTAGGGAGGAGTACATTAAGGTTGAGTTATGGGTTGACTTTGAGTGAGGCGTTGATTGCTCCGGCTATGCCGAGTACTACTGCGCGTGCGGGTGGGGGTTTTTGCCTATTATTAAGTCGTTGGTGGTTTCGACTGGGAGTTTGTCGAATCATTCGTCGGCGAAGAGGGTTGGGGCGTATCTTGTTCAGACTCAGTTTCAGGTTAGCTGCTATTCTAAGATCCTCATTGTGATTTGAAAATTGATAATGTTTGGTCTGTGGGTTTGTTTTGAAATGTGCGCATCAGAAGCGAATCATGATATGCATTGAAGAGCTCTCATGTGATTAGATTGTATTGAGCGAAGCGTTGATGGGATTGCATGTGATTAGATCGCACTGTGCGATGCGTTGATAGGATTGTGATGCGATAGCGTCACACCATGCGTTCGTGGGATAGCATGTGATTAGATCGCATTGCATTGCATCGCGCAGTGTGTTGATAGGATTGTAATGAGATAGCATCACACGATGCGTTGATGGGATTGCATGTGATGTAAGATAGCATCACGCAATGTGATTCTACGATGTGCATATGAAGCGGTCTAATGCAATGTTATGCATGATGCAGGCTGCTGTGGTGCCTTATGTTGTTGACCAGTATATGCATAAATCCGATTGTCTATTGCAATGGGTTTGAGATTTTCAAATCTTGTCAATTGAGCAATGGGAATGGGTTTGGGCATTTGAACAAATTCGGCCGTCAATTGATATTAACTTATATTTTATTTAAAACTTAAGAAGTTATAATATTATCTATACTATCTTATAAAGCATTTCACAAGGACCTCTTAATTTTTAAGTAATACAATTATAAATGTTAAAGCACAACACATAATGCATGTAGTAACTACTTTTTAAGGATATTTATGTCTTTTCAAACCTAAGTTGCACATATACCCCTTATTAGTTACAGTTTGCCCCCTTTATCTATCTATACAATATTATAATTATAATTTTATACAATACTTACATATTTGCCCCATCAACTTTACTCAATTTCTATTTATTTAAATACTAATTACACTTTTGCATTTTTATATTAACCAACTACCCCCACGATTTTTAAACGTTCATAACTTTTTCTGACGATACTATTTTCTTAATATTATTACACCGTATAAAAGAGCATTCTATTCTCTTTAATTTGAGTATAGTATTGGTATAGTTTTTTAATTTTAAAAAAAATATATTTTAGGGTTAAGCAATAACCGAAACAAAAACAAAAGAAAAAAACAAAAATGAACTTAAATCATCTAAACTTTATTATAATACATTTCCCATTGATGTCTTAAAATTCAAGTTGTACATGTATAATTGCTTAGAGTACAACACACAATACACATGTTAACTAATTAAACGATACTTACACATTTGTCTCCTCAACTATACTAAATTCCTTTTTATTTAACTAATAATTACACTTTTCACCCTTATTTTAATCAACTACCCCACGATTTTTAAATGTCCATAACTTTTTCACACGTTAATATTTTCTTAATATTATTACACCGTATAAACGATCATTTTTTTCTTTTTAATTTGAGTATAGTATTGCTATAGTTTTTTCTAATTTAAAAAATGATATGTTGGGTTTAAGTAATAACCAATCTATACTATCTATATCTATACTATCTTATAAAGCATTTCACAAGGACCTCTTAATTTTTAAGTAATACAATTATAAATGCTTAAAGTACAACACATAATGCATATAGTAACTACTTTTTAAGGGCATTTATGTCTTTTCAAACATAACTTGCACATATACTCCTTATTAGTTACAGTTTCCATCCCTTATGTATCTATACTATATTACAATTTTATACAATACTTACATATTTGCCCCCATCAACTTTACTCAATTTCTGTTTATTTAAATACTAATTACACTTTTGCATATTTATTTTAACCGACTACCCCCGCGATTTTTAAACATTCATAACTTTTTCAGACGATAATATTTTCCTAATATTATTACACCGTATAAACGAGCATTTTATTCTCTTTACTTTGAGTATAGTATTGCTATAGTTTTTTATTTTTTTAAAAAAAAATATGTTATGGTTAAGCAATAACCGAAACAAAAACAAAGGAAAAAAACGAAAATTAACTGAAAATCATCTAAACTTTATTAATACATTTCTCATTGATGTCTTAAAATTCAAGTTATACATGTATAATTGCTTAGAGTACAACACACAATGCACATGTTAACTACTTACATATTAATTACACATTTGTTCCCTCAACTATACTCAATTCCTTTTATTTAAATAATAATTACACTTTTCACCCTTATTTTAACCAACTACCCCACGGTTTTTAAATGTCCATAACTTTTTCACATGTTAATATTTTCTTAATATTATTACACTGTATAAACGAGCATTTTTTTCTTTTTAATTTGAGTATAGTATTGCTATAGTTTTTTTATTTATAAATAATATGTTGGGGTTAAGTAATAACCATTCTATACTATCTATATCTATACTATGTTATAATGCATGAGGGATGGGTATTTTAAGATACCCAAAAGTTAAGAACTAATTTTCATTAACAACCCTGAAATGAGGGTAAAATAGTCATTCATACATTATTTACACTTTAATACCCTATCTTATTTACACTTTAATTCTCTAATTTTTAGTTAGTAATTACATTTTCATCCCCTCCCCTACAAAATTATAATTTCTTTTATTAAATTCTATCATAACTTTAAAACTATTATATTTTAAAAACATTCGAATATACCATGACGACCGGCTAATTTTTGTCGACGTGTCGGTGTTTGTCGTAGTCAATACCGATGTGTGGATTGAAATGTACAAGAAAAAATGTCTTATGTATAAGTGATTATTGCATCTTATGTTTTAAATACTAAATAGATGGAATATAATATGGATTTATTGTTAATATGGATGTTGAATCATAACACCATTTCATGATCAAGTAAAACTCAAAATTGTAAAATTGAATTTGGTGTTAAATATTGTTCCGCCCAATAATGAAAAATTCACATAAATCAAATGCAACGATTTAAAAAACATAACAGGGCACTCGAAATCCACATATCAGCTTTGGTGATTCTTAAAATAAGATAACGTTGTTAAACATTATGGTTCATCCTTGCTTTGACAGACAATTAATTTGTCACACGGTAACAAAACTGGCTCTAAGAATGCTTTATCACATTTGTTATTGATAGCTTCAATTGTAGTACCCTATTTAAATAATCAACATTAGCAATATGTGCATATGTATATGGGTATGCATGCATATATTAATAGATATACACATAAATATAATTAACTAAAAGAAATCTCATTAAACTTTTAAATATACATAACTAGCTAAATGTATAAAACTTTAAAATAATTAAGTTTATAAAAAATATAAAAATGCATTGTAGATATTAATTGTAGGTAAATTTCTTTTAAAAACCTTAGCTGCATCAATTTGGTAGAAAACACATGATGCATATTATATATCCATGTGATATGAACATCTATGTTAATAACAACAAAACTCCCTAATTTGAAGGGGTTCTTTTTAACAAAGTTAAAAAAAAGATAAATGCACTGAATTCTGTATTCATAGAAAACACAATAATTTTTTACATTTTAGTCAAAGATAAACAAAATTTCCTAATTTAAAGGGGTGGGAAAATCATCAATTTCAAATTTTAAACCATGTGCTAACCTACTAAAGTTTAACAAAATTTCATAATTTAAAGGGATGGGAAAATCATGAATTTGAAAATTAAACCATGTGCTAACCTACTAAGCTTGATTCTATAAATACATACTAATGCACACCTATTTCACTTGTTAAAATACGTATGCATGGATACTGAATTCAAAAGTTGAAGCTTCTAATGTTGGTTATTTGTTAGTTTATGGTTTTCATTCGTCTCATTTTACTAATTATACCTTTTTATACATATCTTAATCATTTAAGTGTTAACTTCTTGGTTTGCAGATTCATTTAGATGAAAAACATACGGAGATGAACAAACCAATAGCCATACAAGCGTCTAAAGTAGCGTCTAAGGTTGTATTTATTAATGTTTAATTTTTTAATATTAACATGGCTGTTATTTTATGTGGTATATTGTATGTGTTTTATTGTAGGATAATGGTGATAATAGTGTTTAGATTATTTGCTATGGTGCAATGTTTAGTCCCTACAAATCTGATATTCAACATGAATTTAGTGAATAGGTAATATCAACATTTATTTCATCTTCTATTAACTTGTGTATTAAATATTTTTAATTTATTTTAAGGATCAGATGCATGAAATTAATAGGAAGAGATCCAAGAGGCTCTCTTAATGGAAATGGAGTCAAGTTATTGATCTAGACAGTTCTGATGAAAATGACAAAGAAGACATATTTGATGACACTTTAGATAGGAGAAAATGAGGGAAACTCATCCTTGCCAAAAGATGTAATAATCAAATATGAAGATATACAAGAAATTTCAGTGATCGTTCTTGATGACAAATGTTGGGCAGACAATATAGATGAGATCATGCAGACTTGGAACGTGTATGACTAAATTGATCTCATGATTCAAGTAGTTCACTAGCTTTTATTTTTCTCAACTTTTATGTTTATTAATACTTATTTTTCCTTTCGTATGTTACTTTATTTTATCAAATGTTTCTTAAAAGTACTTTACAATTTAAATGTTAAATCTTTTTAGTTACTAGACATGTGTAACGCTTATGACGTATATCCACTGCAATGATGCTACAACAAATACTATACGAATTTGAAATAAGTACCGAAATAAAAAGTGTCACTCCCGCCGCATCGCGCGGGTTTCCTACTAGTCTATAAATAATTTTGTAGTGTCTCTTTTAAGAACAAACACCTCATAATTTGGGGTCAAAACACATTGGAGCGCCACATGTTATGTTATTATTGATCAAATGTTGATTGGAATATAGAAAGTTCAGATTCATTTACTCACAATTAGGTTTTTGCACAATTTGAATTTAAAAAACTAATACTTAAATGGTTATGCAAGCAGGTATGTTTGTGCATATTGATCATGATTATGTACTCCTTCCGTTCCATGAAAATTGCAAACTTTGACTAGTCACAGACTGATATGAGTCAAAATAGTATAGAAAAATAGTTAATAGTTAGTTGATAGTTAAGGGCATAATGGTCTTTTAGCTTAGGTAGTCAAGGATAGAATAGTCATTTCAAGTCTTGTATTGTTGACTATAAATAAGTCAAGGGTCTGTATGCAAGAAGGAGTGGATAATAATAACAGAATTTACCTCCTAAACTCTCTTCTTCTCTATTCCTTCAATCTATTCATTCATCTAGTTCATCATCTTCAAGGATTCTCCATAATCCTTTGGATTGAGCATTGTGATTGACCATTACATTTGTAATCTCATTCACAGACCTTATCAGCAAAGCGAGCGCTCTACCATTTGAGCTACATCCCCATTTTGATTTCTAATAAATGGCCAAATGGATATCTAAAGTAATTCATCCACAATTCTATATTCCATGGTCACGTACAACTCTATCCAAGGTATACACAAATCTGTAAACACTAACCTAGTATTAACAACACATTACTTGATACGGATTTAAACACGTTAGTATATGGTGTAAATAGGTGCGACCACATAAATGGCTTGACATGTTAATGACACGATTAAAAATGTGTCGAAACGTGTTCAACTCGTTTAACCCGATTATGACGCATATCATGTTATATAGGTTAGCAGTTAAATGGCATGCTTATGACGCATATCATGTTAGATAGTTTGGCGTTGATTAGGAGGAAAGTTAATATCCCGAACAGTGTATATCGATCTAATCCTTCTAGGTGTGAACATATATCCATTTGTTGATCTAGACTATGTTATGCCAAATATTAAATTCTCATCATGGTATCAAACAATTACAGCTGTGTATTTGTTTTAATGCATTTTGTACCCCTTATATATCATAGGTATCAAAGCTACTTTATCATTCTTCTCTAACGTTTAGATAATGAGTTACTGATAGCAAAGTATATCGAGGGACAGATTTGTTGAAAACAACCATGCTCAAAAGACAACGCTCACCATCTTAGCAAACACATGATGAGTTTATAAATCCGGACCAACATGTTAATACACCGCAAACACATGATGAGTTTATAAATCCGGACCAACAAGTTAATGCACCGCAAACACATGATGAGTTTATAAATCCGGACCAACATGTTAATACACCGCAAACACATGATGAGTTTATAAATCCGGACCAACATGTTAATACACCGGCATGTAATTTTTTTTTAAACGAACAAAACACCATTTCATTAAACCATCAACAAAACGCTAGCTAGGGACTAGCAATACAACCACCAAAAGAAAACAAAGAGAACAAAAAAAACATACAACCACCACTACACTATATACACCAATATCATAAACACCAACCACAATGTGAAAGACTCAAGAAGTGCTCCCATGCCACCAACTGTTTGCACTTAATTTTGATCCACCAAGATGCACAGATCCATAACCCTTTTGATAATAAGGCACCAATCATACTATCCCATCCAACTTAGCAGCTTTGCATAACTTAACCCAAAACGACCCATTTTGCTGCAGCATATCTAGCCCATGTGTGACATAAGAAACAGTAAACGCATACACGTGCTGCACTACAAACCTCTAAGCTGCAGCCGTAGGTTACAGTTGTGACATACAACACATCAAAACGTTTAAACCATTTAAACCCATTTTTGATTTCTTTTTTAAAGACAAAGACAGCGATTCCCAACCCGATGAGAAAAGCTTCAACGGGCGAAACATCAGTCTCTACAGAGAAAAGGGAAAACTAGGCTTTTCTTCATCGCGGTTGGGATGTTCTGGGAATGGGAGTTGTGACATTTTCAGTGTAGAGTTTTTGCTTAGTGTGCTCTGGGGTTGATGTTGTGGTGTGGGTGGGACAAAAAAGAATATTTGTGCTGGTGGTGCGGTTGTACCTTTTCCTCATATACAGACAAAGGTATGAACAATTTAAATAAAAAAATAATTTGTCCTTATTAATTTGTATAACATATTTGTCCTTAGATATATTTTGTGTAATATGTTATTAATATGATATATTATTAAGTGTAAAATAATTTGTGGTTCAAATGAAAATAATTTGTTCGTTTACTTAAACGAACGAATATGAACAGAGTTCGTGTTCTTTTTAAGTGCAGGTTTTTATTTTTTATTTTTTATTTATTATTTTCTTTTATTTTTATTTTTATTTTTATTTATTTTCCCCAAATAAATAAATAAATAATGTGGGGGTAACTATATGAGATCAATAAACTTAGTTTTAGTATTCACGCTCATTATATGTTTCCACCTTCTAGCGTCGATGCCCTCTGTCATGCACCTCTGACGCCCTCCCCCATTCACCTCCAATGCGAACTTAGTTTTTTTTTTGATAAACTACTTTATTTTGTTTACCAATATTATGTTAAGTACTAAGCATCTTTGAATAATTAAGTTATATTTTGGGTGGATCTAGCTAATGTCTTACTGTATGTGAATTATATCTTATTCAAAAGTTAATATAAGTCCGTTTGAGTTTGTTTCCGTTCATAAACACTTCTTTGTGTCCGTTTGTTTTCATTAATGTTCGTTTGTGTTCGTGTGTGTTCATCAACAAAAATAATAAATGAACACAAGTGTTTTCTTAACAAACGAACATGAACAGAAAATCTCGTTTAGCAAGTGTTCATGAACTGTTCGCAAACACATAATTTCCTTAACAAACGAACATAAACAAGTTCGTGTTTGTTCGGTTCGTTTTCAGCCCTAGACTCCAATAGATATATATTGTTAACACATAAAATAAAACAATACTATTCTTTGTTTTTTTTTTTTTTTTTTTTTTTTTCACTTTTCCTTTTCACTTGATTTCAGGTAATAGTAATAAAATATTATTAAATCTTCTTAAGTTGATTACGGATATCTAATGCATTATGAGGCTAACTATCCAGATTCCCATTAAGAACCTCATTGATCTAGTAATAAGTATAATATTTTCTATAACCTTGGTTGCATAAATCGTTAGGCGGTGCTAACTTGGTTAATTGCGGAGTTGCGAGTACTTGCTCATAGTTAGGGGTACTCGGAGACGGCTCGCCAAGTACTCAGCCTAGGTGGGGAGTACTCGGGGATTACTCGTTGAACAATCAGACCGTTAACGGGATTTTTACAACCATGCTATAACATAACCAAATATTGTAAGTTTTCTTTTCTTCTAGCAATAGCTCAGTACAAACCTTAAAACTCCAATTTCATATTTTACCAAGGTATTGGCTCTCCTAATTCCCTCTTCTATTGTCCAAATAAGCAAAAACTAAAAATAATAATAAGTATAACATTTTCATTGATTTATGTCATATATAACTAAGACTTAACGGTGTGGGGGCGGCGACGACCTGTCGCACCCGTTTTGAGCCGACCAACACCGCTCCCGCCGCATATGGTCCGACCAAAATGGCTAAGATGGGACGAGTTGGATGGGGCTCTTTGATTGGTGGGTCAGTCTAACGGTCTTATGACCGTTTATATTTAAAAAAAAAAAAAAAAGAAAAAAAAAAAAAGAAGAATAAGAAAAACCAATCTCTATTTAACCAAAACAACTTACATTAAAAAAAAAAAAAAAAAAAAAAAAAAAAAAAACCAACCTACAACCTAAGCAGTTAATATCGCCGATATATCCGCTATATCGGTCCGATATATCGGTTATCGGTCATCAACCGATATACTGATACCGATATTTTGACCGATATTTTGTACCGATATTATCGGTGATATTGACCGATATTTGACCGATATCTTACCGATATTTGACCGATATATCACCGATATTCCCGATATCAGTATCTTTCTTATTAATTCTTCTATTTGTCTTGCTTCTTATTGATGTTGTTAGTGTTTTAAGTCTTAATTGTTAATTGTCAGTGTTAAATATTAGTGTTTAAAGTCTTAATAAGTTCCCACTTGCTACAATTGTTATTGTTTTGCATGTTGCAAGAGGTCAGTCTGTTAATTGTAAGAGATTATATTTAATTGTTAGTGTTAAACTTCTATATATATGGATATTGCATTATATAAAAATTACCGATATCTCACTGCGAAAACCGATATATCAAATATCGGTCCTCGACCGATAACCGATATTTTCCGACATTAACTGCTTAGCCTACAACCAATCCAAACTCTCGTCTACTCTTCTCATTTTCTCTCAAACTTTATAAAAAAACAATATGGATCCCTTCAACCAATATAACCCAAATAACCCAAACACCCCGAACCACTGGCGAAGCTTAGTTGGGGCCGGCGGGGGCGGCCGACCCCCCCGAATTTTCGCGTAAAAGTGTCGATTATATAGTATTCGTACAGAAAATTTTGGAAATATAGGGTTTCGACCCCCCGAAACTGGTTTTCGACCCCCCGAAACTATTGACTTCCGACCCCCCGGTGACTTCCGACCCCCCGAACCTTCGGGTCAAGCTTCGCCACTGCCCCGAACCAAACACCTAATCCAAACGCGAATCAAAACACGAACTTCCCGATAAGTTTTAGTGGGTGTTATCGACCCGAAGTGCCATCCTCTTTTGCAAACTACCAACAATCATCCTCCAACGCGTTTCAACAACTAAGTGAAATGCAAATGCAACAACTTTTGTAATCGAACATGTTTAATCAAATGTAAATGCAACAACCTATGTTTATTACTACTTTTACACCAACTCAACCACCTCAACCAAGCCCTACAACACCACGAGTACCTCGTCCTATGGGGCTCGTAGACGAGGAAGATGTTGATGAGGTCGAAATTGTTCCGGAAACGCAACCATCACCACCACTTAAACAAGGCAAAGGAAAGGCAAAGGTTGGTGAAAATTTTCCTAAGAAACTATGGACGGGAACCGAAGTTGAGGCGTTGGTTCTAGCGTGGCTAGAAACGTCCACTTGCACCATTGTTGTTAATTAATTAACTACGTTTTTTTGTTACATTTTTATATTGTTACAATTTTTTTGCATAGTTTTTAATTATTACTTTAGTACTAATAATAAAATTTAATAAATTTACTATTCGTACAAAATTTAGGCACCAACCAAAATGGCACTGGTTTTGAAAGAAATGTAGAAGCAACTTCCACAAAAGAATGGAAGCACGGAAGCCCTACCGAGACTTAGACTCGATTAGCGGCAAGTTTAGGAAAATAAACAAGGTGTGTACATTATTTGCCGGTTTCTATAATAAAATCAAGTCGAACCCCCCTAGTGGATACAACGAAAATATGATTTTTAATGACACTATGAAGAAGTGGAATGATACGCAACGGGGGGATTCAAATTTGTTCGGGCTTGGAAACTTTTTGAGGAACGAACCAAAGTGGGCGACGGTCCCAAACCCCGTTGTAAAAGCAAAGCGTAGAAAGACAAATGCTAAAGCTTCACAAGAGGGTAGCTCGAGTCATCGTGTGGAAATCGACATCAATGAGGAAGCGGAGTTTGATATCCCGATCGAGGAGGCTCATCGTCCCATGGGTTTGTCATTTTTTTAAAATTTATTCTACTTGTTAATTAAAAGTTATTATATTATTATTTCGGTTAATTAAATAGGTCGGGATAAAGCGAAAAGGGAAGCGGCCACCAAAAGAAAAGGTTGGCCGGGGAGCGGTAGCGCAATGAAGATTAACATTTTGACGGCTCAGATCGAAGCTTTCAACCGAGTCAACGAGGAAAAGCTAAAGGTGAATAGTGAAAAGCTCAAAATCGAAGAGGCGAAGGTTTTAGCAATCGACACAAGTTCCTTGCCCGAAGCGAGGCGTCAAGTTATTGAAAAATTACAAGAGGATATCATTAGCAAGTATAGCTGGACGCTTGTATTTGTAATGTCGACTTTAGTTTTAATATTATTCGACTTTGTTTTATTTGTAACGTTTTTTTAATGTTATTTATTTTAATTATTACTTATTTAAAAATTAGAAAATAAAAAATAATTGGTAACCAATAGGAGTGGAGGACTACCCCACACCCAGTGGCGGATTTACAGCCATATCGGCGGGTTCCCGGGAACCCACTCGGTTTGTAATTTTTAGTGTAAATGTTTATAGAAAAAAAAAAGGAACCCATAAGAAAATTGTATTAGGAACCCATTACAAAAATTTATTGGTGTCTTACTGGTAAGACCCGCCATAAGCACACGCACGAATCCAGGTTCGATTCCCATTCCAAACGCATATTTTTGCGTTTCAGTTTTTTTTTTTTTTTTAATTCAAAACTAACAAAACCCTAAGTCAACTCTTGACCTCTCCTCCTCCTTCCAAACAAAAACACACAGACCTTCCTCCTTTCAATTTCCAAACAAAAAAAGCACAACCCCCTCCTCCTCAGACCTCCGCCGACCGCCGCTACCCTCCTCCTCAGACCTCCGCTGACTCTGCCTTCGGACCCCCGCCTCCTCTGCCTTCAGAGTTCAGACCTCCTCCTTTCTCGACTGTAAGTTTATTTATCTATTTAATTAGCCATCAATTGTGTAAGTTTATCCTCCACCTCCTAGGCCCTGTTCCTCTATTTAGCGCTAGGACAATTCCTCTCAATGTTGCAATCAATATACAGCCGTAAAAAAAGCCTGTTTATCTTCTCTCTGTTTGATGTTTTTTATTCTTTGCATATGAACCTGCTTAGAGTTTAAAAAAATTAATATGTTTGAATCGTTATTTCTAATAAACTTATAATAGGTCAAAGTATGTTTTTTTCTTGATTAGTTTGATGATGCTAAGGTTTGTTATAATCTTCATCTTGATTCCATTGGTGATTTGGTGAGATAATATGTAATTATGTGAATCTTTTCTTTGAATTAGAACCCTTCATGTTCGCTTTGTTTATACAGGTTGACTAAGTTTGCTCTTATATTTTAAATTTTATATATTAACTTGCTGGGTTTTAAGTTTGCTCTTATCGTATTAGGTATTTTAGGGATGTTAAATTCTAATCTGTTGAAACCTAAACCGACCCGAACCCCTAAAACGCCCCGAACCGTCAAACCGACCAGAACCTACGTACCGACCCGAATTTTTTTATGTTCACTCATATAAAATTAGAGCATCTAAAAAGGAACCCAGTAAAAAAAATTCCTGGATCCGCCACTGCCCACACCCTTGGGTAGTTTTCAACTCGTCTAAAACTAAAGATGACCCACCTTTTGCTGACGTGGCGGCAAAGCTTCTCAAGCCTTGTCTAAACCACACCACATAGTCTAAGCTTCATAACACCTTAAACTTTTTTTCCTTCATCTGTTAATTAATTTTAACACAATATATCTATATTTTTAATTCATTCCGTAACTTTATATCATTTTATTTTGATTTAGTGTTTAAGTCACCTATGAAAGGTTTATACATTTGTCGTCAGAGATAACTAATGTTATTCCATCATGTTTATACTATGTTTATTACTTTAGAAAGTAAGGGTAACGTATTAGAAATATATACATATGATAAATTAACCCTCTAGTTGTTTTGTCACTTATTTAATATATACTTGTGAGAATGTCCGCACGTTGCTGCGAGTATCTGTTTTTTTGTCACACGTTACGCGACGAGTTTCATGTATTTTATTGGTCGATGAAACGATAGCATTTTATAAGTGGCTTGATTTCAATCAGAAGACTGAAATGATTTTGAAATTGTAGAAACAGAATATGGCATTCACTTAGCATTTCATTGATGGGGTTTCAACTTTCATGCGCAAAATTTAGCAATGTGGTGTAGTAAACCTTGTAAATTACCTCTAGTATTGTCTGCTCCATACTCTTTCGCCAATTTAGCATATCTTCCCACATTCAAATCATTCTCTCCTTGTGAAAATCCGTACAAAAAAGTTGAGTGCACAATATTATACGACTTTAGAAAACTCACATCATGCATTTAGTATAAAAATGAGAAATTTAAGCATATTCATTCATACACTATAAGGCATTTGGTATGAACTAAGTTGGTATGTTTCTGGACTACATTTGGTATTAGGCGATGATTGATGGACATATACTTTAGGAAATTTATCCATCTTTTATATAAGAATGGCTTTCAAAACTAAAAACTTTACTAACCAATAACCTCGCATACTAAGAGAATTCGGAACTATAAAAACAAAAAAACAAATCTAATTCTTAACAACCAAGATTTAGCTGTTTTCTTTCAAGAGTTATACAAAAAATCAAGACCCTTATCCTCGGATCCCCAAAAAAATACAGCCAAATGACTTCACCTTATTCAACATGTTTATTTTATTTTCATATACACATTTAATTGTTGAAACATGTAAGGGCTAGTGCACAATGGTTCAAAAGGCAACTCCACCACAACACCGGATTTAACATCAAACTCACATGTTATTTTTCCTACATGAAGAAAGGGAAAGTTTTCATGAAGAGAGAGAACATGTGTCTTAACTCAGGCCATGGGTATACTCTAACCATCTTTAACTCTACCTAGATTTCACATCCTTCATTTTGTCTCTTTTCACACTAGCTCACTTCAAGGAAATGATTTAACGCCCCTTAACTCTATCACATCCCTTAACTTTCTCTCTTTTAAGTCATGTTAACATGTTAACTTAGTGTCAATTTAATGCTCCTTAACATGGGAAGGGAGTGGTGCACAATAAAAGTTAACATGTCACGTCACCGTTAACACTCTTGGTGTGAAGGTATACCCCATGGCCTCATATCTAATATCTAAGACTATAAGGAGTGGTGGGGGGAAAGAGGGGGATGAAGCGCCATGTGGCACTTGTGGGACCCTTGAGGGGGAAAAATAATTGTGGGGAGTGGAAAGGGGGGGAAGTGACATGTGGATTTTTTTTTTTCCTTTTTTTTTACTTCATATATTAAAAACATAATAATAATAATAAATAATAAATAATTTTAATTAATAAAAACCTAGAAAAATACAAAAATTAAAAACCTAGAAAAATAAAAAACATAAAAAACCGAAAAAAATTAGAAAATAACAAATCAGTTAATATTATATTTTTCCATAATCTCACGCTTCATTTGAAGTGTCATCTCTAACTCTGGCCCTTGAAGATGATCGGTGTTCATGGCGAGAAATTTCATATCCTCGCGTTTTTCGCGCTGCTCTTTGATAGACAATTTTCGCTCTTTCATAGTCAACTTTTTTTTCAAACGCTTCGCGAATGTTTTTTTTCTCCTCGAGCATTTTTTCTTGAATCGTATTGAACTGAATCATGGTGGCATTTAAATCTTGCAAGTCAGCGCTGTAGGCGCCGGTTGATCCAGAACCTGAACCCGAAGCAGTAGATTTTTGCGCCCTCTTTTTTGACTTATCTCGACCGGGTGGGCGACTCAATTCCTCTTCAAACTCGTCTTCATCCAAATTAACGGCTTCTACGTTTTCAGGATCAGTTTGACGGTTTCTTGACGAATTTGTTTTCGACCTTTTTGCGGAGTTGCTTGCAGTGGGGACGTACGCCCATTTTGAATGGTTCTTGGCGATTTCCCAACAATGAAGAAACTTGAATTCGAGACCGGTTTCGTTATGATACGCTAAAAGCGACCGGCTGAGGCTGTCGATGTCCGTTTCACCGCTTTTTTGATTGTTTCTTGCGTAATAATAATGCGGTTGAAACGCGTTCATTGCCCTGTTTATCTCTGTCCACTTGGACGAGAGACTATCGTTTGCTCGATAGAACTCTCGTCCCATCAACCCATGGAACGCGTTGTTTATGTCGATCCAAAAGTCGTTTTAATGGCGACTAGTTCCTACAAAAAAAAAAAAAAAAAAAAAAAAATATTAGCAATATTAGAAAAAAAAATCATGTTAAAAAATTTTATTAGAAATCATGTTAAAAAAATTTATTAGAAATCATGTTAAAAAAAATTATTAGAAATACCTTGCTCTTTTTCGGACTCGCTTATCCACGCTTTCGTTATAGCAACCTCTTCTTCGGGTGTCCACTTAATTGGTTGGCGGTTAGCGGCGGCTAATGCTTTCTCCTCCGCCGTCTTCCTCCTGTGACTTCTTCTTGCAGGGGGGTTTTTACCCGAAGATGATCCCGCAACATTTTGGGGTTGTGTTTCGGGTACGGTTTGCGTTAAAGGAAGTTGTGAAGGAACGAGAGAATCATTGAATGGGAAATTAGGATAAATTTGCCCACTAATAAAACCCGCATAACCCGCGTAGTCGGGACAAGGTGAAGGATGGGGTGGACGGTTTGGGATCGGGCGAACCGGTGGTGTATTCGGGTTTGGGACGTACGCGTATGGGTTGTTCGGGTCGAAGCCTCGGTTGTATGGGTTCATTTTTTGTTGAGGAAGTGTATATAATTTGGATGAAAAGTGTATAAAATTTGGATGAAAAGTGTATAAAATTTGGTTAAAGTGGGTATTTTGTAGTGAAATGGGGTAATTTATATATATTTTTTTTTTACCGTTAATAATGTTACCGTTTGAAATTAATTTTTTTTTTAAAGTTACCGTTTGAAATAATGCACCCAATAAGAACATGCCACGTGTCAAAAGTTCCTCCCCCACGCCGGTGGAACCCCCCCCCCCCCCCCCCCCTCCCCCACTCCGCTTAATCTAAATAAAAAAACAAGTAAGGTGATGGCCGACGTGTGTGATCATCAACTTGGCAATCAACATAATAAATGAGATAAATCATATCATATATGGCCGTTGGGAAGATTTTGGAGTGAAATTAAAAAATATTGTATTACAAACTTACTGTCATTACTTCATTTTTTTAATATATACAAGAGTGCTAACCAATGATACATGTATCTCAAAACGTGCTAAAATTGGGTTCTGGATTTCATACACCCCGTGACGTCACATTCTAGGAGTGTGACATTACATTCTGGGGTATGTGGCAACCTTCTATTGATGTGTGATGTGGATCAGGGTGTATGAATCCTAAATAGAGGGTGTATGGTTCCTAAATACCTTTGCAATATTTCCATTAGATGATAAGACATCACCACCACTTTTCTCCACTTCACCACTTGTAATAGACTTGCCATCTAGTGATTTTGTTTGAGGACAATCACCATGCTATTTTGAATTTTTCGCTCCTTATCCACATCTAACAACAGCAAAATGTACATAAAACTTAAAATAAATAGAACATTTAAAAGACTTCTAGTGTTAGCTTGGGGTGACTCGTAATCATATGTTTGCAAACAGGGGAAAAGTTGGCAATCAATTCATTTAGAATTTTCTTGATGATGTTTCTCTACCTCACCTTCTTATAATAGAATTTTCTTCGACTTCTTATCTTCAACTTCTTGATTTGTGAATTCATCTTTCTTTGTCATCAGTATGGAAACTTCAAAGTACAATAGAACTAAAATCAACAAAATATTTCACAAAATCCAGTAATTGAGTCAGAACTGATTCTAAAAAGCTAATAATAGTCCCAAATCAACAAATTTCAGAACTCATTTTCGGGTACTAAACTTATGATTATTTGTCTCAAAACTTAAAATCATGAAGTAACTTAAGAAACTACCTTTCCATCTGGTGAAATTATTAGGTAGAGAACTATACACGTGTGTCAGTAAGTGTCGCGAGCTTCATTGCTGATCGTATAAAGGTGTTTAAAAACTTGTCATAAATAGTTGAGGGGCAACTTCAAAAACAAAATTAACCGGCTTCTCTGCAAACGACCCAGTCAGCAACCTAACACCACATGCTTTGTATAACTCTTGTGACACTGTTTTTATTTTCAAAGCAAAAACGAATTACAAGAACCAAAGTAAAGAAATAGAACCTTGACATCAATTTATACTAACCTTGGCATATAATTTTCTGATTCAAAATTTAAATTAAACAAGATAAACGAAGAATAACAAATTGTAGGAACTTGTTGACAATAAGTAAGACAATTCTAATCAATGTCCTTCGAAGTCAAATAATACCAAATTTGTAATAGAACCTACTTATTGTAACGCATTTTAACCCCAACGAATGAGATTATGGTCTATATATGTATAACTAAAATAAGAGAAAAATTATATAAAAATTAGTCTACCTCGAGTACTCATCTCCCAATATGATCTTGCAATGTTACCATGCTAGTTGACCCATCTAGATCTCTGTAAGCAGATGCAAATATTATAATGCTTTCTAAACAATCTCAAAAACAAAACAAACTCCAAAGTCCAATCAATGAAATCAGTTTCGCCTCACTTAATGCAACTTACCACAACGTACCTTAGCAAGCATTGAAGGAAAATCCGGTAATCTGGGTTAATGCCTTCATGAAACCGTAAATGCACCAAGCATACAAATCAAAACTGTAACAAAAGAAAAAATAGCAAATAAGAACAGAGTAGAACTAATGATGCATCAATAATGAAAAGAACGGATGATGCAGCAATCATTCCCACTTCAAACCCTTACTCTGGCCCTATGCAGACACAATTGTGGGATGGAAACGGTGATATTGAATAGACGAATTGAAGGAGAATAATTGAAAATTTTCAATCATAGCGGACTACTGAAATGAAGGAAGCAAGAGGAGGGTTATGAACTGTAAATGTGTAATTGTGTAAACGGTTACAATTGATAGATATTAAAGGTTGTATATGAGAATTTAATTGTGTATTTATGATCAAAGGTTACATCTTCACATGGGTATTAAGTGTGTATTTGTTAACGTGGCCAAGTTCAAAAAAGATGAAGGGGACTCTAGCAATGGTGACCATTCAACCATGGTTAATAGAAACTACGGTAAAAGACCAACAATGAATCAAGCTAAGGAGAAAGGACCTGCAAATGAGGGTCGGGGGTGGGGGGATGTCAATTATTTTCCCACAATGGAAAGCTCATATGGTAGAAAACAAGTTTGATTTCCAGACAAGATCTTTTCCACTCAAGCGATTCTTGGAAGATGTTCACTCATTGGTAGAGTGAGACATGTTACCCGGCTCTGTCGTTTAGATGACTTTCTCAAAGCCTCGAAGGTGTTGGATGTTACGTTGAAATATGTTGAAGGTATGACTGCTCTACTTACTTTCATGACTTCGGGTCTAGCGGAAGAATTTTTAAAGGAAAGAAAGGATGACTGGGATCCGTGGTTCAGCAATTTGGAGGTTTGGAATGGACAAGCTATTCCCTTTGAAAGAATCGCATGGCTAAAATTTACCGGTATTCCCCTACACTTATGGGATAAAGAAGTCTTTGATATCATTGCGTCTTCCTATGGGGAGGTTGTTCATGGGTCGGTTGCCAGTAGTCGGGATGGGAATTTTGCCATGGAACAGGTGGATGTTGTCGTAAAAGATGGGAAACGTGTAAGCGAAAGATTTTAGCTAAAACAGGATTATATGATCATACAAGTCACAAAACGGAAACCCTAGTTCTGAACAAAATGATAAAGCTCTAATCAAAACACAATCAAGATCATTTTCAACATCTTTTCATAGATTAACTTTTGTCAAATAAGCTTTTACAACGACTTACACGTTAATC
Organism: Ambrosia trifida; assembly: GCA_028751855.1. NCBI lineage: Eukaryota > Viridiplantae > Streptophyta > Magnoliopsida > Asterales > Asteraceae > Ambrosia > Ambrosia trifida. Next base: position 159,171,896 of record CM054123.1, on the reverse strand, counting down.
TAGATCAAACACACACTATCACAAAATGACCTGGAACCTGACCTGAACACATACACAACTGACAACTCTGTTACATTCACAAAAACACAAATACTATATATAGATGCTGCACATTCGCCCACTAGCACTGGTCGAATGTGGAACTTTTCCACATTCGCCCACTACTATGGTACGAATGTGTCTTCTGATCAGCTCCAGTCTACCTTCGTCCATCAGCACTCTACCTTCGCCCATTTCTATCTACCTTCGACCAGTCTTTAACATATGTTAATAATGCCTATCCAATCATTAGTCGCAAAACGCATCTACAAACTCCCCCTCGACTATTGATTGGATTGTTTTCTCTTTTGGTCCATTGTTTTGTTCATCAACTTGATTCTGAGCTGTTTCTTCTGCTCAGTAGTCATTGGAGGCTCAAATGTTCTCTTCACTGGTTTAGACACATTCGCTATCTTCACCTTCTTACCAAGCTTATTCTCCAAATTGCTTCCCGCATTGATGTCATAAGCAAAACAAACTCCAACCACTTGAGTATATTTTCTTGCTTGAGCAAAGTCTTTTGGTTCAAAGTAAATCGGATTGTAGAAAAGCATGATGATGTCTTCAAACGTGCAATTAATCAACCACATAGGATCAAATACATGAACATGCTTGTATTTATCCTTCCCGTCTCTCAACACAATCACCGCTTCAGCCTTTCTCCAATCATAATACCAGAAAATAAAATCAGCACTGAAGTGTTGTGGCATAGGCATCAAAGGTATTTTCCTCATCACTTCAGGTGCTTTGTATATCAACGTAACCCGTTTCATATTGGTTTGAGGATCAATATCCCTATGAACTTTTCTTCGGGGATATTGAGGCTTGAATCTATTCCATCTTGTTCGACTTTCCCAAACCAACTTATCTGCGCACCAACCAACATGCGAACCATTAACTTCTGCACCTGACATTGGGAATCTACATAAATCTCTGACCGCCCAGTACGGTAGAGTAAGTAAATCACAGAATCTATTGAAGTACAAGATTCCTGTTTCCCATTTAGCAGCTATACACTTCAGCCTGCCTAAGTATGTCCACCCGAGAGCTCTGCCTTTGAACTTGGCATTGTGAAAACTATAAGAGTTACCTTGAGCTTCAGGCTTTGGTCGGTTCTCATCCATTTCCCTCAACTTCTTCAAATAACTCTTCAATTCATCAGACTGATTTGAAGGTCCTTGCTTATCAACACCAAATACCTTCTCCACAAACTCTGCACTCCTTTGCTGAGCTTTCTGCTTCGCTGAATTGTTTGGTACCTCAGTAAAATCAGGAAATACCTCTTCTTCATCAGTTTGTCTGAAGTACTGAGGAAACTCTTCATGAGTTATATCTTCCATCTCCACTTCATCGTTCTCAGGAGTATTTATATCATCTGAATGACTTCCAATATCCTTTTCAGGAATATCTGGAATCGATTCGTCCACTAAAAACTCCTCAAAAGTCTTCCCTACCCTCTGTGCAAGACCATCTAGAATTTCCTTTGCCACAGATGCAGGTAATTCTCCTTCCTCAAGATCAGGATCTTCATATTCCAATTCATATCGCATATCATCAGTTTGGAATATTTCAGTAAAGCATCCTGTGAACTCAATGGTCCATTCTCTTTTCTCCAACATATCTTTGTACAATTGTTTAGCATCATCAGATAAAGACCTCTCCTTCTCATTCCAGAAGATACTTTCATCTGAATCAACGTTCTCACCTTTCTTCTTTTTAGAACTTGATTCTCCAGTACTCTTCTTTTTGGATGTCCTTTCTTCAAATGTAAACTTTGAAGTATCATCACCTCCATCATCATCATCATCACTCTCACTATCATCCTCTCTCTGTCTCCCAGATCCTTCAGCATCATCATCATCATCATTATCATCCTCATCATCATTTTTATCTGACTCATCATCATCATCATCATCATCTTTCTCTTCATCCGATTCAGAATCCTCATAATCAACTTTCTCTTCTTCATCTTCTTTATCTTCTTCACCCTCCTTCAACATGGGTGCAGTATTATACAAATCATCAATCAAATCACTAAGGCGTTTGTTCTCAGCCCTTAGTTCTTTGTTATCTGCTTTTATCAACTTAATTCTGCTCTTGTTTCTTGCACACTTCCCTTCAAGCTTTTCATTCTTAGCTTCAAGCATCTTAACCTTCTCATTGATCTCATCTTGATTAGATTTAGAAGCAACTACAATCTGAAGCATTTTCTCTTCATTTTGCTTAAACTTTGCTATCTCAGCTTGTTGAGCTACAATCATTTTCATCATATCATCCATTTTCCTGTTCACCTGCTTCATCACATCGTCATCCACAGTGATTTTCTTTGATTTGGATTTGGATGGCTCAACTTCTTTTTCTTTCTGAGGCTTTATGAACATGTCAAGTACATTGTCCAGTGCAACATTAAGTTGATCAGCTGATATTGGTTCTGCCTCTTTGGTTTTCTTTTGCTTCTTGGCGACAGGTGAAGATAGCTTTGATGATGTACCAGCATCGGACACTCTTTTCCCTTTCAATAATTGAGCTAACTCTTTCTCTCTCAATTGTTTAGTACTTGTCTTCTTTGACATGGTCTTATGCTTGGCTTTGGGCAGGTTTACAACTACAGTCTCTCCAACATTCAACTCTGCCAAGTCAACACCTAGACTTTCATCTTCAACATTCACTGATTTCTTTCTTTTCTCAGCTTCTTCAATCGATATGTTCAAAGATTCAGACTCACCAACCATAGTGGCCTTACGTTTGGTGGCCCTAACATTTTCAGCATCAGAATCCCACTGCTCGTCTACCTCAGTCTCCTCTGAATCAACTGACTCTTCATCCACCAAACCTGAACCTTTCTTTGCTGTTGATTTTTGTCTAACCGCCTGTTGCTTTGAGCTTCCCTGATCAATCTTTCCCTTGCCCTTCCCTTTGGCTCCAGGATTGACTACTTGTCTCTTCCTCTTAGTGCTTGCATCAACATACACTAAAGGATCATCATTATCCGAATCACTATCATCATGTCTCGCTCTGTTCTTGCCAGGATCAGTGTAATCCTGACTAGCCAAAGCTCCAAATAATCTCCTGTGAGGTGGCTTTTCATTGTCTGGCACACCTTTGTATCCTTTCATTCTCACCAAAGTACGAATGTTCATGTGATCTTGACCTAGGATCATAGTCGGATCCTTTTTCAACTCTGGATACTTGTGGTCAAAGATCATCATCAGAAATCTCGGATACAGCATGAACTTCTTGTTCTTCTTACCTTTCAGCATCTCCAGCATATGATCTAGAATCATACCAGATACGTTAAATGGTTTGTTGAGAGTCAACGCAACCATTAACGAACTCAAACTTCTTCTCATAACGTCATATCCACCGCTCACACATCCAAATACGTGAATAATGACATGTGCAAAGTACTTGAACTGCACGCTCAGCTTCCCTTTATACATAGATCCATTAGTAATCGGACCTTTGTACTTCATCCGTAAGAAACAAGCTTTTTGCTCAGTCCATGATAACTCTCTGGGATCTTCACTGACTTCAAACTTGATCTGCAGTGCTTCCCGTATATCAGACTCCGTCAAAAACATCTCCATATCTTGAATCTTGCTCTTGATAATCGTCTGATTATCCCAGAAGTCATACTTCGCATTTTGGTAGAAATCTTCAATAATGTCTCTGTATATAATCGTCGGTGTGGCTAATGCATGTACAATTCTGCTCCTCTTCAAGAACTCTATGATCCTGGTGAATTCTGTATTCTTCTCAACGTCACCAAGATACGCGCAGCAGTTGTGAGATCGCTCGAATGGCCAACTGCTTGGAACAGATGCTTCAGCCTGTTGCACCGGATCTAGAACAACATTCTCTGCTTGAACTTCAACATTTTCGACTGGTGCCTCAACGTTTTCGGATTGATCAGCCATCTGCACATCAAAGATAAAAACAAACGTCAAAATACAAAAACGACAAAAACATAAAAAAAAAATTTATGGCTTAACCTCTGCACATTCGCCCGTTTTTAACTGGTCGAATGTGTAAAATTGTGGTCGAATGTGTACTCTGCTGGTCGAATGTGTAATGATTTTGAATAAAAATTACATTCGCCCATTTTGTACTTACATTCGCCCATCCATTTCCACTTTCGCCCATTTTAGGAACCGAAGGTGAAAACAGATTCACCCCAAAATTTAAAAATTTGCCATTGTTGTTTTTAACACATCATTTTGATCCAAAAATGTCCTACAATGACCGATCAACACTCGTGTACCATCAATTGTAATAATTATTCAATTTTCATTAGTTTTAAAGTGGAATTAGGGTTTATCAGCTTCAATCGATCAATGAAACATCTAAACATTGTTATTATCCTAATTCCTCATATTATCTCCCCCTAAAACTGATGAAGATTGAATGTGAATCAAAATCAAGCATCAAAACAGACTCTAAGACCCTAAAATGTAAAACCCTAGGTCCGAATAGAAAAACAATGATTCTGTTCTGAATGTGAGTCCAATACCTGTAAATTTATATAGAAATGATCAGGAATGTATAGGGAACAAATCTCACAATCACAAGAAATCAAAGCAACAAGGTCTGGTTTCTTAGAAATTTTGAAAAATTTTGTGAATGAGGACTCGAACCTGGAATGGCTTATATATAGAGTCCACGTTCGCCCGTTTTAGATGGTCGAATGTGAGGTGATTCCACATTCGCCCCAATTTAATGACCCGAAGGTGGAACTTATCACCCGAAGGTGGAATTTATACCCGAAGGTGAAAATTATCCACATTCGTCCAAACATAAACGGTCGAGAGTGAGATTTTTCCACATTCGACCCAATTAAGGGGCGAATGTGAAATGGAAAAATCTAAAAATTTCGCCAAATCACGAATTCGAATCCCGTTCAACATTTTTCAATCTGTTAATCTTCAAAAACTCAAATTTTCACATTTTGAATGACACAAAGCCCAGATGGTTTTATCAAATCTCAGAAATTGACCATCAAGCATCCCCGGTTATCAAAAATAAAGCAGAAATGCAAATATTTTTGGTTTTTCTGAAATTTTATCAAAACACACCTAAAATCTTTTTGGATTTTGTATCTTTTTGACAATAAAAATAAAATGCAACAAAGTAAAATGCATCAAAGTAAATGAAAGCAGTAAACATTTTGTGATATCCGGTAAGAGGATCATATCAGTTTACTGAGAAATCTGAGCACAACGTTGATCTGTTTTAATATTATCATTAGAAACAATATGTGACACGGCAATTGCTGATATTGTGGTCCACGTAAGCTCACATGCAGACAATTACGCAATGCTTTAAAATGATACGAGTTAGATGTATTAGACTAACACATTGTGGTTCCCACACACACGACATACTCCCGTATCAAGTAATTGCACAAAGCTTCATCGTAACGCGTGATTATGCTTAAGTTATCCATAAAATTTACAAAGTATATAGCACAGAGGTGTACAGGTCAGCAAATAAATGCAGCAAAGTAACATGTGTGTATACACTAGGTTGAGGCTAATATTAACCACTGATTTGCATCAGAAAGTCAATACGATGTAATAATGATCTTTGATCAATAAAACATAAAGTTCCTCAATTCGGTAACTTTCGGTTTTGGCAATATGCTCTTTTTGCAAATATTCTGATGAAACTAGGTCCGTAAATCAATACGACAGAAGTTTAATCAGAATATCCCGGATAACAATAACATAACGACCCGAAACCTCAGATTTTGGCAATCCTATCAAACGAAATTACGGTACTAAGACCATATGCCCATGAGGTGTTCAGCCACGAACGCGTAGTTTGTTATGTTTGTATCACTAATGCACGCAATATTTAGTCTACGAAGCCTATCAGCATATCACACGTAATCAACATACGTCTCATTATACTATACAATTCTTTAGCCTGTGTCAGATCCCCACTGATGTACTATCATTTCCTCTTTTTATCCAGGAAATCATTTTGATTTTTCTAATTTTTAGGTCTTTTGAAAATTTTTCAATGTTTTTGGTTTTTCTGATAAAATGACTCCCCCTAAAATAAAGAACATATTTTTGGGTTTTTAATTTTTCTGAAAAACAAAACAAAAATTTGAAAGAAACAATCCACTTGAAAGCATCAACTTCTTTGAGGATTAAACAATCCCCTCGAAAGCATCAACTTCTTTGAGGATTAAACAATCCCCTCGAAAGTATCAACTTCTTTGAGGATTATGATAGTAAAGAGAAATTCCCAATTAGCAAAAATTTAAAAACTAAAACTAAAACTAAAAAGTGATAAACCGAGGTGCCGATTAGTCCTGTTTTTCCTTTATATTGTTTACTTTTAAAAGATATTCAAAGCGGGATCTGTCAAAAGCTTTTGTAAACAAATCTGCACGTTGGTAGTCAGTATGGATTTTGACCATATCTATCAATTCCTTAGCGTAACAATCACGGATAAAATGATATTTAATCCGGATATGTTTTGCTTTAGAATGATTTTCAGTATTTTTAGTTAATGCAATTGCGGCTTCGTTGTCACAGTGTATAGGGGTTTTAAGAAACTGCAAACCGTAATCCACCATCTGTTGTTGGATCCAGAGTACTTGCGAACAGCAACTTGAGGCTGCAATGTACTCAGCTTCACAGGTAGACAGTGCCACGGAAGTTTGTTTCTTGCATTGCCAGGTAATTAACCTGCTCCCTAAAAACCGACAACCAGCTGTAGTTGATTTGCTATCTTTGTCACAGCCGCCCCAATCTGCATCACTAAAAGCAATAAAATCAAAATCATCATCATTAGGGTACCAAAGTCCTTTTGATGGACAACCCTTCAGATATCGAAGGATACGCTTGACCGCCGTCAGATGACTTTGTTTCGGCTTCGATTGATAGCGAGCACAAAGACACGTTGCATACATAATATCTGGTCGAGACGCAGTCAAATACATCAGAGATCCGATGATTGCTCTGTATGTAAATGGGTCTGTCAGCTCCCCCTTAGCGTCCACTCCAATCCCGTGATTGGGTTGAATCGGGGTATCCATCGGCTTAGAGTCCTCCATCTGGAATCGGCTCAAGATGTCGGATACGTATTTCGTCTGGTGAATGAAGATCCCGTCGGGTCTTTGATCCACCTGCAAGCCGAGGAAAAACTGCATCTCCCCCATAGCGCTCTGTAACAACCGGCAAAATTAAGGTAATCCCGTACTAATTAACCATACGCGATTAACGTAATTAAACGTAATTATGTGTTGATTATTTAACTGAGGCCTTAGAAAAATAGCAATTCCCAAATAATGCATAGGAATGCATAAGTTTAATGACAAAACATGATAGGATCATGTGCAAGCAAATCTATCCGGTATGGACACTGGCGATTACCCGGTAAAAATTAATAAGCGAAACGAACCCCGGACACCCGGGATATAAAATAAAAGATAATTTCACAAAATATAATGAGCTTTGGAACCCCAAAGCCATACGTGAAAACTTGTCATACAAATCTCCCGGTAACGAATAAAGTGTGCGTACCGCACCCGATACGCGCGTAGCACGTAATTTCACCCGGCAAAAGCCAAAATAACTTATCAACGCTTAAACTGGACTATGTTTAAGGAATATTAAGGGTATTTTAATATTCGGATAGAACGCGATTAAAAACTCGAAAAATACCCGGATGGTACCCGAACGAAAGGGGATTAAACATAATAATATTGGGTATTAATTAGCAAAGTGGACCCCACCAAAACACCCCTTGGGGCCGGCCTATGGCCCACCCAAGTGGAAGATATCTTGTGTTATCTCCATAAACTATTAGAATTAATAGTAATCATGAGGATGCATGAGTGTGTATTGGGTGAAAATTAACAAATCTCTCCATTTCTCTCTCTAAAACTCACGGCCAAGACACCCTCTAAATCTTCCAAGATTTTGTTTGTGATCTTACATGATCCTTGCAATCTCCCATAATCCAAGACAAAGATATTAGGTAATCTTTGAAGATTTGAAGAGATAATATAAGGATACATACATAGAATACTTGAATCAAAAAGCAAAAACTCTTCTTCTTCTCCTTCTTGTGGCCGTAGCATACCCCCTCCATATACATTCTTCTTACAATTTTTACACTACCAAATCATCTCTAGATCATTATCCTTCAAAACCCCATTGTGTGTTTCAAGAGCTTGGAGCTTAACCCACTTGGAAGAACACATTAAACCTCACCCAAATCCAAGATCTTTGTCTTCCCTAGCCTTGAGCTAGTAGTAAGTATTACATTGTTTTATTTCTTAAATGTTCATGTTTTGTGCTATGGAGAGCAAGTTGTACATTAATGGGTAATAAAATGGGTTTTATTAAGTTTTGTTAGAATAAAAATGGATGAACAATAATATGGGTAAATCTTGGATTTAATATTATTAATATGATATTTAAAGAGAATGTAGGAATATAAACATACTCTTGAGTAAGATGATGATTGGAACATGATTTTTGAGAAAGACTTGGATATGATCAAGGATGATCTTAATCATCATAGAATGATATATTAATGACAAAAATGAATTAAAATGGGTTAAATAATCATAGATGAAAAAGTTCCATCTTCAAAGTCCACTCACTTGGATAAGTGAAAAATGAATATTTTGGATGAAAGTATGGAACAATCATGTTAATGACATCTAGGATGAATTATAAGATCATTAAAAGTAAAATGAAGTAAAAGCAACTAAGCACCAAGAAAAATGGATCTTCAAAGTCCACTACTTTAGGTAAAAAAAAATGCTAACTTGGGAAGTTAGAGTAGAAAAATGCAACAACTGAAAGCTAAGGGATTAATGTTGTAACTTTGAAAGTTAGAGGACTAAAATGAATATTTTGGAAACTATTAGTCCAAAAACACAATAATGGAAAGTTTGGTGTCAAAAGTGTAAGTAATAATTTTCCAAGGTTGATTTGGTAAATACTAGTAACATACTTGGGCATTTTGTATAAAAAGTGTACTTTTATAAAAATGGAAGTTTATAAAAAATAAAAGGAGTAACACAAGGATTTTATAAAATAAGATTTTATAAAATAAAGACTTGGGAAGACTTGTACGAAAATGGATACTTTTATATAAATGGGAATATAAAAGTATCGGAAACATTTTTGGGTTACAAGTTGGACAAGATGGGCTAAAACGTACAAAGTATATTTTTCCAAGAAATAAACGTTCGGAATCGGAAGTAGGAACAATACTTCCATAAGGACGCGCAATGGAAGCAAATATGAAAAACGCTAACTAACGAACTTAGTTACATGAGCTAACGTAAACGGACATGTGAGAAAAATGCCATTACGACAAGATAAAAATATACATATATATCTTAAGGAAATAAAATATATATAACGAGGGTGAAACGTGCGAAACACTTTCCTAAGTGTAGAAAGAATATTCGTGGGAAAGGAAAACACATTGTAACGAATTAAAAACGCTGAACGACACATGAACTTAACAAGTAGTATCCACGCGATGGTATATGTACATATGCTCGTTTTCGACGAAATTCTAGTATATCTATTTTGGGAAAATAGATATGCGAGAAGGAAAACCGAGACGAGTAGGTGAAATATACCTATGAACGTGTGAGTGACCGACAAGATCCTAGTACATTTATTTAAATGGGAAAATAAATGTACGGTGTGGTGAGTCTAGTCGGGCGTTAGAAATATATTACCAAACGACAAGAACTTAGCATGTTTATTTAAATGGGAAAATAAATATGTGGCAAAGTGAGTCGGGTCGGATAATAAGAAATCACATTATATCGAGCGAAACAATCCAAAGTATAATTATTTAAATGGGAAAATAATTATACGTTGGGTAGAGTCGCGTCGAGTATAATATTGTACAAGTCACAAAGAATATTAATAAGAATAATACATGACTTGTAAGGAAAGGGTAATCCATCGCCATTGAACCTAGGATACGAAACTATTAAACAGGAATTGGAATAAAGACGTGGTCGGGAAGTTGGGTGTACAACTTGCCAAGGCACATACACCATAGGTGTAGTGACTTATACGCCTAGAACATTTGTAGGTGCGGGATCACAAACTTTACTATTTTCTTCTTTGAGCCGAGCACAGTTACAGGTGAGTTTCACGGCCCCATTTTACTGTTTTAACTGGGGGAAAGATATGTTTTGTCAAACATTGTCACATGCTGAAATGTTTTCAAAGGTTAAAATGTGATAAGTGGTATGATGAGTACTTGAGCAGTGATCGCCACTCGGGGTTGAGTCCTCTCTTCTGTAATCATTAATTCAGGGAAATGAAACCGAAGGAATATTTGGATAGTACTATTGGTGCCTGACAAGGCCCACCCCTAATCGATAGCGTCGATTATGCATCGGCGTATGCCTGGGGTGCACGTATTCTGAAATTAAGTCGTTGGGTTCCGAGAAACGACTGGGAGCGGGGCATTGTTATTAGTCTTGGTTTGGTTATGGGGTTCAAGGGATTGCTCATCATTATAGTTTGTAGGAGCTAGCTACTCCTTACAAAAGCCACAAGTTGTGCAGGTTTCGCACATGTTGTAAAAAACAAAAGATCGATCGACAAGACCCTAGTATAATTATCTAATGGGAAAATAATTATACGGTAAAGTGAGTCGAGTCGATGGTTGTGAAAATGCTGTTGTTCTGAAACTAAAACCTGTGAACTCACCAATATTTTATATATTGACGTCTTTTTAAACATATCTTTCAGGTAACTAAGAGCTGAATAGATATGGGGCTAGTGCGGTGGAATTCGGGATGTCGGATACTGGTCGGGGTTTCATTGTTACCATCGGGTTGGAACCTAAATGGAAATATCCCTACATTGAAACTTAATGTCCATCGTTTTATGTAATGCTTTGCGCAATATTGTAACGAGATACTCATTTTCGACATTTTAATAAATTGATCTTTTCTAATTAAATATAGTTTGTGTTAATCTTGACTTTGATATGCTTCGAGCGTTGCGCCACGTGTTTCCGCCATTGGCGTGGTGTGACACGCTCATTTCGACCTTTTCTTGCATGATAGTTTCAAATTCCCTGCATAAAAGTTCGTTAGTTGAACCAAATATAATATCATCAACGTAAATCTGTACAAGAAGCAAATCATCTCCCGTCTTCTTCGTGAAGAGGGTACAATCGACGAGGCCGCGCTTGAATCCTTTGGAGATGAGATATGTACTTAGCTCCTCGTACCACTGTAACATTACGCATTTAAAACTTGTACGTACACGTTCGTCATTAATAAAAACGTCAAGTTTCATCTTATATGTTCGCATTTATTATTTTTGTCGCATTATTGAAACCCTAGTACTATATATATATAGATATATATGTGTTGTGTGTGTTAAACATGTAAAAAAATTAAATGTCTTGGCCGGGAATCGAACCCGCGCCAAGACCGGGTCACCAACACCACACACTTAACCAACTGGGCCAAGCTTTCAACTTGGAATAAGCCCGGACACACTATAATTATATACGCGATTTAAAACCTTCACAGTTGACAAGGAAAGTCAACTGTGGGTTCGCGTGTGTTTCAATCTTGTGCAATAACTCGTGATTGATCAATATATGGCAAATTTAGGTGATTACCGGCCTGGTGTGACTCGATTACACGTCAATTAACAGCTAATCGTTGACTAATTTTGAAATCTACGCGTATGACAATTAAACGAGGGTCAACTTTCCAATTAACCCAACCCACTGATCCACACTATAAATAGACCATCTACGAACCTTGGAAACTCGCTCACATCTCTCTCTCAACCTCCAATTACTTCTGAAACTCTCTGATTGTGCTACACGATCAAACGGTTGACTTTTATTTTTGACCCGGCAATTATCTACGAAACAACACTGTGAGTTCTACTTTTTTTGTGGGTTTTATTAGTCGGCGATCATACAACATAAACCCTAACTTTAATCGGGTTTATAATGTCTGAGTTGATCAATTGTTTGAGCTAGGGTTCGTGTTAATAATTTGGGGATAAACTCAGAAACATATAGCGTATTTATTTAATTTTAATCAGAGAATATCACAACCACTGGCCTAGGCCAAGTGGTTGTGACCCTGGCTTGCAACATAAGGTACTCGGGTTCGAGTCCCGGCTACTGCCTTCCTTTTTGCTTCTTTTTATTCTTTTAAACAAAACTAATATATATATATATATATATATATATATATTAAACCTTTTAATCTTATAAATTCATTTTTAAATATTAAAACTATTTTATAAATTCTAAAAAAATTATATTTATTAAATCTGAGTCAAAAGTTTTATTTACAATTTTTGTTTTTCAAAAATTCATTTATTTAATATTTATAATAATTAAATCAATTTTATACTATTATATTTATAAAAATCCATGTATATATCAAAACAATTTTATTAAATTCTCCAAAAATTATCCTGACTTTATATAAAGATAAACTTTACTGAAATAATTTTTAATTCAGAAAAATCAATTATTTTATATTTTTAATCAATTTTTGTTAGATTTAATCATAATTAAATCATAATAAATTCAATTTTCATTATTTTTGCACCAAAATTTTATACAATTTATTTTTAAATATTTAGAACAGAAATATGATTTTTAAAATAGAAATTATTTAATTTTAGTATTTTTGAATATTAAAGTTAATTGTTGGCAATTTGTAATAAATAGATTTAAAAATCTATTTTAAATAAAATAATTTTATAAAACTTATTTTTATACTTCAAACACTTTAATGTGTACATTCAAAATTCAGATTTTATAAAAAGACTTTCTTCTATTAATTATCAAATTTTCCGTTATTAATTAACATTTTAATTTAAATTCAACAATTGGATGTCCCCAAATCAAAACCCTAGGATACACTTGTAAGTTATTAGACTTAGACTTATTATATATTACCTTATTATAGGGTGATATTTGGAATCATTTTGGGCAACACTATTATTTCATCTTTTCAACAAGTTTAACATTTGCTAAGGTGAGTTTTACATAGCCCCTTTTATTTATCACCATTTTTGGGGTGAAACATGTTATAACATTATCATTGCAATTCAATCATCAATGTGTCTATGTGTTTTCTATGTTGCATTATGTCTTGAGCATGATTAGAGTAAGCACCATTCTAGCATAATCATTAACTCCATACAAGCCGACGGTATACATTGATAGATCTATTGGACTGACAATCCCACCCGGATACGTGCCTCCTACAAAGGTTACGTGGGTGTTTGTTATCGCATAACATATTCAATTGGACCATGAGCGTATGGTATGTATCATATTATAACAGTCATCAGGGTTGATTATGCACTCGATTTATTTCTAGTATGTTCTCACATATGGGCTAGATTGACATGACACATGAATTGCACAACATTTTTATTCATTTTATTATCAAAACCTATGTAATTCTCACCAACTTATGTTGACCCAAAATACTTTCAAAATTAACATGTTTCAGGTAACAATGAAGCTGAGGCTTGAGTTAGCATGAGGATTTTACTTGAAGTTTTATTTGAAGTTATTGAAGTTTGTTATTTGATATCATGTATTTGAATTTCTAGACATCATTTTATATTTGGATATTATGTTTGAATAAATTATTTAAAATTTATATTATACCATGTGCTACTGAAACAATCATCAATACGTGGCACCCCGATGTTTCCGCCATCGGTTGGGGTGTTACAGATTGGTATCAGAGCCTTGGTTATAGGGAATTAGGTTATTAGAAATAATCTAGACTATAACCTTAGGGACTTAAACAGTACTTGCTTCTCCTACTTGTAACCCTAATTGCTTCCCTAATCCTATCCTTATCCTATGCCTTATAACCCTAAACCTACATATGATTACTCTTATTCGTCTGCTGCAATCCTGATCCACCATTAGATTAATAGGACAAAATCCTCAGGTTTAACCTGAACCCCCCCTTGAGATCTCGTCGAAGTTCTAGATTTTAATAACGAACACGTGCAATCTGGAAGGGTGAACGCCTGTATTCTGAGTCTTCTGTCTAGGCTGGCATTGCGCATATATCCCAATCAGACGAGGGACCCGGATGCCTACCTGGGAATTCTCAGGATAAGTGTTCACTTATAGGCTAAAGCATGTCTTCATATGTTATTAGAATTTAGAATCTTTGATAAGTCAACGTTTTCGTTTATTCGTTTTAATTAATGAATAAATGATTACATTCCTTATATAAACTCTCATTCATTTCATTGTGTCTATTACAGATCATGCCTCCTCGTCGCAGCACTCGCAACAGCAATGGTGAGAACCACGAAGAAGGTGGTGATAACCATAACCACAACCATGACCAAGTTCCTAACCACAACAACAATGGGGTCGATGCTCAACTGGCTGCGATCATTTCTCAACAAATGGCGCAGCAAATCGCAACTCTGGTTCCCAATTTACTCGCTCAAGTCATCCAATTGAACGGCAACGGGAATGGTCACAACAACGGGAACGGGAACGGCAATGGCAATGGAAATGGACCCCAAGCCTGCACCCTTAAGCATTTCAACTCTTGTAACCCTCCAAAGTTTAGTGGTGAAGAAGGAGCTACTGGACTCCTCCAATGGTTTGAGGGTATTGAGAATACCTTCATCAACAGTGAGTGCCCTAACAACTTCAAGGTTCGTTACGCCATGAGTGTTCTCCATAAACGAGCACTCACTTGGTGGAATGAAGAAAAGCGTACTCGTGGGGCCGAGGTTGCTCTTGCTATGACATGGGACCAAGTCAAAGAGATCATGAAGGAAGAGTTTTGTCCTCGCAATGAAGTTAAGAAACTTGAGGATGAGTTCCACACCTTAGCTCAAGATAGCGGGGAAAACCTTGCCTACAACACCCGCTTTCATGAGCTTAGCTTATTGTTGCCTCACAAAGTTACTCCTCTGTCGGTAGCCATCGAGAAGTACATCGGTGGTCTGCCCATGCAAATCCAGGACACCGTTTGGGGTAGAAATCCTGCAACTTTGGAAGAGGCCAAACGTCTAGCGGCCACTCTTACTGATAATCACGTGAAGAACGGTACTCTCTTCCGCAAAGGCACTAAGAAGACGGTTGCCAAAGACACTCCACAGCCTGCAATTGAAGTCAAACCTGAGACCTCAAGCAACAAAAAGCGCAAGGCTAGAAACTATATGGTTGCTGCTACTCCACCTGCTGCCCAAAACCCAGCCAAGAAACCATACACCGGACCTCACCCTTTGTGCAACACTTGCAAGTACCATCATCCAACACAGGTGCCATGTCGTTTTTGTACTAAGTGTCAAAGATATGGTCACCTGGTGAACGTCTGTCGATCTCCTACTACCCAAGACAACAACAACCCAGCTCCCAACCAACAAAACAACAGGCCTACTCGTGGTCAATGCTACGAGTGTGGCAACCCTAATCACTACATCAACAACTGCCCTAATCGTAACCGAAACCAAAACCAAAACCAAAACCAAAACCAAAACCAAAACCAAAACCAAAACCAGAACCGCAACCAGAACCAAGGTGCTCGAGGTCGCGCCTACAATCTCAACGCTAACCAGGCTCGTGACAACAACGAAGTGGTGAATGGTACGTTTCTCATTAATAACCACTATGCATCCATATTATTTGATTCAGGAGCTGATAAGTCATTCGTGTCACTGAAGTTTGAACCTTTACGTAACTTACCCCACACTAATCTAGAAGAACCTTTCGTGGTAGAGGTAGCTAACGGGAAGTCTATTTCGATCGACTCTATTATTCGTAACTGCTTGTTGAACCTCGATGATCATACCTTCCCTATCGATCTCATCCCCATGCATCTTGGTAGTTTTGACGTTATAGTAGGCATGGACTGGTTGTCAACTCATCGTGCCGAAATTCTGTGCTTCGAGAAAGTCATACGCATTCCTCTCGAATCTGGTGAGATTTTGATGATCTATGGTGAGAAACCCTGTGGTGAGCTTAAGCTTATGTCTTGTACTACTGCCCAAAAGTACTTACGAAAGGGGTATACAGCCTTCTTAGCTAACGTGATAGAGAAGAAGGACAAAGGCAAAAGTATCCAAGACATTCCTATTATTCGAGACTATCCTGAAGTCTTTCCAGAGGATTTACCTGGTTTGCCTCCTGCTCGACAAGTGGAATTTCGTATTGATCTTATTCCTGGTGCAAATCCTGTCGCTAAAGCTCCTTATCGTCTTGCACCCTCTGAGATGCAAGAACTTGCTAGTCAATTACAGGAACTTTCTGATAAAGGGTTCATTCGCCCTAGTTCTTCTCCATGGGGAGCCCCTGTCTTGTTCGTTAAAAAGAAGGATGGTTCTCTTAGGATGTGTATTGACTACCGTAAACTCAACAAACTCACCATCAAGAATCGTTATCCACTTCCTAGGATTGACGATCTCTTCGATCAACTTCAAGGAGCAACCCACTTCTCGAAGATTGATCTCCGTTCTGGTTATCATCAGCTTAGAGTCCACGAAGAAGATATTCTCAAGACAGCTTTTCGCACACGCTACGGTCACTATGAATTCATGGTTATGCCTTTTGGGTTGACCAATGCTCCCGCAGTATTTATGGATTTGATGAATCGGGTTTGTAGACCCTATCTCGACAAATTCGTGATCGTTTTCATCGATGATATTTTGATTTACTCTAAATCAAAATCCGATCACGAGCAACATCTTCACTCTATCTTGAATCTCCTAAAGAAAGAACAACTGTATGCCAAGTTCTCAAAATGTGAATTTTGGCTTAAGGAAGTTCAATTTTTGGGACATGTCATTGATATGAACGGAATTCATGTTGATCCCGCAAAGATCGAAGCTGTGAAGAATTGGAGTGTTCCTACCACTCCAACGGAAGTCCGTTCTTTTCTTGGTTTGGCTGGTTATTATCGTCGATTCATCGCCAATTTCTCCAAGATCGCTGTTCCTCTCACTACCTTAACTCACAAGGGTAAGCCCTATGAGTGGGGACCTAAGCAAGAGGAAGCATTCGAAACTCTTAAGCTGAAACTCTGTGAAGCTCCTATCTTGTCTCTACTTGATGGTAATGATGATTTCGTGGTCTACTGTGATGCATCGAACCAAGGTCTTGGTTGTGTTCTCATGCAACGAGGAAAGGTTATTGCTTATGCGTCTCGACAACTCAAGACTCACGAAAAGAATTATACCACCCATGATCTTGAATTGGGCGCTGTTGTCTTTGCACTCAGGATTTGGAGACATTATCTTTATGGGACCAAATGTGTGGTGTTCACGGACCACAAAAGTCTCCAACATGTCTTCGATCAAAAGAATCTTAACATGAGGCAACGACGTTGGGTTGAATTACTTAACGACTATGACTGCGAAATTCGCTACCATCCTGGCAAGGCGAATGTTGTGGCTGACGCACTTAGTCGTAAAGAGCGTGTCAAACTCCAATGTGCGAGGGTTCGTACTGATCTTCAAGATCGCATTCTCCAGGCTCAACACACATCAGTCACCCAAGGTAACATGTACGATGAAAGGTCTTGTGGTGCTGAAACTCAACTTGAAACCAAACCCGATGGTCTTCTTTATTTCCTTAATCGACTGTGGATTCCCGACCGTGATGATCTTCGTACTTTTCTCATGAACGAGGCTCATAAGTCTCGTTATTCTATTCATCCTGGAGCTGACAAGATGTACCAAGATCTTCGTTATTCTTATTGGTGGTCTGGTATGAAGAAAGACATTGCCCTATTCGTTGCAAAATGTCTCACTTGTTCCAAGGTCAAGGCTGAACATCAACGACCATCTGGTATGCTTGAACAACCAGAGATCCCTGTCTGGAAATGGGAGAGCATAGCTATGGATTTCATCACCAAACTCCCTCGTACACCCAAAGGTTTTGACAGTATTTGGGTTATCGTCGATCGTTTGACCAAGTCAGCTCACTTTCTACCTATTCGTGAGAAGTATTCTGTGGAAAGGTTGGCAAAGATGTACGTAAGTGAAATCGTATGTCGTCACGGTATACCTTTAGACATTATTTCTGATCGCGATGGGCGTTTCACCTCTCACTTTTGGGAATCTCTACAAGATGCTTTGGGTACCAAGTTGAACCTGAGCACTGCTTATCACCCTCAAACGGATGGTCAGACTGAACGAACCATCCAGACACTTAAGGATATGCTCAGGGCATGTGTCATCGATTTTGGTGGCGCATGGGATTCTCATCTTCCTTTGGTTGAGTTTTCATACAACAACAGATATCACGCCAGCATTAACATGGCTCCTTTTGAAGCACTCTATGGTCGGAAATGTCGTTCACCTGTCTGTTGGACTGAGGTTGGTGAAGCTCGTATTACTGGACCCGAACTAATCCTAGAAACCACAGACAAAATTCAACTCATTCAGGATAATCTTCTCAAGGCTAGAAGTCGCCAAAAGAGTTATGCTGATAAACGTCGTAAACCCTTGGAATTTCAAGTTGGGGACCTTGTACTACTTAAGGTATCCCCTTGGAAAGGAGTTATTCGTTTCGGTAGAAAGGGAAAACTAGCTCCTCGATACGTTGGCCCCTTCAAAATTCTTGACAGAGTTGGAAAAGTGGCTTACAAACTTGATCTTCCACCTGAGCTAAGCAATGTTCATCCGACCTTCCATGTTTCGAATCTCAAGAAATGCTTAGCAGATGAGAACCTTCATGTTCCTCTTGAGGATGTGCAAATCGATGAACGCATGCACATTATCGAGAAACCCGTCGAGATTGTTGACACTGGAGTCAAGAAACTCAAGCGCAGTCGTATTCCGATCGTTAAGGTTCGTTGGGAATCTAAACGAGGCCCAGAGTTCACTTGGGAACGTAAATACCAGATGAAGTCGAAGTATCCACATCTTTTCCCACCAGACTCTCCAACTCCACCTTCGGGACGAAGTTCCTAAAAGTAGGGGAGACTGTAACATTACGCATTTAAAACTTGTACGTACACGTTCGTCATTAATAAAAACGTCAAGTTTCATCTTATATGTTCGCATTTATTATTTTTGTCGCATTATTGAAACCCTAGTACTATATATATATATATAGATATATATGTGTTGTGTGTGTTAAACATGTAAAAAAATTAAATGTCTTGGCCGGGAATCGAACCCGCGCCAAGACCGGGTCACCAACACCACACACTTAACCAACTGGGCCAAGCTTTCAACTTGGAATAAGCCCGGACACACTATAATTATATACGCGATTTAAAACCTTCACAGTTGACAAGGAAAGTCAACTGTGGGTTCGCGTGTGTTTCAATCTTGTGCAATAACTCGTGATTGATCAATATATGGCAAATTTAGGTGATTACCGGCCTGGTGTGACTCGATTACACGTCAATTAACAGCTAATCGTTGACTAATTTTGAAATCTACGCGTATGACAATTAAACGAGGGTCAACTTTCCAATTAACCCAACCCACTGATCCACACTATAAATAGACCATCTACGAACCTTGGAAACTCGCTCACATCTCTCTCTCAACCTCCAATTACTTCTGAAACTCTCTGATTGTGCTACACGATCAAACGGTTGACTTTTATTTTTGACCCGGCAATTATCTACGAAACAACACTGTGAGTTCTACTTTTTTTGTGGGTTTTATTAGTCGGCGATCATACAACATAAACCCTAACTTTAATCGGGTTTATAATGTCTGAGTTGATCAATTGTTTGAGCTAGGGTTCGTGTTAATAATTTAGGGATAAACTCAGAAACATATAGCGTATTTATTTAATTTTAATCAGAGAATATCACAACCACTGGCCTAGGCCAAGTGGTTGTGACCCTGGCTTGCAACATAAGGTACCCGGGTTCGAGTCCCGGCTACTGCCTTCCTTTTTGCTTCTTTTTATTCTTTTAAACAAAACTAATATATATATATATATATTAAACCTTTTAATCTTATAAATTCATTTTTAAATATTAAAACTATTTTATAAATTCTAAAAAAATTATATTTATTAAATCTGAGTCAAAAGTTTTATTTACAATTTTTGTTTTTCAAAAATTCATTTATTTAATATTTATAATAATTAAATCAATTTTATACTATTATATTTATAAAAATCCATGTATATATCAAAACAATTTTATTAAATTCTCCAAAAATTATCCTGACTTTATATAAAGATAAACTTTACTGAAATAATTTTTAATTCAGAAAAATCAATTATTTTATATTTTTAATCAATTTTTGTTAGATTTAATCATAATTAAATCATAATAAATTCAATTTTCATTATTTTTGCACCAAAATTTTATACAATTTATTTTTAAATATTTAGAACAGAAATATGATTTTTAAAATAGAAATTATTTAATTTTAGTATTTTTGAATATTAAAGTTAATTGTTGGCAATTTGTAATAAATAGATTTAAAAATCTATTTTAAATAAAATAATTTTATAAAAATTATTTTTATACTTCAAACACTTTAATGTGTACATTCAAAATTCAGATTTTATAAAAAGACTTTCTTCTATTAATTATCAAATTTTCCATTATTAATTAACATTTTAATTTAAATTCAACAATTGGATGTCCCCAAATCAAAACCCTAGGATACACTTGTAAGTTATTAGACTTAGACTTATTATATATTACCTTATTATAGGGTGATATTTGGAATCATTTTGGGCAACACTATTATTTCATCTTTTCAACAAGTTTAACATTTGCTAAGGTGAGTTTTACATAGCCCCTTTTATTTATCACCATTTTTGGGGTGAAACATGTTATAACATTATCATTGCAATTCAATCATCAATGTGTCTATGTGTTTTCTATGTTGCATTATGTCTTGAGCATGATTAGAGTAAGCACCATTCTAGCATAATCATTAACTCCGTACAAGCCGACGGTATACATTGATAGATCTATTGGACTGACAATCCCACCCGGATACGTGCCTCCTACAAAGGTTACGTGGGTGTTTGTTATCGCATAACATATTCAATTGGACCATGAGCGTATGGTATGTATCATATTATAACAGTCATCAGGGTTGATTATGCACTCGATTTATTTCTAGTATGTTCTCACATATGGGCTAGATTGACATGACACATGAATTGCACAACATTTTTATTCATTTTATTATCAAAACCTATGTAATTCTCACCAACTTATGTTGACCCAAAATACTTTCAAAATTAACATGTTTCAGGTAACAATGAAGCTGAGGCTTGAGTTAGCATGAGGATTTTACTTGAAGTTTTATTTGAAGTTATTGAAGTTTGTTATTTGATATCATGTATTTGAATTTCTAGACATCATTTTATATTTGGATATTATGTTTGAATAAATTATTTAAAATTTATATTATACCATGTGCTACTGAAACAATCATCAATACGTGGCACCCCGATGTTTCCGCCATCGGTTGGGGTGTTACAACCACTGTCTTGGAGCCTGGTGCAAACCATATAAAGCTTTGTTCAGCACGTAGACCTTATCCCGGTGGATTGGGTCCTCAAAGCCTGGTGGCTGCCCGACATAAACCTCTTCCTTGACTTTCCCGTACAAAAATGCGCTCTTGACGTCCATTTGATAGACTTTGAATTTCTTGTATGAAGCAAACGCGAGGAACATCCGAATAGCTTCAATCCGTGCTACTGGTGCATAGATTTCGTTGTAATCAATTCCTTCGATTTGATGGAAACCCTGCACGACCAATCTGGCTTTGTTACAAACAATAACCCCACGATCATCCTTTTTGCACTTAAACACCCATTTAGTGCCTATTTTCTTCCTTCCCGGCGGCAAATCCGTGAGCGTCCAAACTCCCAATTTCTGGAATTGCAATAACTCCTCCTGCATTGCCTCAACCCAGGCATCTTCATTCAAAGCGTCCTTGTATGTCCTTGGCTCTACCTGCGACACATAACATGCAAACGACCAATCATTTTGACTACCAGATTTTTGAATTTTGGCATATAATGCTAAAGCACCAAAACTCTCTGGCGAGTTAACGCTTTTCAGCTGCCCTCTGGTCATAACACCACTTCCAGGATCACCGATAACTTGCTCCAGCGGGTGAATACGATGAATCCGAGATTCCGGATAAACAGGTACAATAACTCCCGTCTGAGCAGTCAAGTTTTCTACAGCATCCAGATCATGACCCGTGTTTGATGATGAGGCAACTTCTGGAGTTGGAGTTGGGTTCACTGGTGGCGCCTCTAATTCTTCTGCATTTTCAAGAACGGCTTCTTCAAATTGTTCATCTTCAGATTCTGAAGTGTCTAATGAAGTTGAAGCCTCTTGAAACACCTCTTCCTCTTGTATAGGAACATTGGTATCATTAGAAGCTGGTAGGGGGTTCACGGTGATTGGACGCACCAACGGTGAAGTCGCCGCGTTTTCACACTCGTAAAGTAATCTGATAACAGCTTCTTCAACCAAGCTATCTAGATTGAATGATTCAAAGAAATCTTTGTAATCAAACATCCAATCAGGACCCGTGCCTTGCAAATTTTGAGTGTATCGTTGAACTTCCACGTTAGCCCAATCCTCCACTTGACGAGTTCGCTTGTTGAATACCCGTTTGAGCGGGGTTGCATATCCAACAAAATATCCCTCCTCAGCTTTAGGACTAAACTTCTCACCTGGATTCAACATCGTGCATGGCGCCCCGAAAGGTTCTAGATACTCTAAGTTGGGCTTTCGTCGGTGTAACAGTTCATAAGATGTTTTTCCAAACTTCTTCACTGTTAGAACCCGATTTAATGTATAATTTGCTGCATAAATCGCCTCATTCCAGAACATTACCGGAAGATTTGAATCAGCGAGCATTGTTCTAGCCGCTTCAATTAGAGTCCTATTCTTTCGTTCAGCAACACCGTTCTGCTGTGGGGTATACGGAGCCGAATATTCATGATGTATCCCTTTGCTTTCACAAAGTTCATCCATCTTAGCGTTTTTGAACTCCGTCCCGTTGTCACTCCTGATTCTTTTTATCTTCAAATTGTAGATATTCTCTAATCGAGTGAACAGAACTTGTAGGTTGGTAAAGGTGTCACTTTTGTTCTGCAAACACATCACCCATGAAAATCTTGAATAGTCATCAGTGACAACTAAACAATAAAGCTCTCCAAGATGACTTTTGCGCTTGACCGGTCCGAATAGGTCCATGTGCAATCGCTCAAGCGGCATCTCTACAGAGTTAACTTTCTTCACTTTATGGGACTGTTTATGTTGCTTCCCCTTCATACAACTTACACACTTGTCGTTCAGATGGAAATGTTTCACGTTTACTCCATCGACAAGCCCATTTCTCACAAGTTGATTCATTTTTCTCAGATGAATGTGCCCCATTCTGCGGTGCCACATTATTGATTCTTTCTCAGTCGCTTTGGATAGAAAACATGTTATTTGCCCCTGTGATGTCATCGCCTTAGACATATCAAGAATATAGAGATTGTTGACGCGAGGTGCCATCAACATTATCCACTCCTTTGGAATTTTGAAACCCGGTTTGAGAATATAGCAGGATTTGTCATCAAAATGCACAGAAAATTGTTTATCACATATTTGACTGACACTCAACAGATTATAATCTATCTGTTTCACATAAGATATCCGCTCGAAAGTCACAATCCCATTACTCACGCTTCCCTCCATTGTGATATAACCACCTTTATTACCCGCGAAAGCGACATACCCTCCATTGATGTTTTTCACGTCGAACAACAATGCGAGATCCCCTGTCATGTGGCCTGAAGCTCCACTATCAACAATCCAGAGACTGCTAATAGGGCCAGCTGAAGCTCCCTGCACACAAAAAGTAAATCATTTAGTTCTTTCGGGGGACCCAAGCCTGAGTCTTGGGCCTTTGAACATCGGCTTTCAAAGAAACATCCTCATTAACTTTTTCAACAACTTTTTGTTTTGGATCAATCTTTTTCTGATTGTTCAAAACATTTTCCTTTTTCTCACTTACCTTTGAAGTAGAAGCTCCTGGAGTACTATTGGGTGACCAAGATTGTTCAGATCTTTTAAGAATGCGAATTTGAGATTTTGGTTTTTCAATTGGTTTCTGAACATTGTTAACAAAAGTAACTTTCTTGGCTACCTTATCTGAGTTAACAGACTTAGGTCCAACATTTGATTTGACAATCGGTTTTTGTGGAACCTTTTGCCTATCAATTGCTGCGTTCACCACAGGCTTTCTCCATGATTGTTCCATAGCAATCCGATTTCTTTGATCATATTGAATTGGATGATTGTTCCTCGTTTGATGAAAATTGTTTTGATTATAAAACTGTTGTTGTTGAGGAACAACTCGTCTATGTGGTGGAACATAATGATCAATCGGTTTTCTCATGGAATTTCTAACTTCAACCTCATGTCTTTTATGCCTTACATATGGACACTGAGCAAGTAAATGCCCACGTTCTCCACATTTAAAGCATTTGCGATACTCTTCAAAAACATAATGAGCATTTGGTGGAGCAAATGATCTAACAGGATATTGATCATTATACTGTTGATTCCTCAAACTCTCAGGAAGTGGTCCTTTTGAGTAAGTGGGCTCATGAAAACCATTTGCTTTGTCATTTGGTCGAATGAACTCTGTGACATGGACCTTTGGTTCTTGAGGAACATCCAAAAATAATTTCTTTAAAATTTCTGGTGGAATTTCGTTTGTTCTCTCATGTTTTGGGAACCAAATAGTGCTTTCTTGCCAAATCTTTTCAATTTTAGCATAGTTAGCATTTTTAATTGGAAATTCCTCATCAGAGATGATTTTATCGGATCCTTCCATCCGATAAAACACCTTGACAGGTTTGTCACTTGGTTCATTCTCAAGGTCCTTTCTAATCTCATTCTTTTCAGACTTTTTCTCACGATGAACAGTTGCCATTGGATGCACATGTTGAGATGGTGACACTGGTTCAGTAGTAATGATGTGATTTTCTTTTGGAATCTCACATGCATTAACAATTTGGTCACTACCAGTATCATCATTCTCTGAGTCTGAATCCACACTTTCAGCATAAACACCCTCATCATTCAAGCCTAAAATCGGTCTCACATCGGAATGAGGATCACCAATACTCGAGGTATTAGATTCCATTTCCGATGATGAGTCTGATTTTACCGAGCTCTCCGGTATAACTTGGTGATAGTTATGATTTTCAAAAAGAACCGGAGATGGTACAGACTTGTAATTGGTGGTGTTATGATCAATGATATGGTCTACCACATAAGCAATATGCTTATAACTTTCCAACTTTTTGTTTACTTTCTCAGCAAAGCATTTTATGGCTGCCATTTCCAACTTGGTATTTTCAATTTCATTGATATAGTTGTTAATTGCCAATTGTTTCAATGATAAAGTATTTTTCAAGTCGGAAATGTCCTTTTTATAGCTATCTAATACTTTGTTGAAAGCATTCAACTCTTTGCGAGTAGATTGACTGTTTATGATAGCACTATCACGTTGAATTCGGAGTTGTTTATTCTCCTCAGTCAATCTATCACATGTTCCACAATATTTATCACTCCTAACATCAGTGCTAGATTCAGAACTTACAGGTCTTGGCGGTTCAGTCATGGCCATCAACGCGAAATGAGCTTCCTTTCCAGTGAAAAACTTGGAATAATCAATCTTGGTGAAAGCATCATCAGCAATGCACGACTTCCTCGTCATCAGAAAATCAGCTTCTGCTAACAACTGATCAATGTCATCATCTAAAGAATCAACACTTGCCTCTGTGTCCGATTCACTGTCTGAATCTGAATAAACTGATCTACATTCCTCAGGAACATCAGAAACTGTATCAATCACCATTCCAGAATTAGTTTCCTCAGCCTTAACCTCTACAGGTTCATTCTCCACATCCATTTCAATCTCAGAATCATCACTATCACACTCCTCAGTTTCTTTCTTTTCTTCCTCCATCACTGACTCTTCAATATCAACCTTGCAAGCAACGCAAGCCACATTTCCACCAGTAGTGATTTCCTCCACTCCTATCTGCAATCCCGACCAATCAAACCTTTCATCTTGTTGAGTCATCAGTGCTTGATTCTGACTCGTGTTCTGTTGTGTCTCATTTGGTGTAGTGATTGGTATAACTGTTCGGTTAGGGTTGTTAGGAGTTTGGTTTTGGATCTGGTTTGATGTGTTAGGTTGTCTGTTTTGGTTGTTGTTAGAGTTGTTTTGACGGTTTTGGTAATTGTTGTTGTTTTGGTAAGAAACTCGGTTTTGGTTTTGTTGTTGACGATTCTGATAGGTTGCATTGAATGGGTTTCTATTACCTTGTTTTGGTGGCTGGGTGCATTCACGTTTAAAGTGACCTCTTTCTCCACAGTTAAAACAAGTAACTTTCTCCTTGTTAAACCCGTAGGTTGTGTTAGGAGAAGTTCCCAAATCTGTTCGACCTGTCTTTTCAATAAAGTCTGTTGCTCTTCTCATGATACTTGCAAAAGCCCATTGGATATCAATTAGTTCCATCTCTTCCTTGTCGATCTGTGCATAGTCCTCATTGGTTAAGTTGTTATTCCCAATTTGACTAGCAACAAGTCCATTGTAGGATGAAACCATTGCTGAGACTAGTGCAATATGTTGTTGAGCAATTTCCACTGTCACATTGCCCAAGTTAGAAGTCTCCAAAACCACTTGTTGTTGATTAGGTTGAGTAACTTTGTTCATTGGTTGTTGAGATTGACTAGCAGTATAGAAACTTGCTTGTTGTATTGGGGAAAATGGTGAAATGTAGGAATTGTTGTATTGTTGTTGTGGTGGTGGTTGTGTGTATGATGGTTGTGAGTAAGATGAAGTTTGTGCCATGTAATTGATGGTAGGTTTTGGTGATTCCATAACATTGGAAATGCATGCAACATGTGGTGCAACTATCCCTCCTGAACTTGAATTGCTCACAGGAACTGAAGTACCTCCAAAGTATAAGCTAGGATTCTGAGGAACCTGTGCTCTTCTAGCTTTCCTCTTCTCTTCCATTTCCTTGTTTTCCAGCTTCTGGATAAACTCTTGAATAGTCCAGTATTGATATGCATCCTTCTCCCTGAGAACTTCCACATGCTGATCCCAGTAAGGTGGTAGAGCATCTGCAAACTTATCCACCAAATTCTTCATAGGAATCTGTATACCATAGCTAGACAATTCGGTTAGCAAATGACTATATCTAGGAGTTAATTCTTTTAAAGTTTCATTCCCAATATAAGAAAAATTCTCAAACTCCTTTCTCAGTTCATCCATCCTCAAACTTCTCGTTTTCTCGTTCCCATCATGCCTCCTCTTAAGCACATCCCACAATTGCTTAGAGGTTGTACAAGTCCCAAATTGATGCAGCAGATCATTTGTGATTGCCTGAGTCAATTGGGAAAAGGCTTTCTTTTCCACCACATGTTTCTTCTTCTCATCCTCAGTTAAGCTTTCCAAAGGAATCATTTCACCTGTATTCTCCAAAATCGGTGCTGTGTAACCTTTAGCAATCATGCTCCATGCCTCTGCTCCTTCCACTCCCATGCCTTCTAAATGAATCTTGAATTTGTTCTGCCACTGATTGTATTCTGATATGTCCATGAGCTTCGGTGGCCTATTCCCGTTACCTGAAGACAAATCGTTAATCAATGTAGAAATAGCATTTGTAGTTTGAGTGTTTACCACCGCCGCTGCTACTCCCCAGTAGTCAGGTTGTGGTGCTGGAGGTGCTACACTTTGAGGCATCGAGCTCGTCATCGCCATGTAGTTTATCGGTTGCGAAGACTGTGTGCTCGTCTTTTGTGCTGCCACTGTCTATGGGTCCATCACTTGCTGTTGTGGTTGTGTCGTTGCTGGTCTCGGTGTAGTCGGAAAATTCCACATGATCACAAACTTAGAAAACTTCAACACTTAGAAAATTTTCCAAAGTAAATCCTAGGTTCGCCCAAAATGATCCTACTTTCGTCCGAAATCTAACACTTTCGTCCCTTCTGATTCTAGGTTCGCCCAAACAGTAACACCCGAAAGTAGAATTCACCAGAAAGTAAAACAGACTAACACAATTCCACTTTCGCCCAAAATGTACCGGTCGAATGTGGAAAAATTTACCCGAAAGTGAAAACTTCAACAAGAAATTTCAGGTTCGCCCAAATACACTCAGGTTCGACCACTCAAATTCCAGGTTCGCCCATTTTGCCTAGATCACACTTTGAAAAACGGTTACACTTTGAAAAACGGTTATTTTGATCTCTGATTTTCTAAAGTTTGTGGATTTGAATGATCTTAATCAGGTTATGCTTCGGAATTGATTTGGAGCAACTTTAATTCTTGGAAAACTTGATTTTAACCACTAATTCAACTCTAAATCAATCAAAAACACTCAAAAACCATGTTTATGCAAAAACAGATGTATTTTGATCAAAAACATGTCCAAATCAGCTCTGAGTTTATCAAATTTGTTGTTGTATGATCCGTATGGCTCTGATACCACTTTGTAAGCGAAAGATTTTAGCTAAAACAGGATTATATGATCATACAAGTCACAAAACCAGGTGCGGAAACCCTAGTTCTGAACAAAATGATAAAACTCTAATCAAAACACAATCAAGATCATTTTCAACATCTTTTCATAGATTAACTTTTGTCAAATAAGCTTTTACAACGACTTACACGTTAATCTAGATCAAACACACACTATCACAAAATGACCTGGAACCTGACCTGAACACATACACAACTGACAACGCTGTTACATTCACAAAAACACAAATACTATATATAGATGCTGCACATTCGCCCACTAGCACTGGTCGAATGTGGAACTTTTCCACATTCGCCCACTACTATGGTACGAATGTGTCTTCTGATCAGCTCCAGTCTACCTTCGTCCATCAGCACTCTACCTTCGCCCATTTCTATCTACCTTCGACCAGTCTTTAACATATGTTAATAATGCCTATCCAATCATTAGTCGCAAAACGCATCTACAAAACGAATCTCTGATGTTGTAGATATTCAATGGAAGCGCAACACATTCAAAGTCTGGGTGAATGAAACTGAGGAAACATGGTGCCCAGATTTTGTGAAAGGTGATTATGGTAGCAAGCAAAGAATATTATACGACATGGGAACCGGTAAGATCTGTAACACGGTCATTGGGGCCTCATCTGGATCTTCATCCGCGGGAAAGGCTCACGATGATGCTTATGAAGAGGTGGAGAACATGGTTAATGTTACTGTTCCGGTGATTAACGAGGATCGGAAGGTTCCGGTGGATGTTGCCGATCATGAGACCCCGGTAGATGATTTGGTAGACCATGAGACGATGTTGGAGGTGAACGGACTTGAGGTAGACCAGGAGGCACCACCGGTAGACGTGCATGGGATTTTGCATGGTTTGAACACTATCCTAATTCCCGAGGATAATATAATAATGAGGGAGGCGGCTACTCAGGAAACCTTTTTAAATATGGATGGTGGACCCAATGCAAATTTTGATTTAAATCGGGTTGATAAGTCCTAGGTTATTATTGAAAAACATTTAAATTTGGAGGGCTCTTCTAGAAAACGGGCCAGATTAGATTTTGGGCCCAACGATGATCTTATAGATCTTAACACTCCTCCTTCCCATCGGCCCAATCCCTCTAGATTGAAAAACTCCTCTGCTGAGCCTGGATGTCGACAAAAACAGCCCACTGGCCAAAAGTATACGAAACAAACCCCACTACCCTCCATTGACCTTTTCTCCTACATTCCTATACCCCCAAGTGTAGACCCTGCTCATCTATCACCACAAGCCTGCCATGATATACCCGCTACACAGGAGGCTCCTAACCCTAGGATTATCTCGGAAGCTTCGGATACTTCTGCTTTGGGCAACGTAGTGGGCATTGAACTGGATGGTTTCGAAAATGATCTATTACAATCCATTAGAGAAGAAGGTGAGTTTCATGTGGACCAATGAATTTTTTATCATATAATGTTCGGGGGATTGGAGAGGACAATAAGGTCCTCTCTATGGGTGAGGTTATTAGAGAACAAAAGGTTAGTTTGTGGGCATTTAGGAAACTATTATTCAAGATGGGTCCAAAATTCCGGTTCAAAAGTTATGGGGTAGACGGTTGGTGGAATGGGAATGGGTTAACTCGGAAGGAAGATCGGGTGGGTTATTGTCTTGCTGGGATCCGGGGGAGTTTCTTAATACTAATGTAATCCGCCATCGAAACTTCTTGATTATTAGAGGGGTCCTAAAGAAGACGAGCGTCACGCTGAATGTCAGAAATATATATGCACCCCCAGGGTTGAGACAAAAGAAAGATCTTTGGGACGCTATCTCAGAAGTCATTGCTGCGAATGACGGGTTGTGGCTATTACTGGGCGATTTCAATGCGGTCCGAACCCCGGAGGAGCGGTTGAACTGTGAATTCAGCCCCAACTGTGCCGATCAATTCAATGCTTTTATAGAAGAAAATGGACTAAATGAGTACCCGATGGGGGGTAGAAAATTTACTAGAGTCTCCGACACGGGTGACAAATTTAGTAAAATTGATAGGTTCCTAGTTTGCGAGTCATTTTGGAACTCTTGGCCCGATGCCTCAGTTACGGCCCTTCCTCGATTTGCCTCCGATCATAGCCCGATTGTATTATCGACTAGCACCGTAAACTTTGGAGCCACTCCTTTCAGGTTTTTCAATTCCTCTCTAGGGAAATCGGGTCTGGATGATGTTGTAGTTGCTGCCTTTAATGAGCCAGTCGCCCAGGGTCCTGTTGATTTAATGTTTGCTCACAAACTCAAAAAAATAAAAGACAAGATCAAAGTGTGGTTGGCTTCTAAACGAGCTAACAGAGGGTTACTCAAGAAAAATATTGAAAATCGTATTGTGGTATTAGATGAGCGTATGGAAAATGGTAGACTATCGGATGAGGAAATGGCGGAATGGGTGGATAATAAAAAGAAATTGCGCGACATTATCTCGGAAATGGCACAAGACTTGAAACAACGCGCTAGAGTAAAATGGTTGGACGAGGGGAATGAAAATTCCTCCTTCTTCCACGGGATGATAACCAAAACCTCGGCTCTAATCGTCTAAGTGGGATACAAGTCAACAATGACTGGTTAACAGATCCGAATCGTATCAAGTTGGAGGCTTGGAAGTTTTTTGCCTTTAAATTCAGAGAACCAAACCAGGTACGGCCCTCTTTTACTTGTCCATCATTGAAACAGTTATCACAAGCCGAAGCAGGTCTTTTGGTATCACCTTTTCGGATCAAGAAGTGAAGAATGCGATATGGGATTGCGGGTGCGATCGGGCCCCCAGCCCTGATGGTCTTACATTTGGATTTATTAAACACTTATGGGTTCTCTTAAAAGACGACATTATGAAGATTATGGGGTCCTTCTTTGAAATTGGGGTCATTAATCGGGGTTGCGCGTCTTCCTTCATCGCTTTGATTCCAAAAGGCTCGAACCCAATTGCTTTCAACGAATTTCGTCCGATTAGTCTCATCGGTTGCATCTCTAAGATTATATCGAAAGTATTGGCCAACCGGGTAAAACTAGTCATGGACTCGGTTATTTCGGAAGTGCAATCCGGATTCTTGGCATCAAGAAACATCCTAGACGGCCCCTTGATTTTAAACGAAGTTTGTTCATGGGCGAGGGCATCAAGAGTTGAAGTTTTTATCCTAAAAGTCGACATTGAAAAAGCTTATGACACGATAAACTGGGACTTTATCTTATCGGTTTTGTCCCAAATGGGTTTTCCACAAAGATGGCGGATGTGGGTGAAAGGCATTTTGGAGTCCGCTCGGGCTTCGGTGCTAATAAATGGGTCACCGTCGAGGGAATTCCAATGCTTCTGGGGTGTTCGCCAAGGAGAACCTCTCTCCCCGTTTTTGTTTATCTTGGCAATGGAGGCGCTTACTTGTTTTATCAATAGAGTAAAGGATCTGGGTTTTATACGCGGCCTGCAACTCCCCAATGGTGGCCCATCCATCACCCATCTCATGTATGCGGACGATATCGTATATGTGGGCAAGTGGGGTGAGTCTAACTTAAGAAACATTGTTCGACTTATGAGATGCTTTGAATTAATTTCAGGGCTGAAGATAAATTATACCAAGACTTCTCTCTTCGGTATTGGTGTGAGCATTTCGGCCCTTGAACACATGGCTGGAACAATTTGTTGCAGGGCCGAGAAGTTACCATGTAAATATTTGGGCGTTCCGGTCGGTGCCAACATGAACCAAATGAAGTATTGGGACCCGGTGATTGAAGTTTTTAAGAAACGTTTGTCGAAGTGGAAAGCTAGACATCTATCGTTTGGTGGACGCGTGGTTTTGATTCGGGCGGTTCTCGATAGTTTACCTTTGTATTACTTTTCACTCTTCAAAGCCCCTATTGGTATAATTAACTCGTTGGAAGCATTAAGACGTCGATTCTTTTAGGGAGGGGATGAAGACAAGTCGAAAACAAACTGGATCGCTTGGGAAAGAGTCATGGGTCCTGTGTCGAAATGAGGGCTTGGTTTTGGCTCTCTTAAAGTCATGAATGAAAGTCTCCTTGTCAAGTGGTGGTGGCGCTTCAAATCTGAACATGAATCGCTATGGTGCAGGGTCATTTCTTCTATCCATGTTTCCAGCCGCTCCATCTCATATTTACCAGTTCGAAGAGGATTGGCCAGGGTATGGAATGCTATTTATAAAGTTGGGGGCTCTATCTTAGACCAAGGTCTAAACATCACGGCTACTATAAAGGGTTGTGTGGGGGATGGCTCAAGGATCAGATTTTGGTTAGATTGGTGGACGGACAACGGGCCTTTGAAAGATATCTTTCCTGATCTGTTCGCTATTGAGTCTTGTAAAACTGTTACGGTGGTCGCTCGTCTCCAGCAGTGGGGCTGGATTCGAGCACCAAGTTCTAACGCTGAATTGACGGATTTGCATCAGTGCTCGGCACCGATTGCGGGTACAGTTCTGTCGTCTAATCGGGATCATTGGGCTTGGGTTGGGGCAACAGATGGTGTTTTTTCAGTCGCATCGTGCAGGAAACTGCTGCAGTGTCACGCGACTCCATTTTACCCTTTTCAATGGGTTAAAGGGGTTCCAAAGAAGATCTCGGTGATTATTTGGAGAGCCGAACAAGATCGATTGCCTATAAGAAAGGGACTGCTGAAAAGAAGAATCATACACGGATCAGCAGAGTGTAAGCTGTGTGGAGAAGCCGAGGAAGATGCGGATCACTTGT
Source organism: Ambrosia trifida (assembly GCA_028751855.1). NCBI lineage: Eukaryota > Viridiplantae > Streptophyta > Magnoliopsida > Asterales > Asteraceae > Ambrosia > Ambrosia trifida. The sequence continues at coordinate 159,138,602 of CM054123.1, read as the reverse complement.
TAACATCATGCTACGTGGCGTCTTGGCTATGGCACAAGGTTAGTTTGTGGTGTAAAATACCACCTATCTACGCCTTCATTGTTCGTGATTTATTGAAGATCCATGATAATATTTTCATTCTGAAGAACAAACGAAAGTGGTTACACATCGTCATACTCGCTGTTTCTTGGATTATTTGGAAAGGCCGCAACGACACAATCTTTCAAGGTAAAAGAGCGAACTGTTAGGACAAAGAGGATTGGTGAAACCACTTTTGTAAACCTTAGTCTAATTCACTTCTGTCATTTTGGCTAAGTATAGAAGTACTGAAGAGAAGACAAGAAACTGCTGATTAGAAGATATAAGAAGTGCTGAAGTTGCAGAAGTTCTGAAGTCCAAACCAGACAAGTTCACTTCAGAAGTACTGAAGACAAAACTACTCTTCAGTAGTTGTCCTTCATCAGCACTTAGCAATAGATATTTCCCACCGCCTTTTTGCATCAGTAGTTTGTTGTTTATTATTACTTTTAGCTTTATTTGATTGATTCAATGTTGCAACTTGTGCAACTTGTTTCTGCTAGTTTCTGTACTTGCTTTTTAGGCAAGATACATGCATGTAAACGTCTATAAATAGGAGGCTTCAACCTTCTATTTTAGACATTGATTTTCAACAGAAAAATCCTTCAAACACTCTCATTGTTCTATTCCATTTCTGTATTTATTGTGAATCTCTCTAAGTATCTAATTCTCATTTACAACTTAGATTCATAATAAATACTTTGTCATTTATTAGTTTCAAACCTCAAGGGGGAGTTATAACTCTGCCTTAGTGTAAAAAGTGTTGCTTTAACTTATAACATTCCGCTGTGCTTATAATCTGACCTACAAGGACTTGCTAAACACTTAAGTGTCAAGATAGCAAGTTCTTACTTAGCAAAAGAGCAAACTGATCCAACAATTGGTATCAGAGCATTGGTTTATCTGATCACATATCAATCTAACAAATTGAGAATCAGACACAAAGCTCTTATTGATATTCAATAAAAAGATCAAAAGTTCACTTTTTATCAACATCCATCACTTAAAAGAGTCATCTGACAAATCTATACTCTTTAAAAGTGGATCCACATAATACTGGTTCTGCCACCAAACCTGCCATGCTTGTGAGAAATGAGTACAATATATGGCAAAAGAGAATGGCACATACCTTGTCACAAACCAACACAGGTTGTTGGAGATCTGTGATATATGGTCCTCACAAACCAGTAAATATAAATCTTGAAACTAAAGAAGGGATTCCAAAGGATCCCAAAGACTATACAGATGAGGATTTCCTAAAACTTGAGCTAGATGCTAAAGCATTCTCTATGTTGGCAATGGCTCTCCCAAATGAAATATACTCTGGCCTTTTACATTGTGAAAGTGCCAAAGAACTTTGGGACTGTCTTAAAGAACAGTTTGGAGGAACTGAAGAGGTGATTGCCAACACCAGAGAAATTTTAGCTCAACAATATGAAACATTTGCTTATATTAATGGGGAAACTTTGACTCAACAATTTGAAAGATTCTCCTCATTAATCTCTGAGCTAAAGTTAAATGGTCAGACCTATACAACAGTATCTATGTTACATAGATTTTTAAGGTCTTTACCTGACAAATGAGAAACTTACTCCATTGTCTTAAGATCCTCACCAGATTTTAGCTCCCTCACTCTTACAAAACTCCATGGGAGATTACTTACTTTTGAGAGAGAAATCGATCAAAAGAAGAAATTACAAACTTCTGGTAAAACTGCTGATGACTACCTACTAGGTAGTACAGCACTTTTGGGACAAGATTCACCAACTTGTTCCTATGGATCTTATGACAATATTGACATAACCACTGGGATCTCATCAGAAAGATCTTTCCCAGGTTATGACAATGATGACCAAAGTCAAACTGCTGATAATCTATATTTTATCATGGATGATTTGAAAAATTTTAGCAGTGATGACTTAGAAGAAATGGACATATTACACCAACTGGCCATGCTAAGCATTAAAACTAACAAGTTTTATAAAAGGTCAGGAAGGAAATTTCCAGGATTGACCAGTAATACAAAAATTGGTTTTGACAAATCTAAACTGAGATGTCACAAGTGTCAGAAGTTGGGACACTTCGCTAGAGAGTGTAGAAGCTCTAGCTTTAACCAATCACAATCTGGAAATAACTATAACCCCAATTATAATAGGAACAATGGAACTCAAGGGAGTGCTCATTTTGTACAGGCACAAGCTCCTCAACAGCAATATATGCCTCAAGTACAATATGTTCAAGTGCCTGCTCAACAGATGCAGAGCCAACAATCAATCCCTCCCTTTCCAGCTGCTCAACTTCCTCCACAGCCTCAACAACCCCCTCAACAAAGTCTCTTTACCTCAGGGTATGTTGACTGGAGCAGTCTCCCTTATGACACCACAGAGTGCAATCCTGATGCAGACAACAAAGTGTTTGACATCAACTGGGGAGAACCAGACAATGGCAGAAAGAACTTTGCCTTAATGGCATTTGAAGGCTGTACTTCAAAATCTGCATTGTCTCAGGTATCAAAAGAATCTTTGACAAAACTTTGCTCAAACTCTTGCAAAGAAACTTTTGCTCTCATAAGAGAGACAAACGTGCACCTACAAGGCAAAGCCAATGATTTAGAAAGAAAATACACACAGATAAAATGTGATTTAGAAAGAAAACTGTGTGCTAAAACAAAAGAAGTTTCTAAATTAACTGACTCTGCTATTGAAACCCAAGCACAAATCAAAATGATGCTAAATGACCTGGGAGATGTCAGACAAGAGCTTGCTGACACCAGGATCACTTGTGAAAAATGGGTGGAATCTTGTAGGGGGTATCAATTATTGCTAAACAAACAAAGTGCTTCAAATGTTAAGTTTGGCATAGGATACCATCATGTTGAAACACCAACAGATTTTTCTCCCAAAACTACTGAAGATGGGAGAAGAATTGTTTCAAATGAAACTTCTGAAGGGAAAGAATGCACATCTTTTCATGAAAACTTTCTAAACAGAAATCCTGGCATTTTTAAAGAAAGTACTTCAGAAGTATTTACAAAAACTGACAACAAGCCATCAGTAGTTTCATCTACTTTAGGAGTTGAGACCCTGAAAACTACTGATGAGCAAAATCTTTTCACAACTATCAGAAATTTGCCTTTAGATCTAAAACAAAAGGCAAAAGAATGTGAAATTTGTGGCCTGTTCAACCACAAAACTGAATTTTGTAGATACAGAAAAGGAATTCAGTTCAATCAAAAATTTAAGCAACAGGTTGTGGGAAATCAAATCAGAAATGATTATGAAAGAGTCTTTAAACCCAAGAAACAACAACCTGAAAACACCTTTTCTCAGAAAAAGATAAAATCTCAACCAAAATCTTTTTCTCAAAATTCCTTGTCAGTAGTTAGACCAGAATCATCAGCAGTTTCACAAACTGCTGAGATTCAAAATCTAAAGAACATGGTAGAACTACTGATGACCAAGGTTGATGGTGGACCCAAAAAGGATACCACCATGGTTCGTAATGAAAAATCCATTGCCAAAAAGACATGGATTTCTCAACCTGGTCAAGAACAAACTGTAACTGTTCTCAAGAGCAAACCCAAAGCCAAACAGGCTTGGGTTTCCAAATCTAACTAATTTGCTTTTATGTGTAGAGAGTTTCCAGGGGCTTAAACAGCATATGGTATGTTGATAGTGGAGGCTCTATGCACATGACTGGATGCAGATACCTGATAAACAACTTTATCAGCCAAAGAGAAGGATCTGTATCCTTTGGGAACAATGCTAAGGGATATGTGCTAGGACATGGCAATGTCTCCTCTGGCAAAATACAGTTTAACAAGGTCAATCTGGTGGAAAACCTTGAATACAACTTGCTGAGTGTGTCACAAATGTGTGATAAAGGATATTCTTCCTTTTTCACAAAGACAGCTTGCAAGATCATCTCACCAGAAGGCCAGAAGTTGATTGAGAAGATTATAGAAGATCATACTTTGCTGATTGCCAAAAGATGTGGCAATGTCTATGCAGTGGACATTGAGAAAGACAAAGTATTGAACAACACTGCCTGTTTCTTCTCAAGGGCATCAACTTCAGAAACAGATCTCTGGCATAGGAGACTTGGCCATGTGAACTTTAAAACCATAAATAAAGTCACAAAAATGGGCTTGGTCAGAGGTCTACCTTTGAAAGTATACCAGTGTCAAGAACACTGTGTATCCTGTTTAAAGGGAAAACAGCATAAGTCCTCCTATAAGTCTATTGAAGAATCAAAAACAACTGCATGTCTTCAACTACTCCATATGGACTTATTTGGACCTGTCAAGATTATGAGCCTTGGTAAAAAGAAGTACTGCTTAGTCATCATTGATGACTACTCAAGATTCACATGGGTATTCTTCTTATTCTCCAAGGATGAGGCTGCTGAAATCATCAAGTTCTTCATTCTACAAGTAGAGAAACAATATTCTCTATCTGTCAAAACCATTAGAAGTGACAATGGGACAGAGTTCAGGAACAAAACTCTGGATGAATTCTGTTTGTCTAAAGGGATTATTAGACAATACAGTGTTCCCAGAACTCCTGAACAAAATGGTGTAGTAGAAAGGAAGAACAGAACATTGATAGAAGGAGCAAGAACAATGTTAGCTGATTCTGGACTGCCATTGTACTTTTGGGCAGAAGCAGTTAACACATCATGTTATGTTCAGAATAGAGTTCTTGTGGTCAAGAGACATTCCAAGACTGCCTATGAAGTTCTTCATGGCATGAAGCCCCTTATCTCCTTTTTCAGGGCTTTTGGGTGTCAATGTTTCATCTTGAACATCAAGGAATCTATTTCAAAGTTTGCTGCCAAAGTTGACTCAGGTTACTTTCTTGGTTACTCTTCAACTAGAAAAGCCTACAAGGTTTTTAATTCTCACACCAGGATAGTAGAAGAAACATTGAATGTCAAGTTCAATGAGTCAAAACACACTCTTATTCCAGCACATCCTGCTGAACTCTTTGACCTTGACAACTTTCACTTTGGACCTGAAAAGACTGTTACTTCTTCCAAACCTACTTATTATGGTGATCAAAGGTTTGAAGATGAGGATCCTACACCATGGACTCCTCAAACAGTCATTAAGTCAACTACAACACCATCAGAAGTTTTTCAAACTTCTGATCAAACAAATACTGAAGGCCAAACTCAAACATCTGCTTCAGCACCTACAACTACTGAAGAAGCTGAAACTGCTGAACCAGATATTATAGACCTCAGTAGTTTGTTTGAAGAACAAGAGCCACCTACACCTGTCAGTGGTTTACAACAACTGATTGAACACAGAGATCATCCACTTGATCAAATCATGGGTGATATAGCTACAGGTGTTCTGACCAGAAACCAGCTCTCCAACTTTTGCCTATTCTCAGCCTTTATTTCACAGTTGGAACCAAAGAAGTACCAGGAAGCCCTCAAAGACAATAATTGGGTGCAAGCTATGCAAGATGAACTGCTTCAGTTCAACAAGCAACAGGTATGGGAAATCTGTCCTTTACCTCAAAACAAGCAACCAATTGGTACAAGATGGGTTTTCAGGAACAAACAAGATGAAGCTGGTATGATAATCAAGAACAAGGCAAGACTGGTAGTTCAAGGGTACTCTCAAGAAGAGGGAATTGACTATGATGAAACCTTTGCTCCAGTTGCAAGGCTTGAGGCCATCAGGTTATTTCTGGCCTATGCCATTTCCAACAAAATTAAAGTTTATCAAATGGATGTAAAAAGTGCATTTTTGTATGGAAAAATCAAAGAGGAGGTGTATGTCTGTCAGCCACCTGGGTTTGAGGATCCTTCTCATCCTGAGTGGGTGTACAGACTGGACAAAGCTCTTTATGGGCTAAAACAGGCTCCAAGAGCCTGGTATGATACACTCTCCACCTTTTTACTCAAAAATAACTTTACAAGAGGTGCCATTGATAAAACACTTTTCATTAAACATGTTGGAAATCATGTCTTACTTGTTCAAATTTATGTTGATGATATCATTTTTGGTTCAACAAACACAAAACTGTGTGATGATTTTAAGAAACTCATGCAATCAAAATTTGAGATGAGTACCATGGGAGAACTGCAGTACTTTCTAGGACTGCAGATCAAACAACAAACAAATGGAACTTTTATACATCAATCAAAATATGTTAAAGAATTATTGAACAAATTTTCTTTAAATGACTGTAAATCATGTTCCACTCCCATGACACCAATCACACAAGTTGAACCTGATGATCAAGGAAAACAGGTTGATCAAACCATGTACAGATGCATGATAGGTTCCCTTTTATACTTAACTGCTTCTAGACCAGATATTATGTTCTCAACATGTGTCTGTGCTAGATATCAATCAGCACCAAGGGAATCACACCTTATAGCAGTCAAAAGAATTTTCAGATATCTGAAAGGAACTCCAACACTAGGAATTTGGTATCCTGCTTCAAGCAATACCAAGTTATCAGCTTTTTCAGATAGTGACTATGCAGGGTGTAAGATGACAAGAAAGTCAACATCTGGTGGTTGTCAATTCCTGGGTAACTGTCTAGTGTCATGGCAATCAAAGAAGCAAACATCTGTTGCAACTTCAACTGCTGAAGCTGAATACATTGCAGCTGCAAGTTGTACATCACAGATACAATGGCTCCAATATCAACTTCTTGATTATGGAATCAAAGAGACCAAGACACCTTTGTTTGTAGACAGCAAATCTGCCATTAGCATCATTCAAAATCCGGTACAGCTCTCAAAAACCAAACATATTGAGATCAGGTACCATTTCATAAGAGATTGCTATGAAAAAGGCAAGATTGAGGTAAAGCATGTAGCAACAGCTAATCAAATAGCTGACATCTTCACTAAGCCCCTTGACACATCAACATTTCAGAAGTTAGTATCCATACTTGGAATGCTAAATTTGTAAGTGTTTGCTTTATTTTTATTTTTTTTCTGCATATCAGTTAGAATCCAAGTTAACACTTGATTCTACCCAACTCTTCATCAAACTTCTACATCAATTACTACTGTTATGCATCAAATTTTCTTTTTCCTTTTTCCATCCTTGATTCCATCCTGTTTACCTTGGTGGAATACAAGTTAACCTTTTCCATCTTTTTTTTCTGGTTTTCACTTACAAAAGACAAAAGTCTGAAACAAAACTTCTGAAAAACAAAATCAGTTTGAGAGAAACTACTGATGAACAAAAATCATCAGTATGGGGATAATTTTCTGAAAAAATGTGTAACTTCTGATAAAATAACCTTCAGAAGTTATGAATAAAGTATTTATAAAAACATTTCTCATCAGATGTTAAAACTGCTAAAGAGAAAATGGGAACTACTGATGAAGTAATCCTTCATCAGCAGTTTAAGTCAAAAGGGCAAATCTGACTTTTCCCATCATCAGAGGTTTGATCTAATCACTTTAAAACCTCTGATAAAGAGATTTTTAACCAAAGGCGGTTTTAAAACTTCTAATAAAGAAGATTCAAGCGGTTAAAACTTCTAATAAATATCTTTTCTACACACTTATCCTTTCAAACTCAAAATATCCCACCTTCTCTCTCAAAACTCTCTCAATAACCTATACCTGCAAATCCACTGTTCGATCAAAAACCTAAACCACATGGCTCTAGTTCTAAAACAGGGACACAATCAAAGAGCCTTCTTGAAAAACAAGAAGGCTGGTCCCAATACGATGAGATCATTGATCTTGTCGTCAAATCCCAATATTTTACTGCTCTCACAATAAACCCACCAATTCACACTGAAACTCTGAATGAGTTATGGGCAAATGCTGAGACGGTTACAATGGGTGATGAGGTCATTTCCCTCAACTCAAGGATAAAAGGGAAACAACTGACCATCACACCGGCCACACTAGCAACAAGACTGGGTCTGGATGATGTAACTGCCCTTGACCATGTTGCTAACACTGATATTCATCTAACCATGACTGAGTGTGGTTATCAAGGTACTCTCTCCCATGCTACAATATTCAAAAAATATTTTGAACCAAAATACAAACTGTTGTTTCATTATATTATTATGTGTTTGAGTCCAAAAACAGGGTCTTATGACCAGATGCCCTCCACTTTTCAACCAATATTTCATTCCATTGTGAATGAAACTAAATTCAGGGCATCAAAACTATTTTTCAATGAGTTGGTGTTACATCACAATAATACCAAGAAAAAGTTTTTGTTATACCCAAGGTTCATTATGCAATGCATAATAGGGGAACTGGGTAATGAGGTGCTTGTGGGAAAAATTTCAACTTTAAATACTTTAACATCACAAGCATACTCAAGGCATAACAAACCGGCTGCCTGGCCAGAAGATGATCAGGGAGAACAACAACAAGTCCCCCTGAAGCCCACATCTTCCAAACTCACACCACCTAAAGCCAAAAAGCCCAAGCCAACAAAAACTGCACCCCACCAACCCAAAAGAAAAGCTGTTCAGGAGGTTGAGATGCCTGAACATGCTCATGAGCATTCTGCTCTTCAAATAGATGAGACTGAAACACCCTCTCAGTCTCATCCATCTCAAACCCCACCAAGAGCACCCATAACTGTTTTATTCAAAAGAAAAAGACTTAGAAAAACATATCAAACACACTCTTCTTTTGAAACTGCTGAACAACAACTTTCACCATCTATTGCCCAAACTACTGAACCAACCCCACAAATTTCTGAACAAGAGGCAATAGAAATTGCCAAACTTCTCTCTGGGCTAAAAGAGAATGTCCCATCTGATCATGTCAGTCCCCTACAACCACAACAAACAGGGGACATAACTACTACATCAGACATGGATGTGGACATCTCTAGCCCTATCCCAAGAGATGAGGGTGGACCAGAGTCTTTAAGCCCAATTTTAGAGACTCTTGGGGCATCTGAGGCTGCTACTACTCAGTTACCACCCAGTGGTGGATCTGAGGATAGAAGTAACATAGCTAAGACCTCAGATGTGGCAACTACTGATGAAGGCTTAATGCCTGAAGTAGGAAATCCTCAGTACCAAGAAAAAGAGGTTCATGAGAGAACTGAGTTGGGCTCAGCTCATGATTTAACTGAGACAGTCCTCATTGAGGGCAACATCAGGGATTCAGATGATTCCATTAGTTTGGATGATGTTTCACACACTCAAACTACTGAATTGACGGCACTTTCTGAATGTCCTGTTGCAAAGGTATCCAGGCTCAAGAAGCCAGTCACCTCTGCACAGGTTAAAGCCCACTCAATCCCTAAAACCCCTAGAGTGGCATCCTCTGTACAACATGATGATCTCCCAAAAACACCCCCTTCACAACAAATGCCTACCCAATTCCCTGGGCAAACAAGCATAGACCTGAACCAGCTATGCAGCCCAGAGGGTCCCCTGTACCACATGATGAATACACTCATCAGAAATCACTTCCAAACATATACAGCTGACTTGGAGCTGTCCATCAAGAACCAATTTGGAGTGATCAAGACCAAGATGAATGATCTGTCCAACAAAATAGACTTTAACAGCAAACAGATTGCTCATCTTCAAGGACAATTCTCCCAACCCTCTGCTTCAAGGGTTAAAATTGATGAATCCAAAAAGGGGGAGAAGATCAGGGAACCTAAGGAGTCATTCCAAGCCAGGATAAGGGCAAGAGTGGCACTCCTTGAAAGAGATCAAAAAGATCAGGCCAGGAAAGAACCAATTTGGAGTGATCAAGACCAAGATGAATGATCTGTCCAACAAAATAGACTTTAACAGCAAACAGATTGCTCATCTTCAAGGACAATTCTCCCAACCCTCTGCTTCAAGGGTTAAAATTGATGAATCCAAAAAGGGGGAGAAGATCAGGGAACCTAAGGAGTCATTCCAAGCCAGGATAAGGGCAAGATTGGCACTCCTTGAAAGAGATCAAAAAGATCAGGCCAGGAAAGAAAAATTGGCCAAACAGTTTGGTGTCTCAATAGAAGAAATTGAAGCTGCAGAGAAAGAAGATGAGACCCAAACATCTGAAGAATCCCTAAGGCAAAATGAAGAAACTTCTGATGACAAAACTTCTGATGAAGAATCAGAAAGTACTGAAGACAATCCTTCAGTAGCTGACAAACCATCAGCAGTTGTCAGCACATCAGAAGTTAACACTTCCAAACCTCAAACAACTGAACCTTCCAGAACCACTGCTCCCATTCAACCAACATCTGATCCCATCAGGCCTACAACTGTTACTACAATGACTATATTAAACCCTTCTCCTATCTCTCAATCAGCTGAACTACTAGAGAAGAGCTTAATTGCAGCCAACAAGAAGGCCAGAGAAGATCAGATTTGGAAATCTCTGGAAGAAAGGGATGATTTGGATTTAAGCCATGAAGAAAAACTTCAGGCTTATGCAGCTGAACTACAAAGGCAGGCTAACCTTGATGAGATTGCTGAACAAGATAAAAGACAACAACTGGTGTCTTATATTACCAAGAACAGCAAGACTAAAGCCTTTACACTCAAAGGACTCTCTATGCAAGAGCTGACAAGAAGAGCACAACTGCTTGCAGACAAAGTGGCCACAAGCAAAGATGGAAAGGCCAAGAGAGCCCAGATAATAGAAGAGTTAGTAGCAGAAGGATATGGTTCAAAAGCCTCAGTATCCAGATGGAAAGAAGAAAGACTGATGGATACTTATAGAAAATACTTGGCTGCCAAGGCTGCAAATCCTGAGAAGTTTCAAACTACTGATCCTTCAAGATCAGTAGTTAGAACTTCTGGTGCATCTAGAAGAACTGCTACTCAGAAGAAGAAGGCAGAGGACAATGTCAAAACTGATTTTAAAATGGTACTACTTGAAGGAAGTTCAATAGTCCATTCAGATTTTGACATTGAGGAGAAACCTCTGTTAACACAATTCAGGGATCCTTCCACTTTTGCTTATCAAATACAAAAGACCATCAAAGAAAAGCTGCATACCAGAGTAGTGACTGAACACCATCTCCCAACTGTTTAGATGCCTGATATGCAACAACAACAAGGAAGAGAATCCCACCTGAGGCTATCTGAAACTGAAGACATCCAGCACTCAGGACCATCAACCCAAGGGACAAGTCTGGTTCCCTATTCTTCTGACTTTAACAACTCAAAAATCCCTATCATCAGATGGTCACTTACTGATAACAACTCAGTACTGTTGACAAGAAGAGACCTCTCAAGCAGGGCTTACAAGAAGATCAGTGATCTGAAGAAACTGTCAACACAAGACCTGCTCACAATTCAACATCTAGAACCACAGAGAGGATCTCTATCTGATGGTCAGTTAAACCAGCTCAAGAACACCATGTACAAAGAGATATGGAAGATTGTTCAAGACAGAAGAAACACATAAGGAATTAGTAAGGTTTTGGCTTCATCAATCCAGGGGGAGATTGTTAGGACAAAGAGGATTGGTGAAACCACTTTTGTAAACCTTAGTCTAATTCACTTCTGTCATTTTGGCTAAGTATAGAAGTACTGAAGAGAAGACAAGAAACTGCTGATTAGAAGATATAAGAAGTGCTGAAGTTGCAGAAGTTCTGAAGTCCAAACCAGACAAGTTCACTTCAGAAGTACTGAAGACAAAACTACTCTTCAGTAGTTGTCCTTCATCAGCACTTAGCAATAGATATTTCCCACCGCCTTTTTGCATCAGTAGTTTGTTGTTTATTATTACTTTTAGCTTTATTTGATTGATTCAATGTTGCAACTTGTGCAACTTGTTTCTGCTAGTTTCTGTACTTGCTTTTTAGGCAAGATACATGCATGTAAACGTCTATAAATAGGAGGCTTCAACCTTCTATTTTAGACATTGATTTTCAACAGAAAAATCCTTCAAACACTCTCATTGTTCTATTCCATTTCTGTATTTATTGTGAATCTCTCTAAGTATCTAATTCTCATTTACAACTTAGATTCATAATAAATACTTTGTCATTTATTAGTTTCAAACATCAAGGGGGAGTTATAACTCTGCCTTAGTGTAAAAAGTGTTGCTTTAACTTATAACATTCCGCTGTGCTTATAATCTGACCTACAAGGACTTGCTAAACACTTAAGTGTCAGGATAGCAAGTTCTTACTTAGCAAAAGAGCAAACTGATCCAACACGAACTTAGAGAGTCTATTTGGCGAAATACAAGCAATGTCATTTGGTTGGGTCAGCCACAAAGTCAAACCGGCCGGATGGACTTGGGAGAAATGGAAAGCTTTCGAGGTGCCGAACAATTAAGTCACACTATAAACTGGTGTTCGAAACTGTGTAATAAGGTGTCTTTTTGGTGTACTTTTATGTTGCGACTAGTATCTTACTAGTTAGCAATATTGTAAATACTTTGGGTGAAATGAAATGAAACTTGCCGATCAAAAAAAAAATTAAGTGTGTATTAGAACATAAGGGTAAGGATGGAATATGAAGGGTAGTATTGTAAAATTGTTTTGATATTGTAAAGGAGGTGGATGGTGAAATGTCTATATCACCCTCCTAAGTGTCTTAATTGTCACCAACATCCCTATAATGCCCTTAATGTGTTGCTTAAATATGTTGTACATGTTGCTTCTTAAATTGTACGAAAATGAAAATTACTATGTTGGCCATCACTCCTCCTTAATAAGATAATATAGATACTTTATTTTTGGTATTTACATTTGATAATTAAAAGTTAAAATTTAAATTATTGAAGTTTAAAAAGTGAAAGTTGAAACTTGATTTTTTAAATTTGCCCAATTCATTTTACACGCCCCAGCCCTAACACGTTTCGAGTATGCTATACAAAAAGTACTTCAATAAACATAAAAAGTATTATAGTACAAAAAATATCAGTGAAGAATAGCATGAATTTTAGTAAGGGGCTGTTTGGCAAGTGCTGAACCAGTAAGTGCTCAATCAGGAAGAGGTCTGAATGGGTAAGAGGCTCTGAACCAGTAAGTGTTAAACCCGTAAACTGTTGTATGGTTAAACATCTGAATAGATATATAAAATGACTATTTTACCCACCTCACCTAGGGGTGTTCAAATTCGGATATTCCGAATTTCGGATAATCCGAAATTCCGGATAGTCAATATTGGGATCCGAATCCGAATCCGAAATTCGGATTATCCGAATTTCGGATTATCCAAATTTCGGATTCGGATTCGGATCATCCAACGGATGATCCGAAACTTAAAAAATAATAAAAAAATAAAAAAATAAAAAAAACGTTCTTTTTTATGTCTAAAATGTGAACCTGTTAAAAAAATCGAAGTTAGATAAACGAAATTGGAACAAAAAAATGTAAAAAAAAAAAGTTACCGTTTGGTGGATGGGGGCTGTGGAGGTCGGAGACGAGGTGGACGGGGGCTGTTATAGAGAAGAGAAGAGGGAGCGACTGCTATGGATTGGAAGAGTATGGACTTTGGGTTAAGAAGGATTAGGGATTTTAGGATTGTGTATTGTGTTATGTAGTGTATATAATATTATATATTTATATATATATTTTTTAACATTCGGATTCGGATAATCTGATTATCCGAAAATTTTCAAAATCAGGATACGAATCCGAATCCGAAATTTCGGATTATCCGATTTTTGGATATCCGAAAATTGGATTATCCAAAATTTCGGATAATTCGGATTCGGATTATCGGATTTTTCGGATTCGAATTCGGATTCGGATTTTTTTGAACACCCCTAACCTCACCCCACTCCACCCACCCACCTACATCTCTTTTTTTCTTCTTTGTTTATTGCACTCCTTCCCATTCTTAACCACCCACCCCATGTTCTTATCTTTTTTGTCTCGTTAACAAAACACTCTTTTTTTTTCTTTTTTTCTTTTCACAAAACACACACACTACACTTTTATCATCATCATCTTCTACACCCTTTTATCATCATCATCATCATCATTATCTTCAGGTGGAGAGGATATAGGGAGGAGAGGGGCGGAGCTGTGGGGAGAGGAGGTCGGACTGTGGGTCGGAGGAGAGGGTCGGAGGAGATAGGGAGGGTGGGTCGGAGGTCGGACAGCGTGGAGGGTGGGTCGGGGCAACGGCGGCGACGGTCAGAGGAGAGGAGTAGCAAGAGAAGTAGGAGCCAGGAGGGAAAAGAGGAACATGGGTAAAATTGTCCTCTGAACCATTCAGCATCATTCTAGAGCTGAACCACACAGAGGTATACTGAATCATTAAGATGTGTCATTTGAATAAACCAAACACCCTAACCTCTGACCGATTCAAAGGTTTACCTCTTAATGAAACCATTCAGAGGTTTACCTCTTAATCAAACCATTAAGAGGTAAAACAAACAGCCCCTAAGTACCTCTTCTTCTATATTGTCAATAAATGCATCCATGTCATCATCATTATGGGGCTCCTTCAGCCTAAATATCAAGAAGTGCGTTTGTCTACATCCCTATTAGAAGAACCACAACGAACACGTTTAGGTAAACGGGTAATGGATCGTGTTCGTGTCAACCCAACGGGTTGACTCGTTTAACCTATTTGATTTTTTAATATCTTTTAATAATGCGTTCAATTTCTTGACCTTTCAATTATGGTATTTCCTATGCCAAAATTTTAAAAGTTTAAAAATAAACAGGCATAGCTAAAACGTAATTGCTTCAAAAAGCTGAAAATAAAATATAAATTAGAATTTTGAAGCGTTAATAGGCAAGAGTTATATAGTTATTTTTGCTCGTGTTCGGTTCAACCCGTGATTTCACATGCATGGGTTCACGTATGACATTATTTTTGGTTCATTTAAATCGTCAACAATAGAGTGTTGCGTGTTGGATCAGAACTGGTTTGAGTTCAAGCTGGTTACTATAAGTACAGTTGAAAGCAGGTGAGTCCGGGTATAGATAACTAACGTGTCAAATATGGTTACAAAACTTCTTTATTACAAAATCTAAACACATTTTTTATAATAAACTTCGAAACAAATGCATTAAAACAAAATTATTGATTAGTAAGTTGTAAAGAATGGCCCATTCCTTTTCAAGGATTTTTTGTTTGACCCGTTTGAGATGAAGCACGTACTAATTAATAGAGCCATTCAATAAGTTGTTGGGAATCATGGTATCGTATACACAGCGGAAGCGGTTTATACTTATTAGAAAAATCGATTATATACATTATATAATATTAGCCAATTTATATGAATAAATATATATTTAATTTTATTAATCCGATTAATAAAATATTCCCAATCAGGAACTTAGTTAAACGCGTATAAACAAATAAATAATAAAACAACCATAGGGGGTTTAGTGATCAACCTTTGACGACTACACCGGAATTGTAACACGCGGGTTACAACGAATCCTCGCTAGTAGGAAGTTCACACCGTGCACGAACCAACCGGGAAGCAACACTTGCAAGAAGGAAGGTGGTGGCTTGTGGTGGTTGATGGCCGAACAAAAGAAGAAGAAGAAGGCGGCCTTCTTTCCTTGGGTGACGGCCGCTAATCACAAGAGGGAGGCAAGCGATTAGTTGTTTTGATAAAAGTGTCATTAGGGTTTACTCCTTAACCCTCCTTTTATAAGACAACAACTTGCAATAAACCCCCTTGCTAAATATCTTAATACTCCTTAATATTAATCTTATTAATATTAAGTCCCTCAAGACTAAAACAATTATTATTTCATAAATAATAATTAACCAACGCGTGAACTTATCTGATTCGTGTACCAACGTGTAACTCTTCGGATCGTACCGGGTCGGGTTACGTTGACCTCGACTTTTAATTACATCGGACATACCATATGTCCAACAATCTCCCACTTGGACGATTTTAATTAACTGAGTCAACGTGCGCAGAGTTGGACGCCTAGCTGCATCGCATTGCACCCAAACCAGTATGACACTTTACAGTCGTCAACTAGTTCTTTGAGTTCAAGTAACGCTTTACTTAACCAAATACTATAGCCCTGATAATTATATCAATAAGTCCCTTCTGTATAGACATCCGTTGATCATAAGACATGGATCATTCATTCTTATATAGTGATCAACTATTCTCTATTCTCGTCTCTAATTCAAAGTGGTCTAACGAACTACCTTAGTCCGAGCGTGGCCACGCATTTATACCAGTTTGAGTTTTACGGGGGCGCCAGAATGTCTAGGCTTCTAATCCCATAGAAGTACAGAATTCCATCAGCGTCATACAACTCCCACTTAATCTCGAATTTCTCCCAACACTACCCTTATAGCTACCCATGTTTCAGGATAGTGTAAGATAACATCAAAGATAGTCCTTGATCAATGTAGTTTAATATGTGCCTTAGGAAAAAGGACAGATTGAACATATCAATATCAAAACATCTCATGACATAGATCCATGGAGATCGTTTTGAAGCGAGTTACATCCAATATTATTCCCTAATAATATCTGTGAATTGTGATCCTCAAACCCTTGAGCTATTCATCTTATGAATACAACCATCCCAATTCACAATAGTCTTACATTCAAATTCATTCCCATGTAATTTGATCGACTACGGACATTTAGAATACTCTTATTCAAGGATTTAAACATACGAATAAATGAACACAGTTAATAAATATTAAATTTGCATTTAACCCTTTAAATCAAATAAACATTCAACATAACTGTCATAGTTCAAAATAAAACATCAATACTAATTACAGATCATGCCCATTGTCTAACAACTCTAAGCCCTATATTTTCAACATGCTCCTCATGTCTAGCTTGAGGTAAAGGCTTAGTAAAGGGGTCAGCCAGATTTAGATCTGTATGAACTTTGTTCATCACGACGTCTCCACGCTCCACTATTTCTCTAATGTAGTGGATCTTTCTGAGTATATGCCTTGCGGTCTGATGTGACCTTGGTTCCTTTGCAAGAGCAATGGCACCAGTGTTGTCACACAGTATCTCAATTGGTTTCTTTATGCTAGGCACAACATCGAGATCAGTAATGAACTTCTTCATCCAGGTAGCCTCCTTTGCAGCATCTGATGCAGCAATGTATTCTGATTCACAGGTGGATTGGGCAACCACACTTTGCTTAGAGCTCTTCCAAGTAACAGCCCCACCATTCAGAATGAAAACATATCCCGTTTGTGATCTTGAGTCATCACGATCAGTCTGGAAGCTTGCATCAGTATAACACTTAACTGACAGCTCCTCATCCAGTCCTCCATATATTAAGAACATGTCCTTAGTCCTTCTCAAGTATTTAAGAATGTTCTTCACTGCATCCCAGTGACTCTCTCCTGGATTCTGTTGATATCTACTCATCATGCTAAGAGCATACGAGACATCACGTCTAGTACATAACATGGCATACATGATGGAACCAATCGCAGAAGCATATGGAACACCTTCCATTTTCTTCTTTTCCTCTTCAGTATTTGCACACTGCTTGTTATCAAGAATGGTTCCATGTGCCATGGGCAAGAGCCCCCTTTTTGAGTCTTGCATTGAGAAGCGTCGTAAGACCTTATCAATATATGTACTTTGACTCAAACCCAATAACCGCTTTGATCTATCTCTATAAATCTTTATTCCCAGAATATAAGCGGCTTCACCAAGATCTTTCATTGCGAAACATTTACCCAACCAGGTGTTAACATCTTTAAGCATAGGGATATTGTTTCCAATGATTAGTATGTCATCTACATACAGTATAAGAAAAGTAATATAGCTCCCACTAGACTTCTTGTAAACACACGGTTCATCTTCGTTCTTGATAAAACCAAACTCTTTGATTTTCTGATCAAAACGGAGATTCCAGCTGCGAGATGCTTGCTTTAATCCATAGATGGATTTATTCAGCTTGCACACCTTATTAGGATTCTTTGGATCGACAAAACCTTCAGGTTGAACCATATAGACATCTTCCAGTAAGTGTCCATTAAGGAACGCGGTTTTGACATCCATCTGCCATATCTCATAGTCATAATATGCTGCAATGGCAAGTAGAATTCTAATAGACTTAAGCACACCATTTATACCGATCACAAGAGCCTCCAACACATCTTTGATCAGAAGGAGTTGAACATGCGACAGCGTCGCTGGGTCGAGCTTCTTAATGATTACGAGTGTGCTATAAAATACCATCCTGGTAAGGAGAATGTTGTAGCAGATTCCTTGAGCAGGAAAGAATCCGCTAAGCCTCGTCGTGTTTGGGCTCTACAGCTTACCATCCATTCTAGTTTGCCTAACCAAATCCGTTCTGCACAGCAAGAAGCTTTGAGGGAGGAAAACCTTAAAGCTGAAACAATGCATGGTGCCGATAGGCACCTTGAACTCAGGTCCGATGGCCTGCATTATTTTGCTGAACGTGTTGGGGTTCCTTTATTCGGAGGTTTGCAGGAGCTCGTTCTTGATAAAGCTCACAAATCTCGGTATTCTATTCACCCTGGCTCCGATAAGATGTATCATGACTTGAAGATACTTTATTCTTTCAACAGGGGGATGATGTGACACCCGGAAAACTCAGGTTAGTAACATTGATCAAACTAGTAAGTTTACCTTAGCGAGTCATGCATGTTACATAACTGGGTCAGTTGAGTCGTTATGATGGTTCGGAGAATTATCGGGAGTCGTTACAATGATCCACGGGATCATTGGAAGTCGGTCCATAACCATGTGTACAAGGATTGGTGATTCGTGGAATCGCCGTGTTTAATGCACACACGCAAGTCTTGAGTCCCGGGAATTGGTGAACGAATGTGAATGTGTTATTTATCATGCTTTATATGCTTATAATCATTATATGACTTGTCGGTATGTGAATACATGCTTACATATGTTAAAATAGTGTTTAACGCGCCAAAAACCCGAAAACACATGCTGGAGGCTATTAGGGATGTTTGGGCGAGTACAGAGGGGCGATTAGGCCCTAATCGCATGGAATTATAGGCGATTAGGAGCCCTAATTGCCTATAGCAACTTGTAATCGCCTATTATGTGCATGATGACTAAAAACACCTATAAATAGAACCATTGACTTGTGAAACACCATTTGTGCAACCCTAACTGGTCCCAAGCCTCCCTCACAGCATAATACACCTCTGGAACTCGTTTTTGCCCCAAAACCCATCATCCCTAAGCTTACACTCCTTCTTTAGCAAGATTCAAGGTGTGTGATGCGTGAAATGTGTGATAAATATATTTTAAGTCCAATTAATTTCAAAACAAGTTTTAAATAGGAAATACCCACTAAACCACACACTACCGGCAAGTGTACCGGTCGAAAGTAGTAAAGTAAATAAGTCCAAGTATCGAACCGTGGACACTGTAATAGCGGCTCTCGGTACTAAGCTTACGTCGAGTCCTAGTCTAATAAATTAAAATGATGGTGATTTAATTAACTACTAAAAAAAATAAAATATAAAATTAAAGTAAATAAAATGCAAACTAAGCAAACGAACAAGTAGAACTGGATGAGATCAAATAATGAGAAAATGGCTACCTAGGTAAGATTCAAGGTGACTGACATATAACTCTCGGGATTGGATAAATGGGTTTTGGTTACCGGGATCTTAAGATACACTAAACTAGACCAACACTGGAACGCGAATCATTCTCCAACATGTCGCAATACTGAATCTAGGAAAGTGTGTAAACTCACCGGTCTCGGGTTTGGATCACCTCTCGGTCTCTCCAAACTATGCTAAGGTATCCTAAATCTGAATGTCCTCTCGGCCCCCTCAGAAACAATACATCCGGGATGTGTAAGGGATGCAAGGGATAGTTATTCTAACAGGTTTCTAACACAGGATGCTAACAAAACAGGCACGCTAGGGGTGACTCACTCTCGTGCAGACCACGGTCCCGAATACCTACCAAGCTAGACACACTGACACCTAATCTCCTCTCGGTCTCAAAGGTGGTAGAATGCTAAATTACCGAATATTTAATTAACTTGTTTCTAGGGTTTACTACGTCTAGCAACCACAAGATATATCAAAAACACCAAGTCTAAGATACTAACAAAATCCTAGATCAAAAGATACAAAATCAATTAAAACTAGAATTAAGCGAAACTGTGAGCGTTGGATTTTATCTAAAACAGGATTTTATGATCATACAAGTCACAAATCTAGGTGCGGAAACCCTAGATCTGAACAAATTGATAAGATGCTAATCACGACACAATCAAGATCATTTTCAATATCATTTTCATAGATTAACTTTCAATCAATAAGCATTTACAACGTTTATGTTAATCTAGAATCACAAAGACACTTTCACAAAAACACTACTGAACCTGCACTGAACCTGGACACAAATGATAACTCTCTTACATAATCAAAAACTCAAAAAACTATATATAGCCTCTGCACATTCGCCCCTTTCTTCTGGTCGAATGTGAGCAAAATCCACATTCGCCCACTTGCAGTGGTCGAATGTGTTCTTCAGTCAATGTCCAATCTTCATTCGTCCATTCCAGTTCTTCCTTCGCCCAGTTATCTTCACCTTCGCCCATCCTGATCTACATTCGTCCATATCCACACACCTTCGGCTATCTACTAACATGTGTTAATCAAGTATATCCAATCCTTAGTCGCAAAATCGCATCAACAGAAACAAATATTAATATTCAGATATCAAGCACGCATACACAAAAGAAACCTTATTAGAAAACCTTTACCAAAATATTATCCAAAACATAACATAGATCCAACCCGAAAACTATTATTCAATTGTCACCCATCATCAATACCTAGGTAGCACTAAAAGTTTAGCTACTCATAGTCATGGAAATTAATGAAAACATAGGTTCAAAGTAATAATAAAACATAGTATCAAGTAGTTGAAAACACAAGGTAATCATAAACCAAAACTAGTGTTTTAGATAAACGAACCGAAGCCTTCACTAATGGTTCCAAGCCTTAATTCTCTTCTCTAAAAGTCCCTCTCTAGGCTGCTGTCGTCGAGTTCTTCTTTTTGGCTGTTTCTCTGACTTCGATCCTAAGAATGATATCCCCTCCTCATTATTGGAGCCGTCCATATATATATATATATATATATATATATATATAAATATATTTAAACACAGGGTTTTATATCACAAATGGGCTCCAATAATGGTCTATGAATTGACACTAGTATTTTAGCTTCACAACTTGGGCTAGTATGCGACCCCTGAATTCTCCTCC
Source organism: Ambrosia trifida (assembly GCA_028751855.1). Taxonomy (NCBI): domain Eukaryota; kingdom Viridiplantae; phylum Streptophyta; class Magnoliopsida; order Asterales; family Asteraceae; genus Ambrosia; species Ambrosia trifida. The sequence continues at coordinate 159,117,414 of CM054123.1, read as the reverse complement.
ATAAATTGAGTTTTAATGATGATTTGGACCCTCAAAGAATTCTTGGGCTTCATGATTCATTCTTATTTTTTTTTTATATATTTTTTTCCTTGGCCGTTGACTTGCCTCAAGTCTTTTTTTACATTCTGTTTTATTATTATTATTATTATTATTATTATTATTATTATTATTATTATTATTATTATTATTATTATTATTATTGATAGTATTATACTCCGTGTTCTCAACTCGGGTGTTCTTGATTTGACCAAAGTTTCTCGTCTACGCTCCAACGTCCAAGAACACCTACTCTTAAGTGTTGGTGTCTCGATTAAAATTCTTTCATTTTGAGCTCATTTTCCACGAACACCTAAAAATAATAAAATAAATAAATAAATAATAAAACTGACACGAAACGAATACAAACTTGACCAAATAATATACAAAATACATAGGAAAAGAGATGTGTTTTGCAACACATCAGTGTGTTATCTACCCTAAGCCTTTGTAATGTTGATATTTTGGTTCCCAAAGGTCCAGACCTAGTTTTATCAAGTTTGTGTCTTTGAAAATCCTTGAAATGAGTTTCTAAAACAAGTCTAAACCTTTATACTTGCTCTATGTGAAGTATTAATGCAAGAAACGGTTTTTAATGGTCAAGACGTGAATGTTTCCATGTAATTGATGTACTTCTGATGTGTAGGAGTTGTTAATATGTTTTCCTAAGGATTTGAGCAATTATTATAGTGTTTTGGTGATAATATGTATTTTGACCCGTTTTAGTGATTCTTTAAGATTTAGGGTGTTATGATATGATATGATTTGATTTGATGATTGTTTGATGTTAGGATTCACACTAGAAGGGTATTATAACAGAGGGATGATGATTTGCAAGGTTGTAGGTGATGAAATCTGATCATTTGCCATTTAAGGAAAGATTTGAATGTTTAATGAAACCTAGTACTTTGCCATTTTTGGAAATAATTGCAAATAGGGTGTTAGACCAGTGATAATTTTGGGGTTTTTGTTTGGAATGGGTTGGTTAATGATTTGGGTTTGATGTTGGATGTTTTTACATGTTTCGGATCTGATTTGGAGTGTTAAACGCGCGAAAGGCCAACACAAGACTGCATGGGGCGAGTAGGAGCTCTACTTGCCTGTCAAACTAGCGAGTAGCCCTACTCGCATGTAATAAGTGGCGAGTAGGCTCCTAATTGCATGTTTGACCACCCTACTCACCAGTTGACTTTTCCTAATTGCATGTTTGATTCCTAATCGCGTGTGTTGCTGTCGTAAGTGTATTTTGACATCCCGAAACATGATTTGACACCTAGGAATATGATAGGAACCCCGTGTTATGTCTAATAACTTGGTAACACGTGTTAAAGTGAACATAAATGCGTGTTAAGTGTATAGTTTCATGTGATTGCTTAATTTCTCATTCTTAGATAACACGTGGGATGTCGGGTCACCAATGGGATGTCGGGTCTTGTCTTGTGTGGTCGGTTTAACGGTCAAAGGTGTTGTCAAACGTACATGGTTATGGTCTGGACATTCGGGGACTAGTTAACCTACGGGTTATTAGTATGGGTACTTATATGCGTCTTATGATAGGTCGCCGCTATTTGGGCTATCATAGCTTGTTGATTTAACTGTTTTCAAGTAACGCAGTCTAAGGTGAATGTCACAGCCCCGCTTTTACTGTTTTGCTTTCGGGGGAGAAACGTGTTACATACTTACATTCTAAAGGTCATGTTATACTATGGTTATGGATATTTACTATACAGGCATTTCATCAGGGAGTCCCAGGGGGAAACCATGAGTATGTGGATACACATATCGGGGAAATATGGATAGATCTATTGGGCCGGGCAAACCCCACTCGTCGGTTGGAGGCCGACGGGTGCATATTGTCTCTACTTTCAGAGTCATCGTTAATGACGGTGGCTCATGTATCTGGGAAAAAATAGGAGTTACATGTCAGTAATGGTTTTCCACTCGTAGTAGTAAAATACTTAACGTCTAGCTAACGTTGTGATAACATAGTATTAACGGAAACGATCTTTTCAAACTTATGGAAACTCTTTTATAAAACCTGTGAACTCACCAACATTATATGTTGACATTTTTGGCATGTTTTCTCAGGTCGCTAAGGTAGTAGTTAGTGGACTAGGAGCACGGAGTTTTGCACGGCGTCTAGAGTTCCAGTGCATGTCAAATAATGTTTTCAAACTACGTTATGTCTTTTGGTTGTAAACAAGAAATGCTTTTGCTGTTGGTTTATGGTTCAAAACTTAATGCTTTGGTTTTCATCTTTTATATATAGTGTTTGTTTATTGTGATCGTTGACTTGGATCTTGGTATATCACGCACCTCACGGTAAAACCCCGCAAGTGGAATTTGAGGGTGTGACAACGTTGTTGCCAAAAATTAATTAGTAGTAAATTATATTTAAAAAAACTCTGAAAAGTTTATAGTCACGGATTTATAAATAAAAATGACAAAATAATATAAAAAACAACCAATAGCGTCAGGACACGTAACCTGCCACTATTCAAGTAAGTTAAACATAATAAAACATATGAAATAGGTAATCGTGATACATTGATTACAGGAGAAAAAATATGGCCACAGAATTAGTACCTAACACCTCATTGCAAACAGCAGAAGTCTGCATTCTGAAGCGTAACATGATGGATCGATGTGCCACGTGCGGCATGAGGTAGTTGACCCCTGCAAGGAACAATTAGATGAAGAGGCATTATCGGCAGCGGGAACACCATAACGCCTAGTTTGGGATGTCGTTCCTAACAAAAAAGGCAGCAGTTGTAAGGTAGACAGAGGCAAAGTGTAAAAATTCAGAATTTTTTGCCACAGATAAAGCAAGTATATACAGACTAAGGGGGTGTTTGTTTTTTCATGAGAAGAGCTTCTGGTCACTTATGTCTGCGCCGCGCAGACGCGGACAGACATTTGAGGCGCGCAGACTGTTTGTTTTTTAGAAGAGATCCCACTTAGAAACCTCTTCCCCACCTCTTCCCCAAGCAGACTTGACCCCTCCTCTTTTTGCCACTTCTCATACATCCTCTACACACAAAACACCTCTCCATCTTCATTCTCTCAAAACCCTACCCAACCACCACCTCCCGCCGCCTCTCTCCTCCTCCCCACCCCGGACCGCCGCCTCCCTCCTCCTCCCCACCGAGCCCGACGCCTCCCTCCTCCTCCCCAGCCGTCTGACGTTACAGGTTGGTTTGTTTTTTTTTTCAGTTTTATGTTGGGTTTATTAATGTTCGGTTTATTAAAAGAGAATTTAATCTGTTTCGCTGTTCATCATCTAAAGATCTCATTTAGTTTGCTTCAACTTATTTTCTGTTTTTTTCGTAATTAATTTTATTATATAAAAAAAAACAAACTTGAGTTGCAAACCACTCAGAGATGCATTTTGTGGACTGCCCTCATGTGCATATATTTCTTTGGGTTGTAGTTATGCTTTGATCATTGTCACATACTCGTTCATAATCTCGAGAACAACAACGGTTCCATATTTTATAATCCGAATATTTGAAAATAAAATTAATTTTATAGAAAAGCTATTGTTGTTAACTCAGTAGTACATGAATGTTTTTTTCTTTAATCAGTTTTAGGGCAATTTTTTTTTTTTTTTTTTTTTGGGTTTATTAATCAGATTTTTTTGGGTTTATTAATTTAGTTGTGAGTGTATAATACATATGACCAAGTTACGAGATGAAGAAGAGGTTGAAGTACACAGTACTGCATCGGATCAGGAATATATGACCTAGTTACGAGATGAAATTGCCGAGCAGTTAATGCAGAGTACGGAATAAATTATTTGAAAATTTGTTATTGTTGTTATTTCAGTGTTGTAGAATTCTTATTTATATTTAAATGTTGAAAAAATATTGATTGCTTTAAAAAATCAGTTTATTTTAAATTTCAGTTTATTTTAGCAATCAGCAGAAGTTAAAAAAACAAACAGTCTTCCTCTTGCAGACTGCAGACCTTTGGTCCACCTCTTCTCCTGCAGATGTGTGCAGATATGGTCTGCAGACTGCAGACCTTTTGCATTAGAAAAAACAAACACCACCTAAAGATCATAACCACCCAAAAAAGCAGTTAATTAACCACACATATGAGCTAGATGGCCAATCAATCAAGTAAAAAAATACATAATAAAGAGACATCGGTAAATAAGTACCAGTATTGGCAAATAGCAATTTCGATTCGCAACAGCAAAGACCACACCTAAGAAAGCTACCAAACCAAGCGTCAAGAGATCATTAAAAATAAACATATAACAGTGGAACCAAGTAACGTATAAAGAGGCGCAACACACAAAAAAACCCGGATTTCACACAAGAATTTTCACTTCAAAAGCAAAGACAAACAACATAAATCTGCAAAAGCTATACTTTCAAAGGCAATTTGACACCCAAAAACGCTCCTGATGTACACCATAAGAAATAAAAGAAATCGTATCACAACGTGCAACCATCAGACAACTCACCCATACCAATTTGTCTATGTTGTGGCACAGATACCACCTTAATAATACAAAAACATAAAAACTGCTCATGGAAAGTACCAGTCACTTTTCATTGTTTTATATGAGGCATGAGGTAAACTATCCCGAGTAAACCATTATAAAAAAAATATAATTGTAATCACTTATCACCTAAAGAAAAAGGCTATAGGAGGTCATTTGTTCGGTCGGTTTAAAGACACCCCTACCTGTAACTACATTGATGGTGTTTGATATTTTAAAATAGACCCTTTAATCATCACATGTTTTCTAGTTAACTAATTTTCAGTTATTCAGTATGCATGTGCCATGTATGTGTACTGTTTACTTGAGTTAGAAAACTGACTAACATGCTAGTTGACATTCACTATTGACATAACAACCAAATTGTACCAATCATCAACAACAATCGAATCCTAAAACCAAATTACAAATGAAGACTCACACAACTTACAAAAGAGCCTAACGCTTTATCTTCTTCATTGGCTCAAATAATCATCCTAAAAATACTCAGACAACTAGCAAAGCAAGACCTAGGTAACAAATCAATTAAAAAAGGTGGGTAAAAAGTAAAAAACAGTACCTCCATGAGACGCTCTTTCAAATCATCCAAGTCATTCATGTTCATTTCCAAATGTTTGATAGGCTCGGATAGGTTGTTCATCATCATCGTTGTGTGCACCTAACAAACCAGCGCAACAAAAGAGGCCTAAAACCCTGATATAGATTCAGATATCCCAAAACAGGCAACGAAATCAATTAAATCACTCGTAATTATATGGAAAACTTAAAAAACATGAAAAAAAATCAAGTAAAATTATACCAAAATATCGAGAAATTATTAAATGCACACGTATTTTAAGTTTTCTTAGTTTTAGAGAGGAATAGTTCAAAAAAAAGTAAATGAATTTAAGACATGTATTTTGTATGCAACAATCCTTTATTTGCGTTGTATATATAATAATCATGCTTTTCAAGGGTAGTTCAAAACAACAGCTAATTAACAGACATAATGTAAGCAAATAAATGTAAACAACCTTACTAAGGCTCAGAGTTCCCAAAAACAACTGGCTGCAAGGTGGGGTCTATACCTACTATCCACCACCCTTGCTACGCCATCTTCATAAATTGTCCGGCTAAATCTTACACTCACAAGAGCCAATGACACCATTGCTACAACCATTGGAGTTCTCAAGTGTGTTTCAATCAACATAATCCCACAGCCAATCCCAAAAATCAAATATTGTTCATTACGTTTCCTTGTTAATAGTAAGGATAATACCATCCGAGGCGAATCAAACCACACCATATAAACATAAAGTATATTGTGATGTACACTGCATATTGAGTTAGTATTCGCTATGAATTGCTTAGAAAAAAAAGGTGAGTTTGCTTAGAAAGCGTGTAAGTGTGTAACAACCTTCCATTTGAGCCAATGCCAACAAATCAACCAACTTCCACGGTTCAAATTCAAACCATTGCTTAGAAGAAATATGTTAATCGGCATTTAAAACCAATGATGTGATGGAAAATCAATCCTAAGAACCAAAATTCCGCCTCATTTCATGCCCACATATTAGTGACAAAAGCATGGTCAATAAACACATAGAGTGAATGAGATTACTTAAAATTACGTGGTCTTAATTAAGCGCTTTTTCGGCAAAACATTGATGATGCAACTAATCACAACAAAAAGAAAAGAAAAACGACAATATGAACAAAAATGTAATGGCTTGTTATCATAACAACAAATATGGTTCAGAGTTTTCAAAACTTTGGCTGCAAGACAAGTTGCAATTTAAAAACTGCCATCCACTGTTCTTGCCAAGCCATCGTCATCAATTTTCGCAAAGCTTTTTTTTATAACTCATCATAACATAGCGACCAACTTTAAAAAGGGAAATACATGTGCAACAATATATCGGAACCGTCCGCCGCCACCAAAAAACCTAAAAAATGACGCGGCGGCGAATCTGTGGTGACCACAATAACCGAAACTGAAACCACAATCTCCATAATCACCGCAGTCCAACATCATTTGAAAACCCAAAAGGATTTGAGGACCAAACCGGAACAACATGAGTAAGGACACGATGGATCTGTGGCTTCTGGCTTCAACAAAACCAGAAGCACCACCATCTTGCAAGTAACATCAGAGAAGCCGATCAGGTGTGTGGCACTATTGCCATGATCGGTATAGAGAATGAGGCCATAGACCGTAAAATCAGATCAGATAACAAAAATGCCCCAATCACCCATGAAAATGCCACTAATTAGCGTTCAAATCAATGGCATAAAAGTTAGGGTTCAGATCGATGGACCGAACCATCAATGAACAAACATCAGAAGGCGTTGAAGAACCTTAATTGAACCACCACCACCAACAACGCCACTAATTAGTGTTCACTGAAATCACCACCATCACTGCCGGCACCTCCGCTGTAACGCCCCAAAACCCGAATTTTGGTTTAGTAGCATGTTTTAATGTGTTATGGCATGGGATGAAATAACTAAGTACCTATCCTAGATAGATATACAAGTTATATAGAATTTCAATAAGGTTTGAGTCATTGTTGGGAGGGTATCAAACTAGAGGGACTAGAATTGGACAAGGAGCAAAATAATGGGTTATAGATAAGGGAAGTAAGATGTCAACATACACATTCTTGTGTATGTCGATCATCAGGAACAACCCAAGACCCAAACCCTTGCTTCTTCACCTCTAGTTCCAAATCAAGAGAAAGTAGAAGCCAAGATGGTGCATGAAGCCAATTATGGGTCATCTAAGGTTTTATATACATCAAGGTACCTTTAATTTGGCTTATTATGATGTTATGTTTGTTTTTGAATGTGGTGAAAATCTAGGGTTTATGTGAAAACGTTAATCAAGGATGGATGAAGGTGTCTAGAGGTTGATAGACACTAAAGGAGCCATAATTTGTGATACTACATAAGGCTATGCTTGATTCATGTGCTAATTAGGTTGTCTTACACCTATGATGAAAGTGGGTATTGATCTTGGTGTAATCCAATACCATTCTTAGTTAATTGTTGAGTGCATTGAAAAGAAAGTGATGATTTGCTATGTTGATAACTATTGAAATGAATGGTATGTAATGTAGGAAAGAAATATGATGATTATGTTATGAGCTATGAAAGTATGCATGAAATGCTTGTACATTGTGTATTAAATGTTGTATGCACACCAAGTGTTTGATGAAATGCCTAGATTAGTCTAACTTGTGAAATTGTAGGCAAGATTGGACAAGTATGAAAGTAGTATGATAATAAATATAATTGAAAGTGGGTTAGCATGAGAATTGTGTTCTAGGGAGCCTTCATGTAGGGATTTAGTGTTATGAGGAATTCTTGGGCCATGTTGCTAGTTGGAGAATATGAAGGCCCTAGTATGTATGTGAGGAAATGTATGAACGTATATGACAACCGTTGTGATCATATGGTTGTATGTGTTCTGAAATATATGAGAATGTTGTTATGGTGAAGTTCATATGGTCTAGTACACTAGTATGGATATATGCCTCTAGCTAGAAAGTTGAATGGTTGAAAGTTGACTTTCCGCCAAGTAAATAGTGTAGAATAACATGGGTAGGCTCCCAAACTTGATTGTGTGATTAGAAACACTATGTGACGCATAACATGTTAAAACTATGAGACATATATGATAATAGGTGGTATTACATGATGTGAGAATAAATGTGGTTGTGAATGTATGATTTAGATATGATAGAAGTTGACTAATGAAAGTCAATGTGATATTTGGTTGAAGAATGGTTGTTAGTGTGTTATGATCATGTATGCTAACAATGATGTGAACATGATGATATGAAAGGATAGGAAGGATGGACTCAACCATGGGAAGCTAATGGGTCAAGAGGAGGCAAATAAACAAGCATGAACTTGGAGGACTTGAGGTAAGTGATTCCCGAACTTAACTCGCATCTATGATATTGAATTATGTTCACATAGAATGGGAATCTTGATGGAGTACATGGTTTTGGTTATGGGTCAAGGATTCACATGGTAGTTAACTTGGACATTGTCTTTTGGTAAATGTAACTAGTGTAGACAAGGTTTGAGCGGATCAAGTATAGTAGGTACTAGAACTCAAACCGGAAGCTCGTAGGGGCGTGTATTCGATCCGAGACTTGATCAAGGTATTTGTGGAATAATGGGTGGAAGAGTTAGTCAATGAGCTACTAGAATGTCGGGAATTGCGAGTAAGAATGGCGTGAAAGGAATGGCTTGAAAACAGGAAAGTATTGACCAACAGCAGGTGTTGGCATATCCTACGCCAGTTTTGGCGTAGGATACGCCAAGTCATTTTTGCCTACGAAAAAGGCTGTTGTCCTACGCCACATTGTTGCCCCTTGCCACGCAAGTGGCGTAGGCTATGCCACTTTTGGCGTACCCTACGCCAAATCCCCCTTCGGCCTCGGATGTTGATTTTTCAGCTTGTTTATGCTTCCGTACCTTGCCCGAGCAACTCCAAACCTCATTTATAGTACATATGTGTACTCATGCTCGAGTTTGAGAGGGAGTTTCATGTATGTAAGGGTTGGTAGTTATGTGTAGATTGAGTATAGGATTGGAAACATCATATTTGTCTTAGAGATTGGCGAAGGAAAGAGTAACATGACGGGTCAAAGTAAGTTATATGAGGGAATTGTATGCTTGTATGTATTGTGGGGTTATATGAGGGAATTGTATGCTTGTATGTATTGTGGGGTATTGAGGGAATTGTATATTTGTATGAATTGTGGGGTTATTAATCTTTGTTATGTGAATGGTAATGAAGATGCAGGTATACAGTGTGAATGCATGAGACTTGTAGGTTCGGCTCGGGGTACCACACCCGAACTTGCAAGAAGGCGTTGGAACGAGATCATAGAATACCTATGGATATTATCTCCACATTTTGAGTAGTGTGCATTAAGTCACTAAACGAACTAACGAAACGGTTATTTGGTGATCGCAGGTTGTCTTGTCTACCTAATAGAGTAAGGAAAGGATGGCGATCGAGCAAGGAGGCAGATTGTACGAGGACACGACCCCATAACGTGATATAGAAGGGTCATGTTTAATGTAATAGAACATATTTAAAAGATGTAATACCTAAAATGCTTAGTAGATTTGGGTTCTAAACATCCAAGGTTGTTTTTTTAAAGAAATGAATTTTTCGGTTGGTATTTCCGCTGCACGTTTTCTGTAAATTGGTTTAGGGTGTTACAAGTTGGTATCAGAACCCTGGCTTGAGTGAAATCTTGTACAAGGAAGTAAGTACTTGAACTCAAACTTGTGTGCTCCTGAATGCAGTGACCCGTACAATCCAAGACTCGATCAAGGCCCAAAGGTAGAATTTAATATTAACTCACATGACATGTTAAAAGCTAATTGTGGTGTTTATGTCAAGGTGAGCTTTTGTGGATAATGAAGAGGTCTCAAGGACACGATTCAAGATAGATCGCGGGAATTGTAGATAAGATGGAATAATCACATGTACGCGATAATTAACTATTGGTACCGGTGGGAGGAAAGTCCTCAGGGATGGTAAAACATAGAAGGGAAAAATAACCATGTTGTTTAGGAACGAAATTGAAATGTAGCACGAAGCTGAAAACCAGTCCCTAGGCATAAGGTAATGATTACACGAAGGCACGTGGATAGCATGTGGACTGTGCGCCTGGCCAGTGCACAAGAAGCACGCGATGCACGTGAGACCGTGAGAATCATCACAGGTATGCCTGGTAAACTTGGAAAGTAAGTGGTCGTGTGGGTAAGTGGGTGGAATGAAACTTCTATAAAAATGTGAGTGGGAAGGGGGATTCCCTTAGAAGGTATCCAACTAAACGTATGTATATTGTGCCTATAAATCAACTAGGGCAATAAATGTAAGGTTGGAATGAAAGGTTTGAGTCCGTAGATAAGTACGGATCAAACCGATATGAATAAAAGGTTGGAATGAAAGGTTTAAGTCCGTAGATAAGTACGGATCAAACCTATATGAACAAAAGCTTGAAATGAAAGGTTTGAGTCCGTAAGCAAGTACGGGTCAAATCAAAATGGTAGAAAACCCTTATGGGTCAAAATTGTAGAAAACCCTTATGGGTCAAAATTGTAGAAAACCCTTATGGGTCCAGATTGTAGAAAACCCTTATGGGTCAAAATTGTAGAAAACCCTTATGGGCCAAAATTGTAGAAAACCCTTATGGGTCCAGATTGTAGAAAACCCTTATGGGTTAAAATGGTGGGAAAGATCCTTGTGGGTCAAAATGGTTGGAAAGATCCTTATGGGTCACAATGATTGGAAAGGCCTAAGTGGGTCAAGAGGTTAGAAAGACCTTAACGGTCATATGGTTGAAACCATGTAAAATAGGCTGGAAAGACCTTAGCGGGTCAAACGGTTGGGAAGACCATAAAGGGTCAAAAAGGGGTGAAATTATAGAAATTGTGAAAATGACCTTGAACGGGTCAAATAGTGGAACTGTAAAAATATAGCATTACCCAAGTAAGGGGTCAGATTTGTTGGAAATTTGTAGAAATATAGAATAGTCTATGAAGTGAGTCATTTGGGTAGGAATGAAGGAGAGAATACACTATTCTCTCTAACCAAGATAAGCATAAGTTAGTAACTTGAATTAGATATGCATGTTGTGTGGCATATAAAAATGCATATATATGTAGTGGAAGATAGTAAGGCATGGTATTAATGTGAGTCATTTCTAGAAACCTATGGAAAACGAATGAACGGTTAATCTTTTGAAAGATTCATACCTCTATATGCAGAAAATGAATGATATTATGAATTGCGAGAGTGCAATGTAGAAATTATTATTAAAGTAGTAGAATATGGCACATTTGCCTTGAAAAGTCGAATTGTAGAAAATTTGCAAGATAATGAATAATTTGTAAGGATCTTGCATAGGAAAATGCAATAAGTAATGTAGTATAGCACGTAAACAGGAGATCAGGAAGAAAATGTATATAATTAGACATTACAAGTGAAAGGAAACTTGTATGGACCAATGAAGGTCAATTTCATGAATGAAAGATATATGCCTAACCAATGATTTTGTGGATACGAATGGTCAAAATTATGGATTTTAGGAAATCTACAAGATAGGTGATATGAAGTTAACGAGTTGGAACTCCTTGCGAATGAACTAAAGCAAGATAAGTATGGCGTGGACTGGTAAAGGAGCAAGTCAAGCCGACATATGGGCGGTTGGTAAACGTTGTGAAAGGAAGGTTAGTGAATTTGGTTATTTTGTGATTGTTAATTAGGAAAGTAATATGTCCAATGGTACCCACGTATGAATGAATGATATCTTACGTATGTTGTAGCTCAGAAGGTTTGACTTTTAAGGTCAAAAAGATGAATGAGTCTTAGCTTAGACTCGGTGCTGTTAAGCATTGGACATACGTGTCTACAGTAGGTAGTGCATGAAATGAACTAACAACCAAATAGGTATGAACAGAATGACTCTAAAGTCTACCAAAAAGGGGTGGGGTGAGTATGGTAGATACAATGGTCCGGTAGGGACTGTAGAACGATATCGAACTCTCAATGTAGGTATGAATAAGAGAAGGTGAAACAGTAGTTAGGTTGTGATAGTTCGGTATGTTTGATAATTGCATGAAAGCTTGTGTTAATTTAAGAAGTATGGACACATAATCATGTTTGTTTTCGATTAGAGTCATTGTATAGCTTATAAGGTGGGCTCATGGCACGACATGAAGTCTTGAATGAAAGAGAAGAGTAGTTAAATAAGTGGAAATAATGTTGGCTAAGGGTTTAGCATTATGTAGAAATACTAGCTTTGATTGGCTAGAATTAATGCCTAAGGATAGTGGTGGAATGGGTTTGCTAGTAATGAAAGTGGTTTCGGGGACGAAACCTCCTTTAAGGGGGGTAGACTTGTAACGCCCCAAAACCCGAATTTTGGTTTAGTAGCATGTTTTAATGTGTTATGGCATGGGGTGAAATAACTAAGTACCTATCCTAGATAGATATACAAGTTATATAGAATTTCAATAAGGTTTGAGTCATTGTTGGGAGAGTATCAAACTAGAGGGATTAGAATTGGACAAGGAGCAAAATAATGGGTTATAGATAAGGGAAGTAAGATGTCAACATACACATTCTTGTGTATGTCGATCATCAGGAACAACCCAAGACCCAAACCCTTGCTTCTTCACCTCTAGTTCCAAATCAAGAGAAAGTAGAAGCCAAGATGGTGCATGAAGCCAATTATGGGTCATCTATGGTTTTATATACATCAAGGTACCTTTAATTTGGCTTATTATGATGTTATGTTTGTTTTTGAATGTGGTGAAAATCTAGGGTTTATGTGAAAACGTGAATCAAGGATGGATGAAGGTGTCTAGAGGTTGATAGACACTAAAGGAGCCATAATTTGTGATACTACATAAGGCTATGCTTGATTCATGTGCTAATTAGGTTGTCTTACACCTATGATGAAAGTGGGTATTGATCTTGGTGTAATCCAAGACCATTCTTAGTTAATTGTTGAGTGCATTGAAAAGAAAGTGATGATTTGCTATGTTGATAACTATTGAAATGAATGGTATGTAATGTAGGAAAGAAATATGATGATTATGTTATGAGCTATGAAAGTATGCATGAAATGCTTGTACATTGTGTTTTAAATGTTGTATGCACACCAAGTGTTTGATGAAATGCCTAGATTAGTCTAACTTGTGAAATTGTAGGCAAGATTGGACAAGTATGAAAGTAGTATGATAATAAATATAATTGAAAGTGGGTTAGCATGAGAATTGTGTTCTAGGGAGCATTCATGTAGGGATTTAGTGTTATGAGGAATTCTTGGGCTATGTTGCTAGTTGGAGAATATGAAGGCCCTAGTATGTATGTAAGGAAATGTATAAACGTATATGACAACCGTTGTGATCATATGGTTGTATGTGTTCCGAAATATATGAGAATGTTGTTATGGTGAAGTTCATATGGTCTAGTACACTAGTATGGATATATGCCTCTAGTGTCACACCCTCAAATTTCCACATGCGGAGTTTTACCGCGAGGCGCATGACAAACCAGGATCCAAGTCAACGGTCACAATAAACAACTCTTTATGAAGATACGTGACATTCAAAAAGACATAGTTTTCATATTCCCAAAATCAGTAGCGGAAATATTTAACAAGTTACAGACCATAGACCCAAATGTACCAAATGTTTATTACAAAACATGAACTAAGTCTAGACGCCAATGCAGACCCGTGCGCCTAGTTCCATTTGTTGCTACCTTAGCAACCTGAGAAAAACATGCCAAAAAGACGTCAACATAAAATGCTGGTGAGTTCACAGGTTTGTTCATTGTGATACCAAGTGTTACCAAAACGTTACCATGTCCATACTATATCAATGTTACCAAGTACGCTAGCTAGGCGTATGTTTTATTACTACTACGATTGGAAACCATTACTAGACACGTTTAGAAATGTTTAGCATATGTTTAAGCAGCCCGAATGTTCAGCATGATACCAATGTTCCAGTTCGAGACAACATGCACCCGCCCGGCCCTCCAAGCCGACGAGTGGGGCAGGTCACGCCCAATAGATCTATCCACATTTCCCCCATTGTGCATCCCCGCACATTCATGGTTTCCCCCGGGGCTTCCAAAGATCGTATAGCAATACAAAGTTAAAAACCATAGTATGACATATGTTACCAAAATAGTTTAGCGCATGTTTTCTCCCCCAAAAGTTAAAGCAGTAAAAGTGGGGCCGTGAACTCACCTTAGATAGCGTCCTTCGGTTACTAGTAAAATGCTAAGCCCTTGATAATCCCTCTACCGGAGATCTATCAAAATGTTCACATAAGTGTTCCGACTAATAGCCATAAGGTTATCTATTCCCCGATTGTCCAGATCGTAACCAAGTATGTTTTAAAGCGTGTTTAAATGTTTAACCGACACACTAGACCGACCCGACATCCCGTTGGTGACTCATTACCCTAACTAATCAAGTACGCATAGATTACACACAAGGTTCAAGCATAAAACACTTAGTTTGTATCAAAAATCTCATTTCTGCATCAGAACGGTCAAACCAGTCAGATTAAATCTCCTTCGCCCGTTTTTAAGTTTCCTTCGCCCATTTTTACCACGTTCGACCGTTTTGATGTCTCCTTCGACCATTTACCACGTTCGCCCAAACATAATCCAGGTTCGACCCTGGATTCTCTCCTTCGTCCATTCGATCGGTCGAAGGAGTCCAGGTTCGCCCCTGTTGTACAAATTTTCCTAAAAACGCTTCAAACACATTCGAAACACCTCAAAACATCATCAAACACAGCAGTCAAGTATGAATAACTTATCCCTACAAAACCCCACCGATTTCCCCCAATAATACGTCCATTTCAGCCCTTTCCCAAAATGGTAAGAATTATGAAAACGTCACAATCATGCATGGATTCTTTACCCAATTTGGAAACTTTTGAAATCGATCCATATTCAACTTAAAATGCTTAGTTTGTCCAGTGTTCGATTTTCCCCATTAGTTCTATTGATCATAAATATCATGCATCAAGTCTACATTCGTTAAAACCCCCAAAATACCCACAACATCACCATCTATCCAATTCTAACCCTAAACAACAATAACCCAGCATCAATAACAATCCTATATCATGTTTCTATCATAGATACAGCAGCAAATCATTGAATAACACATAACACCACATAATACACTATTAACATATGTTTATTATCATGAAAAGGTATGTTTAATGATAAGGTTTTGGTTTAGAAAGATGTTTAAAAGGTTTTTAATCATGAAAACACCCTTAGAACAGATTCGGACAATTAGGGTTAGATGAAAACGAATTAAAATGTCTTAAAAAGATTTAGGATTAAGAACACACCTTGGATTCTTGTTTAGATGTTGTAGATAGGTTAGATTACGAAAAAGAAGAGCAAAAACTCCTTCCTTAGTTATTAAAATCGTTTGAGAGTGTTTTGAGACGGTTAGGGTTTGTGAAATGGTGAAAAATGACAAAGTTTGGTATTTATACTAATCCTCCTTCGCCCCCTATCAGTGGTCGAAGGTAGCCTCCTTCGACCCTTCCACAGGGTCGAATGAGCCCTGTCCTGGTCGAAGGGAATTCTTTCAATTCCACATCCCAGGTTCGCCCATTTACAAAGGGTCGAACCAAAACATAACTCCTCCTTCGACCACTCGAAGTGGTCGAACCAGAACCCATGTTTATCTAGTTTTCCAGTTCGTCGTGTTAAACGCATTCTAACATACCTTAACATATGAGCATGCAAACTTAGTCTATGTTTAACATTTTAAGCACGGATAATCATTTACACATCATTTAAACACATCTATGTATATAATCCACCACACGACCCATAATCTACACATACACTTAATTAGTTCATGTAATGTCACCAACAACGGGACCCGGTACTAGTAATGATCCTCCAGATCATTGAACCCTGGACAATCCTAACTTGACCCGACTCAACTAACCCAGTTAAGTCCGTTTATCAACGTTTCCCGCTAAGGTAGACTTAGATGTTACTAAAGTGTTTAAGCCAAATATGCCGGGTGTCACATCATCCCCACATTGAAAGAATTTTCGTCCCGAAAATTGCACAAAGCCCCAAAATGGAAGAAACGAAAAGAATGAAACGAAAAGAAAATTTACCGGATGTCACATCATCCCCACATTGAAAGGAATCTCGACCCGAGATTCATTCCGCTTCAGCCGTAACATGCCTCGATTCGAACGCGCGTTTCGGAAAAAGATGAGGATGTTTAGCTTTCATCTGATCCTCCCGTTCCCAAGTGAACTCCGGTCCACGATTCGAGTTCCAACAAACTTTAACGATGCGGATTTTACTCCGACGAAGGCTACGAATCTTGTAGTCGAGAATCTCGACAGGTTCCTCCATAATGCGAAGACGATCATCAACCTTGATCTCCTCCAGTGGTACAATGAGAGATTCATCAGCCAAACACTTCTTCAAGTTAGACACATGGAACACGTTGTGCACACTACCGAGCTCCGCCGGTAAGTCAAGTCTGTATGCCACCGGTCCAATCCGATCCAGGATTGCGAATGGTCCGACACAACGAGGGTTAAGCTTGCCACGCTTTCCAAAGCGTATGACGCCCTTCCATGGTGAAACTTTCAGAAGTACCCTGTCCCCAACCTGGAACTCCAAAGGTTTTCGACGGCGATCGGCATAACTCTTCTGACGATCCCGTGCAGCAGCCAAACGGTGACGAATCTGTACGATTTTCTCTGAAGTTTCATACACAAGTTACGGACCAGTGAGCTGGCTCTCGCCCACTTCGGCCCAACAAAGTGGTGATCGACATTTCCGTCCGTATAGAGCCTCGAACGGAGCTGCCTTGATACTAGAGTGATAGCTGTTGTTGTAGGAAAACTCCACCAACGGTAGGTGGATCTCCCAACTTTTGCCAAAATCGATGACACATGCCCGAAGCATGTCTTCCAAGGTTTGAATCGTCCGCTCACTCTGTCCATCAGTTTGCGGATGATAAGCTGTACTCATATCCAACTGAGTACCTGAAGCCTTGTGCAGAGCCTTCCAGAAACGCGAAGCAAAACGAGAATCACAATCAAAGATAATAGAAACAGGCACCCCGTGCCGAGCAACCACCTCCTTAAGGTAAAGTCGAGCTAACCGCTCGAGTCCATCGGTTTCCTTAATAGGTATAAAACGTGCCGATTTTGTCAACCGGTCAACAATCACCCAGATCATATCATAACCACTAGGTGACCTTGGTAGCTTGGTGACAAAATCTATCGTGATTCACTCCCACATCCATTCCGGAACCTCTGGTTGTTGCAGGAGACCAGACGGCCTCTGATACTCCACCTTGACTTTAGCACAAGTCAAGCATTTGCTGACATAAGAAGCTATATCAGCTTTCATGTTTGGCCACCAATAAAGTATCTTCAAATCCTGATACATCTTATCGGAGCCAGGGTGAATAGAATACCGGGATTTGTGAGCTTCATCCAAAACAAGCTCGCGCAATCCCCCGAACAATGGGACCCAAACACCTCCCGCAAAATAGTGTAAGCCATCGGTCCTGAGTTCAAGATGCTTGTCAGCACTGTGCATAGTCTCAGCCTTAAGGTTTTCCTCCTTCAAGGCTTCCAACTGTGCAGAACGGATTCGGTCAGGCAACGACGAATGAATGGTGAGCTGTAAGGCTCGAACACGGCGAGGATTCGCAGACTCCTTCCTGCTCAAGGCGTCCGCCACAACGTTCGCCTTGCCAGGATGGTATTTGATAGCACAGTCATAATCGTTCAGGAGTTCAACCCAGCGACGCTGCCGCATGTTCAACACCTTCTGGTCGAAAATATGCTGAAGACTCTTGTGATCGGTATATACTTCACACTTGGTACCGTACAAGTAATGTCTCCAGATTTTCAACGCAAAGACTACCGCACCCAGTTCCAAGTCATGAGTAGTGTAGTTCTTCTCATGAACTTTGAATTGACGAGAAGCATAAGCAATAACCTTCCCGCATTGCATCAACACACAACCGAGACCACGAATAGAAGCGTCACAGTACACAACAAAGTCATCCGTACCCTCCGGTAAAGATAAGATCGGTGCAGAACAAAGTTTAAGCTTCAGCATCTGAAATGCTGATTCTTGTGGTTCATCCCAGTCAAGCTTTCGGTCCTTCTGGGTAAGAGTAGTGAGGGGTTGAGCGATCTTCAAAAATCCCTCAATGAAACGACGATAGTAACCCGCAAGACCTAGGAATTGCTGCACCTCAGATGGCGTCTTTAGTGCTTCCCAGTCTTTAATAGCTTCGATCTTAGCCGGATCGACATGAATTCCCTGTTCATTAACCACATGTCCTAGGAATTGAACTTCACGTAACCAAAAATCACACTTTGAGAACTTAGCATACAACTGCTCCTGTCTCAAAAGTTCCAAGACCAACCGTAGGTGTTCCTCATGATCCGCCTTGTTCTTAGAATAAATCAGAATATCGTCAATAAACATGATGACGAACTTATCAAGGTAAGGTTTGCAAACGCGGTTCATTAAGTCCATGAACACCGCCGGTGCGTTAGTGAGACCAAAAGGCATGACCAAGAACTCAAAATGGCCAAAACGAGTGCGAAAAGCAGTCTTCTGAATGTCAGCTTCCCTGACGCGCAACTGGTTATAACCGGACCGCAAATCAATCTTCGAATAGTAGCTGGAGCCCTGGAGCTGGTCAAAGAGATCATCAATGCGAGGAAGAGGATAACGATTCTTGATGGTCACTTTGTTCAGCTCACGATAGTCAATACACATGCGAAGACTTCCGTCCTTCTTCTTCACAAACAAAATAGGAGCTCCCCACGGGGAAGAACTCGGTCGGATGAAACCCTTTTCCAAGAGTTCCTGCAACTGGCTGGACAACTCTTGCATCTCGGGAGGTACAAGACGATACGGAGCTCGGGCAATAGGAGCTGCACCCGGAGTAAGATCGATACCAAACTCAACCTGACGATGGGGAGGAAGACCAGGCAAATCATCAGGAAACACATCGGGAAAATCACGAACCACCGGGATATCCTCGATCTTCTTCTCATCGTTAGTAGAAACGTTAACAAGTGCCAGAATGGCCGAACAACCCTTCCGAAGGTACTTACGGGCTTTCATGCTAGAAATGATACTCAGCGGAGCACCACCTTTCTCGCCATGAACCGAAAGAGTCTCTCCATCAGGGAGAGGGATCCGAATAATCTTATCGAAACAAACGATCTCCGCGCGATACAACGATAACCAATCCATGCCGACAACGACATCAAAACTACCCAGGGGTACCGGCATAAGGTCAATGGGGAAAGACAAACCCGACAGTTCCAAGCGACATTCCCTAAGGGTGTGTGTCGCTTCGATTTTCTTACCATCAGCCAATTCTATTAAGTACTTAGCCTCTAAAGGTGTGGGTACTATATCTAGCAATCGACTAATGTCCATAGATACGAAACTCTTATCGGCACCAGAATCAAACAAGACAAAAACATAGCAATCATTAAGAAGGAACGTACCGGTAACTGTGTCTGGATCCTGCCTAGCCTCTGCAGATCCAATGACGAAAGCACGTGCAGTCCTGCCTCCGCCGCCATTGTTCCCATTACCGTTTCCGCTCCTCCCGTTATCGCCTTGCTTCAGTTTAGGACATTCACGCTTGAAGTGTCCCGTATCACCACAGTTATAGCACCCCTGCTTTCCTGGGGTCCCCTGAGCAGCAGGAGTAGGAGCAGTAGCAGGAGTCTGAGTTGGGGTGAGTGCCACCCTGCAATCCTTAGCTTGATTCCCCAACTGATGGCACCGATGACAACGAGCCCGATCACAACTCCCAGAATGGTGGAAACCACACTTGTTGCACTTGGGATGCTTCCCGACATACCCACTTGACTTCTGCCCAGAAGAAGACCCAGATGAATCAAACTTCTTTGCCGGCTGAGATGGCGTTGGCACAACACTCTTCCCCATACCATCCCACTTCCTCTTGTTCCCCTCAGAAACCTTCACAGCAGCACCCTTAGGAGGCAAAACACCTTCTGCCACCTTCAGGTTAGTCATCCGATGAGCTGATCGGACAACTTCAGCAATAGTGGGAAGATTCCCAGCAGCCACCAACCCAGCAATCTCCGGCACTAGCCCAGACACATAGTGCTCGATCCTCCTATACTCGGGTGTGTGCAAATCAGGGCACAACACCGCCAGCTCATTCCTCCTCACAGTGTACTCTTCAATCTCTAACCCGACCATCTTGTAGCTCCAGACGTCATGTTCCAACTTCTATACCTCCTCCCTCGGACAGTACTCACCCCTCAACAGTTGCACGAACTCCGCCCAAGGCATAGCAATAGCCTCCCCCAATCCCATGTTCTGAGTAGTAGCATTCCACCACGACAGTGCAGGCCCCTCAAATGTCGCAGTAGCATACTTCACCCGGTCCCCAGCAGGACAGTTACACATGACGAACACAGACTCAACCTTCTCCAGCCAACGGAGCAGTCCCACCGCTCCCTCAGTTCCAGCGAAGTTATGGGGCTGACAGTCCCGAAACTTCTTATAAGAGCACTGAGGTGGGGGTGGATTGGCACCAACACCTGAAACACGGTACACGAGTAAAACACAAACAAAGGACACGAAATCCAAGAATGAGGCAAAGGTCGATAGAAATCAACTCACCACCCATGGCATTAATCCCAGCCTGAAAATTAGCCATAGCCATGTTCACTTGCTGCTGTAGCAAGTTGTTCAACTCAGCTTGGGTCATGTTGATGTTACCACGACCACCGCCACCGGCACGACCACCGCCGCCAGCACGGCCACCGCCACCACCACGACGTCCACCACCGCGAGCACCAGAGATGATCTAACAAATCAAGAAATCGAGGGATTCAGATTCATTTCTAGTGTCAACCACTAGAAATTTACAAGAGTTAGCTTAGGGACAAATCCAGGACTATACATCCAAACTCGAAGTCCATCAGGATTTTCATGCATTTCAGTTTATTATTTCGTGTGCACCCGAAATAATAAACTGCTCTACATGGTCCTCCAGATGTACCTCTAATCCAGACTCCGGTTACCGAATATCGTCGCCTAGTAACGTGTTACGATAGGTGCAAGTGTAAGAAGGCATGTGTGTGCTAGAACCAATAAATCAACCCCTCCTTCTTCAATCCAGAAGAAGAAGACAAGAGTAGGTAAGAACCCAAATAAAAGCGGATGATGTAACAGAGAAGTATGATGATGATGTAAGGACACCCCGACAACGTTAGTACGTATCCCACTAATAGACCCAAAGTATGTGACCGTCTAGTGTGTGTGCGACTCGGCTATAGACCGGACTCTACATGCAGTCCTAGTTCACTATAACCATTGGCTCTGATACCAATCTGTCACACCCTCAAATTTCCACATGCGGAGTTTTACCGCGAGGCGCATGACAAACTAGGATCCAAGTCAACGGTCACAATAAACAACTCTATATGAAGATATGTGACATTCAAAAAGGCATAGTTTTCATATTCCCAAAATCAGTAGCGGAAGCATTTAACAAGTTACAGACCATAGACCCAAATGTACCAAATGTTTATTACAAAACATAAACTAAGTCTAGACGCCAATGCAGACACGTGCGCCTAGTTCCATTTGTTGCTACCTTAGCGACCTGAGAAAAACATGCCAAAAAGACGTCAACATAAAATGCTGGTGAGTTCACAGGTTTGTTCATTGTGATACCAAGTGTTACCAAAATGTTACCATGTCCATACTATATCAATGTTACAAAGTACGCTAGCTAGGCGTATGTTTTATTACTACTACGATTGGAAACCATTACTAGACACGTTTAGCAATGCTTAGCATATGTTTAAGCAGCCCGAATGTTCAGCATGATACCAATGTTCCAGTTCGAGATAAGGGAAGTATATAATGGGTTATAGATAAGGGAAGTAAGATGTCAACATACACATTCTTGTGTATGTCGATCATCAGGAACAACCCAAGACCCAAACCCTTGCTTCTTCACCTCTAGTTCCAAATCAAGAGAAAGTAGAAGCCAAGATGGTGCATGAAGCCAATTATGGGTCATCTAAGGTTTTATATACATCAAGGTACCTTTAATTTGGCTTATTATGATGTTATGTTTGTTTTTGAATGTGGTGAAAATCTAGGGTTTATGTGAAAACGTGAATCAAGGATGGATGAAGGTGTCTAGAGGTTGATAGACACTAAAGGAGCCATAATTTGTGATACTACATAAGGCTATGCTTGATTCATGTGCTAATTAGGTTGTCTTACACCTATGGTGAAACTGGGTATTGATCTTGGTGTAATCCAAGACCATTCTTAGTTAATTGTTGAGTGCATTTAAAAGAAAGTGGTGATTTGCTATGTTGATAACTATTGAAATGAATGGTATGTAATGTAGGAAAGAAATATGATGATTATGTTATGAGCTATGAAAGTATGCATGAAATGCTTGTACATTGTGTTTTAAATGTTGTATGCACACCAAGTGTTTGATGAAATGCCTAGATTAGTCTAACTTGTGAAATTGTAGGCAAGATTGGACAAGTATGAAAGTAGTATGATAATAAATATAATTGAAAGTGGGTTAGCATGAGAATTGTGTTCTAGGGAGCATTCATGTAGGGATTTAGTGTTATGAGGAATTCTTGGGCTATGTTGCTAGTTGGAGAATATGAAGGCCCTAGTATGTATGTGAGGAAATGTATGAACGTATATGACAACCGTTGTGATCATATGGTTGTATGTGTTCTGAAATATATGAGAATGTTGTTATGGTGAAGTTCATATGGTCTAGTACACTAGTATGGATATATGCCTCTAGCTAGAAAGTTGAATGGTTGAAAGTTGACTTTCCGCCAAGTAAATAGTGTAGAATAACATGGGTAGGCTCCCAAACTTGATTGTGTGATTAGAAACACTATGTGACGCATAACATGTTAAAACTATGAGACATATATGATAATAGGTGGTATTACATGATGTGAGAATAAATGTGGTTGTGAATGTATGATTTAGATATGATAGAAGTTGACTAATGAAAGTCAATGTGATATTTGGTTGAAGAATGGTTGTTAGTGTGTTATGATCATGTATGCTAACAATGATGTGAACATGATGATATGAAAGGATAGGAAGGATGGACTCAACCATGGGAAGCTAATGGGTCAAGAGGAGGCAAATAAACAAGCATGAACTTGGAGGACTTGAGGTAAGTGATTCCCGAACTTAACTCGCATCTATGATATTGAATTATGTTCACATAGAATGGGAATCTTGAAGGAGTACATGGTTTTGGTTATGGGTCAAGGATTCACATGGTAGTTAACTTGGACATTGTCTTTTGGTAAATGTAACTAGTGTAGACAAGGTTTGAGCGGATCAAGTATAGTAGGTACTAGAACTCAAACCGGAAGCTCGTAGGGGCGTGTATTCGATCCTAGACTTGATCAAGGTATTTGTGGAATAATGGGTGGGAGAGTTAGTCAATGAGCTACTAGAATGTCGGGAATTGCGGGTAAGAATGGCGTGAAAGGAATGGCTTGAAAACAGGAAAGTATTGACCAACAGCAGGTGTTGGCGTATCCTACGCCAGTTTTGGCGTAGGATACGCCAAGTCATTTTTGCCTACGAAAAAGGCTGCTGTCCTACGCCACATTGTTGCCCCTTGCCTACGCAAGTGGCGTAGGCTACGCCACTTTTGGCGTACCCTACGCCAAATCCCCCTTCGGCCTCGGATGTTGATTTTTCAGCTTGTTTATGCTTCCGTACCTTGCCCGAGCAACTCCAAACCTCATTTATAGTACATATGTGTACTCATGCTCGGGTTTGAGAGGGAGTTTCATGTATGTAAGGGTTGGTAGTTATGTGTAGATTGAGTATAGGATTGGAAACATCATATTTGTCTTAGAGATTGGCGAAGGAAAGAGTAACATGACGGGTCAAAGTAAGTTATATGAGGGAATTGTATGCTTGTATGTATTGTGGGGTTATATGAGGGAATTGTATGCTTGTATGTATTGTGGGGTATTGAGGGAATTGTATATTTGTATGAATTGTGGGGTTATTAATCTTTGTTATGTGAATGGTAATGAAGATGCAGGTATACAGTGTGAATGCATGAGACTTGTAGGTTCGACTCGGGGTACCACACCCGAACTTGCAAGAAGTCGTTGGAACGAGATCATGGAATATCTATGGATATTATCTCAACATTTTGAGTAGTGTGCATTAAGTCACTAAACGAACTAACGAAACGGTTATTTGGTGATCGCAGGTTGTCTTGTCTACCTAATAGAGTAAGGAAAGGATGGCGATCGAGCAAGGAGGCGGATTTTACGAGGACACGACCCCATAACGTGATATAGAAGGGTCACGTTTAATGTAATAGAACATATTTAAAAGATGTAATACCTAAAATGCTTAGTAGATTTGGGTTCTAAACATTCAAGGTTGTTTTTTTAAAGAAATGAATTTTTCGGTTGGTATTTCCGCTGCACGTTTTCTGTAAATTGGTTTAGGGTGTTACATCCGCCCAGAAGCCCTAAGAGTTCGCGACGAAAACGTCATCGGCAAGACCATCCATAGGTAACATAAGTATGATTGGGTCGTTGACAGAAGGGAGTGAGGTGGAGGCAGCGGCGGCGAGGTGGTCTTGTTTGTCAGGTTAACATGGTGGATGCCATCTGTTTTAGACGTGGCAGAAGATTAGGTTGATGAATGTTGATGATAAGGATGATGGATAGATTCTTTAATAAAGGGATATAAATAACAGAAAAATTACAGACATGCCACAAATTACTGTTCAAATCCTAAAGATTATTAATATAGTATAATTATAAAACTTGACAAAAAAAAATCGTACTGTATATTTTGTATTTTTAAATATTTTTTGTCCAAAAAAATTGTTAAATACATAATATTATATGTAAAGTTATAAATGGTTTTTAATATATAATAATGTTGATTTTGGTCATTTTACCTAAATAACCTTATTCAAACACTTTTTAAAACCAACTTATTGACTTTTCTTACTATAAAAGCTAATGCAAATACTTTTTTAAAAACTTATTTTGAAAAAGTCAAGTTCAAACACTTTTTTAAAAAACTATTTTTAGAAAAGTCATAAGTTAGTAACCACGTTTAAAAAAAACACTTTTAGAGTTAAATAAGCAATCCCTAACACCATCTTAGTTGAAAACTTAAAAGAAGTTGAATTAAGTTATAAAATACTTTTGATAGTTTTGGGATTATAACTCATGGCTTCTTGCTTAATGGTTTAATACTTTAACCACTTGAACTACGAAGTTGATTTTGTTAGAACCACACATCCTCACCACATGCACACAATCACCAATGTCACGCCGATCTAGGCGTAAAAAAATCACCACCTCTGATCGGAGCTTACTGGAATTGAAGTTTCTTTGATCGGAACAACTGTAGTCACCTGAAATGAGTGGGTAGGGTTCCGATAGCGATTAAGATTCTGATGGTGGATTGAAATTGGGTTAGGGTCACCATGGTGGTTAGGGTGATGCCAGTGGTGGGGGGTGGTCGTGGAAATTGTTCTAGTCAAAAATTAACAAACAAGTTTTGTATTCCAAATTAGTTATGTGGGTAGAATGCTAAATGATTTTGTAAACTTGTTATAACAAAATTGGTAGTATCTTGTGAAAACTGATGTTTTAATATAAAGACAAAGATTTAACAACTAATAACCGATATGCTCAGGATATCACCATAATAACAAATAATAAGACAATGATATCCTCAGGATGAAACAAATAAGAATAAATGTAAAATTGCAATAAATAACACGAGATATACGAGGAAAATCATTGATCAGTCTAGATCGCCGGCATAAAACCACGAGAGCGGACAAAAGTCCCCTGCCTTGTTTATATTAAAGAAAAATGTAAGTGATACAACTTTGGAAACCTTCGAATGATCGACTAAGTGTTGCAAGTGTTTCGAGTGTTGTGAGTGTGTGAGCAGAGAAAGTAGAAAGTGTCAAGTGCCTAAATTCGATCGTTGATGGTCCCTTTTATAGAAAGACAAAATAACTACCATTCCGAGGATCCCGCCCGACATTTACTCAATCTTCATTTACATTTTGACTCAATCTTGACTTATGACCGTTATAAATCATCCTTCACGTGTTTTCTTCCATTATTTTCGCTCTTGTTGACCAGACTAAGTCAATATAGCCGTTGGAAGTTACTTTACACATTTTTAGTATCTCAATGGGTATCAACTGACTTCCTAAATAAGTGCTTAACCGAGTCCTTTTTGTGTTTACGTTGAATCAACCTTGCAAATGTTATAATAGTTTGACAGAACAATTAGTAGTATTCAGGATATTTGTAATATATCATACTGTTGTATCCTGAACA
Organism: Ambrosia trifida; assembly: GCA_028751855.1. Classification (NCBI taxonomy): domain Eukaryota; kingdom Viridiplantae; phylum Streptophyta; class Magnoliopsida; order Asterales; family Asteraceae; genus Ambrosia; species Ambrosia trifida. The sequence goes on along the minus strand of CM054123.1, from coordinate 159,090,887 downwards.
TGATGTTCTTTAGATATTTCAGCAGAATACATCTTTAAAATATTCAGCACTAGCAGAAATATCCTTTGCGATGGTGATTGGTGGTGGCAGATGGGGGCGGTGGTTGCTAATGGTGGCGGGGAGAAGTGGTTTAAAAAAATATCCCCTTACTTCACTAACCTCATACATAGTTCCCACAAATCTTCGTTGCCGGCCACCACTCTCTCAAATCCGATTCTAGTCATTCCCGAGTTTTCAATTTAGTTTTTTTTTTTTTTTTTGAAAGGCAATTTTCATTAGAACACCAAACGACGGGGAAACATCTCCAAGACGGAGACCCCCTAAACCACAATTATGTTACATCAAAATTAAAACTTTTCCACTCGTTCCAACTCACCGAACCCTTTTTGTACCTGCTATTAAACCAAAGAAAACCTAACCCTTTAATATCCGCAACTATATCCACCACGCTCCTGTTATCTTCGCGAAAAATCTTTTCATTTCTAGCTTTCCAAATCCTCCAGCACGTTATCACCATAACCCCATGCAAAGCCGTCTTTTTCATCTCGGACCACCTTGAGTTTTCAATTTAGTTACTTTTTTGAAAACTTTTGCTCTACATTTTACTTTTTATGTGATTATTTGCTATATTTATAATTTTTAAATTAGTGATTAGTGGATTATATTTGTTAACAATTAGGTTTAAAAAAGTGAAAACTCGTAGAGAGATTGCATTTAATATGTAATCTAGTTTTATCTTTTTATTATGTGATTCGACCCGGACCTGAAAAATCTTAAGATAGACAAATGACTCTATAAAATTTCCATGCCAATGAAAAAAATGTCTTGATTGGTCACTGCATGCTTCGACTTAGACACATATTTGATATAGTGAGAGAACTTAATTTATATACTACACCAATAAATTCGGATGCCACAAACACTTAGGGGTTGTTCGGTAGCCTCTTAATGATCATTCAGAGACTCTCTCTTAATGGTCCATAACCTCTAAATGGTTAAGAGGTAACCTCAAGTCTGAATGGTTAAGATGCAACCATTAAGACGTTATCTGTTAACCATTCATATTTAAGATTATATCTTAACTATTAAGAGACTATGAACCATTCAGATATAACCTCTTAATGACCATTCAGAAGCTACCAAATAACCCCTTAATATATATAATAACACCTTATGGGATTAGTATGTATCCATCCATAAACGTTGGAACTGCCCACAATCCGTGTGCAGCCTTGCTCACTCCATATGCAACACTCACCTACCGTTTGTTCATTTCTTCTGCCACCCTTCCCTCCACTATAAAACACTCTTTTATATCATCTAACAGCTATCCCTCTAGTTTTATATATTTCTGGATTACTCCCTTGTATTCTCTCTAAACCACGAAAATCACCTGCATCCTTCTTTCTTTAGCTTTTAGCTCATTAAGTTGTCTTTCAGTTGCAAATCTCTAGGACATGAGGAAAGTTTTATTGATTGTTGTTCTCCTTTCTCTTCTTCTTGCCACTTCTTTTCTTCAACCCTCCTTGGCCAATATGCAAGGTAAATATTTCAGCATGTAAATTTCATTTTTAGTCATACTAGAGAAAATTAGGGAATAGAGAAAGTTACATTAGAGAAAATTACAAGAATAGACTAGTTTGATTAAAAAAAACTAAATTACACACGTTTAGCCTTTTTAAACAAGTTAAATCAATAAGAAGGCGCCGAGTCAGCTCCGCCAGTTGAGACAACTAAATGTTAACTGACGGCGGGAGGTTTTTTAGTGTTAATCCGGAAACTAGGGCTTTTTTTCATTTAGCCATATGCATGATGACTTTATTATTATTATTATTATTATTATTATTATTATTATTATTATTATTATTATTATTATTATTATTATTATTATTATTATTATTGCTATTATTATTATTATTGTTATTGTTGTTATTATTATTATTATTATTATTATTATTATTATTATTATTATTATTATTATTATTAGTTGATGGCTAGGGCCGGTCTTTTTTAGAGTTTAGCCGGTGGCTAGGGTTTTTTTAATGTGTAGCCGGCAGCTTGAAGACTTAGCCCATGTTTTTTTTTTTTTTTTTTTTTTGCTTAGCCGACAACTAAGTTGATTATTTTGAAAACTACTAATAAAAATATGTCTAATTGTAATTTTTCCCATTACATTATGTATATGTTGTACACATGACATTTGTTATTAACTTATTATGTACGTGTGCATCATAGAAAATATGTAACACGTTTTATGTTTCAAAAATGATTGTTTATGTCTTTATAATACATGCTAAGAGATATTGTTTTGATGGGACAATGTATATGTTTGAAAAGTGTATTGTAAAAACAAGTGCAAAGGAAGGTGCTTGAAATCCAAGTTCCCGGACAAATGCATCAAGTATTGCCAGATATGTTGCGAGGAGTGCAAGTGTGTGCCTATAAATATGTATGAGAACAAACACGAATGCCCTTGCTACAAAGACAAGAAGAATAACAAAGGCAAACCTAGATGCCCGTAAGTTTCAGTTTCAGTGTCATTGCTAGCGTAGCTAAAAAGGCGAGAACGACAATATCAGAGAACCCAACCAGATGACTTAAGATTTGATTTTCATTGTTTCCCTACCATCACTCTATCTTGTATGTGTTTTTTATGTAATGGATTTTATGTCTCTTAGTTAAAGTTGAAGAAATAATGGACGTCGTTTTCTATTTATCATCACAATGTTATATTTGTAATGAGCAGTTTTATAGTTATATGATTTATTATAATATATGTTCATAGGATTCGGTTCTATTGAGAATCACCCCCAATTAAGAGGACTTGAGAACCATTTTAAACAAATCAGAATTTGTCACGTATGATAGAGAATATCATAGTTAAAAGGGTACTAAAGTCATTTTACATCTAGTTTTTCTCTCTTCCTTCTGACGTCTTTCGTTTAGGTATGAGTCCATAAAGATCTGTTTTGTCTGATTTTTTTATAAAGGATCAACACTCTATAACTCATAAAACCTACTTATAATTCTACGTGTGGACTTGTTGCTCGATTGAAGTCTCTATACCTAGACCTGATTAATTAATTACCTGAACACCTGGGGCGGATTTAGGCTCTTCGGATGGGTTCTCAGGAACCCACTTGGTTTGTAATTTATATTGTTAATGTATATAAAAAATTGGAAAGGAACCCATAACAAAATAATTTAAGAACCCATTAATAAAAATTTGGAGTGCTCTAGTGGTTGAAACTCTTCATTATACAAGGTTTTGTGTTTAATTCTTGTGTCACGCGTTATTTTTTGTTTACCCAAACTCAACACTCCTCCCTTCTAACAAACATACACAACAACGCCTCCCCCACTAAATCCATCAACTTCGCCTCCTCCTCCTAACCTCCCTCTTTATACACCAAGAGCACCAAACTCAAGGTGTTCTTTTTATTATTTGTTACAATTATTTTCAATTAAATGATCTTTTATAATTATGCAAAAAAAAATGATTATATAGTTTTTTTTTTATGAATTATGGGATTTTCTTCTTCACTTCTATATAGAGTGATTGGATTCTATTTAGGGTTTGCAAGTTTTTTAAAAGATGTCTACGTGAGCAGCTAAATTATAAACATTCAATTACATTTCTAATATTTTGTTTCTCTAAAACATTTTACAAAACAATGTCCACTTGCTAGTTATTATATTTGGTTCTTTTAGGACTAACCGACTTCCGGTATTGGATAAATACCACACGATCACCTAATACCATACCCGTTTTCCTAAATGTTTGGGTTCGTGTTCTTTTACCAATCCCGTAGGTTGAGATTGTTAGGAGATTTAAGAACCATTAAGTATTTAGTAATTAGTAACCAAATGAACTGTTTATTTCAATAGATTGATTATTGATATGCCTCTTTCACTCCATGAATCACACACATAGCCAAAGGTTAAAGTAGGAATGAAGGAATAACCAAAGATTCACACGAAAACGCTAAACATTTGTGTCAGATGTTCGTTAATGGAATTGATTATCAAATTGTTTTTGATCCTTCTTGGACAAAACGAAAGATATTGCACGGGATTGGATTAATGGTTGTGAGTGTGTGACCAGTGACATTATGTGTTACTTGTCTTCACCCCATACAAACTGACTCGAACCGTTAAATCGAGCCGACTAATTATGTGATAAACCTTATCCGACCCGAACCTTGAACCGACCCGAATTTTTAATGTTTGGTCATATGAAACTGAAACACTTAAAAAGGGAACCTAGTGAAAAAAATTTCCTAGATCCGCCACTGCTGAACACATTGTGTGTTTTTCCTATATGAACAAAAGCCCACTAAAAATCATTTTTTTTTTTGCATAACACTATGGTACTCGTTGGAAAAATATTAAAACACTCGTTAATTTGGTATAATTTGTTTTTTTTAAATGTTGTATAAAAAAATTATTAACGTTTAAAAATTGTGGGGGGAACATGAGAGAGAAAAGACTTTTAGAGGGAAATAAGGGGACGTGCCATGCGTCACTCAAGGGTTTTTTCTTCTTTTTTATATCATACATAGAGCCACGTGGTACACTCACGAGGAAGGATGGTGAAGGGATAGGGTCCAAGTCATCGTGTAGACAAGGCTAACCCTATCTAACAAAACAACTTTAACTACCAAGCTTGCGCGGAGGACTACATCCGCATGATCATCCAGATGCGCAAGCTCCTTGAAGTGAAGGAAGACATCATCATTAACAATGTATCTCTACGCAGAGACACACGCGCAGGACAAACCAGCAACATCGTATACAAAGTATGAGGATGTACGGAAGATCCTGATTCAGAGAGATCAAGTCAAAGTCTGGGCGCATGCTCATCCAACTAGAGATGAAGCGTGTCAGGGTCGGACTAACCACCCTAGGATACAACGACGTGACAACTTCCATGTTGAACGTGCTGAAGCCACGCTGTGTACGGTACTTTACACCACACGTCGCGCTGCAACTCGTCAAACGTCACGTTGAATGCCTCCGCAAGTCAAACCACTCCGCCTATCAGAAAAGGTACTTGCCTACAACAACTCCAGTCATGCCATATGGCTCTATAAAATGGCAGTACATTCTTTCTCTCACATCAACATTATTTACCATGTGCTCATGTACTAATATATTGGGTCGAAGGGAAGCACCCTTTAACTTGGGGCCAGGCCCATGATGGCTTAAGGGTTAGTGATGTTTGCCCCATGGCCTCCCTTCGTACGGCCTCCTTGTTCCTTTCTTATAAGTAGGTTTGGGTTCATGAGTGTGTGCAAAGGATTTACCATGCAGCGACCGCGAGTTCTCCACCATAATTACCTATTTCCTAGGTAATTATACTCATTGTTTCTTCATTGACGCCATTCGTACTGGCTAGAAGACTTCCTTTATCATCTTTTAGCCCACCTCATGGCCGATCCTAACCCTTAATCTTTGACGTTCCCGTCTGATAAAGGCCCTCATGTCCAAGTCAACGGTGACACTCGAACCCTAAAAACAATCACCAAACAAACAATCCAGAGAGCTCAAAGGTCGACCTTTGTGCTGTACGATGTTGAAACCGGTGACAATGAGTCACTGGTAGACCCAAATGAGTGGCTATTCTGTGAGCATGCTAGAACTGCCGTCAGATATCAGTAAATGATGGTGAATTAGAAACAAGAATCCGGGAAGACACTGAGCTTAAGCTCCCGCATGCATGAGAAGAGTCACAAAGGAAAATAACCATAAGATGGTCGACACGAGGGTCGTAACGGGGAACGTGGGGGAAACACACACGTTCGGGGCTACACAAAAACGACCGATGCATCAGATGGGTATGAGTCCTCCGGTGATGGAAACTACAACAATCGAAGTTACCGACACAATTCTTGTTCCATAACAACCATGCATGAAACCTATGCGAATAATGCTGATGATGACTTAACTAGACCGTACAAGCCTAGGGCCTTCGCGGAGAGGTCCAAGTTCACGCAGAGGATTACGAGTACACCAATACCAAAGGGTTGCAAACTTCCTAGCAACAGCAGGAAATATGATGGTCTCGCAAATCCTGGTGACCGCTTGAACGATAAGAAATTTGGATTGCTTTCCATTCCACAAAGCTAATATATCAAAATTTTCGAATTCGCTTGCCGATATTGTTGCGGTAAAATTCGAGCCTTTATACCTCCCTAACTCGCTATCTGGGGCTTCACCCCTTTGTCTTTTATTCGTTTGTTTTTTCACAATATTAAACAAATTTATTTTAAGGTTACCTCGGCTCGAGCTACCCCGACTTCCTACCCCTTCCATTTTTTCTAAATATGTATCATATAATGCTTGAAAATCATTATTGAAAGTTTTTCTCATGTTGGTTGCCCAATTTGGTTTTGTTTCATAAAAATGTAAAGCCAAACTTATTTCATCAATTACAGTATGAACCACCGTAACATTTAAGTACAAGTTTAAAGCTAAAGCACAAATAAAAACATGTGGTATGTTTTCAAAATATTTTAGGAATTTTTCAACCATTGGGAATATCATTTGTTCAAACAATTCATTTTTTTCTTCAAAGTCATATATTGTTTGACACATTAAATATAATTATTGCATCGCTTCCAAACTAGTTGGATAATAAACCCCGGATTAAAAAATGTCATGTAACATTATTCTAAAAGCTTGTTTGAATGTTTCAATCAAGGTTTTGATGATCGGATCGGACCGGCCGGTCCAACCGGTTGAACCGGGGTTCGTAAAGTTAAGCGATCCGGTCCCAGCAATTCGTCAAGTTTACAACAAACCGGGCGGTTCGATTCTTTGTCTGGTTCGGTGGATCGTTGGTTCGGCCGGTCAGATCGGTATGTTTGAGGAACGACAGCCATGACTTCACAGATGTGGAAGAAGGCGAATCTTAAAATGCAGATCTGGATGTTTGAGCAACGACCACGCATTTGACTATCATCGATTTACCTTAGTACAGGTGAGAGGATTCATCTTCATTGTCGAGTATGTTGGCGGAGCAACTATGTCGGAAGTTTGGTGTGTAAACTGAAATGAGGATATTGAAAAGATGGGATATGGGTTTGATTAGTGAATATAGTGAAAAAAAATATATAAAGGTACTTTAATAGTTTAATGGCAATGTAAAGCATCGGGTAATAGCTCACCTATAGTTGTAGATTATTGTTTATTATATTTTAGATCCCTTTTATTAATGTTTGATATTTTTTTTCTAAGATTTCTCATGTTTTGTTCAACTGCTATATCACTGTGTTACTTGATTTTTCTATATCTATATGATATATATTTATTAATATTTATAATTTTGGCCGGTTCGTAAATCCGGTCCGACCGGTTTTCTATATCTATATGATATATATTTATTAATATTTATAATTTTGACCGGTTCGTAAATCCGGTCCGACCGGTTGAACCGGTCCGACCAATGAACCAGTAAGACGACCGGTTTAATGCTCGGTCCGGTTATGAAAACATTGGTTTCAATAAGGGGAACTCCAAGCCCATCTTGCACAACTAAGTTAATAATGTGTGCAACAGACCGTGTATGGAAAAAAATCCTATCGCAAATTGGGTTATATTTTAATTTTAATTTTTCCACGACGATATTATTGTTTGACGCGTTGTCGAACGACATTGAAAATATTTTGTTTTCTAACTTAAAAGTTTGTATTACATGGTCTAAAAAAATATATTTTTTCGTCGGTGTTTGAATATTCGAAACATTCAAACGCAATCATACGTTTCATCATTTGCCATGTCACGGGATCTATCCAATGAGCGGTGATGCAAAGATACGATTCCGGTAAACCGTGAGGAGCCGACCAAACATCGGTGGTTAAGCTCACACCGGTTTGTAAGTTTGCAAAAAACACAATTAAATCTTTTCTTGCTTGTTTCCATAATTTTATACAATGACGTTTAAGGTAATATGATTTGCGTGCTTGTAACGAGGTTGGAGTGTGTCACGAATCAAGCTTGTCAATGCGGGATTGTCAAAGTGGTTGAACGGCAAACCTTGTTGAATCACAAACTTCTCCATTTGGTCTTGAACCTTGTTAAAGTCATAAAGAAAAATCCCACCTTGAGTATCAAGTTGCGTTAAACCACTCACCTCGACCGGATTATCTTTAACTAGCTTGCAATACTTGGCTTTATGTTTTCTCAGAGTGGAGTTTGCGTTTGGTTGGAGAGTAATACCACACTTTCTACAATTTTTCGCCATTCGACAAAAGACACAAGTCGAAATAACTATTTTCTACACCAAAAAGTTTGGCGTTTCGTGTCGTCTCGAGAATTTGAACAATGCTCATTTGTGGAACCGGTTTGGGATGGGTTTGAAGATGAAGCCATGGAATGATGTAGTAAAAGCAAAGCAAACACAAAGACGGGTGTTTCTTGTGTTTTCGGTTTGTTTTGTTTTTGTTTTTGTTTTTGTTTTTGTTTTTTTTTTTTTTTTTTTTTTTTTTTTGTGTTTTTTGAGTGTTGTGATCAACCAAAACATCCAAAACCTATTTATACTAAACAAGGGTGGCAAAATGGTGATTTTCTATGAATAAAATGGCTTGTTAATGGCTATAATCGACCCAAACGGTCAAAAAACGAACTGGGAGCATTATAACGGTAGGAACCGGTTCTTGGGTTCGGGGCCAGTTTTGGAACCAGTTCGGTTCCCTTTTTTGCTAAATGGAGGGACTGGTGTGGAACCTATGGTTCAAAAGAGGAACTAGAACCGGTTCTGGCTCTAAAACCGAGTTTTTTGCTCACATGATGTGAATGCTCTAAATCTAATTATCCAACTTAAACCTAAAGCCCATTAGGATAAGATTAGAAAAAAGGCCCACAGGCCTAAATATACACATTCATAGTTACATTACACATAATAATTTTTCGAATCTATAATCTATATATATATATATATACTAAGTTAAAATCCCGTGTATTACACGGGTTGAACAAAAAATAAAATGACATTTTGTTTAGGAGATAAAATTAGATATATGTTTTTTTATTAAGAACAGTAACATCAAAAGACTTAATTCAAATTATTTGCAGCACATGTTATAAAGGAGATAAAAAAAACCCAAATCAAAATCAAACCTCAATGATAATTAAAGTATTCAGATAGAGAATAAATGCATAATATTAAAAGAAAAGTATAAACTTGCCTTGATGATAAGAATGAAGGGATCAACTTTTTTGTTAAGCTTTATGAGAAAAATAAGGAAAAGAAGAAAAGATGGGAAAACAAAATAAGAAGCTCTAAGAAAGTGCCAAATGTCCCACAATAGGTTTTATTTATATATATTATAGTAGATTCTATACATCTAATATTTAAAAGCAATGTGGGACACTTGGCATTCCCACATTGCAAGTTCAATTATCTCTCCTCCTCTCATTAAGCCACATGGCACCTTGTGGGTTTTCATAAAATTTTCGTTTTTTTTAAATCAAAAAACCTTTAATTAAAAAAGTCAAAACGTTTCCATCTCAAAACCATAAATCCTCTTTAATTCGTAATCCTCCTTCTCTCACATAACCCTAATCAGCGAAACCCTAAACCAATTAGACCATCCAAAAACCGTGCTCTACAAGGTGTTTTCTCTTCCATTCTTATGTCAAGTCAATCGTTCTTCATCTCTCTCTTTTCTATGTTTTTTTTTCGTGTTTTTTTCTGATATAATTCTATATTAATCTTTCTTTGTCAATGATTATGCAATATTCATATTCTCGCTGAAGCTTTGATCTTCATCCACTGTGGTAAGTTTTGATTTCCCCTTTTTCTGTTTGATTTTGTCATTTAGGGTTTGTTCAGTTAAATTTTAATTTATCGTGTTTCCATGGTTTGTCTGTTTTAGGTGTTGAATCAGAATTTAATCGAAGCATTTGATGGTTCAAATCTAAAAAATGGGGTGGTCGGATAAGGCGATGGTCAAAATGTTTCATTTGGATTTGATATTGTTCAATTCTGACTTATGAGGTTATTTCTCTTCTAATCCCTCAATTTAATATCGATAATCCTCTACTGGACGATTTCATTTCCGGTCCCCATTAAATGAAAGCTGATTGTTGTGCGTGTTATTTGTGAAAAAAACATAAAAATTGTTATGCGTGTGTTTGCGGGTCGTCTTTACGTATCAGCCGTAAGGTTAGCACCTCATTGTATTTTCGCTCAATCTTTTTCTTCTACATCATAACTGTTGTCCTTTTATGTTGTTTTAGATTACATTCTAATAGGAAGCCTCCGGTTAAGAAGCAAAGTGCAGGCAAGTTACGACTTCACAAAGGTATAACAAACAAAGAAAATATTTGTTTTCAATGCATTTCATGTAATGTTCTTGTCTGTTGGCATTAAGAACTCTACACCAATTTAGTAAATATGATCGTTCATTTGCATTTTATTTGCATTTTGATATGATAAAAATATGTATTAGGATTGTTATGTCAATTAGATAGAAGTAAAAAAAATGAGTCAATTTCACATGTACAGTTGACTTATTAGAGTCAAACAACTCATGACCCAGTTATTCAGATTGAGAAAATACCAAACACATAAGTGTTTGAGGTATTTAAAATCCAATCCAATCCAACCTGTTTCGACACTCCATAAAATTTGCACCTTTTGATCATGTCCATTTGCCATACCTTGCAGGCAGTATTGAAACCAAACAAACTTAGAACTTGAAATATTGTGTTTGAAGTAGACAAATACTAGAATGAGTTAACCTTTATGTAAATGAATCAAAATGTTGGTGGAAAAATGGGATTTTATGCTAGAAAAATGTTGCTAGAAATTGGGGGTTCAATTCTTGAAAACTGTCACTATAAATAGGTTTTAATGGTGTACAAATGTTGCTGGTAAATGGGTTCGAATGCTAACAGTCCCAACCCACCTATTTCGCCAACTCTCACTAGCTCCATTAGATTTTATCTTCCTTTCGTACATAACCTTGACATTTCATCTTTCAAAAAAAAAACTTGGCATGCAAAGATTCATTTCCAGCTTCAAGATTTAGCAGCTCAGCTGACTGAATGTTGGAACTGGTTGATACATTTGAAGTGTAGCACTATTCGTAAGTTTTTAAAGCTTTATACTATTGTACATTGTTAAATTTTATTTATTTATGCATTTTGAACAAGAACATATGATATTGTAGTCAGAGATTTGAGGAGCACCAACTTGGTAGGAAAGCTCTCGCCTGATATCTTGGTGGTTATGCTTTGTGCATTGGAGTTTGCAGGTTGAAGAATAGTGCATTAGAGTTTGCTTCTTATAAGAAATGTGTTGCTGTCTATTTGATAAATTAAAACTAGTGGATTAAAGTAATGTGTGTTCACTAATATCAAATGTTTCCCACATGGAAGGAAGGGATACGGGTTTTAGTGACAAAAGGATATAATAATATATTAATATGAAGGTTTATTAAATATGTGGGTAGTTATAATGTCTCCTTTTTTGATCATATAGTTTTCTATTGTTTGATATTATATCTATCAAGTTTATTCTTTTTATTCTGGTATAGGTGCTTGATATACTTTATGAAGGCTCGATAAAAAGAATATGGTTCAAAGGGTCATAAGCATTTTTGTTGTCACTGCATGATGCCTGGAACATATTATATTACACGGTTTACAATTGCATCCATGGTGATTATGTAGGTAATCTTTAGTTTTTCAATTGTTTAATTATAATAACAATTAACCAATTATTTGTGTGATTATATTGTTATCTTTAATTTTATATATTCAGCTAATAAATGGAGAACTGATAGTCATCACATATTTGAAGAGATTTTTTCTATTTAGGTCAAAATGGGTTAGGTTTTTCCGTCAATACTTTTTGTTTTACTTTCAACTTTATAAATACTAACCATCACATGGCTTTGGCCCAATTTAGGTTTCCTCTCTTACAGGCCACATGGTTAAAGTGAAAATGAACTTAAAAAGCAACCCATGTCGCAAGTCCCACAAAGCGCATTTATAAAACATAGAACTTCCTAAATCATTTTTAAGAGCCCTTTCCTGACGCACCCATTAATGAATCTAAGAAGATGCATTGTTTAATTGTTTACTCTTTTTTCTTATCTACACATTTGCTTATGTTATAACTTATATTCAAGTTTTATTGTAGCTTATTAGAGCTTATTTTATTATTAAACTAATACAAATAAGCTTTTATGATTAGATTTTTGTTAACTTGTGTTTCATCTTGCATTAGATTTTTGCTAATATTCGATATACTGATGATTGGATATTTTAATATTACCAATATATTGTACTATTTGATGTATTTCATGCTCTATTATTGCTTTAAAGTTTACCTAATAGTGATTTTAGAGGATATAACTGTTTTATGATCATGGTTTACCTGGGTTTATTTTTTTTTTAAATTAGGGTGGTGTTCATAAAGATAAAGTCATCATCTCTCTTCCAAGCAAGGTGCTCCTATATTTGATTGGTTTCTCTCTGTTTTGGTTCTATTTCATATGATCCATAAGGTTATCTGTTATCTGATGGCCAAAGAAAGATTCTTATTTATGGATCCACTCATTATTCAAGAAGCACTCCTTTGTACAACTTATCAATGCACTTATTTTCTTGATTTTTTTTTTTTACTTTTTTTTCTGTAGTTATATATTGTCATCAAGAAGTCAAGATTTCACTTCAAGGAATATATTTTACTATTTCTTTTTTATATATTTTGATCTTTCAGATGTGGCCAGATTATATTCAAAAGGTGAAAGGAGGGTTGGATCATAGTCACCTAATTCGCGGTTCGCCACGGTTCGGGTACGTGGTTCGGGTTCGCGATTCGCTAGATGGGACGAATTCGGTACAGAGGGGGGTAGGTTCATTTCGGTACGATCTGGTACGATGTACCATTGTGTTAGGTTCGGTCTACACAAATTTAAACAGGAATTACTAAATTCATTAATCCATATACCAAAATCTAAAAGTGTCTTGAAACTAGCCTATATTTATACAAGATTCTAGTGTGAAATGGTTTTCTAAAGTGGAAGAAATATGGAAACGATGAGACGCGATAGTCTGGTTTCCCGCTATGCTTCATTCCCGACTATTTTATTCGTGTTTGACGCGTACCAGGCATAGTTATTATAATTATATATAACTCATATAATATAATATATGCATATATGCTTCAAATTGCAACTTCAACTTGTATGTCTGAAAAAGAAAAAAAAAACTATACCTAATTCAATTAATACTACACTGTTTCCAAGTCAGCCATTAGTGGTTACTGACACAAATGAAAAAAAATACTTTAAAAGTTTTACTTTTTTAATTTTTTATTTTCTTGTGTACCTGTTCCCCTTCTTCTTCCTCACCATATACCTCACTAACCTAACCTAATATCACCTTTGACCACCTGCAAATCCAATCTTCGGCACTCCAAATTCACGAAGTAGAACCCTAAGTTGCTTAATTTAGTCGCCGAATTGAAGCCCTAAATCCCGAATTGAAACACTAAAATCGCGAATTGGTGTCGAATTGGTACGTATTCGAATTTCGTATGGTACGAAACGTACCAATTCGAAAATCGTGGCATTTTGAGCGAATTATGTGACTATGGGTTGGATGCTATTTAGACTTACGTTTAATGAATTTCCATGAACCCCAACCTGGTCAAGTAAGTTTTTTTTTTTTTTTAAATAAACACAATATATATTTGATAAATGTTCTCTTAGTTTCAGAATTATTTTACAGTATTATTTTGATGATAAGTATGATTAGTTGAAGTTTATAATGCTAATTAAGCAAGTTGGGCTTTATGCTCATCTCATAATAGGGCCTTATGTTTGTGCTAAATGGAACTTTGTGTTAATATTTTTATAAATTTATAAATTCCATAAAGTTTCAATTTCAAATAAAAAATTAATTATACTCAAACTGTCTATCTCATTTCATCGAATTTCCCTGTTTGGTTAAAATATGTTAAAGCAATTGGTTTTAGAATAGATAATGGTATCTCCAAGGTTTATCTCTCATGCTTACAAAGCACATAGTGAATATGGTGAAAGCAGAAATATTATATGAGACTCAAGGCGAGCTAATTATTCTATCTTAGGTAGTCTGAGACACTTATTTCACCAAGATGATAAATAAATTGCAAAACTGTATTAAAAAAAATTGACAGGTTGAAAATGAACATGGATCGATGGATTATGAACTTGGAGCATCAGCTCGAGCATATACAAATTGGGTTGCATAAATGGTTGTAAGTCTAGAATAAAGTGTACCGTGGGTCATGTACAAATAAGATGGAGCCATAACTCAGCTGTAAGTGCACTACTGCACCATGTAGTTATAAATATTATTATATGTTGTATTGATCTTTTCTTCAACTGTTGATTCATATTCACAATATCAAAATCAGCAATGGACAATGTCTCTTACATTTATTTTTATTTTTTTATAATTATAGGCATATGTTCACAACAGTTAGGTATTTCATGACCAACTTTATGTCGCATTGTCAAGAGTCAAAAGCAGGGCAGAGGTGAAATTACTTATACTAGATAGTGATGGGAATTTCAAAACAAAAACAAAAAATGTGGTGTATAAGAAAATATTTAGTGATATTTGAATAATATGTGTATTCCTTAATTGTAAATTTTAATAAAATATTTCTACTGTATTTTTTTATACGTTTTACCGCTCAAAATAATTGTAAGTTGTTGAACCGCGTGTCAACGCGGGCAAGAGTAGAGTTATATATTATAGTAGATATATTGCAAAGGGATTAATCCTACATGTCATACTCTTATGCAATCTCTCCTTTGAGAGATGCCATATAGGATGTGATGTGGCAACTCTAAACCAATTAAAAAAAAGAAATAAATATGATTTAACCTAATCTAATATAATCTTTAACCTAATCTATTAAATACATAATCTACTAAATCTAAATATTAAACCTTTATTATTTATATCTCGCGTTTCCTCCCATAACTTTTAAACGTTAATATCTTTTATATACGAGATTTTTTAAAGAAAAAAATTACACCAAATTAATGAGCGTTTTATTATCTTTCCAACGAGTACCATAGTGCTATATAAAAATCGGAGAAAAAATGACTATTTTTTGTAACCCGACAGGTATTGTGTCGGGTTTGGGAATAGTTTAAAAAAAACTGTGGGTTTGGGTTGGGTCTGGGATTAGGTGATACCCGACCCGATTACCCGAAACAACATATCCAAATACCCGAACTACATACCCGATCATATACCCATGAATTTTTTAACACATCACATAACCCTTAGACTAATGCGTTCGATATTTCAATAATTAACTTTTTTTTCTTATTTCATGTTAGTTCTTTTTACAATGATCGATTACAAACTTCCGAATTCATTTGTAATGACACTAGATTTATACCCCGGCGCAGAGATTCGTTTTTTTTTATATTTGAATATGATAACGGCAGAGATTTGTTTAAAATAATAATTGAAGAAACAAAAGTCTAACCTTAGTTAGGATAAGTTAAACTCGTCTCTACAAGTCTGATCCTTCGCTAGAGCAAATGACTCCTGGCGATGGTGACCTGAAACACACACAATATACCGATGTGGGGCGACCGCCTCGAATCCCGGAGGAATCTACTTAGCAGACACAAAAACGTGGTCGGCGCTAGTGTGTTATTCAGGGGTTTCTGAATGGCCTATCTAAGGAGACGAAGTGCTCCTTAAATAGGTTCCACACGGGCCTTGACATTCACCCTTAACTTACCCAATGGGCCTGGACCCAGTTAAGGGCTTACCTCCACACCGGCCCAAGATTAGGCCCAATACGATAATATATTGGATAGGTAGTGAATCATAGAGAGTGTCCGTACTGTTCCTTCCGACGTGGCATCTTGTGGTTAGTTACAGGTCTGATTGAATGGGATTGGTTGCTGGGTGTACGGTTGTCCCCTCTGCAGCCTCTCGTTAGTGGAGATCCTTGTTGTGGTGGTCCCTGCCTTCTTATTGGTTGGCGCATGCAGGGGTTGTACTTTGCCGGTTGCGGGTTTATCCGGGACACGTGTGGTTCTCCTGTTTGCTGATTGTGCGACGTGCTCCTTGCCACACGTTGCTGTTTCCTAATTGGCTCGTACTGTTATGTACGAACGCGTCTGGCATCGCCACGTATTCTCTTTGCAGCCCCGTCCTTTTAGGTGAAGTCATCACTGGTAGCATGCCCGCCTTGAAGGCGAGCGGACTCCGCTGTAATGGACCCGCCTTTGGCTGTTCTCCCGGTCTCGCTTGGGCTTATTGGCCCTATTCGGGCTTATGGGCCTGAGTTCTGGGTAGGGGCCCATGAGAATTTGGGTCCCTACCCCTTCAAGTCCCCCTAGTCCAGCGTCGCTCATGGTTCTGCGCAGCAGGGGTATGAGGGGTGGTGGACTGATTGAAAAAAGAAAAAGTGGTCCTTGAGCATCGTTTGGCGGGTGTATGTTCTCAGCGGGTTTTTGCGTTCTTCGTCAAGCGGACTAGCCTCACCGCCTTGTTGTCAGAGGGAGGTGCTGACGTGGGCATTATTTTGGGGGGAAATTCGAAAAGTCATCATTTAAGGCAGTTGTTCTGACGGTTGAGGTGACTGACGGCCTGTGTTCCGCGTCTGCTTTGCCGTCACATCAGTTACAGGTGAGTGACTTTTGAACTGCTTGTGTCAGACGCGTGACGACGACGCGCGGCGCGTAGCTGAATTTTCGCTTTAGTGGGCTACGTGTCACTTGAAGATGGGCTTTGGTGTACTTGTCTGGCCCACCATAATTAATGTGGGTGGTATAAGTACCCCTTCTCTCTCCCATTAGAGGGTTTCATTTCACTTTCCCTCGTCAGAAATTTCCTCTCCCTCTTCCCGACGATATTCCTGCGTTTTCCGTCTTGTCTGTCTTCCAATAACATCCTTTATCGGAAATGGCTGATGTTGACACTAGAGGCAAGAAAGACCCGGTCTATATGGCAGACGCTCCGATCAAGTGGAGGAGGGAATCCTTCGAGCAGTTTCTGGAATTGTATGAGATTCCGGCCAGTTGGGGACCGACGTTGCCCTCCGATGGAGAAACTGTTTTGGATGCCGGCCTTGAGAGGATGGCGTTATACGCTGCACACTTCCAACTGGCCGGATTTCGGTTGCCGGCAACACGGTTTGTGTGTGATTTGGTCCTCCGATATGGGATTTACTTAACTCAGGTGACGCCGTTGGGGATGACCCGCATGGTCCATTTCGAGTTTGTGTGCCGTTCTCAAGGTGTTGAACTGACCTTTGAGATGTTCAACGTGTTTTACCGGCTCACTCGCGGCGGTCCGCAATGGTTTTCGTTTACTCAGCGGAGTAGGATTAAGGCAGTGGGCAACGAGCCGCCGCGTAGCATGCATGACTGGAAGACGAAGTTCTTCTTCATCCGGCAGGGAGTCGTTCCGGTGCCCGTGCAATGGTTGGCTGTGTCCGCCAACGCGAAGCTGAGGGACTTCCTGGTTGTGAACTATGCTGATTTTGACTGGTATGACAAGATCACGGAGCAAGTCACTTCAATTGAGATGGCAAATGTGAGACCTGAGGCATTGCTGATGGCGGGTGTTAGCCGCGTAGGTGGGAGGGCTGACCAAAACCCGCATTTCTATGTGAATGGTGAAGGTATAATTGCCTTCGATCTTCTGATCACCTTTGTTGATATCTCTTTGTTTACTTGTTGACTTTTTGTGTTGTGTGCGCAAAGAAAAGTTGCTTTTACTCTATTGTTCCCGGAATTGATGGTGAGTTTAGGTGGGAGCCGCTCCGACCCGATGAGGAGCCTTTGGTGGAGCAGACGCTCAAAAATTTCGTTGCTGTAATGTGAAGGACTTTCCTGGACACACTTTGATCCCAGGTGACGTCCCCATTAACCTTCGCCCGCTGAATGCGGTTTCCGCCAGTGGGGCTAATATTATGCTTATCTCTGATGGCGAGTCGGAGGATGAGTCGTACTCTTTGACTCACCGACGTCGAACTCGTGCAGGTATTGGTAGCAGTGGTGGTACCGCTCGCTGGTCGCCTGCTTCTGGCGGGATTATGTGGAGGTATTTAGTACCCCTCCTGTGTCTAGCCGTCCTGGCGGGGAATCCAGCCGTCCTGTCGGGGAATCTGGGCGAAGTGGTCATGGCGCCAGGAAGAGGTTGAAAGACGTAGTGAACATGATGGACTCCGCCAAACGAAAGGTGCCTGAGGGTGATTCTCCGGCTTCTAACTTGAAGGTCCGTCTGGCGGTGTCTCACAAACGTCCTCGCTTAGCTTCCAAGATTGTGAAAGAGGTTCAACCAGGTAGCCCCTTGTGTGCCACTTTCTGTTTGTGCATTTGTATCCGTGCTGCCCTTACTCACGTTTTTTCTCTGTCGTAGGTGCTCCTCTGCTTTTCCCCGGCAAACCCAAGTTGTCCGAAGTGCCTGGCTCTCAGCCTGCTGATCTTACTCCGTCTGTTACCTCTACGCAGGGTGGGGGCAATACGCATCCAGATGTAACAAAAGTGGGTGAACAGCCTCCGCAGCAGGGAGGTGTCCAACCCGCCAAAAAGAGAGGTGCCGATGAAGCTCGCGAGGCGGAGTTGCGGCAAGCTGAAGCATTAGAAGAGAACAGGAGGAGGGAGTTGGAGAAAGGGAAAAGCGTTGAGCGCAGTGATAAGGATGAGAGCACCGGGATGCCGCCTAAGTCACTAGGTGGTGGGGAGCAACCACACGACACCGGTCTTGCGAGTGGTGCCTTCGATGATACCGAGTATATCAACCAATCTTCTGGTGGTGGCTCAGCGGGTGGCAGTGACGGCGGTGTGTCAGTGAAAGAGACTATTCTTTCCAGCAGCAGTAACCCCAAGAAGGCTGATACCACGGGAATAGCTTCCGCCGGTCTTAGATTGGATGTTGCCACCGGGCCCGTTTACAGGCCCGACTGGTCTATACGCGAAGACGGTTGCTTTTTTCAAATAGATACATGCGAAGAGTGGTTACTGGGTTCTATACCTCCTGCTGAACGGGCTTATGCAACGAAGCGGGACCGCCTTGCGCTTCTTCAAGATGGTGCCGCTGGCTTGGCTATGGCTGCTGCTACACTCAGTAAGGTGCGGCGCGGATGTCAAGCGTTGACAGAGGCTGAGCAAGAATTGGCGGCACGCAAAGCGGCGTTCAAGAATGTTCTTGACAAACACAACAAAGACTGTGTAGCCCAATCCAAAGCTCTGTCTGATGCGTTGGCGCAGGCGAAGTCCGCTGAAGAGCGTCATGCCAAGTCGTTTCAGGAGTGGAAATCCTCTTGTGAAACTACCAACCAGATTATTGCTAAGAAGCGAGATCACGCGCGCAGCTTGGAAGGTGAGGTTGAGCGTCTCAAGACCGCATTGGAAGCGAAGGAGCGGGAGTTAGAGAGGGAAAGATCCGAAACCGCCACTGCTCGTGCGGACCTGGCTCAGAAAGAAGAGGAGGTGTTGTTGCAGTCTTCGCGTGTTTCGGGGCTGGAGAATGATATTATCTTGTTGAAGCGTGAGGCCGACGTCCTTCATGACGAGAAGATGGCTCTTACCTCGGATGTCAAGGATCTCACTGCCTCCCGCGATAGCGTCCAGGATATGTTGCGTGCTGCCCAGGAGAGTCAAGAGGAGGCGCTTGGCGATATCAATTGGTTGATGACTACTCGGGTCCAAGGGGTATGTTCGCCTATTGTATTTTATGTTGGGCTCCTTGTTATACTTTGCACGTTTAATGCTTTTATCCCCTTGTGTCGTAGGTGTTTTCCCGCATATGGGAGGAACCAGCTATGGTTCAATCCGTTGCCCGCCTGCTGGAGAAGTCGAAGCAATTTGGTGTTGTTCTCGGATTTAAGCAAGGGTTCGACTTCTGTCTCGGCGGGCATCTTTTGGAGGATAACCCTTATCGCAACATTGACGCGGAGGCGGAGTATGATGCAGAGGTGGCTGCGTATGATGAGCTGACCTTCCCTATCATGGACGTGATTGCTGAGTGCGCCAAGTCTCCTAATGGCGTACAGCTCCTTCGAGCCGCTTTTGAGGAGGCGGAAAAGGAGCTGCAGGCAGAAAAAGATAAGGAGGCTCAGGAGGAAGCTGAACGGGCCGCTGCAACTCTTCGTGGTGAGGGAACCTCAACCGCTTCACAGGGTGCACGACCGTCGTCCGCTCCACCGGGTGACGACCCTGAAGATGAATTTATTGATGCCGTAGATTTTGGGGAGGATTGAGTGTTGAACTTCTTTATTTTTATTCGAAGTTGTATGTGTTGAATACTTGTGTTTGTTCGCTTCGTATTTGTTATGACGCTTTGTATGCTTTGTGACTTTTCTTTTGCCTTAGCATTTATGCATGTCTCTTCATATTATTTGTCATAATTGCCCTAGAAAACCTAGGCGTCAGTCGTCAGTCATTAATGGCTCCTGACGGCGTGACAGGCAGCTGGAGGTGACACTTGTCACTATTTGTCGATTGAGATGACATCGTGCATTAATGGTAGCTCATCATTACTCTCTTAATCGTCTATAAATAGGGGTTATTTGTGGTGATTTACCCATCACTCACCCTTCTTCCTTTTTCTTGTCAACTCGTCTCTTATTATCATGACTAGCCTCCGACCATGTATGAAATTTTCCGGCGAAAAGGCTGAAGATGCCTTGGTGGTTGAAAGTTTGCTGGCTCTCCGGGAGAGAGCTCATCCCGCCAACCCGCCAGAGGTTATGGTTGGCCTTGCTGACCCAGAGAGAAGGATGAAGATTTTGGCTGAGGCGTGCTTCAAGGTGTCTGAGAAGACTCGGTTCCGGCCACCATTGAGAGCTCCGACGATGGGGAGCGAAGGATGAAGGCCCTGGCTGAGATCTGTGGTCAGCTTGTTGCTGCGGATCGTTCAGCCTCTGTGGGCTCTAGCAATCAGCCACCTGTCATCCTTGCTTGCCCTGCGGTGGTTCGACCTACCCCCAAGGTCCGTTTCCGCCGCAACGGTGACTCATGGGCCCATCTGATTGTCTTAGATTAGGTGGTAGTGTCTACTGTTTCCTTTTTTGACAATGTATGTTATAGTGTTTTTCGGCCATGTTGTGCTCCTGCGGGGCTTATTTTTTGTATGTGTACTTGGGTGCCTAGGGTTTTGTTGATATTGCCTTTCAAGAAATGTATGTATGGCTTTATGTCCTATTAATATTTATGTAACCCATGTTCTTGTGTATCATTTCTCGTGATACCCTTGGCACATTAAGGTGTTGCTTTGCTTGGTCTGTGAAGGGTTGTTTGTTGAGATCGTTATTTCTCGACCAAGGTGACACCATTGAGACACTTGACGTGTCTTTGTTCTGCTTAGTCCGCGAGAGTTGCCTGTTGAAGCATTACTCGCGGACTGAGGGATGCCTTTGTTAAAGCGTTATTTCGCGGACCAAGGTGACAGCATTGCGTGAAAACGCTGATGCGTCTCTGAGCTGCTTAGTCCGCGAGAAGTTGCCTGTTAAAGCGTTACTTCGCGGACCAAGGTGACGGCATTGCGTGAAAACGCTAATGTGTCTCTGAGCTGCTTAGTCCGTGAGGAGTTGCTTGTTAAAGCTTTACTTCGCAAACCAAGGTGACGGCATTGCGTGAAAACGCTGATGCGTCTCTGAGCTGCTTAGTCTGCGAGGAGTTGCTTGTTAAAGCGTTACTTCGCGGACCAAGGTGACGGCATTGCGTGAAAACGCTGATGCGTCTCTGAGTTGCTTAGTCTGCGAGGAGTTGCTTCTTAAAGCGTTACTTCGCGGACCAAGGTGACGGCATTGTGTGAAAACGCTGATGCGTCTCTGAGCTGCTTAGTCCGCGAGGAGTTGCTTGTTAAAGCGTTACGTCGCGGACCAAGGTGACGGCATTGCGTGAAAACGCTGATGCGTCTCTTTATTAAATGCCCTTATTTGTAAAGTTGTTAAGTTTGCGCATGCAACGGAAAGTAAAAGGAAAACATATGATATTGATAAGGCGTAAAGCCAAATTGAACAAATACAAGATACTATTGTGGTTCGCGTAACTACATATAACAAATGCGTAACTGCGCCGCGTTCCACGATCTAGGGATTGCGGTACCATCTAGGCGTTCTAGTGCATATGCGCCTTTTCCGAGTACCTCCTGTATTTTGTAGGGGCCTTCCCAAGTAGGTGCTAGCTTGCCTTGTGCTTCTGCTGTTGAGGCGGAACACGAAGTCACCCACTTCGAAATGCGTCTTTTGACCCCGAGCGTTGTAATAACGCTCCAATTGCCGTTTGTATTTGGCCTCTTTGAACGCGGCCAGCTCCCTGCGTTCCTCTAGAAGGTTTAGGTTGAGGCGCAACTCAGTGTCATTATCTGTTTTTGAGGCCAAGAGCACGCGTGCAGATGGGCAGCCAATTTCTGCGGGGATCATAGCTTCGGTGCCATATGTGAGGCTAAATGGCGTTTCCCCGTTACTTGATTTTGTTAGCGTTCGGTGTGCCCATAGGACGCTCGGTATCTCATCAACCCATCCCGTCCGCCTGGTGTTCAAACGCGCCTTGATGCCGTCGATAATGCTGCGGTTTGCTCGTTCAACTTGCCCGTTAGCTTGCGGGTGGGCGACTGAAGTGAAAGTTTGCTCCACCCCCATGCTTGCTAACCATTCCTGTAGCCCTTGGTCAGTGAATTGCAGGCCGTTGTCACTAACGATGTTCAATGGTAAGCCGAAACGACATATGATGAACTCCCATATGAATCGCTTAACTGCCCGGGCGTCGATAGATACTAGTGGCTTTGCCTCTATCCATTTTGTGAAATAATCGACTGCCACAATGAGATATCGAACATTTCCCGGGGTTGTGGGGAATGGTCCCACTATGTCTATCGCCCATTTCTGAAATGGCCATGCGGATATGACCGGCACTAAATCGTTATTGGGGCGTAGTGTGTTCGGGGCATGGCGTTGACAAGCACGGCACTTGCGGAGTATTTTGACGGCATCGACGTGCATGCCCGGCCAATAATACCCCGCGTTCATTACCTTCGCAACTACCATTCTGGGGCCTGCATGTAGGCCGCAAATTCCTTCGTGTATCTCTTTGATCAAGAACATTGCGTTCTCTGCGTTGACACATTTCAGAAGGGGACCCAAGTACGATCGTCTGTACAGTGTTCCCTCGGAAACCTGATAGTGCATGGCTTTATGTTGAATTTTTCGCGCCTCCAGCTTGTCTGTAGGAAGGGTGCCGCTCGTTAAGTAGGCGAGTATCGGGGTCATCCAGGATGACATGCCCGTTTGAACAACGTTCACCTGATGAGCGGATACGGATGGTGCATTCAGGACCTCGACCCTTACTTCCTTTGCCATATGCTCGAAAACGGTTGCTGCCATCTTGCTTAAAGCGTCAGCGGGCTTGTTCTCACTTCTGTTAATATGTTGGATCTTGCAATATTCGAACCGCTGCATGAGCTTTTTGGTCTGCTCGAGATATAGGGCCATTTTGCTATCCCTTGCCTCATATGTGCCGTTTACTTGGGCGGCGACCAGCATGGAGTCTACATGCGCCTCGAGAAAACGGGCGCCCATCTTGTCCGCGATTCGAAGGCCTGCAAGCAACGCCTCATTTTCCGCTTCGTTGTTTGTGCTGTCAAAGTTTAAGCGGATGGCGTATGTGAATTCGGCACCGTCGGGACTAATTAGCCGTAGACCCACCCCCGCGCCATCGTCGCTTTTGGCGCCGTCTGTATAGAGTAGCCACTTGTCTTTCTCTACTGTTGGAGGCAGCGGGTCTTGCTCCTAGGCATTCTGCTACTTTGTCCGTTGGAACTTCAGTGGTGAAGTCCGCTAAGACTTGTCCTTTGACGGCCGGTCTCGGTTTGTAGAAAGTCTCGTGTTCTCCCAGCTCTATTGCCCATTTTGCTAGTCTTCCCGAAGGCTCTGGCTTTTTTAGTACATCACTTATCCGATAATCCGTGAGCACATTTATTGGGTGCCCTTGGAAGTATCGACGTAGACGTCGTGAAGCATGAACTAAAGCCAAGACCGGTTTTTCCATGATTGAGTAGCGGGTCTCTGCATCCAGGGGTGTACGGCTAACGTAGTAAATGGGTGTTTGGACGCCTTTCCGATCAACTAGTAACACTGCACCTACCGCCTTGTCCGATACTGCCAGGTATAGTGTTAGCGGTTCCTTAGGGCGCGGTGCTGTTAATGTTGGCAAGTTCATGAGACACTGTTTCATGTCGTGAAACGCGGTTTCCGCTTCAGGTGTCCAGTGGAAGCTTGTTTTCTTTAAGCAATTTCGGAGGGTGCTGACGAAGGGGAATGATTTGGACGCATAATTCGATAGGAAACGGTTCAAGGCTACGAGGCAGCCCATTAAAGTCTGCACTTCTTTTACTGATGCTGGCGACGGCATGCGTTCTATTGCTTGCACCTTCTCTGGGTTCACTCTGAAGCCGTCTTTTGTCACTATTACTGCCAAGAACTTACCCTCCTCCATGCCGAAAGAGCATTTGCTAGGGTTTAACTTCATACGGACTGTTCGCAGCTGTTCGAATGTTGTAACACCCCAACCGATGGCGGAAACATCGAGGTGTCACGTAGTGACGATTGTTCAATAGCACATGGACTAAATTGTAAATATTAATAGCAATCAAACTTTCATTATCCAAAAAGGAAAATACAAAAGTCTTAATAGAAATCTAAAACATAGATAAATAAATATTCAATCTTTTATTTAAGCACTAGGTCCAGCCTAAGCGTGAAAGCATGTAAGGTCAAACGTCACCTGAAACATGTACAAAATAATTTCATCAACACATATAATGTATTGGTGAGTACATCCGTTCGATATATATATATAGTAAAGTAAAATTTAGCAATTCATGTGTTATTTGGCAAAATGAAATAAGTGGTATCCGGGTCAAATCAACCCTAAGAAAAGAAAGCAGATATATATAGTATGCGCTAGTAGTAATGTAATACATAGCAATGACGAGGACTCTCAACAGAGTCACAAGGGTATATACCATAGTACTATTCATTGAAATGCCAGGCCGAAACGGTTAATGATTTGACAGGTCATAGATACACGAAATGACATAAGCAAACACACAATAGAATTGCTATTTTAGTAAAATGAAATAGAAAATTGATAGTAAGTACATGAGTCACCCCAAAATAGTAAAACAGTAAACAGGGGAAAAGATATACTCACAGTTTGCGAAAGCGATCGAAATCCAACTTAAGCGGTCGTGAGCTAAGTAATGGGAATTCCGAGGAATTCAACCTATAATGTGTAAGAATACTAATAAGGAAATGTCTAAAATTTCTAAGGTATCTAGGGTCTAAGGCATTAGGGTCTGCTAAAACGACTTGGGGAATTAGAGTTTTTATGATAAGTCAAATTAATATAAAAGTTAAAAATGATATACCAAAGTTTGTAAATGTGGTTTAAGTAATCTAATTATTACCAATTGAATATTTATTTCAAAATATGTTTGAATAATTAAGACAAAATAATTTAGTTAATTACTTTAACTAATTATTGTAAATAAATACAATAATCATAAATATTGAAATAAATAACTATGAGTTACACAAAGATCCAACTATGATAATAAAAACTTTCAATCATAAGAATATTTCTATTTTATAAGAAAAAATATTTATAAAATAGATATTTAAATTGTATAAATAAATGTTTTATTATGTCTAATTAAACGTAAATAAGACTAATAATACCATACATGATCTAAAAATACTAATTTTATAGAAAATGGATGATTTCTTATGCAAACATATTAGAATAATTTTCCCATAATTTATATAAACTTATTTATATTTAAAACCGATTTAACGAGGTTAAATTATGTTTAAATGATTAAAAATAGGAAAGTCAATAAAATTAAATGTTTTCTGAACCAATAATTTTTATATCAGTTCTTGATGATGAGAAATAATTACCCAAAAAGTTTGAGATTAAAATCATTACAAATGAATTTTTAATCAATTAAATATGATTAAAAGTATTTAATTCAATAAAAATATAAAAATAAACATTTTCCAGAAAATAAAAATGTAGTAATTTTCTATGAGGTTTCAAGAAGCTACTCCTAAATTTTCATAATTTTTTGAGTAAAAATGGATTTATTATGAATATTATAAGATTAATATGTTTATATATTAATATATAAATATTAAAAGAAAACAAAAATCTGAAAAAAAATAAGTGAAAAGGGGACGCGGGTGCTGGGATTCGAACTCGCCCCTTTCTGTTGGCATAACACACATACTACCACTACACTAACATTTGTTTTGTTGAATAAGATTGCAAATAAATTTATATAAACTATTATTAACTTTCATCTTCTTCCCCAATTCAACCCAAGAACCCTAACCCTAAACCCCAAATCAATAAACCCGATGTACGCACGATGAACGTTCAGGAGTAAAGGGCTTTTAACGAGAACAACATAAGGATCAAAATGGCACTACATAAACGGACTTACAAAGCACAATTAGAGCCGAAAGTGATAGCTTTTCTGTCGCAAACTTGGACCGATAATCGAGCTTCTGGACGCGTTTCTGGAACGTTTCTAAGTGGGTTTGAATCGTGTGAGTGTGCAGACAATGATTAGTAGGTTTGATTTATATGGACGCTTTGGCTAAAACGGCTAATTGACTCGTTTGTAACCTCCGGTCGTTTACTCAACTTGATGGCCGATTAAATCACATTCAACGCATGGAAGTTTGTTTAAATCATTAGAATTCCTTGGAAAGTCTGGGTGAAACGTATAAGATTGACACTAGAGTATTAATATACATTAAATTGGGGAAAGAAACGGTTCGCCGGAGGAGTGCCACGCCGGAACAGTGCCGACCGGAAAAAAAAACGTGGAACATGGATTGAGTTTGTTTTATCTATTTTTTTTAAACTTTTCTTATTTGGCAGAAATGGTCCCTCAACCTTAACTTGGTTACTTTTATATAAATCTTGGTTAATTTTTTTTCTTTTAAAACTCTAGTCTTTTATAAACTTGAAATTTTTCTATGACAACCTTTCCGGATGACATTTCAACATACGCATTTGCTTAAAACGTATACCTAGTCCATAACAAATATAAATGATTAAATTTTTAGTTTGCTCTAAAATAAATTTTGAAAACGACGAACTTGTAGGGACTATAATGAAAATATTTCAAGGATTATTATTGTAAATTTGACGAAAGACGAGGGTGACGGATGTCACAAATGTTTTCTGTATGTCAGCCAGCATTTGGTCTTCTTCCGTGCTCTTGATTACGAGGTCATCCACATATACTTCCAGGTTTACGCCGATTTGTTTAGCAAACACTGAGTCCATGAGGCGCTGGTATGTGGCTCCTGCATTTTTTAGTCCAAAAGGCATTTTTGTGTAGCAAAAAGTGCCCATGTCTGTTCTGAACGCAGTTTTATCCTCATCTCCCTTCGCCATTTGGATTTGATGATACCCTTTATAGGCATCGAGAAAACATTTAAAACGGAAGGGAGCCAGAGAGTCCACCTTCTAATCTATCTCGGGTAGCGGGTAGCAATCCTTCGGACATGCCTTATTCAGGTCCTTGTAGTCCACACACATCCGCCATACTCCGTTCGCTTTGCCTACCATTACTGGGTTAGCGACCCATGTTTGGTATTTCACGGGGCGGAGTATACCCGCGTTCAAAAGCTCTGTGACCTGTTCATTCATCGCCGTGGTTTTTTCAGGACCCATGCTTCTTTTCTTTTGTACCACTGGCTCAACTGACTTGTATGTGGCCAGTTTATGCTCTGCTATTTCACAAGGAACCCCGACCATATCTGCGGGTTTCCACGCGAAAACATCCATGTTCTTGATGAGCAGCTGCTTCAGATGGGTCCGCACTGTGTCTGACAGTGCGGGTCCGATAGTTACCGTTTGTTCTGGGAAGCTGGGATTGAGTACCCACTTTTCTGGTTTTGTGCGGCTTGGCCTCTTAGCGGATTTGGCCGGCTTTGGGGCTTCCGCCGCGTGGCACTGGCGGTTACCTCGGATGAACGCTACGCCGTTGCGGGTTGGGAATCCGACCATTTGGTGTGGCGTAGAAGCATTGCTGTTGAATTTGGCTAAGCCCTCTCTGCCTATTAGTAAATCATGCGATGAGGTAACTGGGAGCACCATGAACTCGCATTCTTCTATTCGAGATAGCTTACCATCCGACCAGGTGACTGGGAACGTGATGACACCGCGAGGCATTATCAACTCGTGGATGAATCCTGATATTGGCTCAGTTACGGGCACTAGGCGCTTTTTGTCTGACTCATCGAGTTGGTTGAAACATTGTTCGTACATGATGTCCGCACTGCTTCCTGGATCCAGGAACATATATGGGGTGCGGTAATGCCCGAATACTCCCGTGATGATCAATGGGGACGTGGATGAAGCTCCGCCCTTGACAGTAGGCAAGACAATCGGTTGCTCCTTCGACGAGTCACCCCCTATTTCTACCAATGGTCGCTTGTTTCGCCGATGCCTGCTTGTTCCCTTGTTTGTCATATGGCAGTTGTGTCTTGGGGCGCGTTTGATCAGGTGCGTTTGTAGGTTGCGTATCCGCTTGTTCGGTCCTTCCCCGCGATCATCGTTTTCACGCCCGCGACCGTTGCGCTGCACGTTCTTGACTAGATGTCCTAATTGCCCGGATTTTAAGGCGGACTCAATTTCCATCTTCAGGCTATAGCAATTATCCGTGTTGTGCCCGAAGTCGTTGTGGTAGTCACATCTCTTGCTTGTGTCTACATGTCTCCGCTTGCTAAGCGGCCGAGGCTCTTTGAAGTTATGTTGTTTGGTGGCAAGCACCTGTGAGGGCGTCTTCGTTAGAGGCGTCCATTCTGTATTCTTCCTAGACCCTCCCCGCCCCTCGCGGGTGTGTTTGTTGTTGATAATGTGACGGGCGTCTTGTTGTGCGGAGTATTTGCCTTCCTCTGCGGAGCCTGAAATGCGTGACCAGACGGATTGTTTCCCTTTATCCCTACGGCCCCCGTGATGGTTTGAGTATGGGTGCTGGTGTGACATCCGTCACTTTTTATATATAATAATAATAATAATAGTAATAGTAATAATAAAAAAAAAATCAGATTTTATATAGACACATTTTTATTTTATTTCTTACCATCTCTACAACCCAACATAACCAAGCCCAAATCCCTTCTCCTTTAAAAGCCTTGAAACCCACTACAACCAACCCAACACACGAGCCCAACAGCAGGCCGGCCCACCAGATAACCAGGCCCAAGCCTGCTTTTCCCCTTCCCTTTAGCTGTTAAAAAGAAAAAAAATTAAAAAGGGTCCCTGCTCGGATTCGAACCCGGACCAAACCCACAACACCCACACGCGCCAACCAACTTGCCTAGACCTCACCTTTGATTTAATCCCACCCCTAATTATATTTAACCCCTCTTTGTCCTCCCTTTCTTCTTCACGTGAACAGCAAGACAGCAGCAAGGTTTAATTTTTTTTTTTCTTTTCTTCTTTTAACCCTTTAATTGGTCTAATTAACTCATGATTAATCATGGTTTGACTTAGGAAACGTGATTTCCGGCCTGTTATGACTATAATACACGATTAACAGCTATCAATCATACCCAATTTGAACAATACGCGTATTACATTAAAGCCTAGGTCAACCTTACCAATTGAGCAACCTGAAACATCCACACTATAAATAGATGATCAGCGAGCCTTCACAACTCGCTCACATCTCTCTCTTAACCTCCAATTCTTCTGAAACTCTCTGATTTGTGCTACACGATCAAAACAGTTGACTTTATCTTTGACCCGACAAATTATACTCGAATCATCACTGTGAGTCCTATTTCTTTCGTGGGTTTTGTTCATCGGCTTATACACAACAGAAACCCTAAGTTTAATTGGGTTAACGTGGTGTGATTTAATCAATTGATAAGCTAGGGCTCGATTGGATTAATTTTGGGGAAGAACACATCAATCTGTTTATATTTATTTTAAATCAACAATATCCAAACACAACCACTGGCTTGGACCAGATGGTTGTGTCTGGTGCCCTCTCCCCAATCCACGCGGGTTCGAGTCCCAGCGGTGGAATCTTTTTTTGTTCCTTTTCGTTTTTTTTTTACAAATAAGTATATATTATACATACAAGGTTATAAATTCATTTTAAATTATCAAAACTCTTTTATTTATTCTACAAAAATTATCTTAGGTGAATCTGATGAAAAAGTTTCACTCATAATTTTTAGTTTTCAAAAATTTATTTATTTAATATATATAATAAATAAATCAAGTTTATTCTATTTTATTTATAAAAATCTATAAAAATATCAAAACGATCTTATTAATTTCCACAAAAATTATCCTGAGTTTTTATAACATTAAGCTTTTCAGAAATGATTTTTATTTCTGAAAAATCATTTATTTAATATTTTTAATCAATTTTTGTTAGTTTTAATCGTAAATAATTCATAATAAATTCATTTTTCAATATTTTTGTACCAAAATTTTACACAAATTATTTCTAACTATCTAGAACTGAATTACAATTTTTAATTCAGAAATTCTTTGATTTTAATATTTTTAGATATTAAAGTCATATTTTGAACAATTTGAAATAATTAGATTAAATATTCTATTTTCAAGAAAATAATTTTATAAAAATTATTTTCATACTTAAAACCTTATGTTGTGACTATATTCAACTTAAAATTTTACAAAGAGACTTTTATTTATTTATTCATTAAATTTCTTATATTTAATAAACAATTTGTTTAATAAACAAATAAACGTTTATCCCCAATTCGAAGCCCTAGAAATACATGTATCCTAGAGTTATTTCACTTACACATTATCAATTACTTTAGGTTAATCATTTGGGAGTAATCTCAATTCATATTTCGTTGTCCAAGTTCAAATTCAAGTTATTACGTGAACTGTGAGTACTTCCTATCCCCTTTTTACTTTTATACATTTTTGGGGTGATTCATGTACACTATTACAAATTTCAAATACAAGTTTACATTTTCACAATACAATTCTAGTACTATGTGCATAGCTTACAACGTGCTTTATGCTTAGACAATACATGTTGAATACATTTGTACTTAGTGAAATCATTAACATGGTACAAGCCGACCTTAACATTGGATAGCGCTATTTGGATTGACAACCCGCCTAGATTGATTCTCCCCCTTTTTCATCGGAGAATCCGTGGCCAGTGTTAAGTTATCATCCATTTATTGGTTGAGTACACTACAGTTCATACAGTACATTATACAGTCACAGGGTTGATTTCGCTCATTTGTATGATACATAGTTTACATATTTGCACTGTAGCTTGCACTTGAATTGTATAACCTTTTAACCTACTATATATATCAAATCTAGGAATGCTCACCAACATTTCAAATGTTGACCAAACCTATTTTTGTACATGTTTCAGGTGCAGTTTGATCTAGTGCTTTAGCAAGAGACATTTAGTGCTTTATTTCAATTCAGTTATTTCAATATTTACATTTCATATAGACAATGTAATTTCCATTTTCATGTAAGACAATTTTGATTATTCAATAAATATTTACATTTTAGTACCATGAGCTTTTGAACAATCGTCACTACGTGGCACCTCGATGATTCCGCCATCGGTTGGGGTGTTACAGCTGGCGGGACTGGCGGAAAGATTTCTCAGACGAAGCGTAGATTTTGGCGGCCTTGATGACCTCGTCCCATGATTCGGGAATTCCGTCCTTCCCCGTGAGGCATTTCATGAGGTCATCGTGGTTGACCCCGTGGATGAAGGCCGCACGCGTTAGTTCCTCTCCGCATCCTATTTGCATTGCTTCCCGCGTGTACCGGGTGATGTAATCCTCGACCGCTTCATTATCCCTCCTGGCGCAGAGTAGGATGTGGGCTTTGTCTTTTTTGTGTTTTCTCTAGTGAGAGAAATGCAAAGAAAATTTGAACAATAAGTCATCAAAGTCGAGGATGCTACCCGCCGGAAGGTTGTCAAACCATACTCTGGCCGCGCCCATTAGGGTTTGCGCAAAAAGGTGGCACCATACTTGCATTGGCCAGTTCTGGCTGTGGGCTGCTGTGCGGAAGTCGTGTACGTGATCGTCTGGGTCACGTATTCCGTTATATTTACCAATGCTGTTTGGCAGTTTAGCTTTTGCGGGTATTGGTGCTAGGGCAACGTGAGCGCATAATTTTGATTTTTCTGCGAGATCTTTTGGTCTGTAGGGTTTGACCAAGTCGTCATCACCCTCTGCTTCTGAGCTGGATTCGTAGCCGTCTTCCTCATCAGTGGGAGCGTGGCCCTGGCCGCGGGAGCCCTTTCCGCGGCCTCCGCTACGACTCCCCACTGTATTATCCTTCTGGGAACGACTCGTTGTTTTGTTTTTGTTCGTTGGCCCTTGAACCTTGTGGTTGGTATCAAAGTTAAGCGTCTTTTGTACTCGCTGTTGTGCCTGTTGCATTACCCGTTTCTGGTATCCTGCCGTGAGCTGTGCCTGTTGTTTGAAGAGCCAATCGTCTGGGTCTTCCTCTTCTTCGTTTGCCTTGTCGTCCTCTAGGTCGACGACGTTTTGGTTGACGGGTTGACCAACACCAACCCTTCTCACTGGTTTGTGAGCTACTTTTGTGACGGTGGCTGGAGGGGTTCCCTCCGATCGTTCCTCGTCATCTTCTCCAGTGGCAGGCTCGTCTTGGTTCTATTGTAAGGCTTCTTCGTTTGTCATTTTTCTAGCTGAAAGATTGGAAAAACTCTTGTTCTAGCCGGTACGGATGGCGCCAATGAAGAAACAAAAGTCTAACCTTAGTTAGGATATGTTAAACTCGTCTCTACAAGTCTGATCCTTCGCTAGAGCAAATGACTCCTGGCGATGGTGACCTGAAACACACACAATATACCGATGTGGGGCGACCGCCTCGAATCCCGGAGGAATCTACTTAGCAGACACAAAAACGTGGTCGGCACTAGTGTGTTCTTCAAGGGTTTCTGAATGGCCTATCTAAGGAGACGAAGTGCTCCTTAAATAGGTTCCACACGGGCCTTGACATTCACCCTTAACTTACCCAATGGGCCTGGACCCAGTTAAGGGCTTGCCTCCACACCGGCCCAAGATTAGGCCCAATACGATAATATATTGGATAGGTAGTGAATCATAGAGAGTGTCCGTACCGTTCCTTCCGACGTGGCATCCTGTGGTTAGTTACAGGTCTGATTGAATGGGATTGGCTGCTGGGTGTACGGTTGTCCCCTCTACATCCCCTCGTTAGTGGAGATCCTTGTTGTGGTGGTCCCCTGCCTTCTTATTGGCTGGCGCGTGCATGGGTTGTAGTTTTTGCCGGTTGCGGGTTTATCCGGGACACGTGTGGTTCTCCTGTTTGCTGATTGTGCGACGTGCTCCTTGCCACACGTTGTTGTTTCCTGATTGGCTCGTACTGTTATGTACGAACGCGTCTGGCATCGCCACGTGTTCTCTTTGCAGCCCCGTCCTTTTAGGTGAAGTCATCACTGGTAGCATGCCCGCCTTGAAGGCGGGTGGACTCCGCTATAATGGACCTGCCTTTGGCTGTTCTCCCGATCTCGCTTGGGCTTATTGGCCCTATTCGGGCTTATGGGCCTGAGTTCTGGGTAGGGGCCCATGAGAATTTGGGTCCCTACCCCTTCAATAATAATAATAATAATAATAATAATAATAATAATAATATATTTTATTATGTTATATTAGATATTTCAGCTAAGGAAGCTTCCGGTATAAAAACTAATTTTTTAATAAAACAAATAATTCTGTCAAATGAAGGTACCCTAGCCATAAAGGAAGGAGGGACTGAAACTGAAATCAAAGACTTTAAAAAGACCAAAGGGAGGGAGGGAGGAGGGAGAGAGAGGGAGAAGATTGGAGAATTGGAGGGAAAAAGGAAAAAATAGCGCTAAAAAAGTGGCAATTCTTTCATTCACCCCCGGCCACATCACATCCAATTTCTTCTTCTTCTTCTTCTTATTCACTCAAAACACACATCTTTACCTTCATCGGCACAGAACTTCATCTCTCACAAAACTTCAAAACCCTAATTTCTATTTTTCTTTTTTACCCCTAATTGCTCAAGATCTGTTTTTTTTTTTTTTTACGAGGTATGCTACTAAACTTCATTCCACTCACATTTTTATTTATTTGTATTAATTAATTAATGTGTTGTCACATTA
Source organism: Ambrosia trifida (assembly GCA_028751855.1). NCBI lineage: Eukaryota > Viridiplantae > Streptophyta > Magnoliopsida > Asterales > Asteraceae > Ambrosia > Ambrosia trifida. Next base: position 159,056,669 of record CM054123.1, on the reverse strand, counting down.
ATTTTTAGGCTAGGTTTTCATAATAGTGTCATTTTGGTATGTATTTGTTCACATTGACGTTTTCTTGTATGTTAATGTCTCCACATTATACATACATACATACATATCATTGTTGTCCAAGGCACAAATAGTGAGCCTCGGGTCTCTGGTGTAAGGCGTTTAAAGAACTAGGTAGGGTTTTTTTTTTTTTTTTTTTTTTTTTTAATGTAGGCGTATGGCATAAAAATACATTTTTATAGGTTTTAGGCTGCGCAGTGTGCTTGAAAAGTGGGTGAGTTTTGACAATAAAGATGCAAACACACACTTATTGTAGAATAGATGATGATAATGTTTGTTGTTTCTCACTCATCTCTCTATAAATAATAGTTTGATTCTCCTTTTGCGTGTCACATGTGTTGTGTTGATAAAGGTTAACAAAGCCAAAAACATATGATTATTAAGTATGTAACAAGCGCCGTTTAGTTATTAAGTATCGGCCGTCGATCAAAAGATTAAACGATTTAGACTTGTTCGTTATGTTTTTGCGATAATTTAGTGTTTTGTAATGATTGCCAGCCTATATATATGTATGTATGTGTATATAACTACAGTAATTGATAATTCGCTGTTTTGTAATGGCTGCAGCATATTGTTGCTTTCTAGGTTTCCTTTAAAATCTAAGTGAGACGACATTCAGCTTTTGAACATCAATTTGTGACCATGAATAATAAAAGGCTAGGCAACAGGGAAATAGTATTGGGAATGAAGTCCAAGTCTGCTTACGAGGAACAAGTTGCTAAACATGCTAACAAGTTAGGGACTTTACCTGAAGGTGTATCAAATGGTTCAAGTCTTGAAAATGGTACTAAGGAATTATGTCAAACGCCTCCTCAACACAAGAGCTCGGGATCCAGAAGAAAAGAAAACATGCTTACTACGACTTCTAGGGTCTTACGCTCAAGGTCTCAAGAAAAGCCTAAGGTTGAAGAACCAGTTGATGCTCCTTCGCAAGATGCTGCGAGCAAAGAAAAGAAGAGAAAGAAGATTAAGAAGACACAAAATGAACATGATAATGAGTTTTCAAAAATTAAAAGACATTTAAGATATTTGTTAAGTCGAATGAACTATGAGCAAAACTTCATTGATGCCTATGTTGGCGAGGGATGGAAAGGGCAGAGGTTCGTTCTTCAATTCAGACGTTTCTATTTGTTATTATTTTTAACAATGTGCTAATATTCGTATATACGTGTATAGTTTTTATGTGAGTTTTGATTTACCCATCTGTAATATGGTCTATTACTTTTTGGCAAGCAGCCTAGAAAAATTAAGACCGGAGAAGGAGATTGAACGCGCCAAATCATATATTCATCGCTACAAATTGAAAATAAGAGATTTGTTTAAACAGATTGCCACATCATGTGAGGAAGGAAGGATTCCGGAATCTTTATATGATTCTGAAGGGGAAATCGACAGTGAGGACGTGGGACATCTTTTTAACCATAACCTTATTTTATTTATCCTTTTCTTTACAGTAAAATTGATGGTCGTTTCTTATTCTTATTACTTTTTGCGCAGATATTTTGTGCAAAATGTGCACATTCAGAAGTCAAGCTTGATAATGATATCATTCTTTGTGATGGCGCATGTGAACGTGGATTCCATCAATATTGTTTGGATCCGCCTCTATTGAAAGAACAAGGTAACGTCTTAATTTTGTACTATTAATTGCTACAACTTCCTAATTTGCAATAAGGAGTTTATATCTCTACATTACATAAATAATCGACTTTAATAGCTTACTGCTGTTGCTGGTTGACTATGCTAGTGCTGTTTTGACCTGTTTACCCACAAAACGGTTGATTTAGGGAATATATGTCTAACTGGTCAAATGGTTAATGTTATAGTTTTTTTTTTTTCCATACGCAGTTCCTCCTGGCGATGAAGGGTGGCTTTGCCCTGCTTGTGATTGTAAGGCTGACTGTGTTGACTTGCTTAATGATTCTTTGGGGACTGATCTTTCTATTGAAGATAACTGGGAGGTTGGTTAGTCAAATTAAATCTATGCTATATGGGCCTACAACGATATCGTTCTGAAACCTCATTATTTTTTTTTTATTATTTTTTTTTGAGTGCAGAAGGTTTTTCCTGAAACCGTAACCTCTGGAAATACGTTGGATGATAATTTAGGACTTCCATCTGATGATTCTGAAGACGATGATTATAATCCCGATGGTCCACAGGTGGAAGAAGGCGATAAGAATCCTAATGGTCCACAGGTTGAAGGAGATGAGACCGATGCAGAGGATTCTAGTTCTGATGACTCTGATTTCTCTTCCGCATCTGAGGATTTGGGGGATTTTGCAAAGAATGAACAGTTTGTAGGGCTTCCTTCTGATGATTCAGAGGATGACGATTTCAATCCTGATAGACCAGATTCAGACGAGGAGGCTAAAAAGGAAAGCTCTGGTTCAGATTTTACATCTGATTCAGAGGATCTTGGCGACATAAAGAATGAAGTAACATCCGATGAAGTTCACGGGCCTGTAATGTCTCAAGACAAAGAAGAATTAGCTGAAGCAAATACGGAAAATGACGATTTTGGCCCCATAACTGCAAAGAGAAAAGTTGAGAGACTGGACTACAAAACGCTGCATGATGTGAGTTAGTCACCTACTGAATAGAGGTGGCGGTTTCCACCCATTGACATATGAACGGGTTGTATTCAACTTTAAAGGGTTAATTTAAAAAGTTAAGCTGGATCAAAGGGGTTGAAAGTTGCCCAGAGTTCTTTAAATGCATAAAATTTCCTTAATCATTTTTATTCAATACAATATTTAGCGATATTTAAGGCACTGATAATGGCGTGCATCTCTATTCAAACATGCTTCTTTTATTTAAACCCATTTTGATATACCACTTAAATAAGCATATGGGTGAAAAAAAATATGTTACAATCAAGTAGAAGGGTTAACTTTTGCTAAATCTTTATTGTCTTATGTTTGTTTTGATGTCTGTTCTTTATAGGAGGCATATGGAAATGATTCATCAGATTCAAGTGATGAGGATTTTTTTGATTCTGAAGTTCCAAATAAACGGAAAAATACCAAAGGAGCAAGGAATTTGAAATCTAAGAAAAAGCAGAAACAAAGTGAATCTACACCTGTCAGTAATAAGTTAGATATGGAGGACAAAAGTAGTTCTCCAGCACACAAGGATTCTAGCTATAAAAATGGTTACAGATCGTCTCCGGGTAAAAGATTCGGGGAAGCTGTTACCCAGGTATGTTTGTTCATTATTCTTGTCATCTAATAGTTAGTAGTGATATCTGTAAAATTTCATTTTGTTCTAATCATCTGAGAATAAATTAGCCGCTCAGATCTGAAAAGCTAAAATTTGGTAATGCAAACCACCACAAGTCACCGTTTTCTACATCACTACATAGATAGATCATTAGACCGAAATAATGTTATCTACACCTTGGTTTAAAGGCATGACACGCTCCAAGGTCTTTTAGGTCCCAAAAGCTGAGGCATGAAGCACAAGACAAGGGCTTCACTTATGTGAGGTGTTTCTATATGTCCAATCAGAAGCTGCAACTCTCTCATTTCTTTTACGCAATAGCCTTTTTGTCAAATAAATCCATTCATAATTTTTTCATACCGTTGGGTTTTTTTTACACACCAGCTTTCTACAGACCTTAATTTTGACCATGAAGCGCCGGCTAAGGCCCTGACGCAGTTTCTATATTGCGTTGCGTCTCATGTGGTCATGTGTGCTTAGATCCAAAATATATATTAATGAAATGAAATACAATTTTTGTTTACAATGCTATAGCTTTATTATGAAAACCGTAATTTTCTCTTCTTATTTGGTTGTGTAGAGGCTGAATGAAGCTTTTAAGGAAAACCACTATCCCGATCGCAGTGTTAGAGAGGCATTGGTCAAAGAATTGAATCTCACTCCCAGTCAGGTCAATGTCACTGATATTTTGCCCCAACCAAAACTGAACTGGTCTAGTCATCTTCTATTGTTGTGTTATTATTACATTTGTTATCATTTACAGGTCAGCAAATGGTTTGAAAAAGCTCGCTGGCGGTTAAATCACCCTGAAGGGCGCGGTAAATCAGTTAAATCACCTCTCAAGCCTGCAGAAATGTTAGTAACAGATCAAACACTCCAGGTAAACTCTTCCATCCCCAAAATCTTGAAAGAGAAAAACCACACATAAGTAAAAGATTGTGACATTCGTGCCAAAATTTAAATACATTCTATCAAGTTTTCATATTTCATGATGGGTTTGATGACAAGACTCACAAAAAAAAAAAAAAAACATTTTAAACATAAATATGGCGGTGACATTTGAATCATTGTTGGCACATGTCTCTAATAGGGTGATTTAGGTCTAATTTTTCGTTTTGCCGGTTGTTGTGGTTTTAGCTGATTGTCACAACCATGCGATACATCTGTTTACTTCTACATTAGTTTTCTTTCAAACTTGTGTTTGTTATAACAAAGAAATGTAGAGATTTTTCTAGAAATAGGTTTGTAGCAAATTTCTGAGTGATTTTTAGCAAATTTGTAAGACCATGTTGATGCTTAATGTTGGTTGGTTTTGTGAACAGGTTTTAGGGCTTCCTTCTGAGGATTCAGAGGATGATGATTTCAACCCTGATAAACAAGATTCAGATGAAGAGATGAAAGAAAATTCTAGCTCGGAGTTTACATCTGATTCAGATGATCTTGGTGATATAAAGAATGATTTGACGTCAGATGAAGTTCAAGGGACTGTGATGTCTCAAGACAAAGAAACTTTAACCAACGGAAATATGGAAAATGGCGATTTTGGACCCATAACTGCAAAAAGAAAGGTCGCGAGACTGGACTACAAAAAGCTGCATGATGTGAGTCACTCACCTAGTGAATGCTACTGACTAGTAGAGGTGGCGGTTTCGACCCATTTACTTATGAACGGGTAGAGTTGGGTTGGGTTGTATTTAACTCAATGGGTCAATTTAGTCGCCCAGAGTTCAATTTAATACATACAGTCTTCTTAGTTGTTTATTTAAAGATTTTGGCCTGTATCTGTAACCATAATCCATCCAATTCATTTTTCAACTTTTTCTTATAGAAAAAACATAGAAAAGTGTTAACGAGTCAAACCAGTGCCGGAGCGTTTCAACCCGCGCTCAACATGAATCATTTTAATCAACCTATTTCGATCTGCCACTCAAATGAGCATATGGGTGAAAAAAGTATATGTTACGATCAAGTAGAAGTGTTAAATTTTGCTTGTTTGTGTCTTATATTTGGTCTGATGTCTCATCTTTATAGGAGGAGTATGGAAATGCTTCATCAGATTCAAGTGATGAGGAGTTTGTTGATTCTGAAGCTCCACGTAAACGGAAAAATGCCAACGGAGCAAAGGAAGTGAACTCTAACAAAGAACAGAACCAAAGTGAATCTACACCTGTAAGTAAGATGTTAGACGTTGATAACACAAGTACTCCAGCACACAAGAATTCTAGCGAAAATAACGGTAGCAGATCATCATCAAAAAATAAAAGAATTGGGGAAGCTGCTACTCAGGTATGTTTGCTCATAGTTCTTGTTATTCAATAGTAGTGATATTTATAAAAAAAAATTTGGTTCCAACCATCTTGGAATAAACTAAAATTCGGTAATGCAAACCACCACACGTCGTCATTATTCTACATTAATACGTAGCTTGGTTTTAAAAAGCATGCCTGAGGCGCGAGGCTCTTGAGGCGATCTGGAAAAGGCTTCAGGGTCGTGATGTTGATTAAAGTTGCATAGAAATGGTCAAAACTAGGATATGTAGGAGGCTGATATGTAAAGAGGCTAATATGCAAAATAGACGAGAGAGCTTCTGGTTGTCCATATAGCAACACCTTGCGTACGTGAGGCTCTCATCTCTTGTCTCGGGTCTTGCCTGATGGATTTTGGGACTTTCATGCTTTTTAAAACCAAGTATTTGGATTGGACCAGGATAATGTTACTATAGAAATTGAAGTAATGTGTGCGCTTTCGGTTCTGATATTTTTTACAATGCTTTTGCTGTATAAATGGTCATTTCTTTCCCTTTTATTTCTTTTGTAGAGGCTGAGTGAAGCTTTCAAGGAAAACCACTATCCCGATCACGGTGCCAAAGAGAATCTGGCCAAAGAACTGAATCTCACTATCAGTCAGGTGAATATATTACTCCAATAGTCACCAACAGCTCTTCTACCTTCCCATCATCTTCTATATTGTGTTGTTATTATTATCGTTTACAGGTTAGCAAATGGTTTGAAAATGCGCGCTGGCGGTTTAATCACCCTGAAGGTCGCAGTAGATCAGTCAAATCACCTTCTGAACCTGCAGAAAAGTTAGTAACGAAACAGGAAAACAAGGTAATCTCTACAGCCCCAAAATCTAGAACGAGAAAAACAAGCGCAGATCATCAAGCCTCCCAAGTAGATTCATCAGCTCCAACTACTCGCAGAAGTGGGCGAGTCCAGGCTAAAAGATTGTGACATTTGTCCTTAAGCTAACTACAATTTATCAAGTTTTGATCTTTCATGAAGGGTTTGATGACACCAAAAAGATACATTTCAACATATATATGGCAGTGACATTCGAAGGATGAAATCCGTAAGTACATTTCATCAAATCGGGTGAATTTTCGGCCTAATGTTCTGTTTTGGCCTTTGTTGTATTTGTTACGTTGGTTAACTTCTATATTAGTTTTTCTTGAAACTTTTTTTTTTTGTTATCACAAAAAAAAAAAAAAAAAGTAAACATTTTTTTCTAAAGATGCTTGTAGACCAATGAGTTTATTCAATGTACCTTGTCAATTTCTGATTTTTTTAATTTTCATTATTATTATTATTTTTGCAAATTTGCAAATTTGTAAAACAATGCGTTGGTTGGTTTTGTGAACAATGCACTTCTTTGTTCTGTTTTAGTTTATTGGCAAGGAAATAGGTTGGATATCATGAGTATCTATACAATCTAAGGTAGGGGCTCTTTGGCAAGTGCTGAACCAATAACTGAACCAGTAAGTGCTGAATCAGTAATGTATGTCTGAATGAGTGTGCAAAATGACTATTTTGTCCCTGTAATAATAACACATCGATAACTTAGAAAACCCAACTTTAATCAATAAAAATCCTATCATAATTTCTATTATTATTATTTTTTTTGAACGGTTATTATTATTATTATTATTAATCAAATCAAAACCAATATAATAGATAAAAACCCCTCTAATCAATACTCAACCTACCCAGTGGCGAAGCTTGACCCGAAGATTCGGGGGGTCGGAAGATACCGGAGGATCGGAAGTCACTAGTTTCGGGGGGTTGAAAACCAGTTTCGGGGGGTCGAAACCCTATATTTCCAAAATTTCTATACGAATACTATATAATCGGAACTTCTCCGCGAAAATTCGGGGGGTCGGCCGCCCCCGCCCGCCCCAACTAAGCTACGCAACTGAACCCACCTACCCACCCCGTTCTTCTCTACTTCTTCCCTTTCCCTTTCCCCTGTTTCTTTTCTTTCTTTCTTTCTTTCCATGTTTTCTTTTCTTTCTTTTTCTTAAATCAAACACAAACACACACGACACCATAAAAACACATAGAAGTAGAGAGAGATAGGAGTGACAGAGGAGTAGGAGACGAGAGCAGAGGAGAGGAAGAAGGGTCGGTGACGGAGGAGTAGGAGACAAACACAGAGAAGTAGTCGTTGTTGGCTTTAACAGAGAACAAAGAAGAGAACTAGAGAAGGAGGTGAGGTGAGGGCAGTGGAGTCCTTTTTTACATTCAAAGATTGTGTGGAGCTGAATGGTTCAGCACTGAATCACACCATTCAGATGTTGGATTTTTCCAACCAACCAAACTCACCTGGTATGGGTCGCAAAGCGATAAAGATTTGTGGCAGGATGTTTTTGGTGGCAGTCGGAGAATTTTGCACATTCATACTTCCAAGTTTGAAGCCTGAAATCCATATCGTTTGTTTTGAAGTCTGATGATGTCCTATATACTTTCTGGTTTATAGAGGTTAAATTAGGGAGTCAACTCACTGTACATGTTGGTCATTTTGATCACAGTAGCTTGGGTGAGTATTTTGGGGTGTGTAATTTGTTGGATTATTTAGGTGTAGGCAGGGGGTCAAAGTAATCGGGTCAGTCCTGTTGGGCGTTTTCTTTGTGGTGGTTGTACATTTGTTTTGGCCAGCTTCTGGTTGGTCGTTTTGGTGTGAATAAAGTTTCGTTTGGTTTGTCAAAAAAAAAAAAAAAAAAAAAAAAAAAAAACAACAAACTCACCTCTGATCGAATCAGAGGTTGCCTCTGAATGGGATGATTCAGAGGCTTTCCAAACAGGGCCTAAGTTCATAAACATTATAAAGTCGTGTCCAACTAGATGGCGTTTGGGGTTATAGAAGATGATGGTGAGATATTTTTTGACGGCTCTGTACCTTCGATGGCGTTTGGGGTTGAAGAAGATGATAGTGATGGCTGGTATTGGAGGCGTCTCCGATGGCTCTGTACCTTTGCTTGGCGAGGCCACCAATAACGCCTATCCATGGCGCTTGAGGGTTGGTGTTGGAGGTGTCACCAAACTGAGTAGGTTTGCGGCGTTACTTCACACCAGGTAGCCTAAACGTCATTACTTGACATCTAGTCAAAGATTCACTCATACATGCCATTTGGCCTTATTTTTAGAATTATATAAGAGAAAATTGCAGTTTTCGTCCCTGTGGTTTGTTTAAACTAACAGGTTCAGCCTAGGTTTAACACTCTGAGTACCTGTGGTTTCTTTTTCTAACACTTTACGTCCCTGAGACTAACTGCCGTTAGGCTTGTCTGTTAGTTTGTAGTGAAATGACTATTATACCCTTCAGTTTGTGGATGAAATGACATTTATACCTTCCCTATCTTCACCAACCAACTCACCCACCAGTCCACCACCACCTGCAACACCACCACCACTATCTCCACCGCCACCCTCCCCCATCTTCTTCTCCAACCAACCCACCCACCCACCACCACCTGCAACACCACCACCACCACCACCTAACCAACTACCCTCACAACTAAACACTCCAACCGGACAACACATCGGAAACCTTCTGTCAACAGCAGAATCTCTTCACCTCCTCTGTCAATAGCAGCCAATAACCACCATCATCTCCATTCACCTGCAACACCACCACCACCACCCACCCAACCGACCGACTCCAATCTCCGGTCTTCTTCTCCGGCCAGTCCCCTCTGCAACTAACTGATGTTGGATCTGTTGTTTGGTGGCCGCAGGAGGAGTGCACATTCGTCTTTGAAACAGAGGGCAAATGGTTATACATTGGTGGCCAGTGCGATAAGATAGCGACAACAATTCCATTACATACAAACTTTATAGCCTCCAATCAAATCACACTCACAATCGTTCTAATTTCATCCATTTCCAACGATAAACCCAGCAAACAATCTGTCGTCATTCCTTCGTGCAACATCCTGTTTTGTGGATGGAAATAAAATATTTGAAGCGTATATTTCAAATATAATTAAAAGAGTAAGTAACGGGGTGAGATGCTTAATCAAGCGTTCAGTACTATTTAATTATAATACTAATAACAATAATAAAACAAAAAGTGTGTGATGTAGGTGTATACGTTCAAAAGAAAAAAATATGTGTTTGGATTATATTATAATGATATCTATAATCTATAATAACTATTAATAAAAGAATTGAACTTAGATGATGTGACATTCAATGGTGGTCTCAACCCTCTTTTGAATGTGCCACGTGGCATAATGAGGTGGAAGTGTTTAAAATTTTTTTATTTTGTTTTTATTATTAAATTAACATCTAATAATAAAATTAATTAAAACCCTATTCAAGATATACATATCTTAGAATTTAAAATAAAAGATTTACTTATTGAGATATTTTAGGAAAAAAAATTTAAAAACAAAATTAGATTTTTCTTTCTCATGTTCCCTCCCATAATTTTTAAACGTTAATATCTTTTATATACAGGATTTTTTAAACAAAAAAATTACACCAAATTAACGATCGTTTTATTATCTTTCCAACGAGTACCATAGTGATATATAAAAACGGAGAAAAAAACGACCAAATTAACGAGCGTTTTATTATTTTTTTTCAACGAGTCCATAGTGCTATATAAAAAACGGAGAAATTATTAAGCGTATTCACGTGCATATTTGGTAATAGCTGCAAGAAATCAAAAGACTAAATTACCACTTCTATCAATCCAAATAAACTTTCTAAGAAAATAGGGATTACAATACAAACAAACTTTTAGTCATTATCTGTAAGCAGTTAGCAGCACAATCTAAAGTATCCAGAAAACTTAAAACAATCTGAACTTGACTACAACCTAAGTGCAACCATTAACGCTTAAACCATCCAATATGTTTAAAATTAAGTCATTACTCATTACGTAATTTACCCGGTCACTTGACCCCGTTGTGGCTAAGGGTGAGCACAAGAGCGACCAAAGCTTATTTTCTCCCTTTAATGCACGCGACCACCATCTCCTGTGCTCGCGCCGCGGCTGTTCGCGTGGGGCTGTTGTGGCTGGGGTGAGCACCAGGCTCGCTCGCGCCTGCTCGCTCACGACCGACAACAGATAGTCTTAAGTTAGGTTCCAAACACAACTGTTTTTGAATATTTTTGTTCCAAGTGATTAGGAGACCAATATAATTAAGATGGTAGCATCTTAGGCGGTTAGGGGATACGGTAACAGTCGAAATGGTTTATATTTTTTGTTCTGATTGTAGATAATTGGTGTTATAGTTTTGATAACAATTCGTGATTTGAGTTTTCTTCTTTTATTATTTTTTTATTAAGTCATGTTAAATTTTTCAACCCCGGAACCTTCCCGGGGTAATCAGCTAGTATTATATAAATGAAGGATATGTATCTTCATGTGAAGTGTATTAGAAAGCCACGTAGCTTATGAAAAAAATAAATGAGAGGATATGTGTCTAGTGAAATGGTGGTTAAAGCAAGGTCTATTATAAAAACAACTAAATTGAGAAATACAAAACGTCCTCTTATGAATGAAATGAAAATATGACTGGAATGACACTGCCCATATACTGTCCACCTCTAACTTGTGTAAACATAAAAATATATTGAGTATATCGTTCATTAGAAGAGAGGAAAAAGAATACAGAGAGAAAAGAGGTAGGACTCATAACTGAAGGTTTAAGTAAGTTACGTGTGCTTATCGACGAGGCGATTAACAAGCAACGGATTCGGGTCTCGTATAAGTTTGTTACTGGTTCTAAAAGTAAGTACACAATCCTTTAAGAGTATACAGGATTACTATATGTGATTCAGTATATGAATAATTATATCATTGTGTGCTTGATATTAGTTTGATCAAATAGAGGGCAGTGGTCTTAATAGTATATATATATGATTGTTAGTGATAATATAATTTTTGAATGATTTATATTACTACTTGTTTGATATATATTTGAAATGAATATTACAAGAACGAGTTTAGAGACCGGTGGCCTCAGGCAATAATATAGAGACCGGTGGTCTTGAACAATAAAGAAGAGACCGGTGGTTTCGGGAAATAAAAATAGAGACCGGTGGTCTCGGGAAATAAAATAGAGACCGGTGGTCTCGGGAAATGAAAATAGAAACCGGTGATCTCGGGAAATAAAATAGAGACCAGTGGTCTCGGGAAATAAAAATAGAGACCGGTGGTCTGAGGAAATAAAATAGAGACCGGTGGTCTCGGGGAATAAAATAGAGACCGGTGGTCTCGGGAAATAAAATAGAGACAGGTGGTCTCAGGAAATAAAATAGAGACCGGTGGTCTCGGGAAATAAAATAGAGACCGGTGGTCTCAGGAAATAAAATAGAGACAGGTGGTCTCAAGAAATAAAATAGGGACCGGTGGTCTCGGGGAATAAAATAGAGACCGGTGGTCTCAAGGAATAAAATAGAGACAGGTGATCTCAGGAAATAAAATAGAGACCGGTGGTCTCGGGAAATAAAATAGAGACCGGTGGTCTCAGGAAATAAAATAGAGACATCTGGTCTCAAGAAATAAAATAGGGACCGGTGGTCTCAACAAATAAGATAGAGACAGGTGGTCTTAGGAAATAAAATAGAGACCGGTGGTCTCGGAAAATAAAATAGAGACCGGTGGTCTCAAGAAATAAAATAGAGACAGGTGGTCTCAAGAAATAAGATAGGGACCGGTGGTCTCAACAAATAAAATAGAGACAGGTGATTTCAAGAATTAAAATAGAGACGAGGGGTCTCAGAATATAAAAATGGGGACCGGTGGTCTCGGAGGATAAAAAAGGGGACTGGTATTCTTTGAAATTATATTAAAGACCTGTCATGTGTACTTACTTAGCTATGGCTAATATGATATTCATGTATACTTTCGGGAAAGAAAATGGACGAGGACTAGAGACCAGGATCGGATCGAATACAGAAAATCACCTTTGTATAATTAGTACTTGTGTAATCTCTTTTGGAAACGGTTGTTTGTAAAAGAGATGTTTTAATATAAAAAGGTCGCTTGAGCGACTAGGTTTGGATGTAAACTGGGACCGACTCTGATATATATATATATATATATATATATATATATATATATATATATATATATATATATATATATATATATATATATAAAGGTGAAAGTTTAAAAAAAAAATTGGCGTGTTTCAAAGTGGTATTAGAGCACTGGTTTGAGAGATTTGAGTGTTCAGTTAGGATACTTAAACTCAAACTTCTAGTGCTCTGGATAAACAAAGGTGAAATTCGATCCGAAGATGGTCCAAGGTTTGTCTAAGTAAGTCCAAAAGGGGGAAATTTTAAAGGTTTCATTATAAGAAACCCATATAAAAAGAGGGTTATGGATAATGTAATGGACCGAAACTTGTTATTTTAAGTACGATATGATAATTGTGAGAAGACATGGGTTTCGTATGTATAAGATTACACCTGGCCAGTGTGATGTTATACATATTGTGCCAGTGTGTTCTTGTAATGATCATGTTGGTATTAGATAATAACAAGGAGTAGGAGGAATGAGAAATATGCATCAACCTGTATACGTGCATGTAGCATGTAGGACAAGAATGCATATAAGGTTGCGTGAAAATATATATGTATATAGGAAAACCCTAGCTATGCCATAGGGTAAAACGCACACTAAGAAAAGCCTATATTTTAGTATAAGCTATGGCTAATAAAAAAAGAGTGAAGCTATCACTCCGGTAATGAAAAATCTGATAGTAACAAAGAGAGAGAGAGAGCGGAATCCGCTATAAGACGTGAACGTGAAACAAGCCCTTTGTCTGAAAGGATAAGGGATCAAATAGCGATTGAAGTGGGGAAGGCTTTTCAAGCCAATATTCAGTTTCTTCTTACAGAAATGCCAAGTCCTGTGAGGAATTTGATTCAAGATGAATTATCAAAATTTAGGACGCCTCACGAGCAATGTACCCCCTGAGAAAGAGAATTAACATGATGAATCATGTAAAGAAAAAGAAAAGTACTGGTGTACTTATAAATATGTTATGGCATGTAAGCCTTTGGAGTACAAAGGTGAAATTGACCCACTGATCAGTCATAGATGCATCATTGTAATGGAAAGTATATTCGATAGAAGTCACTGTGATAAAAGTGATGAGGTTATCCTTGCTGCAAGCCAACTCCGTGAGAGGGCAAAGGATTGGTGGGATATGGTTAAAACGGAAAAGGGTAAAGAGGTCATACGAAAAATGACGTGGAGCGAATTCAAATTGATATTCTTAGAATAATTTAGTCCACGGTCAGCTATGGATCGAATTGCTGAAGAATTCCTCCATCTGTGCCAAACGGACCCGACCGTAGATGAAATTATAGCAGATTTTTTTTGATAAAGCCAAATTTGCCTTCATTGGTAGCCAAAGAACGCATGTGGTTAAATCGCTACCCTTTGATTTTGAAGGCAGAAATAAGAGAGTTTGTATCTCCTTCACAGTGTGAAAAGTTACCTGAGATTATTAATTGGGCTCGTGAAAGAGAAATGGAGATAGAGAGGCAGATAGAGAATGGCGAGAGAAGAAAGGCTGAGATCCCAGTAGTGGTTGCACCATCAAAGAAGCCAAAGATATCGGAAAGATGATGAAGATGGGATCAAGGAATGAAATACGTAATTGTGGCATATGTGATAAAGGACATTCAGGGGAATGTCATTATAAGAATTCAGCTTGTTACAAGTGTGGAAGGATTGGGCATGAGAAATCCCAATGCCCTAGTCCAGTCGGTTTATGCTTTAATTGCTATAACCCGGGGCACGTTGAGAGCGATTGCCTAGAGTTAAGAGCAAGTGTTTATTTATGGAGAAAGAAGGGGCAATATTATTGTTTGCTCAATGGCGAAGGCTAAAAATTACTTAAGGCATGGGCATCAAGCGTTTTTAGCCTATATGACTGATAAAGAAACAAAAAGGAAAGGAACTTGTTCAAGTCCCTGTAGTTAATGAATTCCCTGATGAGTTACCACGTGTTCCACCTGAAAGAGAAGTAGAATTCAAAATTCCCGGGGCTAAACCAATGGCCAAATCTCCATATCAGCTAGCACCAAATGAAATGAAAGAGTTGATGTCTCAACTCCAACTGAAGTCAGAAGCCTTTTGGCTTTAGTGGGTTATTATCGACGTTTCATTCAAGATAGTTGCCCCGTTGCCTAAGCTAACTTGTAGGAATACAAAATTTGACTGGAAGTCAGAAAAAGATGAGTCGTTTGAACTTTTGAAGGAAAAGTTGACAAAAGCTCCGGTCTTGACTCTGCCAGAAGGGACAAAGGATTTTGTAGTTTATTATTATGCCTTAAGTGTTGGATTGGGTTGTGTTCTTATGCAAAGAGGGAAGGTAATAGCCTATGCCTCACGACAGTTGAAATCACATGAAGCGAACTACCAGACCCATGACCTTGAGCTAGCGGCAGTAGTGTTTGCACTAAAGATTTGGAGACATTATTTGTATGGAACGAAGTGCACTATCTATACTGATCATAAAAGTCTGAAGTATTTCTTTGATCAGAAAAAAAATTGAATATGAGGCAACGACGATGATTGGAGCTCGTAAAAGATTATGACTGTGAAATACTTTACCATCCGGGTAAGGCTAATGTTGTGGCAGATGCCCTAAGTTGGAAGGGGAATTATTCTCCAATCAAAGTAAAGTCATATAAACTAATTGTAAATTCGGATTTGTTTGATCAAATTAAAATTGCGCAAGCAGAAGCGTTGAAAGATGAGAATCTAACGCGTGAAAGAATCATCGGACAAATCCATCAATTATAAGAGAATGGTAAAGGAATTAAAGTTCGTTTTGGACGAATTTGGATTCCTTGGACGTGTAAGGATAAAACAATGATTCTGGATGAGGCTCATAAAGCAAGATACTCAATTCATCCAGGTGCGAGGAAATGTATAATGATTTGAAGAGGGAGTATTGGTGGCCTGGTATGAAAAGAGATATTGTTAAGTACGTAGAGGGGTTTTGACTTGTTTACAAGTCAAGGCTGAACATCAAAAGCTGTATGGAAACATGCAACCACTAGAAATACCATTATGGAAATTGGAGCACATTACAATGGACTTGGTGACAAAACTCCCCAAAGCGGCCAAAGGCTATGACGCAATATGGATAATTGTCGATCGTTGGACAAAAAGTGCTCACTTTATACCCACCCGTGAAAATTATTCGCCTGAACGAATGGCGGAAGTGTATACCAATGAGGTAGTGTCAAGGCATGGGGTGCCAGTAGCTATTGTATCTGATCGAGACACTCGTTTTATCTCAAGATTTTGGAGAAAATTTCAGGAAGAACTGGGTACTAAATTATTAATCAGGATGACATATCACCCACAGACAGATAGGCAAAGCGAGAGAATGATTCGGACTCTCGAAGATATGTGGCGTGCTTGTATTATTAATTTTGGTGGCAGTTGGGATAAGTATTTGCCCATGGTAGAGTTCTCATATAACGGTTACCATTCAAGCATTGGGATGCCCCCGTTTGAAATGTTTTATGGTAGAAAATGTCGTACTCCTGTGTGTTGGGGAGAAGTTAGTCAAAGAGAACTTGCAAACTAAGAAGTAGTCCAAGTGACTAATGAAAAGATTGATCAAATTAGAGCACATTTGAAATCTGCTCAAGGTCGACAAAATCGTATGCTGATAAGTGTAGACGCCCAATTGAATTCCAAGTAGGAGGTTATGTCATATTGAAAGTTTCTCCATGGAAAGGAGTGATTCGGTTTCGTAAACGTGGAAAGTTGAGCCCACGATTTATTGGTCCGTTTAAAATTATTGCTCGTGTGGGGCAAGTTGCATATCGTTTAGAATCACCGGATGAACTAAACGGTATCCATAATACTTTTCATGTGTCATATTTACGAAAATGCTTAGCTAATGAAACGGCATATGTGCCATAGAACGACATTGAAATGGATGATAAGCTTCACTATCTAGAAAAGCCAGTGGCGATTCTTGATAATAAAGTTAAGCAACTTCGGAATAAAAGTATAAGTCAAGTGAAAGTACAGTGGAAACATCGACGTGGTTCTGACACCACATGGGAAGCCGAAGATGAAATGAGAAAATATTACCCCGAATTATTTAAGATATAAACAGGTTTCGGGGACGAAACCTAAATAACGGGGGGAGAGTTGTAACATCCTGTTTTATGGATGGAAATAAAATATTTGAAGCATATATTTCAAATATAGTTAAAAGAGTAAGTAACGGGGTGAGATGCTTAATCAAGCATTTAGTACTATTTAATTATAATACTAATAAGAATAATAAAACAAAAAGTGTGTGATGTAGGTGTATACGTTCAAAAGAAAAAAATATGTGTGAATTATATTATAATGATATATTATATAAATGAAGGATATGTATCTTCATGTGAAGTGTATTAGAAAGTCACGTAGCTTACGAAAAAAATAAATGAGAGGATAAGTCTAGTGAAATGGCGGTTAAAGCAAGGTCTATTATAAAAACAACTAAATTGAGAAATACAAAACGTCCTCTTATGAATGAAATGAAAATATGAATGGAATGACACTGCCCATATACTGTCCACCTCTAACTTGTGTAAACATAAAAATATATTGAGTATATCGTTCATTAGAAGAGAGGAAAAAGAATACAGAGAGAAAAGAGGTAGGACTCATAACTGAAGGTTTAAGTAAGTTACGTGTGCTTATCGACGAGGCGATTAACAACCAACGGATTCGGGTCTCGTATAAGTTTGTTACTGGTTCTAAAAGTAAGTACACAATCCTTTAAGAGTATACATGATTACTATTTGTGATTCTATGAATAATTATATAATTGTGTGCTTGATAGTAGTTTTGATCAAATAGAGGCCAGTGGTCTTAAAAGTATATATATATGATTGTTAGTGGTAATATAAGATTTAAATGATTTATATTACTACTTGTTTGATATATATTTGAAATGAATATATACAAGAATGAGTTTAGAGAGCGGTGGCCTCAGACAATAATATATAGACCGGTGGTCTTGGACAATAAAGAAGAGACCGGTGGTCTCGGGAAATAAAAATAGAGACCGGTGGTCTCGGGAAATAAAATAGAGACCGGTGGTCTTGGGTAATAAAATAGAGACCGGTGGTCTCGGAAATAAAATAGATGTAACATCACGAAAAAATTTTTTAAGCCCTTATATTATATATATATATATATATATTATTCAAATGTACCTAAGCCTTTATTTTCTCTTCCAAACTCACAACTTATTATATATATATACATATGTAATAATAATAATAATAATAATAATAATAATAATAATAATAATAATAATAATTATTATTATTATTATAAAACACTAGAATTTCTCTTTTGTAGAATTTTTTTTTAATACTCAAAACAACCAGCCCAAACTTCCTCATGTTTAGCTGCGGCCCAACTCCCACCTTTTTCTGTTCAAAACAAAACGAAGCCCATCCACAGGCCCAGGAGCCGGCCCATCAGCAGACCAAGCCACTCCTTCCTTCCCTTCCGTATTTAATCAAAAAAAAGGGGCTCTGGCCGGGTTTCGAACCCGCGCCAAGCCTAACCCCATCACACTCACAAACCACTTGAACCACAGACCAATTAGTGATCTATCACGGTAATAATTATATATATGATATTCTGTTACTGCTGCTGTTCAAACGCTGCACTGATTGTGCCGCTCGCAACCAACACAAAAGCCATCAATCTGTCAATTATTCACACATACATGGTAAGTTCGTGATTACCGGCCTAACACTTACCTAATACACGTATGATTTCAATTTAATTGACCAAAATAATTGATTTAAACGCGTTTATATAACCTTCCATAAACTAAAGATCTAATTCGTTATAATAACAACGTTTATTGCAATCAAACCTGCTGAAACATTCATATAGGGCCGATTAACATAAACCCCAATACACATCCACTTAAAAACTCTCAAACTATTGGATTTTGAAGCTTTATGTTCGATACTTACCTAGGCCGATTCAATCTTTCTCTGTTACTGTAAGTTCAATTATATTACATGGTTTTGTTCGGATTTTTATGTAGATTAAAAGCCCTATGCGTGTTTATGTTAACAGTAACAATTGATTGGTCAATTGGAATGAAATCGTTTCTAGGGTTTATGCTATTTGGGGCTTCCATAATTAACCTTTATATATAAATCTGTTCAAGTTTAAAGCATTAGACGTGTAGAGCAGTTGGTTGAGTATGTATTGGGTAAACCTTTGGACCGGTTCACGTCCTGGGTTCGAACCCTTCCAACAACAACATATTTTTTTTTTAACTTCTTTTATTTATATATTTTATCTTCAAACTTTTAAAATAGTTTTTAAATACTAAAAATGGTTTATAAATTCCACAAAAATTATTTTATGTTATTCTCATGACAAAGTTTATCATACAATTTTTAGTTTTTCGAAAATCTTTTATTTATTATATATAATAAATATTACAAGTTTATACTATTATATTTGTAAAAATCCATTAAAATATCAAAACAATTTTATTAAATTCTCCAAAAATTATCTAGACTTTTTATAAAGTTAAACTTTACTGAAATAATTTTTAATTCAGTAAAATCATTTATTTTATATTTTTAATCAATTTTTGTTAGATTTAATCATAATTAAATCATAATAAATCCAATTTTCATCATTTTTGCACCAAAATTTTATACAAATTATTTTTAATTATTTAGAACAAAAATATGAATTTTAAACTAAAAATTATTTAATTTTAATATTTTTAATTCATAAAGTTAGATTTTGACAATTTGTTATAAATAGATTAAATAATCTATTTTAAAGAAAATAATTTCATAAAAATTATTTTTATACTTTAAACACATTCTTGTGACCGTCTTAAATTTAAATCTCATAAAAAGATTTTTGGTCATTTATTTACTAAATTTCTCTCAATTGGCGAATATTTTAAATATTAATCAAACGAGCATTTATCCCCAATTCGAAGCCCTAGAAACTTATACATTTGTAGACTTGATAGACTTAGACATATTTATTACTTCATTTTAGGGCGATACTTGATACATTTGGTCAACACAATTTTCTCAACAGATATAACATTTTACCAAGGTGAGTTTTACATAGCCCCTTTTCTATTTATCACCATTTTTGGGGTGAAACATGTTTATAACATCATCATTGCAATTCAATCATCAATGTGTCTATGTGTTTTCTATGTTGCATTATGTCTTGAGCATGATTAGAGTAAGCACCATTCTAGCATAATCATTAACATTGATCAAGCCGACGGTATACATTGATAGATCTATTGGACTGACAATCCCACCCGGATACGTGCCTCCTACAAAGGTAGCGTGGGTGTTTGTTATCGTATAACATATTCAATTGGACCATGAGCGTATGGTATGTATCATTTTATAACAGTCATCAGGGTTGATTATGCACTCGATTTATTTCTAGTATGTTCTCACATATGGACTAGATTGACATGACACATGAATTGCACATCATTTTTACTCAATTATCAAAAACCTATGTAATTCTCACCAACTTTTGTTGACCCAAAACATTTTCAACTTAACATGTTTCAGGTTCTATTTGCTTGAAGATTTGTATTGATGCTTGAAGATATGTGTATAGTTTCATTCAATTTGATGTACAAATTCTAGAACTATTGTATGTAATTCATTTAAATCATTTAATGGAACCTATTATTCACCATGAGCTACTGAACAATCATCATTACGTGACATCCCGATGTTTCCGCCATCGGTTGGGGTGTTACAATAGAGACCGGTGGTCTCAAGGAATAAAATAGAGACAGGTGGTCTCAGGAAATAAAATAGAGACCGGTGGTCTCGGGAAATAAAATAGAGACCGGTGGTCTCAGGAAATAAAATAGAGACATGTGGTCTCAAGAAATAAAATAGGGGCCGGTGGTCTCAACAAATAAAATAGAGACCGGTGGTCTCGGAAAATAAAATAGAGACCGGTGGTCTCAAGAAATAAAATAGAGACAGGTGGTCTCAAGAAATAAGATAGGGACCGGTGGTCTCAACAAATAAAATAAAGACAGGTGATTCAAGAATTAAAATAGAGACAAGGGGTCTCAGAATATAAAAATGGGGACCGGTGGTCTCGGAGGATAAAAAAGGGGACTGGTATTCTTTGAAATTATATTAAAGACCTGTCATGTGTACTTACTTAGCTATGGCTAATATGATATTCATGTATACTTTCAGGAAAGAAAATGGACGAGGACTAGAGACCAGGATCGGATCGAATACATAAAATCACCTTTGTATAATTAGTACTTGTGTAATCTCTTTTGGAAACGGTTGTTTGTAAAAGAGATGTTTTAATATAAAAAGGTCGCTTGAGCGACTAGTTTTGGATGTAAACTGGGACTGACTCTGATATATATATATATATATATATATATATATATATATATATATATATATAAAGGTGAAAGTTTAAAAAAAAATTTTTTTGGCGTGTTTCAATTCGATAGCCAAGTCATCCATTAAACCGAGACGAGATATGTGGTTTTTTGCAAGACCAGGACCTTTTGGGTTCTCCTGATATTCAACCGCTGAGCAGGTTACCAATGGTATTGATGCATCTGGACTCCCCGCCATCGTTACAGGCTCCACTCTGCTCCAAAAAAATTATTCTCCCTTTAAAATAAAGAGTCGTCCCCTTATCTCTTTGTTGTTCTCGTAGGTTTTTTGTTCTATTCTTGGGCTTGGGCTTTTTGTCATCTTGACTTTTAAGTCAATAGATTATTATTATTATTATTATTATTATTATTATTATTATTATTATTATTATTATTATTAGACCATGCGTAGTGGGGGGCTTTATTTATAAAGCCCCCCTTCCTGATTGGTCCACGTGGCTGCTGAGTCAGCGTGGAGAGAGAAACTGAAAAAGGGGTGTAGTGGTGGGGCTTTATAAATAAAGCCCTGATTGTGATTGGTTGATTTTTTTATTTTTTTTAATCTTTTAATTCAAAATAATTAAAATAAAATGCAAATAAATATAAAAAAATTACAAATAATAATAAAAACACCCAAGTAAATATTAAAAACACACAACTGATATTAAAAAAAATTACAACTAAAATTAAAAATAAAAGTTACACACTTCCTAAATTCCTAAATTACTTATTAATCCTAAATTACTTATTAATATTCCTAAATTACTTATTAATCCTAATTTTCTCCACTATGGAGAGTAGTTGTCCCATTCCCCGGGGAAGGTGATGCACTCGGGTGAGACGGAACGTGAGCTGTCCCGTCCATCAGATCTCGCATCTGAGGGGAAGTAGTAGTACTCACGAGGAGGGGTAGGTCGGCTATAGTAGAGTTCCTCCTCCTCAATCTCCCTCAGGGCTTCCAAGTCCCCCTCAGTTGGGGAAGTCCCATGGTAGGGGGTGGGGGTAGCCTGGTCTTGGGGGATGGGGATGGGGGTAGTTTGCTGTTGGGGGATGGGGATGGGGGTGGGGGTGGGGGTGGGGGTAGTCTGGTGGTAGGGGACTGAAGCAGCCCAGGGGGTAGGGGCGACAACGTTAGTCGCTCCATTTGTTGCTGGGCCATGACATAATCCATAGCCCAGACCAATTCCTCATCCGTCCAGTCATCATCGGCAGGAGGATGAGGAGGAAAGGTTGGTTGTGCAGCAGCAGCAGGAGGGGGATATAACCAATGTTGTGGAGGAGGAGGAGGATAAATAGGAGGTTGTGGAGCAGTAGGAGGAGGAGATGGGGAGAATGGTAGTCTCCGGGGGCGGCCCCGTCCCCTTGGATACCGGCGAGAGTACTGTCGGAGGTTAGAGGAGGATGAGGCTCCTGGTTGAAAACCAGACATATTATGGTTCGAGGAGGAGGATGAGGAATTGGAGGTGTGGTTGATAAATCTGATTTGGTTACCTATTTATAGGGTTAGCAAATTTTGAAATTCAAACGGTTTGGGGGGAAAACGTTTGAAATTCAAATTTTGAAATTCAAACGGTTTGGAGGGAAATTTTGAATTTCAAACGGTTTGGAACAGTAACCGTTTAAAATTCAAAATTTTCAATTATTATAATTATTATTATGTTTATTATTATTAAAAATAAAAAAAAAGGTTGACTTTGACCTTGCCACATGGCAAGGTTTAATTGAATGGACAAATAAGCATTAGGCGTTATATATATCAAGTCCCAACCCAAAATTAGCATATAGCGCCCCCCTGTAGCGGTGTGGGGGGCGCTATTTTTTAAAAAGTTTGAAAAATAAAGCCCCACTACGGGTGGTCTTATTATTATTATTATTATTATTATTATTATTATTATTATTATTATTATTTCTAGGGTTGGAGTGAAGGTGGTGGTGATTGGTGTTGCAGGTGGTGGTTGGAGAAGATAGGGGTATATTAGTCAATTTACCTAAAATCTAACGAAACAATTAACGCCGTTAGTCCCATGGACGTAAAGTGTTAGAAAAAGAAACCACAGGTACTCAAGGTGTTAAATCTAGGCTGAACCTATTAGTTTAGCCAAACCATAGGGACGAAAAGTGCAATTTTCTCATTATATAATATATTAATGTATTTGGATTTTTGATGCAAATAAATGTGTTATAATTAATATCACTATTACCATAACAAAAAAAAAATTAAAAGTATTCATGCATCCCTACTCGTCTTCGATTTTTGTTTTTTATGTTGTCTGCTTTTTGCCTCTCCTATTGCCGCCTCTCTTCTTTATTAGAGGGGTTTGACAATATTAGAAAACCAAAAAACATGGCTTAGAAAGTTAGAATCCAAATATTATGATGAAACATCAACTAACGTAATGTACATGAAACATGTCTCAAACCAGTTTTAACTGGGAAAATAAGATGGAAAACATCAAAAATTTTATTAAATATTTCAGCTCCAAAGACGCCAAGCGCTAACAATGGATGAACCCCTTACTATGACTGCCCCCTAACACTTTTTTCGAACTTTTCCTAAATCAAGTACCTGCATCACAATATGAAATATTCCGTTATAACTTTGGACACAGTATAATACGACTTATGAATTTAAAACCACGGTTTTCAACTTTTAATAGTCATACTAGGGAACAATGCAGACAACTGATTTATTACGTGTCTATACAATCCTAGATATAACATTGCCAGCTAAAAGCTATACGGTCCAAGGTGCAAAAGGTGTTCGTCTAGTTTCCCAGGCTCAGCAAAACCACCCGAGTGCAGCAAGACTCAAAAAAAAGGTCTAAACTAGTTTCAAACTGTTTGAACCAGCCGAATACGGAAAATAATGGCCTGAAACGGACATGCGCCTAGGCATCAACTTGATAACCGGCTCTACCCGACTTCTATAAAAAAGAACAATAAGTTCCCTCACATGTAGGTTATAGTGGTTCAATCAAGTTGTTGGGATGCATAATCTACCCAATGGAATGACCATTTCATGCTGGCATAATATCAATGACCATTTTAATAAAACGCACTTCAAGCACAAATTGATTTTTTTTCAAATGGCATGATTCAACTACCTCTCCTTTCCTGAAAAAGGATGTCACACCCTCAATTATTTCCACTGCGGGGTTTATACCGCGAGACGCATGACAAACTAGGATCCCATAGCCATAAGTCACAGGAACGACTCTAAATGCCCAAACCATTTAGTTCGTTATTGTAAAACCAAGTTTAAAAGTTTAACCAAACCAATTAAGTAATAGCGGAAGCGAAATAATAAAATAGTTGAGTAAATAGTTAAATATTCAAAAGTAGTTTAAGTGTTCATATTCCCAAAACACAACATGATGCATGCTAGTTACAATGAGTGGGCTAGCTACCCCTGACACGCTTAAACTGATGACACTTGAACTTTTGGGTTTTCGACTACTTTATACTTGTTATCCAAACTGTGAACTCACCGACTTTATGTTGACACACGTTAGCATGCTTTTGCAGGTAATTAGGTATGGAGCACGAGTAGGGCATGCATCATGTAGTGTCTTGGGAATAAGAACACTTAAACTACTTTTGAATATTTAACTATTTACTTATGGTTTTGGGCACGGTGTCTTGCGCATACTTTTACTTAACTATTTTATTATTTTGCTTCCGCTATTACTTAAGTGGTTTTGTTAAACTTTTAAACTTGGTTTTACAATACCGAACTAAATGGTTTGGGCATTTAGAGTCGTTCATGTGACTTATGGCTATGGGATCCTGGTTTGTCATGCGCCTCGCAGTATAAATCCCGCAGTGAAAATTTGAGGGTGTGACAAAGGAGATATTAGATTATTTAGTATATCAAGCCTTAACTAGAACTCTATTGTAAATACATAAAATTCACAAGAATATCATACTCTGTAAGTCAACCAAACACAGAAACATGACAAACTCTTATAAAAAGTTATTGAAACGAGACTTAATCTTCCAACTAAAACGATAATGAAAGACTGATCATTATCCACATTTATTTTAGAGACAATCTCATATATCTTATCCGAACTAAAAATCATAAAATCAAACATACCCATTTTTTAATTTGTGACATATATACCCTTCCTTAAAAACTTGCATAAGAATATAATGGTAGCATTATAGATCCTATTTAATGAAATGGATAAATTCTAAATTTAAGCATTTTGAATTGGTAGATATGATAGTTTACACGTTTTCAGGGGTACGTATGCATAGATTTTAAGTATAATATGCCACCTAAAAGCATGGTTTCTTCCTGCGTTGAGCTAATATCAATTTATACCTAGAAAACAAACCCTAAAAAGACTATCTGTGTTAGAAAGTTGTGCTACGGCCTATGCAGCAGGGTAAAGATTAGAGAAAAGATTAGAAGGGGAAACAAATGAGAAACATACAATGCTGTATGCCAGTACTGCCCTTGATGCTTGAAATTGCTCGATATCACCCATCTTTTCCATTCAACCCTACCAATAAACCAACAGATCCCAATCCCATTTCCTTCTTAAGTTCTTACGAATCGATGGAAGTTAAAATTAAAGACATATTACTCAAACATCACACAATTAACTAACCAAAAAATCCAACAAAATAAAGCAAAAAACAGGTTTACAAGTTAATAATTTTGATTTAGGGAGACCGAGGGTGAATGATGATACTTATAACTTTTAGCATTTCCTAAGGGCAGCAAAAAAAAATTCACAACTACCATGAGACAACGAGCAAAATGCGTGACGTACTAACGTCACACAATTAACTTCTTATGCATCAATAAAAGTTACAATCAAACTGATACATTACTCAAACAGGTCACAGGATAATCAACCAATTCATCAGCAAACATCTCATGATCGTTGATTCCCATGCATCTAGTTTTCTTCTTTATAGTAATATTACGGAGAAGTTATTTTCCATCATGTTCCATAAGTTTTTCGTTAATCAGTTTGTAAGCCTATTAATAGATATGCGGGTAACGTGTTTAACGTTTTGTTATGAACAAATAAAGAGTATGAATTGAGTCTAAATCCTCTCTAAATATTATTATGGTCTTCATCAATCCACATTCTAGTAATCTAAAGCGGATCGGTACATACCAAAATCACACAATTAACTATACTAGTGTACCTAAAAAAAACTAGCGATCCGGACAAGAGCGGCAGAAGGTACCATGAGAGAGCTCGCAAAAGGCACGGACGTTGAGAGTCAAGTGTGACGTCATCCTGGGTCCAGCAAGCGTCATGAGGGACTGAGCACATCCTAACTCTCCCAACATCCTAACAATACAAATAAAGATCCAATCCAATTCATTAACAATTTATAAAAGAATATTAATTGTGATTGAAAGGGATACCTAGGGTTTCCGAGGCGGCGGGAAGCGGAGACAGGGGGCGGGCGGAGACGGGGGAGGGGAGCGGCAGAACGAGGAGATGAAGATCGTGCGGCTGACATTATTGTTCGGGAGATTGAACCACGCCATGCCATTTTTCTTTTGTTGGATGGATGTTTACAAAGTAAGGGAGGGCTGTTGATGATGATGGTGACGAGGGTTTTAGCTTTGTGGAATCAATCTAGGGTTTTTTTTTTTTTTTTTCTTTTGAGGGTGTTTGGGATTGAGTTTCAAAACAAGAACCTTATGGTTTTTTTCAAGAAGCCACTAGCTTTTGCTTTTGGCTTTTAACTTTTAGAAAAAAAAAATTACAAATTTACCACCCATACAACCAATATTCACAATAAGTTAACGTTTCTCATCCCAAAAGCTAATTATAACACTTTTTTTTTAAAAGTCCTTTTCAAAAAATCATAAGTCAATAAACACTTTTACATTTCCAAGCTCAATCCCAAACACCCTCTTTCTTACTTTACTTTACTAGTGACAACTTATATAATTAATCTAGTAAAAAGATAATATTTTGGAACAAAATCAAAGTCTTTAAAATTAGTAGAGTTTTTTTTTTTTTTTTTTTTTGGAACAGCTAAGGACATCAATTCGGTACCCGTTTCAAATCCTATTTTGCATCATCCCTGAGGGCATAAGCCTTTTCAACGTCAAGTGGTGTATTTTTGCTGGCCTTAGGATTCAAACCGTGTACCTCTCCCGAGCGGGAACCTCCCTAAGGAGTAAACCCTCCCACCTCTCCCCAACTGAGCTGGGGGTCATTGGCATTAAAATTAGCATAGTTAAATGCCGATTTCATCTATGAGGTTTAGTCCATTCCGCTGCTTCAATCTAAAAAAGTGTTTTTTTTTTTTTTTTTTTTTTTTTTTTTTTTTTTTTTGCAATGAAACCCTTAAGGTTTGGATTTTCTTGCTATTTTTGACAATTTCACTAACTGGGTTAGAAAGTGACTTTAAATCAAGGGCATTTTTGTCATTTTGCATAGTTAAATGAGGGCCAATTTAGACCTTTCACCTATGTTTATTTTAATGGTTGTAAACCCTAAACACCCAACTTTCATCTCATACTCGCCATTCTCCTTCAACTCATCATCTAAAACCCAAACCCACAAACTCTACAACCACATTCCTCAATGCATCAACCTCATTCTTTTGCTTTTTCAACTCATCATTCACCTTCCTCAATACATCCATGTCTTCTTCTTTCTCTTTTAACTCATTATCCAAAACCCTAACTTTCCCCTCATACCCATCCATTTCCTTCTGTTTCTTCTTCAAATTATATTGAATAGTAGTGGTAATGAAGTTTCCAGTATCAATTGTGCGTGCATAAGACTTTAGGGATTTGAGCTCAGGGAAGACCTCGTACTTACTTTGTACCGTAACCAAATAGTCTACTTGATCGTGGAACATTCGAACATATCTATTGAGATTGACAATCCCCACCCTTGGCTGGTCGCTCCAACCTGTTATGGACCATAGGGTGCTTGTGTGGACAAATTTCTTGTCTTGCATTTGTAAGGATTGTAAGATAGGCGAGGCAAATTATACTTGTCAAGGTTTGGTTATGGGCTTATGTGGGCGCATACATCACTGTCCTTACAATTAGATGATTTGACCACCATGCATTTCATTAGCCACAATTCAATTTATTGCATTCATACATTTATCCATTATAAGTTTCAAGGAATGATTTTACTAACCATTTCGGGAGTCACATATGCATTAAAGGGATGGAACGTGTGGTAAGCGCTTCAATGTAGGGTTTCCAAATCGAATTCGGAAACACCATATACGTAAACATTATACGGAAGGACTAGGAGTGAGGATCACTCCAAGGGGAGGGTTACATAAACAATTTGGATAAATGCATATACTTAAACATTTTGGGATTAGCATTCTACTTAAACATTTTGGGAGGAACATTATACTTAACCATTTTGGGAGGTACACTATACTTAAACATTGGGGGGGGGGGGGGGGGGGACATTATATTTAAACGTTTTGGGAGGAACATTATACTTAAACATTTTCGAAGCAGTGTTCATTGTGAATCTTTTGGGAATAAATTGTGTTATTGACTTTTTCCAATGACAAGGTGTTCCCAAACCATTCGGGGGCACTGGTCCACTTAAAGGGATCTAAAAATAAACTACAACGTTTTCTTAACAAACCATGAACTCACCAACTTTATGTTAACCCATTTTAAACATGTTTTTTCAGGTATCGAGTCCGAGGTTGAAGGCTACTTCACGTTGTGCATGCATACTAGGACACCTGACCCGAAAGACTTTAGTGATGGCTCCTTAATAGTAAAGTTGTTTTGTAATTTGCTGGTCCTTGTAGTAAAACATATTGTAAAGGCTTCGTTTTTAATGTCATGTACGTGTTTGCTTAATCATATGCTTTGAAAATCATTCAAATTACATACCCGTGTTTTTGTCTTAGCGGGGTGTGACAATATCATTAGTTTAATGCAATTGAAACTCAAGTGCAGGTTTGCAATTGGAGGCAAGGTTGTAATTTGCAGGGAAAGGATTTGGAGGGCAAGGGTTGTAATTTGCAAGTTTTTAGATGGAGGCATATGTTTTTGTAATATCAATTTGGAGGGAAATTGCAAGTAATACATTGGGGTATGTTGGTTTTTTCGCATTGCATTTAACATAAATATTATGTCTGTTAGGGTTAGGGAGGGACTCATATCGAAGGAAAAAGAAACAGAAAAAAAAACCATGGAGACGCAAATAGTAGTTTACTCTCAACCACTACGTAGAAACTTGCCACATCATGCTTCAAGATTTTTTTTATTTTTATTTTTTTAATTATAGTCCACTAAATAATTTAATTCGATTTTCTCTAATAACTTGTTGATTTAAAAAAATGCACTTACGTTTCATTCTAAAAAATAATACACATTAAACTTACTTTATTCAATAAAAATCTTGTTAAAATTATAACAATCCAAAGGTGACCCTTTATCATTTCAAACTAATGGAAACCCATGTTGATTATGTTCAAACTAGGCATATAACAAATCCGGCTTTCAAGGGTCTTTGACTTTTTCCTGTATTAGAAGGTGACCTGGCAGAACACAAACTGTCCTATCAGTTTTCTTGGCCTTACTACATAATTTGCAAAAATTCCATATGAATTTTGCCTCTTAACAAGAATCTTGATCAATACAAACAACAAATCAAGTTCCTCAAAACACACGCGTCACTTGTACGAATTGGAACCTAAAGATGAAATGATTCGCATAAAGATGTCGTCTTTATGCATTTTAGCTGCTTATCGAATGTGTAGACTTTCCCATATGATATCTTGGCTGTGATGGTAGTTCCTCTGTAGTGCACTCTTTTCGTGTCGTTTTGACTCTTGGAGGACCAAAGGCCGAATTCATGAAGATCGCCTTCTTTCCATGAGATGCTAACTGTTACGTTCCCACGAGCCTTCAATCCTTTGATCGAACCATGTGACCATTTATCTCGAGGAAGTGCAGGAAGCAAGTATAGGTCCTTGATCGTGCTCTGGACTAGCATCTCAGCTATTGCTGCACAGAACCTGACATAACATGGCAATTTCAACCCGTTTACTTATGAATAGGTTAAATAAGAAACATTAGGTAAAAGGGAAACGGGGGGTCAAAAGCTGCCTAGACAGTATTTTTAGTACATAATGTCTTCTAAATTATTTTACTTGAACAAATTAGATGTTACTAAAATAATACAACTTCTGTAATCATATTTGACATACGAATTGTTTGATATTATTAAGATTGTGAAAATCTGAACAAAAAGTGTTCTTGGTTGACCCGACTTACTAGTACAGGCGTTCTGACTTTTGACCCGTTAACTGTAATATTCTTACCCAAAGTTTGCATCAATTTGGAAAGGGGGATGTGCAGTGAACAGATTAGCGTAAAGTCCTCCTTCGTAATCACTTTCATGATCAGGGTCAACCAGATCAAACAAATGTTTGACCATTCGGTATGCATGTTCGCTGTTATGAAGCCGGGCCCACAAAGCAGCTTTCCATGTAGTCGACCAGCCAGGACCCTCCTCCCCTGCCACACAAGATGGGAAAATATGATTTTTCGACTGCAAATCCCATCTTTTAAAAACCCGAATATACGCATACCTCTTTTAATTAAAGTAAAATCTGCAGCTTTACAAAGATCTGGGGTTCTCTCAACAGTTATCGTGTGCCCTGGGAAAAGCCCGAATAGGTGTGACACATGCCGGTGATGCACCTCTGGATCTTGAAAATCTTGTGCCTGTCCATCATTAAATTTGTCAAAAAATAATATACGAGAGTGCTTTCGGCGCATTTATGAAAATACCAACACTTTAGCTAGGACGACGACTAAAATGGGTTGCATTCAAAGATTTTGTACTAATTTTTTTTTGTAATCATCAACAACTATTCCTAACTTTTTCTTTAAAGATGGACCAAAGATATGTTTGTGGGCCCGGCCCATGTCCGTACACATAATCAAGCAACACATACATGAATCATGATACATACCCATTCAAGAATGGAACCATCTCTAGCAATCTTGGTTGGATAGAGCCGCGGTTGAGCTTTAAGAACTCTTTGAATCACGTCCGTTTTACTTTTCCCCAAAACCTGTTAATTGGCCTCTTAATGTTTAATCTTGAAAACACAATTTTTGTAACATCCAGTCCAGTCGATTCTTACCTCAGCAGCAGAAACAATGGCATTAAATACTTCTTTTATGATGGACATGTCCATTGTTGTTGAATAGCTGACACTTGCAGGGTTACCATCCGGAGCAATAAACATATGTTCGGGAGACGTTGATGGATTTGTTTCAAGATAACCTCCTTTGCCTTCAATCAACCAGTCCAAAAGGAATGAAGCACATCCTTCTAGTAATGGATATGCTTTATTTGCTAGAAAGTCCTATTATTATTATTATTGCATATATGTTAGTACTTTATCATTAATACTTAATAGTTCTAGTTTTATGTATCTATGATGGAAACCTTAATTATATAAGATCATGAAATAATAACTAGTTTCAATAAGATGTTCAATTCTTTTTCTATCTACAAAATACCCCTTATGTTCCATTATTGTTCGATTAATATGATATTTTTTAATAATACTTTAAACCGAGTGACCTAAATGGAACACATATAGAACAAAGTTTCATATTTGTTTAATTCAGTCACTTAACATTGTTAAAAATTTCATAGCAACAGAACAAGTTTAAAACTTGAGTGGTTTTGTAGTTTGAAAAATCCCAAAACTTAATTTGCATGACATGTGAATAACGGAACGGTTATAGTAAAAAAGAAAGATCGATCATAAGAAACATGTCTTGTAATGTAGACTGACTACAAAAGAGGATCATAATCTTACTTTATTCATGGTATAAGTATAATGCTCCCATAAATGTGTACAAATCCAAGCTCCACCCATGGGCCAAAGGGCCCAAACAGCCTCACCTCGGTCCGGTGATGTTTTGGCCCAGATATCAGAGACCTGGTGCACAACCCAACCACTAGCTTCATAATTTACCTGCCATGATCAGGTTCATTATTAAACTTATTATGCTTTAACCAATGAAATGCTACAGTGTGAAGAAAAAGGTCTTACTTTAGCAGTTTTACTGCCGTTGACAGATAGAGATGAAATGTAATCAAACAATGGCTCTTGGCACTCGTGTAGGTTGCATGAGAGTGACGGCCAGTAATTCATTTGAAGATTTATGTTCAAGTGAGGAGCTCCACTGCATAATAATAAAATGGGTCAATTCGGGTTGTAATGTTTATGGAGAAATACTAGCTAAAATGAAGCGGGTCAAAAGCATCTAACCGTGTTATTCACAAAATTTAAAACGTTGATAAAAAAGTGTTGGCCCGATCATTTTGAAACCACTACAAAGAAGAATATGAACTTACTCCCATGCGGGCTCGACTTTATAATTCCATATACCCTGCAAATTAGCTGGCTGAGTTCCGGGGCGTGAACAAGCAATTAACAAATAACGTCCATATTGGAATAAAAGCTCGATTAAAGAAGGATCTTCATCTGTTTTAAAAGACTTAACCCTATCTGCAGTTGTGACAGTTAAAGACGGTTCATCACCGGAGCTTTTTGAAAGCTCCAGAGAGACCCGATTAAACAGTTTTTGATAATCATCCACGTGACGACCATAAAGTTCTGCATACGAAAAATCCTTTAACGACTTCAACACGTTTGAACACTCAGCAGTCGGGTCTCGCTTTGAATCTTCTGGTTTAGTAAATGGCCCGTCAAATGAAGACGCTCCCGCCAAAAGCAACACGGCCCAATCACACCCTTCAACCTTAAGCTTCTTCTCATCCAAAACAGTAACTGTGCCCTTGCCAGCACTAACTTTTATATCAAGAATTGCAGAAAATTTTATACCATCGGGTATGCTATCATTTTCAGAAAAAAGGGTAGGCGGTTTCCTTCGACCGGGACACGTGCCTTCCATGATAATCTGGTTTTGACTGTTTACAGAAGAATGATGATGTAGCTTGCTGTCAAGAGATGCTGTGAACGATAATGAACCGGATTTGCTTGTGGAAATCTTGGTAACGATAACTTGATCCGGGTACGAAGCAAAGTGTTCCCTTGTGAATTCTACTTCACCTACAGCATAGTTGACTTTGACAGTGGCCGTATCTAAGTCCAACTCTCGTTGATATGTTTTAGCATCGAATGTAGCATGATTATCTTCGAATTCTAGGTTGAGATCTCCTAATAATTGGTATACCTACATTTTTACAAGAAATATCAGATTTAGGGGGCGTCACAATCAGTTTTTAATAATTGTGTAAACTAGAGGTGGCAATTTCTGACTCAACAACACAAAGATATAGGTTTTGAGTAATTATATCTAACAAGTGGTTCGTGTTCAAGTTGACTTGTTTAATCAAACAGTATGACCCACCAACCCATTTACGACCCACCCGTTTAACCCAATCATTACAACCCGATCAACACGTTTACAACTTGATTACTACCCGTTTGACACATTTAGATAATTGAGCTAACTAGGTCATGTTCGGGTTACACAATTTTAAATGCGTCTGGGTTAGGGCTGATGTTTTGACACAAATAATACTAATTATATGGGTGGTGTTCAGGTTGAGAAAAAAAAAAATAGATTTGCTAACCTCTCAAACATCAAATCCAAACATTAAGACCAGTAATTCAATTCAAGCTAAAAGTAAAAAATATAGCGAGAAGCATACATCAGAGGGATCTGCAGACAACTTAACAGCTTCCTTAGTAGCTTCAGCATAGTTGCCATCATCCACAAGCTTCCTAACCACAGACAATGCACTAGGAGCATCAGGAGGATTTGTATACTCCCCAGGTACCCCTGTCCACAATGTATCCTCTGCAACAACATAACATTACAACACAACAATCCCACTTTAACATCCAAACAATAAATCCCTTAAAAACTAAAACCTTCACCATTAATTAATATTAATTGTTTCAAACAACACAACACAACACAACAATTTCACTTCAAGATTCAACAAAACCTCACTCAAACAATAAAAATAAAAAGTTTACCATTAAGATTAATAGTTTCATTGAAGACAGCACCCCAAAGCATACCACCAAGCCTGCCATTGCCAATGGGTATAGCATCAGTCCAGTGCTTAGCTTCCTCATTAAACCTCACCTTCAAATCTTTCTTCTCTGTTTCATTAATCTTTGATGGCTTCCATATATCTTTATCTAATATTGGCTTAACCATAACCCATTCATCATTTTCTTCCATTTTTCACTACTCTCTGTTTAGTGTTTATGTTTTTTAGGTACATATTTTGGGTGTATTAATGACCCGACCCATATGAGTAAATGCTCAGAGAAGAAGACAAGAACGCTGATTAAGGGCTTGTTTTGATGATTTTGCGATGTGGGCCCGTGTGATATGTCGGTGTTGGGAAGCGGGTCCTGTGTTTTCTTGATTTATTTACTAGTATAGTAGTATTAGTCTTGTAATCGATGGTGATAGTATTACCACGTTTCACTTAGAGATTCATTTAAAAAAAAAAAGGATTTCAAATCTTGAAAAAGATGTTTTGTTTTTTCAATGGAACATGTATTTTTTTTATAGTTAATAGTTTCAGTGCAGGTCGTGTGTTGCAGTGAGACCGTACCCGACCTATGATAAAGTATACACTACAATCAATTCAACTTATCTATGAACTATATTTACGTCAAAACAAAGAGTAACCCTTTGTTAGTTTTCCTTCATCTTCAACATTTTCAACAACCTTTGCTCTTTGTAACCCCCTGTTTCTTTGATGTTTTCAGTTTTTTGTCATTTTAACCCATTTCGTTAACCTCGTCTATGTGTAACGTTGAGTCAAAAGCATTTTTATTAGTTTACTTATTTGTTTTGCTTTTCCTTATTTATTTATTTTTAAAAGAATAAAATGCGTTTACTTTTTAATTAACGTTAAATATACGTTACTATTTTAAGTTCATGAGCATTGAAAACGAAAATAAATTTTATACAATACTTTTTGAACTTGTCAATTTGAAGTTATATCTTATTTAAGTTTCTAAATAACACATAGTTAATTCAATTATACATGGCTACAACAATTAATATTGGGATATTAAAAGCAATGACAATACACACAAGCATCTATGTATTTAGATGATAAATAAAAAAAAATAAGTTTATAATAACTTTTAATTTAATAAGCCATATAAGATACTTCATTTTGTAGAATTTATAAAACCCACACTTGGTTATTCCCTCTCTCTAGTATCTTTGTATGTTCTTTTCTTCTTCTCTCTTCTCTCTATAACCTCAACCACAACAGGTTATCACCACCTCTGCCACCCACTTTTGTTGCGTAACTTCGTAACACACACACACACACACACCACGTAATTCAGCCAAACTCTCTCTCACCGGCGGTCTGTCATTGAAGACAACCATTAGCAACGCACCCGTCCGTGGAAGCCCAGGTGTCCATATCAGGTTTCCGATGACCTGATTTAGGGTTTGACAAGGTACTAATAGCCAATCCACATCTCCATGCCTCGGGTTCAGTTAGATCGGAAAGGGTTTTCGGTTTGGTTTCAGAAATCTGATGTTGGTTCCGAAAATCCATCTGCAACTTCAACCACCTCGTCACCCACCATCTATCTTCTCTCCTTCATCACAACCCTTTAATTCTAGATAATCACTCCGGTTACCGAATCTGTCTCTGTTTGTCTCTCTGAAAGCAATCTGTCTCTCTGTTTTTTCTCTACAATTTGGTCGCCGCCACAGATGAATTTGGCAACAAAGGAGGAGAGAAAATACAAAGGCGAGAGAGGGAGAGAGATAGAGAGCTGTCATATATTGAAAAGAAAAGAGGAAACAGTGAAGCTTAAAGAGAGAAAGAAGCAGAAAGAGCGAGGTAGAGAGAGAGAGAGTTACGTAATTCTAACAAAGGACAATTCATAATTTTGACACAGGCCAATATGGTAATTTTGCATGGTGCCACTGACCATGCTATTTAAGTTATATATATATATATATATATATATATATATATATATATATATATATATATAAAACTGGATTGTTGTCGTACGCTGCGTGTTGCGGCGACATTAACTTAGTTGTTTATAGTTGATGGAACTTTATGTGATACGCTAATCATGTGAAAAACACGTGTTTTGTTGTATCTATTATAAAAACTTAGCGGCGTCAAAATGTACGATAACTCGAATTTATACCATTGAATTAAAACGTATTATATTTAGCCTGAGTCGTTTCCGAACACAGTTTACATCATAACATAGACCAACCGAAAACGTATTATATCTGGCCAGACCCGTTTTTCAAAAAATATGTCAAAATATGAATATATCCCAAGCGTGTCACATGATAATATAATCTACAAGGTATTAGAATTAACTAATTAAGTTATTAGTCAACCGCTTATACCTCTCCCAACCCTTCGCTTTGTGGTTGATGGTATCTGACCGCTTCGTCTTCGTTGACTTATGTGGACTGCGTTTGACTGTCCCATTGACCACAGTTGACCGGTATACTTCCATTGATCATGTTGGAATGGCTTTGACTTGACATTTGATGCTTATTAAACTCAACATTTCTCACCCAAACCACCACCATCATCAGCTACAATATTTTAATAATCGATCCATACTATGAATCAAACGTCATACGGGTCGGATAGGTCGAATAAAATGGCGCCGTACGCGACATGATAAAGTATAAACTACAATAGACCCAACTCATTTCTTAACTAAATTTACGTCGAAACATAGAGCAATCTAAATTCATACTGTTGAATGAAAATGCGTTATATTTATAAGTAAATGTCACGATACGTGGTGGTTGTGAATGATTGCCCAATCGTAACCCAAGTTCCATCCATGCTTTAGTTACCTGAAAAACATGAATAAAAACTTTGTCAACAAAATGTTGGTGAGTTCACGGGTTTTGTAAACCAAATGTAAAGTTTATTGAAATTCCTTGAATGACCCATCATTGTCTGATCAAGAACAATGATGATAAACCGTCATGAGTCCATAACCAAACCTCAACAAGTGGTGCCTTGCACATTGCACACAAGGCAATGAATCGTCATAAAAGAAATGCAAG
Organism: Ambrosia trifida; assembly: GCA_028751855.1. Lineage (NCBI taxonomy): Eukaryota > Viridiplantae > Streptophyta > Magnoliopsida > Asterales > Asteraceae > Ambrosia > Ambrosia trifida. The sequence goes on along the minus strand of CM054123.1, from coordinate 159,019,587 downwards.
CACTCTCATACTGTATAGATCGGTAAGAGTGACTAACCAAGAGTGAGGGTGTCAACCCAATAGATCTATTCAAGCGTTTCTAGGCTATATCCATAGCTAATTGTTATGATAAACTATTGATCGAGGGCTTTGATGAGTACTCTAAACATATCGTCTCACGTATACCGGTCGGCTAGGAATTCATTATAAAACTAGTAAACAATGCATGCTTTTCCCCAAAATAGAAAATAGTAAAAAGGGGCCGTGAGAACTCACCTCAATTCCGCGTGTAGTATAGCAAGAGTGTATGTCCGAAACTAGGTATCTCGTCCTATACGTTCTATATACATACATGGTACCTTAGATTCATGTAAAAATAATCCATGGTACTCGTGGTTCACCCAATCTCTAGTGGTATAATCGTTTAGACTTTCTTGGTGACCTCTTAGTTGCTCGAAAATAGTAGTCTTTGTATGAAAATAGGTTCTAGTTTCTAACACATGTTTTCCAACATAAAACACATGTTCTTACTTTGAAAATGAGTTATATTATGTTTAAATACACAGGTTTCTCGTTATGTATACACAAAACCTCCCTTGGGTGTGTACTCGTGTATGTATATACACGCATATATGCATCTATGTATATGTATTTCATTTCATGACTATAGATGTCCATGTTTATGAGGTGTACACTTATACACACATACCCATATATGTATGTACTTGAGTACATTCATACACATCAATATCTATGTTCATGAGTTTAATATACATTTACATACACACTACATACACACGCGAATATACATTGTAGGGCATACACACATAGATCTTGCTATGTTAGGTAAGTCAACTATCCTCAAACCTTGTGTTACATAGAATCCTTCCTTGTTTGGCTAACAATCTTCCTATGTCTCATATCTTACTAGCAAATCTAAGGTCTATATCATACTTTAAAGGGTCAATAATCCCATGATTATGTTGGTTAGATGCTAAACATATGTGACCTTACATGAAGTCAACTATGGAAGCAATTTAACACATGATAATATAGAGTTTGACTTGGATTAAAAAAGATTAGAGGTGGGGACTAGGGGGCGACGGTTTTGGAGGAAGGAAAAAAGAAACTGGGTTGCTAGTTATATGGGGTAATAATCTTTCCTAATTCTTAGTGAATTAAGGAATCCTACTATGTTTGGTAAGTGATCTTACTTTGTCCCAAATCTTGCAAACAAATCAAAGGTCATAATCATATCTCAAGGTTGACTAAACACTATGATGAAGCTTTGTAAGACTTGAGCTAATGTGACAACACCTGGTGGATTCTAGAGATTACAATAAACATGTGATAGATTAGTTTAAAAAAAGATTATCATGGACATGGGGGGGGGGGGGGTAATCGACCGAAAGATAAGAAAAGAAAAAGGGAGAGTGGACACTTAACCAATGTGGTAAACCAACATCCTTGATCCTAGGTGTTTAAGGAATATTGCCTTATACGGTTAAGCCACCAAATCTTACATTTATTTGTCTTTGAAAGAATAATACGATATGACACTTCATTGATGATGTCCCAAGTGTCTAGTAGAAACAAAACATTTAACAAGGTGGTGGTGATCATTTTTGGCTAGTAGATTTCATAAATCCTAGTGTTGATCACTTGTTTCACCAAATATAGTTAAGTTTATAAAGGAACTAGTTAGTTCATTTAAAATGGAACAAAAAGAATATGTAGTGCTAGTTATAAATGTGTTTACTAGATTCTTGTATGCATGTTCACACACACACACACACACACACACACACATATATATATATATGTGTATGTGTATGTGTATGTGTGTGTGTGTGTGTTGGGGGGGGGGGTGGGTGTCGTGTACACATGTACAAATATGTATAGGTATGTTAGTTGAATAAATACTAGGATTTATACATAAAATCCATGATGCTTCCCATTATATTATTAAATAAATGGGTATCTATACATGGTTTTGGAAAATCACTTGTTATAATATAAATTTGTGTCACCAGGATTCGTTGATATGGGTGAAATTATACTCGTTCGGACATTGCTAGATTATCTCGGGGGACGTATGCATATAAAATGACATGAATAATGCATGTAAGATTAAACGTTGACTAGAAAGTGTACGGATTTGACCTGGCTAAGTGGCGGGTGTCACAGAACCCAACTTTCAAATAAAAATAATCTGTAACACCCCGAAAATCCGTTTCGCTTAATTACACTATTAGGCGTGGTTAACAAATAACAAAACGAAGTAAATAGTAAAATGAACGATTTATGCATAAACGAAATGAGACTTAGATGGTAAGGATGAGGGTTATGTTGTAATATCGAAATAACCCTTTTAATAGTGTTTTCTAGAATGCGATGTAGATAACACAAAAGAACCTAACTAAGTTAAAATTTGGGTTAAATACTCTAAAGGGTTCATGGGGGCTAAGTTGAAGGGCAAAAGTGTAATTTTGGGGTTAAAACATGGTCAAAAGGAGACCCACTTGGGTCAAAAACGAATTCAGCCTCAATAGGGGCATTCTTGAGCCAAATCAAACCCTAAAATCACTAGACTGAAGAGATTATGCAAGGAAATTGAAGTAGCAAGATGAAGGGTGTGTTCTAGAGAGTTTATCATTAAGATTTAAGCTTTTAGTAAGAACCCTAGCACCCATTTTGTCTAAAATTCAAAACTCTCAAGTGGGTTTTGGCTAATAAGGTTAAATTCATGCTATTGCTTGATTACGAGTGTTATTTTATCATCTCTAATGGTTTAGAGATGAGTGGTTACTAGAAATTGCTTGTCTACAAAAGATGATATTTTGGGTTTTCATTAGTGTCTTTGATGTTGCTAAAAAGAGTTTTAAATCTATGTTTTAATTATGGGTGTGTGAAATATCATCCTATGTGTATCGCATGATGCATATGTGCTAGGTTGATTTCAAGATGAATTGAAAAGATAGCTTAACTTGATGGTTAGGATGAGTTAGACATGTTATGTATATGAATTGGTTTCTTGCTAGATGCTTAGTGAGTGGAATGACCAAGAATGATATGATGTGCACACTAGGTTTAATTGGATGATTCCATGTTATGTTTAGCACATCAAGTGTTTGATGAAATGCTTAATTCAATGATTAAAACCATTATGTGTTAGAGCATAGTTGAGTTAGAATTTTTATAAAATCCAATGTAGTAATTGACATGAATTGTGGCACCAAATTATGTCTAATATGTTCCTTATGCTCGGTTTAAGTTATGGACATGATTAAAGATTTAAAGATGAGTTGTTAGTTCATAATAACAAGAATTAACTATGCCGATTGAAAAAAATTGTTACGCAACAGTTTTGCAAAAATCATATAAAATCACTTAAACGGCTTGTGAGGTTGAACCTTATATGCTAAAAAGGTATTTGGACGTACTACGTTTTATGTTTGAACATGTTTATACAATTGTGATGTTAAACTGGTCAAAACAGTGTTCAAAGTTGGCGAAACTGTTTTGATAACAAGCTGTTTAGGAGTGTTTTAACTTCTGGGCTGTTCTTGCAAAAATCATAACTAATTCTAGGAAGCTCGGATCAAGTTGATTCGTTTTTGCATATGTAACTATAATGAATCGCGCTTCCATAGAATTTTAGATCTTACAAAAATATGGTCGGTAAGTGTGTTGAATAACCCGATAAAATCTGATGCGCAGAAAGTTGTTGCACAATTTATTTATAAACTTAATCAAGAAAAGAGGTATTTACTGTACACTTGCCTTGTTCATGAAACAATGGTTTTGTGAACTTAAGGCACATTAAATGGCTTATTTTAAGTATTTTAGAAACCTACAAATAAGCCCATTCAAGTAGTTAAGTAATTGAGAAATAAATAGATTAAGCATATATAACCGCCTATTGGTAGTTTGGCTTCCAAGAAGTCAAACCAACCTATGAATGAATTGAGTAATTTATATGCAAGAAATCCATGGGAGTGGTAGTCAAGATATGAGACGACTAATCTAACCATCTTATGGATAATGTAATAGTTTCACTCTTGATGAGCTAGGCGGAAGCTTGGGAAGGATTAGTTAACAGAATAAAGATGCGAGGACGAATTGCATGGATGAAAGGTAAGTAACACTTCCACATTTAGATTATAATCTACAGGTACGTGTTGGTAATGTATGGTTTATATAAGAAAAGGTTATGTTAAGACCCCATGATTTGAATTATGAAACAGGTCAAATGGTTATGTTAAAGTCGACTCATCTTCTAATTGATAAATTGTCAAGTTGATAAGAAAAGACCCTATGGTATAAACCATAATGGGTCGAATGTGTAAATCTATATGAAACCACCTATAGGTGACAAATCGTAAGATGTATGGTTTGGGTGCCAATAGGGTAAACCAATAAAGGGTAAAAATGCAAGCGGGTATTGGTGTCAAACGGTGAAGCTATCACCATTTGGATTTGCTATATAATGCTTGTCTTGTTGAGCATTGTCTTTCAGGCTCACCTAATGGCAATGGCACGCGTTGTCTAATTCATTAAAGGAACTTACATGGTAATATTTACGGGTCATAACCTTGACCCAACCATGTATGTGAAACAGTCTCATTATTGTATGTTATCGAAGTGACGAAAATACCCTCTGGGTAATAAGAAAGGTACTCTAGATTAAGTGGGTCATCTTCAGTCACTAAGACTTCAATGACCCTATGTTCACTTGTAACCATCATGAGGAAATTATATGTGTAAAATTAGCTTAATCTGTGTGGGACTTGAACTTAGTTATTCAAGGACTCAAACGGATCAAATAGCACCCAAGAAAATGATTGTATGGATTTTAGTATTAACCTAGTCATGGGGTTTCTGAGAATCCGGTTAAAAACTGAATCCATGGACCGATTAAGCAAAAAGAACTCGGTTTCAGACGGAAGATTCGAGACGAGACAGAAATATACGATAATAAAGTCATCACAAATTCATATTGCATCAGAAACGGTTACAGACACTGTCATCAGTAGGATAAACATCTATCTCGGGGGCGGGGGAGGTCGGGCATGATCTCCCCCTTGAGAGCATTCAAAGCACAAAACTAAAATCTTAAAATGAAAAACACACATGAGATTGCTATTTATAGGCCTAGCACCTTCGACCCTTGCAGGAGGTCGAATGTGCTAGTTCGAACTTGACATATGGTCGAATCAACAAATAATATGTTGGTTTGACCTCTTACTTTCAAGTTTGACCTCACGCTGGTTCGAACCAATCAGGTCTACCTTAAACAGCTACGTCAGATCCATAAAATGCCCTTATGGATCACCACAATCTCATGTAATACAATACATGACTCAACCCTAGTCTATTCGACACTAACGTCCACACAAAGTGCATCAACAATCTCCCCCTTGGACGTTGCTGGCGAATGATAAACACAACTTGCATCTTTAGTCAGTATTGTTGAAGTATCAGTATTTCATCAACAATCTCCCCCTTGACTGATGCAGCTTCAGCAGAGTTTCTCTGTGATCCCATAAGATAATGATAAATCAACATGTTCTTGAGTAATTTCATTTGTTTGACTGTTTACTAGCCGTAGACGGGTGGATCAAGCAATCAGAAGTTTTCAGCGGGAACTACCGGTACCATTGCGGACTTGAAATGCTTCAGAAACTGAAGTTTTAGACGAGGCCTAACAATATCCACCAATAGCTCTTGAAATTCTTCAGGACAGTAATCTTGAAACTTTCGTTGAATCTACGTGCCACATGAATCCTACTGAGATCCCTCATTACTTTCGGAACATTGAAATATCAGTCTTGATTTGCTTGTAAATAACAACTTTGTTTGAACAAGTTCCTTCAATCACACTAGAACTGGGTTCACTGTTCTCAACTTGCGGAATAAAAAATATATCTGATTTTTTGGCCCATAATAGTCATTTGAATCTGATTATCATACTGTTGATTCTCATGACTACCCCACATTAAAACGTTTCATCATCATCATCATCATCATCATCATCATCATCATCTTTTCAACAATTTGTGTAGACATCATCACCATTCTCCCAAAAATCTTCAAAAATTGCCATTCGAAATTTTTTACCCCTTAAAATACCAAATTTTTATTCTATATGTCGAGGGTTCGAATGTAGAAATAAAGCTACGTTCGACCCCTTTGTAAGGTCGAATGTACCATGATTGGGTCGAACCAAGTTCATTTAAGCTTGACTAAAACTGAGATTCCACGTTCGACCTGTCGTGAGGTCGAATGTAGATCACAACCATGTTCGACCTCTGTTATCAACACAAATGAGTATGTAATTAGCAGATTCGACCTCTAAAACCTACATTTGACCTCCCGAAGGGTCGAATCTACTGCACATTCGACCATTTGCAGAAAAACGTGTTCTTCTTCAATATTTTTTGCAAATTAGTCCATAAACACTCTAAAACTTTGAATTTGATGATGAAACTTGTACAGAAAGGTGCGGAAATGAAAACCTAAACCCCGAATTAACAGAAACATGGAAAAATCACATGATTTTGAATTCAATTAAGAATCTAGGGTTTCTAGGGTTTCAACCTTTCAATCAAAAATTGATTTCTAACGTCTGAAATCATGGAATTGAGCTGTGATTGATTCAAACGACTGTTAGATCGTTCAAATCGGTACCACGGCTCTGATACCAGTTGAGAATCCGGTTAATAACCAAATCCGTGGATCGATTAAGCGAAAACAACTCGGTTTCAGACGGAAGATTCGAGACGAGACAGAAATATACGATAACAAAGTCATCACAGATTCATATTGCATCAGAAACGGTTACAGACACTGTCATCAGTAGGATAAACATCTATCTCGGGGCCGGGGGAGGTCGGGCATGACCTCCCCCTTGAGAGCATTCAAAGCACAAAACTCAAATCTTAAAATGAAAAACACACATGAGATTGCTATTTATAGGCCTAGCACCTTCGACCCTTGCAGGAGGTCGAATGTGCTAGTTCGACCTTGACATATGGTCGAATCAACAAATAATATGTTGGTTCGACCTCACGCTGGTTCGAACCAATCAGGTCTACCTTAATCAACTACGTCAGATCCATAAAATTCCCTTATGGATCACCACAATCTCATGAAATACAATACATGACTCAACCCTAGTCTATTCGACAGTAACGTCCACATAAAGTGCATCAAGAAAATTTATGTTGATGATATCATTTTTGGTTCAACCAACACAAAATTGTGTGAAGAATTTAAGAAACTCAAGCAATCTAAATTTGAGATGAGTACCATGGAAGAACTGCAATACTTTCTAGGACTGCAGATAAAACAACAAGAAAATGGAACTTTTATACATCAATCTAAATATGTTAAAGAATTGTTGAATAAATTTTCTTTACAAGACTGTAAATCATGTTCCACTCCCATGAGTCCAACCACACAAGTTGAACCAAATGATCAAGGAAAACAGGTTGATCAAACCACCTATAGATGTATGATAGGTTCCCTTCTTTACCTAACCGCTTCTAGACCAGATATTATGTTTTCAACATGTGTTTGTGCTAGATATTAATTAGCTCATAGGGAATCAAACCTTATGGCAGTCAAAATAATTTTTAGATATCTGAAAGGAACTCCTAATCTAAGAATTTGGTATCCTGCTATCAGCAGTACCAAATTGATAGCCTTTTCAGATAGTGACTATGCGGGGTGTAAAATGTCAAGAAAATCAACATCTGGTGGATGTCAATTCATTGGAAATTGTCTGGTGTCATGGCAATCAAAGAAGCAAACATATGTGGCAACATCAACTACTGAAGCAGAGTATATTGAAGCTGCAACTTGTACTTAACAGATACAATGGCTTCAAAATCAATTGCTTGATTATGAAATCAATTGCTTGATTATGGAATCAAAGAGACCAAGACACCATTGCTCCTATACAGTACCTCAGCCATTAGCATAATTCAAAATGTTGTTCAGTTTTCATAGACTAAACATATTGAAATCAGGTATCATTTCATTAGGGATTGCTTTGAAAAAGGCAAGATTGAGGTCAAATATGTGTCAACAGCAAACCAAATTGCTGACATTTTCACAAAACCTCATGACAAAACAACCTTTCAGAGGTTAATATCCATGCTTGGGATGATAAATTTGGAGTAATTTTTGTAAGTGTTTTCATTTTTTTGCACATATTTCACTTTAAATTATTTTTGTTACTCATCTGTCACAAAACCTCTGATGATAATCAAGAGAGAAAGTACTGATGTATAAAACATCAGTATGGGAAAATTTCTGAAAAGAGAAACTGCCGATGATAATAAAATCATTAGAAGTTAATAAGGTGTTTTCAAAACAAAAACTCATCAGTTATTCAAAACTACTGAAGAGTAAATACGAAACTACTGAGGAACAATTTGTTCATCGGAACTTTTAAGCAAAAGGGCAAATCAGTCTTTCCCTATTTCAGAAGTCTAACCTAGGGTGGTTATAAACTTCTAAAAACCCTTCTTTTCATACTTATCGTTTCAAAAACAAAATTTTCCTCTCTGAAATCTGCAACTATTCTATCAAACAACCATGGTTCTAGTTCTTAAACAGGGACACAATCAAAGAGGCTACTTCACAAAAGATGCAGCCCGGTCCCAATACGACAAAATCATTGATTTGGTCATAAAACTTTTAATGAGTTCTGGGCAAACGTTGAGACAGTTACCATGAATGGTAAAGTCATTTCCCTGAAGACTTGATTAAAGGGAAAGTTATAGCAATCACACCGGCTACCCTGGGAACCAGACTAGGTCTGAATGATGCTGAAGCCCATGAAAAATTCCCAGTGGAACCATTCAATCAACCATATCTGAGTGTGGTTACCAAGGTACTTTGTCACATGCTACTATTTATAAGAAATGTTTTGATCCAAAATACAAACTTTTGTTTCATTACATTATCATGTACTTAAGTCCAAAAACTGGATCATATGATCAGATGCCCTCAACTTTACAATCTATTTTCCATTCCATTGTGAATGAAACTACTTACAGGGCATCATCATATCTTTTCAATGAGTTAGTGTTGCATCAACAAAATGATAAAAAGAAGTTTTTGTTGTATCCAAGGTTCATTATGCAATATATTATTAAAGAACTTAGAGAAGAGGTACTTGTGGGTAAAAAAATTGTTTTAAACCCTTTGTAGATGCATTATTGTGCGACTAATGCTTTGGATTACAATAAACATGTGTTAGTGGTGATTGTCGAACGGGCGAAGGAGAAAATAGTTGGGCGAATGAAGATTTTAGTTGGTGCGAAGGAGAGACAAAGGGGCGAATGTAGTTTTAATTGTTATGTAATGCTTGGTTCGCACGATGTGTTTGGGCGAACCTGCATATTCGACCATACAATATGGGCGAATGTGCAGGCCTATAAATAGGTTAAGCAATTTTTGAAAGTTAGTTGTTGGTCATTTTATTCCCTCCTGTTTTGTGTCTCTCCCTAGTGTTTGTGTCAACTTATTTTCACGTTAGATTTGATTGTAATCATTATTAAAACGTGTAATTTGAGTTGTTTATGAATGAGAAAAACCTTTGAAAGATGATTTCTGTGTTTTGATTGTTTGATTATCATTATTGTGATTGATTAAGGGATTCCGCACCTGAATCAAACTTGTTTGATCAATCTCTTTGTAGATTTGACGATCCTAAGCGCATACAAAGTGGTATCAGAGCCATTATGGATCAAACAACCACAATTTGATAATTTTACAGCAGATTTGGACCCTATTTTGATAAAAAACTTTCTGTTTTCATTGATAACATTGAATTGGTGATAGATTGATTGATTAGAGCTTGTTTTCATGGATAAAATGCATAATTCTCTTTGATAAACTTGTTTCAAATCAAATCCGAATCAAAACCTGATTAAAATCATCAAATTCTTTCAACTTTTGAAAAATTTGATCAAAATCAACTGATTTTCAAAGAATAACCGTTTTTGAAAGAGCAGGGTCAAACCTAGGGAGAAATGGGCGAACGTGTGTGTTAAACGGTCGAACCAAAGGATTTTTGGTCGAAGGTGGTGTTTTAAGTGGTCGAACCTAGAGTTTGTTAGTGTATTGGTGTTCATTCGACCATACCTGTTTCATTCGACCCTTCGAACGGTCGAAGGAGAAATTCATATGGTCGAAAGAAAGTCAAACGGTCGAAAGAGATTTGTGCTTGTTATATCTTTCATTCGTATCTTTGAAAACGGTCGAAGGAGAACATTTTCTCTCATTCGACCACTTGATTCATACGAAGGAGAAAATTGTTTTAAACTTTTCTAATCTTTTCGTGTTTAAACTTTTTCAGATCAAGATGTGGAACTTTCCGACTACACCACGACCCAACACGACACCACAACAGCAGACAACCATGGATCCTTGGTCGGTTGCTGCCCAAAAGTCTAGTCAACCATCACAACCTATCAACTATATGGCTATGACTAGTTCTATTCCTCAACATGTTGCGCAACCACAACCGCAACCGATTGGTGACTATTGGGGAGTAGCAGCAGCAGCGGTTCACACACAGACGACCAATGCTATATCAACGCTTATTCAAGACTTGTCATCTGGAAGTGGAAACTGACCACCTAAGCTTATGGAGATGGTCGACTACAACACGTGGAAGACTAAATTCAAGATCCATTTGGAGGGTATGGGTTTAGAGGGAACTGAGGCATGGCAAATGATTGCGAAAGGCTATGTTGCTCCGATCTTGGAGAACACGGGAGAGCCTATTCCTTTGGAGAATCTAGCAGACGATGAGAAGAAAAGGTTTGCTATTGAGAAAAAGGCGTTTTCTCAATTGTCCCAAGCTATCAACATAGATTTGCTGCATCAGTTTGGTTCTTGCACAACTTCTAAGCAGCTGTGGGACATGTTGAGAAACAGACATGATGGGAATGAGAAGACTAGGAAGCTAAGGATGGAGGAGCTTTGCAAAGAGTTTGAGAATTTTAGTTACATGGGTAACGAAACTTTGAAAGAGTTGGTTCCAAGGTATTGCCACTTACTCACAGAGTTGTCAAGCTATGAGATTAGCATACCTATGTCCGAACTGGTGGACAAGTTTGTCGATGCGTTGCCACCGTATTGGAACCAGCATATTGAAGTGTTGAAAGAGAAGGATGTGTACCAGTATTGGACGATCAATGAGTTTATACAGAAACTAGAGAACAAAGAGATGGAGGAGAAGAGGAAAGCAAAGAGGGCTCAAATTCCTCAGAATCCGGAACTTTATCTTGGTGGTACATCTTCTTCCCATACTACTTCCAATTCTACTACCAATGTTGCTCCACACATCGCGTGCGTATCCAACATCGTTGAACCACCCAAACAACCAATCAACTACCTTGCTCAAACATCTTCATATACCTCACCATCATATCCTAAAACAACTACCTATATTCCACCATTTTCACCCATGCAACAAGTAGCGTGTTACTCCGCTAGCCAACTTCAACAACAACAACCTTACAAGCCTCAAATGAACCAAATTCAACCAAACCAAAGCCCGATTGTGTTGGAGACTTCAAATCTAAACAATGTTACTGTTGAGATTGCTCAACAACATGTAGCATTAGTTTCAGCAATGGTAGCATCATACAATGGTCTGGTTGCTAGTCAAATTGGGAACAACAATTTGACCAATGAGGACTATGCACAGATCGACAAGGAAGAGATGGAATTGATGGATATACAGTGGGCTTTTGCAAGCATCATGAGAAGAGCCACTGATTTTATTCAGAAGACTGGGAGAACGGATCTTTCAACTTCTCCTAACACCACTTATGGCTTCAACAAAGCCAAAGTAACTTGTTTCAACTGTGGTGAAAAAGGTCATTTTAAAAGAGAGTGCACACAGCCAGCACAACAAGGTAATCGAAATCCATTCAACTCTACATACCAAAACCGTCAAACTCAAAACCAAAACCAAGTATCATACCAAAGCTCCAACAAAATTTCAAGCTTTCAACCTCACAACAACTATCAAAACCGCCAAAATAACCAACAAAATAACAATGCTAGACAATCCACATCACAAAACCAAAACCAAACACAACAGAACTCAAACCGAACAATAATTCCCATCTCTATACCAAACACACAAACTCAAACTGAAAACCCAAATCAAGCTTTGGTGATACAGAAGGATGAGGGTTTCGATTGGACTGGTATGCAGTTGGGTGTGGAAGAAATTATGGCTGGTAATGTGGCTTGTGTGGCACAGAAGATGAACTTAGATGAACCGGTGGAGGTTGAAGAAGAGATTGTGTCTGAGAAGATGAGTGAGTTGAAGATTGAAGAGGTGAATGATGATATGAATGTTGATGTTGATTGTGCTGAGAAGAAGACTGGAATGGTTATGGATACTGTTGCTGATATTCCAGAACAGTTTGATTCCACTTATTCTGATGAGGAAAGTGATTCTGACTCTGAATCTAGTGTTAATTCACTGGATGATGACATTGACCAGTTGCTTGCTGAAGCTGATTTCTTGATGACTCGGAAGTCATGCATGGTGGATGATGCTTGCACCAGAATTGACTACTCCAAGTTTTTCGCTGGGAAGGAAGCTCATTTTGCTCTAATGGCAATGACAGAACCTCCTAAGCAGGTAAGTACCGAATCTACTGTTAATTGCAAAATTTGTGATAAATTGACAGATGAAAATAAGCAACTCAAGGTTCAACTTGAGAGTGCAAAAATCAACTGTCAAACTTATAAAAAAGAATCAAAAGAATTCAACAGAGTACTTGATGGTTATAAGAAAGATATTTCTGAATTGAAAAAGACTTTGTCTTTAAAGCAAATGGCCATAAACAATTATATAAATGATTTAGAAAACACGAAATTGGAAATGGCCACCATCAAGTGTTTTGCCGAGAAAGTAAACAAAAAGCTTGAAAGCTATAAGCACATTGCTTATGTAGTTGATCACATCATAGAAGAACCTTCACAGTCAAGTAGTGCAAACTACAAAGCTGTCCCAACTCCGGTGTTGTTCGAAAACCATAATTTGCATGCGATAGCACCGGAGAGCTTAGTCAAATCTGACTCTACATCAGATAACAAGTCCAACACATCCAGTGTCGGAGACCCGTATTCTGATGTTAGACCTATTCTGGGAAACAATGAAGGTGTGGTTGCTGCTGATGATTCTGATGAAGAGGATGAACAGTCTGAGACGGTTGTTGAAAAAGTGAGTGATATTCCTGATGAAAATCACATCATCACTACTGAATCGGTTTCACCATCTCAGATTGTCCATCCCATGGCTAATGCTCACAGAAAGAATCAATCAGCAAAGAATGTTGATAAGAAAGTTGAGAAGTCTGTTGTTAAGAATGCTGAAAAGAAAGTGGTTAAGAATGTTGAAAAGAATGTAGAAAAGAAAGTTGAAAAATCAAATGATGAGAAAAATGAATCGTGTGATAAACCTGTGAAAGTTTTCTATCGGATGCAAGGCTCCGATAAGATTATGTCTGATGAAGAATATCCGATTCAATTTGCAAATTATTCTAAAATTGAAAAGATCTGGTAGGAAAGTACCATTTGGTTTCCGAAACATGAACGAACCAATGATATTCCTCCAGCTATTTTAAAGAAAATTCATTCGGATAATTCTAAAGACCCAAAGGTCAATGTCACACAATTTGTTAAGCCAACAGACAAGTCAAATAGTTTTATTGAGCCGACATACTCAAAGGACCCTGCTCCTGAGAGTTTAAGAAGACAGTGTATGGTTGATCACTATCCCATTGCTAGTTATTCTAAGTCGAACATCAAGGAAAACTATGAAGAGTACCGTGCGTGTTTTAAGTGCGGGGAAAGGGGGCATTTACTTGCCAACTGCCCGTATGTACGACACAAGAGGCACGAGGTGGAGATGAAGCAAAGATATGTTTGTCCGGTTGATAATCACAGTTATGCACAGAGACGGTTTTTCCCTCAACAAGCACCTTTTTATAACCAAAACAACTATTTCAAAAGGAGGGAAAATCGTCCGATGACTTATGATAGACGCAACCTGATAGCCACTAAGAAACCATTGAAGAAACCATTGGTGAACACAACTGCTGAAAACAAAAAGGTATCTGCTAAACCTAATGTCAAACCAGCAGTTGGACCTGTCTCTGTTAAATCAGAGAAGGTAACCAAGAAGGTATCGTTCAAGGAAGAAGTAAAGAAACCGGCTGAGACCTCAAAATCTTAGATCCGGATCTTGAAACGGACTGAACAATCTTGGTCATCAAAGGGTTCTGAGGGTGCTTCACCTTCACAAAATGTGAAATCTGAGAAAGAAAAAGATTTGTGTGAAAAGAAAGAGGTTGATGAAACCCAAGATGTTTGTGAGACAACTGACTCTTTGAAACAATCAGTTCAAAGACCCAAGACCAAACAGGCTTGGGTCCCCCGAAAAATCTAACTTTTCTACTTGATATGTGCAGGGAGCTTCAGCTGGCCCTATGAGCAGTCTTTGGATTGTTGACAGTGGAGCTTCTGGCCATATGACTGGGGATCTTTCGCTACTGTTCGATATTCGAAATATCAATGGAGGCTATGTACCGTTTGCCGGGAACAAAGGAGGCTATATTACCATGGAGGGTAGTGTGAGTAATGGGATTGTGAGCTTCGAAAGAATTTCTTATGTGAAGCAGATAGATTACAATTTGTTGAGTGTCAGTCAGATATGCGACAAGCAATTTTCTGTGTACTTTGACGACAAATCTTGCTACATACTCAAGCCGGGGTTTGAATTACCGAAAGAGTGGGTGATGCTAAAGGCGCCGAGAGTGAACAACCTGTACATTCTCAATATGTCAAAGGCAATGACCACCCAAGGCCAAGTCACGTGTTTCCTCTCCAAGTCTATAGAAAAAGAATCCATCATGTGGCACAGGAGGATGGGACACATTCACCTCAGAAAGATGAATCAATTGGTGAAGAATGAACTTGTCACAGGCGTGAACGTCAAACATTTTCACCTAAATGACAAGTGTGTAAGTTGTAAAAAGGGTAAGCAGCACAAACAATCCCATAGGCCAAAGAAAGTTAATTCCGTTGAACTGCCACTTGAACGTTTGCACATGGATCTGTTTGGACCGGTCAAGCGTAAGAGTCATGCTGGTGAGTTATACTGTCTTGTGGTGACTGATGATTATTCAAGATTTTCATGGGTGATGTGCTTACACAGGAAGAGCGACACATTTGACAATTTGAAAGTTCTGTTCACTCGTCTGGAAAATATCTATGGTCTCAAGATCAAGAGGATTAGGAGTGACAATGGGACGGAGTTTAAAAATGCACAGATGGACGATCTTTGTGAAAACAAAGGAATTCATCATGAATATAGTGCTCCGTATACCCCACAACAGAACGGTGTCGCAGAACGTAAAAACAGGACTCTAATTGAAACGGCGAGGACAATGCTTGCGGACTCAAATCTTCCAGTAATGTTCTGGAACGAAGCAATTTACGCAGCTTGTTATACCCTCAATCGCGATTTAACGGTGAAGAAGTTTGGCAAAACTTCTTATGAGCTGTTGAATCGTCGCAAGCCGAATTTGGAGTATCTAGAACCGTTTGGAGCTCCTTGTACTATGCTTAATCCATCTGGGAAGTTCGCACCGAAGGCTGAGGAAGGATATTTTGTTGGATATGCAACCCCGCTCAAACGGGTATTCAACAAAAGAACTTGTCAGGTCGAGGAGTGGGCTAACGTTGAAGTGCAACGGTACACTCAGAACTTACAGGGAAGCGGTCCAGACTGGATGTTTGATTACAAAGATTTCTTTGAATCATTCAATCTAGATAGCTTTGTTGAAGAGGCTGTACTACGTTTATATTACAAGGTCGAAAACGCAGTGACTTCACCGTTAGTGCGTCCGATTACCGTGAATCCTCAAGTAGCTTCTAATGATACCAATGTTCCTGTCGTTGAAGAAGAAGTATTTCAAGAAGCTTCCACAACGTTGAATTCATCAGAATCAGAAGATGACGATGATGATGTTACAAGCGAAGCTATCTTAGACCATGCTACAGTGACACCACCAGTGAACCCAACTACAAATGGTGCTTCAACATCGAATGTGGGTAATGATCTGGTTTCTGCAGAGAACTTAACTACTCAGACGGAAGTCCAAGTACCCGATTATCTGGAATCTCGGATACATCGAATTCACCCGATTGAGCAGGTTATTGGTGATCCTGGTAGCAGTGTGATGACAAGAGGACAATTGAGAAACGCGAACTCACCAGAAAACCTTGGCAATCTTGCTTTATATGCCAAAATACAAAAATCTGGTTTTCAGAATGACTGGTCTTTTGCTTGTTATGTTTCGCAGGTGGAGCCGCGAACTTACAAGGATGCTCTTTTGGACGACGCTTGGGTGGAAGCTATGCAAGAGGAGTTGTTGCAGTTTCAGAAACTTGGCGTCTGGACACTGACAGATCTGCCCCCGGGAAGAAAGAAGATTGGAACGAAGTGGGTGTTTAAGTGCAAAAAGGATGATAGAGGAGTGATCATAAGGAACAAAGCTTGTTTGGTTGTACAAGGATTTCATCAGGTGGAGGGAATCGATTACAACGAAATTTATGCACCAGTTGCACGCCTAGAAGCAATCCGAATGTTTCTAGCGTTTGCATCATACAAGAAATTTAAGGTGTATCAAATGGATGTCAAGAGCGCATTTCTTTACGGTGTGGTCAAGGAGGAAGTATATGTAGGTCAACCACCAGGCTTTGAAGACCCTATTCACCGGGATAAGGTCTACGTACTGAACAAAGCTCTCTACGGGTTGCACCAAGCTCCAAGGCAATGGTATGAGGAGCTGAGCACATATCTTCTCTCAAAAGGATTCAAGCGAGGTTTGGTAGACTGCACACTGTTCACTAAACGAACAGGCGATGACTTGCTTCTAGTCTAGATTTATGTTGATGATATTATATTTGGGTCTACTAACGAACTCCTGTGCAGAGAATTTGAACGTGTTATGCAGGAAAAGTTCGAGATGAGCGCAATGGGAGATATGCAGTTTTTCCTAGGCTTGCAGGTGGAACAAAGACCAACGGGGATCTTTATTCACCAGACGAAATATGTTTCTGAAGTCTTGAGCCGATTCCAGATGGATGATTCGAAGCCGATGGACACCCCAATACAACCTAATCACGGGATTGGAGTTGACGCTAAGGGGGAGCTAACTGATCCATTTACATACAGAGCAATCGTCGGATCTCTGATGTATCTCAATGCCTCCTGACCTGATATAATGTTTGCCACATGTCTTTGTGCAAGTTATCAATCGAAGCTGATACAGAGTCATCTTGCAGCTGTCAAACGTATCCTTAGATATCTGAAGGGTTGTCCGTCGAGAGGACTATAGTACCCTAATGATGATAATTTTGACCTAATCGCTTTTAGTGATGCAGATTGGGGCGGCTGTGACAAAGACAGCAAATCCACAACGGTTGGATGCCAGTTTATGGGGAGCAGGCTCGTGACCTGGCAATGCAAGAAACAGACCGCAGTTGCATTATCCACATGTGAAGCAGAATACGTTTCAGCATCGAGCTGCTGCTCACAGGTTCTTTAGATCCAACAACAGATGGTGGACTACGGTTTGCAATTTCTTAAAACCCCTATTTACTGTGATAATGAAGCCGCAATCGCATTAACAAAAGACTTAGTAAATCACTCAAAGGCTAAACATATCCGGATTAAATATCATTTTATCCGCGATTGTTATGCTAAAGAGTTGATCGATATGGTCAAAATCCACACTGATTACCAACGCGCAGACCTTTTTACCAAAGCTTTTGTTTAATCGAGATTTGAATATCTTTTGAAAGCTAATGGTATTAAAGAAAAACAAGACTGATCACCACCTCAGTTTATCGATTTTTAGTTTAATTTTTACTGTTTTTCAGAAAAATTTCGAAAATCCAAAAACATTGAAAAATTTCAAAATCCATAAAAATTAGAAAATTTCTTTGCTGACTGTTATATCTTCTTCCCTTAGATTAATGCCGTCAGATTTCTGTGAACAAACGATATCTGGGCAGTCACATATTTGAATTGCTCCAGCTTATCTTTGGGAACAGTAAATTCAAAAATTTATAACAATCAGAAAAAACAAAATGATTTCCTGGAGAAAAAGGGGAAATGATAGTACATTAGTGGGGATCTGACACATTCTAAGAAATGTAATGCTATATAGGGCGTGTGTCTGAGTCTGTGCGATGTGCTGATAGGCTTCGTAGACCTAATACTGCGTGCCTGATACATACATATCAAACGAATTGTTGTGTGGATGAACTCCTCATTGGCATATGGTCTTAGTACCGTAATTTTGTTTGATAGGGTATTTGTACAAAACTCGGAGGTTTTGGGTCGTTATGTTATTAGTTGACTGGGGATAGCCTCTCTGATCTTCTGCTGTAAGTCATTACGGACCTAGATCAGATAGGGTGTCTTTATAAAAGAGCTTTATGCCAAATCCTAAAGTTACCGAATTGAGGAACTTTCCATTTTCTATGATGATCAAAGATTATCTATTACATCGTATTAATCACTGATGCAAATCATGATTGATATCAGTCCTCAACCTGGTAAAGTGCACATGTTACTTTGCTGCATTAATTTGCTGACCTGTATACCTCTGTGCATTCTACCTTGTAAATTACAGACGACGAAAGCATAATCACGCTTTACAATGAGTCTTTGTGCATTTACTTCTTGATACGGGAGTATGTCGTGTGCATGGGAACCACAGACAATTTTGTTTATACTATACATGTGAGTTTATGTGGATCACAATATCAGCAGTTGCCAGATCACACATTGTCTTTAATGATAATAATCAAAAGATCAACGGTGTGATCAGATTTCTCAATAACTGATATGATCCCTTTACCGGAAATCACAAAACATTTACTGTTTTCTCTTTACATTTCTGCATTTTATTTTCTCGTCAAAAATTGCAAAACTCAAAAAGATTTTAGGTGTGTTTTAACATAAACTTTAGAAAATCCAAAAAGATTTTACATTTCTATCTTATTTTTGATAGCTGATAGTGGTTGATGACGATTTTCTAAACCTTGATGAACCATTTGAGCTTTGTTATTTTTAATTGAGAAAATATGATTGTCGGATGCTTAAAAGTTGGAAAATATTTTGAACGGGACTCGATTTTGAGATTTGGTAAAATTTTCCAAATTCATGATTTACTTTCGCCCATTCGATTAGGTCGAAGGAGGAATTTTATGTTCATTCGTACGTTTCATTTTGGGCGAGTGTGAGAGTTCTTAAGTTGTTTTTCTCTTTCGAACCTTTTTATCTCATTCGCACCTTTCATTAGGGGCGAAGGAGACCAAAGCTTCACATTCGACCACCATAAACGGGCGAAGGAGCAGTCTATAAATAACCATCTCTGCTCATTCGACCCCTTACAAAATGTTTTCAAAAATTCTGATTTAAAGTCCACTTGTTGCTCGTGCCATTTAGACCTTATCATTGTGTTTGTCTGTTGTTCTTGATCATTTTCCACTCATTTTTACAGGTTAATATCCATTATTGAATGTTTAATCAGTGATTTTGTGTTCAAGCCCTAACTGTTATAGAATAGGGATTTATAATTGATAATTGATCATGTTATTGACAGGGATTCATTGAATGAGTGTTTTAGGGGGAGAATATGCAAAAACAATGGTTTAAACATGATCAGAATGCATAATCGATTGTTTAAAGTCATTTAAACCCTAGTTTTTGTTTTAAAACACTAATTCAATAAATAACTGATTAAATTGATGATTAGGAAACAATAATCGGAGGTTTTAGGTGCATTATGAATCAAAATTACAAGTTTATAATCACTGATTTTCAAAGTTTAAAATTTGATTTGAAGAACAGTCCCTTCGCACCTTTCGAACGGTCGAAAGTGTAAATCTGGGTGAAGGAGATGTTCTGTTTGGGCGAATGAAGTTAAAATGGGCGAATGAAACATTCTTCAAAAACATTATACATTAGCACCTATGAAACTTCACATTCGTACCCAGAATCTCTCATTCGCACCTCCGTTTGGGCGAATGAAGAGTTCAATAACCAAACTTTCAAACTTTGATTATTTTGTCGATTTTTAACATGTTTACTTGTTTTGTTTTGCAGCATAAACCATGTCTGAACAAGAAAAACCTACTGAACAAGCTGGATCATCTGCACAAGCTGCTGAGGAAGGGAATGGAGAGCTTTTGCCATTCGAGAAGCATACTGAGTTTACAAAGATTATCGAGTTTCTGAAGAGAAGTCGGGTGATAGATGAAATTGCTACACCTGCTATTATCTATCAAGACATGCTACAAGAGTTCGGACGAACGCGAAGATGGACTTCTGGGAGTGTGAATCATCTCTGGTTAGCAAGATTCAAGGAAAATTGGTTATTGTTTCAAAGAATGATATCAGGGAAGCTTTGAAGCTTGGAGATGAAAAGACTTGTAACACCCCAACCGATGGCGGAAACATCGAGGTGTCACGTATTGATGATTGTTCAGTAGCTCATGGTAAATAATAAATTTCAATAATTGATTTAACTAAATTACATACAATTGTTCTAAAGAATTTTGTACATCAAAATGAATAATACTATGTACACGTCTTCAAACATTAATTCATATCTTCAAGCAAGTAGAACCTGAAACATGTTAAGTTGAAAGTATTTTGGGTCAACAAAAGTTGGTGAGAATACATAGGTTTTTGAATATAATTGATAACACTAGTTTGTACAACATTCACAGTTGTATAATGATAGAGTATGAGTCCGACATGTAACAATGCGTCTTTGTACAATCAAACCTTGTGTCGACTGAGGACTAACTCGCAAGTTAGTTAAATGTTGTTACTGTTATCGATCATCCCTGAATTTATGCGGGGGGATGGGTTTGTCAGACCTATAGCGCTATAATCTAAACAGGCGGCTTGATCAATGTTAATGATTGTACTGTGTCTTTTTATTACAGTCAAATGATAGAATGAGTAAATGATAGTGTAATTAAATCACAAGTTTCAACAATGTAAGAATGAGTAAATGATAGTGTATAAAATGTTTAAACATGTTTCACCCCAAAATGTAAAATAGAAAAAGGGGCTATGTAAACTCACCTTAGCAAAATGTTATGTCTCGTGAAAAATAGAATATGTGTTGCCCAACAATGCCAAGTATTACCCTATAATTAAGGTGTCTAAGTCTTTCTAGTCTACAAATATATTCTAGGGCTTCGAATTGGGGATAAGTGCTCGTTTGACTAATAAATAAAATGTTTGAATAATAAGAGAAATTTGATAAATAAATAAACAAAAGTCTTTTTGTAAATTTTAAATTAAAGATGGTCACGATAATAAGTTTTAAGTATGAAAATAATTTTTATAAAATTATTTTCTTAAAAATAGAATATTAAATCTATTTATTTCAAATTGTCAAAATATAACTTTAATGTTTAAAAATACTAAAATTAAAGAATTATTAAATTAAAAATTGTATTTCTGTTCCAAATAAATAGAAATAATTTATATAAAATTTTGGTGCAAAAATATTGAAAAATGAATTTATTATGATTTATATATGATTAAAACTAACAAAAATTGATTAAAAATATTAAATAAATGATTTTTCAGAAATAAAAATCATTTCAGAAAAGTTTATTGTTATAAAAACTCAGAATAATTTTTGTGGAAATTTATAAAATTGTTTTGATATTTTTATAGAATTTTATAAATAAAATAGAATAAATTGAATTATTTATTATATATATTAAATAAATAAATTTTTGAAAACTAAAAATTGTATGTTAAACTTTTCCACTGGAATAACATAAAATAATTTTTGTAGAATTTATAAAAGAGTTTAGTATTTTAAAATGAATTTTAAAAAAATGCAAAGGAATATATATATATATATATATATATATATATATATACACTTAATAAAAAGGAATGTTTGTTGATGCCATGGTTCGAACCCGGGCCCTTGGCCGGTTCGTTGGTTTTAAATCACAAGCCCAGACCAACTGGTCTGGACCCTGATAACGATTAGTTTCAGATTAAATTAATTATATAATATAAGCAAATTCTGATTTATACTCAAATAACATGAAAAAAAGATAAAACCGTTCAAGTGGGACTCGAACCCGCGACCGTTGGGTAATAAGGCAACAACACAACCATCTGATCTAGATCAGATGGTTGTTCAAATGTGTGACTGAAATGATTTTATACACGTTTGAAACGTTATCATCTTCCCCAAATGGAAGCTTCGAACCCTAGCCAAAATAATTGAACAAATCCTCAATCAATAACCCTTGGATTCATAGGGTTATTGATCACGTGATAACTAATATTGAAAATATGTAAAGGATCGTGACTTACAACCCAGATTTGATGATGATTCGCCTAGTCAACCAAAAAGTCAAAATAGTTTCGAAATGCAAAGATGAGAGATCAACAGCAGAAATTAGGAGTGGGAATGTATTTTTCGGTATACTTAGTCGCAATCCAAGGATTCAATTTATAGTGTTCCTACAGATTAGGCGATTTAGAAACTTTTGACCAATCTTAAAATACATACGCGTGATTCTTATAAAAATGGAATTGTTTTGAATTTGTGATTGCGTGAAAAGGGCCGCATAAGAGCTGACCTTAATTGTTGTTACCATATCGTGTGAATTCAAAGTCAAAGGGATGGAAATTAAATCTAAATGT
Organism: Ambrosia trifida; assembly: GCA_028751855.1. Classification (NCBI taxonomy): domain Eukaryota; kingdom Viridiplantae; phylum Streptophyta; class Magnoliopsida; order Asterales; family Asteraceae; genus Ambrosia; species Ambrosia trifida. Next base: position 158,996,792 of record CM054123.1, on the reverse strand, counting down.
TGACTTTTTTTTTTTTTTTTTTTTTTTTGTCTAGTGCATCGATATGGCAGGGAAGAAGAAAAACAATTTTTTTTTTCTTTGGGCCCGGTTTAGTTATGCAGCAAAGAAGGGGGGGATTGGGCCGAATTTGTTTTGGGCTGGGGTTTTGGGATGGATCAATGGTGGTTTTGTTGTTGTTTAAGTTTTAGATTTAAACTTTATAAGCTTTCAATTAAATCTGAATATATATATATATATATTATTACTATTCTTCTTATTATTATTGTTATTATTATTATTATTATTATTAGAATAAAAATTTGAAGTGTAATTTAAGTAGAGTGACGACTTACTAATTCAATAATTGGGGAAAACACGCGATGTTACAGTCTCCCCTACTTTTGGGAACTTCGTCTCGAAGTTATTAAAAACACAAGGTTGAGGATGATTGGGTAGAAAATAAGGCAGCTGTGGTTTGGAAAATTTTGGGTTAAGGCACGACATGAATTTATAGAATAATCTGCTTTCGATTAATTTGGATAAGAGTTTGATATGTGTGACTATAGGTATACTAAATGAGCTATCAAAACCTTATTAGAATTTCACACTACCTTAACGTACCTGTAAATTCATGATTATGTTTCGGACCGCAATCACCAATTTACCTTACATTAGGGTTTTGTGTCCTTCTATGACTCTACTGATTGTTGAGCAGGTCCGATAGCCTCCACCAGTCGTGGAGCAGGTTGTAGGGCCTCTCCCGACTGTTGTAAAGGCATAATGACCTCTACCAATCGTTGAGTAGGTTCGATAGCCTCCACCAGTCGTGGAGTAGGTTGTAGGGCCTCTCCCGACTGTTGAAAAGGCATGATGACCTCTATTAAGTGCAGCATTTATTATACACATAGATTGCAAATTGATAACGTGTTTATGCAAGCAAGTTTATAACAAGCACAATGTATTAGTTCACATTCAAACAAGCATACATTCAAGTGTTATGATTATACCATGTAAACAACTCTCAGACAAAAATTTCAATACAAGAATTTATTACTCGAATCAAATAGCGTCAATAAAAAGCAACCAATAGCCAAATGGTGGGACTTGTTAGGTAGCTGGAGGGTCTTGATCTCTGTTTAGTTTAGGGCATCGGTTACGGAAGTGATTTGGGTCTCCACATTCATAGCACTGACCATAGTTGTATCGATTAGGATTAGTAGCCTGAGCAGGGTTGGTGGGTTGGTTGGCATTAGGATTTGGGGTCTCACGACACGTGTTGACCAGATGGCCATACTTACCACAATTGGTGCACAAGCGACACGCTGAAGCAGTGGGATGATGTCGTTTGCCTGTGTTACACAATGGATAGTTTCCTATATAAGGTTTCTTGTTAGAAGCTTGTGTAGTGAGGTTGACATCAGGATCCCTGGTCTTACGCTTCTGGTTCTCAGTAATTACCGCGGCTACAATACTTGCTTTCTCGTTTTTCCGAACTAAGGTACCGTTCTTTACGTGATTGTCGGTGAGAGTAGCCGCCAGACGTTTGGCTTCCTCCAAGGTGGCAGGATTCCTTCCCCACACCGTGTCCTGGATTTGCATGGGTAGACCACCGATATACTTCTCGATGGCCACATGCAGGGGAGTGACTTTATGGGGCAACAATAAGCTAAGCTCGTGAAAGCGGGTATTGTAGGCAAGGTTTTCCCCACTATCTTGAGCAAGGGTGTGGAATTCATCTTCTAGCTTCTTAACCTCGTTGCGAGGACAGAACTCATCTTTCATAACCTCCTTGACTTGATCCCACGTCATAGCAAGTGCAACTTCGGCTCCACGGGTGCGCTTTTCCTCATTCCACCAAGTGAGTGCTCGTTTGTGAAGAACGCTCATGGCGTAACGAACCTTAAAGTTGTCGGGGCACTCACTATTGATGAAGGTATTCTCAATACCCTTGAACCATTGTAGGAGTCCTGTAGCTCCTTCTTCTCCACTGAACTTAGGGGGATTACAGGAATTAAAGTGCTTAAGAGTGCAAGCTGGGAGACCATTCCCGTTTTCGTTGTGGTTTCCATTACCGTTCCCGTTTCCATGACCGTTTCCGTTGCCGTTTCCGTTCATCTGGATGACTTGAGCCAGTAAATTAGGAACCAGAGTCGCGATTTGTTGTGCCATTTGTTGAGAAATGATCGCAGCCAATTGGGCATCAACACCATTGTTGTTGTTGTTATTATTGTTGTTGTGGTTAGCGTCGTGGTTGTTATTGTTGCTATTTCCTTCCTCATGATTACCACCATTGTTATTGCGTGTGCTGCGACGTGGAGGCATGATCTGTAAGAGACACAATGAAATGAATGAGGTAATATAAGGAATGTAATCATTTATTCATTAATTAAAACGAATAAACGAAAACGTTGACTTATCAAAGGTTCTTGATTCTAATAACATAGTGAAGACATGCTTTAGCCTATAAGTGAACACTCATCCCGAGAATTCCCAGGTAGGCATCCGGGTCCCTCGTCTGATTGGGATATATGCGCAATGCCAGCCTAGACAGAAGACTCAGAATACAGGCGTTCACCCTTCCAGATTGCACGTGTTCGTTATTAAAATCTAGAACTTTGACGAGATCTCAAGGTGGTTCAGGCTAAGCCTGAGGAATTTGTCCTATTAGTCTAAGAGTAGATCCAGTGATGGAGAGCAACCTTCTTGTAAGGATGAAAGTAGGGATAAGAAGTAGGAGGGAGATAGAGAATGGCAAGTAAAAGGAGCAAATACTGGTTATAATCCTATGGTTATAGACTAGATTATTTTTCTAATAACCTAATTCCCTATAACCATGGCTCTGATACCAATCTGTAACACCCCAACCGATGGCGAAAACATCGAGGTGTCACGTATTGATGATTGTTCAGTAGCTCATGGTAAATAATAAATTTCAATAATTGATTTAATTAAATTACATACAATTGTTCTAAAGAATTTTGTACATCAAAATGAATAATACTATGTACATGTCTTCAAACATTAATTCAAATCTTCAAGCAAGTAGAACCTGAAACATGTTAAGTTGAAAGTATTTTGGGTCAACAAAAGTTGGTGAGAATACATAGGTTTTTAAATATAATTGATAACAATAGTTTGTACAACATTCACAGTTGTATAATGATAGAGTATGAGTCCGACATGTAACAATGCGTCTTTGTACAATCAAACCTTGTGTCGACTGAGGACTAACTCGCAAGTTAGTTAAATGTTGTTACTGTTATCGATCATCCCTGAAATTATGCGGGGGGATGGGTTTGTCAGACCTATAGCGCTATAATCTAAACAGGCGGCTTGATCAATGTTAATGATTGTACTGTGTCTTTTTATTACAGTCAAATGATAGAATGAGTAAATGATAGTGTAATTAAATCACAAGTTTCAACAATGTAAGAATGAGTAAATGATAGTGTATAAAATGTTTAAACATGTTTCACCCCAAAATGTAAAATAGAAAAAGGGGCTATGTAAACTCACCTTAGCAAAATGTTATGTCTCGTGAAAAATAGAATATGTGTTGCCCAACAATGCCAAGTATTACCCTATAATTAAGGTAATAAATATGTCTAAGTCTTTCTAGTCTACAAATATATTCTAGGGCTTCGAATTGGGGATAAGTGCTTGTCTGACTAATAAATAAAATGTTTGAATAATAAGAGAAATTTGATAAATAAATAAACAAAAGTCTTTTTGTAAATTTTAAATTAAAGATGGTCACGATAATAAGTTTTAAGTATGAAAATAATTTTTATAAAATTATTTTCTTAAAAATAGAATATTAAATCTATTTATTTCAAATTGTCAAAATATAACTTTAATGTTTAAAAATACTAAAATTAAAGAATTATTAAATTAAAAATTGTATTTCTGTTCCAAATAAATAGAAATAATTTATATAAAATTTTGGTGCAAAAATATTGAAAAATGAATTTATTATGATTTATATATGATTAAAACTAACAAAAATTGATTAAAAATATTAAATAAATGATTTTTCAGGAATAAAAATCATTTCAGAAAAGTTTATTGTTATAAAAACTCAGAATAATTTTTGTGGAAATTTATAAAATTGTTTTGATATTTTTATAGAATTTTATAAATAAAATAGAATAAATTGAATTATTTATTATATATATTAAATAAATAAATTTTTGAAAACTAAAAATTGTATGTTAAACTTTTCCACTGGAATAACATAAATAGTTTTTGTAGAATTTATAAAAGAGTTTAGTATTTTAAAATGAATTTTAAAAAAATGCAAAGGAATATATATATATATATATATATATATATATATATATATATATATACACTTAATAAAAAGGAATGTTTGTTGATGCCATGGTTCGAACCCGGGCCCTTGGCCGGTTCGTTGGTTTTAAATCACAAGCCCAGACCAACTGGTCTGGACCCTGAGAACGATTAGTTTCAGATTAAATTAATTATATAATATAAGCAAATTCTGATTTATACTCAAATAACATGAAAAAAGATAAAACCGTTCAAGTGGGACTCGAACCCGCGACCGTTGGGTAATAAGGCAACAACACAACCATCTGATCTAGATCAGATGGTTGTTCAAATGTGTGACTGAAATGATTTTATACACGTTTGAAACGTTATCATCTTCCCCAAATGGAAGCTTCGAACCCTAGCCAAAATAATTGAACAAATCCTCAATCAATAACCCTTGGATTCATAGGGTTATTGATCACGTGATAACTAATATTGAAAATATGTAAAGGATCGTGACTTACAACCCAGATTTGATGATGATTCGCCTAGTCAACCAAAAAGTCAAAATAGTTTCGAAATGCAAAGATGAGAGATCAACAGCAGAAATTAGGAGTGGGAATGTATTTTTCGGTACACTTAGTCGCAATCCAAGGATTCAATTTATAGTTTTCCTACAGATTAGGCGATTTAGAAACTTTTGACCAATCATAAAATACACACGCGTGATTCTTATAAAAATGGAATTGTTTTGAATTTGTGATTGCGTGAAAAGGGCCGCATAGGAGCTGACCTTAATTGTTGATACCATATCGTGTGAATTCAAAGTCAAAGGGATGGAAATTAAATTTAAATGTTGACTTTTTTTTTTGTCTGGTGCATCGATATGGCAGGGAAGAAGAAAAACAATTTTTTTTCTTTGGGCCAGGTTTAGTTATGCAGCAAAGAAGGGGGGGGATTGGGCCGAATTTGTTTTGGGCTGGGGTTTTGGGATGGATCAATGGTGGTTTTGTTGTTGTTTAAGTTTTAGATTTAAACTTTATAAGCTTTCAATTGAATCTGAATATATATATATATATATTATTACTATTCTTATTATTATTATTGTTATTACTATTATTATTATTATTATTATTATTATTATTATTATTAGAATAAAAATTTGAAGTATAATTTAAGTAGAGTGACGACTTACTAATTCAATAATTGGGGAAAGCACGCGATGTTACAAGACTGATCCCAGAGAACTTAGCTTTACTGAACAGAGAAAATGCTTTCTAAGGATGAAATATAACGGGCCGATTACTGATGGTTCGTTACACAAGGGAAAGCTTTGTCCCCAATTCAAGTATTTGGCGCATCTTATGATTCATGTCTTCGGTTTAGCAGCAGGAGGTTATGATTTGATGAGAAAGAGTATTAGCTCAATGATGGTTGCACTGATATTGAACAAACCGTTCAATGTATCAGGGATGCTTATGGAACATTTACTGGAATCTGTCAGAGGCACAAGGAATTTGAAGTTTTTGTTGTATCCTCGATTCCTTCAGATGATATTTGATCACAAATATAAGGAGTTGAAGAGGGATCCAAAGCAGATTATAGTTCAAGAACATATGTCCATCAATACATTGGCAATAATGAAAGCGTATAAAGGTTTGTCGGTGAATGAACGTCCACCTGTTAGACGTTTATTTGGACATTTGGCGAGAATTGATTATGAGGATCCAGGTAAAGGTGAGGTAAGGCATGCTGATAGTGCATCAGACGAAGATAATCCATTACATCCTGTTGATCCAGAGGCAAAGCGAAAGCGACAGGTTGTGAATGTGGGAGCTAAGAGTAGGAAAGGGAAAGAGAAAGAAATCAGGATTGAAGTTGTTCCTGAGACTGAGACTGCAAAGAAGAAGAAAGTGTCGAGAAGACATAAGACTGTGGCTAAGAAAGGGTTACACCTTGTTGATGAAGCGTCAGTCGATTCTGAAGAGACGCAGGAGGATGAACATTGGGATTCGGATACTGAGACTATAAAGACTACCACGCCCAAGGCCACTGTGGCTGGTGAGTCTGCGAGTTTGAATAGATCAGTGGAGGAACAGAGAATGAATAGCCCTATTCACTTGGATGAAGAGGATGAGGGTTTAGGTTTGGGAGCAGGAGATTTTCCTGGTTCACCAGTTCAGGGGGAGAAACCAAAGAAGCCCCAATTCAAGAAGAAAGAAAAGGTGATAAAGCCCGCAGAGAAACGAGCTAGAGAGATTGAATCGTTGATAGCAGGAAAGAAGTTGCCACCTGCTTCAAGCTCGAAATCACCAGTTGCTGCTCCAGCCTCGAAGAAGCAGAAAACCACAACTACTTCAAGTACTGAACAGGGAGCTGATATACCTGTTGACGCTTTTAATGAAGCATTGGATAATGTACTGAAGAAGATGAAGAAGGGTAAACTGCCTGAGGTTGCTGAAGTTTCTACTCGAAAGGTTACAGTGGATAGTGATGTGATGAACACTGTTAACCGGAAACTTGCTGAGATGATGAACATCATAAACAAGCAGCAGACAGAGATTGACTAATTGAGAAAGAACGACTCAAAGATGTTGGATGTCGTTGTTACATCACATGAAAACAATGAAGAGCTGAAAAAGAAGATTAAACGGTTGCAGAAGGATAATAAGAAACTGTTAAAACATGAGCAAAGGAACACCAGAAGGATTATAGCTTTGAAGGGAGAGAATAAGAAGCTAAAAGAGAGTAATAAAAGCATGGATAATCTGATTAAAGATTTATACTCTCGAGCTCCTCAGTTGAAAGAAGGTGAAGAGGATAAAGATCAAGACGAGGAGCAGGTTGATTTCAAACTATCTGATGAAGAGGATGATGATGAAGATCTTGATGAAGATGCTGGAAAGACTTCTAAAAAGAAGAAGGATGATGGAGATGATGATGGTTCGAATGATGGATCTGATGATGATAGCAGCTCTGCATTTGATGATGATGATGATACAGACAAATATAAGTATGAGAAACGGGAATCTGGAAAAGGAGGAGAATCTAGTTCTAAAGCTCCTGGAGGATCAGTTGATGATGATACGATCTTTTGGAACGATAAGCTGAAGTCTATGTCTGAAGATGATAAACAGATGTATCGCCAGATGCTTACTGATCGAGTCTGGACGATTGACATGACCAGCAGATTTTCTGAGATCTTTGAATCTTGTGACATGGTGCTTGAATTAGAGTATAATGATCCAGATTTGGAAGATGGTGAAGTTTCGGTGGCGATGACAAAAGAGATTTTTGAAGGTTTAGCGAAGCAGGTTGGGAAAACATTAGAAGAACTATTGGCTGATAACCAGATTCCTGATCTACCTGAAAAGGAAGCCGGAAATCATTTTGATGATCGTGACGTATGTCACACCCTCAAATTTCCACTGTGGGGTTTATACCGCGAGGTGCATGACAAACCAGGATCCCATAGCCATAAGTCACATGAACGAACACTAAATGCCCAACCCATTTAGTTCGTTTTCAAAAACCAAGTTTAGTTAAGCTGCGGAAGCGTAAACCAAATTTAAACCTTTTAAAACCATGCGCAAAACAACGCGCCTAAATTAAAACCATATGAAGGAAAATGTAAAAGCATAATATGTAATTTATGTGTATGCCCAAGACCCCAAATGCAGTGAAGTGTACAGTGCTTTCTAATCCTGGCATCGGAAGCTAACTACCTGCAAAAGCATGTAAATCGTGTGTCAACATAAAGCTGGTGAGTTCACAAAGTAAAGTAACCGAGTATGTAAATGCGCTGGTTTCCAAAACCACGTAACCAATTAAAAACGTAGGTCCTCCAGACCAAAATGTTCAAGAGTTATCAGTTTAAGCGTGTCAGGGGTAGCTAACCCACTCATTGTAACTAAACAGAACTATTGGGACACCTTCAGTAAAATAGTAATTTGCCTCAATAACTGGTGTCTATCAACTCCAGTTCTCAATTGTGGTCAGAAGTTCATGCCCGTGCCTCAAGCACCTCAGACATGAGGTTGCTGCACAACCTAATAGCGCTATCAACTAATACCCCGCTCGTCTCCAGCGATTAACCCAATAATATGCAAGGACTTTCCAATGATAGAGTGTTTAGTTTACAAAGGACCAATAAGTTTTAAACTGATCAAAAACCCGATCCACACAAGGAATCGTAAAACCGACCCACACAAGGAGTCAATACCTAAGTCGTCCCAAACTGGACTAGAAAATGTTTACCAAAGTTGTCTCTGACCCGAGACGCATGCTTTTGAGAAAAAGAGTAGTGAAACTCACCTTAGTGTGCAAGCAAAAGAAATCCAAACCGCAAGTAAAGTATGCTACCGACACCCTAATATAAGTGTCACTAAGTAAGTATAGGCGTAATATCATTACACCATATAACTCGTTTGTCCAAGGCGTTTAAACGTTCGAAAGTGTGTAGGTGATACCTAGTGACTCTACATGCAATAGTAAACCCTACGGACTCGTTGGTGAATATGTTGGTTATAATTAGCTTTCTCATTCCATATGCGTCTCATACAAGTGCCCGTTCAGTTACATATCAATTACATAACACCTATGACTTCAATTAATCACATAAGCACGTAATACACAATCTGTGTTTTTAGGACAGATTCTGCGCCATCAAAACTAATTTATTTAAAATAGTTAATTAGTGAGTTAATCTTCCAAATTTTTACTGAATATTCTTTTGGATTCACTTAACAACCTCTATTTTTTCTTTGTCTTAAATCCAAACACAAAAATAATTAAAATTCGTTCAACACAGCTATGTTCAGAAAACTTTCACAACAGACCAGTTTGGTAGAAAAATTCCCAAATATTGTGTATTCATCCAACTGGGATGAATCCAATTGGAAAACTCAAATTACTCCAATGTTAACCTTCTATAAAAATTTCATAACCCAACTCTTTACAAAACTCGAGTTATGATGACTCAAAGTCGACTCAGTTTATTAACCCGAATTTCTGATATGACCTATTTTCAAAGAAAATTCCAAAAATGACTCAACCGACGTCCAAATCACTTGATTTTACCCATTATGAAAAGCTAAGACCAGGTGTGATTTAACCATGCAAAGAAAATACCAAAATCATAATGTTAAAGTCGTGTTACAGCCCCTATAATTTCATCTAATCATTCTGTCCAGATTTTAGTTATTCCTAAATCTTTCTTTAAACGACTACCGTGTGCATGCAAACAATCAATCAACAATCATCAATAACCATTACCAAACATTCCTAATACCTATTGTGATCAGATTCTATCATTATACATGCAAAGATTACAACTTTAGTGATCAAAACTTCAACAACTTGCGCAAAAAGTAACCTATGATATTACTAATCGCCTACCATCATGTTTAATTTGTTTAATCTTCAAAAACCTCAAGTTTTAATAATTATCAAAAGCTTTCAGACCTGGACAAACCTAGTTATATGATTTTTATAACATAAGAATAAGATTAAAGCATAAAGGATTAAGGATTATACCCCAAGCTCTTCAATACAATCAACCGAACGCCTTTGGAGCTTCCCAATCGATGTTCTTGAGCCTTAGCAGGTTGTTTGGGGTTAATAATTCATAGGTAGGGCAGTAGGGACGATTAGGGTTTGAGTTTAGGTGATACAAGAGGCTTAAGGTTGCTTAAATAGGTGTTTAAGGCGGTTTAGAGACGTCAGGTACCGGCGAGCGGGCGCTCGCTCCCTGTGAGCGGCCGCTCACAGGGCCTTGGCCCACGTAAGTGGCCCGTTTCGTCACCCGACGTGTTTTCCTTCGACGTTTTCGCTATTTCGAACCGTAATAAGTGTAACCCCATGTGTTAAGACCCCAATCATCCTAATGGTCCACCTTTAACGATTCTTATTAACGTATTCGGTTTAAGTTCACATAATCACATATGGTTTGCACATAGTTTCACCGAGTATCACAGAAGCACGTAATTGCAATCAATCCAAATCAGTTAACTCACAATTATTAAACTTCATTATTCACCAACGTCCGAGGTTCACTAATCATGTATACAGTTATTAACTCACAACAATGCAACGTGTGTCCTATCTAGCTAACCCTAGTTTAGTATAATGCAAGGAACATAACTAGAGTTTGGTTAAAGTGAGAACCTGAATTTGCGGGGTATCACATCATCCCCAAGTTGAAAAGAATTTCGTCCCGAAATTCAGCAAGTAAACAATAAAGCCAACTAGAAAAGTGTGCGCTTGGTTCCCGGATGTCACATCATCCCCAAGTTGAAAGGAATTTCGCCCCGAAATTCACTTTGAGCGAGCTGCTTTATGTTTAGTGTTTGATCTATGCACAAGTTCAGGTTTAGCAAAGAGGTGTGGATATTTGAGCCTCATTCCATCTCTGCGCTCCCACGTATATTCTGGTCCTAGACGGGAATTCCATCGTACCTTAACAATAGGTATAGTGTTTTGTTTAAGTTTCTTGACGCCCCGCTCAAGAATCTCCACTGGTTCATCCATGAACCGTAGCCGTCCGTCCACCTGGATCTCCTCCAGTGGCACCATCAGTGTTGTATCCAACAAGCATTTTTTTCATATTTGATACGTGAAGTACCTCGTGTACCTCATTAAGTTCATTAGGCAGGTTTAACCTGTAAGCTACCGGACCAATCCTTTTGACAATCCCGAATGGTCCAACGTATCGTGGGTTCAACTTTCCCCGTTTTCCAAAGCGTATCACCCCTCCCAAGGTGACACCTTCAATAGAATCTTGTCCCTAACCTGGAACTCCAAAGGTTTCCTACGCTTATCAGCGTAGCTTTTCTGTCGATCACGAGTAGCAACCATTCGGTATCTGATTTGCACTATCTTCTCAGAAGTTTCGTGCACGAGTTCGGGACCTGTTAGTTGGCTATCCCCAACCCCAGTCCAGCAGATGGGAGACCTACACTTGCGTCCATAAAGTGACTCAAAAGGCGCACACTGTTTCGAAGTGTGGTAGCTGTTGTTATACGAGAATTCAATTAAAGTCAAGTGCTTATCCCAACTGTTGCCAAAATCCACCACGCACGCTCGTAGCAGATCTTCCAACATTTGGATGGTACGTTCACTTTGTCCATCCGTCTGTGGGTGATAGGCTGTGCTCATATCCAGGTGAGTTCCCAAAGCATCTTGAAGAGTAGTCCAGAAACGAGAAGTGAATCGCCCATCGCGATCAGATATAATAGAGGTAGGCACCTCATGCCTAGAGGTTATCTCCTTGATGTAAAAGTTCGCTAGTTTCTCCAATGAGTCCGTTTCCTTTATTGCCAGAAAGTGGGCCGATTTGGTTTAGCGATCCACGATAACCCAAATCATGTTATGGCCCGTTGGCGTTCTAGGAAGCTTTGTAATAAAATCCATGGAAATCCCATCCCATTTCCACGTAGGGATTTCTGGTTATTGAAGTAGGCCTGAAGGTTTCTGATATTCAGTCTTAACCTTCACACAAGTCAAGCACTTACTAACATAAGTGGCTATTTCAGCTTTCATGTTTGGCCACCAGTAAAGGGTCTTAAGATCTTGGTACATCTTGTCCGAACCAGGATGTACCGAATATCGAGAGGTGTGTGCTTCATCAAGCACCAGTTGCCTGAGATCCCCAAAACGTGGTATCCAGACTCGATCAATGAAGTACTGAAGGCCATCCGTCTTTAGTTCCAAGTGCTTATCAGCACCATGTAAGGTTTCAAGCCCGATGTTTTCTCCCTTCAAGGCTTCGCCCTGGGCTTCACGTATCTTATCAGGAAGATTGGAATGAATGGTGAGTTGTAAAGCTCGTACCCGTTTCGGTTTCGTTTCCTTTCGACTGAGGGCATCAGCTACTACATTAGCCTTCCATGGATGATACTTGATGGCACAGTCATAATCATTCAAAAGTTCAACCCAGCGACGTTGTACTATGTTCAGCACCTTCTGATCAAATATATGCTGAAGGCTCTTGTGATCAGTGAAAATTGTGCACTTTGTTCCATAGAGGTAGTGCCTCTAGATCTTTAGAGCAAAGGTTACTGCTCCCAGTTCCAAGTCATGGGTGGTGTAATTCTTCTCATGAACCTTCAATTGACGTGAAGCACACGCGATCACCTTATCACGCTGCATTAGCACACATCCTAACCCTTGGATAGACGCATCACAGTACACCACAAAGTCCTCTGTTTCCCTCAGGTAGCGATAGTATTGGTGCGCTGTAGAGCTTTGCCTTAAACAATTGAAAAGCAGATTCTTGGGTATCTCCCCACATGTAAGTAATACCCTTCTGTGTCAAAGCAGTGAGGGGTTGAGTGATCTTAGAGAATCCCTCAATGAATCTGCGATAATATCCCGCAAGACCAAGAAACTGGCGCACCTCTGTAGGAGTCTTAGGAGCCTCCCACTTTTTAATAGCATCAATCTTGGCGGGATCAATATGTATTCCTGCCTCGTTAACCATATGTCCAAGAAATTGGACTTCTCGAATCAAAAAGTCACATTTACATAATCTTGCATACAACTGCTCCATTCTCAATAGTTCCAAGATCAGTTGCAGGTGTTGTTCGTGCTCTTCCCTGCTCTTGGAATAAATCAGTGTGTCATCTATGAACACTATGACGAATTTGTCCAAATAGGGCTTGCACACATGGTTCATCGGAACAATGAACACAGCCGGTGCATTAGTTAGCCCAAATGGCATCACCAAAAACTCATAATGTCCATAACGAGTTCGAAAGGCTGTCTTTGCCACATCCTCCTCTCGGACTCTCAGCTGATGGTATCCTGACCTCAAGTCAATTTTAGAGTAGAAACTCGACCCTTGCAGTTGGTCAAACAAGTCATCAATACGAGGCAAGGCGTAGCGGTTCATAACCGTCACTTTGTTCAACTCCCGATAATCAATACACATGCGAAAACTCCCATCTTTCTTCTTAACAAACAGAACTGGAGCTCCCCATGGCGGAGAACTAGGTCTAATGGAACCCCTACCCAATAGCTCTTGGAGTTGGGTAGATAATTTCTTGAAGTTCGCTCGGTGCTAGGCGGTACGGTGCGCGTGCAACTAGTGCTGCTCCAAGCGCGAGATCAATCTGGAAGTCCACTTGACGAACGGGTGGAAGTCCAGGTAATTCCTTTGGGAAGACCTCTGGGAAATCTCGGACCACTGGGATGTCCCCAATCTTGGTTTCATTTTCAGCTCGAGTATCAGATATGTTAGCCAGAATGGCTGGACAGCCCTTACGAATACACTTCTGGGCCTTCAGATAGGAGATGATGCCCACCATGGCACCACCTCGATCACCTTGTAGGGATAAAAGTTCTCCATTTGGGAGGGGAATACGAACAATCTTCTACTGACAGAGAATTTCAGCATGCTGCTTGGACAACCAGTCCATGCCAACCACGAGGTCAAAGCTACCTAGGGTGATAGGAAAGAGGTCAATGGCAAGCAATTGCCCGTTCAACTCGAGCTTACAGTCACGATGTATATGGGTTAGCTCGACAGGCTTCCCATCGGCCAATTCAATAGAGTATGGGGGTATCTAGAAGAGTAGGAACCATCCCTAGTTGTTCACTAAGTTTTGATGAAACAAAACTATAGTCCGCACCAGTATCATATAAAATAGAAGCAAGAGTGTCGTTCAAGGAACACGTACCCGTCACGACATTGTTATCAGTCCTAGCTTTCCCAAAGCCAATCACAAATGCTCTTCCCCGAGCCCCGTTGTTGTTGCTACCGTTATGGTTGTTGTTGTTGCAGGACTTATACCTCACCCTATCCCGCGTTCTCTTGCTATCACCAAAAGTAGGAGATGAAGCACCATGCTTCGGAAAACTTCCATGCTCAACAGCTTCATCAATAAGTTTGCGAGTCAGGTGAAAGATTTGCTAGATTTCTGGGTAGGTGAGCTGCAGTGGCCCAGCCACGAATCTGAGGGACCCACCCTTCTGGTCTGAAATTCGATCCGCCGGCTAAGTTGGTTAATTAGATTCGAGCACAAAGTATCTAACTCCTGTAGCTTGGTAGCGTAGGCGTCGATCTCAGACTCATCCGTCAAATTTCTAGATTACATCATAGAGTGCTACGTTCTCCATCCAAGTATCTGTAACTCATCGAGTGTGCATGTATCATGCATTACCCCATCCTGTATGGGGCAAATGCTCATGGAAATGACTTATACTATTAAAGCAATCAGGCGGTCTCTTTCAGTTCTATTGGAGTTATCGAGGTTTTCGACCAATGAAAGGCTTGAAAATATGATGGCAGGTTGTTATTGTGGCATGTGCGTTCAAGGAATAAGAATGTTCAAATGTGGAAGTCAGGGGAAACGAATGGTTTAACAAAATGGGTCTTTATTAGTTTGGAAAGATGTGAGGGCTTCAACCACCCTATCATTTATCATATGAACTCAGTCTTATCTAAGTTAACAAAAGGGAAAAGAAAGAAAAGACAGGTAAGAAAAAGTAAGAGTCAATCGTCGCCACGCTCTGTCTAGATAGTAGAGCTTTCATCCTCACTTTCCATGTGCTCGTCCTGCTCAGGTTCCCCTTCTGTCCCTTCTCCTTCCTCTTTTGCGGTGTCAGTGTTATATGGTTCTCATCACGTACAGTCTCCTTCTCTAGTCCTATGTAAGCCAGTTTAGTGGTAAGCTGCACCACTCGTTCCTCCAATCGTGGCTATCAGTCATTAGTAGGTTTCATCTTCCCTTGTAATGTTGCACTACGTCGCAGGCTTTACATAACTCCCCAAGAGTGTGTGCAACAAGCCCCGATCTAATGTGTTCCCATGTATCTACCATATACTTATGAGTAACAGGGATATGCAGTCATACGTCCGCCCGCTCATACTAGGCGTAAGGTACTAAGGTAAGAAATAAGTTCTATATGCGTAACCCAGTCCCGTCTGAGTTTCGAATGGGAGTAAGAAGGATCAAGTAACAAGGAACATCAACTAATTGTCTCCTTGCTAAGTGACAAAGGATAAGTCTCAGCGTTTGAATTTCTTCATAGTTGATTTAATGGTACCACGTCATGCGCATCGTGCAACTTCCGGTGTACGTGCGCCACAACGCTCGCAAGGGCTCCCTCCCTTGTACTTTTGTTGTTTCCTCATCCATGAGGTTTGTTAGGTTACTACTCCCAGTAATGCGTCACCTGGCGTAACCCTGGGTTCCCACCATTGACGTGTTCAGAATTAGGTCTAGAAATAGGAGATAACATACCTCCTGTTGTAGGTATGTGTAGCTAAAAGCTAGTTGTGCGCTTAAGTTGTGAGTGTACTTATGCTACGATGATTATAGACTAGACTCAACATGCAGTCCTAGTTCACTATAACCAATGGCTTTGATACCAATCTGTCACACCCTCAAATTTCCACTGCGGGGTTTATACCGCGAGGCGCATGACAAACCAGGATCCCATAGCCATAAGTCACATGAACGAAAACTAAATGCCTAACCCATTTAGTTCGTTTTTAAAAACCAAGTTTAGTTAAGCTGCGGAAGCGTAAACCAAATTTAAACCTTTTAAAACCATGCGCAAAACAACGTGCCCAAATTAAAACTATATGAAGGAAAATGTAAAAGCATAATATGTAATTTATGAGTATGCCCAAGACCCCAAATGCAGTGAAGTGTACAGTGCTTTCTAATCCTGGCACCGGAAGCTAACTACCTGCAAAAGCATGTAAATCGTGTGTCAACATAAAGCTGGTGAGTTCACAAAGTAAAGTAACCGAGTATGTAAATGCGCTGGTTTCCAAAACCACGTAACCAATTAAAAACGTAGGTCCTCCAGACCAAAATGTTCAAGAGTTATCAGTTTAAGCGTGTCAGGGGTAGCTAACCCACTCATTGTAACTAAACAGAATTATTGGGACACCTTCAGTAAAATAGTAATTTGCCTCAATAACTGGTGTCTATCAACACCAGTTCTCAATTGTGGTCAGAAGTTCATGCCCATGCCTCAAGCACCTCAGACATGAGGTTGCTGCACAACTTAATAGCGCTATCAACTAATACCCCGCTCGCCTCCAGCGATTAACCCAATAATATGCAAGGACTTTCCAATGATAGAGTGTTTAGTTTACAAAGGACCAATAAGTTTTAAACTGATCAAAAACCCGATCCACACAAGGAATCGTAAAACCGACCCACACAAGGAGTCAATACCTAAGTCGTCCCAAACTGGACTAGAAAATGTTTACCAAAGTTGTCTCTGACCCGAGACGCATGCTTTTGAGAAAAAGAGTAGTGAAACTCACCTTAGTGTGCAAGCAAAAGAAATCCAAACCGCAAGTAAAGTATGCTACCGACACCCTAATATAAGTGTCACTAAGTAAGTATAGGCGTAATATCATTACACCATATAACTCGTTTGTCCAAGGCGTTTAAACGTTCGAAAGTGTGTAGGTGACACCTAGTGACTCTACATGCAATAGTAAACCCTACGGACTCGTTGGTGAATATGTTGGTTATAATTAGTTTTCTCATTCCATATGCGTCTCATACAAGTGCCCGTTCAGTTACATATCAATTACATAACACCTATGACTTCAATTAATCACATAAGCATGTAATACACAATCTGTGTTTTTAGGACAGATTGTGCGTCATCAAAACTAATTTATTTAAAATAGTTAATCAGTGAGTTAATCTCCCAAATTTTTACTGAATATTCTTTTGGGATTCACTTAATAGCCCCTATTTTTTCTTTGTCCTAAATCCAAACACAAAAATAATTAAAATTCGTTGAACACAGCTATGTTCAGAAAACTTTCATAACAGACCAGTTTGGTAGAAAAATTCCCAAAAATTGTGTATTCATCCAAACGGGACGAATCCACTTGGAAAACTCAAATTACTCCAATGTTAACCTTCTGTAAAAATTTCATAACCCAACTCTTTACAAAACTCGAGTTATGATGACTCAAATTCGACTCAGTTTATTAACCCGAATTTCTGATATGACCTATTTTCAAAGAAAATTCCAAAAATGACTCAACCGACGTCCAAATCACTTGATTTTACCCATTATGAAAATCTAAGACCAGGTGTGATTTAACCATGCAAAGAAAATACCAAAATCATAATGTTAAAGTCGTGTTACAGCCCCTATAAGTTCATCTAATCATTCTGTCCAGATTTTAGTTATGCCTAAATCTTTCTTTAAACGACTACCGTGTGCATGCAAACAATCAACAATCATCAATAACCATTACCAAACATTCCTAATACCTATTGTGATCAGATTCTATCATTATACATGCAAAGATTACAACTTTAGTGATCAAAACTTCAACAACTTGCGCAAAAAGTAACCTATGATATTACTAATCGCCTACCATCATGTTTAATTTGTTTAATCTTCAAAAACCTGAAGTTTTAATAATTATCAAAAGCTTTCAGACCTGGACAAACCTAGTTATATGATTTTTATAACATAAGAATAAGATTAAAGCATAAAGGATTAAGGATTATACCCCAAGCTCTTCAATACAATCAACCGAACGCCTTTGGAGCTTCCCAATCGATGTTCTCACTACTAGAAAAAAGGCCTTTCTTGACACGCATTGCGTGTCAAGAAAAGGGTCTGATGACAAGAAAAAAAACGTCAAGGATGGCGGTGTCATAAATTTAATATGACATATTTTCGCGTGTCATCTGTTTATGACACACATTTATGACAACATTTAGTGACACACGTTATGACACTTTTTAATGACACGTATTTTTATGACAGTTTTTGTTGACATTTTTTCGACACATATTATGACAGAAATTTATGACAGAATTTTATGACGTTCTTTTGCGTGTCATAATTTATTAATCTAAAAAAAATATTTCTTGTAAAATTACATATTTACCCTCCTGGATTTATAGCCATTTTATTATATGCAAAATCATTAACAAGCTAATAACAAAAACATCATTTCATTAGATAATACATATTAATCAAATTACAAACCAATCCGAGACAAACGTTTAACATTTACAAAAATATTGTATCGATAATACATTGCCTTCATCACTTGAAAATAAATGCCGCCGTGTAGATTGACCATTCTTCGCGAATGACACCCATGTCCTCATCCGCGTAATAATCCGCTCATTCCCCAACTTGAGACAACAATAAAATTAATACATTAGTCGAGCAGAATTCAATGAAAGGTTCAGAGTAACAACTTATGGAAGGTTGGGTTACAAGGATATACCCCCATTACCTCAGACAACTGGAGCAATATAAACACAAATATGCAATACTTTATGGATAATTCCTTTATTTCCTCATTCCTCGTTAAGTCGGTGTATCTTAAAAGGTAATGTCGAAATAAGAAGCCACATCTAAAGCAAAATTGTGTAAGGATTTCAATCAACTAACTTTGCTCACATTATAACTAAACTGACTAGGTTTCTTTTTTCTTTGTTATTTATCATCCAACTATATTCATGTAGAAAATTATTGCTGTAGTAGCCCCGTCATAAGTAACCAACAGGGTAATAATTATAAACGGAATTGATTTTCAATGATTACACTACAAGCGGTGTTGTATACCAGACAGCTTGAGCTATGAAATTGCCGACCACACGAGCCTCGAGGCGTCTTCCTTCGCCTCACGAGGCGTAAGCTTTTAGGTGAACCGAGGCGTAAGCCTTGAGGCGAACCGAAAATCTGAGGCAGAATCAAAAAATAAATAAATAAATTATTACAAAACATAAAATAATTGCCCTAGATAAGTCTATAACATCAAAAATTAAAAATTGACTCAAAAAGTCTAAATCATAAAAAAATACATAAAAAACACCCTAAACCCCCTTGAGGCGCACCTAAGGCGCACTTTTTTTAACGCCTTAGCCCTTAGAAGCATACGTACAGACTGGACCCCATGAGGCACGCCTCAGACCCGTTTTTTGGCGCCTCACCTCAAGGCGCACGCCTCTACCATTTTTTAAACCATGAGGTGAAAGAGCAATGGTTAGTTAAGTTCCGAATACAACTCTAAGCGTGGAGTAATGTAACAAACGGGTATACAAGGACCACATACCATGATGAATAAGTTAAAATCTTGCAGTTGAGGTAAGGTATGTCCCCTGATATACAAAGACATAGTTGTACAGTAAGCCATACATATATTACTATTACAAGTCCAATGTTAATAAGTATACATACATACCTCCCCGACCCATAAAATAGCACCAACAAACCCAAGGTACAAAGAAGCCAGCACCATTGTATACCTATCATGGAGGAAAATAAACTTTAACACTTCCTAACAGTAATATTGAAAGTTTGTAGTTTTACTAGTTTTGAATAAAATATCACTAGGACCAAACCACATATACCTACGGCCGCATCATTAGAACAGACGACTGATTTTGTTGGCCGGGACCAGTACACCTTCCACCTAGGCATTTCCGTTGTTGTCCTTGTTGGACAACTGGAAAAAAAAAGTTTGGCATAGGACGTCACTTGGCCTCATTCCAGGTACCAGCTGCTGGCCCATGTCTATACCTTGATATTGAAGGGTATATGCTTCCTTTGAGGACCTCCTCTTCAGTCATATATCCTGCTAAGCTGTTTTTTAAAGTAAAAAAAAAATAGTTACTGAATGCTGAGTTGCTGACAGTGGACATATTTGAAACCAATCGACTATAAAATATGATTCCGCTTTGATAAATTTAAAGAATTACCACTCGGCTGCAGCCTGTAACATTCCATCTGAGACTATTCTAGAGCCAGATAGAAGAGTACCGAGACCAATTCAGCAACATTTAGTAAAGATTAGAATAAAATCATAATTAAAAAATATATAAAGAATGTTTAGAAAGTTTACTGAAAATAAGAACTTACCCTGGAAAAAGATACATATTGTTTCCGTGATTGCAATGGCCAATATGTCCATTTCCTGCAACCATCAAAATAAATAAATGCTGAAAAAACATCTTCCCAAAACTTGTTCGAAGTCAAATTGTTTGAACTTTAAAAGTAACATATCAAAATATTAGGAGACAGACCAAGATCCACATCAGCAAACGGGCTTCCACTTGCAAAAACGACGTTTTCTCCCACAATTGAAAATGCTTCTTCAGAGGTGCATTCGGCTGTTATGAACAAAAATCAAAGTGAATTCAAGAACTCATATGTACATGTCAAGTTACTAATGTAATACGAGCATACCGTTGGTTGTCGGGTTTGACATTGCAAATATTGCTAGTCTTGTTGAAGTTGATCCTTTAAGGGCTTCTAATACCTACATTTAGAGTGTAATTTAAAAACTGTTGATGCCTGATCCATCATTCCCTTCCTTCCCTTTTAATATCTCCTCGCCACACCTGCATTTGCATTTACATTTACAGCTTCCGTATCTTTCTTCCACCATCACTAATCCCCAATTAGCCTTCATGGATCCCGGGGTTATAATGGAAGTGGTCCCACCTAATCCCTCTTGGCCTTTCCGATTATTCTCAGCCACAAAACAACTGGACCAATCATATGCTATATGCAGACCATGCAGGTCTACTAAGCAACGTTGTTCAGCAGAAATTGCTTCATAAAGGCCTCTGTCTTCTTCTTGATGTCGATGACATTGACCGGCTGTTGTTCGACTCCCAGTATCATAATCAGATGCCAACGGGCTAAGCTGGCTTGAGTCAGGTGGATCATCACTATCGCTATAACATTCACTATAAACTGATTCCGCTCCATCCAAATCTGTGGCATCTGGCCTCGCTCGGTTGTATCCAGGATGCAGGAATGGAAGAAACGGTGATGCTTTGGACCCCTTTTCCTGTCTCGTTTTTCCACCATCTAGCCTGACTAGGCATAGTTTCTGATATTTAACAGGAAAACAGCGCCCAAAGTAAAATCCGCTAATAATCGGGCAATACCTTGACATGAGATTATTCAGTATCTCTCATTCTGTAGGGTTCTGAGACATGTTTTGCTTCTCTGGTCAAACTTTATGCTTTACATGGAGTGAGTCCTAAAAAGATTTAAAATATAAAACATCAAACAAAAGATAGATCAATCAGTGAATACAAACATATGACCCAAAGAATATTTATAAAGAATAATCAGAGATAAAACATAAACCACTACGCGCACTGGTTGAAATCCACAGGATATTCATAATTAAAGCAGTTGCTAGTTTCTACAGTATTGAACTGCAACCTTACATGAATCCAAACGAATTTTGTGCTATCAGTAAAAATTAACTAATATCCGGTTAAGTTCTAAATAATCTAAACAGGCGCTGTAAAAAGAGATATGAATAACAAAGAATGTGGCATCAAGAAGATCATAATTGTCTCTCAATAACAAACAACATTCTAGTTATGTACGAAAAAAAATCACTATATCAATTACAAAACTATGGTCATTCCACATTAGTCACTCGTTAAATCTCTGAATGTGGCTACTTACAGGTTTTAGAACAGTAAACTCCACAAAAATCAACCAAAACAGCAAAACTAAAATAAGAAACCTGATTTTATTGAATCATGGACTATTCAACCCATCTATGAAAGAAAGATAATTTACCAGCAAATGGTGAATTAGATAGAATACATATTAGCCAATGCGATTCATGTAATTTTCTTAACTAAATCCTCAATTCAAACCTATAAAAAATTACCCCACCCAAATAGATAATCTTTTCTTTTGCTTTCTTTCATTCTATGAAACCCATCATGAATTAAACTCATATGACAACACCCTTCCCAAATAAAGAATCTTGGAATGTTTCCCATGAAAATAAAAAAGGGTGGTACCTGGGCTGTGTTGACGGGTGACGGAGAGATGAAGCGGTGATGGTTGGTCGGCGGTTGATCGGACAATAGAGCAAAGATATAAAGTCCAACAGGGGAGGTGGTTCGATCTGGTTCCAGGGTTTGCTTCGTCGGAACTGAATGGTGCCCGGAGAGATAGAGTCGAGTGGGAGTGGTATGGCTGCTCGAGTGGGAGTGAATGCTAGGGTTTGGGGTTTGAATGCTAGGGAGGAAAGTGATAAGTGGGTTTCTTTTATAGCAGAGAGAGAGAGAGAGAGAGAGAGCTGGGGTGGGATGGGAGGGAAATTGGAAATTGATAGAAATTTTTATGACATAAACCAATGACACGTGATATCTTAAACTGTCATATTTTTTATTTCTTGACACTAAATTCTTGACAAGTAAAAATATGTGTCATTAATTAACTAGATTTTAAAATCCATGACAATTTTTTAATGACACACACTTTTGCGCGTCATGAATAAGTGTGTGTCATAAAAAAAATGTCAAGAAAGGTCTTTTTTCTAGTAGTGTCTTGAGCCTTAGCAGGTTGTTTGGGGTTAATAATTCATAGGTAGGGCAGTAGGGACGATTAGGGTTTGAGTTTAGGTGATACAAGAGGCTTAAGGTTGCTTAAATAGGTGTTTAAGGCGGTTTAGAGACGTCAGGTACCGGCGAGCGGGCGCTCGCTCCCTGTGAGCAGCCGCTCACAGGGCCTTGGCCCACGTAAGTGGCCCGTTTCGTCACCCGACGTGTTTTCCTTCGACGTTTTCGCTATTTCGGACCGTAATAAGTGTAACCCCATGTGTTAAGACCCCAATCATCCTAATGGTCCACCTTTAACGATTCTTATTAACGTATTCGGTTTAAGTTCACATAATCACATATGGTTTGCACATAGTTTCACCGAGTATCACAGAAGCACGTAATCGCAATCAATCCAAATCTGTTAACTCACAATTATTAAACTTCATTATTCACCAACGTCCGAGGTTCACTAATCATGTACACAGTTAGTAACTCACAACAATGCAACGTGTGTCCTATCTAGCTAACCCTAGTTAAGTATAATGCAAGGAACGTAACTAGAGTTTGGTTAATGTGAGAATCTGAATTTGCGGGGTATCACAACGTACCTGTGTTCGAGGATATTGAAGTTGAAGATGTGACTAGTGAAGAGTATCCAGAATATTTTAAGAAAGACAAGGATTCTGGATTTACTGCTTTCACTGATGATCTATTGAATGAAGCCGAGAGACTTGCAAAGAGAAGAGTGATAAGTTTGTTGATGAAGTGTTCAAAGGGCATGAGAAACCGCATATGAAACAATCTGATAGCTTGAAAGAGTTACTGAGGAATCTAAAAGAGAAAGAGGCCAATCGTCCGAAAGCAGAAATTCAGGGAAGCTTTTATTAGTTCCACAACGAAATGTTTAAAGGAAAAGCGTTGGGTTGGAAGTTTATAAAGCAGTTAAAGTGTGTTGCAGTGAAGTGGGAGAAGGGGATACTCTACTTTGATAGATTTCATGATTTGAAGACTCTCCCATACTGGGCTATTCGTGATATTTGTCGTCACAAGTTGACTGGAACGTCAAATGATCAAATTGCCTACTTTGCTGATAAAATGGCGAGAGAAAGCAGGACGAAGTGGAATCTTTTTGAACCTCAGTATCCAAAGCGGATTGTTCACAAGAAAAACATTGATGATATAACCGGTTTGCCCAAGGTGACTCTAAAGTACAAACCACCAAAAGTGTTGAGACATATTCCATTGTTGTAGATTCCTCAACATTTTGCAAAAGACTTTATCTGGTGGTACTACGATTGGAAGATTGCAGAAGCTGTGATAGTGTTGAAAGATGGAGACAAAAATTTCAAAAAGATACACATATTTGATCCCATGTGGTTGGTGAATTGTTCACAAGAGGACATCATTATGTTGTATTACAATCCCATTTTCAGCGATGTGAAGGATGCTGAACAAGCAAGTAAATACCAGCTTGTGGTATTTCTGTGCTTTGCTCATGACATTAATGCCGGATGTGACTATGATAAGAAGCTTGGCAAGTTTGTTAAAGTTCAAGAGGTTCCTGAAGCAAAGAAGAAAAAGCTGAAGCAAGTATTTGAAAAGGTGGTGACATTGGAAGAGAAGAAATTATTGCGTATAAAGCTGATGAACAAGAGAATGGATGAAGAACGAAGGCTTAAACAATCCAATCAATAGTCGAGGTGGAGTTTGTAGATGCACTATTGTGCGACTAATGCTTTGGATTACAATAAACATGTGTTAGTGGTGATTATCGAACGGGCGAAGGAGAAAATAGTTGGGCGAATGAAGATTTTAGTTGGTGTGAAGGAGAGAAAAGATGCAAAGGAGAGACAAAGGGGCGAATGTAGTTTTAATTGTTATGTAATGCTTGGTTCGCACGATGTGTTTGGGCGAACCTGCACATTCGACCATACATTATGGGCGAATGTGCAGGCCTATAAATAGGTTAAGCAATTTTTGAAAGTTAGTTGTTGGTCATTTTATTCCCTCTTGTTTTGTGTCTCTCCCTAGTGTTTGTGTCAACTTATTTTCACGTTAGATTTAATTGTAATCATTATTAAAACGTGTAATTTGAGTTGTTTATGAATGAGAAAAACCTTTGAAAGATGATTTCTGTGTTTTGATTGTTTGATTATCATTATTGTGATTGATTCAGGGATTCCGCACCTGAATCAAACTTGTTTGATCAATCTCTTTGTAGATTTGACGATCCTAAGCGCATACACCCTTTAATCTCACAAGTATTCTCTAGGCATAACAAACCGGTTCTTCTGCCATAAGATGACCAAGAGGAACAAGCCACAGTCCCCAAGGAACCCACATCTTCCAAACCCACTCCTAAAAAGCCGAAACAACCAAAACAACAAAAATCCAAACCCACTAACCCTAAAAGAAAGGCAGTTCAGGAGGTTGAGATGTTTGAAACTGCTGATGTGCAATCTGGACTTAGAAAAGATGTGACTGAAATGTCCTCTTAGTCTCATCTATCTCAAACTCCCAAAAGAGCACCCATAGCAATTCAGTTTTCAAGAAAGAAACTTAAAAGACCATAACTACCGACCCTGCTTTTGAAACTACTGAAACAAACCCAACTGTTGAACCAGAACCATCACATGCAACAGTTGAGATGTAACATTTCGCGTTTAATAATTGTACGGTACGTATAATTTGAATAAAAACGTCAAGTTCTATTATTATTATTCGTATTTAATTATTATTGTGGCGTTTTTGGAACCCTAACACTATATTATTTATATAATATATATATATATATATATATATATATATATATATATATAGTTTAATTACAAAAAATAATATGCTGGGGCCGGGACTCGAACCCGAGCCCTCAGCCGGGTCACAACCTCAAGCAGCCTCACCATCTAGTCTACACCCACATGTTGTTCTCATCTCCACTTATAAAAATTATATCACGAGTTCAAGATCATTCTAGTTGACTTGGAAAGTCAACTGTGACCAAGACTTACCAAAAATCAAACCAACTAACGCGTCTTTGATCTAAATTGACATGATATCATAATCTCCGGTCCATTACACGTCAAACCTATGAGTAATCATCATCAATTTGATTCAATTATCACCAATTATACGCGTATACCTTCAATGGTGAGTCAAACATTCCAATTTTACGATCCAGACATCATCACTATAAATTGAACATCATACAACCATCCCAACTCGCCGAATACCCTCTTCCAACCCCCAATTTCTATATTGAATCTGTTATTCTTGTATTTTGATCGCGTTTTGACTTTGAGCTCTGACTGACCAAATCGGATTATATCGCGTTTGTAAGTAAAGTTTTTCTTATGGGTTTTGATCTTCGGCAATCACACAACAATAACCCTATGCTTAATTGGGGTATTGTTGTGTGAATCAGTTAATTACAAAAGCTAGGGCACGAAACGATTAATTTGGGGAAGAACACTGATTTCATATATGTTTTATATTTTAAGTAAACTGGAATCAAACACAACCCTGATCTAGATCAGATGGTTGTGTCTGATGATGTTTAACCCAGCCACGCGGGTTCGAGTCCCCTCTCAACCCGTTTTTATTCTTTTCTTTTATATTGATAATAATCAGTTTCTTATTATATATAATTATAATAATCAGAGATTAAACGTTCTCAGGGTCCAGACCAGTTGGTCTGGGCTTGTGATTTAAAACCTACGAACCGGCCAAGGGCCCGGGTTCGAATTACGGCATCAACAACATTTTTTTTAAACACACACACACACACACACACATATATATATATATATATTCCTTTATATTTTAAAATACTAAAACTCTTTTAAAAATTCTACAAAAATTATTTTATGTTAATCTATTGAAAAAGTTTAACATACAATCTTTAGTTTTCAAAAACTTATTTATTTAATATATATAATAAATAAATCAAGTTTATTCTATTTTATTTATAAAATTCTATAAAAATATCAAAACGATCTTATAAATTTCCACAAAAATTATTCTGAGTTTTTATATCAATAAACTCTTCTGAAATGATTTTTATTTCTGAAAAATCATTTATTTAATATTTTTAATCAATTTTTGTTAGTTTTAATCATAAAAAAAATCATAATAAATTCATTTTTCAATATTTTTGCACCAAAATTTTATATAAATTATTTCTGATTATTTGGAACAGAAATATAATTTTTAATCTAATAATTCTTTAATTTTAGTATTTTTAAATATTAAAGTTAAATTTTGACAATTTAAAAAAAATAGATTTAATATTCTATTTTTAAGAAAATAATTTTATACAAATTATTTTTTTATACTTTAAACTCATTAATGTGACCATCTTTGATTCAAATTTTATAAAAAGACTTTTGTCTATTTATTTATCAAATTTCTCTCGATTATCAAACATTTTAATTATTAATCAAACAAGCACTTATCCCCAATTCGAGGCCCTAGAATATATTTGTAGACTAGATAGACTTAGACATATTTATGACCTTGATTATAGGGTAATACTTGGCATTGTTTGGGCAACACACTATTCTATTATTCAAGAGATATAACATTTTGCTAAGGTGAGTTTTACATAGCCCCTTTTCTATTTATCAGCATTTTGGGGTGAAACATGTTACAACATTCTATATGCAATTCAATCATCAAAGTGTCTATGTGTTTTTCTATGTTGCATTATGTCTTAAACATGACTAGGGTAAGCACAATATTCTAGCATAATCATTAACATTGATCAGCCGACGGTATACAATGATAGATCTATTGGAGTGACAATTCCACCCGGATACGTGCCTCCTACAAAGGTTGCGTGGGTGATTATCGCAACAAAAACGAGTGAACCATGAGTGTATGGGATGTACCACAATACAACAGTCACAAGGGTTGATTATGCACTCGATTTACTTCTAGTATGTTTTCACATATGGACTAGACTTGCCATGACACTTGAACTGTACAAGCTTTATTCGATTATCAAAACCTATGTAATTCTCACCAACTTTTGTTGACCCAAAATATTTTCAAATTTAACATGTTTCAGGTTATACTTGCTTGAAGATTGAGTCAATGCTTGAAGATGTGTGCATAGTATTATTCATTTTGATGTACGAATAATTGTAGAAAAATCGTATGTAATTTATTTAAATCATTTAATGAAATTTATTATTTACCATGAACTACTGAACAATCATCAATACGTGACATCCCGATGTTTCCGCCATCGGTTTGGGTGTTACAGATTGGTATCAGAGCCATGGTTATAGGGAATTAGGTTATTAGAAAAATAATCTAGTCTATAACCATAGGAATATAACCAGTATTTGCCCTTTTACTTGCTATTCTCTATCTCACTCCTACTTCTTATCCCTACTTTAATCCCTACAAGAAGATTGCTCTCCATCACTGGAACTACTCTTAGACTAATAGGATAAAATCCTCAGGTTTAGCCTGAACCATCTTGAGATCTCGTCGAAGTTCTAGATTTTAATAACGAACACGTGCAATCTGGAAGGGTGAACGCCTGTATCCTGAGTCTTCTGTCTAGGCTGGCATTGCGCATATATCCCAATCAGACGAGGGACCCGGATGCCTACCCTGGAATTCTCGGGATGAGTGTTCACTTATAGGCTAAAGCATGTCTTCATATGTTATTAAAATCTGGAATCTTTGATAAGTCAACGTTTTCGTTTATTCGTTTTAATAAATGGATAAATGATTACATTCCTTATATAACCTCATTCATTTCATTGTGTCTCTTACAGATCATGCCTCCACGTCGCAGCACTCGCCTTAACAGTGGTAATAATCAAGATGAAGTGAATAGCAATAACCACGACGCTAACCACAACAACAACAATAACAACAACAACAATGGTGTTGATGCCCAACTGGCTGCGATCATTTCCCAACAAATGGCGCAGAAAATCGCGACCCTGGTTCCCAATTTACTAGCTCAAGTCATCCAAATGAACGGCAACGGGAACGGTAACGGCAACGGGAACGGTAACGGCAACGGTAATGGAAATGGAAACCACAACGGGAACGGGAATGGTCTCCCAGCCTGTACTCTTAAGCACTTTAATTCTTGTAATCCCCCTAAGTTCAGTGGAGAAGAAGGAGCTACAAGACTCCTACAATGGTTTGAGGGTATTGAGAATACCTTCATTAACAGTGAGTGCCCCAAAAACTTTAAAGTCCGTTATGCCATGAGTGTTCTTCACAAACGAGCACTCACTTGGTGGAATGAGGAAAAGCGCACCCGTGGAGCTGAAGCTGCACTGGCCTTAACATGGGATCAAGCTAAAGACATTATGAAGGCAGAGTTCTGCCCTCGTAATGAAATCAAGAAGCTGGAAGATGAGTTTCATGATCTTGCTCAAGATAGTGGAGAAAACCTTGCCTACAACACTCGTTTTCACGAACTTAGCCTACTGCTACCACACAAGGTCACCCCCTTGCCTATTGCGATCGAAAAATACATTGGTGGCTTACCGATGCAGATTCAAGACACAGTGTGGGGAAGGAACCCTGCTACTTTGGAGGAAGCAAAACGTTTGGCGGCCACCCTAACAGATAACCATGTGAAGGCAGGAACCCTGACTCGGAAAGGGGAAAAGAAAACTGCTGCGAAGGATACTCCCCAACCTGCCGTTGAAATCAAAACTGAGGCCTCAACCAACGGGAAGTGCAAGGTCAGGAATTTTGCAATAGACACCACTGTCCCACCCAACAAGAAACAATACAACGGGAAGCAACCTAAGTGTGACACCTGCCAGTATCACCATCCAACCCAAGTGCCCTGCTGTCAGTGTACCAATTGTCAAAGGTATGGGCATCTTGCTGATGCTTGTCGAATTCCTGCTACAAACGCCCTTGCTGCTCCAAATAATCCCGCTAGGGACCCTCCAGCTACTTAACAGCAAGCCCCACCATTTGAATGATGTCTACTTTTTAATTCTATGTATTGACGTTTTTATTCAAGTAATAAATTCTAGTATTATCATAACATCTGGATGCATGCTTGTTTGAATGTGAACTAATTGCTATATCTATATTTAAATCCTACTTGCTTACTTGTACAACAATTAGTTGACTACCAAACAACCTACTCAACGATTGGTAGAGGTCATCATGTCTTTCCAACAGTCGGGAGAGGCCCTACAACCTGCTCAACGACCGGTGGAGGCTATCGAACCTGCTCAACAATCGGTAGAGTCATAAAAGGACGCAAAACCCTAATGTAAGGTAAATTGGTGATTACGGTCCGGAACGTAATCATGAATTTACAGGTACGTTAAGGTAGTGAGAAATTTTATCAAGGTTTTCGGTAGTCGACCAATTGTAAACCTGGTGTTTTTCTTTTAACTTCGGGACGAAGTTCCTAAAAGTAGGGGAGACTGTAACATTTCGCGTTTAATAATTGTACGTTACGTATAATTTGAATAAAAACGTCAAGTTCTATTATTATTATTCGTATTTAATTATTATTGTGGCGTTTTTGGAACCCTAACACTATATTATTTATATATAATATACATATATATATAGTTTAATTACAAAAAATAATATGCTGGGGCCGGGACTCGAACCCGAGCCCTCAGCCGGGTCACAACCTCAAGCAGCCTCACCATCTAGTCTACACCCACATGTTGTTCTCATCTCCACTTATAAAAATTATATCACAAGTTCAAGATCATTCTAGTTGACTTGGAAAGTCAACTGTGACCAAGACTTACCAAAAATCAAACCAATTAACGCGTGTTTGATCTAAATTGACATGATAACATAATCTCCGGTCCATTACACGTCAAACCTACGAGTAATCATCATCAATTTGATTCAATTATCACCAATTATACGCGTATACCTTCAATGGTGAGTCAAACATTCCAATTTTACGATCCAGACATCATCACTATAAATTGAACATCATACAACCATCCCAACTCGCCGAATACCCTCTTCCAACCCCCAATTTCTGTATTGAATCTGTTATTCTTGTATTTTGATCGCGTTTTGACTTTGAGCTTTGACTGACCAAATCGGATTATATCGCGTTTGTAAGTAAAGTTTTTCTTATGGGTTTTGATCTTCGGCAATCACACAACAATAACCCTATGCTTAATTGGGTTATTGTTGTGTGAATCAGTTAATTACAAAAGCTAGGGCGCGAAACGATTAATTTGGGGAAGAACACTGATTTCATATATGTTTTATATTTTAAGTAAACTGGAATCAAACACAACCCTGATATAGATCAGATGGTTGTGTCTGATGATGTTTAACCCAGCCACGCGGGTTCGAGTCCCCTCTCAACCCGTTTTTATTCTTTTCTTTTATATTGATAATAATCAGTTTCTTATTATATATAATTATAATAATCAGAGATTAAACGTTCTCAGCGTCCAGACCAGTTGGTCTGGGTTTGTGATTTAAAACCTACAAACCGGCCAAGGGCCCGGGTTCGAACCACGGCATCAACAACATTTTTTTTAAACATATATATATATATATATATATATTCCTTTATATTTTAAAAATTCATTTTAAAATACTAAAACTCTTTTAAAAATTCTACAAAAATTATTTTATGTTAATCTATTGAAAAAGTTTAACATACAATCTTTAGTTTTCAAAAATTTATTTATTTAATATATATATTAAATAAATCAAATTTATTCTATTTTATTTATAAAATTCTATAAAAATATCAAAACGATCTTATAAATTTTCACAAAAATTATTCTGAGTTTTTATAACAATAAACTCTTCTGAAATGATTTTTATTTCTGAAAAATCATTTATTTAATATTTTTATTCAATTTTTGTTAGTTTTAATCATAAAAAATCATAATAAATTCATTTTTCAATATTTTTGCACCAAAATTTTATATAAATTATTTCTGATTATTTGGAACAGAAATATAATTTTTAATCTAATAATTCTTTAATTTTAGTATTTTTAAATATTAAAGTTAAATTTTGACAATTTGAAATAAATAGATTTAATATTCTATTTTTAAGAAAATAATTTTACAAAAATTATTTTTTTATATACTTTAAACTCATTAATGTGACTATCTTTGATTCAAATTTTATAAAAAGACTTTTGTCTATTTATTTATCAAATTTCTCTCGATTATCAAACATTTTAATTATTAATCAAACAAGCACTTATCCCCAATTCGAGGCCCTAGAATATATTTGTAGACTAGATAGACTTAGACATATTTATTACCTTGATTATAGGGTAATACTTGGCATTGTTTGGGCAACACACTATTCTATTTTTCAAGAGATATAACATTTTGCTAAGGTGAGTTTTACATAGCCCCTTTTCTATTTATCACCATTTTGGGGTGAAACATGTTACAACATTCTATATGCAATTCAATCATCAAAGTGTCTATGTGTTTTTCTATGTTGCATTATGTCTTAAACATGACTAGGGTAAGCACAATATTCTAGCATAATCATTAACATTGATCAGCCGACGGTATACCATGATAGATCTATTGGACTGACAATCCCACTCGGATACGTGCCTCCTACAAAGGTTGCGTGGGTGATTGTTATCGCAACAAAAACGAGTGAACCATGAGCGTATGGGATGTACCACAATACAACAGTCACAAGGGTTGATTATGCACTCGATTTACTTCTAGTATGTTTTCTTATATGGACTAGACTTGCCATGACACTTGAATTTTACAAGCTTTATTCGATTATCAAAACCTATGTAATTCTCACCAAGTTTTGTTGACCCAAAATATTTTCAAATTTAACATGTTTCAGGTTATACTTGCTTGAAGATTGAGTCAATGCTTGAAGATGTGTGCATAGTATTATTCATTTTGATGTACGAATAATTGTAGAAAAATCGTATGTAATTTATTTAAATCATTTAATGAAATTTATTATTTACCATGAGCTACTGAACAATCATCAATACGTGACATCCCGATGTTTCCGACATCGGTTGGGGTGTTACATGAGATAGCTAATATTCTCTCTAGGCTGAAACAAAACATCTCATCAGGCAATGTCAATCCCCAATCACCACATAAAACAGGGGATCAAACCACAGATATGGACATTGATGAGGATGTTATCAGCCTTATCCTGAGAGATGAAGTGGAACCAAGGATTCTAAGCCCAAATTTAGAGTCTTTAGGGACATTTGAAGCTGCTACCACTCCTATACCACCCTTTGGTGGATTTGAGGACAATAGTAACATAAATAAGACTTCACATGTGTCAACTTTTGATGAGGGCCTTGTGCTTGAGGCAGGAAAACCCCAGTACCAAGAAAAAGTGGTTCATAAGAAAACTAGGTTGGGCCTAGCTCATGATATAATTGATGACTTCATCATTGATGATGTTGTCAGATATTTAGATGATTTCGTTAATTTGGATGATGATTCAAAGTTCAAGGAATTTACAGTTAGTTCTGAAGGTCCTGACTCTGATGTATCCCAACTCAAAGAGTTGGTCACAGATGAGCAGGTTAAAGACCACTTAAACCCACATTCCCCAAAAGTGGCATCCCCAGTCTTCACTGAGGATCAACCAAAAACACACCCTTCACAACAAAACAGCCTACCCAGCCATCTTAATTTGGTGCTACAAGCATGGACATAAACCATCTATGCTGCCCAGTAGGACCTTTATACCAAATGGTTCACCAACTCCTTTATGCTCATCTCCAAACCTTCATGACAGCCATGGAACTTAAAAACAACACTCATTTGGAGATGATAAACAATACCATTGATCATAATATGGGAGAGGTGTCTAGAAAAGTTGAAGATAATAGAAGACAGGTCAAACATCTATCTGGTGTTGCCCCACCTGCACCCTGGTTTCCAGAGGTTGATAAACAAACCAAAAGGGGGGGAGAAAGAGAAAGTACCTTAGAAGATTGACCTTGAATAGTCCAAGAAAGCTCGTAAAGCCCATGCCTTAAAAGAAGCCAACAAAAGGTTATAATAAGAAAGGCAAGAAAAGGCCTTAAAAGAAAGATAGTTGTACCAAGAAACTCAAGAAAGGCTTCTTAGAGAACAAGCTCAGAAATCTACCAAAGGCAAAGAACCAAATGCTGATGAGGTTTTAGAAAGTATTAAAGACAATCCTTTAGTAGTTTCTACTGAGAAACACCCATCAGTAGTTGCAACTCAACCTACAACACAAACATCTGATCCATCCCACTCTCCAAAATCACAAACACAACCTGCCCCCTCTAAACCTTCAGCTATTTTAAACCCTGAACCTATTGCCTTCAGTTCAGAGGAATTAGAGAAAAGCCTATTGCTGAAAAAGAGACAGGCTAAAGAAGATAAGATGTGGGAAAGGGTAGATGAAATGGAAGGTGTGAGCTATGATGACAAATTAAAATTTTTGGAAGAATAAATCAATGAGCTAGAGAGAGTTGAAGAAGAACAACTGCTGGTTGCTGAGAATGACAAAAGACAACAAATGATGACTTATATTGTCAAGAACAACAAAACAAAGAAATAGTCTCTCAAGGGTCTCTCAATTGCGGAACTAGAACACGGAGCAAGACTCATCTCAGAAAGACAAAATGCTAAGAAAGAGAAGAAGTTGAAGAGAGCCCAGATAATTGAAGAATTGGCAACCAATGATTATGGCACAAAGTGTCACACCACGCCAATGGCGGAAACACGTGGCGCGACGCTCGAAAGCATATCAAAGTCAAGATTAACACAAACTATATTTAATTAGAAAAGATCATTATATTAAGATGTCGGGAAGGAGTACCTGGTTTCAAACATTACTTAAAACCACAAACATTAAGTTTTAAAGTGGGGCGTTTCCGTTTATGTCCCAACCCGAAGGTAACAATAGATGAAACCCCCAACCATTGTCCGACATCCCAAATTCCACCGTACTAGCCGCATACCTGTTCAGCACTTAGTTACCTGAAAGATATGTTTAAAAAGACGTCAATATATAAAATATTGGTGAGTTCACATGTTTTAGTTTCGTAAATATGACATTTTTACATCCTGTGCAAATCCAGCACCTTTTTATATCCTGTGCAAATCCAGCACATTTTTATATCCTGTGCAAATCCAGCACATTTTGTGGCCTTTGTGTGGAGTAGCTAGCTCCTACAAATTATGATGATGAGCAATCCCCTAAGTCCCATAACCAAACCAAGACTAATAAATATGCCCCGCTCCAAGTCGTTTCTCGGAACCCAACGACTTAAGTTCAGAATACGTGCACCCCAGGCATACGCCGATGCATAATCGACGCTATCGATTAGGGGTGGGCCTTGTCAGGCACCAATAGTACTATCCAAATATTCCTTCAGTTTCATTTACCTGAATTAATGGTTACAGTAGCGAGGACCCAACCCCGAGTGGCGACCAAAAACTCAAGTACTCATCATGCCACTTACCACATTTTAACCTTTGAAAACATTTCAATATGTGATAACTTTTGACAAACATATCTTTCCCCCAGTTAAAACAGTAAAATGGGGCCGTGAAACTCACCTTAATTTCCATGCTTAGCTAGCAAATAAAGCCCAAAGCTTTGACCGACTTCCTCGTGCCCTAATTACCAATAAAGGACACCTTAAAGTCTATCATATATAAACCTAGCTTAATTTCCGGTTAAAAGATAGTTTATTCAAC
The DNA here is from genome assembly GCA_028751855.1 of Ambrosia trifida. Lineage (NCBI taxonomy): Eukaryota > Viridiplantae > Streptophyta > Magnoliopsida > Asterales > Asteraceae > Ambrosia > Ambrosia trifida. The sequence goes on along the minus strand of CM054123.1, from coordinate 158,961,541 downwards.
TATCCTGACTCGTGTGTAGTAACCCGAGTCTTTAAGTGTTTTAACTCGATGAACCGATCGTGACTTATCATAGCTCCTGTGTTCACATACGAAATAGTACCCAAGTCGCGCACTTGTTACTATTCGTGTGCAAACTATGTCGGACTAATATCACGAATCGTATAACTCATCCCGAGCCATAGCTTGTCTCGTAAATCGGATAAATGTAATCATCTTGTATAGTTATTTTCGGGAAATATACCTTGCTGAAATATAATATAGTTATTAAAATCCTCTCAATAACGTTTGTTATTTCTTTTCCCGAATCCGAGTATCTTACAAATCTTAAGACTTTGCTTTTTATAAAGAGATTTTCCAAATAAAACCGAACGTTTATACATCTTTTAATCCGACAACAAACATATTTTAGTTACCAAGTAACCTTTTAAAAACTCGTCATACTTGACGATTGGTAACAAAAGACTATATATTTGTTTGAAATATTTTTCGGAATAGACTATTATTGTTACAAATAATATTTGTCATAACGTCGTGATTTTGTATATGACTACACTTGTCAAACGTTTGGAAAGTTATTTATAAGAACGAACAATAATGTCACACTTGTCGCGCTTCGGATTTATAAAAATTTCGGCAGAGTTTCCTCTGTTTTTGGTATAAACCAGACAACACAAGTTGTCTACAAATTCCCAAAATCAACTCCTAACAAAGACGACATTATATTTATCCGCATTCTAATCCGCGAGACTTTATACGTTGTGACTATTATATAAATCATCCTGTTTATATAAATATATATATACGTATAGTCCATCAATTTAGTCCAACAACAACGCGAGTCACGACTAATACACAAATATTAGCTCATAATGCTTTTCGTTAATATTTTTATCGGTTCGTTAGCGAGTTAGTCGTTCATACTTATATATTTTAGAAATATATGTGTAAATAATAATATAACGAAATAATTGCTAGTTAATTATACCGTAACGCTTGACTGAAGTTTACTGAGTTGACCGGGTTGACCAACCCGAATCTGACCGGATCTACCCGAGAGCACCATACTTGACCCACGACTAGAACTTGAAGGCGGCACGCAAACCGAGCCAGATCTGAATCTGACCCGGAAGCATAATCTTGAACCGAGCCCCGAGTCCCGAACCCAAAACTGACCGGACCCGAACCGCCGGACGCCACCACCGTGGCCGGACCGCCACTGCCGTGGCCGGACCGCCACCGCCGTGGCCGGACCACCACCGCCGTGGCCGGACCACCACCGCCGCCAAAAGAAAACCTCGTTCTGACCACCCGCGCGCCACCGGAACCCAACCAAAACTCACTCCGGCCCCTCCCGAACTCGCAACTAACCGGAAATAGCTCGCCGGAATATGGCCGGAGAAGGAAATTCCGTGAAAACTTGTGAGGAGTCTCCCAAAGACCCGATCTAAACGTTTGTACAAAGAAAACTCGAAAACGAGCTTACCGGAAAAGTCGCCGGAATGGTACCAACGTTCAAACCGCTTCGTTTTAGGGAAAACGGCCTTCACCATCGCGTTCGGGGCGTCGAAATTAGTGGGGGTGGAGGTGTCACGCGCCGGAAAAAGTCGCCGGAAGGTCGCCGGAAAAACTTGCCGGAAGGTCGCCGGAAAAACTCGCCGGAAGGTCGCCGGAAAAAGTCGCCGGACGGCCGCCGGAAGCCGCCGGACGGCCGCCGGACCGCCGCCGGACCGCCGCCGCCGGCCGGCCTCCGGTCACCGGAAAACTTCTAGAGTGAGAGAGTGGAGAGAGTGTTTGGTGTTAGAGAGAGAAAGGAATGTGAGAAATGAGGATATTTTGGGAGGTTATGGGCTTATATAGGTGGGCTTTTGGATTGGGCTTCAAGCCCAACGTCGCGTACCAACTGCTCCGTTTTAGCCCGTTATCGCTTCTGGACTCGGTTTTTGTTCGTAGTCATAAATAACACCAGACCGAGCAATTCTATAATTATTTTCGTCACCCGACGCGTGAAGACGGCACACGCGTTAAAAATCGCGTTAATCGGTTCGGTTGTGTTATCCTTCATTTAAATGATCCGATAACTTTCGAAATTCAACCGATAACATTATTTATAATAAATAATTATTCCGGAAGTTCGGTAACGGTTAAAGCCACGCGTTTCGATGTTCGAATCCACGTCAGTTCCTCTCCGCGTTCTCCGAAACGCTGCGTTTTTGGCCGTTTACCACGCCGATTTCACATTCGTTCGCATCGACAGTAAATACGTGTCGTATTTTCATAGAATAAGCTTAAGTTATTCCAGTTTGACAAATTTTTGCTGATGTCAGTTCGTTACGTTAAACACGCGAAGTCTTTCTTTAAAGGCATCAAGACTTCAACGAACTTTCAGAAGGACATCGTAGGACTCATATTAGCTCAACTAACCATAATTAACCTTAAACCATGTTAATTATTTCTAAAACATGATTAGCTTCCCGTTAATCGTTGTACGAAATTTGCCGGTTGTCACATTCTCCCCCCGTTAAGAGAATTCCGTCCCGGAATTCAGTTCAAGTCATCCGATACATTAGTATCCTTGAACAGGTCGGGATGTTTGCAACTCACACGATTACCCCTTTTCTTCGTGAACTCCAGTTCACGCTTAGCGTCCTAACGAACACAATGTCATGAGTCGGCTACGGCCGAGCTCTTGGGTATCGCAATCCGGCACAAATATCGGTTTTCCCGAAATAGTAGAGCTTTGCGTCAACCTGAATCCTGTCGGTTGAGGAATTGACAATGCTTCCTCAAGCCAGACCTGCGGGATTCGTCAAGAGTCCCACTAAGCTCTTGCGATAGTTCGAGCTTGTTCGTTGCAAGGCCAATTTTTAACTGACATATCCGAGTCACTAGAGTACTAAGCGAAGTCACTCCATTACCGTTCTCGTGCTTAACAACACCCTTTCAGAGTATAACACTCAGCAAAGTCCTATACCAATTCGAAGTTCCTAAGGCCAACGCCTTGCTAGTACAACTTCTTGATTGGTTTGGCCACTTATTCAAGCAGGTTTGAATCTACCAGATTCGTTGGTCACCTCTTGAACTCACGCCAGTTCATGTATATGTCTCTGTCTGTCATTCGACGTATTAGAGACGTACACGTATGCACTTCAGAGGACTTCGAGCAGCACACCCCGAACACTAGGGTGATAATTCCTATCACATAGGAAATTCTGGCGATGAAGTACACGAATTTGATTTGCCACCGACACTAATCGTATCACACAGGGCACTTCCGTCCAGGACAACAATTCATTCGTTCGAGAATGGTAATCCATACTCATCTCAAATTGAGTGTCCCAGACTTGCGTTCAAGGTTTGGCACACCCTGGGGCAGGATAACTACTAAGATCCGATACTGTGAAAGTTGACACCTAGTGTCTAGCCACGACTCTCCAAGAGGATTGGTGGCTATCCGTATGCCTCATATTATATCTACAAACGAGTAGGGGATGAGAAGGTTCCAAACAGCAATCGATCATTACCTGTGTCCCATCACAGCCACCGAACATCTCAGGTGACAGGACCATTAGGTTCGCTCGTTGAATTTCACTAATCGGGTGATCTTACCAGATCACAAAGCAGTCGACATTCTCGAGGACGCTCCAGGTTGTTTATAGTAGCGGATGGTAATCCTGTGTCCTCACATGGACCGAAATCCACCATGCATCCACTTACAACCTTTTCGTATGAGCGATTATGGTTAGTGGTACTAGGACGCCTAACATGGACTGATGGTGGTCGAAAGTTTTTGCGTCACTTTCACCCCTCAGTTCCCCAGACAGTAGACGGTGTATATTCAACATACGGCCGTGCAATTCCACAATACACGAGAATTTAAGCCGACTAAAACACAAATGTCTAGAGGCTCGCATCACCTCATCACATTGGTCAACATAAGGATGATGTATATGAATCATCATAATATGGTTGCCGTAACAAACAGAGGGTAGGGTCTCGACAACATCTCAACACGTTGGCTTTCCTCGAGACGGTAAGCAGAGCATTGGTAACTACCCAAAACAAGGGTACCCAGTGCTTGTCCTGCTATATGTGCCTCACGAGCACTGGTGTCCTATCGTTATTAGCAACCTAGTAAGTCAATTCTGAACAACACAGGACACTTTCCCTCGAATTGACTATCCGATCCTATGCAGTGATCTGAGTGAAAGGAGTCCTAAAACTGGAATCCCTCACTCGCCGAAGGTTCCATCTTTCGGATCTTTCAAGTTAAGAGGTGAAATTGAGTCATAGATGAATGCATCTGGCATAGATCTCACGTTTGGGCTTGGCGGCTTCATGCGCCAAAATCGTTACTTAAAACAACAAACAACCGAGATCGCCCTACAAGAAGTAGTCTTGAGCCTTCCAATAAGGCATCCCATTCAACGACTCAGGTAGTCACACGCATAGGTGCAACATGTAAGCTTTCGTGCTCATCTTGATTAGTCATGGACTAAACGCACTAACTAGGCAGCTCACATTACTATGGTGTCTCCAACAGCGTTTGCCAAGGACAGGGGATTTTGCTCTAGTGCGAGCAATGCTACTGTAAAATAACTGGGAACACCCATATCGACCCAAGGTCGAAAGGGTTCCATAATCCCAAGAATCTGCGTAACGGCACCAAGACAAGATAAACCTACCATTGGCAGGATAACATCAATCGAAGGGCTGAGTTGATCGAAGATCTCATCACGGTAGGGTAGCACCCTTATAGAGTAGACAATGCTACATGCCCTTCTAGATTCAGGGTTTCATAAGACCTCCGAATCACGTACCGGGGACTCCACCAATGCACTCGCCGTGGGTGGGTCCACACTGTTATTCCCGCAGTCATCGGCATGACACGTTGGCGGGTATGATGTCAAACGAATCCACTGGGATGAGCAATAATAAATTGAGTCTTTCAACTCTTACTAGCCCAAAGGTATGGGTCATAATATCGCTCACATTTACTCGATACCTTCAAGTTCGAGATGTATTCGAAATCCCTTTATCGCAAAGACGAGGCTCACCCCGTCGTGTGTGGATCATGGGATTTCCTTCCGACATGATTCGAGAGTGGTTAGTCGACCAAAATGCGCGTAAAGGTCAAGGCTGGACATGGCGTCACTGATGCCTTAGATCTTGAAGAGGTAATGCTCACGAAACGCGCGAGCATATAAAGAGGTCGACACGTGATTCGGTCAATTACTCAACTTACGAGATTCGAGCTTTAGAGAGATGCATGTGCTAATACTAGGATTAGAGTGTCCTATTATGACTTCCCGAAAGTCCGTTGGACACCCGAAATCCTACATAATCAACGGCGACACTACACAACCATTCAGCAAAATAACAACGGTTACGTGGGTTTGGGGTAATGTCTTTATTCCAAGGGAACCAAGAGTGAATCAAACGACAAGTTATCACATCATCAAGTCAATCCAACAATTGTAGCAATACGCTCACGGTGCGATACGGCAGTAGAAATAACATGACGTGACAACAACACATCCACGAACACATCAACAAGGGAGCACCGCACAGGACCAACACGACGACAAAGAAGCATGACAACAAGGCAACACCGCAACGTGGACCGCATGACACAGAGAAATACGACAACAAGGCTACACCACTGTAGGAGCAGCACAACAACAGGAATGCACCGTCGACAGCGAAACGCAACCGCATGGATATGCAGTCGGCAAAACTGTGCAACTACAAGAATGCACAATCGTTAGGGGTAACACCACAACATGAATTCACGACAGCAGGACGACACGCAACCTAGCGAGTCCACTATACATAACTACAAGAAGCTCCATTACGGTGAGCACGCATCCCGGTGCGCTTCAGCTCACTTATGGCGACGGAATCCTTATTCGTGACCCCAGCAGCAACCTATACTCCATAGGCTCATCGGTGGGAACAATTGGGTTATTAAGGGCATTCGTCCTCATAAAAGAAATGGGAACGATGGGTTCCACATAATTTAGCAGACTTATCAAGCCGATATCGTTCTTAGGGAGAATGACTGTATGTTCGCTATAAGTCACTCGAATAATGGCGACTGCAGCTTTGACAGGCTCGACCATGCCTGAGAACCATCGCCGACGTTAGTCTTGGCAGGAGCCAGGGAATGATAACGAGCGGTTCAACGAAAACCTCAAAGAAAATGGAGTTAATGGCAACGAACTCCATCGTGACACAACCATGATCATAGCGGCTTGGCAAGGGTCTTAGAGATATCTATGTCAATGGCAATGATCTTGGCAGGAGCCTTCGAAACAACAGCAACATCAAACTTGACAACGGCCATAGAAACATCCTCAACACGCTCAGTATGAGCTACACTCTCAGCAATGACGACATAATTCGCTTGGGCCATAGAACAACGATGGCAGCAACAACAGCAGGCTCAGCAGAAACCTTAGACCCGTCGTAGCTATTAGATGTGTGGTAAATAGTATCCATAGGACCTAGAAACCAACCAACATCTTTTCCAGTATCAAAACATTGGTCACAACAAGAATAGTAGAGGTAGAAGGATCATGATTTATCGGGACACCATGATAAAATAAAACGATCCAGACTCTGGCAATTCAACCGAGCCATCCTTTTCATTAGGGTCCTCTTGCATGTTATTTTGGCCCTAGTACCGATAGTCATCAACTGAAATGCCTTTCCGACACCTAAGCGAGGCCAGCGAACTTTCTTCCTGATAGGCCACGCAGTGAGAGTTTCGAAGTATGACAAGAGATTAGACAAGTCACATTGTCCATGACGAATGGATCTCGCAACCTTAGTTTATAAAACACCGTGACAAAGGGACGCAACGTCTCAACATCTATGGGGATCGATGGAATACACTTCGCATCAATTGCCACCCCAAATAGACAACCAGTCTCGTCGTCCTGACGAGGGTAGCGGACGTTCAACATTGCAACATGAGCAATGGAATTGCCGTCCCATGGGTAAGTTTAGTTGACAGGATAACGTGACCACTTCCAGTAGTCCGTTATTTGATTTTCGAGGGGGAATTTCGATGTCTGCCAGAGCGTTCCGTGACACTTGACAATTATGTGTCACACGCTTTACGATTTCGGCTCCCGAAATGTGGTTTCACTCCCCGAGTATTATGACGGGTTCAGACGCAAAACGCACGTCGTGATCCTATATTCAATATATATGTATGTCTCCATATATATTAACTGACTTGGGTAAAATTATCTCCGACTCGACTCACTTTACCATATAACTACTTTCCCATTAAGTAGTCATACTAGGATCTTGTCAGTCGAGATTTCATTTTTCCCGTAATCGACTCGACTCACCTTTCCATATATTTATTTTCCCATTAAATAAATATACTATGACCTTGTCGATTCGATATTACATTTCTCAACCATCAACTCGACTCACCTTACCGTATAATTATTTTCCCATTAAATAATTATACTAGGATCTTGTCGATTTGACATTTCGTTTTACCACCATCGACTCGACTCACTTTACCGTATAATTATTTTCCCACTAAATAATTATACTAGGATCTTGTCGACTCGACACTACATTTTACAATCATCGACTCGACTCACTTTACCGTATAATTATTTTCCCATTAAATAATTATACTAGGGTCTTGTCGATTCGACATTGTATTTTACGACCATTGACTCGACTCACTTTACCGTATAATTATTTTCCCATTAAATAATTATACTAGGGTCTTGTCGATTCGACATTGTATTTTACGACCATCGACTCGACTCACTTTACCGTATAATTATTTTCCCATTAAATAATTATACTAGGGTCTTGTCGATTCGACATTGTATTTTACGACCATCGACTCGACTCACTTTACCGTATAATTATTTTCCCATTAAATAATTATACTAGGGTCTTGTCGGTCGATATTTCGTTTTCGGCACCCGACCCGGCTCACCTTACCATATATTTATTTTCCCATTAAATAAATATACTAGGATCTTGCCGATCGACATTTCATTTTCAACACCCGACTCGGCTCACTTTACCATATATTTATTTTCCCATTAAATAAATATACTAGGATCTTGCCGATCGATAATTCATTTTCAACACCCGACTCGGCTCACTTTACCATATATTTATTTTCCCATTAAATAAATATATTAGGATCTTGCCGATTCGACATTGTTGAATTTAGACGGGGGCTATCATGCCTTCTAGATAAGATGATCAAGCCTATTAACTCAGCAAGGACGATTCTGCCCTCCAATGGGGGAAGGAACGCCTGACCCTCGAAGACAACTTGGGCATGTGCTAGATCAAGAATGACTTACTCCCAGTAATACTACAGCAGCACACGGGCCACTAGTCTCAATACTGATCCACACAGGGTCCCGTGCTCAAAACGCGCTGGTTTCGCAAGGACGCACCCTAAGTCTTCACTCGGTTCCAAGTTTAGCATTCCACGCATCGTACCAATCATTCATCTCGTTGGTAGGCAGTGCATCCTCGTATGTCCGCTCCTTTGAGGAACTTTGAGTGGAGGCATTCAACTCCTATACAAGGAAGTTTTCATCTCCTGTCCCTATCCGATGTGAGGGTTTACGTCAGATTACTCATATGAGGTAGACGTTCGAGCTCTTCCGTGTTCGTACCTTAGAGGTAATGCTGAAGAAAGCTCATTCAGTTTGCGAGGATCGAAATCAAGGGATATCAACAAGACCTCCCTTTTTAACTCATTGGCCAATCAAGAGCTAAGACTGACCCTACAGTACAAGAATAGACAAGGCAAGGAGTGATCACCAACCCCAGCCCTAGCGCCCACCTAGGTTACCGTGCACCACAAGTTATTATTACGTGTGCACCCGCAATGATAATCGGTGTTGCCAGGTAATTTTGGTGCCCGCTAGTTCCGAGCTTCCTGATCCAAAACAAAGATTTCACAAATAAAGGACCTAGACTAGCTTTGCCTTCCCATCATCAGCAACACGACAACGTCCACTAGCACGATAAAGGTTAGCCCTTCCGATCATCCCGTCCGCAGGTAAGCGGGTGAGTTCGTCGTAGACCACCGCTTGTCCTTCCCGCTTGTCGATGTCGGTAACCGATGCAAAAGTGCGGACTAAAGTGAAGTGTGAGACGATATCCTTACAGGCAAGCTATCTGTACTACTTATATGCATTAACTAGCACTAGTTAGAAAATCGGATCTCTACACAATTTAAACATTCCTATCCTTATTTTCTAACATTTTATATATTGACACACATGGCTAGTCGGTCGGAATTTCCCCTTGTACAATCCATGTACAATTTTCTTTCTTTTCTAAAAATGTTTCGTTGTGTTTTATTTTTGAAAACTCCGTTTTCGAGCCAAAACCGGTTATAGTCTAGATTTTTCAAAAATACTAGTTCGCTATAACCTTGGCTCTGATACCACTTCTGTCACACCACGCCAATGGCGGAAACACGTGGCGCGACGCTCGAAAGCATATCAAAGTCAAGATTAACACAAACTATATTTAATTAGAAAAGATCATTATATTAAGATGTCGGGAAGGAGTACCTGGTTTCAAACATTACTTAAAACCACAAACATTAAGTTTTAAAGTGGGGGGTTTCCGTTTATGTCCCAACCCGAAGGTAACAATAGATGAAACCCCCAACCATTGTCCGACATCCCAAATTCCACCGTACTAGCCGCATACCTGTTCAGCACTTAGTTACCTGAAAGATATGTTTAAAAAGACGTCAATATATAAAATATTGGTGAGTTCACAGGTTTTAGTTTCGTAAATATGACATTTTTACATCCTGTGCAAATCCAGCACCTTTTTATATCCTGTGCAAATCCAGCACATTTTTATATCCTGTGCAAATCCAGCACATTTTGTGGCCTTTGTGTGGAGTAGCTAGCTCCTACAAATTATGATGATGAGCAATCCCCTGAGTCCCATAACCAAACCAAGACTAATAAATATGCCCCGCTCCAAGTCGTTTCTCGGAACCCAACGACTTAAGTTCAGAATACGTGCACCCCAGGCATACGCCGATGCATAATCGACGCTATCGATTAGGGGTGGGCCTTGTCAGGCACCAATAGTACTATCCAAATATTCCTTCAGTTTCATTTACCTGAATTAATGGTTACAGTAGCGAGGACCCAACCCCGAGTGGCGACCAAAAACTCAAGTACTCATCATGCCACTTACCACATTTTAACCTTTGAAAACATTTCAATATGTGATAACTTTTGACAAACATATCTTTCCCCCAGTTAAAACAGTAAAATGGGGCCGTGAAACTCACCTTAATTTCCATGCTTAGCTAGCAAATAAAGCCCAAAGCTTTGACCGACTTCCTCGTGCCCTAATTACCAATAAAGGACACCTTAAAGTCTATCATATATAAACCTAGCTTAATTTCCGGTTAAAAGATAGTTTATTCAACTATCCTGACTCGTGTGTAGTAACCCGAGTCTTTAAGTGTTTTAACTCGATGAACCGATCGTGACTTATCATAGCTCCTGTGTTCACATACGAAATAGTACCCAAGTCGCGCACTTGTTACTATTCGTGTGCAAACTATGTCGGACTAATATCACGAATCGTATAACTCATCCCGAGCCATAGCTTGTCTCGTAAATCGGATAAATGTAATCATCTTGTATAGTTATTTTCGGGAAATATACCTTGCTGAAATATAATATAGTTATTAAAATCCTCTCAATAACGTTTGTTATTTCTTTTCCCGAATCCGAGTATCTTACAAATCTTAAGACTTTGCTTTTTATAAAGAGATTTTCCAAATAAAACCGAACGTTTATACATCTTTTAATCCGACAACAAACATATTTTAGTTACCAAGTAACCTTTTAAAAACTCGTCATACTTGACGATTGGTAACAAAAGACTATATATTTGTTTGAAATATTTTTCGGAATAGACTATTATTGTTACAAATAATATTTGTCATAACGTCGTGATTTTGTATATGACTACACTTGTCAAACGTTTGGAAAGTTATTTATAAGAACGAACAATAATGTCACACTTGTCGCGCTTCGGATTTATAAAAATTTCGGCAGAGTTTCCTCTGTTTTTGGTATAAACCAGACAACACAAGTTGTCTACAAATTCCCAAAATCAACTCCTAACAAAGACGACATTATATTTATCCGCATTCTAATCCGCGAGACTTTATACGTTGTGACTATTATATAAATCATCCTGTTTATATAAATATATATATACGTATAGTCCATCAATTTAGTCCAACAACAACGCGAGTCACGACTAATACACAAATATTAGCTCATAATGCTTTTCGTTAATATTTTTATCGGTTCGTTAGCGAGTTAGTCGTTCATACTTATATATTTTAGAAATATATGTGTAAATAATAATATAACGAAATAATTGCTAGTTAATTATACCGTAACGCTTGACTGAAGTTTACTGAGTTGACCGGGTTGACCAACCCGAATCTGACCGGATCTACCCGAGAGCACCATACTTGACCCACGACTAGAACTTGAAGGCGGCACGCAAACCGAGCCAGATCTGAATCTGACCCGGAAGCATAATCTTGAACCGAGCCCCGAGTCCCGAACCCAAAACTGACCGGACCCGAACCGCCGGACGCCACCACCGTGGCCGGACCGCCACTGCCGTGGCCGGACCGCCACCGCCGTGGCCGGACCACCACCGCCGCCAAAAGAAAACCTCGTTCTGACCACCCGCGCGCCACCGGAACCCAACCAAAACTCACTCCGGCCCCTCCCGAACTCGCAACTAACCGGAAATAGCTCGCCGGAATATGGCCGGAGAACGAAATTCCGTGAAAACTTGTGAGGAGTCTCCCAAAGACCCGATCTAAACGTTTGTACAAAGAAAACTCGAAAACGAGCTTACCGGAAAAGTCGCCGGAATGGTACCAACGTTCAAACCGCTTCGTTTTAGGGAAAACAGCCTTCACCATCGCGTTCGGGGCGTCGAAATTAGTGGGGGTGGAGGTGTCACGCGCCGGAAAAAGTCGCCGGAAACGCCGGAAGGTCGCCGGAAAAACTTGCCGGAAGGTCGCCGGAAAAACTCGCCGGAAGGTCGCCGGAAAAAGTCGTCGGACGGCCGCCGGAAGCCGCCGGACGGCCGCCGGACCGCCGCCGGACCGCCGCCGCCGGCCGGCCTCCGGTCACCGGAAAACTTCTAGAGTGAGAGAGTGGAGAGAGTGTTTGGTGTTAGAGAGAGAAAGGAATGTGAGAAATGAGGATATTTTGGGAGGTTATGGGCTTATATAGGTGGGCTTTTGGATTGGGCTTCAAGCCCAACGTCGCGTACCAACTGCTCCGTTTTAGCCCGTTATCGCTTCTGGACTCGGTTTTTGTTCGTAGTCATAAATAACACCAGACCGAGCAATTCCATAATTATTTTCGTCACCCGACGCGTGAAGACGGCACACGCGTTAAAAATCGCGTTAATCGGTTCGGTTGTGTTATCCTTCATTTAAATGATCCGATAACTTTCGAAATTCAACCGATAACATTATTTATAATAAATAATTATTCCGGAAGTTCGGTAACGGTTAAAGCCACGCGTTTCGACGTTCGAATCCACGTCAGTTCCTCTCCGCGTTCTCCGAAACGCTGCGTTTTTGGCCGTTTACCACGCCGATTTCACATTCGTTCGCATCGACAGTAAATACGTGTCGTATTTTCATAGAATAAGCTTAAGTTATTCCAGTTTGACAAATTTTTGCTGATGTCAGTTCGTTACGTTAAACACGCGAAGTCTTTCTTTAAAGGCATCAAGACTTCAACGAACTTTCAGAAGGACATCGTAGGACTCATATTAGCTCAACTAACCATAATTAACCTTAAACCATGTTAATTATTTCTAAAACATGATTAGCTTCCCGTTAATCGTTGTACGAAATTTGCCGGTTGTCACACAAAGGCTCAGCTTTCAAGGTGGAAAGAAGTTACCTTGAATGAAACATACAAGAATTTCAAAGCCTTGCAGAAGACTCACGTTGAAAAATTCAAAGCATCGGAAGTTTCACAAACTTTTGATTCTGCAAGAAAAAAGCCTGCTGCCAAGACAAAGAAGAAGCCAGAGGAACAAGTGAAGACAAACTTCAAGATGGTTTTGATTGAAGGTAACACCATTGTTAAAGATGAATTCATTATTGAAGAGAAGCCTCTGCTCACACAGGATAGGGATCTAACTACATTTGCATATTAACTGAAGCAGACCATAACAGAGAACAAGCAGACCAAGGTAATTACTGAACATCATATTCCTATTTCTAGTAATATACCTGGTACTGCACTAGTTGAACAAAGAAGGAGATCCAATCTGATCACAACTATATTAGAAAATCAACAAACATCAGACCTATCCTCAACCAAACAAATAGTACCATACAATGACAACTTTTTTTAGCTCCAAATAACCAATTATCAAATGGTACTTCACCCATAAGTCCAATTCCATTGTTCTTGAGAGAAAAGATTACACTTCAAATGTCCTACATCACAAGACTGAACTGGAGAAACTTTCAGATGAAGGTTTTTAAGCCATTTAGTACATGCAACCAGACCAAGGACCAATCCTTACAGAACAAGTCAGAGAACTCAAATATGCAATGATCAAAGAAATTTGGAGAGTTCTTGACTGTAGGAACAGAGGATCTTATAAATAAAGATATACAAAGGTTTTGGCTCCATCAATCCAGGGGGAGATTGTTGGGTCAAAGAGGATTGACAAGCCAACATAAACCTTAGTCTTATATCCTCTTTACATATTTTGCTAAGTATAGAATCTGCTGAAGCAGAAGATTACAAAGTATTGAAGAAGCTGATAACAAGTACTGAAGAGTAAAAGATCAGAAGTTCTGAAGATAAACCAAACAAACATATAAAGAACAACTACTGAAGACATACTCCTGAAGATTACTCATCAGAAGTTTGTCACTCATCAGCAGTTCTTTAGAAGCTTCCCACCGCCCTAATACTTCAGTAGTTTAGTATTATAATAGTTTTGTTAAAGTCTTTGTACAAGTTCCAATACTACAGCTTGTTGTAGTATTATTATATTGTTTTGAATACTTCTCATGTACGTTTTAACCAGTCTATAAATTGATGGGTTTATCCTGTATGCGCGTAGGATCGTAAAATCTACAAAGATAGTGATCAAACAAGTTTGATTCAGGTGCGGAGTCCCTGAATCAATCACAAAATGATAACAATACTAACAAAACACAGAAATCATCTTTAAAAGCTTCATTTCATTGATAAACAAACTCAATTACACGTTATAATAAGCTTTACAATCAAAATAAGACGTGAATTAAGTTTACACAAAACCCTAGGGAGAGACTCAAACAGGAGGGAAACAAAAATGACCAAAACTTACATTCAAAATGAACTTGACCTATTTATAGGCCTGCACATTCGCTCACTTTGTTTGGTCGAATGTGCAGGTTCGCCAAAACACTATGGTCGAACCAAGCAATACATTAACTTCTAATTCTACCTTCGACCTCCTTATCTCCTTCGCACCATTAGCTCTCCTTCGCCCAAACAGAAACACTCCTTCGCCCATATCATTCTTCCTTTGCCCATTCGACAGAACACAAAAACATATGTTAATAGTAATCCAAAGCATTAGTCGCACAAAATGCATCTACAAACTCCCCCTCGACTATTGCTTGGATTGTTTACGCTCTTGGTCCATCCTTTTGTTCATAAGCTTTATGTGCAGTTGTTTCTTCTATTCTAAAGTCATCCCCGGTTCAAAAACTTGTTTCGGCTTTTTCTTCTTGACATCAGGAACATCTTGAATCTTCACAAACTTACCAAGCTTCTTATCAAAATCGTATCCAGCATTTATATCATAAGCAAAGCACATAAATACCACACGCTGGTATTTACTTGCTTGTTCAGCATCCTTCATCTCACTGTATATCGGATTGTAATACAACATAATGATATCCTTATGTGAACAATTAACCAACCACATAGGATCAAATATGTGTATCTTCTTGAAATTCTTTTCTCCATCCTTCAAAACAATCACAGCCTCTACAATCTTCCAATCATAATACCACCAGATAAAATCTTTCGCAAAGTGTTGTGGAATCTGCAATAATGGAATGTGTTTCAACACTTTTGGTGGTTTGTACTTCAAAGTCACCTTGGGCAAACCGGTAATAGTATCAATATCTTTCTTGTGAACAATTCGCTTCGGATACTGAGGTTCAAATAGATTCCATCTCGTCCTGCTTTCCCTTGCCATTCGATCATCAAAATAAGCAATGTGATCATTCGACGATCCAGTCAACCGATGTCTACAAATATCACGAATAGCCCAGTACGGGAGAGTCTTCAGATCATGAAATCTGTCAAAATAAAGTATCCCCTTCTCCTACTTAACAGCAACACATTTCAACTGTTTTATAAACTTCCATCCCAACGCTCTTCCTTTAAACATCTCGTTGTGTAGTTTATAAAAACTTCCCTGGATCTCTGCTTTTGGAAGATTGGCTTCTTTCTCTTTCAGTTTCCTCAGTAACTCTTTCAAACTATCAGATTGTTCAATATTCGGTTTATCATGCCCCTTGAAAACTTCTTCAACAAACTTCTCACTCTTTTCTCTAGCAAGTTTCTCGGCTTCTTTTAATAACTCTTCAGTGAACTCAGCAAATCCAGAATCTTTATCTTTCTTGAAATATTCTGGATACTCTTCACTGGTTATATCTTCAATTTCAATCTCCTCAAATGCAGGTACATCACGATCATCAGAATGATTACCAGCTTCCTTTTCAGGTATATTGGGAATCTGATTATCAGCCAATAGTTCTTCCAACGTCTTTCCAACCTGCTTTGCTAAACCTTCAGAAATCTCTCTCGACATAGCCGCAGAAACTTCACTATCCTCCAAATCTGGATCATTATACTCCAATTCAAGCATCCTGTCACTTGATTCAAAGATCTCAGAAAATCTACTGGTCATGTCTATCGTCCAGACTCGATCAGTTAACATCTGGCGATACATCAATTTATCATCTTCAGACAATGACTTCAGCTTCTCATTCCAAAAGATCGTGTCATCATCAACAGATCCTCCAGGAACTTTAGAACTGCATTCACCTCCTTTTCCAGATCCACGTTTCTCACATTTGTACTTATCAGTATTATCATCATCATCGTCATCACTATCAAAGCTTGTAGAGCTGTGTCCTTCACCAGATTCACCATCCGAACCATCATCATCTCCATCATCTTTCTTTTTCTTCTTTTGAGGAGCATTTCCAGCATCTTCATCTAGATCCTCATCTTCCTCTTCTTCATTATCTGACGGTTCAAAATCAACCTGCTCCTCATCTTGTTCTTTGTCCTCTTCACCTTCTTTTAGCTGAGGAGCTCGAGAGTAACAAATCTTTAATCAAATTGTCCATGTTCTTGTTACTCTCTTTCAGCTTTTTGTTCTCTTCTTTCAAAGTAATGAATCTCCTGGTGTTCCTCTGTTCGTGTTTTAACAACTTCTTATTTTCTTTGCGAAGTCGTTTAGTTTCTACTTCAAGTGCTTCCTGATTGTCATGAGATGTCTCAACAACGTCTAGCATCTTCTTGTCGTTGTTTTTCAATTTCTCAATCTCTGCTTGCTGCTGATTGATTATCTTCATCATGTCGGCTAGCTTCCGGTTCACAGCGTTCATCACATCACTATCAACTGTGACCTTCGGTGTAGAAGCTTCAGCAACAGCAGGCAATTTTCCTTTCTTAATCTTCTTTATCACTCTATCCAGTGCACTATTAAATTCATCAACAGGTAGATCAGTCTCTTTCTCAGTACCTGATGTTGTTTTCTATTTTTTCGCAACTGGACTTGCAACCGGTGATTTCGAGCTAGATGCTGGTGGAAGTTTCTTTCCAGCAATCAGTGATTCAATCTCTCTAGCTCTCTTCTCCATGGGCTTCAATACCTTCTCTTTCTTCTTAAATTGGGGCTTTTTCTGTTTCTCCCACTGTTCTGGTGATCCATGAAAATCTTCAGCTCCCAAACTAAGACCCTCATCAGCTTCATCTAAACGAATAGGGCTCTTGTTTCTCTGTGCTTCCAAAGATCTATTCAGACTAGCAGACTCACCAGCCACAGTGGCCTTGGGCGTGGTGCTCTTTACAGTCTCTGCATCAGAATCCCATCTTTCATCTTCTTGCGTCTCCTCTGAATCAATCGACGCTTCATCCACCAAATGCAATCCCTTCTTTGCCATACTCTTGTGTCGTCTTGTAACTTTCTTCTTAGCTGGTTCAGCTTCTGCTTCAGTTTCTTTTTCTTTACCTTTTCCACTCTTTGCTCCTACATTCACTACCTGACGCTTTCGTTTTGCCTCAGGGTCAACTGGATGTAACGGATTGTCTTCGTCAGATGCACTGTCAGCATGCCTCACCTTATCTTTACCAGGATCTTCATAATCAATCTTGACTAAGTGACCAAATAAACGTCTCACTGGTGGTCTTTCATTCACAGACAACCCTTTATAAGCCTTCATTCTAGCAAGAGTATTAATGTTCATATGCTCCTGAACAATAATCTGCTTTGGATCTCTCTTCAAATTCTTATACTTTAAATCAAAAATCATCTGAAGGAATCTAGGATATAACAGAAACTTCCTAGTCCTTGTACCTCTCACTGGTTCCAATAAGTGTTCCATAAGCATTCCTGATGCATTGAACGGTTTGTTCAATATAAGTGCTACCATCAAAGAACTTTTGCTTTTCCTTATCAGATCATAACCACCAGCCGCTGACCCAAAGACATGTATCATCACATGTGCTAAGTACTTGAACTGAGGACAGAGCTTTCCTTTGTGTAACGAACCATCAGTAATCGGTCCGTTATACTTCATTCTGAGAAAGCACTTCCTTTGTTCAGTCCAGCTGAGTTCTCTGGGATCTGTCTTGACATCTTCAAGTTTCAACGCTTCCCTAATATCATTCTCTGACACAATAATCAGCTCTCCTTGAATCTTGCTGACCAGAGAAGATTCACCATCCCAGAAATCCATTTTAGCGTTTGTCTAGAACTCCTGTAACAAGTCTCTGTAAATGATAGCGGGTGTAGCAATCACATCAATCACCCGGCTCCTCTTAAGAAACTCTATTATCCCAGTAAACTCTGTGTGCTTCTTCACATCTCCAAGATATGCACAGCAGTTGTGTGCATTCTCAAACGGTCGAATATCAGTCTTCGCTGTCTCGGCAGCCTGTGAGGATGATCCAGCAGGAACACTCGTATCTTCCTGTTCAGACATGGTTAAAACTGCAAAACAAATCAAGTAAACACGTTAAAAACAAATAAAATAAACAAAAACTGAAAATTTGGTTTTTAATTTCTACATTCGCCCACTTAAAGGTTCGAATGAGAGATTTTGGGTGCGAATGTGAAGTTTCAAAGGTACGAATGTGAAAAGTTTTGAAAAATTGTTTCATTCGACCTTTTAACTTCATTCGCCCAAATAAACTTTCTCCTTCGCCCGTTTTTGCACGTTTGACAGTTCGTAAAAGGACGAAAGTGACAGTTCATCTCTTTCAAATTTCAATTTTGAATTTCAGTATGTTTTAACTTGTCATTTTGATTCATCAAGCAACTACAACCTCCGATAAAAAGCTTTCCTAATCATTAATTTTAACAAACAACCATTGATTTCGTGTTTTCTTATAAAAACTAGGGTTCGAACAGGTTTAATAATCAATTGATCAAACTGGTGAATTAAAAACCCTAAGTTTTTGGATAATCTACCCCTAAAACACTGAAGCAATGATTCCCTATCAAAATCAAGTCCAATTATCATGTTTAAATCCCTGTTCAATATCAGTTAGGGCTCAGACTTTAAAATGACGATTAATCAGTGATAAATGGATGAAAACCTGTAAGAAAGGTAGCAAAATGATCAGTATAATCAGACGAACACAATGGAATGATTTAAAAAAACGAGCAACAAGTGGACTTATCAACAGAAATTTTGAAATTTTTTTCGAATGGGTCAAATGAAGAGATAAGGGTATATATAGGCTGCTCCTTCGCCCGTTCATACCGGTCGAATGTGAAGCTTTTGTCTCCTTCGACCCTAATTAAAG
Source organism: Ambrosia trifida (assembly GCA_028751855.1). Taxonomy (NCBI): domain Eukaryota; kingdom Viridiplantae; phylum Streptophyta; class Magnoliopsida; order Asterales; family Asteraceae; genus Ambrosia; species Ambrosia trifida. The sequence continues at coordinate 158,942,384 of CM054123.1, read as the reverse complement.
GTTCGAATGAGACATAAGGGTTCGAAAGTGAACTTGTCTCAAGAACTCTCACATTCGCCCAAATCTAAACGTACGAATGAACAAAAAATTCCTCCTTCGACCCAACGAAGGGGCGAAAGTTACCTGGAATTTTTGAAAATTTTATCAAATCTCAAAATCGAATCCCGTTCAAAATATTTTCCAACTTTTAAGCATCCGGCAATCATTATTTCTCATTTAAAGATTACAAAGCTCAAATGGTCCATCAAGTTTTAGAAAATCGTCATCAACCACCACCAGCTATCAAAAATAAGATAGAATTGTAAATTCTTTTTGGATTTTCTAATGTATATGTTAAAACACACCTAAGATCTTTTTGAGTTTTGTAATTTTTGACGAAAAATATAAAATGCGGAAAAATAAAGATAAAGCTGTAAATGTTTTGGGATTTCCGGAAAAGGGATCATATCAGTTATTGAGAAATCTGATCACACCGTTGATCTTTTTGATTTATTATCATTAAAAACAATGTGTGATCTGGCAATTGCTGATATTGTGATCCACATAAACTCACATGCAGACTTTTGTGCAGTGCTTTAAACTGATACGATTATGTATAGTATAAACGTAATTGTCTGTGGTTCCCACGCACACGACATACTCCCGTATCAAGAAGTAAATGCACAAAGACTCATTGTAAAGCGTGATTATGCTTTCGTCGTCTGTAATTTACAAGGTATGAGGCACAGAGGTATACAGGTCAGCAAATTAATGCAGCAAAGTAACATGTGCACTATACCAGGTTGAGGACTGATATCAATCATGATTTGCATCAGTGATTAATACGATGTAATAGATAATCTTTGATTATCATAAAACATGGAAAGTTCCTCAATTCGGTAACTTTAGGATTTGGCTTAAAGCTCTTTTATAAAGACACCCCATCTGATCTAGGTCCGTAATGACTTACAGCAGAAGATCAAAGAGGCTATCCCCAGACAACTAATAACATAACAACCCAAAACCTCCGAGTTTTGTACAAATACCCTATCAAACGAAATTACGGTACTAAGACCATATGCCCATGAGGAGTTCATCCACACAACAATTCGTTTGATATGTATGTATCAGGCACGCAGTAATAGGTCTACGAAGCCTATCAGCACATCACTCAGATTCAGACACACGCCCTATTGCATTACATTTCTTTAGAATGTGTCAGATTCCCACTGATGTACTATCATTTCCCCTTTTTCTCCAGGAAATCATTTTGGGTTTTTCTGATATTTATAGATTTTTGAGTTTACTGTTCCCAAGGATAAGCTGGAGCATTTCAAATATGTGACTGCCCAGATATCGTTTGTTCACAGAAATCTGACGGCATTAATATAAGGGAAGAAGATATAGCAGTCAGCAAACATTTTCTAATTTTTTTATGGATTTTGAAATTTTTCAATGTTTTTGGATTTTCGAATTTTTCTGAAAAACAATAAAACTATACTAAAAAGCGATAAACTGAGGTGGTGATCAGTCTTGTTTGTCTTTAATACCGTTAGCTTTCAAAAGATATTCAAATCTTGATTTATCAAAAGCTTTGGTAAAAAGGTCTGCACATTGATAGTCAGTGTGGATTTTGACCATATCGATCAACTCTTTAGCATAACAATCACGGATAAAATGGTATTTAATCCGGATATGTTTAGGCTTTGAGTGATTTACTAAGTCTTTTGTTAATGCAATTGCGGCTTCATTATTACAGTAAATAGGGGTTTTAAGAAATTGCAAACCGTAGTCCACCATCTGTTGTTGTATCCAAAGAACATGTGAGCAACAGCTCGATGCTGAAACGTACTCTGCTTCACATGTGGATAATGCAACTGCGGTCTGTTTCTTGCATTGCTAGGTCACGAGCCTGCTCCCCATAAACTGGCATCCAGCCGTTGTGGATTTGCTGTCTTTGTCACAGCCGCCCCAATCTGCATCACTAAAAGCGATTAGATCAAAATTATCATCATTAGGGTACCATAGTCCTCTCGACAGACAACCCTTCAGATATCTAAGGATACGTTTGACAGCTGCAAGATGACTCTGTTTCGGCTTCGACAGATAACGTGCACAGAGACATGTGGCAAACATTATATCTGGTCTGGAGGCGGTGAGATACATCAGAGATCCGACGATTGCTCAGTATGTAAATGGATCAGTTAGCTCCCCCTTAGCGTCAACTCCAATCCCGTGATTAGGTTGTATTGGGGTATCCATCGGCTTCGAATCATCCATCTGGAATCGGCTCAAGACTTCAGAAACGTATTTCGTCTGGTGAATAAAGATCCCCGTTGGTCTTTGTTCCACCTGCAAACCTAGGAAAAACTGCATCTCTCCCATTGCGCTCATCTCGAACTTTTCCTGCATAACACGTTCAAATTCTCTGCAAAGAAGTTCATTAGTAGACCCAAATATAATATCGTCAACATAAATCTGGACTAGAAGCAAGTCATCGCCTGTTCGTTTAGTGAACAGTGTGCAATCTACCAAACCTCGCTTGAATCCTTTTGAAAGAAGATACGTGCTCAGCTCCTCATACCATTGCCTTGGAGCCTGGTGCAACCCGTAGAGAGCTTTGTTCAAAACGTAGACCTTATCCCGGTGAATAGGATCTTCAAAGCCTGGTGGTTGACCTACGTATACTTCCTCCTTGACCACACCGTAGAGAAACGCGTTCTTGACATCCATTTGATACACCTTAAATTTCTTGTATGATGCAAACACCAGAAACATTCGTATTGCCTCTAAGCGTGCAACTTGTGCATAGATCTCGTTGTAATCGATTCCCTCAACTTGATGAAATCCTTGTACAACCAAACGAGCTTTGTTCCTTACGATCACTCCTCTATCATCTTTTTGCATCTAAAAACCCATTTCGTTCCAATCTTCTTTCTTCCTGGGGGCAAATCTGTCAGTGTCCAAACACCAAGTTTCTGAAACTGCAACAACTCCTCTTGCATTGCTTCCACCCAAGCGTCATCCAAAAGAGCATCCTTGTAAGTTCGCGGCTCAACCTGCGAAACATAACAAGCAAAAGACCAGTCATTCTGAAAACCTGATTTTTGTATTTTGGCATATAAAGCAAGATTGCCAAGGTTTTCTGGTGAGTTAGCATTCCTCAATTGTCCTCTCGTCATCACACTGCTACCAGGATCACCAATAACCTGCTCGATCGGGTGAATTCAATGTATCCGAGATTCCGGATAATCTGGTACTTGGACTCCCGTCTGAGTAGTTAAATTCTCTGTGGAAACCAGATCATTACCCACATTCGATGATGAAGCACCATTTGTAATGGGGTTCACTGGTGGTGACACTGTAGCATGATCTAAGATAGCTTCACTTGTAACCTCATCGTCGTCATCTTCTGATTCTGATGAATTCAACGTTGTGGAAGCTTCTTGGAATACCTCTTCTTCAACGACAAGAACATTGGTATCATTAGAAGCTGCTTGAGGATTCACGGTGATCGGACGCACCAACGATGATGTCACTGCGTTTTTGAACTCGTAATATAAACGTAATACAGCCTCTTCAACCAAGCTATCTAGGTTGAATGATTCAAAGAAATCTTTGTAATCAAACATCCAGTCTGGACCGCTTCCCTGTAAATTCTGAGTATACTGTTGCACTTCAACATTAGCCCACTCCTCGACCTGACGAGTCCTTTTGTTGAATACCCGTTTGAGTGGGGTTGCATATCCAACAAAGTATCCTTCCTCAGTCTTTGGTGCGAACTTCTCAGATGGATTAAGCATAGTATAAGGAGCTCCAAACGGTTCTAGATACTCTAAATTCGGCTTTCGACGATTCAACAGCTCATAAGAAGTTTTGCCAAACTTCTTCATCATTAAAACATGATTAAGAGTATAGCAAGCTGCGTAATGTGCTTCGTTCCAGAACATTACTGGAAGATTTGAGTCCGCAAGCATTGTTCTCGCCGTTTCAATTAGAGTCCTGTTTTTGCGTTCTGCGACACCATTCTGTTGTGGGGTATATGGAGCACTGTATTCATGATGAATACCTTTGTTTTCACAAAGATCGTCCATCTGTGCATTTTTAAAATCTGTCCCATTATCACTCCTAATCCTCTTGATCTTGAGACCATAGGTATTTTCCAGTCGAGTGAACAGAACTTTCAAATTATCAAAAGTTTCGCTCTTTCGGTATAAGCACATAACCCATGAAAATCTTGAAAAATCATCAGTCACCACAAGATAATACAATTCCCCAGCATAACTCTTACGTTTGACCGGTCCAAACAGATCCATGTGCAAATGTTCAAGTGGCAGTTCAACGGAATTGACTTTCTTTGGCCTATGGGATTGTTTGTGCTGCTTACCCTTCTTACAACTCACACACTTGTCATTTAAGTGAAAATGCTTAACGTTCACGCCTGTGACAAGTTCATTCTTCACCAATTGATTCATCTTTCTTAGGTGAATGTGTCCCATTCTCCTATGCCACATAATTGATTCTTTTTCTGTAGCCATGGAGAGAAAACACGTGACTTGGCCTTGGGTGGTCATTGCTTTCGACATATCGAGAATGCACAAGTTGTTCACTCTCGGTGCCTTTAACATCACCCAATCTTTCAGTAACTCGAAACCCGGCTTGAGTATGTAGCAGGATTTGTCGTCAAATTACACAAAAAATTGTTTGTCACATATCTGACTGACACTGAGCAGATTGTAATCTATTTGCTTCACATAAGAAATTCTCTCAAAACTCACAATTCCATTGCTCACACTACCCTCTATGGTAATATAACCTCCCTTGTTTCCTGCAAACGCTACATAACCTCCATTGATGTTTCTAATATCAAATAGTAGCGAAAGATCCCCTGTCATGTGACCAGAAGCTCCACTGTCAACAATCCAAAGACTGCTCACAGGGCCAACTGAAGCTCCCTGCACATATCAAGTAAAGAAGTTAGATTTTTCGGGGGACCCAAGCCTGTTTGGTCTAGGGTCTTTGAACAGTTTGTTTCAAAGATTCAGATTTCTCACAAACCATCTTGATTTTTATCAACCTTTTTCTTATCACACACACCTTTCTCATTCTCTGGTTTCACATTTTGTTGTGAAGTTGAAGCACCCTCAGAACCCTTTGGTGACCAAGATTGTTCAGATCTTTTCAAGACCCGGATCTGAGATTTTGGGGTCTCAGCCGGTTTCTTTACTTCATCCTTGAACGAGACTTTCTTGGTTACCTTCTCTGATTTAACAGAGACAGGTCCAACTGTTGGTTTGACATTAGGTTTAACATGAACCTTTTTGTTGTCAACAGTTGCGTTCACCATTGGTTTCTTCAACAATTTCTTAGTGGCTATTCGGTTGCGGTGATCATATGTCATCGGACGATTTTCCCTCCTTTTGAAATAGTTGCTTTGATTATAAAATGGTGCTGGTTGAGGGACAAATCGTCTCTGTGGATAACAATGATTATCGACCGGACATTCATACTTTTGCTTCATCTCCACCTCGTGCCTCTTGTGTCTTACATACGGGCAGTCGGCAAGTAAATTCCCCCTCTCCCCACACTTAAAACACGCACGGTACTCTTCAAAATGATTCTTGGCATTCGACTTTGAATAACTAGTGATAGGATATTGATCATCCATACACCTTCTTCTCAAACTCTCAGGAGCGGGGTCCTTTAAGTAAGTCGGCTCAAGAAAACCATTTGACTTCTCTATTGGTTTAATAAATTGTGTGACATGGACCTTTGGTTCTTTAGGAATATCCGAATGAATTTTCTTTAAGATTGCTGGAGGTATATCATTTGTTCACTCATGTTTCGGGAACCAAATGGTACTTTCCTGCCAGATCTTTTCAATTTTTGAATAATTTGCAAATTGGATTGGATATTCTTCATCAAAAATGATCTTATCGGATCCATGCATCCGATAGAAAACTTTAACAGGTTTATTACACGATTCATTTTGCTTTTCATCTATATTTTCAATTTTCTTTTCAATTTTCTTTTCAACAGGCTTAGATGATTGATTCTTTCTATTAAAGTTAGCCATGGGATGTACATACTGAGATGGTGAAACAGGTTCAGTAGTGATTATGTAATTGTCATCAGAAATATCACACATCTTTTCAGAAACCTTCTCAGTTTGTTCATCCTCGGAATCAGAATCATCAGCCGCAACAACACCCTCATTATTTCCCAGAACAGGTCTAACATCAGAATAAGGGTCTCCCACACTAGTTGTGTTTGACTCGTCATCCGATGTAGAGTCAGATTTAACTGAGCTCTCCGGTGCTATTGAGTGCAAATTATGGTTTTCAAACAACACCGGAGCTGGGACAGCTTTGTAGTTTGCACTACTAGGCTGTGAAGGCTCTTCTATTATGTGGTCAACAACATAAGCGATATGTTTATAACTCTCAAGCTTTTTGTTTACTTTCTCTGAAAAGCACTTGATGGTGGCCATTTCAAGTTTTGTGTTTTCTAAACAATTGATATAGTTATTTATGGCCATTTGTTTTAAAGACAAAATCTTTTTCAATTCTGAAACGTCTTTCTTATAACCATCAAGTACTCTGTTAAACTCTTTTGATTCTTTTTGATATGATTGACAGTTGATTTTTGCACTCTCAAGTTAAACCTTGAGTTGCTTATTCTCATCTGTCAATTTATCACAAGCTTTGCAATGTTTAACACAATTTGAATTTGAATTAACAGCAGATTCGGTACTTACCTGGTTTGGAGGTTCTGTCATGGCCATCAATGCAAAGTGTGCTTCCTTCCCAGCGAAAAACTTGGAATAATCAATCCTGGTACAAGCGTTATCCACTATGCATGATTTCCGGGTCATCTAGAAGTCAGCTTCAGCAAGCAACTGGTCAATGTCATCATCCAGTGAGTTAACACTAGATTCAGAATTAGACTCACTCTCCTCATCAGAATAAGTAGAATCAAACTGCTCTGGAATATCAGTAACTGAATCAAGAATCATTCCAGATTTCTTCTCTTCACAATCAGCATTCATCTCTTCATTCAACTCCTCAATCTTCAACTCAGTCATCTTCTCAGTCACAATCTCTTCTTCAACCTCCACCGATTCATCCAAATTCATTTGCTGTGCCACACAAGCCACATTACCATTTGTGATTTCTTCAACACCTAACTGCATACCGGTCCAATCAAAACCCTCATCCTTTTGGATCACCAAAGCTTGATTTGGATTCTCGGTTTGGGTTTGTGTGTTTGGTGTAGAAATGGGAATGATTGTTCGGTTTGAATTCTATTGTGTTTGGTTTTGTGTTGTGGATTGTCGGTTTTGATAGTTGTTTTGAGGTTGAAAACTTGAAATGTTGGGACTTTGGTATGATACCTGATTTTGATTTTGGGTTTGTCGGTTTTGGTAGTTAGAGTTGAATGGATTTCTATTACCTTGTTGTGCTGGCTATGTGCACTCTCTTTTGAAATGACCTTTCTCACCACAGTTGAAACAAATGACTTTGGTTTTGTTGAAGCCATAAGTGGTGTTTAGAGAAGTAGAAAGATCAGTTCTCCCAGTCTTTTGAATAAAATCAATGGCTCTTCTCATGATACTTGTAAAAGCCCACTGAATATCCATGAGTTCCATTTCTTCCTTGTCAATCTGTGCGTAGTCCTCATTGGTCAAGTTGTTGTTCCCAATTTGACTAGCAACCAATCCATTGTACGATGCTACCATTGCTGAAACTAATGCTACATGTTGTTGTGCAACCTCAACAGTAACATTGTTTAGATTTGATGTCTCCAACACAATCGGGCTTTGGTTAGTTTGACTTTGGTTAATTTGCATCTAGTTCATTTGAGAGTTGTATGGTTGTTGTTGTTGAGGTTGGCTAGCGGAGTAACATGCTGCTTGTTGCATGGGTGAAAATGGTGGAATGTAAGTAGTTGTTGGATATGATGGTGAGGTATATGAAGATGTTTGAGCAAGGTAATTGATTGGTGTTTTGGGTGATTCAACAATGTTAGATACGCACGCGATGTGTGGAGCAACATTAGAAGTAGAACTGGAAGTAGAATGGGAAGAAGATGTACCACCAAGATACAATTCCGGATTCTAAGGAATTTGAGCCCTTTTAGCTTTCCTCTTTTCCTCCATCTCCTTGTTTTCCAGTTTCTGAATGAACTCGTTGATAGTCCAATACTGGTACGCATCCTTTTTTTTAACACCTCAATATGTTGGTTCCAATACGGTGGCAATGCATCGGGAAACTTGTCCACCAATTCAGACATAGGTATGCTTATCTCATAGCTTGAAAGCTCTGTGAGTAAGTGGCAATACCTTGGGACCAACTCTTTCAACGTCTCGTTACCCATGTAACTAAAACTCTCAAACTCTTTCCGAAGCTCTTCCATCCTTAGCTTCCTAGTCTTCTCATTTCCATCATGCTTATTTTTCAACATGTCCCACAGCTGTTTAGAAGTTGTGCAAGAACCAAACTGATGCAACAAATCAGTGTTGATAGCTTGAGACAATTGAGAAAACGCCTTCTTCTCAATAGCAAATTTCTTCTTTTCATCATCTGCAAGGTTTTCCAATGGAATAGGCTCTCCTGTGTTCTCCAAGATCGGAGCAACATAGCCTTTCACAATCATCTGCCATGCCTCAGTTCCCTCTAAACCCATTCCCTCCAAATGGATCTTAAATTTGGTCTTCCACGTCTTGTAGTCGACCATCTCCATAAGCTTAGGTGGACGGTTTCCATTCCCCGAAGACAAGTCTTGAATAAGAGTTGATATGGCATTAGTTGTAACACCCCAACCGATGGCGGAAACATCGGGATGTCACGTATTGATGATTGTTCAGTAGCTCATGGTGAATAATAAATTCCATTAAATGATTTAAATGAATTGCATACAATTGCTCTAGAATTTGTACATCAAATTGAATAAATCTATACACATATCTTCAAGCATCAATTCAAATCTTCAAGCAAATAGAACCTGAAACATGTTAAGTTGAAAATGTTTTGGGTCAACAAAAGTTGGTGAGAATTACATAGGTTTTTGATAATTGAATAAAAATGTTGTGCAATTCATGTGTCATGTCAATCTAGTCCATATGTGAGAACATACTAGAAATAAATCGAGTGCATAACCAACCCTGATGACTGTTATAATGTGGTACCTCCCATACGCTCATGGTTCACCTAAATATGTTATACGATAACAAACACCCACGCTACCTTTGTAGGAGGCACGTATCCGGGTGGGATTGTCAGTCCAATAGATCTATCAATGTATACCGTCGGCTTGTACGGAGTTAATGATTATGCTAGAATGGTGCTTACTCTAATCATGCTCAAGACATAATGCAACATAGAAAACACATAGACACATTGATGATTGAATTGCAATAATGATGTTATAACATGTTTCACCCCAAAAAAAATGGTGATAAATAAAAGGGGCTATGTAAAACTCACCTTGGTAAAATGTTATATCTGTTGAGAAATTTGGATAATTGTGTTGTCCAAATGTATCAAGTATCACCCTATAATGAGGTAATAAATATGTCTAAGTCTATCAAGTCTACAAATGTATAAGTTTCTAGGACTTCAAATTTGGGGATAAATGCTTGTTTGATTAATATTAAAAATATTCGCCATTTGAGAGAAATTTAGTAAATAAATGACCAAAACTCTTTTTATGAAATTTAAATTTAAGATGTTCACAAGAATGTCGTTTAAAGTATAAAAATAATTTTTATAAAATTATTTTCTTTAAAATAGATTATTAAATCTATTTATCACAAATTGCTAAACTTTAACTTTAATATTTAAAAATATAAAAAAATTTAAGGAATATTAGTTTAAAAATTATATTTCTGTTCTAAATAATCAGAAATAATTTCTATAAAATTTTGGTGCAAAAATATTAAAAATTGGATTTATTATGATTTAATTATGATTAAAACTAACAAAAATTGATTAAAAATATTAAATGAATGATTTTTCTAAAATAAAAATCATTTCAGAAAAGTTTATTGTTATGAAAACTTAGAATAATTTTTGTGGAAATTAATAAGATCGTTTTGATATTTTTATAGATTTTTATAAATAAAATGGAATAAACTTGATTTATTTATTATATATATTAAATAAATAAATTTTTGAAAACTAAAAATGGGTGTTGAACTTTTTCATCAGATTAACATAATATAATTTTTGTAGAATTTATAAAAGGGTTTTGGTATTTTAAAATGAATTTTAAATATATAAATGAATATATATATAAGTTAAGCTTTAAAAAAAAAGGATGGTGCTTGTGGGACTCGAACCTGGCCATCTGGCCGGTTCATGTCTTTGTGAAAGGAGGCCAACCAACTGATTTGTTGATCAGTTGGTGTTGAATATTGTTTCGAAATAATTAAATACACACAGCAGCAGATCCCATTATCCCCAAATCAGAAGTTACGAGCCCTAGATTATTCAATTGTCTGATTCACACATCAATAGCCCAATCAATCATAGGGCTATTGATGTGTGAATGCCGATGAACAAAACCCACATAAAACATTGAACTTACAAACACGTTTGATGCTTGATTGATTAGTCAAAGCTTCGAAGTCAACGCTCGATCATCAATCAATCACAGAAGGTTTTTTTAGCAGAATTGGGGGTTGGGAAGAGGATTGTTCGGCGATTGTAGGATGCTCGGAAGAGTTCAATTTATAGTGAGATGACTGGATTGGTGAAATGGCAAGGATTGACCACGCATTGAAGTTTATACGCGTATAATGTCAATTGGTTGACAATTGATTGATAATTAACGTATTGCTTAGTTACCGATGGCCGAATATCAAGTATAGTTGCCAAAATTTGATCAATTACGAGTTAAGACGATGAATTATAGCAACTCGCGTCCCACAGTTGACTTTTCAAGTCAACTGTGAAGGATTGAAATCAAGTATATATATTAATCGTGCCTGGATTCAATCAGATGTGAAGTGCTAGACCAACTGGTTGTGAGAGTGTGTGTATGGGGGTTTGGCCCGGGGTCGAGCCTCAGGAGAAACAATTTTTTTTTTTTTAACAGCGAATGGGGAAAAGGAAAGTGGGCTTGGGCCAGCCTAGATGGGCTCGACTGGGTGGGCCGACTGGTTGGATGGGCTAACCATTGGGTTTCTTTCTAGACACAATGAGGAGTGGACTACCATTTGGACTAACTAATTGGGTTATTTAACTACTTAGTTATTATTATTATTATTATTATTATTATTATTATTATTATTATTATTATTATAAACCTTTATATATATATATATATATAAGTTGTGCGGTAGTAAATGAGGATTTAGGCATATTATGAATGTTAAAATATACGTATTAGATATTGGGGAAAAATTCGCGATATTACAGTCTCCCCTACTTTTATGAACTTCGTCCCGAAGTTAAAAGAAAACACAGGTTTAAAATTGGTCGACCACCGAAACCTTGATAAAATTTCACACTACCTTAACGTACCTGTAAATTCATGATTACGTTCCGGACCGTAATTACCAATTTACCTTACATTAGGGTTTTGCGTCCTTTTATGACTTTACCGATTGTTGAGCAGGTCTGATAGTCTCCACCAGTCGTTGAGCAGGTTGTAGGGCCTCTCCCGACTGTTGGAAAGACATGATGACCTCTTACCAATCGTTAAGTAGGTTGTTTGGTAGCCAACTAATTGTTGTACAAGTAAGCACGTATGATTATAGATATAGCAATTAGTTCACATTAAAACAAGCATGCACACAGATGTTATGATAATACTAGAATTTATTACTTGAATCAAAAGCGTCATTAATAGAATTAAAAGCAAACAACATTTAAATGGTGGGACTTGCTGTTAAGTAGCTGGAGGGTCTTGATCTCGGTTTAGTTTAGGGCATCGGTTACGGTAGTGATTTGGGTTTCCACATTCATAGCATTGACCATAGTTGTAATTACCAAGACGTTTAGAATTAGTAACCTGAGCAGGGTTGGTTGGTTGATTGGCATTAGGGTTTGGGGTCTCGCGACATGTGTTGACCAGATGGCCATACCTACCACAATTGGTGCACACGCGACATGCTGAAACAGTGGGATGATGTCGATTGCATGTGTTACACAATGGAAAGTTTCTTGTATAAGGCTTCTTGTTAGAGGCTTGTGTAGTGAGGTTTACATTAGGATTCCTGGTCTTACGCTTCTGGTTCTTGGTAGTTACCGCGGCCACAATACTTGTTTTCTCGCCTTTCCGAACTAAGGTTCCGTTCTTTATGTGATTTCCATCGCCATTTCTATTTCCATTGCCGTTCCCATTCATTGGGATGACTTGAGCCAACAAGTTAGAAACCAGAGTTGTGATTTGTTGTGCCAATTGTTGAGAAATAATCGTAGCTAGTTGGGCGTCACCTCCATTGTTGTGGTTAGTGTTGTGGTCGTGGTTGTGGTTGCTGCTCTCTTCTTCATGATTGTCACCACTGTTAATGCGAGTGCTGTGGCGTGGAGACATGATCTGTAAGGGACACAATGAAGTCTCAATGAGGCATGAAATGAATGAGGTAATATAAGGAATGTAATCATTTATTCATTAATTAAAACGAATAAACGAAAACGTTGACTTATCAAAGATTCCAGATTCTAATAACATATGAAGACATGCTTTAGCCTATAAGTGAACACTCATCCTGAGAATTCCCAGGTAGGCATCCGGGTCCCTCGTCAGATTGGGATATATGCGCAATGCCAGCCTAGACAGAAGACTCAGAATACAGGCGTTCACCCTTCCAGATTGCACGTGTTCGTTATTAAAATCTAGAACTTTGACGAGATCTCAAGGTGCTTCAGGTTAAACCTGAGGATTTTGTCCTATTAGTCTAAGAGTAGATCCACTGATGGAGAGCAACCTTCTTGTAGGGCTGAAAGTAGGGATAAGAAGTAGGAGGAAGATAGAAATAGCAAGTAAAAGAAACAAGTACTGGTTATATCCTATGGTTATAGACTAGATTATTTTTCTAATAACCTAATTCCCTATAACCATGGCTCTGATACCAATCTGTAACACCCCAACCGATGGCGGAAACATCGGGATGTCACGTATTGACGATTGTTCAGTAGCTCATGGTGAATAATAAATTCCATTAAATGATTTAAATGAATTGCATACAATTGCTCTAGAATTTGTACATCAAATTGAATAAATCTATACACATATCTTCAAGCATCAATTCAAATCTTCAAGCAAATAGAACCTGAAACATGTTAAGTTGAAAATGTTTTGGGTCAACAAAAGTTGGTGAGAATTACATAGGTTTTTGATAATTGAATAAAAATGTTGTGCAATTCATGTGTCATGTCAATCTAGTCCATATGTGAGAACATACTAGAAATAAATCGAGTGCATAACCAACCCTGATGACTGTTATAATGTGGTACCTCCCATACGCTCATGGTTCACCTAAATATGTTATACGATAACAAACACCCACGCTACCTTTGTAGGAGGCACGTATCCGGGTGGGATTGTCAGTCCAATAGATCTATCAATGTATACCGTCGGCTTGTACGGAGTTAATGATTATGCTAGAATGGTGCTTACTCTAATCATGCTCAAGACATAATGCAACATAGAAAACACATAGACACATTGATGATTGAATTGCAATAATGATGTTATAACATGTTTCACCCCAAAAAAAAATGGTGATAAATAAAAGGGGCTATGTAAAACTCACCTTGGTAAAATGTTATATCTGTTGAGAAATTTGGATAATTGTGTTGTCCAAATGTATCAAGTATCACCCTATAATGAGGTAATAAATATGTCTAAGTCTATCAAGTCTACAAATGTATAAGTTTCTAGGACTTCAAATTTGGGGATAAATGCTTGTTTGATTAATATTAAAAATATTCGCCAATTGAGAGAAATTTAGTAAATAAATGACCAAAACTCTTTTTATGAAATTTAAATTTAAGATGTTCACAAGAATTTCGTTTAAAGTATAAAAATAATTTTTATAAAATTATTTTCTTTAAAATAGGTTATTAAATCTATTTATCACAAATTGCTAAACTTTAACTTTAATATTTAAAAATATAAAAAAATTTAAGGAATATTAGTTTAAAAATTATATTTCTATTCTAAATAATCAGAAATAATTTCTATAAAATTTTGGTGCAAAAATATTAAAAATTGGATTTATTATGATTTAATTATGATTAAAACTAACAAAAATTTATTAAAAATATTAAATGAATGATTTTTCTGAAATAAAAATCATTTCAGAAAAGTTTATTGTTATGAAAACTTAGAATAATTTTTGTGGAAATTAATAAGATCGTTTTGATATTTTTATAGATTTTTATAAATAAAATGGAATAAACTTGATTTATTTATTATATATATTAAATAAATAAATTTTTGAAAACTAAAAATTGGGTGTTGAACTTTTTCATCAGATTAACATAATATAATTTTTGTAGAATTTATAAAAAGGTTTTAGTATTTTAAAATGAATTTTAAATATATAAATGAATATATATATATATATAAGTTAAGCTTTAAAAAAAAAGGATGGTGCTTGTGGGACTCGAACCTGGCCATCTGGCCGGTTCATGTCTTTGTGAAAGGAGGCCAACCAACTGATCTGTTGATCAGTTGGTGTTGAATATTGTTTCAAAATAATTAAATACACACAGCAGCAGATCCCATTATCCCCAAATCAGAAGTTACGAGCCCTAGATTATTCAATTGTCTGATTCACACATCAATAGCCCAATCAATCATAGGGCTATTGATGTGTGAATGCCGATGAACAAAACCCACATAAAACATTGAACTTACAAACACGTTTGATGCTTGATTGATTAGTCAAAGCTTCGAAGTCAACGCTCGATCATCAATCAATCACAGAAGGTTTTTTAGCAGAATTGGGGGTTGGGAAGAGGATGTTCGGCGATTGTAGGATGCTCGGAAGAGTTCAATTTATAGTGAGATGACTGGATTGGTGAAATGGCAAGGATTGACCACGCATTGAAGTTTATACGCGTATAATGTCAATTGGTTGACAATTGATTGATAATTAACGTATTGCTTAGGTACTGATGGCCGAATATCAAGTATAGTTGCCAAAATTTGATCAATTACGAGTTAAGACGATGAATTATAGCAACTCGCGTCCCACAGTTGACTTTTCAAGTCAACTGTGAAGGATTGAAATCAAGTATATATATTAATCGTGCCTGGATTCAATCAGATGTGAAGTGCTAGACCAACTGGTTGTGAGAGTGTGTGTATGGGGGTTTGGCCCAGGTTCGAGCCTCAGGAGAAACAATTTTTTTTTTTTTTTTTTTTTTAACACCGAATGGGGAAAAGGAAAGTGGGCTTGGGCCAGCCTAGATGGGCTCGACTGGGTGGGCCGACTGGTTGGATGGGCTAACCATTGGGTTTCTTTCTAGACACAATGAGGAGTGGACTACCATTTGGACTAACTAATTGGGTTATTTAACTACTTAGTTATTATTATTATTATTATTATTATTATTATTATTATTATTATTATTATAAACCTTTATATATATATATATACATATATATATATAAGTTGTGCGGTAGTAAATGAGGATTTAGGCATATTATGAATGTTAAAATATACGTATTAGATATTGGGGAAAAATTCGCGATATTACATTAGTCGTCTGTGAGTGAATCGCTGCTGCTGCTACTCCCCAATAGTCACCAATCAGTTGCGGTTGTGGTTACGCAACGTGTTGAGGAATAGTACTAGTCATAGCCATATAATTGATTGGTTGTGATGGTTGACTAGACTTATGGGCAGCAACCGACCAAGGATCCATGGTTGTTTGCTAATGTGGTGTCGTGTTAGGTCGTGGTGTAGTAGGAAAGTTCCACATCTTGATCTGAAAATGATTAAACACGAAAAGATTAGAAAAGTTTATAAACAGACTCTACCTTCGTATGTGTCGAGTGGTCGAATGAGCCAAACTATTCTCCTTCGACCGTTTGAAAAGATACGAATGAGAAATATGATAAACACAAATCACTTTCGACCCTTTACACCCTCTTTCGACCGTTTGATTTCACCTTCAACCGTCCGAATGGTCGAATGAGACAACTCTGGTCGAATGAACAACAATACTCAAACAAACTCTAGATTCGACCAGTTAAAACACCACCTTCGACCAAAAATCCCTTGGTTCGACCAAATTAACACACACGTTCGACCATTCTCCCTAGGTTCGACCCTCCATTTTCAAAAACGGTTATTCTTTGAAAATCAGTTAATTTTGATCAAATTTTTCAAAAGTTGAAAGAATTTGATGATTCTAATCAGGTTTTGCTTTGGATTTGATTTGGAACAAGTTTATCAAAGAGAATTATGCATTTTATCCATGAAAACAAGCTCTAATCAATCAAATTATCATCAATTCAGTTTTATCAATGAAAACAGAAAGTTTTTGATCAAAATAGGGTCCAAATCAGCAGTAAAATTGTCAATTTGTGGTTGTTTGATCCATATTGTCTCTGATACCACTTTGTATTCGCGTAGGATCGTAAAATCTACAAAGATAGTGATCAAACAAGTTTGATTCAGGTGCGGAATCCCTGAATCAATCACAAAATGATAACAATACTAACAAAACACAGAAATAATCTTTAAAAGCTTCATTTCATTGATAAACAAACTCAATTACACGTTATAATAAGCTTTACAATCAAAATAAGACGTGAATTAAGTTTACACAAAACCCTAGGGAGAGACTCAAACAGGAGGGAAACAAAAATGACCAAAACTTACATTCAAAATGAACTTGACCTATTTATAGGCCTGCACATTCGCCCACTTTGTTTGGTCGAATGTGCAGGTTCGCCCAAACACTATGGTCGAACCAAGCAATACATTAACTTCTAATTCTACCTTCGACCTCCTTCTCTCCTTCGCACCATTAGCTCTCCTTCGCCCAAACAGAAACACTCCTTCGCCCATATCATTCTTCCTTCGCCCATTCGACAGAACACAAAAACATATGTTAATAGTAATCCAAAGCATTAGTCGCACAAAATGCATCTACATATCCCACTATTTTAGACAAGCTTTTGTAGTTAACATTTCTAACAGAGTAAATTGCATGAATGGTCCCTGTGGTTTGCACGACTTGCATAGATGACCCCATCTATTTTCAATCGTCCCCAACGTTGGCATTTTATAACATTTTGGTCCCTACCAGCTAACGTTGTTAAGTTTTGTCAGTTAATTCATGTAAAATGACGAAACTACCCACAGGGACCATCCGAGCAGTTTAATCTTTATTATATATTTTCTTAGACCACCACCACCTCTTCAAACAACCACCACCACCTCCTCCTCCAACCAACACCACCACCACCACCAATTCCTTCTTAAAGGTAATAACTTTTATTACATCTTCGAAATAAACTGTTTGTACACTTTGTAAATTTTTCTTTACAAATTAATAATTCATATTTCCAAATTAATAGTTCATCTACACTTTTGTAAATTTTTCTTTCCAAATTATTTGTCACACCCACAATTCCACGTGCGGGGTTTTACCGCGAGGCGCGTGACACACCAGGATCTCAGTCAACGATCACAATAAACATACAACAAACATGCATTCATATATATATATATATATATATATATATATATTTTTAAAACCCAGATATCATGCTTTGAGCCGTAAACCAGCAGCGGAAGCATTTCTTGTTTACAACCAAAAGACATATCATTGTTTACAAAACATTGTTTAATATGCTTCAAAATATTAGACGCTGTGCATGACTCCGTGCGCCTAGCCCATTGACTGCTACCTTAGCGACCTGAGAAAACATACCAAAAATGTCAACATATAATGTTGGTGAGTTCATAGGTTTTCTTTTATAAAGTGTTGTTATAAGTTGCGAAGATCATATCCGTTACTACTAGGTTATAAGAACGTTAGCTAGACGTTAAGTGTTTGTTTACTACTGCGGTTGGGAACCCATTACTATACGTTTATAAGTTGTTGAAGCTTGCCCAGCTGTTTTGGCTATAACCGATGCCTCGGCGAGCCAGTAATAAGAGACAATATGCACCCGCCCGGCCCAACCGTCGAGTGGGGTTTGTGAGGCCCAATAGATCTATCCACATTTCCCCCGTTGTGCATCCCCGCACATTCATGGTTTTCCCCCTGGGACTTTCCATAAAAGCCGCATAGTATTTGTAAAGTAACCATAGTATAACATGATCTTTAATAAGTAAGTAAGTAGCATGTTTCTCCCCCGAAAGTAAAATGGTAAAAGTGGGGCTGTGAAACTCACCTCGGATTGCGTTACTTGAAAACAGTTAAGTAATTATGTTATGATAGCCCCAAATAGCGGCGACCTATCATAAGATGTCCATAAAAGCCGCATAGTATTTGTGAAACTCACCGCAGGTTAACTAGTCCCCGAATGTCCAGACCGTGACCATAAACGTTTGAAAACATCTTTGACTGTTAAACCGACCGTACCAGACAAGACCCGACATCCCATTGGTGACCCGACATCCCACGTGTTAGGTAAATACAAGACATCATGCATCACATGCAATTAAACATTCAATACGCGCAATAGTTCACCTAGTCTAGCATAATGTCCGATTAACGCATAAACAGGTCCGAACACGTGTTACTAAGTCATTGGGTGTATCCCGGGATTCCTATGATGTTCCTAGGCGTCAAATCATGTTCTGTGATGTCAAAATGCGTTTACGACAGCAGTACACGCGATTAGGAAATCTTCATGCAATTAGGAAAAATCAACTAGTGAGTAGGAGGGGGTGTATAGGCGAGTAGGGCCTATTCGCATGAAGCATTAGGCGAGTAGGCTCCTACTCGCATGAAGCTTCAGGCGAGTAGGGCCCTATTCGCCTCAGCACTGCTGTTGCGCGTTTTCGCACGTTAAACCCTCCAAATCAGATCTGAAACATGTAAAAGCACCCAATATCAAAACTAAACTATTAACCAACCCTTTCTAAGCATAAACCCCCAATTTATCTCTGCTCTAACGGGCTCGGTGCGATTATTTCCAAAAATGGCAAATTACTAGGTTTCATTAACTATGAAATCTTTCCTTAAGTAGTAAAGATCAGATTACACCTTCTACAACTTGCAATTCATCATCTCTATGTTATATCATCATCCTAGCATGATTTCTAACCATAAACAAGCAATGAATCATATCATAACATCCTATTCTTCAAGAATAAACCAAATGGGTCAAAATGCATACTTGCACCTAAACACCATAACAAGAGCTTAAACTCATAGATAATCATCCTAACAACACCTACACATCAGAAGTACAACAAATTCATGGAAACATTCATGTTATAATCACCAAAAATCATCATATGCATAAATACTTCACATATAGCAAGTATTATGGTGTAGACTTGTTTTAAAACTCCTTTCCAAGGTTTTTAAAGACTCATTATTATCAAAATAAGGTCTGGACTTTTGGGGAACCAAGACAATAATATTACAAAGGTGTAGGATGAAGAACACACCTTGGATTTTATCAAAGAAAGGTGTATAAGCTTTGTGTTGGTGTGTTTTGAGGCAAAACAAGTTCCAGAGGTGTTTCAAGGTGTGTGGGAGGCTTAGGTCAGTTAGGGTTGCACAAATGGTGTTTGGGGAGTCAAGGGTTCTATTTATAGGTGTTTTGACTCGTGCCCAGCCCTTCATGCGAGTAGCAGACCAGTTCAGGCGAGTAGGGATCCTACTCGCCTCTATTCATGCGAGTAGGGCTCCTACTCGCCCCAGTCCTCCTCTACTCGCCTCAAGAAGTGGCGATTAGGAGCTCCCCAGGCTCCTAATCGCCTATAGGGTGCTGGAATGGGTTTTTGGCGCGTTAAACACTATTTTAACACATATAAACATGTATTCACATACCGACAAGTCACATAATGATTTCGAACATATAATGCACGATAACTAACACGTTTACATCCGTTCACCAATTCCCGGGACTCGAGACTTGTGTGTGCGGTAAACCCGGCGATTCTACGAATCGCCAATCCTTGTACACATGGTTATGGACCGACTCCCGATGATCCCGCGGATCATCGTAACGACTCCCGATGATTCCCAGAATCATCGTACCGACTCGACTGACCCCATTAAGTACGTAATATGCATGACTCGCTAAGGTAGACTTACTAGTTTGGTCAACGTTACTAACCTAAGTTTGCCGGGTGTCACATCATCCCCCTGTTGAAAGAATTTTCGTCCCGAAAATTGCCCAAGGCCAAAAAGGAAGAGACGAAAGAGAAGAAAAATTTTTTCTGGTTGCCACATCATCCCCCTGTTGAATGGAATCTTGACCCGAGATTCATTAGCTTCAGCAGAGACATGCCTTGATTCGAACGCGCGTTTAGGAAATAAATGGGGATACTTAGCCTTCATCTGATCTTCCCGTTCCCACGTGAACTCCGATCCACGATTTGAGTTCCAACGGACTTTAACATTGCGGATTTTACTCCGGCGAAGGCTACGGATCTTATAGTCAAGAATTTCAACCGGTTCTTCCACAATACGCAGACGATCATCCACCTTGATCTCTTCGAGTGGAACAACCAAAGATTTATCCGCCAGACACTTCTTGAGATTTGAGACATGGAAGACATTATGAACATTACTGAGTTCAGCTGGCAGATCAAGCCTGTATGCTACCGGTCCAATCCGTTCCAGGATTGTGAACGGTCCCACATACCGAGGATTCAATTTGCCCCGCTTCCCAAAACGTATAACGCCCTTCCATGGAGATACCTTCAATAAAACCCTGTCGCCAACCTCAAACTCCAAAGGCTTGCGACGACGATCGGCATAGCTCTTTTGACGATCCTGAGCTGCTGCCATGCGATTACGGATTTGTACGATCTTTTCGGAAGTCTCGTACACAAGTTCCGGGCCGGTGAGTTGACTCTCACCCACCTCGGCCCAACAAAGAGGAGACCGACATTTCCGCCCGTAAAGAGCCTCGAACGGAGCTGCCTTGATGCTAGAATGGTAACTATTGTTGTAGGAGAATTCCACCAACGGTTGATGACTCTCCCACCCTTTGCCAAAATCGATCACACGTGCCCGGAGCATGTCTTCTAGTGTTTGGTCACTTTGACTGTCAGTTTGCGGATGATAGGCTGTGCTCATGTCTAATTGAGTACCCAGAGCCTTATGCAAGGATTTCCAGAAGTTAGAGGCGAACTGAGAATCACGATCAGAAATAATAGAGACAGGCACCCCGTGCCGAGAAACCACTTCCTTAAGATATAAACGTGCCAGATGCTCGA
Source organism: Ambrosia trifida (assembly GCA_028751855.1). Taxonomy (NCBI): domain Eukaryota; kingdom Viridiplantae; phylum Streptophyta; class Magnoliopsida; order Asterales; family Asteraceae; genus Ambrosia; species Ambrosia trifida. The sequence continues at coordinate 158,921,026 of CM054123.1, read as the reverse complement.
GGCCATCGGTTTCTTTGATAGCGTGGAAGTGCGCAGACTTTGTCAACCTATCAACAATCACCCAGATCATGTCACAACCACTGGGAGATTTCGGGAGTTTGGTCACAAAGTCCATCGTAATCCGTTCCCACTTCCACTCGGGAATTTCAGGCTATTGCAGAAGGCCGGACGGCTTTTGATATTCAATCTTGACCTTGGCACAGGTCAAGCACTTGCTTACGTACGAAGCCACGTCCGCCTTCATGTTCGGCCACCAATAAAGTATCTTTAGGTCTTGATACATCTTATTGGAGCCAGGGTGAATAGAGTACCGGGACTTGTGAGCTTCATCAAGAACGAGCTCCCGCAAGCCCCCAAATAAAGGAACCCAAATACGTTTAGCGAAATAGTGTAGGCCATCGGACCTGAGCTCAAGGTGGCTATCAGCACCGTGCATGGTTTCAGCTTTAAGGTTTTCCTCCTTCAAAGCTTCTTGCTGTGCCGAACGGATTCGGTCAGGTAGGCCGGAATGGATGGTGAGCTGAAGAGCTCGAACGCGACGAGGTTTAGCCGTTTCCTTCCTGCTCAAGGTGTCTGCGACTACATTCGCCTTGCCAGGATGGTATTTAATAGCGCACTCGTAATCATTAAGAAGCTCGACCCAGCGACGCTGTCTTATATTCAACACCTTCTGATCAAAGATATGCTGGAGGCTCTTGTGATCGGTGTAGATGGTGCACTTGGTACCGTACAAGTAATGCCTCCAAATCTTTAAAGCAAAGACTACAGCACCCAATTCCAGATCATGGGTGGGGTAGTTTTTCTCATGAACTTTGAGCTGTCGAGAAGCATAGGCGATGACCTTCTCGCGCTGCATCAGTACACAACCGATACCCCGGATGGAAGCGTCACAATAAACCACAAAATCGTCTGTGCCTTCAGGCAAGGACAAGATAGGAGCAGAACAGAGTTTAGCCTTTAACATCTGGAAGGCTGACTCTTGCGAATCACCTTAGTCAAACTTCTTGTCCTTCAGGGTAAGCGAGGTGAGGGGTTGAGCGATCTTCGAAAATCCCTCGATAAAGCGACGATAATAACCTGCAAGACCCAAGAATTGCCGCACCTCAGATGGCGTCTTTGGTGCTTCCCAGTCTTTGATGGCTTCAATCTTAGTTGGGTCAATGTGAATTCCTTTCTCATTAACTAGATGACCAAGGAACTGGACTTCACGCAACCAGAAGCTACACTTAGAAAACTTGGCGTACAACTGTTCCCGCCTCAGGAGTTCCAAAACAAGACGCAAGTGTTCCTGGTGCTCCACTTCGTTCTTGGAATAGACTAGGATATCATCAATGAAGACAATCACGAACTTATCAAGATAAGGCTTACAAACACGGTTCATCAAATCCATAAAAATGGCGGGTGCATTGGTGAGACTAAAAGGCATGACCAAGAATTCGAAATGGCCATAGCGAGTTCGAAAGGCGGTCTTTGGAATTTCAGCTTCTTGGACCCTCAACTGATGGTACCCCGATCTCAAATCGATCTTCGAATAGAAACTAGAACCCTGAAGTTGGTCGAATAAGTCATCGATGCGAGGAAGAGGATAACGATTCTTGATGGTAACCTTGTTCAATTCCTGGTAGTCGATACACATTCGTAGGCTTCCGTCCTTCTTCTTGACAAACAAAATAGGGGCTCCCCACGGGGACGAACTAGGTCGGATGAAACCCTTCTCTAACAGCTCCTGCAACTGGTTAGACAACTCCTGCATCTCGGGAGGTGCAAGACGATATGGGGCTCGGGCAATAGCGCACCTAGAGCAAGTTCAATACCGAATTCGACCTGACGATAAGGCGGAAGACTAGGTAAGTCTTCAGGAAATACATCGGGAAAATCACGGACAACAAGAATATCTTCGATCTTCTTCTCTTCCTCAGACGAAACCGAAACAAGTGCCAGAATGGCAGAATACCCCTTCCAAAGATACTTATAGGCTTTCATACACGAAATGATACTTAACGGGACCCCGCTTTTCTCACCGTGGACCAACAGGATTTCTCCATCAGGGAGAGGAAGTCGAATGACTTTATCAAAACAAACGATCTCAGCATGATACAAAGACAACCAATCCATACCCACGACAACATCGAAACTACCCAAGGACACCGGCATAAGATCAATAGGAAAGGAATAACCCGACAACTCAAGGCGACACTCCCTAAGGACGTGCGTCGCTTCGACTTTCTTACCATCAGCCAATTCTATCAAGTACTTAGCCTCTAAAGGTGTAGGTACCCTATCAAGCAATTGGCTAAACCCAAGAGATATAAAACTCTTATCGGCATCGGAATCGAATAAAACCGTAGCATAGCGATTATCAAGAAGAAATGTACCAGTAACAGTGTCAGGATCCTGTCGAGCCCCGCTCGAACCAATCACAAAGGCGCGAGCATTCCTGCCTCCGCCCCCATTGTTTCCATTACCCGACCCGTTCTTCCCAGCCTCGCCCTGCTTCAATTTGGGGCATTCACGCTTGTAGTGACCAAGTTCACCACAATTATAGCACCCCTGTCTACCCTGGTTTCCCTGGGGAGTAGCGACCTGAGGGACCGGAGTAGGTGCAGCAGGAGGGTTCCGGTTACCCTGAAGATTAACCCTGCAGTCTTGAGCCACATGCCCGGTCCTGTTGCACCGGCGACACTGGTTCTTGTCGCAACGACCAGTATGATGAAACCAGCATCGCTCACACTTCGGCAACTTCCCTTGATAACCCCCCGTTTTCTGCTCAGACGACGATCCCCCAACATCAGATTTCCTCACCTGCTGAGGCTGAGCCAAACTCGAGCCTTTCCCCACAGCTTCCCACTTTCGCTTGTTACTCTCAGGAGCCTTCACAGTAGCGCCTCGAGGAGGCAAGACCCCTTCAGCCACCTTCATATTGGTCAGCCTGTGAGCTGACCGAACCACCTCAGAATAAACAGTGAGATTACCTGCCGCTACCAATCCCACAATCTCCGGTACCAGCCCAGCAACATAGTGTTCAATCCTCCGGTATTCTGGTGCGTGCAAATCAGGGCACAACACCGCCAACTCATTGTGCCTAGCAGTGTAAGCTTCAATCTCAGACCCCACCATCTTATGATTCCAGACTTCGTGCTCAAGTTTCTGGATCTCATCCCTCGGACAGTACTCATTTTTCAACAACTGAATGAACTCTGTCCAGGGCATAGCGTGGGCTTCCCCAATACCCATAGTCTGGGTGGTAGAGTTCCACCAAGTCAGAGCTTGACCCTCCAGGGTCGCAGAAGCATACACCCGGTCGCCTTCCGGGCAGCTGCACATCAAGAAAACCGATTCAATTTTCTCCAACCAGCGGAGCAGTCCCACTGCCCCTTCAGTTCCACTAAAGTTATGGGGCTTGCAATCCATAAACTTTTTGTAAGAGCACTGGGGTGGAGGGGGATTGACAGCACCACCTGGAACAGACACACAGGTGAAAATCAAGAAAAGGTACAGTACCCAAGAACAAGATAGGATAGGTGAGAATTGACGTACCACCCATAGCATTATGAGCGGCTTGGAATGCAGCCAAAGCAATATTCACACGCTGCTGCATCAGGTTATCCAACTCTGCTTGGGTCATATTAATGTTCCCACGGCCACCGCCGCTACCACGGCCGCCAGCACGACCACCAGCACGGCCGCCTCTGCGACCTCCACGAGCTCCCGACATCTTCTGTCACAACATGAAACAAAAGATTTAGGCTTGCCCGTGGTATAACCCATTAGGAATTTTAAGGAACTAGACCGAGCCCAATCCGGGTCCATCCGTTCAAACACAAAGTCCACTAGGGATCCCATGCATCACAGTTTATAATCTCGTGTGCACCCGACATGATAAACTGTTCTACATGGTCCTCCAGGCGTGCTTTAAGTTTGAAGTTCAAGTCACCGAACACTAGCGCCCAATCATGGTATTATCATAAGTATAAGTACAAGATAGCATGCATAAGAACAAGCGTGTCCATTAGGGCATAGAAGGGAGATGTCCAAATCCCTGGACAGATTTCAAGAGTACGCCGAAGCTACCCCAATGTACACCGCCGTCAAGAAGGTTCAATAGTATATCGTTCGCCATCGAGTTATAGTAAGGATGAGTCGAGAGATAGAATAATAAAGAGTAAATAGATGATGTAACGTAGAAGACGATGACACCGACACCCCCGACATGTCATATTGTTACCCACTTGTTAAGACTCGACTATCTGTGATCGTCTAGTGTGTGCGACTCAGTTATAGACTAGACTCTACATGTAGTCCTAGTTCACTATAACCATTAGCTCTTATACCAATCTGTCACACCCTCAATTCCACGTGCGGGGTTTTACCGCGAGGCGCGTGACACACCAGGATCTCAGTCAACGATCACAATAAACATACAACAAACATGCATTCATATATATATATATATATATATATATATTTTTAAAACCAAAATATCATGCTTTGAGCCATAAACCAGCAGCGGAAGCATTTCTTGTTTACAACCAAAAGACATATCATTGTTTACAAAACATTGTTTAATATGCTTCAAAATATTAGACGCTGTGCATGACTCCGTGCGCCTAGCCCATTGGCTGCTACCTTAGCGACCTGAGAAAACATGCCAAAAATGTCAACATATAATGCTGGTGAGTTCACAGGTTTTCTTTTATAAAGTGTTGTTATAAGTTGCGAAGATCATATCCGTTACTACTAGGTTATAAGAACGTTAGCTAGACGTTAAGTGTTTGTTTACTACTGCGGTTGGGAACCCATTACTATACGTTTATAAGTTTTTGAAGCTTGCCCAGCTGTTTTGGCTATAACCGATGCCTCGGCGAGCCAGTAATAAGAGACAATATGCACCCGCCCGGCCCAGCCGTCGAGTGGGGTTTGTGAGGCCCAATAGATCTATCCACATTTCCCCCGTTGTGCATCCCCGCACATTCATGGTTTCCCCCCTGGGACTTTCCATAAAAGCCGTATAGTATTTGTAAAGTAACCATAGTATAACATGATCTTTAATAAGTAAGTAGCATGTTTCTCCCCCAAAAGTAAAATGGTAAAAGTGGGGCTGTGAAACTCACCTCGGATTGCGTTACTTGAAAACAGTTAAGTAATTATGTTATGATAGCCCCAAATAGTGGCGACCTATCATAAGATGTGTATAAGTATCGGACTAATAACCCGCAGGTTAACTAGTCCCCGAATGTCCAGACCGTGACCATAAACGTTTGAAAACATCTTTGACTGTTAAACCGACCGTACCAGACAAGACCCGACATCCCATTGGTGACCCGACAATGACATCCCACGTGTTAGATAAATACAAGACATCATGCATCACATGCAATTAAACATTCAATACGCGCAATAGTTCACCTAGTCTAGCATAATGTCCGATTAACGCATAAACAGGTCCGAACACGTGTTACTAAGTCATTGGGTGTATCCCAGGGTTCCTATCATGTTCCTAGGCGTCAAATCATGTTCCGGGATGTCAAAATGCGTTTACGACAGCAGTACACGCGATTAGGAAACCTTCATGCAATTAGGAAAAAATCAACTAGTGAGTAGGAGGGGGTGTATAGGCGAGTAGGGCCTATTCGCATGAAGCATTAGGCGAGTAGGCACCTACTCGCATGAAGCTTCAGGCGAGTAGGGCCCTATTCGCCTCAGCACTGCTGTTGCTCGTTTTCGCGCGTTAAACCCTCCAAATCAGATCCGAAACATGTAAAAGCACCCAATATCAAAACTAAACTATTAACCAACCCTTTCTAAGCAAAAACCCCCAATTTATCTCTGCTCTAACGGGCTCGGTGCGACTATTTCCAAAAATGGCAAAATACTAGGTTTCATTAACTATGAAATCTTTCCTTAAGTAGTAAAGATCAGATTACACCTTCTACAACTTGCAATTCATCATCTCTATGTTATATCATCATCCTAGCATGATTTCTAACCATAAACAAGCAATGAATCATATCATAACATCCTATTCTTCAAGAATTACCCAAATGGGTCAAAATGCATACTTGTACCTAAACACCATAACAAGAGCTTAAACTCATAGATAATCATCCTAACAACACCTACACATTAGAAGTACAACAAATTCATGGAAACATTCATGTTATAATCACCAAAAGCCATCATATGCATAAATACTTCACATATAGCAAGTATTATGGTGTAGACTTGTTTTAGAACTCCTTTCCAAGGTTTTTAACGACTCATTATTATCAAAATAAGGTCTGGACTTTTGGGGAACCAAGACAATAATATTACAAAGGTGTAGGATGAAGAACACATGGTTATGGACCGACTTGTGTGTGCGTTAAACCCGGCGATTCTACGAATCGCCAATCCTTGTACACATGGTTATGGACCGACTCCCGATGATCCCGCGGATCATCGTAACGACTCCTGATGATTCCCAGAATCATCATACCGACTCGACTGACCCCGTTAAGTACGTAATATGCATGACTCGCTAAGGTAGACTTACTAGTTTGGTCAACGTTACTAACCTAAGTTTGCCGGGTGTCACATCATCCCCCTGTTGTAAGAATTTTCGTCCCGAAAATTGCCCAAGGCCAAAAAGGAAGAGACGAAAGAGATGAAACAAATTTTCCGGTTGCCACATCATCCCCCTGTTGAAAGGAATCTCGACCCGAGATTCATTCAGCTTCAGCAGAGACATGCCTTGATTCGAACGCGCGTTTAGGAAATAAATAGGGATACTTAGCCTTCATCTGATCTTCCCGTTCCCACGTGAACTCCGGTCCACGATTTGAGTTCCAACGGACTTTAACAATGCGGATTTTACTCCGGCGAAGGCTACGGATCTTATAGTCAAGAATTTCAACCGGTTCTTCCACAATACGCAGACGATCATCCACCTTGATCTCTTCGAGTGGAACAACCAAAGATTCATCCGCCAGACACTTCTTGAGATTTGAGACATGGAAGACATTATGAACATTACTGAGTTCAGCTGGCAGATCAAGCCTGTATGCTACCGGTCCAATCCGTTCCAGGATTGCGAACGGTCCCACATACCGAGGATTCAATTTGCCCCGCTTCCCAAAACGTATAACGCCCTTTCATGGAGATACCTTCAATAAAACCCTGTTGCCAACCTCAAACTCCAAAGGCTTGCGACGACGATCGACATTGCTCTTTTGGTCCACTAGATGTGACGGATCTTATCCCTTCGTTGAAGCCACCATGTCTACTACCTTCTTTCACTATAAGGTTTATCTTAACCCACAATTAATACTTCAATCAACTTCAACGGTAGCCACTAATGAAAATGGTAGCATGGAAAATTAGCAGGACTCACCAATAGTCGCCGCCGGCACTGGTACCTGACCGAGACCACCATTGTAGTCACTTATTACTACCTACTGCTGGTTGTTGCCCCCATCGGTATCGTAGGTAGAGAGTGAAGGTGTTGTAGGTGGTTGAGAGGAGGTGGTAGATGGTTAGTCGACTCTGCAGCTACTGCCGGTTATTGCCACCATCGTGGCCAGTGATGGTGGTTGTGCTTTTGTTAGTGACAGAGAAGGTGGTAGATGGTTGGTCAGACTCTGCAACTGGTTGATTATTGGTGGTGGTTGGGGGAATATGGTGGTGCTAGATGATTGGTGGTGGTGGCAGTGGTAGTTGGGGGGAAGATGGTGGTGGCAGTTGGGGTTGAGAGACAGACATAGAGGCAGAGATAGAAAGAGAGGGAGAGAGTTTATAATATGTTTTATTTTTATTTTTTTAAAAGGGGTATTTTAGTAATTTCACATAGGCTTAACTGAAAAACTTAACCTCCATCCAAGTCAGGGATCATCGATGAAACAAAATACAAAGCACAGATCCCATACGTGTAATTTCGAAAGCCTGAGGAGCAGAGTTTAAATTTGGGCAAACCACAGGGACCATCCGTGCAGTTTACTCTTTCTAATATATTTTGAGAATCATTCAAATCATTTACTAATGTTATAATCATTAACTGTTTGATTCTCTCATTTCTGCTTTAGTTCATTAACTGAGGGGGAGTAATAACTCCTGTTAAAAGTGGAGCTTTAACTTAGAACACTTGTACTTATTCCGAGGTGCAAATTACTTTGATAAATCTAAACAAGTGTTCATGATAAGAATCTGTTAAAAGCACAATTGATCCAACACAAACCTCTGTCCATCACCTCAAAAAGCCATCATTCCATATGAAAGAGATCTAATTTATCTTAGAGCTCACCCACCGGACCAAATTATTGGCAAAATCAATGAAGGGGTACTTACAAGAAGTCAATCCCAAAACATCTACTTATTTGCTGGGCTTCTATCTCTCATACAACATGTCAAGTTCCAAGAGGCAGTAAAAGAAAATAGTTGGACGGAAGCCATGCAAGTGGAGCTTCTTCAGTTCAAAAGACAACAAGTTTAGGAACTTGTACCACTGCGAAAGGAAGTTTGTCCAATTGGCACAAAGTAGGTCTTTAAAAACAAAACTGATAAAAAGGGGTAGTGTTGTCAAAAATAAAGCCAGGCTGGTAGTTCAAGGCTTCAGACAAGAAGAAGGAATTGATTATTATGAAATCTTTGCTCCTGTAGCTAGGTTAGAAGCAATCAGACTTTTTATGGCCTTTGCTATCAACTACAACATCAAGGAGTTTCAGATGGACATCAAATGTGCCTGTCTATATGGCAAGATTCAGGAGGATGTATAGGTATGCCAACCATCTGGTTTTGAAGACACATTTCATCTAGATCATGTCTACAAGCTAAATAAACCCTTGTACGGCTTGAAACAAGCACCAAGAGCTTGGTACGAAACTCTTTCAACTTTTCTCTTATCCATAAATTTTACAAGATGTAAAATTGACAGTATACTGCTCTTAAAATGGAAGGGAAAGGATTTAATTATTGTTCAAATATATGTAGACGATATCATTTTTGGATCAACATGTAAAAACATGAATAAAGAGTATAGAAACCTCATAACAGCTGAGTTTGAAATGAGTACCATGGGTGAACTTCAATGCTTTCTTGGTTTAGAAGTCAAGCAGTTGCAAAATGGTACATTCATTCACCAAAACATGTATGTTAAAAACTTGTTATCAAAATTTGATATGAATGAGTGTAAACCATGTAGTACACCCATCAGTACAACAAGAGCACTTAATGATGACAACAAAGATGATCTGATTGATCAAACATATTATAGATGCATGATTGGGTCTTTACTGTACCTCACTGCATCTAGACCAGACATTATGTTTTCCACATGTGTTTGTGCCAGATCACAAGCATGACCAAGAAAGTCCAATCTTATAGCTATAAAAAGGTTATTCAGATACCTAAAAGGTGCTCCCACACTTGGTATCTTGTATCCAGCTAATGGAAACATTAAGCTTTCAGGGTACCCAGACAGTGATTTTGCTTGTCATCACACCACAAGGAAGTCAACTTTAGGAGGGTGCCAATTCGTAGGTAATGCCCAGGTCTCTTGGCAAAGCAAAAAGCAAGCAACTGTTTCATCCTCTACAGCAGAGGTTGAATACATTGCTGCTGCAAGCTACACAACTCAACTTATGTGGCTTCAAAACCAGTTATTGGATTTTGGTATCACTACCTTAAAGACTCCACTAATGTTGGATAGCTAGGCAACTGAAAATATCATCAAAAATCCAGTATCCCATTCCACAACAAAGCACATTGACATCAGACATCACTTTGTGAGGGACAACTATGAAAAAGGTTTGCTTTCTCTGCAACATGTTCCAATAGAGGATCAGCTAGCAGATGTGTTGACAAAGGCCTTAGACACGGCTACTTTTGAAAAGCTCCCTATAATTGGGATGCTAAATATGGAACGACATCAAAAATCTGTTTCTCCATAAAAAGTTGCAAGAAAATTAAAAAATTAATACTCTAAAATAGCTTTTAGTCAATCATCTGTTCAGAACTTCTAAAAGTTTGCTCAGATTAATCAACCACTATCCCAAATTTATAACATTTGTTTGCTTCAAGTCAACCACTGAAAACAAAGAAAATTGTCTTTATAACATTCTACAGAGGTTTCACGGCAGACCTGAACCGTCCAATCTTTAAACAGATGTTGCCACGTCTGCTAAAAAGCAGTTTCCCGACCACGTCATCATCACTTTTCGCACACTATTAAATCCCTGTTTCATCCAAACAGAGCTTACACTGTCCATTTGAATTCGAAACTTCCCTTAGCAGTTTTCGCTCTCGTTTAATGAAAAACCCAAAATCTTTCTTGCGATCATGGATCTCCAAGTCAAGATGCCTCATAACTACCTTCCATACTTGGTGAAAACTGAAGAAAACACACAGTTTCACTTAATCATTAATGTTCTGAAGGAATCAAAATTTCACACCATCCTCATCACAGACACACCAATATATGTGGATACCTTGTAGGAATTTTGGTTAACTGCTGAAGTGATACTCACAGACAACACACCAACTGCAATTTCGGCAAAACTTGGTACAACTACCATTGAAATCACTCCATTGGTTATTTCCACTACTTTTTCAATCAATGACCTAGAAGGAAAAACAACTTTTAAAAAAAATGAGCTTCACATAGAGTTTTTGGAAAGAGGGTATGAGGAACAAATTACCAAGGCAACACTTTACAAACCTAACTTTCCACCAGAAATGAAAATTTTCTTTCATAGTCTGCTTCTATTTCTCTCTTCCAAGACAACCTCTTTTAATGTGATTCCCCTGAAAGTTCAATATCTGGGGTATGCTATTTTAATAGATACTGATTATAATCTATCCCAGGCATTGTTCATGGACTTGGTTGCAAATGTGAAGCTTGTAGAAAAGGGGTCAAACAAATCCTTCTTACTTTATCCTAGACTTCTCAGTGTTCTTTTACAAAAACTTTTACCAGAAAAATATTTTAAAAAGGGTCAAGCATCTAGGATGAAAAGCTTAACAAGAATGATGGGTCCTAAGACCCAAGAATCAATCTCAAAATTCAAAGTTTCAAAAACAAACTCAAAGAGTATCAAGACAAGATATGTTGTCCCGACCTCTGATGATGAGCCCACTGCTCCAGGTGATTATAACACTACAACCAGTGTTGTGACACTCACACCAGCATCTTCAAAAAGAAAACATCCATCTCATAAGCCTACAAAACAGAAAACCAAAAAAGGTTATTCTGGAAGATGAGATACTAGAGGATACCACTGTTGTAACACAAACAAAACAGAAAACCACTATTGATACTTCCTCTCAACAAGTTGGAAAATCTCCACCTAGACAAACCCCTTAGGAGTCCTCTCAAAAGGAACATGTTGTAAGCCAAAGGGAACCACAACATGTAACATTTAACTCAATTGAGCATATTTTACCAAGCCCATCTCCTAAGGCTCACTGTTTGTACACACCACACATCTCACCATCAAGATCCCACATTCGATCTCCACTTGACACATTGTGTGAGGCTATTGATAAAACTTAGGCAGCAACCAGTCCCTCTCCTACACCCATTGGAGCTGCATCTGTAGTTTCTGAAAAGGTTGGAAGTCCCCAGTACCAAGAAAAAAAGGGCATCTGATGACGTTCACATGGACTCGCCTCCTAGATTTGAACCAGATATAATAACCACCACAGGTAGGAATTCAGATGATCCTATTAAATTAGGTGATGAATTAAAATTCAAATAATTGACGGACAGAGTAAACCAGATTGAGTCATTATTCAATGAAATAACGACTGATGTAAAGACTATGATGGAAACTCTGGTTGGCTTCACCAAAAGTCAACCTTCACTTCAAGACATCTCAGTTGAGCTATGGAAGTTAGTAAGCCCAGTCATTATAGCCCACAGAAAACTGGCTGACATGACTCAAAAAACATATATGAAGGAGATTCGAAACATTGTCGATGCCAGGTACAAATATACTCAGGCAGACATAAAGGCCATTAAAGACCATCTCCTGAAAACCACTGGTTTAGCTCCCACTGAAAAGTCTACTGATGCTGACAAGCTAGCTAATGAACCTCAAGAAGCACATGTGTCCACTTCTTAAACCATTGCTCAGCAACAAAAACAGAAAAAGTGTTAGTGCATGTTTGGTGAGACAAAAGCTTCTCTAGATCAGCAGTTTATTGTAACATACTTGATGGTGTTATAAGTGAAGTATGATAGTCTTTTGTGTTTTACCCTAGCAAACAATAGTAGTAAATGACGTTAGTATAGAGGCGAAGATGGAGTCAGGCGAAGATGCCATTTAGCATCTTCGCCTAACATGCTGGGCCTCATCTTCCTTTGTTAGCAGGTTGGCCCATGCAAGTATAAATATCTTGCATGGGGTGTTGGCTAGGGTTAGTTCAAGTACTTTCAGCCACATATGGGCAAGTGGGTTAACGATAAGTCACAGATTGATCCGAGAACAAACAAGCCGTGGATGAAGGTGTAATACAAGCCTGCTAAGTGTTTGAAGCGGTTTCCTTTGAAGAAGTTGCCCCAGGACATTCTAAGCAACTTAAAGCAGGAGTACACGGATAGCGACACAACAGAGGCAGTGATGGAAGATCAGAACTTGAAGTGCCTACTGAGGATTTATGACCCAATGCATCTTGCTAATCTATCTTGTGTAGATATGAAGAAGCTATACAGACAACAAATTTATTACAAAGAATATTGGAGACATCAAAGTTATCGCTATCAAGGTGTTGTGGACTTGTGTGTCAAGAAGCAGTTCTATGCTGGTAGCAGCTGGCATTTTCTTGAATATTGAGCTGCAGGAGGTTGAAGATATAGAGAGCATTCGTCAAGGGGAGTTTGTTAGATGTTTGGTGTGACAAACGCTTCTCTAGATAAGTATCATGTTTGGTAGTCATTTTGGTTGTTTTGGTTTTGTCGGTTTTGGCAGTTTTAATTAAAAGGTTTACAGTTTCCTTGTTGCTTGAGATTTGTGCATTCTGTAGCAAAGTGGCCTTTTGTTCCACAATTGAAGCACATCACCTTTGCTTTGTTGAAACCATATGTGGTCTTCAGTGATGTAGCAAGATCGGTTCTTCCCGTTTTTTCCATGAATTCGGTTGCTCTCCAAACAACACTAGCAAATGCCCACTGAATATCTATTAACTCCATTTATTCTTTGTCAATCTGTGCATAATCATCATTAGTCAAATTATAGTTTCCAATTTGACTTGCCACAAGTCCATTATACGAAGAAACCATAGTAGAGACTAAAGCAATGTGCTTTTGGCCTACTTCGACTGTGACATAATCCATGTTAGAAGTTTCTAACACATTGGAACTCGAGCTTGATGGAGCTTGATTAAAATTCGGTGCTGATTGCTGAAACCCAACATTCGATGTAGATTGCTGAGTCACATTCATCGATGGAGCACCATAGTAACTAGTAGTTTGCATTGGAGGTTGAGTGGGTATATAAGATGATGCAAAAGATACACCATAATAATTTGCAGCACTGTTTGGTTCAACACTTGAAATAAATGCAGTTTGTGGCGCTACACTCACAACTCCACTTAGAACGGCTGAAGATGATGAACTAGCATAGTATAACTCTGGATTCTGAGGAATACGGGATCTCTTTGCCTTCCTTCTTTCTTCCATTTCCTTGTTCTCTAGCTTCTGGATGAACTCATTGATTGTCCATAATGCAAATGAGTCTTTCTCTCTCAGCACTTCTACATGTTGACTCCAATAAGTAGGCAAATCATCTGCAAACCTTTCAACAACCTCAGACATAGGGTAAATAATTTCATAGTTAGACAATTCAGACAACAAATGAAAAAAAAATCTAGGAGTGAGTTCTTTCAAACTCTCATTCCCACAAAGCTGAAGTTCTCAAATTCCTTTTTCAGCTCATTAATTCTATGCTTCATTGTCTTTTCATTTCCATCGTTCCTACTCTTTAAAGCTTCTCAATGATGCTTACTTATTCTTTTCGTATTCTATTAGATCATCAAGTGCAACCGGTGTGATGGAGTTCTCAATCATACGCTGCATAAACTTTTTGAATCATCTGGCATGCTTCACCGCCATCTAATCCCTCAAGATGGATCCTAAAACGCTTCTGCCAAGAATGATACTTAATCATATCAAACATCTTATATGGTATATTCCCATTTCCAGTCGAAAAGTCATTCACCAAATTAGTTATGGCTTTGGTTGTTTGACTTTGCACTGTTGCGAAACCCCAATAGTCTGGAAATGGTTGTGTAGGAGGTCTAACAGTGGGGTGAGTTGGTCCCGACACAGCCCAGGAATTTGGCATTGGTTGTGGTTGTGTATTTCCCCTTTCAGCTTCTACAACCTATGGATTCATCGGTGTTTGTTGTGGTTGTGTCATAGCAGGTTGTGTGTTCATCGGACATCCCCAAATGTTATCCATGATGTAAAAATTCTCAACACTTAGAAAAATTCAGCAACAGAATAATTGGTTCGAACTATCATGAGGTCGAACGAATAGAATTCCTTTGGTTCGACCCAAGTAACAGCATGAATGAACAAGTATCAAATTGGTTCGACCTAGTTGAGAACCCGAATGAAAATATGTAACCCGAAAGTAATCTGAAAAGACTCGAATGAAAGAATCTAGTATTGATTCGACCTAGAAATCACCACGAACGAAGAACTAGAAACCCATTCGACCTAACAAGGAAACACAGTCGACCTGACCCATCTCAAAATCAATTTTTCTTCAAAAACACATAATTTTGATCTGATTTTTTCAAAAAGTTTTTGAATTTGATTGTAAATATGAAGGATTTGGTTCGGATCACTCATGATTCAAGGATTGTTTTCGATCACACATGATTGTTGACCATCCATAACAAAACAATCCCTATCCACTATCCTCTCTTCCCTTTCGGCTGTTATAAAGAGACTAACACCCACCCTCCTTCACAACACAAACATTAAAAGTTCACTAACACTCACAAACACATCCACTCCTCTTTTCCTTGCAACGACCAAACACAACCAACCCCTTTAGGATTGTTTTCGATCACACATCACCACCATCAACCACAACATAGCCCTGTCGATCAATGTTCAAGGAGTTTGGAAGCTATATTGTGGAATAATCAGCCTAGGACTCGACCTACATTCCTTTATTTACAGATCTGTTAGGATCTGAGTTTGATTGTTTTGATTGTTTAACTAAATATGGTAATAATGAAATGAAAATAGAATGAAAGTGCAGCGGAATAATAAACTGTTAATCAAAACAAGAGAGTAAATGTTTTTTGATCGAAAGCTTTCATTTATCTAAAAGATTACAATCGTACAATTACTCCCCCTCAGCCTGATCACACAGTGTTTGTCTGAGAGAATGTTTGTGTGTGTGATGCAATAGAACAGTACAAGCACTGTTCTATTTATAGACAGACTCAAAGCACTGATGACCTAAGCTGACGTCACCTAAGACAGTGACCTCTAACAGAATAACAAACATAAACATCTGCCTATTACAAACTACTGTTACATTGAAAGCACTGATATTAAACAGCTGTTGTAGGAAAACTCTGATGGTCTTTTATCCACTGCTGGAGCCTAAGTGATGTTGGTTCCAGCAGTGCTTTGGTCTTCAGTACTTGTATCAGCAGTTGTTCTTTATCAGACCTTTGGTCAGCAGTTGTTCTTCATCAGTTGTTTATTCAGCATTTCTTTGTATCAGCAGTTGTTGAGCAGTTGTTTGGATAGAACAGTTGTTAGGGTCAGCAGTCTTTTGGGAGAAGTAAGTTGTAAAGACTGTTTATTCAAGGATCAAACTGTTAGCATATTTTGGCTTTCTTATCATCTGTTCTTCTCCAGGTCAGCAGACCCAACAATCTCCCCCTAGAACAGATGATGCCAAAACTCAGCTTTATTTATTGATCTTTATTCCTCATCAGACTTTCTCTGATTTGACCTTTGAATTGTAATTCAAAGTTCAGAGCAAATAAGTCTTCTTCATCTCTTTCTAGGTCCAGATTTAGCAATGTTTGGTGATCTTCTGCACATAGGCTGTAAGCATCATCCATGTTGATCTTCTGAACCCTTCCATCTGACCTGAGCAATGTCAATTCGTGGTTGTCTTTGTTGACTTTCCACTTTAGAATTTTTGAGTCAGTGGATTTGCTGAGCTGAAGCTTTATTCTTGATGAGTTAGGTGAAGGTGGTCTTCCAATGAGTTCTCTAAGCTTCTCTGTTGTAGGATCAGAGAAGAAATGGACTTGATTGAAGAGCCCTTCCTTGATGAATGTATCAGCAAACTTTCTTTGATCTTCCTCTGACATTTCCTTCTGTTTCTTGTACTGTCTTCTTGCAGCAGTTGTTAAGTCAGAGGTGTCAAGTAAGCTGTCCAAGGTAAAGGTCTGTTGGGGTCTCTTCATCATTGGCTCATCAGTGTAAATTGGTTTTCTTGGTAGGCTGGGATCCTTCTTCCTATTTTCTTCCAGACTTTGTAAGTCTCAACCAACCTTAACTCAGACTATCTGGAAACTGACCTCATCTCCCCATAGTTGGCAGCTACAATCTCTTGCCTCATCCTTTTGAACTTCAAGGCTCTGACTGGGTCTCTGCCTTTGCCAAAGTTAGGAGTAGAGACTTTAGCCTTGGGGTCTTTGGCCATTTTTTCAATTCTGAGTAGTTCTTCTCTCAAAGCATGTGTAGTCCAACCATTGAACTGCTTTTTGTTTGCTTTATAAGGCTTGGTTGCCATAATCTGTTCCAGAAGAGATTCCCTTACCTCCTTTTCCAAGTCTACACTGAGAGGCATGGAGGACATGGAATTGCTCAGGGTCTTAGCAAAATCCTCAATCCTTCTGAGTTTGCTAAGCTCTGCTGAATGGATGCCCTGAGCAGTCCTGTCATCCTTCCCTTTGCATTTCTCCTTAATGATGGCATCCACTTGTTCACCCTTGTATTTCAGATATTTATCAAGGTTGAGGGGAACAGGGAAGTTTGGGAGAGATGGGAAGGATCTGTCTGATGGCTGTTCAGTATTGTAGAAGGATTGTAATTCCCCCTTGAGTAGATCAAGTTCAAGGGGATACTGAACAACCAATGGTGTAATGGTTGGTGGTGGTCTATGGGATCTGAACTTGGATGTGTGTGGTGAGAATGATGTGATTGGAATAGCTGTGATGGGAGGAGTGGATTGGGCAGTTGAGGTGGTGTTTGGTGATGTGTGTATGTTTTCATCATGTACAACAAAGGTTGATTTTCTCTTCCTTGTGTACATGATTTTTGGTGATGGTGATTTGGTAGCAGTGGTTGGATTAACATCTGTTGGCCTTTTAATAGAACCAGCAGATGTTGGGGTTTTGGCTGGTGATGTAGGTTTGGTGGTTGTTTGTTCAGGTGTGTATGTTGGTTTGGGTACAGTGGTTTGGGAAGCAGTGTTTTGGGTAGTTTCAGTGTTTTGGGTGGCAGTGGTTTCAGTAGCAGTGGTTTTGTCAACAGAAGTGTTTAGCTTAGATGGTGGTTTTCTAACATGCTTAGCAGGTCTTTTCATCCTTTTAGAGGATCCCACATCTTCTATCTCCTGCTGTTGTTCTCTCTTGAGATTCACCAGCAACTCTGCTTTAGCTTCCAAGGTGTCAGCCCTTTTTTGTTTGGCCTGAGCAGCCTTTTCAGCTTCTATGTTTGCAGAGTCATCTACTGCTTTATTCTTCTCAGTGGTTTGTTGTGGTGGTGCTGTTGGTGTTGCTTGTTGTTGCTGTTGTTGTGGAGCTTGTTGTTGTGGAGCTGATTTGGTAGACTCTGGTTTCTTGGCAGACTTGGCTTGGCCTTTTTGAGAAGGAGGACAACCAAAAGGATCTAGTTTTGGTAGCCTATCTCTACCACTCTCCCCCTTTTTGGCATCATCAGCCGTGAAAGCATCATCATTTTCATCCCTGAGGATGGTGGTAGGGGCAGAGCCAGTAGTCTTTAGCAGGTGGTCCTTGATGGCTTTAATATCAGCATGGGTATCTATGTACCTTGCATCTACCATATTCCTGATCTCAGCCATGTAAGTCTCATGTGTCTGATCAGCCAGTTTTTTGTGAGCTATGATGATGGGGGAAACTGATTTCCATAACTCACTGGCTATATCAGCTGTTGATGGTTGACTCTTGGAAAGGTCTGCAATTGAGCTCAGTATAAGCTTGACATCAGATTTGATGGCAGCTACAGAGGTTTCAATGACAGAAACTCTGTCCGTCAATTCTTGGTATTTTGACCTATCTCCTAAGTTAATAGGATCATCTGAGTCCCTACCAGTGGTAGTTCTACCTGATTCAGTCCTAATAGGTAAATCAGATGCCCCTTTTTCTTGGTACTGGGGACTTCCAACTGTTTTTGGAGACACTATAGTGGCTTCAACAGTTGTTGCCTTCAAGGGAGTCTTAGCTATGTAATCACTGTCCTGATGTGAGACAGTGGTCTCTACATCAGTAGTGGCTGCTCCACTTGAAAACTCACCTAGAGTTTCATTGAACTCAGGTGGTGTAACCTCCTCTTCTGTTTGTGGGATAGCAGATTGTATATTCTCAGGACCAGTCACTTGTTGGAGTATACTCTCAGTGACAGGTGGAAGAGAGGAACTGGGATCTTCCTGAGATTTAGCAATTGCTTCAAACAGTGGTTGCATGGTTTGTGGGACATGATGTGATGGTGAGAGTGGAGGAGTAACAAGAGAATTAGCCCTGGGAGAGGGGCTTGTGAACATTTGGTCAAGTGACTCAAATGTATCATGATGTGTGTCCCCTTGGCTTACAACATGATCCTTTTGAGAGGATTCATGAGGAGTTTGGTCAGGTGGAGGTATATCCAACTGTTGTGAGGAAGTAACAACAGTGGTTTCAGGTTGCTTTTGTTGTGCAACAGAGGTTTCTTCTGGTACCTCAACATCCAGAAGCCTCATTTGTGGTTGAGTGGTGGTTTTTGTGGATGGATGTTTCTTTTTGGAAGTGGCTGGTGTGGGTTTCACAGCACTGGATGTAGTGCCATGATCACCAGGAGCAGTGAGCTCAACAACAGAGGTTTTGACAACAGTTGTTGTCTTTGTCCTCTTTGTTTGTGTTTTAGAAACTTTTGACACTTTAGACACTTTTTCATGGGTGCTTCCACCCAGCATTCTTGTGAAAGTTTCATCAGTTAAGCTTTTCATTTGCATAGCCTCACCCTTTTTGAAAACTTTTTCTGGTAAGACTTTTTGTAAGATTACACTAAGAATTCTTGGGTAAATAAGAAAAGCATTGTTTGACCCAGACTTGACTGCTTTCACATTTGATACCAAGTCCATGAACAATCCCTGGGAAAGATTGAAGTCAGAGTTTGACAACATGGCATAACCCAGATATTGCATCCTTAATGGAATTTCATTAAAGGATGTGGACTTAGCAGAGACACAAAGAAGAAGAGTATGGAAGAAAAATTTCATGACTGGAGGGAAAAACTTTTTGAAAAGAGTTGATCCAGTCATCTGACCATCATACCCTCTTTCTTGGAACTCAGTGTGAAGCTCTGTTTTAGTAAAAGAATCCTTACCTGCCAGGTCATTCAGTGTGAAGGTTGTGGATATGGTTTCAGGGGTAATGACGATACTAGTTTCTCCAATTTTGGAAATAATGGAAGTAGGCTTTTTGTCTTGTAGTAGAAACTCAGCATTCAACCAAAATTCTTGGAGTGTATCAAGATAAATGGGGGCGTTAGCGGTTAAGATGGGTAAGTATTTGGAGTTAAGGAAAATGTCGATTGTGGAATGGAATGAAGCGTTGTCATCTGTTTTAATCAGATAGGGGAGACAATTGTGGGTAGCTTTGGCTTGAAGATCCATTGTAATGGATTTCGAAAGTGAAGATGATTGAAGATTGATGGAGGGTTTGAGAATGAAGAAGGCGGTTTTCAGTATTTTGAATACAATGAGACAGTGTAACGTCTGTTGTGGTAAAACAGGGTTTTTATAGGCTCAATGAAACCGCTGATGTGGCCAAACCTCTGCTTATATGAGCAGACGTGGCAATCATCTGATGGATGAAACATCTGGTGGAGAACAGCTGTTTTTGGCAAACAACTGATACAAACAGCTGATGGATCCAACTGTTTTTTTTTTGTATAGATATAGTATATATATAACAAGACAGTTGTTTTATCTGATCTGAAACAGATTTTTCAACTAACAGTTGTTTTATCTGATCAGATGTTTTGAAACAGACTTTTCAACCAACAGTGGTTATGAATGAAACAGTGGTTGTTTTATCTGATCAGATGTTATAAACAGATTTTTCAACCAAACAGCTAATTTAAAAAAATTTGATTTTCTGAATCATTTTATTATAACTTATTGAAAATTTATTTGTTTAATCCATGTTTAACATGCCAATTCTGGAAATCAGATTTGTAAAGGTAGATGTGTCTAAAGCTTTTGTTAACACATCTGCCAACTGATCCTCTGTTGGAACATGGTGCAAGGAAATCAAACCTTTTTCATAGCTGTCTCTGACAAAATGATGTCTTATGTCAATGTGTTTGGTAGTGGAGTGAGAGACTGGATTCTTGATGATATTTTCAGCAGCTTGGCTGTCCAACATGAGTGGAGTCCGAAGTGCAGTTATCCCAAAATCCAGTAGTTGATTTTGAAGCCACATGAGTTGGGCTGTACAGCTTGCAGCAGCAATGTATTCAGCTTCAGCTGTTGAGGTTGAAATAGCTGCCTGCTTTTTGCTTTGCCAGGAGACTAAGGCATTCCCTAGAAATTGGCACCCTCCTGATGTGGATTTTCTTGTGGTATGACAGCCAGCAAAGTCACTATCTGAATAACCTGAAAGCTCAATGTTTCCATTAGCAGGATACCAGATACCAAGTGTGGGAGCACCTTTGAGGTATCTGAATATCCTTTTCACAGCAATAAGGTTTGACTTTCTGGGTGAAGCCTGGGATCTGGCACAGACACAGATAGCAAACATGATGTCTGGCCTAGATGCAGTTAGGTACAGTAAAGACCCAATCATACATCTATAATGTGTTTGATCAACCAGTTCATCCTTGTCATCAATAGTGAGCAGCTTGACTGTACTCATGGGTGTACTACATGGCTTACAATCATTCATCTCAAATCTGGTTAATAAATTCTTTACATATTTGTTTTGGTGAATGAATGTGCCATTTTGCAGTTGTTTCACTTGAAGACCAAGGAAACACTGAAGCTCACCCATGGCACTCATCTCAAACTCTGCTGTCATGAGTTTTTTGAACTCTTCACACATTTGGTTACATGTGGATCCAAAAATGATGTCATCCACATATATTTGAACAATCATTAAGTGTTTCCCTTTCCATTTAAGAAATAAAGTTTTGTCAATTTTACCTCTTGTGAAGCCAACGGATAAGAGAAATGTGGAGAGAGTTTCATACCAGGCCCTTGGTGCTTGTTTGAGTCCATACAAAGCTTTGTTGAGCTTGTAGACATAGTCAGGATGGAATGTGTCTTCAAAACCAGGTGGCTGACATACATAGACCTCCTCCTGAATTTTGCCATAAAGGAAAGCACATTTGATGTCCATCTGATACACCTTTATGTTGTGGTTGACAGCAAAGGCTAAAAAGAGTCTGATGGCTTCTAGTCTTGCTACAGGAGCAAAAGTCTCATCATAATCTATTCCTTCTTCTTGTCTGAAGCCTTGAACCACAAGCCTGGCTTTATTCTTGACAATAATACCCCTTTCATCAGTCTTGTTTTTGAAGACCCACTTTGTTCCTATAGGACAAACATCCTTAGGAAGTGGTACAAGCTCCCATACTTGTTGTCTTTTGAATTGAAGGAGTTCTTCTTGCATGGCTTCTACCCAACTGTTGTCTTTCAGTGCCTCTTGGTACTTGACAGGTTGTGTGAGGGATAAGAAACCTGCAAAAAGTCAGATATTTGAGGATTGGCTTCTTGTGAGCACCCCCCTCTCTGATGTTGCCAATGATCTGGTCTGGTGGATGAGCTCTTAAGTAAATAAGATCTCCTTGATATGGAACAATGGCATTTTGGGGTGATGGACAGAGGTTTGGTGACTCTGTTGGTGTAACATCTGTTGGTACTTCTGTAGTGCCATCATATGTTTGAAATGGTAATGGAGGAATGAGTCCAAGTGGTGTGAAACTTGACTGACTTTTGTCAACAGATGATTGACTTTTGTCAACAGATGATAAGTCAGTGGTTGTGAGGGGTGAAGCAGTGGTTTGAGGATAAGACTGGCCAACAGTGGTTGACACAGCTGTGGCAGCGTTTTGACAATTGTTTTGAACAGCTGCTTCCTTTGAGGCAGAATAGACTTTGTAGTGACTGGGGATCACAACATCTGTTCTGTAATCTTGTTGTGGAGACTGTGGAATACCTGCATTGTTAGCTTTAACAGTGATATCTTCAAATTTGAATTTATCTAAATCAAATAGTTCAGCAGGGTTTGTAGGGATTTTCAGAGATGAAAGTTCATTGAACTTTATATTCAGAGTTTCTTCTATTGTCTTAGTCCTTGTGTTAAACACTTTGTAGGCCTTAGCAGTAGAAGAATATCCCAGAAAATAACCACAGTCTACTTTGGCTGCAAATTTTGAAATGGAATCTTTGAGATTTAAAATGAAACATGGGCAGCCAAAGATTTTGAAGAATGAAATTAATGGTTTGATTTTGAACAAAATTTCATAAGTAGTTTTTTGATGTCTGGGGTTGATCAAAACTCTGTTTTGAACATAGCAAGCAGTGTTTACAGCTTCTGCCCAAAAGGACAGTGGCAAACCAGAATCTGCTAGCATGGTTTTTGCAGCTTCTATAAGAGTTATATTTTTCCTCTCAACCACCCCATTTTGTTCTGGTGTTCTTGGGATGCTGAACTGCCTCACAATCCCTTTTGACACACATAAGTCATCCAACTCCTTATTTTTAAACTCTGTTCCATTGTCACTCCTGAAGACTTTTACTGGCAAGTCATATTGCTTTTCAACTTTGGTGACAAAGTCCTTCAATATACCTGCAGTCTCATCCTTAGAATGTAAAAAGTAAGTCCATGTAAACCTAGAAAAATCATCAACTATGACAAGACAAAATCTCTTTCTTCTTAGACTCATGATTTTAACAGGGCCAAACAAGTCCATGTGCAACAATTGTAGACACTGACTAGTTTTGGACTCATCAATGGATTTGTAAGAGCTTTTATGTTGTTTCCCTTTTAAGCAAGAAACACAATGCTCATCACATTTAAATTCTTTTGATGGTAAACCTCTGACAAGGCTTTGTTTGGAGAGTGTGTTGATAGTATTAAGGTTGGTGTGACCCAATCTCCTATGCCACAATTCTGTCTCCTTAGTGGAGGCAGCAGAAAATAGACAAACATTTGCCATAGGATTGTCCTTTAACATATCAACAACATACACATTGCCACTTCTATGAGCAACAAGTTGTGCTTTGCTCTCAGCAATAATGGTATCAATCTTTTTCACCACTTCTGGCCCAATAATCTTACAAGTTTTCTTTGTGAAAAATGAGCCATAACCTTTGTCACTCATTTGTGAAACACTCAGAAGATTAAACTTGAGATTATCAATAAGATTGACATTTTCAAACTTGAGTTTTCCAGCCTGTACAGTCCCTGAACCCAACACCTTACCTTTTGAATCATTACCAAAGGATATATCACCCCCTCCATGAGCCAAGAAGTCCAGAAGAAGGGCTCTACATCCTGTCATGTGTCTGGAGCCTCCACTATCTACATACCAAAGACTATCTAAACAAGCAGAAGCTCCCTGCACATCAGTAAATGATTAGTTTTGGTGAGTGTCCAAAGCCAGTTTGGCTTTGGATGGGTCCTCAGACCTTTCAGACTCAAGCTTTGGAAGGTGATCAGTGGTTTGGACCAATTTCTGAATTAAGGTCAACAACTGCTGCTGACCATTTGCCAGTGCTTGAATGTCAACACTTGGTGCAGCAGTTGTTTGATCACTTCCTGACAGATGATAATACCCATATGGATTTCTGTTCACTCTTGGTTTAGAGGGTCTTTTTGGCTCCTCATAAACATGTGGCAGACTGTGACATGGAGGTTGACCATAACCTCTTGGGTATTTGCTTGTGGGTGGAGCATCTGTTACTTGGACATCTCTAGAAGCAGATGTTTCAAGCCTTTTTGTAACAGATGTTTGGACAGGGGTGAAGGTCTGTTTGGGCTTTCCTTTTGAAGTACTAACCACAGGGTTTGCAAGAGTTTTTGCTTTGTAGTCTTGTGATTCTTTTTCCCACATATTGAGCATGTGGCTTTGGAATCACATTCACTTGTTCCTTTGTTAATGTCATATGCTTTTAGAAGAAAACAGTTTTTGGTGACATGATTCTTCTTTTCACAGAAATCACAGAACAAGTTGACAGTCTTTTCTTTCTTCTTCCCCTTTTCAGCCTTCTTTTCAGCAGATGTTTGAGCATCTGCTGAAAGATTTTTCAGGGGAATGACTTTAGCCAAGGGAATGACCTTTGCCTGAGGAGCTGTCTTTCCCTCAGGTGTTTTGAAATCAACAGGTTTGAAATTCTCAAGAGTATCACACTCATCAGACCAAGTAGGTTTAAATTCATACTTTTCAAGTTCAGCAAAAGATGAGGAACCTTCTGGTTTTTCTAGAACAATTTTCTTACCATTTGGTTCAGTGATTTTAATCTCTTGACCCTGCAGGTTTGTTGGTATTACCTCAACAGACTTTTGACTCTTTTTATCAGTGTTTTCAAAAGCTGGAGCAGTGGTTTCAAAACCAAAGCCAAACTTCACATGACTTTTAGTTTGTTTGTTGAGTAACATTTCAAAACCTCTACATGATTCCACCCATTTCTCACATTCAACTTGGGTGGACTCTAGCTCACATTTGCAACTTTGATATTTTGCTATCATAGTTTGGAGCTGGTTTTTGGTTATGGTTGCTTCATGTTTTAAGCTGCTTATTTCAGACTCTTTTGCAGTTAAACTTGTTTTCAAATCTTTTGTTAGTTTTTCAAATTTAACTTCATCATCCAAAATTTTCTTTCTAAGGTTTTCATTCACCTCTTTGATGTTGGCAAATGCTATCACACATTTGTCAGAACACAACTCTTTAAGAATTTGAGGAGATACCTTAGCAGCAGCCATCAATGCACAATCACACTTGCACTCACAGTCATCAGATGCACCCCAGGGATCTGTGAGATTCACAACCTCTTCTTCAGGTTTTTCACCTGTAACAACTTCACTAACAACATCATCAGTCACAATATCAGATTCAGTTACCACCTCCTCAGATTCAATCTCATCCACCATGGCCATGAAACAAAAATTTTCTGGTTCATTTTCAGCTTTGGCAACTAGTGCAAAATTTTCATATGTTAGCTCATCAGGTAGACTGCTCCAATCAACAAAGCCTTGTGTAAAGAAGCTCTGTTGACTGGTCTCTGCAGGAGCAGAGGATGGAGCAACAGTCGTTCGCACAGGTGCTTGAGCAACAGGTGTTTGCACATAGTGGATCTGAGGAACAGTGGTTTGGACATACTGGACAGGAACAGTGTTTGAGGACTGTGCAAAATGAGCATTGTTTTGCACATTTGGTCCAGGGGCATTATAGGAATTCTGATAAGTGTTGGTCTGTGGTCTTTGATTTGGATAGGTTATCATAGGTGTACCATGTTGACCCCTACACTCCCTAGCAAAATGACCAAACCTATGACATTTGTAACACTTAATCTTTGATTTATCCAACCCAACCTTAGATCTGCCAGTCAACCCTGGAAACCTTCTCCCAGTTTTCTTGTAAAAATTATTAGTTCTTACACTGAGAAGGGCCAATTGGTGCATAATGTCCATTTCTTCCAAATCATCAGGGTCAAAGTATTTCAGGTCATCATACTCAAAGGATATATTGTCAGATGCCTAGATATCACCACCACTTGCTGTGAAAGCATAGTTTGGTGAATAAGAATCAGAGTTAAAACCTGAGTTAAAACCTGAAGTTATGTCAATGAAATGATCATAACTCTGATCCTTTGTGTTTCCAGGCACCTCATCATGACCCAAAAGTGCTGTATTCCCAAATACATAGTCATCAGACACTTTTCCAGAGTCTTGGAGCTTCTTTTTCTGGTTAAGCTCTCTCTCATAGGTCAAGAGCTTACCATGAAGCTGGGTCAGTGATAGGTCTTTAAATCCTATTGAGTTTCTCATCACAATAGCAATAGTGTCCCATTTGTCTGGTAATGATCTTAAAAACCTATGGTTCAAGGTTGAATGAGGGTAAGTAAGACCAACCAATTTTAGTTCACTAATTAAGCAATTAAACCTCTCAAACTGTTGAGTTAATGACTCTCATTTGACATGACTGAATGTTTCATATTGTTGGTTAAGTATTTCACGATTGTTTTCAATAAACTCCTCAGTCCCACCAAACTGTTCTTTCAGTGCATCCCACAACTCCTTTGCACTGTTACAGTGTAACAACCCAGCATATATATCATTGGGTAGAGCCATGGCCACAATACTGAAGGCCTTAGCATCTAGCTCAATTTTCTGAAAATCCTGGTCGGAGTAGTTTTCAAGTTTCTTTGGCCCAAACACCTTGGGATCTTCAGTACTCGGCATAGTCGGAACATGTGGTCCGAAGATAACCGACTTCCAACACCCAGTGTTTTGTTGAGCTAGAACATGGCTCATCCGACGTTGCCAGATATTGTATTCAGATCTGACAAGCATCGGTGGCTTGTTGTTCGTGCCAGTGTTATATGGATTGTGATTGATTGAAGCCATTCTCTGATTTTTCAAAAAACAATGTCTGTTTAAAAACGGTTGAAACGAAATTAAACTATTACTCTGTTTTCAATCTAACAGACAAACGATGTCAATAATTGTGAGCTGATTATTAAATTGATTTGTTAGATCGAATTTAATTGACCAAGCTCTGATACCAATTGTTAGGATCTGAGTTTGATTGTTTTGATTGTTTAACTAAATATGGTAATAATGAAATGAAAATAGAATGAAAGTGCAGCGGAATAATAAACTGTTAATCAAAACAAGAGAGTAAATGTTTTCTGATCGAAAGCTTTCATTTATCTAAAAGATTACAATCGTACAATTACTCCCCCTCAGCCTGATCACACAGTGTTTGTCTAAGAGAATGTTTGTGTGTGTGATGCAATAGAACAGTACAAGCACTGTTCTATTTATAGACAGACTCAAAGCACTGATGACCTAAGCTGACGTCACCTAAGACAGTGACCTCTAACAGAATAACAAACATAAACATCTGCCTATTACAAACTACTGTTACATTGAAAGCACTGATATTAAACAGCTGTTGTAGGAAAACTCTGATGGTCTTTTATCCACTGCTGGAGCCTAAGTGCTGTTGGTTCCAGCAGTGCTTTGGTCTTCAGTACTTGTATCAGCAGTTGTTCTTTATCAGACCTTTGGTCAGCAGTTGTTCTTCATCAGTTGTTTATTCAGCATTTCTTTGTATCAGCAGTTGTTGAGCAGTTGTTTGGATAGAACAGTTGTTAGGGTCAGCAGTCTTTTGGGAGAAGTAAGTTGTAAAGACTGTTTATTCAAGGATCAAACTGTTAGCATATTTTGGCTTTCTTATCATCTGTTCTTCTCCAGGTCAACAGACCCAACAAGATCACTCATGGTATGTTACACACTGCCTGAGCCCACTTCTATATTCCATTTTCTTTCATGATCATGTTCACCCGATCCTATATTGTGCATAAACAATCTAAAACATAAAGTTTTAACGTATAAACATACCAAAAGCTTGAGCTAATACACCATATATGTGCACACGAATGTGTATATACATGTATTATACATACGCACATGTACATGTGTATCTACACTCACGCATGCTCGTAGATAGGTATACAAGTGTATACGAGTTGGTATTAAGTCAAATAAGATCCATAAAAGTCGTATTTGAACTTAAAAATTACATGTAAAAATTGGTAGTTTTGTTAAGAAACATATGCTAAAGGTTGTCAAACATGTGTTAATCAGGATTTTAACACAGGAATTGTAACACGTATGTTAAAGGATGTCACACATGTGTTAATCAGGCTTTTAACACAAGAACTGTAACACATAAGTTAAAGGATGTCACACATGTGTTAATCAGGTTTTTAACATAAGAAATGCAAAACATGTGTTAACTCTCGAATTTTCATACAAATCCCTAACACGTATTAACATGAGACATCATATGGTGACATATGATAGCTCGGGAACTTGGTTTGACAAAAGCTGATTATTTTATGGCTATAAACAACAAGATTAACAAGAGTTTCCAAGATCCACTAGTTACAACTGTACATCTGTTCAAAAGTACAAACAATAATACGTAATAATCGTCACGTGTATGGATAATAACACTGTGCACATAATCCAAAGAAACACAAATGGGGTGAACAACTTTCATGGTAAATAACTATGTGCATAGACTTAAGTTATTGTTAACTAGCAGTGTATCCGCGTGATGCAGCGGGGTACACAACAACCGATAACCGATTTTAAATTAATTCGGTTTTTGGTTAATTTAGTTGTGAGGTAATTTTGGTTTGGTTTTGTCTGTTTTTTGTCTGGCTTCGATTAACAGTTTAGTTATTGCTCACCTAACTTTATGTATTAAGTGACACATAACTTTATGTATTTTAGTTTTGCATCCCTGACGAACATAACTTTAATGCGTGTTTGATAGCATGAACCCATTTTTTGTAACAGAGCGAGTAATTCATACCCCCTATCTGTGAAAGACATATGTAAAAACCTTTTGGTATTGAAAATTTAAATTGATATATTGACTAACATGTGGTTGATTTAGTTGTATACTTAGCAGGATTTGGAATTAAATAATCCTAACTTTGTTAGGTTGGAAAACAATACTCTCAACTTAAACACTGTAATCTATCAGGCGCAAGTTGTCTTGATTTTTATTTAAGTGGACCAAAACTAACTGGTTTTAACCCTGTTAGTTTAACGTGTGCGCATTCCATTCACTTGAATACAAATTCCACGGCGTTATATTTTCCACGCCAAAACTAAAAATTGGTTCAAAACGCCGGCCAACGTGATCGTGCATGGTGTGGTGGGGCATGGATGGGTGAAAAACGCCCAAATCCTGCCCCACTACGGGTGGTCTTATAAGAAATATTAGGTTTTCTTGAAATGAAATTGATATAAAATTATTTGAGATAATATGATTCCAAGTTCTTTTTTCTTGATTTTACTAAACACATTATTTTGAACATTTAAGGTGGCATTGGTAAACACATGTTATTTGAATTTACAAAAGGTTACAAAATAAATTTCCTCGTCCTCACGTGAAATAGTCTACACACTTGCATATATATCCTTAGATTTTCTTTCTTAAGCGTGTTCGGATACTCTAAAAAGTACATTAACCTACACATAGATGGATTCTTTTTAGATAATAGTACCTTCTTGATGAGTTGTACACATCAAGATAGATGTATATTCACTGACAAAGACAAAATAGTCAAAAAAATCAAAAACACAAATTTTCATCTTTTTTCTCCTACAAAATTGATCTCTGTAGTCAATACTCAAAAGCATTAGACTTTGTCTTTTACCCATATTCCTACAAAAAGGTCTTGGTCTTTACCGACTTTGCCAATAGTCAAGAAGATGGTTGAGAGGTTATAGGATAAATCAAAATCTAAATAAAATATACCCTTCAATTTCTTATTAAATTGGTACTACCCCTAGTTCTATCTATGTATTTAGAATTTTATAACACAGAATGATCAAGTTTTAAATATTAAATCAACTATCATAGCATCTTCTATACATTATTTTATTTATATTTAGAAGTATCTTATATAATTCCAACATTTTAACATTTTTCATAGTACAGCTATTAACAAGAACTTTTGATTCTATAAAGGTCGTGAGAGTCAAATTTTTGGAAACTTAAGCTTTGTTGTCTTTCGCAAGGTTTAGTCAGACTCTTGTGTTTACCAATTCCAAGAATTCAAAAATTACAACGTCATTTCTTTTTCTTTTTCTATACATTTATTCAATACACGCCAAAAACCCTAGATTAAAAAAACAGCTGCTACACACCCCTTTTGTCTTACACTCTACAACCACTAACAAAAACTACAACCTGAGTTGGGTCTTCAACTTTACGATTCTAATAGCTAACAAATATGGTGAAGTCTGTTGAAAAATCAAACAAGAAACCCGAAAAACATTCTCCTTCTACTCATTTTTTCTGTTGTACGACGAAGGAGATAGTGAACGGGTTTCATATGGTGTTAGGTGGTTTCTTGGTTAGGCTTTGTGGTGGTGGAACGGTGGTAAATGGTTATCGCAGGTGGCTGCGGGGTTTGGTGGTCGATTATGGTGGTTCGGGTTGGGTTTTATTAGAGGATGAGGATGGTTCGGGTTGGGTTTTTTTTGAGAATGGTGAGGTCTGCGGTGGAGATTGTTTATGATGGATGGTTGTGGTGTATGGTGGGTTGTGGTGAAATGGTGATGGTACTTAGGTACTATGGGTGGTTGTAGGTATTTTGATATTTTAAAAGAGTGTTTGAATGAGACTATATGGTGTGGAGAGGGGTGGCATTTTCATGATGGGCTGCCACGTAGGTGCCACGTAGGAGTGGGAGGAGAGGCATCTTCATGATGGGCCTCCAAGGGGGTGGTGTGCACTATGATGACGGGCCTCCTCATTGGTCAAAATTATTAAAAATAATAAAAAAATCTATTAAAAAACAATTAAGTGGCACGACATAGGAGGCAATGGGGTGCTAGGCATGCCGTTGCCGCACCTAGGGGGTGGTGTAGCCCGGGTTGGCATAGGCTTGCCTCCCCTATGCCGGAGCCCATACCATTCAGTCCGAGTGAGTGATGAATTATGTTGATTGGAATTTGGTTATGTAGGTTATTGGGGGATAAGCTGATTGGTTGCTTTTGAATGAAAAGGATTAGGATTTTTGGCCATTGATTTAGGGAGTTGTATGTGGATGGATGGTTGGGATTGGTTGGTGGAGATTGACTTGGATCTATATTCTTGTCCATTGATGGTTGGGATTGTGGTGGAATATGAATGGATGGTGGGGATTTTATGGAGGTGTAAGTGTCTTAATTTTAAGACTATGGTAGGATTTCCTTTATATATAGTAATGATAATGATAATGATAAAGATCATCTAGGGCATCTTCGTACTGACACTTGCACATCAGACTCTGTACTTCATTTGCATTCAGAAACAAGGTGAGTTTTCATGGCCCCTTTTTACTGTTTTCATACTTTTGGGGGAAACATATGCATAGAAGATCAGTTACATCTTGACTATTATTATGTGAACATGAGACAATAAGGTTAAGAGTACTCATAAGCCCTCGTGGCATATATTTCACTGTCCTGGCTATGGACTTAGCCATGCAACACCGAAATAGATCTATTCGGTTGACACCCTACTTTTGGTTAGTCGTTCTAACCGGATTCCAGTCATCAAGAGAGTGCTTGTATTTCACATTTATTCAGTGTCTTTAATGTACAATGGGTGAGGCACAACACGTCAAGGTTTGTTTACGGGCTCATGTCAGTCACATATTAATCATTGTTTTAGCTAGGTTTACATATCCACTCATCAAAACCCATGAACTCACCAACTTCATTACTGACACATGTTACTTGCATGTTCTCAGGCAATTAAACGAATAACATGGAATATTTGAACCTGTCTTTTGTGCGAATGATTTCGGAACTACATCATTTGAAATTATAGTTTTAAGACAATATTGTCTTTTGAAATATTAAACGTTGTTGTATTTTTTAATATCTTTGAATTTATGAATTTGATGCTTTGCATGACTCTTGTTCTTGAAACTTTTCAAAGTCGCATCTTGTGTTTCCACCTAGACAGGTTGTGACATAAAACCTTATAAAGAAATATCCCTGGTCACTCGTATCCAAGATGAAGGGCAAATGCGTAATTTTCTGAAAAATCATGTAATCAAAAGTTTCTTAATAATCATCCTCTTACTTAGTATTTCTAGAAAAATGCATTTTCCAAGAAAATTTTTCTAAAAATATTTTTTTAGGATAGGATTGGATGACTGTGTCTGGATCTCATCTTGGTGAAAATCAGAATTAGATCAGTTTGAATTCAACACATACATTGATGGTACACACCAAAATCTAGAATCATCTACCACAAAAGTAGAGTTACAGAATGGGGGTCAATAACGTAACTTGATAATTAAAACAAAGTTAATGTGAATGTGAAGCATGCAAAAATCTCATTTTTATGCGACTGGTAAAATTTTGGTGAATGGAGTTTCATTAGCATGAATAGTACATGCGAATGGTCCATTCTTCGGATTCATCATGCGAATGGAACCTGCAAGTGTATGGGGGCTCATTCGCATGAACCTTCGAGCGATTGTTCTATTCACATGAACTAATCGTGCGAATGGAAGCATCATACATGCAGATTAGCGAGTGAAGCTATTCATCAACTCAAAAACCTTTGATATGTACAAAAGTGAAAACTAAACATTCGTTTATCCTCAGATCTGCCATAAAGGCACATTTTGAAATTCAATTTTCAGATCTAGCTTTCATACGTAACTTTTCTTTAACATCTAGAATAAGAGATCGATCGAATATCTTTAACAACAGTGTTCCAGATGTAGATTAGTTCAAGTATATCGGATAACATGGCATTGATACTAGTTGAAAAGTCATGATTCGCATCGGTAATCAAACAAACATAGCACGGTTCATAGACGGAGGTTTAAGACATGAAACCGAAAATATTACAAATGTGAAAGCGAAAGAGTTTATGTCGTCTATGGTCTAGGTTATCGTGAATACGAACCCGTATAAATGTCACGCGTCTCGGTTCACATTTCGGTTCACTGAATTGACACAAAATGTAGAAAGAAATATTCAAAATTAAAAACCCACAAAACCAAGAAAAAATTAAACTACGACCAAATCAAGGAATGCAATTCTAAAATATTCCAGAAGTACCATCACGGATCATATCACGCATTTCCATCCCCGAGTCACGCGTAAGTTTCTTTTCGCATCTCCAAATGTTGTGCTTTTTACTGTTTCTCACGCCTATTTCATGTCTGATCAACGAGTTTGGAATTATTTTTTTTTTTTTTTTTACTAATATGAGTTTGTGAAAGATAAATACATGCAGATCTTTCTTTAAAAGTGTCAAAGCGCCCGAAAACTTCTAGAAGTACATTGTAGGATTCATGACGGCTCAATTAATTAAAGTTAACATCAAAACATACTTATTTTATCCGAAGCGTGAGTAAAATCAGCCAAACGCTGACTCGAATTTTCCTGTTGTCACACTTTGTGATTCTATTACGACCATATTAGTGACTTTTGGAGCAAGTTACACCATTAGACAACACGTGAGGGTCCAAATGTGAAATTGTGAAATTGAGAAGTTGAAAACCCAAAATCCTCCCCTGTGCATTTGTGACCTTGACACCCCCCTTTAAATTTTTGACAAAAATTGAAAAATAGAGACTTCCAAACTTCTAACCATGGCAAATGGACTAGTTTTTTTGGATAATTGGAATAGATATGAAATTAGGTTTTTATTATTATTAGAGTTTATTACCAAAACCGGCCCCATGGTTTGGGCCAATATGCCACTCCAGTCCATACCTTTAAAAATTACTTGAACAGTCCCTGCTTTTGAAGAAATAGGTCAAAACAGTCCAAAGACTTAACCCAGCTAAGATTATGTCGTTAAGTCAGGGCCAAAATCGTTAAGTTAGAGCAAAATTATCTTCTTCCCCATCTCATCTGCGACCACGACACTCCACCTTCTGCAACCCAGCTTCCTCCTAGCTTTGTCAAGAGCCTTCTTGTACTCCTCACTAACACATAGATAGCTCTTCCCATTGTATTACAACCTAAACCATCATTTACAAAATAAATAAATAAATAATCATATCAAAACGTGTATAATCATCCTATATCTGAAAACTTTAATTCGTACATACACGGTTCGAAAAAATCAATTGTCAATCGTATTCAAACATGCATGTTCAACATTTCAACATCAATATCACACAGATCTTCCAAAATTTCAACATCAATCGAGATAAAAACAAAAATTCCACATTTACCCCTACCTAACTCGAAAAGTCAAACCAGCAAAAAAAAGCCCCAAAGGCAAAATCCATTTTATAAACATAACCAAATTTCTACACAGACTATAAAATGCAACATAAAATGACAAACAATAATTCACAGATGATCTCTGTTCAATTATGATTCAATAATGATAAACATGTTCGATTAAATATATAAAAAAACAGATCGGTAGATAAGTAACTATCCTTAACGATCTGATGAAACACAATCAATAAGGTCAAGGACGAGTGGTACGAGTAAGCGTGAGGAAGCCACAAGCACTGCCATTTTATAAAGGGGGCTGATTGTCACTTCTGTGTTTATTACACTAATTACACAGTTGAGGTAAGAAAGATGAAGAAAATGTGTTAATTATAGGATTTAGTAAGTTTTATGGTGGTGATTGGGTTTGGTGAAAGTGGGTTGCAGAAGTTGGAGTGTGGTGGTTGCAGATGAGATGAGGAAAAAGACAATCGAGGAAGAAGATAATCTTGCCCTGACTTAACGATTTTGCCCCTGACTTAACGACAATAACTTAGGTAGGTTAAGTCTTTGGATTATTTTGGCCTATTTCTTCAAAAATCATGGACTGTTCAAGCAATTTTTAAAGGTTTGGACTGGAGTGGCATATTGACCCAAACCATAGAGACGGTTTTGGTAATTAACTCTTATTATTATTATTATTATTATTATTATTATTATTATTATTATTATTATTATTGCCGTTTTGGATTGAAATGAAGCGGAAATCTGGAGCTTTTTCCTCTAATTATGTTTTTAACATCATATTAGATTTTTGTTGCCATTTAGTTTGTAAATTGATAAGATTTTGAATTTTAATTTGGGGATTTTATAAATATATTGGTAATTTAAAAATTAGACACTCAAAACTAGTTTTAATCCTTTAAATTGACCTAATTTGATGTTTTATAGGACTTTAGTTGATTTGGGAATCTAATTTGGTAGATGTTGATTCTAAGTTTTTCGGTTTAGTTGAATTTAGAGGTTTTGTAAATTGAAACTTTGGATGACAAATTATTTCACTAATTTAAGTCATAAGCTAATAAAATGATGTAAAGAAAAGTAATTTGTCACTTTTTCATGAATTTTAATTGAATTGGGCGATTAATTGAAAGACTTAAAACTTAGGGTTTTCAATTCACCTAAATGGGGGGGGGGGGGGGGGGGGGGGAATTTGCTAATTAAGATTTGTGAAATCAAATTGACAAGGTTGAATTGGATGATTATGTAATGAGTACGGTTTTCACTCGTTAAATTAATGTTTTTTTTTTTGTGTGAAATGAGTTACGATTGAATATTTGAGTTGAGTTTTTTCTTCCAATAGCTTCTAATGGATGTTAATGGACTCATATCTTGATTTCATAGCCATTGGATCATTTATGGTAGTTAATTGAGAAGTTAATGTAATTACCGTTTCATAAACGAAGAAATTTAGGTTTTTGTAATTCTCATGTTTAAATTTTGATTTAAAACATTTAATGTAACTTAATGTAATGTACTTTGGAAGTTTTTCAGGAAATGGTGTAGAATTGGATGATTTCCACTAAGTATGTTTTTTTGACACATTAAACTAACATTTCTAGAATTAAATGGGTGTACTTTGCATTCACTTACTTCCCATTTGTTTTGATTGAGGGATTCGGGAATAACCTTGTAAGTAAGGGTTGATGTTAAATTATTTTATGAAGGATGGGTATTGGATGGGTCTGGTCTTTTAAGACATTCATTAAAGAAACTGAATTGAAATATGTTAATTAAAGTGAGGAACAAGTCAAAAGACTTTTGAATGATTAAAATCAGGTAGGGCCGGCAAATACGAACAACAAAAGTTCTAAACATGAACACGACTCGTTTAACTACTTTATATCCCATGTTTATAACACAGCTATAGGTTTTATGTACCAAAACAGAGAAATGACGGATCTTTGCTTCTTAATTCTAAATATTTAAAAAAGTACAAAAATGGTATAGTGTACTTATCAGTTAACAGGTCTAATTGTGTCTTATACAAGTTACCCATTGTCAGCCCTAAAATCAAGTCTTAGGCTACTTAGAGTTGTTCTTGGGAAACCTTTAGCCTTATCTAGAAGGTCGGGCCAAGAGTGTTGACGGTAAAACCTACACACCAGTTGCCCTTGGACAACTCTTACTCGTTTAACCTGTTAGACGTATAAATATATTTTAAGTTTAGAGGATGATGTATTGAATTACTCGATAGGTCCTTAAGTGTTGTGTAAGCCTTTTGGGTGTTTAGCTAGACATTGACTGTTTGGAGCAGTGCTTGGTGAACTAACTATTGAATTAGTAAAATCATTAACTTTGATCAAGCAACCTCATGGATTAAAGCGCTATAGGACCTCACCAAAATTCGCTGACCTTTTAAAGGGAGTGTGAGTAATTTAAACCGTAACTATAACTAACGTTAACCCATGGGGTATACCTAACTATGCCTACCAAGGGTTGATTATACACCTTATTTCTCAATGTGTTGTTTCACATGTTTGTTTAAATAAAACATTGACATATATATTGCTAACTAAACTTTTGCTAATGTATTTATTTAAACCTATGCATTATCGCCATCTATTTTTAGTTGACCTTGCATAATTTTCACATGTTTCGGGAAATAATGCATGGAGTATCAAGATGTGTTAGTGTTATCACATAGGAGTTTTGAATCAAGTTAGTATTTAATTTAAACTATTTATTATTTTGTATTATTTGAAAAAATTTTTTATCCAATCTAAGGATATATTAATTTGGTTGAATCGTATATTTAAACTTTAATAGTTGATCATGTGAATTTGAAAAAATTTCGTATTGCTTCGAGTTTTTGCCGTCGTTTAGGGTCTACTGTAAAAATTGTTTTACCAGAATTTAGACCATTATTACAACTCAACCTTGAAAATGATGTACAACAATAAATATACAAATTCAGTAAATAAACTGCCATGTTATCTACACTATTCCTATTCATTACCATCTCCAGATATTTTAACCAAACTAGAAATCAAATTCAACGACAAAATACGAAAAGTAAAAAAAAAAATGTAAAAAGCTACACAAACCTTTGTCAATAGCTTTCCTTTTTCAATTACAACAACATTAAAATTTGGAGTCGATCTTTAAGCCATTATTCACGACAAAAATGCCATTTAATGATATACAAAAAGTCCCAATAAAAATAAATAAATAAATGTCATTAAACACCCCTGCAGGAATGAGCAACACACAAAAAAAGCGTCACTAGAAGCACTGACACTAAATCCTTTTAGTGTCACTTTTTTATCTGTCGCCCCAAGTTTTTGGACTTTTAGTGTCACTTTTTTTGCCACAATGTTAAAAACGGATTTTGTGGCATAATTTGTATTCCTTTATAAAGTAATCCTAGTTACATACCCATTTTAGTTTCAATGACATTTTTTGCCACAAATATCACATTATTTAGAATATAATCATAAGATAATAGCTCAATAAAATGGTAATGTAGCAATCATGATATAGTAACTTCAATAATAAGTTCGGTCCAAATACATATTTCAAATGTTATCAAAACATTGCTTAATAAATAAGAAGCCTAAATGTTTAATAGAACTTCCAAACATTTACATAAGAAGCCTAAATGTTCTTTTGTTTGAGAATTTCCCTGTTATAATTCATAAACTTAGCTCCAAATCTTCTCATAATAACTACCATGTCATCATCAACCATATAAAAAGCATTAGTATTGATTTAGAAAAAATCTAAAAGCTTTTTAGTTTATGAAACTTATTGCTCTTGATTCAAAAGAAAAACATCTATTATAAAGTGGCACGAATGCCTATCAATTAGACCAAAAAAAGACATACAATATGCATCCCTTTATAATTGGGCTTAACACCTAACATTTAGAGAAAACAATATGTGTGTCAAACACAAATGACATACAAAAAGTATCATTAAAATCTAAATTAGTATTCCACTAATTGACTCTTTCTTTTTTAATATTGCAACATATATTCGGGCATCGACACAACCAAACATCATTAACTTCTCATCGCTAACCTAATTTATCAAATCATACTCATAATTAGGTTACAATGATATAAGTTAAGGTAATAATAAAATTGGGGAGAAGAACTACCATGAGAAATTCAGAGTAGATACCATTTGTCACTGATACTTCCGTTAGTTCTCAAATATCGTCAAAATTTCAATCCTTGAGAAAGAACCATCAACAACTTAATAAAGATGAGTTGAAGAGTCATTTGTAAACTAGAATGGCATAGGTATATGAAGAAAGAGTCATTCGATTACACTATTAGAGGTATTCGACTGAAACTGAAAATTCTAACCCTACCTTGATTACGGCTACAATGAGAACTTGGTCAGCAAAACCCTACCTTAATCAATCAACTCTTAAATAGTTACCTTTTTTTTTTAATTTGTTTCTTCAAGAAAATTTTGCACTAATTTATAAGAGATAAATAAAAGAAGTATCATCGTTGGGGCCTGATATTTTGGGGATATCTGTCACACCCTCAAATTTCCATTGCCGTGAGGCGCATGACAAACCAGGATCCATAGCCATAAGCCTCATGAACGACTCTAAATGCCTCAAACCATTTAGTTCGTTGTTGTAAAATACGTTTCACAGTTAACCAAACATTTTAAATAGTTGCGGAAGCGTAGTTAAAGAGAACAGTTAACCATAGTATCTACGCAAAACAACGAGCCCTAAACCAAAAGTGAATAATTAAAGGTTCAAAAATAATAGTGTTCATATCCCAATGACACTATATGATGCATGCCCTACTTGTGCTCCATACCTAACGACCTGCAAAAGCATGCAAGCGTGTATCAACATAAAGTCGGTGAGTTCACAAAATAAAGTAGGTGAGTAAGTAAACGCGTAGGTTTTTCCAAAACCAAGTATCTACAAATAAAAGCGTATGCCTCCCAGACCATGTAACCACAAGTAATAGCTAATTCACATGTCAGGGGTAGCTAACCCACTCATGATAACTAACACCGGTAACACCGAACTGCTAAACAACGAGATCCCATAATAGTGAGGAAAAGTGCCTTGCATCATTGCCCATCAACAATGCTAATAAAAGTTAAGTTATAGTTCACACCCATGCTCCCAGCACAATGTGAGGTTTGTGAAACCTAATAGCGCTATCAACTAATAACCCGCTTGCCCACTGGCAATTCATTCGGTATTTAGAAGGACTTCAACGATAGGGTTGGTTTAGTTCATCATGGACATAAAGCATGAATTAGTAAAAGTAGATTCACCTTGTGAACCTAGCACCACAAAACCCGGGATGTGTAAAAGTAGTCCCAAACCGGACTATGAAAAAGTTAAGTAAGTTGTCTCCCCGAGACATATGCTTTGGAGAAAAAGTAGTGAAACTCACCTTTGGTTGCTAAAGCTAATATAAACCGCAGAGACTGAAACGTGGTAGACTACTCGCCTATCGATAACCTATCGAACACAAATTTACGAGTGTCTGAGTGCGGTTACACATATTGATTATCCCAAACCATTGTACTCTACAATGACCTAGGTGACACCTTATGCAAATAGATTCAACACAAGTAGACCATGTATGACCCGTGCAAATCGTTGGTGATTAATTCATAAAGGAGCATGTCAAAACTTCTAACACGATAAGTCCCCATTACACACTTTCGCATAATCAACCTATCATGTCATTTATAACATACACTTAGCATGCATACATGTTCCCGTATGGGGTTTCACAAACAATAACTCAATTATACCTACAAAATATCAACAAATCATTGTTTCTCATATTTGCAATTTCTGGACAGATTTTAACATATGAAAACGAATTTTTATAAAATATCAAATTAATTCTTCAGGTCCGCAAAAGTTTACTGCAAGTTCCTATGGGTTTCCCATGCATGTAACTATTTTTATTTTATCACAAAAATCCTTCAAAATTTTATCAAAAATAATTTAGTTTAGCCTCCTCCAGAAAAACGTGCTGTTGACAGTAGCTTAGTCAAAATTTCATTAAAAATTGTAGGTTTATCCAAACGAGGTGACTCCAGTGGGAAAAGATCCGTACTTCATATGCACATCTACTATCCAAAAATCACGACCAACGGACTTGTAAAACTCAAGTTACAGCCCTTTAAAGTCGTCTGATTTTTCACATCCGAAAATCAGCCTACACCTCTAAAATCATAACACCATGAAAAAATATCAAAACAAGTCGAAAACGCATGATCTTGGACTTTTCGAAAACCTAACATCATAAATAAGGTTCTAACATCAAGTAACAATAAAAAAAGTCAAGTTACACCTCACATAACAGCCCTACAAACTATCAAAACGAATATGCCAGAAACTGAAACTTGCACAACAAGTTATTCATGAACCCTACTCATGCATAATAATCTATAACACATGCACAATCCATATTATCATAATCATACCCATGTATTAACATACAAAAATCCTAATTATGACTACTAACTACAATTCTTATTATCACTCATAATAAACATTCAAGAACTCCCACTAACACCATGTATGCGATTTTATGTATGTATTTTCTATGATTTTTAAAACTTTTCAAGCATTACTAATCATCATAAAAACACATAAAGATCATACTTTCCAATGCAAGAGTCCTCAAAGCCTAGAGATTACACCCAAATTAGCTTGAATAAGTGAAAGAGATTGATGTTTTTGAAAACTGAGAGGGGGGGGGGGGTGGGGGATGCTCACGGCGCTAAGGGGGTTTAGGGTTAGGGTTATATTTTTTTTATCCATAATTATAAGAGGATTTGGCTTGTTGCCCAAATAATTGGGTATTAGGGCTTTTTAGCTTGCTAACCGGACCCGTTATATGTTTTAACCCAATACTGGACCCAATTTCATGTTCTCACTTTAACTGAACTCTAGTTACATTCTATGCATTCTACTTAACTAGGGTTAGCTAGTTAAGTCACACGTCGCACAGTTATAGGATAATAACTGCATGGAGTGGTAATTCGGGGAATTACCAGACTGTATACATGAGTAGTGAACCTCGGACGTTGGTGAACAATGAAATTAAATGATTGTGAATTAATTGATTGAGATTGATTGCAATTATGTGCTTCTGTGATACTCTGTGAAACTATGTGCAAACTGTATGTGATTACGTGAATGTAAACCGAAAACGTTAATAAAAATCATAATAGGTGGACCATTAGGATGGTTGGGGTCTTAACACATGGGGTTACACTTATTATGGTCCAATATAGCGAAAATATCGATAAAAACACATTATACGACGAAGCAGGCCACCCAACGCGGGTCGGGGAGCTGTGAGCGGCCGCTCACAGGCTCCGAGCGGCCGCGCGCAGGTGCCAGCTATCACCAAACCGACTTAAAACACTATTTAAGCAACCTTAAGCCTCTTGTATCCCCAAAACTCAAACCCTAATCGCCCCTACTGCCCTATTTATGAAATATTAACCCCTAAACACCTGCTAAGGCACAAGAACATCGATCGGGAACCTTCAAGAGCATTCGGTTGATTGTTTCGAAGAGCTTGCAGAATAATCTTTAATCAATTATGCTTTAATCTTCTTAATATGTTATAAAAACCTTATAACTAAGTTTGTCCAGGTCTGAAACTTTTTTTATAAAGATTAAAACTTGAAGTTTATAAAGATTTAACGGGTTAAACATGATGGTATGCGATTAGTGATATGATAGGTTACTTGTTACGCAAGTTTCTGATGTTTTGATCGTTAAGGTTTATGATTTTGCATGTGTTATGATAGGTTCTGATCATGCTAGGTCTTATGAATGTTTTGTGATGATTATTGATTGTTGTTGATCGATTATGCGCACACGTGGGTCGTTTAAATAATAGTTTATGCATGATTAAAATCTGGACAGAATGTTTAGAGTTGTAGGGTCTGTTACGTGACTTAAATATGATGGTTTTGAGCAGTTCTTTGCATGAATGGATTGTACATAGTCTTAGCTTTTTAGAATGGGGAAAAGCATCTGATTTGGATGTCGTTTGATATGTTGTTGGAATTTTCTTTGATTAAAGGTCATATGAGATTTTCGGATTAACAAACTGAGTCAACTTTAAACAATTATAACTCGAGTTTTACAAGGAATTAAGTTACGAAATTTGGACAGTAGGTTAAAATTGGAATAACTTGGCTTTTCCATGTAGATTCATTCCGTTTGGATGAATACACGATTTTTGGGAATTTTTTTACTAAACTGATCTGTTGTGTGTATTTTCTGGACATAGCTGTTTTGCGTGATTTTTCATAATTTTAGTTCAAGGTTTTATCACAAACTAAAAATATGCATTTGTCCAGTAGACCCCCTAGAATATTTAGTAAAATCTTGGGAGTCTAACTCACTGGATAAATATTTTTAATAAATTAGTTTTCATGGCACATAATCTGTCCTAAAAACGCAGATTGTGTATTTCGTGTTTATGTGACTATTTGGAGTCTTATGTGGTATGTAATTGATATGAACTTGAATGGACACATATATGAGATGCATATGAAGTGTAAAACTAATGATAACCAATATATTCACCAACGGGTCTGTAGGGTTTACTTATGCAAGTAGAATCGTTAGGTGTCACTTACACGGTTTTGAACTTTTAAACATCTTGGACAAACGGGTTATATGGTGTAATGATATTACACATATACTCACTTAGTAACACATTTAATAGGGAGTCGGTAGCACACCATACTTTGGAATTTGGATTTACTTGCTTGCATACTAAGGTGAGTTTCACTACTCTTTTTCTCAAAAGCATGCGTCTCAGGGAGACAGCTTACTTACTGTTCTAGTCCAGGTTTGGGACTACTATTTTTATCTTGGGTTTTTGGATGGGTTGATT
The DNA here is from genome assembly GCA_028751855.1 of Ambrosia trifida. Classification (NCBI taxonomy): domain Eukaryota; kingdom Viridiplantae; phylum Streptophyta; class Magnoliopsida; order Asterales; family Asteraceae; genus Ambrosia; species Ambrosia trifida. Next base: position 158,877,929 of record CM054123.1, on the reverse strand, counting down.
CCTGGGAGGAATCGGACCTTGCTAGTTTCACACTCTGTGTCCTTGATGAACTAAACTACACTCTATCACGGAAGTCCTTCACTATTTACCGAATGAGTTGCTGGGTGGCAAGCGGGTTACTAGTTGATAGCGCTATTAGGTTTGACAAACCTCACACCGTGCTGGGAGCCGGGCGTGAACTACGACCTTAGATTTTATCATTGTTGATAGGCAATGATGGGAGGAAAAAACCAGCTCGCGGGGCGAGTGCAACGTTTGAATAGCAATTCGGTATAACATTGTTTAGTTATCATGAATGGGTTAGCTACCCTTGGCATACGCTGAACTAGTGGTACTTGGTTCTTGGTTTTGATTGTTGATTACTACATTTGGGTTTGGGAAACCTAACTACTATTTCTTGGTTTGGGAAACCTACACTTTTACTTACCATACTTTATGAACTCACCAACTTTATGTTGACATACGCTAGCATGCTTTTGCAGGTTTCTAGGTTCAGAGCACGATAGGACATGCATCATTGTGTCATGGGTTGTGAACATTACTTAACTTATACTTTGCTTTACATTTAACGGTTTTATTTTGGGCGCGTTGTTTTGCGCATGAACTTAAACGGTAATGTTTGATTTACGCTTCCGCAACTTAACTAAACTTTTTGGTAAACGCTAAACTTGATTTTCAATAACGAAGTAAATGGTTTGGGCATTTAGAGTCGTTCTTATGACTTATGGCTATGGGATCCTGGTATGTCACGCGCCTCGCGGTATAAACCCCGTAGTGGAAATTTGAGGGTGTGACACATGTAATTCATATAAACATGTTACTTCACGTTCATCATATTTCAATTGTACACATTATCATGTATGCTAGAGAAATCAACAACGTTCAGGATACAGGACTCGTGTGTGTGTCAGAACAAGGATTTTCTTAATTATAACGTACGTTAATATCATCTAACACATGTTATTGTTCCTTAACTAACCCTAGTTAAGTGTTTAACCACGTATGAACATGCAAGTTAACTAGAGTTCAGTAAAAGTATTAACCTGAAAGTGCGGGGTGTCACCATATCTTTGTTAGTGTTCTAAATGTACATTCTCAGGATGACTAAATATGCTATGTTTAGGATATATCTGTATGATATTTGTATGTTATATCCTTCGGATGACTAATGATCTTTGTTTATTAAAAACTCTTTGTGCAGGTCAAGAGTAACTGAATTACTAAAGACTAGGTCTTGCTTGAATCTCAGAAGAATCATTTGTGACCATTGAAGGACGTGTGGAAAAGCTCCAACGGTTATGAAAACTTAGTATAATCCATCCCGGATTTATAGGAATATTAGTTACTTTCCATTGTTGTATAAATGGGGACTTTGGACGATCGTTTAGGAACACACTCTTTGCTTTCTTATTCTAACTAATACTCTCTTGCTACACTCACTACATACTTGATATTTGTAACACTTAGTCGATCGTCCAATCGTTTCCTAAATTGTACCGCAAAATTTCTTATAATATATCAACAAGGCAAGAGCGTTTGACTCCTCCTGAGGTTTTATGCCGGCGATCTATATCGATCAAGGGCTTTCCTCGTACATCTCGTGTTATTTATTGCATTATTTTCTTTATTTTAATATATTTCATCATGAGGATATCGTTGTAATTAGATCTGACATTATAATGATATTCTAAGGTTGTTTATTTATAGTTGTCAAAGTTTTGTCTTATTCATCTTTATTACAATTTTTTACGGATATCGTTAACTTTCAATCTAAAGCTTCATCAAGAATATTATAGCACACTACCTCACATTACTAATTTGGAATACAAAATTTAATTGTTAATTTTTGTTTACCACAACAATCATTTCAGATGAATCTAACCCTCAATTAGAGTGCTCCATAAAAAAATTGCTTTTTCAAACAACAAATTGGTAGCACTTGAGGTGGATATCTTGTGAGGTATTTTACGACTAGATAAGTTTATTAAATGATCCATTTAGCAACATCAGGTAATATCAAATCTCATCTTGACCTGATTAATAAAAAATGTAAAACCCACTTGGGGACGATTGCGTGTCCCCAATATGTTTCAGTCTATTATTTACTCTCTCTCTCTCTCTCTCTCTCTATATATATATATATATATATATATATATATATATATATATATATAATATGCAATCTTCGCAAAAGGAAAAATCTACGTGTTATTTGCCAATGATCACTAGCCTATCCGGTTTGAGGTAGGGTGAGTTTTTCCTTAGGGGTTCCTATCCTTAGGGTAGGTCACAGGTTTGATCCATGCACATTACAAAAAATTCCCTGTGACAGTTTAAGCTTAGGTAAGGAGGACACCGGTGTGTGAGTAGGGATTCGAACTTAGGACCGCTAGGTTAGGGTTGTACAAGGATATTCACTGAACTAAGCCTTTCAAAAAAAAAAAAAAAAAAAAAAAAAAACCTACGTGTTATTTTAAAGCATATAGTTTATAATAATTATAAAAGAAATTTAAAAGGTATCATAAATAATTGAAAATAATTGACAATAAATATAGTAGTGACACGTGATATATTTTGTATTAATTTATTATAATACGGATTAGATATTTAATTTTATTAGATATTAAATAATATTTAAACTTTGCTAATTAGGAAGGCATGTGTGTATCGGTTGCTTGTATGCGCTGCTCTCTTGGTGTTTTGTGTATTGATGAGTTGTAACTTGCGCTTTGTAGGGGGTATGGTTGGTTGGTTTTTAAAGCTGACTTTCCTTTTTGTCTTTTTCTTTCTTATGTCGCCTCCTCTCCACCTTCTATCGTGTTTCTCTCTTTACAAATGCACCGCCACAAATACGACGTGTTCACTGATCGTTGTCTTTTTTGGTGACTATTGTGTATATCGGCCAGCGAGAGGGATTTTTTACGGTTTTGTTCAGTTTCTATGTGTTGGTTGGCTTTTCGGGTTCCGCCATAGGCACATGTGTTATACTCGGGTACATACGACTCTTTGTTGTCTTTAACCTAGTTATACCACTTGTATTAAACTTTCTATGGTTGTTTGGGCTATGTGGTTGTCCTCATTTTGTTCTAATCGTCTATAGCGCCTGGACATGGTTTTTAGATGATTTGTGTTTTTGGTATTTTGGGATCGTTGTTGTTTTTGCATGTCGGTGTCTGTTGTATTTGATGCTTTTTCTAATATTTTGGTTTGTAGTTGATGATGGTTTGTTTTTTGTGTTGTGGATGATGGTTGTTTGATGTGCCTGGTTTTAGTAATTTAGAAAAGATATCAATTTTCCGGTGCCAAAAACTTGGGTGTTTTATTTTCAAAACAATGGTTTTGGGAAAACGATGAATTTTTACTAAGCCGTATAACAAGTTTTAAATTTATAAGTAAATGATAATTACTTAGAAACTAAAACCAACACTTAGGCAGAGAACCTAATGTGTATAGTATAGATTTCTAGGGTAAATACCTAGTATCATATTACAAAGAACACACTTTCCCCTACTCAACCTTTCATCACATTAATTAATTGGGTTAAGAAAAAGAAAATAAAATGGAGGGGTTCTAAAAAAATAGTTTTTGAAAAGGTTTTGGTTTTAAAATAAAAAGATAAATACTAGGGGTAGAAGACATGCACATCTCAGGGACCCTCCGAATAAGTAGGTTAACTATATTAAAAGTAGCAGTAGTTTTAATTATTAGTGAGGGAAATGGGTTTTGAACGGTCCCTTCAGAGTTAGGAGATGGGAAAAGAAATATACAAGGGATGACGTTCTAGCAACTCTATGGGTCACACACAGGGGAAGTGTACGAGTCCCCATAAAGGTGTATTCGCACTACTGGCCCGTAAGCCAGTCTTATCCTGGTTAATAGTGTGGTGTTACCTAACTCACATTAGCCATGTAACTTCTTGGAAAGCTTGAGTCCTGCTTATCAGGCACATCCCAAACCACTGCAAAGCCCCTCATTTAAGTATTGCATTCTCAAATTTACTTTCTTAAATTTATGTACAAGCTTAATTCCAATTGGAAATCCCTCCCTCCTCTCTCAACTCTCGCTTTCTGTACCGAAGGATCTCACATACCGTCAGCTTGTGTAATAGGTGACCCTCTAAGAAGTTAACGGCGTTGTACTAACAAGAATTGGATAAAGTATTCTTGTCTTATTTATCTTTAAAGTGACAACTTAAATACTTATTGATCGGGTAAATATAAGTTTGGTTTAGTGATTATGTGACTTAACAAGTTCAACACTTAACCCTGACTTATGAATGAAATCCTTAACAGAGGTGGAACATAATCCTAAAGGTGTGTAATACGAAGATCATTGGTGCACCCATAGGGAATTCTCCCTTTGCCAATAAAATCACTCACACATCTGGTATGAACTAGAAACTTGTCACCCGGATCTGGTCCACTTAAGAATCCATTGCTTAGAACCCGGTTTGAATATCAGAAGCCCAAAAGATCTGTCTCTGTTAGGATCTGAGTTTGATTTGTTTTGATAGTTTATAAATGAAATATGAATAAAGATAAACAAATATGGAAAGTGCAGCAGAAATAGTAAACTATTAATCAAAACAAACGAGATAATTGTTTTAGAATCAAAATCTTCTCATTAGTCAACCCTGATTAGAATGATTACATAATTACTCCCCCTCAGACTGATCACTCACAGTGTTTGTCTGAGAGAATGTTTGGAGTGATAAATAGAACATTACATGCACTGTTCTATTTATAGACAAACTTAACCTCTGATGACCTATGGCTGATATCACCTAAGAAGCGACATCTAACAGATATATAACAACATAAAACAACTGATGAATAGAACCACTGTTACATAGATAAACTCCGATGACTAAACAACTGATGGGTAAAACTCTGATGACTCAATAGTTGTTTCTTCAACAGTTCTTTGTGATCAACACTTGTATACCAACAGTTGTTAGGAGGAACATCAGTTGTTAGAAGTCAACAGTCTTTTGGGGGGAACAACTTGAAAACACTGATTTATTATGGATCATATATATAGTATGTTTTGGCTTTTCAGATCATCTGTTCTTCTCCAGGTCAGCAGACCCACCAATCTCCCCTAGAACAGATGATGCCAAAACTCAACCTTTATTGCTGATCTTTATTCCTCATCAGAATTTCTCTAATTTACCCTTTGAATTGTAATTCAAAGTTTAAGGAGAATAAGTCTTCAACAACTCTTTCAAGCTCTAAGTTTAGAAGGTCTTGGAGATCATCTGCACATAGACCATATGCATCATCCATTCTTAACTTCTGAGCTTCTCCATCAGATCTGAGCAGAGTCAATTCGTGGGTGTCTTTGTTGACCTTCCACTTTAGAATTTTTGAACCTGAGGATTTCTTGAGTTGTAGATTTATTTGGGAGGAGTTTGGTGATTGAGGTCTGCCAATGATTCTTCTGAGTTCTTCAGAGACAGGGTCAGAGAAGTAATGGACTTGGTTGAAGATCCCTTCTTTCACAAATGTGTCAGCAAACTCTTTTTCATCTTCTTTAGACATCTGCTTCTGCCTTTTGTACTGTTTCTTGGCAGTAATGGATAGATCAGATGTTGCAAGTAAGCTATCAAGTAAAAAGGTCTGTTGAGATCTTCTAACCATTAGTGCATCAGGATAATTTGGTTTTCTTGGTAGTGTGGGATCAATTTTTCTATTATCTTCAAGCTTCTTGTATGTTTAAACCAGTCTCAACTCAAACCATCTTGCCACAGACCTCATTTCTCCATACTTGGCAGCCACTATCTCTTCCCTCATTCTTTTATATTCCAAGGCTCTGACTGGGTTTCTGCCTTTTCTGAAATCAGGAGCAGAAGACTTTAGAGCAGGATTCTTGGTCATCTGTTCAATTTTGTACAGTTCTTCTTGAAGGGCATGAGTGGTCCAGCCTGCAAAGTGTTTCTTATTTGCTTTTTAAGGCATGGTTGCCAAGATCTAATCAAGTATAGATTCCCTGACTACCCTTTCCAAATCACTACTGAGTGCCATTTTTGACATAGAATTACTCAGGGTCTTAACAAAATCTTCAATCCTTCTCAATTTGCTAAGCTCTACTGAATGGATGCCCTGAATAGTTATGTCATCCTTTCCTTTGCATCTCTCCTTGATGATCAAATATGTCTGTTCTGCTTTAAACTTCAAGTATTCATCAATGTTTCCCGGTACATGCATATTTGGGAGACATTAGAAAGTTCTTTTTGATGCATCCTCAGTATTGTAGAAGGATTGAATTTCCCCCTTGAGTAGATCAGCTCAAGAGGATACTGAGCAGCCAATGGTGTGATGGATGGTGGTGGTCTATGGGAAGCAAATTGGGAAGTGTGTGGTGAAAAAGATGTAAGTGGAATGGCTGGAATGGGTGTAGATTTTGGTGATGAAATGGGAGATGGTGTGGTTTCTATATTCTCATCCTGTACCACAAAGGTTGATTTTCTCTTCCTTTTGTACAGGATCAGAGGTGATGATGGTGTTTGGGTAGTAGTGGATGTGTTAACATCTGTTGGCACTTGTGTAGGACTAGCAAATGTTTGGAGTTGTAATGGTGATGTGGGTGGCATGGTTATGGGTGGTGTAGTTGTGGTTGTTTTAATGGGTTCAGTGGTTGGTTTAGTGGTTGTGGTGGTTTTGGTGGTAGCAGTGGTTCTAGCAGATGTTTTGGGAGCAGAGGTTTTGGTTTTGGATGGTGGTTGCCTAACATGTTTTGCAGGCATTTTCTTCCTTTTAGAGGAACCAACATCTTCAAATTCCTGTTGTTGCTCTTGTTTCTTCTGAACTAGAGCCTCTGCCTTGACTTCCAAAGTATCAGACCTTTTTTGCTTAGCTTCAGCAGCCTCTTCAGCTATGATATTGGCAGATTCATCAATTTCTTTTGCCTTATCAGCTTTGGTAAATTCAGCAGCAGTGGTTTAAGCAGTGGGTTGTTGTGGAGCTGTAGCAGACCCTCGTTTGTTGGCAGCATACTTTTGTGATTTAGCTTTGGCAATCTGTCCCTGCCACTTTCCCCCTTTTTGGCATCATCAGCAGTGAATTCATCATCATCTTCATCTCTTAAGATAGTTGTGGGGGCAGAGCCAGTGGTCTTCAGCAAATGATCTTTGATGGCTTTAATGTCTGCTTAGGTATCTATGTACCTAGCATCTTCCATGGTTCTGATTTGAGTCATATATGTTTCATGAGTTTGATCTGCTAGTTTTCGATGAGCTATGATGATGGGGCTGACAGACTTTCATAGCTCACTTGCAATGTCTTCTGTGGATGGTTGACTTTTAGTGAGGGCAGCCAAGATTGCATTATTGTCTTGATATCAGTCTTGATGTCAGCAACAGATGTTTCAAAGGATGTAACTATCGCCGTCATTCCTGGTATTTTAACTCATCACCTAAGTTAATAGGATCATCTGAATTCCTACCAGAAGTGGTAGTTGTAACTGCTTCAGTTCTAGGAGGTGAGTCGATAAAATAAGAACCAGATGCCCCTTTGTCTTGGTTTTGGGGACTTCCAACTGATTTTGGGGTCTCTATAGTGGCCTCATCAGTTGTTTCCTTCAAGGAAGTCTTAGGGATGGAACCATTGTCCTGTTGTGAGACAATGGTCTCTACAGCAGTAGTCGCTGCTTCACTTGAAAAACCACCTTGAGTTACATGTAACTCAAGAGCAGTGTTTTCAAACCCGGACCAGACCGGCCGGTTGGACCGGGAAACTGGACCTCAGCCGGTCCGGGTCAGTGAAAAGGATCGGTAGTGCAGTGAACCGGCCGGTTGGGGACGATCTTGAGGTTGAAATGGTGACCGGATCGGCGGTTGAACCGGATATAGACGGGAATTAATCATGTGCCTGGGTTGAGCTGCTTATAGATTATTGTGTTTTGGTGCCTGGATTTATGGCTGAGAAGCCGTGGATCTGTGGTAGAAAGGGACAAGTAGCCAGGATCTAGAGGTGAAGAGGTTTTGAGAAGATGAGAAGGTGGTGTGAACTGTGGAGTGGTTGAGAAGATGATAGAACCATGGAGTGGCTGAAAAGAGGTTTTGAGAAGATGGTATGTTATGGCCTCTCTTTTCATTTTCTTTATTTAAAGCATTTTAGTTTGGAGATATTAAACTTGAACTTCATTGGAAATAGGTGAAATGTTAATATTAATCTCTTCCAAGATAGTATGTATATATTATTGTATTTATTCTTAAATTATCTCTAATTTTAGTTCATATATAATTTTTATCTAACAATAAATATATCCGGTTCTTAAATCCGGTCGGGCCGGTTGAACCGGCCGACCAGTGACCCAGTAAGACGTCCGGTTCGCCATCCGGTCTGGTTATGAAAACATTGCTCAAGAGGTTTAACCTCCTCTGTTCGTGGGCTAGCCAATTGATTTTTCTCAGACCAGTCACTTGTTGAAGTATGCTCTCAGTGATAGGTGATGGAGAGGAACTGGGATTGTCTTGAGTTTTATCAATGGCTTCGAACAATGGTTGCATGGTTGGGAGAACATGTGATGGTGAATTTTGGGGAGTGAAAAGAGAAGTAGCCCCGGGAGAAGGGCTTTTGAACATATGGTCAAGTGACTCATATGTTTCATGATGCGTGTCCCCCTTGGCTTACAACATGATCCTTTTGTGAGGATACATGAGGAGATAGTCTGGGTGGAGGTATATCCATCTGTTGAGAGGAAGTATCAACAGTGGTTTGTTGTTTCTTTTGTGCTACAACAAGGTTTTCCTCTAGTATCTCATCTCCCAGAGTTACCCTTTTTGGTTTCTTGGGGGGGGGGGGTTTGTGGATGGAAGTTTTTTTTGGAAGTGGTTGGTGTGGGTTTCACGGCACTTGATGTAGCGCCATGATCACCAAGAGCAGTGGGCTCAACAACAGAGGTTTGGACAACAGTTGTTGTCTTAACACCCTTTGCTTGTGTTTTTGAAACTTTAACTTTTGACACTTTTTCTTGGGTGTTTGGACCCAACATTCTTGTAAAAGTTTCTTGGTGAGAATTCGTTTTTGGATCGTAATCACGAACCGTGATCTCACGAATACCAACCGTAGGGTGCGGAATCCCCTCCGATCGTGCAAAATGATTCAGAAATAACCGTAACCGATTGTAATAAAAACAGATAACGAGTCACCGAGCGATTTCCATAACTTTACTCGTGTATTAGATCAATTATCAACAATTACAGATCAAAACCTAGACCTAATACAGAGAATATCACACATACAAAAAACTGGGAAAAGCTCCAAATGATAACTCTCACTCAAAATAACTAACTTTCCCTTATTTATAGCCTTTGCACCATCGCCCCTTTCAAGAGGTCGAAGGTGTTCATTCGACCCCTCGTGGGTTCGAATGAAACCTTCACTTCATATTCAATCTTCATTCAACCTATAATGAACTCCATTCGACCATCCGACAGGTCGAATGTATACTTAAGCTAAATTCTTGGTCATTTTCTGATCTGAACCTTCGACATTAAGTACTAGATCACTAGCTGGGGACAAACATGAATAATGCACTTACAATCTCCCCATTGGACCTAGCTAGTGATGTACCAAATCAGAAAGTTAATAATTCTTCAAGTCTTGATCTCATCATCTTGAACGACTTGAAAACTTTCCATCTTCATGCACGTTTGTGTCGAGCTTCTTGTCTATCTCTACAGTAAGCTTTGAAATATCAGACAGACTCTAGAAATCTTGGCTTTGTCATTTGTTGGTCCAGAGATGAAGACATAAATCAATCTTGAATTCTTCGATTTTCAGTCATTTCTTTAACAACCTCTGATTAGTTTCTGTTGTTCTGGTGATCTTGATGTTCAGGTTTGGGTGTTGTTCAGTTACACACTTTGTCGATGAGTCTTGAGCAGTGCACCTGTTGTGTTTGATTATGCAGAAAAATTTACTAAAAACTACACAAACTACAACCAGCGTTAGTCACGACAAAAATCTTGGAAGTACTCTTCACATTCCTTTTTACCCTCAATAGTTCTCCCCCTGAACTATAAAACAATTTTCACTTGCATCAAAAACTTGAAAATTTGCAATTTGATTTCCTTTTTACAACTCTCGAGCATCTGAGCTTTCACATTAAGTATCCCAACATCGGTTATCGAAAATAAAATTGAAACAAAACATTTTGATTTTTCAAAGTTTATACTAAAACACACCAAAAATCTTTTTGAATTTTCAAATAGATTTGCATAAAACATAAACATAACATATTTTTGTGAATCTTCCGGTAAGAGGATCATATCAGTATTGAAACAGTCAGTCAAAACTCTTTTTGATCAATTTTCTGCTTTTTGGAATTGAGCATCCTACAACCATTACCAGTATGTTTGTCCATTTAAACCCAAATCATCATTCATTGCTCAGCACTTTATATACATTAGGATAGTATTAGATACTGAAAAATCTATGGTCCCCGCGCATGCGACACATTCCCGTATCAAGAATTGCACAAAGTTTCATCGCAACGCGTGATTATATTGTAGTTATCCGTTAGTTACAAGATATGAGACACAGAGGTGACATGTTAGCAAATTAATGCTTCAAAGCGACTTGTGCACTCTATCAGGGTGAGGACTAATATCATACATGATTTTCATCATAGTATTGATACGATGCATTAGATAATTATTGTAGTGGCTACTCAATGTTTGTTCATACATTTTGATTTTAGGTTTATATCACCATGCTGAACTTTAACCTTTGATTTCAAGCCTACCAATATATAATTGTAGTGGCTACTCAATGTTTGTTCATACATTTTGTTTTCAGAGTAGTCTGACAGTTCACTGATGTACTATCATCTCCTCTTTTTCTCCAGGAAAACTCATTTTTGATTTTCTATTTTTTTTTAATTTTGATTTTTCTGAAATTTTCTCCACCCAAAATTCTAAAAATAAGCATATTTTTGGATTTTTCAACTTTTGAAGAAAAACAAAATGAAATGATATCTGATGCAGTTTACTCATTGAATTTCAAAAACCATTTTCCCACTCAGACTACTTGACTTACTTTGTTCTTTCAATTAGTAAATCCATTAACAAAGATAAGAGAGTTTAGGATAAACCGTTTTGTAGCATCTGTTGTAGAAATCCATCACCTGAGAGCAATTGCATGAGATTGCAACTTTTTCCGACTTCACAGGTAGGAAACAGACGACAAACACTCTTTTCTCTGTTGAACTTATGTTTTCCTTTGTCACTATAACTTCCTTGACCTTCACCTCTCTAAAAAATAGCTTGTATACATATGTTCGACTATCAACTATCAAAAGATAGCTAATAGGTCTGTCTGGAACAACCTGCACACTTGTTAAACAATTAGTAGGAGAGAGGAACCCATCCCTTCACAATGATGGGTCGTCCAAGGTCATCAATCCTCGGAACATCAATCCATTCTCCTTTTGAAAAATCAATTAGTTTTTCAATGGATTGATTTGAAGTAGAAATTGCTATTGATTTAGAAAGTGATTTCGGTTTCCAAACACGTTCAGAGTTTATTTTAGATTTTGTTGAAATCGTTTTGATTGTTGACTTTTCAGATTTCTTATTTGAAACCTGCTTCTGAACTTTGTTTGGAATCTTCTTAGACTTAACTGATGAAGATCCAGGTTTAGAGTTATTCTTAGGCTTAGCCTTGGAACTCCTCCTTACCTTAGCAACCCTATCACAATCTCCAACTTTATTCAAGGCAATTTTGTTGCGATTGTCATACACAACTTGTTTCCCCTTTTGCTTTTTGATTGGGTTTGGGGATTCAGGTTTTTTAGACATTGCCTGAATTTTTAGCAAATTTTACTTTTGTCCTTTTCTGTTTAACATACGGACAGGCAGCAACTAAATGCCCACACTCTCCGGAGTTAAAACATGACCTATACTATACTCTTCCAAATCACATGCATACCCTTCCTCCCAATACCAGTAGGGACAATGAGCAACAATATGACCAACTTCACCACATGCAAAACAGCTTCTCCATTCAATATAACCATGAGAATACTGTGGTGAGTTGTTTCTCCAATAACCATCAAATCGAGAGTGACTTGAATAATCATAAAAGTCATGTGATCTAGATGAAAAACTTTTTGAATTCTTATGATAAGAATTTTTCATCTGATCACTGTTTTTCGATTTGTTGGGTTTTGGTCCTTTTGCCTTAGGATTTTTCTTTTTGTTCCCAGGCTGATCCTTTTCATTCTCATGTTGGTTAGGACTAAGTTCAAAATGAAGATGACCAAATTGACTTCTAAATTGATTTATCAAATCATTGTTATCGACAAAGATACATTTAAGTAAAGATTGTTCGATATCATCAATTGGAAAATCTTTGTTGAAAATCAATTTGTCATGTCCTACCAACATATAGGATCCTTCAACTCCTTCAGGAAACTTGAATATGGATTCCTCTTCAGATTCAGGTTCTGAAGTTGCTACCACATTTTCAGTCTTCTCTTCAAACACAGATTTCACCTCAGATTCAGAATCAACAACACAAGGTGTTGTGATTTCCATCTCTGATGTGAAATTATTTTTTGAAATAGTGTTATGAAGTTTTGAAATCTCTTTCTTAAAAGATTCAATTTGATTCATAAAATGTCTTTCATTGTTTGCCAAAATTTTATTTTCAATTTGAAATCTTTCAAGTTTATTTGTTAAGTTCTGTTTGTCCTCATGAAGTTTTAGCACTTCATTTTTCAATTTGACACACTCAGAATAGTTAGCACATCCAGATTTTGAATTTACCTCAACATCTGCATTATTACCATTTACAGAATTTACATCAACATTTGATGTATCACTTCCTCTTGATTCACTCTGTTCTGAATTCGTATCAGAACTCAAATCACTCTTTGACAATTCACTTGAATTATCATTCCTCATTTGCTTAGCGAGACACACAACATTACTTTTAACACTTTCTCTATTAACACACTCATTCACATTAACCATTTTATCAGTTGGTTGCACAGGTTGTCGTGTAACAGATTGTTGAATCATAGATGCAACAACTTGTTCCCATGTTAGCTTTTGTTGCATTGCAGCTTTTATCTGATCATCAGTTCTTGATATAGCTAAGTAATTTATCATTTTTCAACAAAAATTATTTCAAAATTTTTCTAAAATCAGGCTTTCGAAATTTTTTTTATACCTTAAAATTTGAAAAATATTGTCCAAAAATTCGTGGGTTCGAACCTGGAAAAATATAGTCTTATTCGACCTTTTACAAGGGTCGAATGTATCTCAGTCTTGGTTCGACCTTAAGAAACGTAATCGAGGGTTCGAATGTGGAAATAACCAAGTTCGACCCTTTAATCTGACTCGAATGTGAAACTTGAAACACACTAAACTCACTTTCGACCACTTAACTCCACGTTCGAACTCCCGTAAGGTCTAATGTACAAAAAATGGTCGAATGAAAAACAATACTCACTGAAAAATTTGGTTCGACCTAAAAACACACTGTTTCGACCTAAAATCAGTTGGTTCGACATAAAATACTCTAGGTTCGACCCCTCGAAGCTCACATTCGACCTTTTCAAGTCTGTTCATGATCTTCAACCTCAAGAACACGAATCTGATCGGTTTTTGACAAAATTTTCACCAAATGTAATGATTTTGGAAAGGTTTTGTGTGGATTTCAATTTAGACAAACATTTGTGAAAGATTTTTTTGATAATAACATCAAATTCAACTCCAATTCAATCAAAAACCATGTTTTTATGAAAAGCTTCAAAATTTCTAGGGTTTTGATCTTTAAACCTGAATTCTAACATGTTTTCATCAATTCAGACTCAAACAAAACCTTAGGGGGAAAACCAGATCGAAGGAGGGAAACAAATGATCAAAACTTAACTTCAAAATGAAAATCAAACTATTTATAGACCTGCACATTCGCCCCTATGTAAGGTCGAATGTGCAGGTTCGCCCCATTGTTTGGGCGAATCAACACAACTTCCTACAAAACTCTTCCTTCGACCTGTATCTTCTACCTTCGACCAAACTAAGTCACCTTCGACCCTTTGAATTCCACTTTCGACCCTACGCTTTTGGCAAAACAAAATTGAATGTGCAATCCAATAGCACTAGTCGCAAAACGTGTATCAACAAACTCCCCCTCGACTATTGCTTGGATTGCTTTTGCCTTCGCTCTTCGTCCATCTGCTTATTCATCAACTTGATGTACAATAAAGTCTTCTGCTCTTTCGTCATGACTGGTTCAAAAGTTTGTTTCGGTTTCTTCTTCTCTTTTGTAATCTTCACAAACTTCCCCAGTTTCTTGTCATAGTCGCATCCCGCATTAACATCCCAAGCGAAACACAAGCATACCACCCGTTGGTATTTCAGAGCTTGCTCACTATCCTTCTCTTCACAGTAAATTGGGTTGTAATACAACATAATGATGTCTTCGTGTGAGCAGTTTATCAACCACATTGGATCAAATAAATGTATTTTCTTGAATTCATCTTTCCCATCTTTCAGCAAGATAACAACTTCTGCGGTCTTCCAGTCATAGTACCACCACATGAAATCTTTTGAAAAATGTTGTGGAATAGGTATCAAAGGAATATGTTTTAACACAGTCGGTGGTTTATACTTTAAAGTCACCTTGTTCAACCCTGTAATATGATCTTTGATCTTCTTATGAACAATCCTCTTCGGATACTGTGGGGTGAACACGTCCCATTTCGTTCTGCTCTCTCTAGCCATGCGATCTGCAAAGTAGCCAACTGCATCATTGTTCACAGTTGCACCTGACAGTGTATGTCGGCAGACGTCGCGTACATCCCAATAAGGTAGTGTCTTAATATCATGGAATCTGTCAAATACAGAATTCCCTTTTCCCACTTAACTGCAACACACCTTAATTGTCTTAGATATTTCCACCCGAGAGCTCTTCCCTTGAATAATTCGTTGTGAAATTTATAGAAACCTCCCTGAATCTCAATGTTCGGTTGGTTGGCTTCTTTTTCTTTCAACTTTCTTAATAAGCTTTTCAGATCGTCAGATTGTTCAATAGTCGGTTTCTGACTTTCTGAATTCTTGAAGACTTCATTAACGAACTTCTTACTCTTTTCACGTGCAAGTTTCTCAGCTTGGCTTAACATCTCTTTAGAAATTGCTGCAGAAACTTCACCATCTTCAAGATCAGGATCGTTATACTCAAGCTCGAATCTCATATCACCTGATTCAAATATTTCAATAAACATTCCTATCAGCTCAATCGTCCAGACTTTCTTTGTCAACATCTGGCGATATAACTTTTTGTCCTCATCAGATAAAGATGTGATCTTTTCGTTCCAGAAAATATCATCATCATCATCATCAGTGTTACCACCAGGAGCCTTCGAACTAGATTCTCCTAGTATCATCATCATCATCATCATCGTCATCATCATTATCAGTAGAACTGTTATCAAAATCATCTCCGGAACCATCTTTGTCATCATCATCTTTCTTCTCAGGAGCATCATCGACATCCTGTTCTAACTCTTCATCTTCTTCTTATTCTTCAGATTCAGATGGTTCAAAGTCAATAAGCTCTTCATCACGTTCTTTATCTTCCTCTCCTTCTTTTAACTGAGGAGCTTTCTCATAAAGATTGTCAATTAGCTTCCTTAAGTTCTTATTATCTTTCTTTACTTGCTTATTCTCTAGTCTCAAAGAAATGTATCTTTCCGTATTTCTCTGTTCATGCTTTAACAACTTCTGATTTTCATCCTGAAGTTGTTTACTCTTTGCTTCCAAACCTTCCTGACTCTCCTGTGAAGACTCAACAATATCCAACATCTTTCTATCATTACCTCTTAACTGCTCAATCTCTTGCTGTTGCTGGTTAATGATCTTCACCATATCTGCAAGCTTCTGGTTCACTGCATTCATCACATCATCAGATACAGTAACCTTTGGTGTTGAAGCCTCAGCAACTGGAGTCTTTTTCTTAAACTTGTTTAAGACTCTTTCCATAGCCTCATTAAAGTCTTCTGTTGGATCAGCAGTTTTCTCAGCAACAGACTTCTTCTGTTTCTTTGCTGCTGGGGATGTTACGGGAGTAGCAGATTTGGAACTTGATACCTCAGGAACTTTCTTTCCTGCAATCAAAATTTCTACTTCTTTCGCTCTCCTCTTCATTGGATTTTTAATCTCATCAGCCTTTGATTGCTTCTTGTACATGGGCTTTTTCTGTTTTTCACCAGTCATTGGTGATCCACTAAAATCTTCAGCATCCATGCCAAGACTCATATCTATATCGTCCATCACAATCGGACTCTTAAATCTCTGCTCTTCTAAAGTCTTGTTGAGACTTTCAGATTCACCAGCCACAGTGGCCTTGGGCTTGGTTTTCTTAACAGTCTCATCAGCAGAATCCCACCTCTCATCTTCTTGAGTCTCTTCTGAATGAATAGACTCTTCATCAACCAACAATGTCTTGGTTTTACCAGACATTTTCTTCCTAGCCATGGTTTTATGTCTCTTAGGTGTAGATGGTGCTGTAACCTCATCAACTTTAGTTTTTCCCTTACCAGACTTAGCACCCACATTTACCACTTGTCGCTTTCTTTTTGCTTCAGGATTCACATGAAATAAAGGATCATCATTGTCAGATTCACTGTTCACATTCCTAGCCTTATCAACACCTGGATCTTGATAATCAGGATTAATCAAGTGTCTGAACAGATTCTTCAGGGGTGGTCTTTCATTTTCAGGAACCCCTTTATAACCTTTCATCCTCACCAATGTGCTCAAACTCATATGATCTTGTACTACAATCTGTGTCGGATCTTTCCTCAACTTTTTGTACTTCTGATCAAATATCATCTGAAGAAATCTGGGATATAGTAAAAACTTCTTCTGCTTCAAACCTTTTAATGGTTCAAGCATGTGATCCAAAATCATCCTTGATACATTGAATGGCTTGTTTAGAATAAGATCCACCATCAACGAACTGATGCTCTTTCTCATTACATCGTAGCCACTACTAACGGAACCGAATACATGCAACATCACATGAGCCAAGTATTGAAACTGTGGACACAGTTTACCCTTATGTAAAGCTCCATCTGTGATTGGTCCGTTGTACTTCATTCGTAAAAAGCACTTCCTTTGTTCAATCCATGACAAACATCTTGGATCAGTCGGCTTGTCTTTCAATCTTAATGCTTTACGAATATCACTTTCTGTTACTATAGTCAGCTCCCCTTGAATGTTGCTAACAATAGCAGTTTGATTATCCAAAAAACCAATTCTCGCATTCTTCCAAAAATCCACTTGGTGATCTTTGTAAATAATGGCAGGTGTGGCAATCTTATCAACAACTCGGCTACGCTTCAAGAACTCTATGATTCCAGTGAATTTTGTATGCTTATTGACATCGCGAAGAAACGCACAACAATTGTGAGCCTTTTCAAATGGTAATTCTTCCGTGGGTTTCTTTCCGGCAGCTTTATCAGATGATCCTGCTGGAATATCAGTCTTTTGAGGTTCTGCCATTTGAAATCTGCAAAAACAAAACATGAAAATTCATTAAAAACGGACAAAATTTGCAAAATTGAAATTTTGATTTTTGAAAGTCCACCTTCGACCCTTTGTGGGTTCGAATGTGAAAAATCCAGGGTTCGAATGTGGAAAACAAGGTTCGAATGTGGAAATTTTGATTAAACATGTACATTCGACCTTTTAATCCACTTTCGCCCCTATGAACAAGTCTCCTTCGACCTAAAAAGCCACTTTCGACCCTTTTTGAACGGTCGAACTAGACTGTTCATATGACCAATTTTCAGAATCAAATTTTGACCATCTAAACATGTCATTTTCATTCGTTTGCATACTAACATGTCCGACTAAGATTTTTAAACAATCAATTGTGATAATTATTTAGTTATTAACTGTTTTCCCAATAATTAGGGTTTCACAGTTTTTAAAGAATCAATTGATCAATTTAATGTGTTATAAACCCCGATTATGTTGTATTCTCCCCCTAAAACAGTAGATGACTAAATCCTAATCAAGAATTAAGTCAATAACAGTCTGTAATAATCCAAATGATTCAGTTCTAGGGTTCGAACAAAGATTTAATCAATCTGACTTCATTCCTTGTCCATTACCTGTGATTTTGATATGGAAATGATCAGAAAAGTGTAAGGATTAATAATACGAGATAAAAGAAACAAGAGCAACAAGGTGGGGTTATCTGACAAATTTGAAAAAGTTTTGAAATGATGGTTCGAACGTGCAGACTGGGCTATATAGGCTCCACATTCGACCATTTTATCTGGGCGAAGGTGAGACTATTTCCACATTCAACCCTAATGAAAGGTTCGATGGTAGAAATAGGGTTCGAATGTGTAAAATACACATGAACACTCACATTCGACCGTTTTAAAAAGCTCGAATGTAAAGGAAAATTCCACATTCGACCCATCGAAGTGGCGAATAGAGATTGGAATTTTTGAACATTTTACCAAATCTCAAAATCGAATCCCGTTCAATCCTTTTCTCATCTTTTAAGCATCCAACATTCATCATTTCTCATTTTAAAGTCACAAAACTCAAATGGTGCATCAAGTTTCAGAAAACGACCATCAATCACCATCCATTATCAAAAATAATACAGAAATGTAAAATCTTTTTGGTTTTTCTTAAATTTATGTTAAAACACACCTAAAATCTTTTTTAGTTTTTGTAAATTTTGAACAAATGTAAAATGCAGGAATGTAAACATAAAATGTTTTGTGATTTCTGGTAAGAGGATCATATCAGTTTTTAAGAAATCTGATCACACCGTTGATCTTTAGTGTTTATTATCATTAAAGTCAATGTGTGATCCAGCAATTGCTGATATTGTTATCCACATAAGCTATCATATAGACTTTTATGCAGTGTTTGATACGATTATGTATAGTATAAACAAAATTGTCTGTGGTTCCCACGCACACGACATACTCCTGTATCAAGGAATAATTTGCACAAAGACTCATTGTAACACATGATTATGCTTTCATTATCTGTAATATTACAAGGTATTGAGGCATAGAGGTGTACAGGTCAGCAAATCAATGCTACAGAGTAACATATGCACTCTACCAGGTTGAGGGCTAATATCAATAATGATTTGCATCAATGATTGGATACGATGCAATAGATAATCTTTGACTATCGTCATAGATAAAAAGTTCCTCAATTCGGTAACTTTAGGTTTTGGCAATAAAGCTCTTTTACAAAGATACCCTGTCTGATCTAGGTCCGTAAAACCTTACGACAGTAGACCAGAAAGGCTATCCCCAGATAACTAGTAACATAACGACCCGATACCTCCGAGTTTTGTACAAATACCCTATTAAACGAAATTACGGTACTAAGAACATATGCCAATGAGGAGTTCATCCACATTACAATTCATTTGATATGTATGTATCTAACACGCAATAATAGGTTTGCGAAGCCTACCAGCACATCACATAGACTGAACACACGGCTTATATAACATTTCAAATTTTTAGCATGTGTCACTTTGTAGGAGGATCGATTTGTCAAAAACAATAGGTTTGATCAAACAAGTCTACCAATTCAGGTGCGGAATCCCTAAATCAGTTACGAAATGATAATAAAGTCAACAAAACACACAAATCACCATTAACATTCCTTTTTCACTCATAAACCTACTTGATAAACTTTACAAAACCTTGTTTATAATGATAAAGACACATTTCAGATCAATTTGCAATCGTGAAATCGAGCCTATGCTCTGATACCAATTGAGAATTCGTTTTAGGATCGTAATCACGAACCGTGATCTCATGAATACCAACCGTAGGGTGCGGAATCCCCTCCGATCATGCAAAATGATTCAGAAATAAACGTAATTGATCGTAATATCACACACACACAAAACTGGGAAAAGCTCCAAATGATATCTCTCACTCAAAATAACTAACTTTCCCCTATTTATAGCCTTTGCACCTTCACCCCTTTCAAGAGGTCGAAGGTGTTCATTCGACCCCTCGTGGGTTCGAATGAAACCTTCACTTCATATTCAATCTTCATTCGAGCTATAATGAACTCCATTCGACCATCTGACAGGTCGAATGTATACTTAAGCTAAATTCTTGGTCATTTTATGATTATCTGAACCTTCGACATTAAGTACTGGATCACTAGCTGGGGACATACATGAATAATGCACTTACACTTGGGATAAACTCTTCATTTGAAGAGAGTTTCCTTATTTAAAATCCTTTTCAGGTAAAACCATTTGTTGGATAAAACATAAAAGTCTTGGGTACATGAGAAAAGCATTGTTAGACCCAGACTTGACTCCCTTCACATTTGCTAGTAAATCCAGAAATAGAGCTTGGGATAGATAGTAGTCAGATTCTGACAACATTGCATATCCCAAGTACTGCACTTTCAATGGGATTTCATTGAAAATAGTGGTTTTAGCAGAGAGACAGATAAGGAGTGTACGAAAGAAAAATTTCATGACTGGATGGAAATATTTTTTGTAAATTATTGCTCCAGTCATTTGTGAATCATAACCCTTTCTAAAAACTCTGTGTGAAGTTTATCCTTTGGGAAAGAATCCACTCCTGCCAAGTCGTTTAGAGAGAAGGTTGTGGATATGGTTTGGGGGGGGGGGGTTATGGTGACATTGGTATCTCTAATTTTTGAAATAATGGTTGTTGGCTTTTTGTCTTGAAGTAGAAACTTAGCATTTAACCAGAATTCTTGAAGAGTGTCGATGTATATGGGTGCATCTGCGGTGAGGATTGGCAAGTATTTGGATTGAAGTATGACGTCAATGTGGTGTGGAATGGAGTGTTTTCATCTCTTTTAACTAGATATGGAAGGTAATTGTGGGGGGATTTTGCTTGAAGATCCATGGTAATGGATTTTGAGTCAGACGGATGAAGGAATTTGTATGAGGGTTTGAGGTTGAAGGAGGCGGTTTCAGTATTTTGAATTCAATAAGACAGTGTAACAACTGTTATGGAAAAACAGGGTTTTTATAGCCTTTGATGAAACCGCTGATGTGGCCAAAGCACTGCTTTTGAGAGCAAACGTGGCAAACATCTGATGGAGCATACGTGGCAAACAGCTGTTGATGGTTTGTCAAAGCACTGATGATTTTTTGATGTGTATATATATATATATATATGTATATAGTGGATCAAAATAGTTGTTTTATCTGATCATATATTTGAAACAGATTTTTCAACTAACAGAAGATAGAATGAATGAAACAGTGGTTGTTTTATCTTTAACAGATTATTCAACCAAAAGCTATTTTTAAGGATGGATTTTGATTTTCTGAAAACGTTTTAATGTTCTATTTAAGGAAACATTTTTGTTGTTAATCCATGTTTAGCATGCCAATCCGATAGATCAGATTTTCAAAGGTAGATGTGTCTAAAGCTTTTGTCAACACATCTGCCAGCTGATCATCTGTTGGAACATGGTGCAGAGAAATCAAACCTTTTTCATAGCTATCTCTCATTAAGTGATGTCTGATATCGATGTGTATTGTGGTGGAGTGAGAGACTGGATTTTTGATGATATTTTCAGTAGCTTGGCTATCCAGCATGAGTGGAGTCCTTAGTGCAGTTATACCAAAATCCAGTAGTTTTTTTTGAAGCCACATGAGTTGGGTTGTACAGCTTGCAGCAGCAATGTATTTAGCCTTTGCTGTTGAAGTTGAAACAACTACTTGCTTTTTGCTTTGCCAAGAGACTAAGGCATTCCCTAGAAATTGGTTCCCACCTGATGTAGACTTCCTTGTGGTGTGGCAACCAGCAAAATCACTATCTGAATAACCTGAAAGCTCATTGTTTCCGTTAGCAGGATACCAGATACCAAGTGTGGGAGCACCTCTTAGGTATCTGAATATCCTCTTCATAGCAATAAGATTTGACTTTCTAGGTGATGCCTGGGATCTTGCATAGACACAAGTAGCACACATAATGTCTGGCCTGGATGCAGTTAGGTACAGTAAAGACCCAATCATGCATCTATAATGTGTCTGATCAACCAGTTCATATTTGTCATCAATTGCGAGTAGCTTGGTAATGCTAATGGGTGTACCACATGGCTTATAGTCATTCATCTCAAATCTTGTTAGTAAGTTTTTAACATATTTGTTTTGGTGAATGAATGTACCATTTTACAGCTGCTTAACTTAGAGACCAAGGAAGCACTGAATTTCACCATAGCACTCATCTCAAACTCTGCTGTCATGAGTTCCCTAAACTCTTCACACATTTTGTTACATGTGGACCCAAAAATGATGCCATCCACATATATTTGAACAATCATTAAATCTTTCCCTCTCCATTTTAGAAATAAAGTTTTATCAATTTTACCTCTTGTGAAACCTATGGATAAGAGAAAGGTGGAAAGAGTTTCATACTAGGCCCTTGGTGCTTGTTTTAGTCCATACAAAGCTTTATTGAGCTTGTAGACATGATCAAGATGGAATGTGTCTTCAAAACCAAGTGGTTGACATATATAGACCTCCTCTTGAATTTAGCCATAAAGGAATGCACATTTGATGTCCATCTGATACACCTTGATGTTGTGGTTGACAGCAAAGACTAGGAAGAGTCTGATAGCTTCTAGCCTAGCTACAGGAGCAAAGGTTTCTTCATAGTCTATCCCCTCTTCTTGTCTGAATCCTTGAACCACAAGCCTGGCTTTATTCTTGACAACTATGCCCCTTTCGTCAGTTTTGTTCTTAAAGACCAACTTTTTGCCAATTGGATAAACATCCTTTGGCAGTGGTACAAGTTCCCATACTTGTTGTCTTTTGAACCGAGGGACATCTTCCTACATGGCCTCTATCCAACTGTTTTCTTTCAATGCCTCTTGGTACTAGACAGGTTGTGTGAGAGATAGAAAGCCTGCAAAAAGATAGATATTTGAGGATTGGCTCATTGTGAGCACTTCCTCTCTGATGTTGCCAATGATTTGGTCTGGTGGATGAGCTCTTAGGTAGATTAGATCTCCTTGGTATGGTATGATGGCATTTCTAGGTGAGGGACAGAGGTTTGGTGACTCTGTTGTTGTAACTTCTGTTTACACTTCTGTAGTGCGAATAGATGTTTGAAATGGAAGTGGGGGAATGGGTCCAAGTGGTGTAAAGTTGGACGGACTTTTGTCTAACGAGTTTGGACTTTTGTCAACAGATGTTTGAATAGTGGTTGAACTGGATGAGGCAGTGGTTTGAGAGTAAGACTGGTCAACAGTGGTTAACACAGCTGTGGCAGAGTTTTGATAGGTGTTTTGAACATCTGCTTCCCCTGATGCAGAAGTGACTTTGTAGTGAGTAGGAGTCACAACATTAAATCTGTAATCCTGTTGTGGAGACTGTGGGATACCTGCACTGTTAGTTTTAGCAGTAATATCTTCAAATTTAAAATTTTCTAAATCAAACAGTTCAGCAGGATTTGCTAGGATTTTTAAGGATGAAAGTTCATTGAACATTACATTTATAGTTTCTTCTATTGTCCTAGTCTTTGTGTTGAACACTTTATAGGCCTTGGAAGTAGAAGAGTATCCCAGAAAATACCCACAATCTACTTTGGCTACAAATTTTGAAATGGAATCTTTAAGATTTAAAATGAAACATAGGCAGCTAAAGATTTTGAAAAATGATATCAGTGGTTTGATTTTGAACAGAATTTCATAAGCAGTATTTTGATGTCTAGGGTTAATTAAAACTCTGTTTTGAACATAGCAAGCAATGTTTATAGCTTCTGCCCAGAAGGACAGTGGCAAACCAGGATCTGCTAGCATAGTTCTTGCAACCTCAATGAGAGTTCTGTTTTTCCTTTCAACCACCCCATTTTGTTATGGTGTTCTTGGAATGCTGTACTGCCTCACAATCCCTTTTGACACACAGAAATAATCCAACAACTTATTTTTAAACTCTGTTCCATTGTCACTTCTAAAGACTTTTACTGGCAAGTCATATTGTTTTTCAACTTTGTGACAAAGTCCTTCAAGATACCTGCAGTCTCATCCTTAGAGTGTAAAAAGTAAGTCCATGTAAACCTAGAAAAATCATCAACTATGACAAGACAAAATCTCTTTCTTCTTAGACACATGATTTCAACTGGGCCAAACAAGTCCATGTGCTACAATTGAAGACATTGACTTGTTTTGGACTCATCAATGGATTTGTAAGAGCTTTTATGTTGCTTTCCTTTTAAACAGGAAACACAATGCTCATCACATTAAATTCCTTTGATGGAAGACCACTCACAAGGCTTTGTTTAGAGAGTGAGTTGATAGTTTGAAGGTTGGTGTGACCCAGTCTCCTATGCCATAATTCTGTCTCTTTAGTTGAGGCAGCAGAAAACAGACAAACATTTGCCATAGGATTATCCTTCAACATATCAACTACATACACATTGCCACTCCTGTGAGCAACAAGTTGTGCTTTGCTCTCAGCTATGATGGTGTCAATCTTTTTAACTACTTATGGCCCAATAATCTTACCAGTTTTCTTAGTGAAGATTAAATTTAAGATTATCAATAAGATTGACATTTTCAAACTTGAGTTTCCTAGTTTGAACAGTCCCTGAACCCAACACTTTACGTTTAGAATCATTACCAAAGGACATATCACCCCCTCCATGAGCTAAGAATTCCAGAAGTAGGGCTCTACATCCTGTCATGTGCCTGGAGCCTCCACTATCTACATACGATAGACTATCTAAGAAAGCAGAAGCTCCCTGCACATTAGTAATGGATTAGTTTTGGTGAGTGTCCAAAGCCAAGTTGGCTTTGGATGAGTTCCCAGACTTTTCATCCTCAAGTTTAGGAGAATGATTAGTGGTTTGAACCAGTCTTTGAACCAAGTTAAACAACTATTGCTGACCATTTGTTAATGTTTGTATGTCAACACTTGGTGCAATAGATGTCTGACCATTTCCTGTAAGATGATAGTAATCATAAGGATCCCTATTCACTCTTGGTTTTGAAGGCCTATTAGGCTCTTCATAAACATGTGACAGAGTATGACAAGGTGATTGTCCATGTCCTCTTAGATACTTGTTTGAGGGTGGAGCATCTGTTACTTGGACTTCCCTAGGAGCAGATGATTCAAGACTTTTGGTGACAAATGTTTGGGTTGGTGTATGCGTAGAGGATCGGCTATTCAACAAAGAATATGATCAAACAAGTTCAATTCAGGTGCGGAATCCCTGAATTGATCACAAAATGATAATACAACTAGCAAAACACACAAATCATCATAAACACATTCATTTCATTCATTAATATAATCATTTACACTTTGAAAGCTTGTTTATAATGATATTAATCAAATACAGACATGACAAAAACCCTAGGGAGAGATAGACTCTGAGAGGGAAACAAAAATGACCAAAAGTTAAACATTCAAAAATGATTCAGCCTTATATAGACCTGCACATTCGCCCAAATAGCTTGGTCGAATGTGCAGGATCGACCATTCATATAGGGCGAAACTGGACATATATACATGTAAATCTTCATTCGACCTCCCAGAGACTCCTTCGACCATCTGCTTCTACCTTCGACCAGTTACTTCTACCTTCGACCATTCAAAAGCCACATTCGACCACTCGTAATCATCTATACAATTTAGAATTCGCAATTCAATAGCACTAGTGGCACTTTCGTGTATCTACAAACTCCCCCTCGACTATTGCTTGAATTGCTTCAGCCTTCGCTCTTCATCCATAGTCTTGTTCATCAGTTTGATACGCAATAACGTCTTTTGTTCTTTCGTCATCACTGGTTCATGAGTTTGCTTTGGTTTCTTCTTCTCAACATTCTGAATCTTAACAAACTTCCCCAGCTTCTTGTCAAAATCACAACCCGCATTGACATCCCACGCAAAACATAAAAATACCGCACGTTGGTATTTAGATGCCTGTTCACTGTCTTTCTCTTCATAGGAAATTGGATTATAGTATAGCATGATAATGTCCTCGTGCGAGCAATTAATCAACCACATCGGGTCAAAGATAAAAATCTTCTTAAAATCCTTCATACCATCCTTCAGAACAATAATAGCCTCTGCTATCTTCCAGTCATAGTACCACCACATAAAATCTTTTGAAAAGTGTTGTGGAATTTGCATCAAAGGAATATGCTTCAACACTTTTGGTGGTTTATACTTCAAAGTCACCTTGTGCAACCCCGTTATCTCATCTTTCTCCTTCTTCTGCTCTCCCTCGCCATGCGATCTGCAAAGTAACCAACAAGATGGTTGTTTACTGAAGCACCTGACATTTCATGTAACACCCCAACCGATGGCGGAAACATTGAGGTGTCACATAGGAATGATTGTTCAGTAGCACATGGTAATCAAGTTTTAATTAAGAATTTATTTAAAGTAAAATATCCAAATTTTGAAATACATAATAAAGTCTCGAATGAAATCTAGTACATCAAATATTCAAACAAAGCATAAAACTTCAATTATCTCCTCATGCTAGCTCTAGACTTCAAGCATCAGTATTTCCTGTTGAGTTTTAAAAAAAAGGGGGGGGGGGCACAGGAGTGGCTCTGATACCATTTGTAACATCCGGCCTCTCTCACCACCAATATTGTCCGCTTTGCCCCAATGGGTTGCCCATCCGGAGCTCACGGATTTGTTTTTGGTCGCCCCGGTGGAGACTTCCCAGGAGGTCACCCATCCTAATACTACTCCCACCTGAGCACGCTTAACTATGGAGTTCTTCTCTCATCCACTAGCATTAAGCCCAAAACGCGTTGGTGATTTAAGAGGCTTTGGATTACTTATGAACCAAGGATCTCTCCTGGCTAGGGGTGTTCAAAATCGGATAATCCGAATTTCGGATATCCGAATTTCGGATAATCCGAAATTTCGGATAGTCAATATTGAGATCCGAATCCGAATCCGAAATTTCGGATATCCGAATTTCGGATATCCGAATTTCGGATTCGGATTCGGATCATCCAACGGATAATCCGAAACTTAAAAAAAATTAAAAAAATAATAAAAAATAATAAAAAAAACTATAAAAAACGTTCTCCTTTATGCCTAAAACGTGAACCTATTAAAAAACAAAAATCGAAGATAGATAAACGAAATTTGAACAACAAATATATAAAAAAAAACTTATTATTTTGATGGAAGGGGGCTGTGGAGGTCGGATACGAGGTGGGCGGGGGCTGTTATAGAGGAGAGAAGAGAGAGCAACAGCTATGGATTAGAGGAGTATGGACTTAGAGTTAGAAGGATTAAGGATTTAGGATTGTGTATTGTGTTATGTAGTGTATATAATATTATATATTTATATATATATTTTTAATATTCGGATTCGGATAATCCGATTATCCGAAAATTTTCAAAATCAGGATCCGAATCCGAATCCGAAATTTCGGATAATCCGATTTTCGGATATCCGAAAATCGGATTATCCAAAATTTCGGATAATTCGGATTAGGATTTTCGGATTTTTCGGATTCGAATTTTGGATTATCCGATTTTGAACAGCCCTACTCCTGGCCACGGCCGATGTGGGATTTGCCTATGGTGTCATATAAAGGTACATGTTAATCTCCCAGAAATCAGTACTGTTACAATCACCCCCCCTCCTTAGGGACTCATCATCCTCGATGAGGTTTGCCCCACCATCCCGAACGGCACAGGAGTGGCTCTGATACCATTTGTAACATTCGGCCTCTCTCACCACCAATATTGTCCGCTTTGCCCCGATGGGTTGCCCATCCAGAGCTCACGGATTTGTTTTTGGTCGCCCCGGTGGAGACTTCCCAGGAGGTCACCCATCCTGATACTACTCCCACCTGAGCATGCTTATCTATGGAGTTCTTTTCTCATCCACTAGCATTAAGCCCAAAACGCGTTGGTGATTTAAGAGGCTTTGGATTACTTATGAACCAAGGATCTCTCCTGGCCACGGCCGATGTGGGATTTGCCTAGGGTGTCATACAAAGGTCCATGTTAATCTCCCAGAAATCAGTACTGTTACATTTCATGTCTGCAGATATCGCGAACAGCCCAATACGGTAGTGTCTTAATGTCATGGAATCTGTTGAAGTACAGAATTCCTTTCTCCCATTTCATAGCGACGCACTTAAGCTGTCTCAAATACTTCCAGCCGAGAGCTTTGCCTTTGAATAACTCGTTATGGAATTTGTAGAAACTACCTTGAACTTCAGTCTTTGGACGGTTAGCTTCTTTTTATTTAAGTTTTCTCAGTAATTCTTTCAAATCATCAGAATGTTCAACATTTAGCTTCTGACAATCTGTATTCTTAAACACTTCTTCAACAAACTTTTTACTCTTCTCACGAGCAAGTTTCTCAGCATGGCTCAACATTTCATCAGAGAATTCAGGAAATCCAGAATTTTTATCATTCTTGAAATATTCTGGATATTCCTCACTCGTAATATCTTCCATCTCTACCTCTTCAAACACTGGGACATCTCTATCATCGGAGTGATTACCTGCTTCTTTCTCAGGTATATTCGGTATCTGGTTTTCACTCATCAACTCCTCAAGAGATTTACCAACCTGTTTCGCTAGTCCTTCTAATATCTCTTTCGACACGGCTGCAGAAACTTCTCCATATTCCAGATCAGGATCATTATACTCCAACTCAAAACAAATATCGTTTGACTCAAATATTTCTGGAAACCTACCAGTCATCTCGATCATCCATACTCTATCAGTCAACATCTGGCGATATAATTTCTTATCTTCTTCAGATAAAGTGTAACATTACGCATTAATACTTGTACTTTACATATCATCAATAATAAAAACGTCAAGTTCCATTATTTTTGTTCGCGTTTAATTATTATTGTGGCATTTTTGGAACCCTATTACTATGATAATTATTCATAATATATATATATATATTGAATATATGCTAAAAAAATAAAAGCTTGGGCCGGGAATCGAACCCGCGCCCAAGTCGGCCCTTATACACACACCAACACAACCATCTGATCTACCCAAATTTCTTGTTTTAAACCTGGCACCTTATTATTATAACACGACTTCAAAGATCCTCCCAGTTTACTTGGAAAGTCAACTGTGAGCATGACTTGCCATAAATCAAATCAATTATCGTGTAATTGATCATGGATTGATTGGGATCGTGATTGCCGGCCTATCACGAGTCATTTCACGTTCAATTATCATTCAATTCTTACCAAATTAGCTCGTGTACGCGTCAACCATTAAGGACGAAGTCAACCTTGCCAATTCGATGATTCGAACCACCACACTATAAATTGGACACCTCTGGACAATCACAACTCGCCAATCGTTCTTTCTCAATCCCCAATTCCTCTTATTAATCATCTGTTCTTGAAATTTTTGTTTGAGTTTGACTTCGAGCCTTGACTGGTCGTTCGTGTTCGAATCATCTTTGTAAGTCTGATTTCTTTGATGGGTTTTATTATTCGGCATATACACAACATTAACCCTAAGGTTGATTGGGTTAATGCTGTGTGATTTGATCAATTGCAGAAACTAGGGCACGTATGTTTGATTTGGGGAAGAACACAATTTCACATATGCTATTTATTTTATACGAACTGAAACCAAACACAACCACTGGTCTGGACCAAGTGGTTGTGCCTGGTGACTGTGAACCGGCTGACGCGGGTTCGACGCACAGCAGCCACACCTTTTTTTCTTTTTGTTTTGTTTTAATTAAAAACAATCAAGTTAAATATATATATCTCTCATATTTTATAAATTCATTTTAAAATATTAAAACTCTTTTAAAAATTCTACAAAAATTATTTTGTGTTAATCTAATGAAAAAGTTTAACATACAATTTTTAGTTTTCAAAAATTTATTTATTTAATGTATATAATAAATAAATCAAGTTTATTCTATTATATATATATAAAATTCTATTAAAATATCAAAACAATTTTATAAATTTCCACAAAAATTATTCTGAGTTTTTATAACAATAAACTTTTCTGAAATGATTTTTATTTCTGAAAAATCATTTATTTAATATTTTTAATCAATTTTTGTTAGTTTTAATCATAATTAAATCATAATAAATTCAATTTTTAATATTTTTGCACCAAAATTTTATATAAATTATTTCTGATTATTTGGAACAGAAATGTAAATTTTAATCTAATAATTCTTTAATTTTAGTATTTTTAAATATTAAAGTTAAATTTTGATAATTTGTAATAAATAGATTTAATATTCCATTTTAAAGAAAATATTTTATAAAAATTATTTTTATACTTTAAACTCATTATTGTGACCATCTTAAATTCAAATTTTATAAAAAGATTTTTGTTTATGTATTTACTAAATTTCTCTCAATTATCAAACATTTTAATTATTAATCAAACGAGCATTTATCCTTAATTCGAGGCCCTAGAACATATACATTTGTAGACTAGATAGACTTAGACATATTTATTACCTTATTATAGGGTGATACTTGGCATATTTGGGCAACACCACTATTCAATTTTTCAAGAAGTATAACACTTTGCTAAGGTGAGTTTTACATAGCCCCTTTTCTATTTATCACCGTTTTTGGGGTGAAACATGTTACAACATTATATATGCAATTCAATCATCAATGTGTCTATGTGTTTTTCTATGTTGCATTATGTCTTGAACATGACTAGGGTAAGCACAATTCTAGCATAATCATTAACATTGATCAGCCGATGGTATACATTGATAGATCTATTGGACTGACAATCCCACCCGGATACGTGCCTCCTACAAAGGTAGCGTGGGTGTTTGTTATCGCATAACATATTCGAGTGAACCATGAGCGTATGGGATGTACCACATTATAACAGTCACAAGGGTTGATTATGCACTCGATTTACTTCTAGTATGTTTTCACATATGGACTAGACTTGCCATGACACATGAATTGCACAACATTTTTATTCGATTATCAAAACCTATGTAATTCTCACCAACTTTTGTTGACCCAAAAATATTTTCAAAATTAACATGTTTCAGGTAACAATGAAGCTGAGGCTTGAGTTTGCATGAGGATTTATCATGGAGTTATTATTTGAAGTTATTTGAAGTTTTTGTTTATTTGATATCATGTATTGAATTCCTAGACATCATTTTATATTGGATATTATGTTTTGAATAAATTATTTAAAATTCAATTTATACCATGTGCTACTGAAACAATCACCAATACGTGACATCCCGATGTTTCCGCCATCGGTTGGGGTGTTACATAAAGCTCTTAATTTCTCGTTCCAGAAAATATTATCATCGTCAGTAGTGCCACCAGGAGCTTTCGGTCTAGACTCTCCTGTGTCTTTTCCTGATCCTCTCTTTTCATACTTATACTTGTCAGTATCATCATCATCATCAATTCATCATCATCCTCATCACTATCAGCAGAGCTATTAGCATCACCCGAATCATCACCTGAACCATCATCTTTCTTCTTAGGAGCATCACCGACATCCTCTTCCAATTCATCTTCTTCTTCTTCATCAAATGGTTCAAAATCTACCTGTTCTTCTTCAGGATCTTTATCCTCTTCTTCAGCTTTCAGTTGTGGAGCTTTTGAGTATAAATCTTTAATCAGATTATTCATGCTCTTGTTCGTTTCTCTCAGCTTTTTGATCTCAAGCCTCAAATTCATATACCTTCTCGTATTTCTCTACTCATGTGATAACAACTTCTGATTCTTAGCTTGAAGTTGTTTAATCTTAGCTTGCAAACCTTCTTGATTTTCCTGTGAAGAGACAACTACATCCAGCATCTTCTTGTCATTCTTCCTCAACTGCTCAATTTCTGCTTGTTGCTGATTAATGATTTTCATCATATCCGCAAGCTTCTGGTTTACTGCATTCATCACATCACTATCTACAGCAACCTTTGGTGTTGAAGCTTCAGCAACTGGAGTCTTTTGTTTCTTTAGCTTGTGCAAACTTTGTCTAAAGCAGGATTAAAATCATCAGTTAGCAATTCAGTTTGCTCAGCAGCAGATGATGTCTTTTGTTTCTTTGCCACTGGGGATGTCATAGGAGACATAGAGCTTGATGTTGCAGGCACTTTCTTTCCTGCAATCTCATTCTCAATGTCTTTAGCTCTTTTCTGCATCGGTTTTACAACTTTCTCTGCCCTTTCTTTCTTCTTATATGTAGGCTTTTTCTGTTTCTCTCCTGTCTTTGGCAATCCTCCAAAATCTTCAGATCCCAAACCTAAACCTTCATCAATGTCATCCATGTATGCGTGTAGGATCGTCTAAACTGTTAGATCGCAAAATATTCCCCAAAATTTTAATACATAAAAAGCCCTTATATATATATATATATATATTCTTTTTATTACACCTTTATCATTAATATTATACAAATGTGCCTAAGTCTTTATTTATCCTAACTCACAACTTATATACATACATAAATGTATATAAATAATAATAATAATAATAATATGATTCTAAATTCTTTTTTTTTTTCACATACAAGAATTTTTTTTTAAATAAAGCCCTGAGTCAAATAGTCAAAGTCCTAGTCAAAGTCGTAGTCAAACAGTCAAAGTCTTAGTCAAATAGTCAATTCATCATAAAACCTTACTTTATGGTGTTGACCAATTTTAATGGCTAATTGACTCCAAAACTAGTATAAAAACCCACCTATGACCCATTATACTTTGCACCTCTAAATCGATTGTTTCAATCCGATTAAACTTTCCCTCATACCTTTCTTCTATAGTCTATTACTTCTACAATTGAAGCTTTGATTATAAGCTCTTGTAATTGGCGAATTGGAAGCTTGATATTCTTTCTTTTTCGTTTTCTTCAATTTGGACTAGCTACGTTGTTGAGTCTTTGGGATTCGCCTCGCATACATTCACAACACATTATTCTATTTTTTTTACGAGACATAACATTTTGCTAAGGTGAGTTTTACATAGCCCCTTTTCTATTTATCACCATTTTTGGGGTGAAACATGTTACAACAATATTTATGCAATTCAATCATCAATGTGTCTATGTGTATTTCTATGTTGCATTATGTCTTGAACATGACTAGGGTAAGCACAATTCTAGCATAAACATTCATCAGCCAAACGGTATACATTGATAAATCTATTGGACTGACAATCCCACCCGGATACGTGCCTCCTACAAAGGTTACGTGGGTGTTTGTTACTGCAACATAAACGAGTGAACCATGAGCGTATGGGATGTACCACAATACAACAGTCACAAGGTTGATTATGCACTCGATTTACTTCTAGTATGTTTTCGCATATGGACTAGATTGCCATGACACATGAATTGCACAACAATTTTATTCTATTATCAAAACCTATGTAATTCTCACCAACTTTTGTTGACCCAAAATATTTTCAACTTAACATGTTTCAGGTTCTACTTGCTTGAAGATTTGATTTGATGCTTGAAGATGTTTGTATAGTTTTATTCAATTTGATATACAAATTCTTAGAACAATTGTATGTAACTTATTTAAATTATTTAATGAAATTTATTATTCACCATGAGCTACTGAACAATCATCAATACGAGACATCCCGATGTTTCCGCCATCGGTTGAGGTGTTACATATTGGTATCAGAGCCATCGTTATAGGGAATTAGGTTATTAGAAAAATAATGTAGTCTATAACCATTGGATATAACCAGTACTTGCTTCTTTTACTTGCTATTCTCTATTTCCCTCCTACTTCTTATCCCTACTTCCATCCTTACAAGAAGGTCGCTCTCCATCAGTGGATCTACTCTTATACTAATAGGACAAAACCCTCAGGTTTAACCTGAACCACCTTGAGATCTCGTCGAAGTTCTAGATTTTAATAACGAACACGTGCAATCTGGAAGGGTGAACGCCTGTATTCTGAGTCTTCTGTCTAGGCTGGCATTGCGCATATATCCCAATCAGACGAGGGACCCGGATGCCTACTTGGGAATTCTCGGGATGAGTGTTCACTTATAGGCTAAAGCATGTCTTCACTATGTTGTTGGAATCTAGAATCTTTGATACGTCAACGTTTTCGTTTATTCGTTTTAATTAATGAATAAATGATTACATTCCTTATATCACCTTATTCATTTCATGCCACATTGAACCTTCATTGTGTCCCTTACAGATCATGTCTCCACGTCGCAGCACTCGCAATAACAGTGGTGAAAACCAAGAGGAAAGTAACAACAACCACAACACCAACCACAACAACAACAAAAACAACAAAGGTGTTGATGCCCAACTGGCTGCAATTATTTCCCAACAAATGGCGCAACAAATCACAACTCTGGTTTCTAACTTGTTGGCTCAAGTCATCCCAATGAATGGGAATGGCAATGGAAATGGAAATGGAAATGGCAATGGAAATCACATAAAGAAAGGGACCTTAGTTCGGAAAGGCGAGAAAACAAGTATTGTGGCCGCGGTAACTACCGAGAACCAGAAGCGCAAGACCAGGGATCCTAATGTAAACCTCACTACACAAGCTTCTAACAAGAAACCCTATACAAGAAACTTTCCATTGTGTAACACATGCAAACGACATCACCCCACTGTTTCAGTGTGTCGCCTGTGCACCTATTGTGGTAGGTATGGCCATCTGGTCAACACATGTCGTGAGTCCCCAAACCCTAACACCAACCAACCAACCAACCCTGCTCAGGTTGCTAATCTTAATCGTCCTGGTAAATACAACTATGGTCAATGCTATGAATGTGGAAACCCAAATCATTTCCGTAACCGATGCCCTAAAATAAATCGAGATCAAGACCCTCCAGCTACTTAACAGCAAACCCCACCATTTGAATGATGTCTACTTTTTAATTCTATGTATTGACACTTTTTGATTCAAGTAATAAATTCAAGTATTATCATAACATCTGAGTGCATGCTTGTTTGAATGTGAACTAATTGCTATATCTATAATCATACTTGCTTACTTATACAACAATTAGTTGACTACCAAACAACCTACTCAACGATTGGTAGAGGTCATCATGTCTTCCCAACAGTCGGGAGAGGCCCTACAACCTGCTCAACGACTGGTGGAGACTATCGAACCTGCTCAACAATCGGTAGAGTCATAAAAGGACGCAAAACCCTAATGTAAGGTAAATTGATAATTACGGTCCGGAACGTAATCATGAATTTACAGGTACGTTAAGGTAGCGAGAAATTTTATCAAGGTTTTCGGTAGTCGACCAATTGTATACCTAGTGTTTTTTTTTAACTTCGGGACGGAGTTCCTAAAAGTAGGGGAGACTGTAACATCGCAAAATTTTCCCCAAAATTTTAATACATAAAAAGCCCTTATATATATATATATATATATATATTCTTTTTATTACACCTTTATCATTAATATTATACAAATGTGCCTAAGTCTTTATTTATCCTAACTCACAACTTATATACATACATAAATGTATATAAATAATAATAATAATAATAATAATAATAATAATAATAATAATAATAATAATAATATGATTCTAAATTCTTTTTTTTTTCACATACAAGATTTTTTTTTTAAATAAAGCCTTGAGTCAAATAGTCAAAGTCCTAGTCAAAGTCTTAGTCAAACAGTCAAAGTCTTAGTCAAATAGTCAATTCATCATAAAACCTTACTTTATGGTGTTGACCAATTTTAATGGCTAATTGACTCCAAAACTAGTATAAAAACCCACCTATGACCCATTATACTTTGCACCTCTAAATCGATTGTTTCAATCCGATTAAACTTTCCCTCATACCTTTCTTCTATAGTCTATTACTTCTACAATTGAAGCTTTGATTATAAGCTCTTGTAATTGGCGAATTGGAAGCTTGATATTCTTTCTTTTTCGTTTTCTTCAATTTGGACTAGCTACGTTGTTGAGTCTTTGGGATTCGCCTCGCATACATTCACAACACACTATTCTATTTTTTTACGAGACATAACATTTTGCTAAGGTGAGTTTTACATAGCCCCTTTTCTATTTATCACCATTTTTGGGGTGAAACATGTTACAACAATATTTATGCAATTCAATCATCAATGTGTCTATGTGTATTTCTATGTTGCATTATGTCTTGAACATGACTAGGGTAAGCACAATTCTAGCATGAACATTCATCAGCCAAACGGTATACATTGATAGATCTATTGGACTGACAATCCCACCCGGATACGTGCCTCCTACAAAGGTTACGTGGGTGTTTGTTACTGCAATATAAACGAGTGAACCATGAGCGTATGGGATGTACCACAATACAACAGTCACAAGGTTGATTATGCACTCGATTTACTTCTAGTATGTTTTCGCATATGGACTAGATTGCCATGACACATGAATTGCACAACAATTTTATTCTATTATCAAAACCTATGTAATTCTCACCAACTTTTGTTGACCCAAAATATTTTCAACTTAACATGTTTCAGGTTCTACTTGCTTGAAGATTTGATTTGATGCTTGAAGATGTTTGTATAGTTTTATTCAATTTGATGTACAAATTCTTAGAACAATTGTATGTAACTTATTTAAATTATTTAATGAAATTTATTATTCACCATGAGCTACTGAACAATCATCAATACGTGACATCCCGATGTTTCCGCCATCGGTTGGGGTGTTACATAAACAACAAAGATAATGATCATACAAGTTCAATTCAGGTGCGGAATCCCTGAATTGATCACAAAATGATAATAAAACTAGCAAAACACAGAAATCATCATTAACATAATTATTTCATTCATAATCATAATCATTTACACTTCAAAACATTGTTAATAATGATTAAACACTGTTACAGACTCGATAATAACCCTAGGGAGAAACACACACAGGGAGGGAAAACAAATGACCAAAAGTTATATTCAAAAAGTTGATTCTACCTTATATAGACCTGCACATTTGCCCAAATAACTTGGTCGAATGTGCAGGTTCGACCGTTTATGGTGGGCGAACCAAGACACTTCTATCTACAAAACTACCTTCGACCTCCCCGTGTACATTCGACCATTAGCTTCTACCTTCGACCATCCATAAAGCCACCTTCGACCATTCGACCAGAAACAAAACATTATGTAATTCGCAATCCAATAGCATTAGTCGCAATATGTGCATCTACAAACTCCCCCTCGACTATTGCTTGGATTGCTTGAGTCTACGTTCTTCGTCCATTGTCTTGTTCATCAGTTTGATGCGCAATAAAATATTTTGTTCCTTTGTCATCACTGGTTCATGAGTTTGTTTCGGCTTTTTCTGTTCAACATTCTAAACCTTCACAAACATCCCCAGTTTCTTGTTGAAGTCACACCCAGCATGCACATCCCATGCAAAGCATAAGAATACCGCACGTTGGTATTTGCTTGCCTGTTCACTATCTTTTGCTTCGCAATAGATCGGATTATAATAGAGCATAATGATATATTTGTGCGAGCAGTTTATCAGCCATATAGGATCAAATATGTGAATCTTCTTGAAGTCCTTCAAACCATCCTTCAGAACGATAATAGCTATCGCAATCTTCCAATCATAATACCACCACATGAAATCCTTTGAAAAGTGTTGTGGAATTTGCATCAAAGGAATATGTTTCAACACTTTCGGTGGTTTATACTTTAAAGTCACCTTGGGCATCCCCGTTATATCATCCTTCTCCTTCTTATAGACTATTCTTTTAGGATACTGTGGGGTAAACACGTCCCATTTTGTCCTGCTCTCTCTAGCCATTCTATCTGCAAAGTAACCAACCAGATGGTTGTTCACTGAAGCACCTGACATTTCATGTCTGCAGATATCTCTAACAGCCCAGTATGGTAGTGTCATGATATCATGGAATCTGTCAAAGTACATGATTCCTTTCTCCCATTTCACCGCGACACATTTTAGCTGTCTCAAGTACTTCCAGCCGAGAGCTTTCCCTTTAAATAAATCATTATGGAATTTGTAAAAGCTACCTTGAACTTCAATCTTTGGACGGTTAGCTTCTTTCTCTTTAAGCTTCCTCAATAGTTCTTTCAAAGCGTCAGATTGTTCAGTGTTTAGCTATTGACAATCTGAAAACACTTCTTCAACATACTTCTTACTCTTTTCATGAGCAAGTTTCTCAGCCTGGCTCAATAGCTCATCAGTGAATTCAGGAAATCTAGAATCTTTGTTATTCTTAAAGTATTCTAGATATTCCTCGCTAGTAATATCCTCAATCTCTACCTCTTCAAATACTGGAACGTCTATGTCATCGAAGTGATTACCTGCTTCTTTCTCAGGTATATTTGGTATCTGGTTATCACTCATCAACTCCTCCAGAGATTTACCAACCTGTTTCGCCAGTCCCTCCAATATCTCCTTTGACATGGCTGCAGACGCTTCTCCGTCTTCTAAATCAGGATCGTTATACTCCAACTCAAAACGCATGTCGTTTGACTTAAATATCTCTGGAAATCTACCAGTCATCTCGATCGTCCAGACTCTGTCAGTCAACATCTGGCAATACAAGTTCTTGTCATCATCAGATAAAGATCTGATCTTCTCATTCTAGAAGATATTATCATCGTCAACAGTACCACCAGGAGCTTTCGAACTTGATTCTCCTGTGTCTTTTCCCGATCCTCTCTTCTCACACTTATACTTTTCAGTATCATCATCATCGTCATCACTATCAGAACTAGCAGAGCTATTATCTTCACCTGAATCATTTCCTGGACCATCATCATCACCATCATCTTTCTTTTTCTTCTTAGGAGTATCACCGGCATCCTCATTCAACTCATCATCATCTTCTTCTTCTTCTTCTTCATCAGATGGTTCATAATCAACTTCCTCTTCATCACGTTCTTTATCTTCTTCACCAGCTTGTAGTTGAGGAGCTTTAGAGTACAAATCTTTTATCACATTATTCATACTCTTGTTATCTGCTTTTAGCTTCTTGTTCTCCTCCTTCATAGTAATGTATCTTCTGGTGTTTCTCTGTTCATGCTTCAACAACTTCTTGTTCTCTTTCTGAAGTTGTTTAACTTTTTCTTTCAAAGCTTCATGATTCTCATGTGACGATTCAACAACATCTAACATCTTCTTGCCATTGCTTCTCAACTGTTCAATCTCCGCTTGTTGCTAATTTATAATCTTCATCATGTCAGCAAGCTTCTGGTTAACTGCAATCATCACACCACTGTCTACAGTAACCTTAGGTGTTGAAGCTTCA
Source organism: Ambrosia trifida (assembly GCA_028751855.1). Taxonomy (NCBI): domain Eukaryota; kingdom Viridiplantae; phylum Streptophyta; class Magnoliopsida; order Asterales; family Asteraceae; genus Ambrosia; species Ambrosia trifida. The sequence continues at coordinate 158,838,709 of CM054123.1, read as the reverse complement.
GCAACAGGAATCTTTCCTTTCTTCAACTTCTTCAACACTCTATCCAGTGCATCATTGAATTCATCAGTTGGCAATTCAGTATGTTCAGCAGCAGATGATGTCTTCTGTTTCTTTGCTGCTGGGGATGTGATGGGTGATTTAGAACTAGATGCTGCATGCAGTTTCTTTCCAGCAATCAGATGCTCAATATCTCTAGCTCTTTTCTCCATCGGCTTCACAACTTTCTCTTTCTTCTTATACATAGGCTTCTTCTGTTTCTCACCTGTCTTTGGCGATCCTCCAAAATCTTCGGATCCCAATCCCAAACCTTCATCAATATCATCTAATGCAACAGGACTTTTTGTCCTTTGCTCTTCAACAGACTTATTAAGACTTTCAGACTCCCCAGCCACAGTGGCCTTGGGCGTGGTGCTCTTAACAGTCTCGTTCTCCGAATCCCTTCTCTCATCTTCTAGTGTCTCTTCAAAATCAACAGACACTTCGTCAACTAAATGTAAACCCTTTTTGGCTACACTCTTCTACTTCTAGAAATCTTCTTTTGTGCGGGTTCTACATCATCTTGTTTTTCTTTCCCTTTTCCAGTCTTGGCACCGACATTCACTACTTGTCGCTTTCTCTTAGCATCAGGATTAACAGGACATAAAGGATTGTCTTCATCAGAGGCACTGTTATCATGCCTGGCTTTATTCTTTCCTGGATCTACATATCCTGGATTAATCAGATGACTAAACAAATTCTTGTGTGGTGGTCTTTCATTCAACGGCACACCCTTATAACCCTTCATTCTAACAAGCGTGTTCAGGTTCATGTGATCCTGTACAACAATCTGGGTTGGATCTCTTCTCAAATTCTTATGCTTCTCATCAAGTATCATCTGCACGAATCTCGGATATAGCAAAAACTTCTTGTTCTTTAAACCTCTGAGTGGTTCCAGCATGTGTTCAAGTATCATACCAGATACATTGAACGGCTTGTTCAAAATAAGAGCAACCATCAAAGAACTATTGCTCTTTCTCATAACATCATACCCTCTACTCATTGATCCAAATACATGCAACATGACGTGAGCGGGATACTTGAACTGAAGGCATAACTTCCCTTTGTGTAATGAACCATCAGTTATCGGTCCATTATACTTCATTCATAGAAAGCACTTTCTCTGTTCAATCCATGATAGTTCTCTTGGATCTATCTTCTTTTCATCATGCAACTTTAGTGCCTCTCGGATGTCATCTTCAGAAATGATCATGAGCTCCCCCTAAATCGTACTTACCACAGCAGATTCATTGTTCCAGTAATCCATTCTGGCATTCTTCCAGAACTCTTGTTGATGGTCTTTATAAATGATGGCAGGGGTAGCAAGGGCAACTATCACATGGCTTCTCTTCAAGAAATCTACAATGCTGGTGAATTCTTGATGTTTCTTCAATTCTCCCATAAATGCACAGCAATTGTGTGCCGGTTCAAATGGAAATTCTTTGATCTGTTCCTTTCCAGTTTCCATGTTCTGAAGATCCAGCGGAACATCAGCACTTTCCTGTTCAGACATTATTAGACTACAAAACAAATCAAGAAAACACGTTAAAAACGGACAAAATAAACAAAACTTGAAATTTTTGATTTTAAGATTCTACATTCAACCGTTCGAGGGTACGAATGTGGGATTAAAGGTTCGAATGTGAAAAACAGTAGTTAAAATTGTACATTCGACCGTTTATTTCCACTTTCGACCGTTTGAACATCCTCATTCATCCAAAAAGTCACTTTCGACCGTTTGAATTTGGGCGAAAGAAGATTGTTCATCTTCTTCAATATCAGATTTTGATTTGGATCGTTTTAACATGCCATTTTGATTTGAGTACCATCTACTATGGCCGATTAATCATTCTCAATCATCAATTTTAATTATAATCCATTGTTGATGTGTTTTCAGTTAAACACTAGGGTTCGAAGGTTTTAAATCATCAATTGGACAATCTGTGTATTTTTTAAACCTTGTTTTTTGTTTATTCTCCCCCTAAAACACATAAGCAATGAAACCTTATAAAAAATTGTGGCAATTAACAATTAATAATTGTGTTTTGATGTCAGTTAGGGTTTGGTCACTAATTCAATGATTAAGATCTTTTAAGTTGATGATAACCTGCAAATGATGAATCAAAATGATCAGCAAATCAATACGAACACAAAGATATAATTTTTAATGCACGAGCAACAAGATCACTTTATCACAGAAATTTGAAATTTTTTGAATATGGGGGTAGAATGTGCAGATCAGGTATATATAGGCTCCACATTCGACCAAACGACTAGGGCAAATGTGAAACTTTTTCCACCTTCGACCCTATTTAAAGGTTCGAATGTAGAAAAAAGGGTTCGAATGTGAAATTAACACATGAACACTCACATTCGACCGTTTGAAAAGTTCAAATGAGCAGGAAAATTCCACCTACGACCCAACGATGGGGCGAATGAAAATTGGAATTTTTGAAGTTTTTACCAAATCTCAGAAACGAGTCCCGTTCAAAATATATTTCAACTTTTAAGCATCCGACATTCATTATTTCTCTTTTTAAGATGACAAAACTCAAATGGTCCATCAAGTTTTTAGAAAATCATCATCAACTACCATCAGCTATCAAAAATAAGATAGATATCTAAAATCTTTTTGGATTTTCTAAACTTTTTGTTAAAACATACCTAAAATCTTTTTGAGTTTTGTATTTTTGACGAGAAATGTAAAATGCTCAAAATGATAAGATAAAGCAGTAAATATTTTGTGATTTCCGGTAAGGGGATTATATCAGTTATTGAGAAATCTGATCACATCGTTGATCTTTTGATTTATTATCATTAAAGACAATGTGTGATCTGGCAATTGCTGATATTGTGATCCACATAAACTCACATGCAGACTGTTGTGCAGTGCTTTAGACTGATACTATTATTTATAGTATAAACTCAATTGTCTGTGGTTCCCATGAACACGACATACTCCCGTATCAAGTAGTAAATGCACAATGACTCATTGTAACGCGTGATTATGCTTTCATCATCTGTAATTTACAAGGTATGAGGCACAGAGGTATACAGGTCAGCAAATCAATGCAACAAAGTAACTTGTGCACTCTACCAGGTTGAGTGCTAATATCAATCATGATTTGCATCAATGATTGGATACGATGTAATAGATAATCTTTGATTATCGTCATACATGGAAAGTTCCTCAATTCGGTAACTTTGGGATTTGGCTTTATAGCTCTTTTATAAAGACACCCTATCTGATCTAGGTCCGTAATGAGTTACAGCAGAAGATCAGAGAGGCTATACCTAGACAACGAATAACATAACGACCCGAAACCTCCGAATTTTGTACAAATACCCTATCAAACGAAATTACGGTACTAAGACCATATGCCCATGAGGAGTTTAGCCACAGAACAATTCGTTTGATATGTATGTATCAGGCACGCAGTATTAGGTCTACGAAGCCTATTAACACGTCACACAGACTTAGACACACGCCTTATATTGCATTACATTTCTTTAGCATGTGTGAGATCTCCACTGATGTACTATCATTTCCCCTTTTTCTCCTGGAAATCATTTTGGGTTTTCTAATTTTTATGGGTTTTGGAATATTTCAATGTTTTTAGTTTTTCTGAAAATAAATTCTTCCTAAAAATGTAAAAACATATTTTTGAACTTTTGTATTTTTCTGAAAAGCAATAAAAACTAAACTAAAAAGCGATAAACTGAGATGGTGATCAGTCTTGTTTTTCTATTATACCGTTAGCTTTTAAAAGATATTCAAATCTTGATTTATCAAAAGCTTTGGTAAAAAGATCTGCACGTTGATAGTTAGTGTGGATTTTGACCATATCGATCAATTCGTTTGTGTAACAATCACGAATAAAATGATATTTGATCCGGATATGTTTAGCTTTCGAGTGATTTACTAAGTCTTTTGTTAATGCAATTGCGGCTTCATTATCAAAGAAAATAGGGTTTTAAGCAATTGCAAACCGTAGTCCACCATCTGTTGTTGTATCCAAAGAACTTGTGAGCAGCAGCTTGATGCTGAAACGTATTCTGCTTCACATGTGGATAAAGCAACCGCGGTTTGTTTCTTGCATTGCCAGGTCATGAGCCTGCTCCATATAAACTGGCATCCAGCCGTTGTGGATTTGCTGTCTTTGTCACAGCCACCCCAATCTGCATCACTAAAAGCGATTAGGTCAAAATTATCATCATTAGGGTACCATAGTCCTTTCGATGGACAACCCTTTAGATATCTAAGGATACGTTTGACAGTTGCAAGATGACTCTGTTTCGGCTTCGGTGAGATACATCAGAGATCCGACGATTGCTCTGTATGTAAAAGGATCAGTTAGCTCCCCCTTAGCGTCAACACCAATCCTGTGATTAGGTTGTATCGGGGTATCCATCGGCTTTGAATCATCCATCTAGAATCGGCTCAAGACTTCTGAAACATATTTCGTCTGGTGAATAAAGATCCCCGTTGGTCTTTGTTCCACCTGTAAGCCTAGGAAAAACTGCATCTCTCCCATCGCACTCGTTTCAAACTTTTCCTGCATAACACGTTCAAATTCTCTGCATAGAAGTTCGTTAGTAGAACCAAAAATAATGTCATCAACATAAATCTGCACTAGAAGCAAGTCATCCCCTGTTCGTTTTGTGAATAGTGTGCAATCTACCAAACCTCGTTTACATCCTTTTGTCAGAAGATACGTGCTCAGCTCCTCATACCATTGCCTTGGAGCCTGGTGCAACCCGTAAAGAGCTTTGTTTAAAACATAGACCTTATCTCGGTGAATAGGATATTCAAAGCCTGGTGGTTGACCTACGTAAACTTCCTCCTTAACCACACCGTAAAGAAACGCGCTTTTAACGTCCGTTTGATACACCTTGAATTTCTTATAAGATGCAAACGCCAGAAACATGCGGATAGCTTCTAAGCGTGTAACCGGTGCATATATCTCGTTATAATCTATTCCTTCCACTTGATGAAAGCCTTGTACGACCAATCGAGCTTTGTTCCTAACAATCATTCCTCTGTCATCTTTCTTACACTTGAACACCCATTTCGTTCCTATCTTTTTTCATCCTGGAGGTAAATCTGTCAGTGTCCACACTCTGAGTTTCTGGAACTGTAATAACTCCTCCTGCATAGCCTCTACCCAAGCGTCATCCAAAAGAGCATCCATGTATGTCCGCGGCTCGACCTGCGAAACATAACAAGCAAAAGACCAGTCATTTTGAAAACCTGATTTTTGAATTTTGGCATATAAAGCAAGAGCGCCAAGGTTTTTTTGGTGAGTTTGCATTCCTCAGTTGACCTCTCGTCATCACACTGCTACCAGGATCACCAATAACTTGCTCCATCGGGTGAATCCGATGTATCCGAGATTCCGGATAATCAGGTACTTGCACTCCCGTCTGAGTAGTTAAATTCTCTGTCGAATCCAGATCATTACCCAAATTTGATGATGAAGCAACATTAGGATTTGGGTTCACTAGTGGTGTCACTGTAGCAATATCTGGAACAGCTTCACTTGTAATATCATCGTCATCTTCAGATTCCGATGAATTAAGAGTTGTGGATGCTTCCTGAAATACCTCTTCTTCAGCTGCAGGAGCGTTGGTATCATTAGAAGCTGTTTGAGGGTTTACAGTGATCGGATGCACCAACGGTGATGTCACTACGTTTTCGACCTCGTAATATAATCGTAATACAGCCTCTTCAACCAAGCTATCTAGATTGAATGATTCAAAGAAATACTTGTAATCAAACATCCAGTCTGGACCGCTACCCTGTACATTCTGAGTATATATTTGAACTTCAACGTTAGCCCACTCCTCGACCTGACGAGTTCGTTTGTTGAATACCCGTTTGAGAGGGGTTGCATATCCAACAAAGAATCCTTCTTCAGCCTTTGGTGCGAACTTCTCAGATGGATTAAGCATTGTACATGGTGATCCAAACGGTTCTAGATGCTCTAAGTTCGGCTTTCGTCGATTCAACAGCTCATAAGAAGTTTTGCCAAACTTCTTCACCGTTAAAACATGATTGAGAGTATAACAAGCTGCGTCGATTGCTTCATTCCAGAACATTACTGGAAGATTGGAGTCCGCAAGCATTGTTCTTGCCATTTCAATTAGAGTCCTGTTTTTACGTTCTGCGACACCGTTCTGTTGAGGGGTATACGGAGCACTGTATTCATGATGAATTCCTTTGTTTTCACAAAGAGCTTCCATATGTGCATTCTTAAACTCCGTCCCATTATCACTCCTAATTCTCTTGATCTTGAGACCATAGACATTTTCCAAATGAGTGAACAGAAGTTTCAAATTATCAAAGGTGTCGCTCTTATGATGCAAACACATAACCCATGAAAATATAGAATAGTCATTTGTAACCACAAAACAGTACAATTCACCAGCATGACTTTTACGCTTGACCGGTCCGAACAGATCCATGTGCAAACGCTCAAGTGGTAGTTCAACTGAATTGACTTTCTTTGGCTTATGGGATTGTTTGTGCTGCTTTCCTTTCTTGCAACTCACACACTTGTCATTTAAATGAAAATGTTTAACATTCACGCTTGAGACAAGTTCATTCTTCACCAAATGATTCACCTTTCGAAGGTGAATGTGTCGCATTCCCCAATGCCACATGATTGATTCTTTTTCAGTAGCATTGGAGAGAAAACACGTGACTTAGCCTTGTGTAGTCATAGCTTTTGACATGTCGAGAATGTATAAATTGTTCACTCTCGGTGCCTTTAACATCACCCACTCTTTTGGTAAAACGAATCCTGACTTGAGTATATAGAAAAATTTGTCATCAAAGAATACCGAAAACTGTTTATCACAAATCTGACTGACACTGAGCAGATTATAATCGATTTGCTTCATGTACGAAATCTTCTCAAAACTCACTATCCCATTACTTACACTACCTACCATGGTAATGTATCCACCCTTGTTTCCGGCAAACGCTAATTATCCTCCATTAATATTTCTGATATCGAACAGTAGCGATAAGTCCCTGTCATGTGACTAGAAGCTCCACTGTCAACAATCCAAAGACTGCTCACAGGGCCAGCTGAAGCTCCCTGCACATATCAAGTAAAAGATTAGATTTTTCGGGGGACCCAAGCCTGCTTGGTGTTGGGTCTTTGAACTTTGAGTTTCAAAGATTCTTTCTCACAAACAGATTGATTTGAATTGATCTTTTTCTGATCAATTAAATCTTTTTCAGTTTCAGTTTTCACATTCTCATTCACTTGTGAAGATGAAGCACCTTGAGAACCCTTTGGTGACCAATACTGTTCCGAACGTTTCAAGATCCGGATTTAAGATTTTGGGTTGTCAACCGATTTCTTTACTTCGTATTTGAAGGACACTTTCTTGGTTACCTTCTCTGATTTAACAGAGACAGGTCCAACTGTTGGTTTGACAACAGATTTTACAGGAACCTTTTTCTTGTCAACAGTTGTGTTCACCAGTGGTTTCTTAAGCGGTTTTTCAATGGCTATCCGGTTACGACGATCATATGTCATCTGACGATTTTCCTTCTTTTGAAAATATCTGCTTTGAATATAAAAAGGTGCAGGTTGAGGGATAAGTCATTTTTGTGGATAACAATGATTATCGACTGGACTCTGATATGTCTACTTCATTTCCACCTTGTGCCTTTTGTGTCTAACATACGGGCAGTGAGCAAGTAAATGCCCTCTCTCCCCGCATTTATAACATGCACGGTATTCCTCAAAGTTGTTCTTGGCGTTCGACTCAGCATATGTAGTGATAGGATATTGATCATCCACACACTTTCTTCTAAGACTCTCAGGAGCTGGGTCCTTGGAGTAAGTCGGCTCAAGAAAACTATTAGCCTTATTCTTTTGCTTGATAAATTCTGTGACATGAACCTTCGGTTCTTTTGGAATATCCAAATAAATTCTTTCTAAAACCTCTGGAGGAACATCATTTGTTCGCTCATGCTTTGGGAACCAAATGGTACTCTCCTGCCAAATTTTCTCAATCTTGGAGTAATTGTCAAATTTGATTGGATATTCATCGTTAGACATTATCTTATCGGATCCAATCATCCGATAGAAAATCTTGACAGGTTTGTCACTTTGATTGTTCTTCTCAACAGGCTTAACTGATTGATTCGCTATTAGCCATGGGATGCACAATCTGAGACGGTGAAACAGGTTCATTTGTAATTATGTGATTTTCAACAGGAATATCACACACCTTCCCAGATTTGTCATCCTCGGAGTCAGAATCATCAGTTACAGCAACTACACCTTCATTGTTTAGTCCCAAGATTGGTCGAACATCAGAATTTGGGTCTCCCACATTAGAAGTGTTCGACTCATCATCCGATGTCGAGTCAGATTTAACTGAGCTCTCCGGTGTTATTGAATGCAAAGTATGGTTTTCAAATAACACTGGAGATGGGACGGCCTTGTAGTTTGCACTACTATACTGTGAAGGCTCCTCTATGATATGATCAACAACATAAGCAATATGCTTATAACTTTCAAGTTTCTTATTGACTTTTTCTTCAAAGCACTTGATGGTAGCCATTTCAAGTTTTCTATTTTCTAAATCATTAATGTAGATGTTAATGGCTAGTTGTTTCAAAGATAAAGTCTTTTTGAGTTCTGAAATGTCTTTCTTGTAACCATCAAGCACTCTGTTAAATTCACGTGCTTCTTTCTGATACAATTGACAGTTGATCTTAGCACTGTCAAGCTGAACCCTGAGTTGTTTATTATCCTCTGTCAATCTATCGCATGCACCACAATAATTCTCACTATTCATATCAAGATTAGATTCAGAACTTACCTGCTTTGGAGGTTCTGTCATCGCCATCAGTGCAAAATGTGCTTCCTTACCAGCAAAGAATTTAGAATAGTTGATTCTGGTACAAGCATCATCCACCATGCATGATTTGCGGGTTATCAGAAAATCAGCTTCTGCAAGTAGTTGGTCGATATCATCATCTAGTGAGTTAACACTAGCTTCAGAATCAGAATCACTCTCTACATCATAATAAGCTGAATCATACTGTTCTGGCACATCAGTAACAGACTCAAGAATCAAACCCGACTTCTTTTCTTCACAATCATCACTTTCTTCACTCAACTCCTCGATTTTAACCTCAGACATCTTCTCAGTTACTAACTCTTCTTCAACACATACCGGCTCATCCAAATCTATTTTCTATGCAACACATGCCACATTACCAGTGGTAATCTCCTCAACACCCAACTGCATACCCGTCCAATCAAATCCCTCATCTTTTTGTATCACCAAGGCCTGGTTTTGGTTATCTGATTGGGTTTGTGTCTTTGGTGTAGAAATAGGAATGATTGTTCGGTTTGGATTTTGTGGTATTTGGTTTTGGTTCTGGTTTTGTGTAGTGGTTTGTCTAATAGTGTTGTTTTGTGAAGTGTTTTGGCGGTTTTGGTAGGTATTTTGTGGTTGAAAGCTTGAAATATTTGGACTTTGATAAGATACTTGATTTTGGGTTTGACGGTTCTGATAGTTAGTGTTGAAAGGATTTCTGTTCCCCTGATGTGCTGGCTGTGTACACTCCCTCTTGAAGTGACCTTTTCCACCACAATTAAAACATGTCACTTTGGCTTTGTTAAAGCCATATGGGGTGTTTGGAGAAGTAGAAAGATCAGTTCTGCCAGTCTTCTCAATGAATTTAGTAGCTCTCCTCATAACGCTAGCAAATGCCCACTGGATATCAATGAGCTCCATCTTTCTTTGTCAATTTGTGCGTAGTCTTCACTGGTTAAGTTGTTGTTACCAATTTGACTAGCAACCAGCCCGTTATAAGAAGCTACCATAGCCGACACCAATGCTACATGTTGCTGTGCAATCTCAATAGTAACATTGTTCAAGTTCAAGGTCTCCAGCATAATTGGGCTCTGATTAGATTGGGTATGGTTTATTTGTGTTTGATTCATTTGAGGAATATAGGATTGTTGTTGAGGTTGGTTTAAATTTGCAAAATAACAAGCTGCTTGTTGCATTGGTGAAAATGGTGGGATGAAAGTTGTAGTAGGATATGATGGTGGGGTATAAGATGAAGTTTGAGCAAGGTAATTGATGGGGGGTTTTGGTTGATTCAACATGGCTAGAAACGCACGTAATGTGTGGAGCAACATTAGAACTAGAACTTGAACTAGCAAGAGATGAAGATGCACTACCATGGTATAGCCCTGGATTCTGAGGAACTTGAGCTCTTTTCGCCTTCCTCTTTTCTTCCATCTCTTTATTCTCGAGCTTCTGGATAAACTCGTTGATGGTCCAGTATTGGTACGCATCCTTTTCCTTGAGTACCCTTATGTGTTGATTCCAGTATGGTGGCAACGCATCAGCAAACTTGTCCACCAGCTCAGACATCGGTATGTTAATCTCATAGCTTGAAAGCTTAGTCAATAAATGACAATACCTCGGAACCAACTCCTTCAGCGTCTCATTCCCCATATAGCTGATGTTTTCAAACTCTTTTCTTAATTCCTCCATTCTCAACTTCCTCGTCTTCTCATTCCTATCATGACGATTTCTTAACATGTCCCACAACTGTATAGAAGTGGTGCAAGATCCAAACTGATGTAAGATATCAGTATTAATGGCCTGGGACAGTTGGGAAAAAGCCTTCTTTTCCACCGCAAATTTCTATTTCTCATCCTCGGCAAGAATTTCCAACGGAATCGGCTCAACCGTATTCTCCAAGATCGGAGCAACATAGCCCTTAGCAATCATTTGCCAAGCTTCCGTTCCTTCTAATCCCATTCCCTCAAGATGAATCTTGAACTTGGTCTTCCATGTGTTGTAGTCTACCATTTCCATCAACTTTGGTGGACGGCCCCCACTACCCGAAGATAAGTCTTGAATAAGAGTCGAAATCGCGTTGGTAGTCTGAGAGTGCACCGCCGCTGCTGCTACTCCCCAATAATCAGCCATCGGTTGTGATTGTGGTTGTGCAACTTGTTGGGGCATAGAACTAGTCATCGCCATATAGTTAATCGGTTGGGATGGTTGACTAGACTTTTGAGCAGCTACTGACCAAGTATCCATGGTTGTCTTCTGTTGTGGTGTTATATTAGGTCGTGGTGTTGTAGGAAAATTTCACACATTGCTCTGAAAATGATTAAACACGAAACGATTAGATAAAATTTGATAACAGTTTCTATGTTCGACCCTTTTGAATGATCGCGTGGTCGAATGTGAAAATTAGTCTACGTTTGACCGTTTGATAAAGTTCGAATGTAGAAAATAATAGACACAGTTCACTTTCAACCGTTTAAACCCACGTTCGACCACTCGATTGGTCAAATGTACCCAATAAGGTCGAATGAACAATAACACACTAAAACTTTCTAGGTTCGACCAAATAACACTCCACGTTCGACCAAATAATCCCTGGTTCGACCTAAAATTCTCACTTTTGACCAAATCTCCCTAGGTTCGACCCTTTATTTTGAAAAACGGCTATTCTTTGAAAATCAGTTATTTTGATCAAAATCTTTTTTCAAATGTTGATGAAATTTGATGATCTTATGCAGGTTTTGCTTTGGATTGGATTTGGAACAAGTTTAACACAGAGAATTTTGAGTTTTATCAATGAAAGCAAGTTCAAATCAATCAATTTAACACCAAATTCAGTTTAACAATGAAAAACAGAAAGTTTTGATCAAAATTGGGTCCAAATCAGCTGTAATATTATCAATTTGTGGTTGTTTGATCCAAATGGCTCTGATACCACTTTGTATGCGTGTAGGATCATCTAAACAACAAAGATAATGATCAAACAAGTTCAATTTAGGTGCGGAATCCCTGAATTGATCACAAAATGATAATAAAACTAGCAAAACACAGAAATCATCATTAACATAATCATTTCATTCATAATCATAATCAATTACACTTCAAAACACTGTTAATAATGATTAAACATTGTTACAGACTCGATAATAACCCTAGGGAGAAACACACATAGGGAGGGAAAACAAATGACCAAAAGTTATATTCAAAAAGTTGATTCGACCTTATATAGACCTGCACATTCGCCCAAATAACTTGGTCGAATGTGCAGGTTCGACCGTTTAAGGTGGGCGAACCAAGACACTTCTATCTACAAAACTACCTTCGACCTCCCTGTGTACATTCGACCATTAGCTTCTACCTTCGACCATCCATAAAGCCACCTTCGACCATTCGACCAGAAACAAAACATTATATAATTCGCAATCCAATAGCATTAGTCGCAATATGTGCATCTACAATCCAACGCAATCGGACTTTTCATCCTCTGCTCTTCTAAAGACTTGTTTAGACTTTCAGACTCACCAGCCACAGTGGCCTTGGTCGTGGTACTCTTAACAGTCTCATTATCTGAATCCCATCTTTCTTCAACCTGAGTTTCTTCTGAATCCATTGATTCATCATCCACCAAGTGTATGCCTTTCTTTGCAACACTCTTTTTCCTCCTAGATACCTTCTTTTGTGGTTCTGGATCATCCTCGACCATTTAGAATTGGGCGAATGAAACTGTTCATCTACATTCGACCAAAAAATCCACCTTCGACCATTTAGAATTGGGCGAATGAAACTGTTCATCTTCTCAAATTGCAGATTTTGATTCAAGTTGTTTTAACATGCCATTTTGATTTGAAAAGCAACTAACATGGCCGATGAACTTTTCCCAATCATCAATTTTAACTATTAATCAGTGTTTATGTGTTTTAACCTAAAATCTAGGGTTTGATATTTTTAAATGATCAATTGATTAATCTGAGATGTTTAAACCCTTGATTTTTGTTTATTCTCCCCCTAAAACACTTAAACACTAAAACCTTAACAAGAATTGTCATTATTATTGGTCAGAAAACACAGTTTGATCCATGTTAGGGTTCGAACAAAGAAACAACGATTCTATCATTTTTAATGGATGATTACCTGCAAATAATATGTTGAAATGATCAGCAAAACACTTAGATTACAATGATCAGATTTTTAAAACACGAGCAACAAGGTTCCTTAATCTCAGAAATTTAAAAATTTTCGAATAACGAGTCGAATGTGCAGATCAGGCTTATATAGGCTCCACATTCAACCAAACGACTAGGGGGAATGTGAAAATTCGTCCACTTTCGACCCTATTTAAAGGTTCAAATGTAGACAAATGGTTCGAATGTGAAAATAACATAAGAACACTCACATTCGACCGTTTGAAAGGTTCGAATGAGCAGAAAAAATTCCACATTTGACCCAACAAAGGGGCGAATGAAAATTGGAATTTTTGAAGTTTTTACCAAATCTCAAAATCGAGTCCCGTTCAAAATTTTTCTCAACTTTTAAGCATCCGACATTCATTATTTCACATTTTAAGATGACAAAAGTCAAATGGTCCATCAAGCTTTAGAAAATCACCATCAACCACCATCAGTTATCAAAAATAAGATAGAAATATAAAATCTTTTAGATTTTCTAATATTTTTGTTAAACCACACCTAAAATCTTTTTGAGTTTTGTATTTTTGACGAGAAATGTAAAATGCAAAAATGTAAAGATAAAGTAGTAAATGTTTTGTGATTTCTGGTAAGAGGATCATATCAGTTTTTGAGAAATCTGATCACACCATTGATCTTTTGATTTATTATCATTAAAGACAATGTGTGATCTGGCAAATGCTGATATTGTGATCCACATAAACTCACATGAGGACTGTTGTGCAGTGCTTTAGACTGATACTATTATTTATAGTATAAACACAATTGTCTGTGGTTCCCACGCACACGACATACTCCCGTATCAAGAAGTAAATGCACAAAGACTCATTGTAACGCGTGATTATGCGTTCGTCATCTGTAATTTACAAGGTATGAGGTACAAAGGTATACAGGTCAGCAAATCAATGCTACAAAGTAACTTGTGCACTCTACCAGGTTGAGGGCTGATATCAATCATGATTTGCATCAATGATTGGATACGATGCATTAGATAATCTTTGATTATCGTCATACATTGAAAGTTCCTCAATTTGGTAACTTTAGGATTTGGCGTTACAGCTCTTTTATAAAGACACCCTGTCGGATCTAGGTCCGTAATGACTTACAGCAAAAGATCAGAGAGATATCCTCAGATAACTAATAACATAACGACTCGAAATCTCCGAATTTTGTACAAATACCATGTCAAACGAAATTACGGTACTAAGACCATATGCCCATGAGGAGTTCATCCACACAACAATTCGTTTGATATGTATGTATCAGGTACGTAGTAATAGGTCTACGAAGCCTATCAACACATCACACAGACTCAAACACACGCCTTATATTGCATTACACTTCTTTAGCATGTGCCAGATCCCCACTAATGTACTATCATTTCCCCTTTTTCTCCTAGAAATCATTTTGGGTTTTCTAATTTTTTATGGATTTTTGAATGTTTCAATGCTTTTAGTTTTTCTGAAAATAAACTCTACCTAAAATGTAAAACATATTTTTGGATTTTTCTTAAAACAATAAAAATAAAACTAAAATGTGATAAACCGAGGTGGTGATCTGTCTTGTTTTCTTTTATACCGTTAGCTTTTATAAGATATTCAAATCTTGATTTGTCAAAAGCTTTGGTAAAAAGATCTGCACGTTGATAGTTAGTGTGGATTTTGACCATATCGATCAACTCTTTTGCGTAACAATCACGGATAAAATTATATTTGATCCGGATATGTTTCGCTTTCGAGTGATTGACTAAATCTTTTGTTAATGCAATTGCGGCCTCATTGTCACAGTATATAGGGGTTTTAAGAAATTGCAAAACGTAGTCCACCATCTGTTGTTGTATCCAGAGAACTTGTGAGAAACAGCTTGATGCTAAGACATATTCTGCTTCACATGTGGATAAGGCGACTGCAGTTTGTTTCTTGCATTGCCAGGTCACGAGCCTGCTCCCCATAAACTGGCATCCAGCCGTTGTGGATTTTCTGTCTTTGTCACAGCCTCCTCAATCTGCATCACTAAAAGCAATTAGGTCAAAATTATCATCATTAGGGTACCATAGTCCTCTCGACAGACAACCCGTCAGATATCTAAGGATACGTTTGACAGCTGCAAGATGACTCTGTTTTGGCTTCGATTGATAACGTGCACAAAGACATGTGGCAAACATTATATCTGGTCTGGAAGCGGTGAGATACATCAGAGATCCGACGATTGCTTAGTATGTAAAAGGATCAGTTAGCTCCCCCTTAGCGTTAACACCAATCCCGTGATTAGGTTGTATCGGGGTATCCATAGGCTTTGAATCATCCATCTGGAATCGGTCAAGACTTCAAAAACGTATTTAGTCTGGTGAATAAAGATCCCTGTTGGTCTTTGACCCACCTGAAAGCCTAGGAAAAACTGCATCTCTTCCATCACACTCATTTTAAACTTTTCCTACATAACACGTTCAAATTCTCTACACAAAAGTTCATTAGTAGACCTAAAAATAATGTTATCAACATAAATTTACACTAGAAGCAAGTCAACCGCTGTTCGTTTTGTGAACAATGTGACAGTGTGTAATCTACCAAACCTCATTTAAATCCTTTGGATAGAAGATACGTGCTCAGCTCCTCATACCATTGCCTTGGAGCCTGGTGCAACACATAGAGAGCTTTGTTTAGAACGTAGACCTTATCCCGGTGAATAGGATCTTCAAAGCCTGTTGGTTGACCTACGTAAACTTCCTCCTTGACCACACCATAAAGAAACGCGCTTTTAACGTCCATTTGATACACCTTGAATTTCTTATATGATGCAAACGCTAGAAACATGCGAATAGCTTCTGAGCGTGCAACTGGTGCATAAATCTCATTATAATCGATTCCTTCAACTTGATGAAAGCCTTGTGCGACCAATCGAGCTTTGTTCCTAACAATCACTCCTATGTCATCCTTCTTACATTTAAACACCCATTTAGTTCCTATCTTTTTCCGTCATGGAGGTAAATCTGTCAGTGTCCACACTCCTAGTTTCTGAAACTGTAATAACTCCTCTTGCATAGCCTCTACCCAAGCATCATCCAAAAGAGCATCCTTGTATGTCCGTGGCTCGACCTGCGAAACATAACAAGCAAACGACCAGTCATTTTGAAAACCTGATTTTTGAATTTTGGCATATAAAGCAAGAGCGCCAAGGTTTTCTGGTGAGTTTGCATTCCTCAGTTGACCTCTCATCATGACACTGCTACTAGGATCACCAATAACCTGCTCGAGCGGGTGAATCCGATGTATCCGAGATTCCAGATAATCAGGTACTTGCACTGCCGCCTGAGTAGTCAAATTCTCTGTCGAATCCAGATCATTACCCAAGTTTGATGACGAATCACCATTTGGATTTGGGTTCACTGGAGGTGTCTCTGTAGCAATATCTGGAACAGCTTCACTTGTAACATCATCGTCATCTTCAGATTCCGATGAATTCAGAGTTGTGGAAGCTTCCTGAAATACCTCTTCTTCAGCTGCAGTAGCGTTGGTATCATTAGAAGCTGTTTGGGGGTTTACGGTGATCGGACGCATCAACGGTGATGTCACTGCGTTTTCACACTCGTAATATAACCGTAAGACAGCCTCTTCAACCAAGCTATCTAGATTCAATGATTCAAAGAAGTCCTTGTAATCAAATATCCAGTCTGGACCGCTACCCTGTACATTCTGAGTATACCGCTGAACTTCAACGTTAGCCCACTCCTCTACCTGACGAGTTCGTTTGTTGAATACCCGTTTGAGCGGGGTTGCATATCCAACAAAGAATCCTTCTTCAGCCTTTGGTGCGAACTTCTCAGATGGATTAAGCATTGTACACGGTGCTCCAAACAGTTCTAGATACTCTAAGTTCGGCTTTCGTCGATTCAACAGCTCATAAGAAGTTTTGCCAAACTTATTCACCGTTAAAACACGATTGAGAGTATAACAAGCTGCGTAAATAGCTTCATTCCAGAACATTACTGGAAGATTGGAATCCGCAAGCATTGTTCTTGCCGCTTCAATTAGAGTCCTGTTTTTGCGTTCTGCGACAACGTTTTGTTGAGGGGTATACGGAGCAGTGTATTCATGATGAATTCCTTTGTCTTCACAAAGAGCATCCATCTGTGTGTTCTTTAACTCCGTCCCATTATCACTCCTAATTCTCTTGATCTTCAGACCATAGATATTTTTCAATCGAGTGAACAGAACCTTCAGGTTATTAAACGTGTCGCTCTTATGAAGCAAACACATAACCCATGAAAATCTGGAATAGTCATCTGTAACCACAAGACAGTACAATTCACCAGGATGACTTTTATGCTTGACCGGTCCGAATAGATCCATGTGCAAACGCTCAAGTGGTAGTTCAACTGAATTGACTTTCTTTGGTTTATGGGACTGCTTGTGCTGCTTTCCTTTCATGCAACTCACACACTTGTCATTCAAATGGAAATGTTTAACATTCACGCCTTCGACAAGTTCATTCTTCACCAAATGATTCATCTTTCTAAGGTGAATGTGTCCCATCCTCCTATGCCACATGATTGATTCTTTTTCAGTAGCATTGGAGAGGAAACACGTGACTTGGCCTTGTGTAGTCATAGCTTTTGACATGTCGAGAATATACAGATTGTTCACTCTCGGTGCTTTTAGCATAACCCACTCTTTTGGTAGAACGAATCCTGGCTTAGGTATGTAGTAAGAATTGTCATCAAAGAATACCGAAAACTGCTTATCACATATCTGACTGACACTGAGCAGATTATAATCAATTTGTTTCACGTACGAAATCTTTTCAAAACTCACGATCCCATTACTTACACTACCCTCCATAGTAATGTATCCTCATTTATTCCCGGCAAACGCTACGTATCCTCCATTGATATTTCTGATGTCAAATAGTAGCGATAAATCCCCTGTCATGTGACCAGAAGCTCCACTGTCAACAATCCAAAGACTGCTCACAGGGCCAGCTGAAGCTCCCTGCACATATCAAGTAAAAAGATTAGATTTTTCGGGGGACCCAAGCATGCTTGGTCTTGGGTCTTTGAACATTTACTTAAAAGATTCTTTCTCACAAACACGTTGATTTGAATTGATCTTTTTCTGATCAATTAAATCTTTTTCAGTTTCAGCATTCTCATTCACTTGTGAAGATGAAGCACCTTGAGAACCCTTTGGTGACCAATACTGTTCCGAACGTTTCAAGATCCGGATATGAGATTTTGAAGTCTCAACCGGTTTCTTTACTTCGTCCTTAAAGGAAACTTTCTTGGTTACCTTCTCTGATTTAACAGAGACAGGTCCAACTGTTGGTTTGACTGCAGGTTTTACAGACACCTTTTGATTGTCAACAGTTGTGTTCACCATAGGTTTCTTAAGAGGTTTTTCCATGGCTATCCGGTTAGGACGGTCATATGTTATCTGACGATTTTCCCTCTTTTAAAAATATCTGTTTTGATTATAAAACGATGCTGGTTGTGGAACAAATCGTCTTTGTGGATAACAATGATTATCGACTGGACTCTGGTATTTTTGCTTCACTTCAACCTCGTGCCTTTTGTGCCTAACATACGGGCAGTGAGCAAGTAAATGCCCTTTCTTCCCGCATTTATAACACACACGGTATTCCTCAAAGTTGTTCCTGGCATTCGACTTAGCATATGTAGTGATAGGATATTGATCATCCACACACTTCCTTCTAAGACTTTCAGGAGCTGGTTCCTTAGAGTAAGTCGGCTCAAGAAAACTATTAGCCTTTTCCTTTGGCTTGATAAACTCTGTGACTTAAACCTTTGGTTCTTTTGGAATATCCAAATAAATTTTCTTTAAAACCTCTGGAGGTACATCATTTATTCGCTCATGCTTTGGGAACCAAATGGTACTCTCCTGCCAAATTTTCTCAATCTTGGAATAGTTGGCAAATTTGATTGGATATTCCTCGTCAGAAATTATCTTATCGGATCCTTCCATCCAATAGAAAACTTTGACAGGTTTGTCACATTGTTCATTTTTCTCAACATGCTTAACTGATTGATTCGCTCGATGAGCGTTAGCCATGGGATGCATAATCTGAGATGGTGACACTGGTTCATTTGTAATTATGTGATTTTCAGCAGGATTATCACACACCTTCTCAGATTTGTCATCCTCAGAGTCGGAATCATCAGTTACAGCAATCACACCTTTATCATTTAGTCCCAAAATAGGTCTAACATCAGAATTTGGGTCTCCCACACTAGAGGTGTTAGACTCATCATCCGATGTCGAGTCAGACTTAACTGAGCTCTCCAGTGTTATTGAATGCAAAGTATGGTTTTCAAATAACACAGAAGATGGGACTGCCTTATAGTTTGCACTACTTGACTGTGAAGGCTCCTCAATGATATGATGAACAACATATGTAATATGTTTATAGCTTTCAAGCTTCTTGTTGACCTTTTCTATAAAGCATTTGATGGTAGCCATTTCAAGTTTTGTATTTTCCAATTCATTGATATAGTTGTTAATGGCTAATTGTTTCAAAGATAAAGTCTTTTTAAGATCTGAAATGTCTTTCTTGTAACCATCAAACACCTTATTAAATTCTCGTGCTTCTTTTTGATACGATTGACAGTTGATCTTGGCACTCTCAAGCTGAACTCTGAGTTGCTTATTATCCTCTGTCAATCTATCGCATGCACCACAATACCTTTCACTATTCATATCTAAATTAGATTCAGAACTTACCTGCTTTGGAGGCTCAGTCATCGCCATCAATGCAAAGTGTGCTTCCTTTCCAGCAAAGAATTTAGAATAGTCGATTCTGGTAAAAGCATAATCCACTATGCAAGATTTGCATGTCATCAGAAAATCCGCTTCGGCAAGAAGTTGATCGATATCTTCATCTAGTGAGTTAACACTAGCTTCAGAATCAGAATCGCTCTCTGTATCAGAATAAGTTGAATCACACTGTTCAGGAATCTCAGTAACAGAGTCAAGGATCAATCCCGACTTCTTCTCAACACAAACATCACTTTCTTCACTCAACTCTTCAATCTTCACCTCAGACATCTTCTCAGTTATCTAATCTTCTTCAACAGACACATCCAAATCCATCTTCTGTGAAACACACGCCACATTACCAGTAGTAATCTCCTCAACACCGAGTTGCATACCAGTCGAGTCAAATCCCTCATCTTTCTGAATCACCAAGGCCTGGTTCTGGTTATCTGATTGGGTTTGGGTATTTGGTGTAGAAATAGGAATGATAGTTCTGGTTGGGTTGTGTGGTGTTTGATTTTGATTCTGGTTTTGTGTAGTGGTTTGTCTAACAGTATTGTTTGGTGAGGTGTTTTGGCGGTTTTGGTAATTGTTTTGTTGTTGAAAATTGGAGTTGTTTTGACTTTGGTATGAGACCTGATTTTGACGATTCTGGTAGTTGGTGTTGAAAGGATTTCTATTCCCCTGCTGTGCTGGCTGTGTGCATTATCTCTTGAAGTGATCTTTCCCACCACAATTAAAACATGTCACTTTGCCTTTGTTGAAGCCATATGTGGTGTTTGGAGAAGTAGAAAGATCAGTTCTGCCCATCTTCTCGAAGAACTTAGTCACTCTCCTCATAACACTAGCAACGCCCACTGGATGTCAATGAGCTCCATCTCTTCTTTGTCAATTTGTGCATAGTCCTCACTGTTAGATTGTTGTTACCAATATGACTAGCGACTAAACCGTTATAAGAAGCGACCATAGCAGAAACCAATGCTACATGTTGCTGTGCAACTTCAATAGTAACATTATTCATGTTCGAAGTCTCCAGCACAATTGGACTCCGATTAGGTTGATTTGGGTGCATTTGGTTTTGATTCACTTGAGGAATATAAGATTGTTGTTGAGGTTGGTTTAAACTTGCAAAATAACAAGCAAGATAGTTTATGGGGGCTTTGGGTGGTTCAACAATACTTGATACACAAGCAATGTGTGGAGCAACGGTAGTACTTGAACTTGAACTAGCTAGAGATGAAGATGTACCGCCATAGTATAACTCTGGATTCTGAGGAACTTGTGCTCTTTTCGCCTTCCTCTTTTCTTCCATCTCTTTGTTTTCAAGCTTCTGGATAAACTCATTGATGGTCCAATATTGGTACGCATCCTTTTCCTTGAGTACCTCGATGTGTTGATTCCAGTATGGTGGCAATGCATCAGCGAACTTGTCCACCAACTCAGACATCGGTATATTGATCTTATAACTTAAAGTTCAGTCAATAAGTGACAGTACCTCGGAAACAACTCCTTCAGCATCTCATTTCCCATATAGCTGAAGTTCTTAAACTCTTTTCTCAACTCCTCCATTCTAAGCTTCCTCGTTTTTTCATTCCCATCGTGACGATTCCTTAACATATCCCACAATTGTTTAGAAGTGGTGCACGACCCAAACTGATGTAAGAGATCAGTGTTAATGGACTGGGACAGTTGGGAAAACGCCTTCTTTTCCACTTCAAACTTCTTTTTCTCGTCCTCAACAAGACTCTCTAACGGAATCGGCTTACCTGTGTTCTCCAAAACCGGAGCAACATACCCCTTAGCAATCCTTTGCCAAGCTTCTTTTCCTTATAATCCCATTCCCTCTAGATGAATCTTAAACTCGGTCTTCCATTGGTTGTAGTCTACCATTTCCATCAACTTCGATGGACGGCTCCCACTACCCGAAGATAAGTCATGAATAAGTGTCGAAATCGCATTGGTAGTCTGAGAGTGTACCGCCGCTGCTGCAACTCCCCAGTAATCAGCCATAGGTTGTGGTTGTGCAACTTGTTGGGGCATAGAACTAGTCATCGCCAAATAGTTAATCGGTTGGGATGGTTGACTAGTCTTCTGAGCAGCTACCGACCAAGGATCCATAGTTGTCTGCTGTTGTGGTGTTGTATTTGGTCGTGGTGTTGTAGGAAAGTTCCACATATCGCTCTGAAAATGATAAAACACGAAACGATTAGAAAAATTAAACAAAATTTTCTACGTTCGACCCTTTTGAAGTATCGTGTGGTCGAATGTAAAATTTAATCCAGATTCGACTGTTTGACAAGGTTCGAATGTAGAAAATAACAGACTCGTTTCACTTTCGACCAATTTAACCCACATTCGACCACCCGATGAAAACAAGTTCAAATCAATCAATTTAACAAAGAGAATTTTGAATTTTAACCATGAAAACAAGTTCAAATCAATCAATTTAACACCAAATTCAAATGTTCAATGAAAAACAGAAAGTTTTGATCAAAATTGGGTCCAAATCAGCTGTAATATTATCAATTTGTGGTTGTTTGACCCTTATGGCTCTGATACCACTTTGTATGCGTAGAGGATCGGCTATTCAACAAAGAATATGATCAAACAAGTTCAATTCATGTGCGGAATCCCTGAATTGATCACAAAATGATAATAAAACTAGCAAAACACACAAATCATCATAAACACATTCATTTCATTCATTAACATAATCATTTACACTTTGAAAGCTTGTTTATAATGATATTAATCAAATACAGACTTGACAAAAACCCTAGGGAGAGACACGCTCTGAGAGGGAAACAAAATGACTAAAACTTAAACATTCAAAAATGATTCAGCCTTATATAGACCTGCACATTCGCCCAAATAGCTTGGTCGAATGTGCAGGTTCGACCATTCATATAGGGCGAACCTGGACATATATACATGTAAATCTTCATTCGACCTCCCAGAGACTCCTTCGACCATCTGCTTCTACCTTCGACCAGTTACTTCTACCTTCGACCATTCAAAAGCCACATTCGACCACTCGTAATCAGCTATACAATTTAGAATTCACAATTCAATATCACTAGTCGCACTTTCGTGTATCTACAGCTGGTGCAAAAGTCTGTTTGGGATTTCCTTTTGGAGTACTAGCCACTTGACTTGCTTGAGTTTTAGCTCTATACTCTTGTATTTTGACATCAAATTTTTGAGATAAAGACACTCTTTGGTTTTATGATTCTTTTTACCACATATTGAGCATCTAGTTTTAGAATCACACACACTTGTTCCTTTGTTGATATCATATGCTTTTAGAAGAAAACAATTTTTAGTAACATGGTTCTACTTTTCATAGAAATCACATAACAAGTGTACACCCTTTTCTTTCTTCTTCCCCTTTTCAACCTTCCTTTAAACAGATGTTTGAGCATCTGCTGGATGATCTTTCAAGGGAATGACATTTGGCTGTGGTGCTTTCTTTCCACCCGGGGTTTCAAAATCAACTGGTTTGAAATTTCAAGAATAGCACACTCATCTGACCAAGTTGGTTTAAACTCATATTTTCAAGTTCAGTAAAAGATGAGGAACCCTCAGGTTTTTCAAGAACAGTGATTTTAATTTCTTGACCCTTCAAATTAGTTGGAACATTTGGTTCCCTTTTGTCAGTGTTTTGAAAAGCTTGAGTAGTGGTTTCACAACCAATGCCAAATTTCATAGGACTTTTGGTCTGTTTGTTGAGGAGCATCTCAAAACCTTTACATGATTCCACCCATTTTTCACACTCAACTTGGGTGGACTCAAGCTCCTTTTTACAACTCTGATATTTTATTATCATAGTTTGGAGTTGGTCTTTTGTTAAAGTTGCTTCATGTTTTAAACTGCTGATTTCAGATTCTTTTTCAGTCAATTTTGATTTTAACTCTTTTGAAAGTTTTTCAAATTGAACTTCATCATTTAAAATTTTCTTTCTAAGGTTTTCATTCACCTCTTTAATGTTTGCAAATGCTATTACACATCTGTTTGAACACAAATCATTTAAGATTTGAGGAGATACCTTAGCAGAAGCCGTCAATGCACAATCACACTTGCACTCACAATCATTATCACCCCATGGATCTGAGAGATTTACCGCCTCTTCTTCAGACTCAGGCACCATATCCTTAGACTCAACTTCTTCTAGTATTGTGTCCAAAGCCATGAAACAAAAATTTTCTGGTTCATTTTCATCTTTGGCAACAAGAGCAAGATTCTCATCTGCTAACTCATCTGGTAAACTGCTCCAATCAACAAATCCTTGTGTGAAGAAGCTCTGTTGACTGGTCTCTGCAGGGGCAGAGGTTGGAGTAGTAGTTATTGGCATTTGTGACCTGAGCAACAGGGCTTTGAACATAGTGAATCTGAGGTACAGTGGTTTGGACATAATGGACAGGAACATTGGATGAGGACTGTGCAAAATTAGAAGTGTTTTGCACATTTGGTCCAGGGGTATTATGGGAAACTTGATAAGTGTTTGTCTGTGGCCTTTGATTTTGATAGGTAGTCATGGGTGTACCATATTGACTTCTACATTCCTTAGATTTATCCAACCCCACGTTTGACCTGCCAGTTTTCTTGTAGAAATTGTTAGTTCTAACACTGAGCAGAGCTAGTTGGTGCATTATGTCCATTTCTTCCAAGTCATCAGGGTCAAAATATTAAATGTCACTATACTCAAAGGATATGTTATCAGATGCCTGGATATCACCACCACTTGCTGCAAAAGTATAGTTGGGTGAATAAGAATCAGAGTTAAAACCTGAAGTTATGTCAATGAAATGATCATAACTCTGATCCTTATTATTACCAGGCACCTCATCTTGACCCAAAAGTGTTGTATTACCAAATACATAATCATCAGACACTTTTCCAGAGTCCTGAAGCTTCTTTTTCTGGTTAAGCTCTCTCTCATACGTCAAGACCTTACCATGAAGCTGGGTCAGAGATAGGTCCTTGAAACCAATTGAGTTTCTCATAACTATAGCAATAGTGTCCCATTTGTCTGGTAATGATCTTAAAAACCTATGGTTCAATGTGGAATTAGGATAAGTTAGACTTACCAGTTTTAGTTCACCAATTAGATAGTTAAACCTCTCAAATTGTTGAGTTAATGACTCTCCCTTCACATGACTGAATGTTTCATATTGTTGGTTAAGTATTTCACGGTTGTTTTCAATAACCACCTCAGTCCCACCAAATTGTTCTTTCAAAGCATCCCACAACTCCTTTGCACTGTTACAATATAACAACCCAGCATAGATATCATTTGGTAGAGCCATGGCCACAATATTGAAGGCCTTAGCATCTAACTCAATTTTTTGAAAATCTTGCTCGGAGTAGTTTTCTAATTTCTTTGGCTCTTGAATCTTGGGATCTTCGGTACTCGGAACCGTCAGAACATGTGGTCCGAAGACAACCGACTTCCAACACCCAGTATTTTGTTGAGCTAGAACATGGCTCATCCGACGTTGCCAGATAGAACATGGATCGTGATTGATTGAAGCCATTCTCTGATTATTTGTAAAACAAAGTGTGTTTAAAAAACTTTGAACGTAAATAAACTATTACTCTGTTTTCAATCCGAGAAACAAACGATATCAATAATTGTGAGCTGATCTGTTTATATTAAATTGATTGGTTAGATCGATATTAATTGACCAAGGTCTGATACCAATTGTTAGGATCCGAGTTTGATTTGTTTTGATAGTTTATAAATGAAATATGAATGAAGATAAACAAATATGGAAAGTGCAGCGGCAATAGTAAACTATTAATCAAAACAAACGAGATAATTGTTTTAGAATCAAACTTCTCATTATTCAACCCGGATTAGAATGACTACACAATTACTCCCTCTCAGCCTGATCACTCACAGTGTTTATCTGAGAGAATGTTTGGATTGATAAATAGAACAGTGCATGCACTATTCTATTTATAGACAAACTAAACCTCTGATGAACTATGGCTGACATCACCTAAGATAGCGACATCTAACAGATATATAACAACATAAAACAACTGATGAATACAGACACTGTTACATAGATAAACTCTGATGACTAAACAGCTGATGGGTAAAACTCTGATGGCTTGTATCCTTTGTTGGAGCCTAAGTGTTGTTGGCTCCAACAGTCCTTGTCTTCAACATTCTTTAGCTTAATAGTTGTTTCTTCAACAGTTCTTTGTGATCAACACTTGTACACCAGCAGTTGTTAGGAGGAACAACAGTTGTTTGAAGTCAACAGTCTTTTGGGGAGAACAACTTGAAAACACTGCTTTATTATGGATCATATATATAGTATGTTTTGGCCTTTCAGATCATCTGTTCTTCTCCAGGTCAGCAGACCCAACAGTCTCACTACTGGTTTCCTTGCCTTGGATCTAGCTTGGGACTACCAGAAGTTGTATGAACCCCATGATAGCTTGTTTTATAAGTTAAGTTTAAGGTTGATTTTAGGTTTGTTAAGTTAATCACTAGTTGAATGTGTCATAAAGATAAAAAACAAGAATTAGTTAAGAAGATAAACATACCAAATAACTAAACATAAACTACAAATAATATAAAAAGTCTAATGAATCGAATAGGTTCGGAAGATACTAGATGGATACAACCATAATAGATAATCAACACAAGAACATGGATGTCTCTAACTCATAGACAAGCCTTCAACTTCCTTGATCTTATGCCTCAAATGTGATCCTCATGACCTTTAATGTTTATTGCATGAAAACTACTCATACGGTTCCACTCACGGCCAAGATAATCAAGGTAGGATGAATCCTATCCTTGGTGGGATGTTAGGATGGCCCCAAGGCCTCCCATAGGACCCCAAGATTTGTAGAAGAAGCTTGGAAGTCAACTCAAGAATGCTCTAGAAGTCATAAGAAGGAACACCAAATGATTCAGTTGAGCTTACTATTTATAGAGCTACCAGGTCAAGCATGTGCGTACTTGATAATGGTGCATGGTCGTGCACCTGCCCCACGTATTTTCTATTGCTGCAGGATCTTTCTTGTCTGTACTTTGGATCGTGCACGGGTATACGTGTTGACAAACATTGTTTTCTTGTCCCCCAAGTTGGCTGCTTTGTCTTCTAGTGTGTGGGGCCCTCGTACATGTAAGCATGGACATGCTTGGTGAATCAAGGGTCAATTTTATCATCATTCAAGCCCCAAGAAGGTCTTTACACATCCTTGGAACATCCTTCGGGTCTTGTATTTCCAGGAATCTCTGGTTTCAGCTATTTTGACAAAAAAATCATCTATTTCTGAGTTAGAGCTCTAATTTTCTGAAAAAAACACAAATAGGAACGATTAAGTAGCTTTAATTATTAATTTACGCACAATTATGCCCTATTGTGAGACTAATTATGCACGTTTTATATGTGTAAATGGTGGCACATCACAATACCCCACACTTAGACAATTGCTTCTCCTCAGGAAATCAAACCTACCTAAGGCAAACAACAGTATGCAAATGCTCAATCCACTTATTCATTTTATGTAAGAAAAATAAAAAGTGCATGACACACCTACTTCACCCTTGGTTTGTGCTCAAACCTATACCTGTTCACAATGTTCACTCAACACTCTGGTTTATCTTCTTGGTGAGTTTTGGGGGTGAACACTCAAGTCCGAACCGAAGTCGATACAATTCATAGGCTTGTATACAACATCAAGAATACTTTTAGACACTTTGTATTTTGGGTGTTTTTGGATGATTGTTGTTCTTGCACGTTATCGCCTGTTATTTATGATGCGGGTTTTGGGATGTTTTTGGTCTTCTTTTGGTCTGATGTTGTTGATGGTTGGTGTTGTCATTTGGTTTGTTGCTCATGAAGGTTGGTTTGGGATGTTTTTGATAATTTTCGATGTTGTTTGTTTTATGAGTGTTGCTCTGCTTTCGATGATGGTTGTTTTAAGACGTTGTTTGTGTATGATTTTCCCTATATTGTGTAGCTTCTTTCCACAACGACGGCCAACAACCTGGTATGGTAACATCAGTTGTAACCGTGGTGCTTATTAGTTATGGCTTAACGACTGTGATACATCTATGGGTAAATTTAAGACGAGACGCTAGGGATCTTAAAACCCTATCATGCTTAATGTTATCTACAATCAAAGGATAGTAGTGTTGGAGAAACGCTAACTTGGATTAAGTCGGTGAGATTGTCTACTTTTTTGGTAGTTTGTTTTGTCTAGAAGCGTTTTGTTGGGTAAGGGGTACCGGTGTTTAAGCTTATTATTTCTATTTATTTTACTGTTTTATTGTTCTATGTTTATTTTGATTCATCATGCATTTTGTTGATGTTTACTTTACTTCCTCATTGTGTTCTTGATTCAGTAATTAACCCTTAATTAATCTCCGTTTAACCTAAATGATTTTTCATTTAACTAGATAATTTGACCATGAAAAAGTTTCTAATCATTTCATATTTTATAGTCAGCAGCTTCGATGTGTATGTATTTTGTGTGCTTAATTGAGTGATTCAAACAGCACAGTCGCTTTGCTTATTAGTATAGTTTTTATAAGGCTCATGTGTTACAACATATCTTGACACCTTTAGTGATAAACCTAAAATCTGGTCCTTGATACAGCTTGGCTGGAATTTTGTGATTAGTCCTTTGTTAGGTTACTGCAAGAATACAAACGCCTTGCTAATTAATGAAATTTACATAAAGATCTTGTGTTAAGACTTGTTCACACCTAGAGTGTCGAACCAGGAATCTAGCCCCTGACACGGCTTCGGCGTCATTGTGTTCTTGTGTGTTTTTTTGTTGTTGTAGCAATAATTGTGTTATATCATCAAAGTGGGTGTGACTCATTAATTGATTAGAATAAGATAAGGCTCTTGTGTTAAGAACTTTCCTGGCACCTTGAATGATGAACCAGGAAACTGGCCCCCGACACAGCTTCGCCATGATCTTATATTATTGGGGTGTGAGGTGTTTGATTGCTCTGGTTTTCTGTATCGAATGACAAACCAATATTGTTTTCGTAGTGGTGTATCTTTTGTTTATGTCTAAGATGAGTTAGTGGTTCTAAATATGAATTTGCAGCAATTGTTGCATTGGCATGACAGGGTTCATGGATGGCATCTTATAGGTTGCAACCTACTATGCAGCCTTGGCGGCGTCGGTTTTTTTACTCTCTTTTTACTCTAAGCCTTTCTGGTTTGGCTTTGCTTACGTTTTGCATTGGTAGTTTTTTACTTTGCAATGAAGAAATTTTTTTTTTTAAATTTTTGTAGTGCTTTTTTGGGTTTCCAAATGATCAACCATGTTTTTGTCAATAGTTCATGGACGACCTAAATAAGTTAGTTGATGTTGTGTTTCTGAGAAGAATCTACTTTTCAATCGCAGTTATTAGTTTAAGCCTATGATTATTGTTGTTACTATTTTCCCTCCTTTTGTTTTTGTTTATAACTTTGTATGTTTTTTGGGCGATGATGATTTTTCTTGCTCGTATATGGTGGATATTGAGGAATAAGAATGATGTTACAAAGGCAATGAGACATCTTGTCGGTGCTCACAAATAGAAAAGCAACTATAAGGTTGAGATACTGCATTGAAAATAAATTAGGTTGTTCAGGAATGCAAAAGCAAATATCTGTTGCTTCATTTAGTCAAACTTCTCTTAATGTTTATTTATTTAACATGTTTGCAAGTTAACCACTATAATCCAAGTGGAGCATACGCAATGCTTGCGTTATTTTGCATTATTTGCTTTCTTATGCATTAATAGTTAAAGAATGCACATCCTAGAATAATGATAATCTGAGTGGGGCATATGTGACATCCATCCTTAAAGGGAGATAAACCCGGCGGAGCATGTGTGACAACATCACTATATAACTACTTGGGAGATAGAATATCCCTAATATAGGAGGACGATATTATGTGCGGATCATATGATCAGCTTTCACCAATGTTATATGCTACTTTATTAGAGAAGAACATGTTGCTTTTTATCTTGGTTTTTAAAAATGAAGAAAATGAAGCAAACCTGAAGCAACTCAGAAAATTTTTGTTATTTAAGGCAAACCCAATGCCATGCTTCTACCATGATGGTCTAGTGCCAAAGGTTGTGCAAAGAAGGTAATTAATAAATCATTTAGCATCTAATGGTTTGTTAACACATATATTGTTGTCACTACAAAGTATTGATTATATTCATACAAGATCGATGTGTTTTATTTAACTAAACAATTTTAGAGAGCATAAAGTCTCCCAAAGTCTTATCTCTAGTTCATACAATCTCGATAAAAAAAAATCCACAATTAGCTTTATGAGGGTGTTTGGATGTGCTTTTTCCAAGTTCTTATCAGATTATTTGATTTTTGGTATTTAATATAATAATATCACTTTTGCAAATACATATCCGAACGGTCCTTAAATACTCAAATTTTTAGATGGAATTGCGGAAACATCCTAACTGGAGCCTTAGTTGGAGGAGTGGCGGCTTGGGATACGTAGCTAGAGGTTGACCCTATAATTGAAGGATTATCTACCAGCATGTAACTTTCGAGCTGTAAGTAATTACCATTCATTTGAAGGGTACTGGGATATGTAGCTAGAGGTTGACCCTATAACTTCCTTTATTTTCATTGACACATTAATTAATAGTACTTAGTGTGCACCCTATCTGCAATGGGTTCACTTGTTGCCAAGATGCAAGGGACAAAGGCGTTGTTTGACTCATAATAAAGTATAACTACGACTTGGTTATTTGCTCATATGTGTATATTTATTTCTATTCAAATTGAGGTTATCCTTTTCTTTTGTAGGTGCATATATGTGGCTATCGCTTTGGATTAATAAAGATATGGTGTTTATTATTGAAGTATTGAAGATTATGAAGGCCATCCTACCATACGGTGGGTCGAATGAAGTTTACTATAGGTCGAATGAACTTAGTTTATGTATGTTTGTGTTGGTTCGAGATCAGTAAAGGTCGAACGGACCCATTTGACCTCTGCAAGGGTTGAATGGAAGGTCTATATATAGTTTTGAGTTTGTTTTTATCACACCCTCAAATTTCCACTGCGGGGTTTATACCGCGAGGCGCATGACATACCAGGATCCCATAGCCATAAGTCATATGAACGAACTCTAAATGCCCAAACCATTTAGTTCGTTTTAAAAAAACCAAGTTTAGTTAAGCTGCGGAAGCGTAAACCAAATTTAAACCTTTTAAAAACCATGCGCAAAACGACGCGCCCAGATTAAGACTATATGAAAGAAAATGTAAAAGCATGATATATATATTAGATGTATGCCCAAGACCCCAAATGCAGTGAAGTGTGCAGTGCTTTCTAATCCTGGCACCAGAAGCTAACTACCTGCAAAAGCATGTAAATCGTGGGTCAACAAACACTGTTGGTGAGTTCACTAAGTAAAGAAAATGAGTAAGTAAATGCGCTGGTTTCCAAAACCACATAACCAAGTAAAAGCGTAGGTCCTTCAGACCAAAATGTTCAAGAGTTATCAGTTTAAGTGTGTCAGGGGTAGCTAGCCCACTCAATGTAACTAAACAGGATTATTGGGACACCTTCAGTAAAATAGTAATTTGCCTCAATAACTGGTGTCTATCAACACCAGTTCTCAATTGTGGTCAGAAGTTCATGCCCGTGCCTCAAG
Source organism: Ambrosia trifida (assembly GCA_028751855.1). NCBI lineage: Eukaryota > Viridiplantae > Streptophyta > Magnoliopsida > Asterales > Asteraceae > Ambrosia > Ambrosia trifida. Next base: position 158,807,208 of record CM054123.1, on the reverse strand, counting down.
CACCTCAGACATGAGGTTGCTGCACAACCTAATAGCGCAATCAACCAATACCCCGCTCGCCTCCAGCGATTAACCCAATAATATGCAAGGACTTTCCAAATGATAGAGTGTTTAGTTCACAAAGGACCAATAAGTTTTAAACTGATCAAAAAACCGATCCACACAAGGAATCGTAAACCCGACCCACACAAGGAGTCAAAACCCGACCCACACAAGGAGTCAAAACCTGAGTAGTCCCAAACTGGACTAGAAAAGTTAAGTAAGTTGTCTAAACCTGAGACGCATGCTTTTGAGAAAAAGAGTAGTGAAACTCACCTTAGTATGCAAGCAAATAAATCCAAACTTCAAAGTAGGGTGTGCTACCGACTCCCTAGTATATGTGTCACTAAGTAAGTATATGTGTAATACCATTACACCATATAACCCGTTTGTCCAAGACGTTTAAATGTTTAAAATCGTGTAAGTGACACTTAGTGATTCTACATGCATAAGTAAACCCTACGGACCCGTTGGTGAATATGTTGGTTACCATCAGTTGTACACTTCCTATGCATCTCATATAAGTGTCCATTCAAATTCATACCAATAACATAGCACATATGACTCCAAATAGTCTCACAAACACAAAATACACAATCTGCGTTTTTAGGACAGATTGTGCGTCACCAAAACTAATTTATTTAAAATACTAAATCAGTGAGTGAAACTCCCAAATTTTTACTGAATATTATTTGGGATTCATTTAATAACCCATATTTTTGTTTTGTCTCAAAACCAAACACAAAAATCATGAGAAATCGTACATCACAGATATGTCCAGAAAGTTTCTACAATAGGTTAGGTTAGTAGAAAAAATCCCAAAAATCGTGTATTCATCCAAACGGGATGAGTCCACTTGGAAAAGCCAAGTTATTCCAATGTTAACCTACTGTCCAAATTTCATAACTTAATTTCTTGTAAAACTCGAGTTATGATTGTTTAAAGTTGACTCAGTTTGTTAATCCGAAAATCTGACATGACCTTTAATCAAAGAAAATTCCAAATACATATCAAACGACATCCAAATCAGATGATTTTCTAAAAAGCTAAGACCATGTACAATCTACTCATGCAAAGAATCGATCAAAAAACTTATTTTCAAGTCACGAAACAGTTCCTACAATTCGACATTCAGATTCTGTCCAAATTCTAATCATGCAATATTACCAATTATATCAAACCCTAGTTGCATATTATCAATCAATAACACCTAATAATCATCAATAACCATTACCAAACATTCCTAATACCTATTGTGATCAGATTCTATCACTATTCATGCAAAGATTACAACTTTAATGATCAAAACTTCAACAACTTGCGCAACAAGTAACCTATGATATTACTAATCGCCTATCATCATGTTTAATACTTTAAATCTTCAAAAACCTCAAGTTTTAAAAATTATCAAAAGCTTTCAGACCTGGACAAACCTTGTTATATGATTTTTATAACATAAAAATAAGATTAAAGCGTAAAGGATTAAAGATTATACCCCTAGCTCTTCGATACAATCAACCGAATGCCTTTGGAGCTTCCCAATCGATGATCTTGAGCCTTTGCAGGTTGTTTGGGGTTTATAATTCGTAAGGGGCAGTAAGGGGGCGATTAGGGTTGAGTTTAGAGGTTGCATGGGGCTTAAGAGTGTTTAAATAGGGGTGTGAGGCGGTTTAGACCCGTCAGTGACGTTCGCCGCGGCCGCTCGCAGGCCTTCGGCCCGCGTGAGTGGCCCGTTTCGTCACCCGACGTGTTTTCCTTTGGCGTTTTCGTTATTTCGGACCATAACAAATGCAACCCCATGCGTTAAGACCCTAATCAACCTAATGATCCACCTTTAGTGATTTTATTAACGTATTCGGTTTAGGTTCACACAATCACGTATGGTTTTCACATAAGTTCATCGAATATCAAGAGACACATACTCGCAATCAATCCAAATTAGTTCATCATTCATCAACGTCCGAGGTTCACTAATCATGTATTCAGTTATTAACTCACAACAATGCAACGTGTGTCCTATCTAGCTAACCCTAGTTAAGTATAATGCAAGGAACGTAACTAGAGTTTAGTTAAAGTGAGAACCTGAATTTGTGGGGTATCACATCATCCCCAAGTTGAAAAGAATTTCGTCCTGAAATTCAGCAAGTAAGCAGTAAAGCCAGCTGGAAATGTGTGCGCTTGGTTCCAGGATGTCACATCATCCCCAAGTTGAAAGGAATTTCGCCCCGAAATTCACTTTGAGCGAGCTGCTTTATGTTTAGTGTTTGATCTATGCACAAGTTCAGGTTTAGTAAAGAGGTGTGGATATTTGAGCCGCATTCGATCTCTGCGCTCCCACGTATATTCCGGTCCTAGACGGGAATTCCATCGTACCTTAACAATAGGTATAGTGTTTTGTTTGAGTTTCTTGACGCGCCGCTCAAGAATTTCCACTGGTTCATCCATGAACCGTAGCCGTCCGTCCACCTGGATCTCCTCCAGTGGCACCATCAGTGTTGTATCCAACAAGCATTTCTTTATATTTGATACGTGGAGTACATCGTGGCACCAATCCTTTTGACAATCTCGAATGGTCCACCGTATCGTGGGTTCAACTTTCTCTGTTTTCCAAAACGTATCACCCCCTCCAAGGTGACACCTTCAATAGGACCTTGTCCCCAACCTGGAACTCCAAAGGTATCCTACGCTTATCAGCGTAACTTTTCTGTCTATCACGAGCAGCAGCCATCCGCTTTCTGATTTGCACTATCTTCTCAGAAGTTTCATGCACGAGTTCGGGATCTGTTAGCTGGCTATCCCCAACCTCAGTCCAGCAGATGGGAGACCTACACTTGCGTCCATAAAATGCCTCAAAAGGCGCACACTGTATCGAAGTGTGATAGCTGTTGTTATACGAGAATTCAATTAAAGGCAAGTGCTTAACCCAACTATTGCCAAACTCCACCACGCACGCTCGTAGCAGATCTTTCGATGTTTGGATGGTACGTTCACTCTGTCCATCCGTCTGTGGGTGATAGGCTGTGCTCATATCTAAGCGAGTCCCCAAAGCGTTTTGGAGTGTAGTCCAAAAATGAGAAGTGAATCGCGCATCGCGATTAGATATAATTGATGTAGGCACCCCATGCCTAGAGACTACCTCCTTGACGTAGAGATTTGCTAGTTTCTCCAGCGAGTCCGTTTCCTTTATTGCTAGAAAGTGTGCCGATTTGGTTAACCGATCCACGAAAACCCAAATCATTGTATGGCCAGTTGGTGTTCTAGTGATCTTTGGGATGAAATCCATAGGGATTTCTGGTTGCTGGAGTAGGCCTGAAGGTTTCTGATATTCAATCTTAACCTTCGCACAAGTCAAGCACTTACTAACATAAGTGACCATCTCAGCCTTTGGCCACCGGTAAGGAGTTTTGAGATCTTGGTACATCTTGTCCGAACTAGGATGTACCGAATATCGAGAGGTGTGAGCTTCATCGAGCACCAGTTGTCTGATATCCCACAACGTGGTATCCAGACTCGATTCATGAAGTATTGAAGACCATCCGTCTTCCATTCCAAGTGCTTATCAGCACCATGTGAAGTTTCAAGCCCGATGTTTTCTTCTTTCAAGTCTCGCCCTGGGCTTCACGTACCTTATCAGGAAGATTAGAATGTATAGTGGGTTGTAAAGCTCGCACCCGTTTAGGTTTCGTTTCCTTACGGTTGAGGGCATCAGCTACTACATTAGATTTTCCTGGATGAAATTTGATGGCACGGTCATAATCATTCAGAAGCTCGACCCATCGACGCTATCGCATGTTCAGCTCCTTCTGATCGAATATGTGTTGGAGGCTCTTGTGGTCAGTATAGATCGTACACTTTGTCCTATAGAGGTAATGCCTCCAGATCTTTAGAGCAAAGGCCACTGCTCCCAGTTTCTGAGTCATGGGTGGTGTAATTCTTCTCATGAACCTTCAATTGACGTGAAGCACACGCGATCACCTTATCACGCTACATTAGCACGCATCCTAAAACTTGGATAGATGCATCACAGTACACCACAAAGTCCTCTGTTCCCTCAGGTAGCGATAGTATCGGTGCACTGCAAAGTTTTGACCAGATTCTTGGGCATCTCCCCACTTATAGGTAATGCCTTCCTGCGTTAGGGCGGTGAGAGGTTGAGCGATCTTAGAGAATTCCTCAATGAATCTACGATAATATCCCGCGAGACCAAGAAATTGGCGCACCTCAGTAGGGGTCTAGGAGCCTCCCACTTTTTAATAGCGTCAATCTTGGCGGGGTCAACATGTATTCCTGCCTCGTTGACCACATGTCCAAGAAATTGGACTTCTCGAATCCAAAAGTCACATTTAGAGAATCTTGCATACAACTGCTCCTTTCTCAATAGTTCCAAGATCAGTTGCAGGTGTTGCTCGCGCTCTTCCCTGCTCTTGGAATAAATCAGTATGTCATCTATGAACACTATGACGAATTTGTCCAAATAGGGTTTGCACACATGGTTCATCGGAACAATGAACACAGCCGGTGCATCCAAATGGCATCACCAGAAACTCATAATGTCCATAACGAGTTCGAAAGGCCGTCTTCGCCACATCCTCCTCTCCGACTCTCAACTGATGGTAACCTGACCTCAAGTCAATCATAGAATAGAAACTCGACCCTTGCAGTTGGTCAACAAGTCATCATTACGAGGCAAAGCGTAGCGGTTCTTAATCGTCACTTTGTTCAACTCCCGATAATCAATACACATGGGGAAACTCCCATCTTTCTTCTTAACAACCAGAACTGGAGCTCCCCATGGCGAAGAACTAGGTCTAATGGAACCCCTACTCAATAGCTCTTGGAGTTGGGTAGATAGTCTTGAAGTTCGCCTGGTGCTAGGCTGTATGGTGCGCGTTCAATTGGAGCTGCTCCCGGTGCAAGATCAATCTGGAACTCCACTTGACTAACGGGTGGAAGTCCAGGTAATTCCTCTGGGAAGACATCTGGGAAATCTCGGACCACTAGGATGTCCTCAATCTTAGTTACAATTTTAGCTCGAGTGTCAGATATGTTAGCCAAAATGGCTGGACTGCCCTTACGAATACACTTCTGGGCTTTCAAAAAAGGAGATGATGCCCACCATGGCACCACCACGATCACCCTGTATAGATAAAAGTTCTCCACTTGGGAGGGGAACATGAACAATTTTCTCCGGACAGAGAATTTCAGCGGGATGCTTGGACAACCAGTCCATGCCAACCACGAGATCAAAGCTTCCAAAAGTGATAGGTAGAATGTTGATGGCAAACGATTGCCCATCCAACTCGAGCTTACAGTCACGATGAATATGGGTTACCCCCACAGGCTTTCCATCAGCTAACTCTATGGTGTACGGGGTATCAAGAAGAGTAGGAACCATCCCTAGTTGTTTACTAAGTTTTGATGACACAAAACTATAGTCTGCACCAGTATCATATAAAATAGAAGCAAGAGCGTCGTACCCGTCACGACATTGTTATCAGTCCTAGCTTTCCCAGAGCCAATCACAATTGCTATTCCACGAGCCCCATTCTTGTTGTTACCGTTGTGGTTATTGTTTGTTGAAGGACTTGTACCTCACATTATTCCACGTTCTCTTGCTATCACCAAAAGTAGAAGATGAAACTCCATGCTTCGGAAAAGTACCATGCTCATCAGCCTAATCCGTGTGTTTACGAGCCAGAATGAACGATTTGTTAGGTTCTAGGTAGGTGAGCTGCAGTGGCCAAGCCACGAATATGAGGGACCCACCCTTTTGGTATAAAATTCGATCCGCTGGCAAAGTTGGTTAATTAGATTCGAGCACAAAGTATCTAACTCCTGTAGCTTGGTAGTGTTGGCGTTGATCTCAGTCCCAACCGTCTTTATATAATAAATTTCTAAATTTCACCACAGGGTGTTACGTTCTCCATCCAAGTATTTGTAACTCATCTAGTGTGCATATAGCATACATTACCCCACTCTACCTGGGGCAAATGCACATGGCAAAGACTTATACTATCGAAGCAATCAGACGGTCTCCTTCAGTTCCATTGGAGTTATCGAGGTTTACAACCAATAAAAGGCTTGAAAATACGATGGCAGGTTGTTGTTGTGGCATGTACGTTCAAGGTATAAGAAAGTTCAAACGTGGAAGTCAGGGGAAAGGAATGATTTAGCAAAATAGATCTTTACTAGCTTGGAAAGATGCGAGGGCCTCAACCACCCTATCGTTGATCATAAGAACTCAGTCTTATCTAAGTTAGCAAAGGGAAATGAAAGAAAAGATAGGTAAGAAAAGGTAAGAGCCAATCGTCGCCATGCTCTGTCTAGATAGTAGAGCCTTCATCCTCACTTTCCATGTGCTCGTCCTGCTCAGGTTCCCCTTCCATCCCTTATCCTTCCTCTTTCGCGATGTCATTGTTATATGGTTCTCATCACGTACAGTCTCCTTCTCCGGTCCTGTGTAAGTCAGCTCAATGGTCAACAGCACCATTCGTTTCTCCAATCGTGACTGTCAGTCACTGGTAGGTTTCGTCTTCCTTTGAGATGTTGCACTGCATCGCATGCCTTACGTAACTCCCCAAAAGTGTTTGTGATAAGCCCCGATCTAATGTGTTCCCATGAATCTACCATATACTTATGGGTAACAGGGATATGCAGTCATACGTCCGCCCGCTCGTACCAGGCGTAGGGTACTAAAGTAATATATAAGTTCTATTTGTGTAACCCAGTCTCGTCTGAGTTTCAAAATGAGAGTAAGGAATATCAAGCGACAAGGAACAGGAACTAATTGTCTCCTTGCTCAGAGAAAAAGGATAAGTCTTAGTATTTGAATTTCTTCACAGTTGATTTGATTTAATGGTACCACGTCACGCGCATCGTGCAACTTCCTGTGTACGTGCGCCACAATGCTCGCAATGGCTCCCTCCCTTGTACTATTGTTGTTTCCTCATCCATGAGGTTTGTTAGGATACTACTCCCAGTAATGCGTCACCTGGTGTAACCCTAGGTTCCCACCATTGACGTGTTCAGAATTAGGTCAAGAACTAGAAGATAACATACCTCCGGAAATCATATGTTGTAGATATACGTAGCTAAAAGCTAGTTGTGCACTTAAGTTGTGAGTGTACTTATGCTATGATGATTATAGACTAGACACAACATGCAATCCTAGTTCACTATAACCAATGGCTCTGATACCAATCTATCACACCCTCAAATTTCCACTGCGGGGTTTATACCGCGAGGCGCATGACATACCAGGATCCCATAGCCATAAGTCATATGAACGAACTCTAAATGCCCAAACCATTTAGTTCGTTTTAAAAAAACCAAGTTTAGTTAAGCTGCGGAAGCGTACACCAAATTTAAACCTTTTAAAAACCATGCGCAAAACGACGCGCCCAGATTAAGACTATATGAAAGAAAATGTAAAAGCATGATATATAATTTAGATGTATGCCCAAGACCCCAAATGCAGTGAAGTGTGCAGTGCTTTCTAATCCTGGCACCGGAAGCTAACTACCTGCAAAAGCATGTAAATCGTGGGTCAACAAACACTGTTGGTGAGTTCACTAAGTAAAGAAAATGAGTAAGTAAATGCGCTGGTTTCCAAAACCACGTAACCAAGTAAAAGCGTAGGTCCTCCAGACCAAAATGTTCAAGAGTTATCAGTTTAAGTGTATCAGGGGTAGCTAGCCCACTCAATGTAACTAAACAGGATTATTGGGACACCTTCAGTAAAATAGTAATTTGCCTGAATAACTGGTGTCTATCAACACCAGTTCTCAATTGTGGTCAGAAGTTCATGCCCATGCCTCAAGCACCTCAGACATGAGGTTGCTGCACAACCTAATAGCGCTATCAACTAATACCCCGCTCGCCTCCAGCGATTAACCCAATAATATGCAAGGACTTTCCAAATGATAGAGTGTTTAGTTCACAAAGGACCAATAAGTTTTAAATTGATCAAAAAACCCATCCACACAAGGAATCGTAAACCCGACCCACACAAGGAGTCAAAACCCGACCCACACAAGGAGTCAAAACCTGAGTAGTGCCAAACTGGACTAGAAAAGTTTAGTAAGTTGTCTCAACCTGAGACGCATACTTTTGAGAAAAAGAGTAGTGAAACTCACCTTAGAATGCAAGCAATTAAATCCATACTTCAAAGTAGGGTGTACTACCGACTCCCTAGTATATGTGTCACTAAGTAAGTATATGTGTAATACCATTACACCATATAACCCGTTTGTCCAAGACGTTTAAATGTTCGAAATCGTGTAAGTGACACCTAGTGATTCTACATGCATAAGTAAACCCTACGGACCCGTTGGTGAATATGTTGGTTACAATTAGTTGTACACTTCCTATGCATCTCATATAAGTGTCCATTCAAATTCATGCCAATAACATACCACATAGGACTCCAAATAGTCTCACAAACACAAAATACACAATCTGCGTTTTTAGGACAGATTGTGCGTCACCAAAACTAATTAATTTAAAATACTAAATCAGTGAGTTAAACTCCCAAATTTTTACTGAATATTATTGGGATTCATTTGATAACCATATTTTTGTTTTGTCTCAAAACCAAACACAAAAATCATGAAAAATCGTACATCACAGATATGTCCAGAAAGTTTCTACAGCAGGTCAGGTTAGTAGAAAAAATCCCAAAAATCGTGTATTCATCCAAACGAGATGAATCCACTTGGAAAAGCCAAGTTATTCCAATGTTAACCTACTGTACAAATTTCTTAACTTAATTCCTTGTAAAACTCAAGTTATGATTGTTTAAAGTTGACTCAGTTTGTTAATCCGAAAATCTGACATGACCTTTAATCAAAGAAAATTCCAAAAACATATCAAACGACATCCAAATCAGATGATTTTGCCCATTCTATAAAGCTAAGACCATGTACAATCTACTCATGCAAAGAATCGATCAAAACAATTATTTTCAAGCCACGAAACAGACCCTACAAGTCGACACTCAGATTCTGTCCAGATTCTAATCATGCAATATTATCAATTATATCAAACCCTAGTTGCATATTATCAATCAATAACACCTAATAATCATCAATAACCATTACCAAACATTCCTAATACCTATTGTGATCAGATTCTATCATTATTCATGCAAAGATTACAACTTTAATGATCAAAACTTCAACAACTTGCGCAACAAGTAACCTATGATATTACTAATCGCCTATCATCATATTTAATTTGTTTAATCTTCAAAAACCTAAAGTTTTAATAATTATCAAAACCTTTCAGACCTGGACAAACCTTGTTATATGATTTTTATAACATAAAAATAAGATTAAAGCGTAAAGGATTAAAGATTATACCCCTAGCTCTTCGATACAATCAACCGAACGCCTTTGGAGCTTCCCAATCGATGATCTTGAGCCTTTGCAGGTTGTTTGGGGTTTATAATTCGTAAGGGGCAGTAAGGGGGCGATTAGGGTTGAGTTTAGAGGTTGCATGGGGCTTAAGAGTGTTTAAATAGGGGTGTGAGGCGGTTTAGACCCGTCAGTGACGATCGCGCGGCCGCTCGGGCTGCTCGCGTGGCCGCTCGCAGGTCTTCGGCCCGCGTGAGTGGTCCGTTTCGTCACCCGACGTGTTTTCCTTTGGCGTTTTCGTTATTTCGGACCTTAACAAATGCAACCCCATGCGTTAAGACCCTAATCAACCTAATGATCCACTTTTAGTGATTTTATTAACGTGTTCGTTTTAGGTTCACACAATCACGTATGGTTTTCACATAAGTTCATCGAATATCAAGAGAAACATAATCGCAATCAATCCAAATTAGTTCATCATTCACCAACGTCCGAGGTTCACTAATCATGTATTAAGTTATTAACTCACAACAATGCAACGTGTGTCCTATCTAGCTAACCCTAGTTAAGTATAATGCAAGGAACGTAACTAGAGTTTAGTTAAAGTGAGAACCTGAATTTGCGGGGTATCACAGTTTTGCAGGCAAGAGTTTTGGTCATGTGGTCTAGGTGAAGTGTGTGTTTTTCAGAGTCTGTCTAGAAGTTTCTGATTTAGTCTTTTCATTGTAATCTAACCTTTAGTTGCTTATTATCAAGTGATTATCAATGAGAATGATTATTAAAATGGATTTCTATGTGTTTTGATTTGTTGAATATCATTTTGCATGTGATCTAGGGTTTCCACACCTAGATTACTCTACTTGTGTGATTATCTAGTTGATTTCTTACAATCCGATCCTCTACAAAGTGTTATTAGGGCTTTGCTCAGTCACACAACTGCAAATTGATAGTTTTCGAACAGATTTTTCGTCAAAAAGACCTAAAATTTTTCTGTTTTGCATGAACATGGAGATTGATTGCTTTTGACTTGTTTTTACGGATAATATCAAAATTTCTTTCACAAAAGTTGATCTCCATCAAATCCGAAGCAAAACTTGATTAATTTCACTGAGTATTATTAATGGCAAAATAAGTTCAAGATTCATCTTGAGGGCATGGGATTAGAAGGTGGAGAGGCTTGACAAATGATCATAAAGCTTTATAGTTCACCAATGGTTGAGAACACGAATGTACCATTTGCTGTCGAAGACTTAAAAGACGATGAGAAGAAGAAGTTTGCTGTAGAGAAGAAGGAATTTTCTCAGTTGTATGAGGCCTTAACCACAGATTTGCTACATCAGTGTGGATCTTCTACTACTTCAAAACAGTTATGGGAGTGTTTGAAGAATCAGTAGGATGGTAATGATAAGACTAGAAGAATTCGCATGGAAGAGCTTAATAAGGAGTTAGAGAATTTTAGTTATGTTGGTAATGAAACATTGAAAGAACTTATTCCATGATTTTGTCATTTGTTGTCAGAATTATCGAATTATGACATCAATATTCCCTTGACTGAAATAGTGGATAAGTTTGCTGATTCGTTGCCTCCGTATGGGGGACAACATGTTGAAGTACTGAAGGAAAAAGACATTTATCAGTACTGGTCCATCAATGAGTTCATACAGAAGTTGGAGAAAAAAGGGATGGAAGAAAAGAGGAAAGCTAAAAGAGCACAGTTTCCACAGAATCCGGAGCTGTATCATGCTACATTATCTTCCTCTATGTGTAATCTGTCACACCCTGAAATTTCCACTGCGGGGTTTATACTGCTAGGCGCATGACATACCAGGATCCCATAGCCATAAGTCATATGAACGAACTCTAAATGCCCAAACCATTTAGTTCATTTTCAAAAATCATGTTTTAGTTAGGCTGCGGAAGCGTAAATCAAATTAAGACATTTTAAAACCATGTGCAAAACAACGCGCCCAAATTAAAACCATATGAAAGAAAACGTACAAGCATGATATGTAATTTAGGTGTATGCCCAAGACCCCAAATGCAGTGAAACGTGCAGTGCTTCCTAATTGTGACACCAGAAGCTAACTACCTGCAAAAGCATGTATATCGTGTGTTAACATAAAGTTGGTGAGTTCACAAAGTAGAGATGCGAGTAAGTAAATGAGTAGGTTCCAAAAACCGTGTAACCACTTGTTCATCGCATGCCAAGTGTAGCTAACCCATTCATAATAACTAACACCGATATACCGAACTGCTAATTTACGTGTTGTCACAAATGTGAGCAGATTGCCTTGCATCATTGCCTATCAACAATGATAATGTGTTAAGTCACAGTTCAGTCCCGCACTCCCCTGAGCCGGTGTGAGGTTTGTCAAATCTAATAGCGCTATCAACTAGTAACCCACTTGCTATAACCCGGTAACTCATTCGGTATGTGAAGGACTTACAGTGATAGTGTTGGTTTAGTTCATCAAGGACAAAGTTTGCGAACTAGCAAAACCCGACCCACACAAGGAGTCAAAACCCGACCCACACAAGGAGTCAAAGCACCCCAAAACCCGGGATGTAAAGTAGTCCCAAACCGGACTAGAAAAAGATAAGTAAGATGTGTTGATGCATTTTGCGACTAATGATTGGATAACTAACATATGTTAAGATTTGTATATATATGGGCGAAGGTAGATAAAAAGGGGCGAAGGTGAATTGCTGATGGGCGAAGGTAGAATGAAGCTGATCAGAAGATACGTTCGACCATTGGTAGTGGGCGAATGTGGAAAAGATCCACATTCGACCAGTGCAAAGGGGCGAACGTGCAGTATCTATAAATAGGTTTTGTGTTTTTGAGTTTGTAATAGAGTTGTCAGTTGTGTATGTGTTCAGGTCAGGTTCCAGGTCATTTTGTGAAAGTCTGTATTTGATCTAGATTAACGTGTGTATATGAAGTGGAATTACCTCACATTCGTCCATTTCCAACGGGCGAAGGTGGCCTCTATATGTAAGCCATTCCACGTTCGAGCCTTTCATTCAAAATTTTTTCAAAAATTCTTCGATAACCAGACCTTGTTGCTGAGATTTCTTTTGATTGTGATTTTCATTTCCTATACATTCCTGATCATTTTGACACTAATTTCACAGGTATTGGGGCTTTATTCAGATCAGATTCGACGTTTTTATATCCGGACTTAGGGTTTCAATTTTAGGGGTCTTAGGATGTTTGTTAATGTTTGATTTTGATTTACATTCAATCTTCATCAGTTTTAGGGGGAGAATGTTACAGGAATTAGTGTTTTAACATTGTTTGATGTATTGATTGTTTAAACAAAACAGTTGTGACCTAATTCCACTGAAAAACTAATGAAAATTGAATAATTAGTATAATTGATGATACACGAGTGTTGATCGGCCATATTAGGACATATCCTAATCAAAATCAAGAGTTAAAAACAAGTTTGCAAAATTTTTAAATTTTGGGGATAAACATGTTTCACATTCGGGTCACTAAAACGGGCGAATGTACATTTTATGGACGAATGTGGTTTAAAAACGGGCGAATGTGTTTTTAATCAAATATTTTTCACATTCGACCTAAATGTTTTACTTTCGTCCAAAACATTTCACATTCGTCCAAAACAAAAGGGGCGAATGTAGAACTTTAAAACCTTAAAATTTTTTAACTTTTTGTCGTTTTTGCATTTTGACGTGTTTTTCTGTTTTTGATGTACAGATGGCTGATCAATCCGAGAATGTTGAAGCACCAGTAGAAAATGTGGAAGCTCCAGCAGAGAATGTTATTTCAGAACCGGGGCAACAGGCTGAAGCATCTGTTCCAAGCAGTTGGCCATTCGAGCGATCTCACAACTGCTGTGCGTATCTTGTTGACGTGGAGAAGAATACAGAGTTCACCGGGATCATAGAGTTTTTGAGAAGGAGCAGAATTGTACATGCATTAGCCACACCGACGATCATTTATAGAGACATTATTGAAGATTTCTACCAAAATGCGAAGTATGACTTCTGGGATAATCAGACGATTATCAAGAGCAAGATTCAAGATATGGAGATGTTTTTGACAGAGTCTGATATACGGGAAGCACTGCAGATCAAGTTTGAAGTCAGTGAAGATCCCAGAGAGTTATCATGGACTGAGCAGAAAGCTTGTTTCTTACGGATGAAGTACAAAGGTCCGATTACAGATGGATCTATGTATAAAGGGAAGCTGGGCGTGCAGTTCAAGTACTTTGCACACGTTATTATCCACGTATTTGGATGTGTGAGCGGTGGATATGACATTATGAGAAGAAGTTTGAGTTCGTTAATGGTTGTGTTGACTCTCAACAAACCATTTAACGTTTCTGGTATGATTCTAGACCATATGCTGGAGATGCTGAAAGGTATGAAGCACAAGAAGTTCATGCTATATCCAAGATTTCTGATGATGATCTTTGACCACAAGTATCCAGAGCTGAAGAAGGATCCAACTATGATCCTAGGTCAAGATCACATGAACATTCGTACTCTAGTGAGGATGAAGGGATACAAAGGTGTGCCAGATAGTGAAAAGCCACCTAATAGGAGACTCTTTGGAGCTTTGGCTCATCAGGATTACACTGATCCTGGCAAGAACAAAGCAAGGCACGATAATAGTGATTCGGATAATGATGATCCCTTAGTGTACGCTGATTCAAGCACTAAGAGGAAGAGACAAGTAGTCAATCCTGGAGCCAAAGGGAAGGGCAAGGGAAAGATTGATCAGGGAAGTTCAAAGCAACAGGCGGTTAGACATAAATCAACGGCAAAGAAAGGTTCAGGTTTGGTGGATGAAGAGTCAGTTGATTCAGAGGAGACTGAGATAGACGAGCAGTGGGATTCTGATGCTGAAAATGTTAGGGCCACCAAACGTAAGGCCACTATGGTTAGTGAGTCTGAATCTTTGAACAAGTCGATTGAAGAAGCTGAGAAAAGAAAGAAATCTGTTGAAGATGAGAGTCTAGGTGTTGACTTGGCAGAGTTGAGTGTTGGAGAGACTGTGGTGGTTAATTTGCCTAAGACGAAAAAGCAAAAGACCATGGCGAAGAAGTCTAGTACGAAAGAGTTGCGAGAGAAAGAGTTAGCTCAATTGTTAAAAGGGAAAAGAGTGCCCGATGCTGGTACATCATCAAAGCTATCTTCACCTGTCGCCAAGAAGCAAAAGAAAACCAAAGAGGCAGAACCAATATCAGCTGATCAACTTAATGTTGCACTGGACAATGTGCTTGACATGTTCAGAAAGCCTCAGAAAGAAAAAGAAGTTGAGTCATCCAAATCCAAATCCAAGAAAGTCACTGTGGATGATGATGTGATGAAGCAGGTGAATAGGAAAATGGATGACATGATGAAAATGATTGTAGCTCAACAAGCTGAGATTGCCAAATTCAAGCAGAATGAGGAGAAAATGCTACAGATTGTGGTTGCTTCTAAATCTAATCAAGATGAGATCAATGAGAAGGTTAAAATGCTTGAAGCAAAGAATGAAAAGCTTGAAGGAAAGTGTGCAAGAAACAAGAGCAGGATTAAGCTGATTAAGGCAGATAACAAAGAACTAAGGGCTGAGAACAAACGCCTTAGTGATTTGATTGATGATTTGTATAACACTGCACCCAAGTTGAAGGAGGGTGAAGAAGATGAAGAAGAAGAAGAAGAGAAAGTTGATTATGAAGATTCTGAATCTGATAAAGAACAAGATGATGATGAGGATGATGATGAATCGGAGTAAAGTGATGATGATGATGACAAGAATGATGATGATGATGATGCAGAAGGTGCTGGGAGACAGAAAGGAGATGAGTTTAGCAGTGGTAGTGATAATGATAGAGGAGATGATACTTCCAGATTTACTTATGAGAAGAGAACACCAAAGAAGAAAGATACTGGAGAATCAAGTTCTAAGAAGAAAGGTGAGAACGTTGATTCAGATGAAAGTATCTTCTGGAATGAGAAGGTGAGATCTCTATCTGATGATGCTAAACAGTTGTATAAAGATATGTTGGAGAAAAGAGAATGGACCATAGAGTTCACAGGATGCTTTACTGAAATATTCCAAACTGATGATATGCGATATGAATTGGAATATGAAGATCCTGATCTTGAGGAAGGAGAATTACCTGCATCTGTGGCAAAGGAAATTCTAGATGGTCTTGCACAGAGGGTAGGGAAGACTTTTGAGGAGTTTATAGTGGACGAGTCGATTCCAGATATTCCTGAAAAGGATATTTGAAGTCACTCAGATGATATGCAGACTCCTGAGAACAATGAAGTGGAGATGGAAGATATAACTCATGAAGAGTTTCCTCAGTACTTCAGACAAACGGATGAAAATGAGGTATTCCCTGATTTTACTGAAGTACCAAATAATTCAGCAAAGCAGAAAGCACAGCAGAGGAGTGCAGAGTTTGTAGAGAAGGTATTTGGTGCTGATAATCAAGGACCTTCAAATCAGTCTGATGAATTGAAGAGTTATTTGAGGAAATTGAGGGAAATGGATGAGAACCGACCGAAGCCTGAAGCTCAAGGTAACTTTTATAGATTCCACAATGCCAAGTTCAAAGGCAGAGCTCTCGGGTGGACATACTTGGGCAGGTTGAAGTGTATAGCTGCGAAATGGGAAACAGTAATCTTGTACTTCAATAGATTCTGTGATTTGATTACTCTACCGTACTGGGCGGTCAGAGACTTATGTAGATTCCCAATGTCAGGTGCAGAAGTGAATGGTTCGCATGTTGGTTGGTGCGCGGATAAATTGGTTTGGGAAAGTCGAACAAGATGGAAAAGATTCCAGCCTCAATATCCCCGAAGAAAAGTTCATAGGGATATTGATCCTCAAACCAATATGAAACGAGTTACTTTGATCTACAAAGCACCTGAAGTTATGAGAAAGATACCTTTGATGCCTATGCCACAGCATTTCAGTGCTGATTTTATCTTCTGGTATTATGATTGGAGAAAGGCTGAAGCGGTGATTGTGTTGAGAGATGGAAAGGATAAATACAAGCATGTTCATGTATTTGATCCTATGTGGTTGATTAATTGCACGTTTGAAGACATCATCATGCTTTTCTACAATCCGATTTACTATGAACCAAAAGACTTTGCTCAAGCAAGAAAATATACTCAAGTGGTTGGAGTTTGTTTTGCTTATGACATCAATGCGGGAAGCAATTTGGAGAATAAGCTTGGTAAGACGGTGAAGATAGAAAATGTATCTAAACCAGTGAAGAGAACATTTGAGCCTCCAATGACTACTGAGCAGAAGAAACAGCTCAGAATCAAGTTGATGAACAAAACGATGGACCAACAGAGAAAACTATCCAATCAATAGTCGAGGGGGAGTTTGTTGATGCATTTTGCGACTAATGATTGGATAAGTAACATATGTTAAGATTTGTATATATATGGGCGAAGGTAGATAAAAAGGGGCGAAGGTGAATTTGCTGATGGGCGAAGGTAGAATGAAGCTGATCAGAAGATACGTTCGACCATTGGTAGTGGGCGAATGTGGAAAAGATCCACATTCGACCAGTGCAAAGGGGCGAACGTGCAGTATCTATAAATAGGTTTTTGTGTTTTTGAGTTTGTAATAGAGTTGTCAGTTGTGTGTGTGTTCAGGTCAGGCTCCAGGATATTTTGTGAAAGTCTGTATTTGATCTAGATTAACGTGTGTGTGATTGTAATTGAATATTTGACAAAGTTAATCTATGAAAAGATGTTGAAAATGATCTTGATTGTGTTTTGATTAGAGTTTTATCATTTTGTTCAGAACTAGGGTTTCCGCACCTGGTTTTGTGACTTGTATGATCATATTATCCTGTTTTAGTTAAAATCTTTCGCTCACAAGATGTCTCAAACCCGAGACGCATGCTTTTGAGAAAAGAGTAGTGAAACTCACCTTAGGTTGCAAGCAAATAATCCAAACTTCACAAATAGGATGTGCTACCGACTCCATATTACATGTGTCACTAAGTGAGTATATGTCTATAATCAATACACCATATAACCCGTTTGTCCAAGACGTTATAAAATACAAAACCGTGTAGGTGACACCTAGTGTTTCTATATGACAAGTAGATCCTATGAACCCGTTGGTGAACACAATGACTAACATCTGTTATGCACTTCATATACACCTCATATAAGTGCTCATAAAAGTTCATGTCAATTACAAGTCATACAAGACTCCAAATAGCCACATAAGTATACATTACATAATCTGCGTTTTTAGGACAGATTATGCTCCGTGAAAACCAATTTATTAAAAATACTTATCAAATGAGTTAGACTCTCAATATTTAATGAATATTCCAGCAAGTCTACAGGTCATGTCCATATTTTTATTTCGTGATAGAACCATATACGAAAATTATGAAAAATCATACAATACAGATAGGTCCAGAAAATACTCACAACAGATCAGATTAGTAGAAAAATTCCCAAAAATTGCGTATTCATCCAAACAGGATGACTCCACATGGAATAGCCCAGTTTTACCAATGTCTACCTACTGTCCAAATTTCATAACCTAACTCTTTGTAAAACTAAAGTTATGATCGTTTAAAGTTGACCCAGTTTACTAATCCGAAAATATGATATGACCTTTAATCAAATAAAATTTCAAAAACATATCAATCGACGTCCAAATCAGATGATTTTGCTCATTCTAAAAATCTAAGACCTTGTACAACATGTTCATGCAAAGAATTGATCAAAAAATATATATTAAAGTCATGATATAGGGCCTACAAGTCGACATTCAGATTCTGTCCAGACTTTAATCATGCAATATTATCAACTATATCAAACCCTAGTTGCATATTATCAATCAAGAACATCAAATAAACATCATACAAGATTCATCACACATCAATCTGATCAAAACATGCAAGTTTCTTGGTAAATATTATCATCTATAAACCCTAGATGTTCAATAATCCTTAATCAAACAACAACATAACATCTAACACATAATAACACACAAATACCTTGTTTAATCCCATTAAACCTTTATAAAAAACCATATTTTAATCTTTGTAAGTTTATTTCAGATCTTGGAAAACTTGTTTATGGTGCTTTATAACATAATATAGAAGATAAAACACAAAAGGTTTCATAATATACCTAAAGCTCTTCGTTCGGGTGACAAAAACACAACTAGAGCTCCAAAGCTTGATCGATTATGGTTATGGCATAGGTTATGAAGTGTATTTTTCGTATGGTGGCTGCTAGGGACAATTAGGGTTTTGTTTATAAGAAGTAGGGTGTTTAAAATTGTTTTTAAAAGGCCTAAACTTGTTTTCCACGTCTGGGCCTTGCTTGCTGGACGTGGAGGCTTGCCTTGGGCCGCCCACGGTACATGGTGTGACACCCCAGGAAAATCCCACATCGGCCATGGCCAGGAGAGATCCTTGGTTCATAAGTAATGTCTTGCCTCTTAAATCACCAACGCGTTTTGGGCTTAATGCTAGTGGATGAGAGGAGAGCTCCACAGTTAAGCGTGCTCAGGTGGGAGCAGTTTTAGGATGGGTGACCTCCTGGGAAGTTTCCACCGGGGCACCAAAAAACAAATCCGTGAGCTCTTGGTGGGCAAAGCGGACAATATTGGTGGTGAGAGAGGCAGGGTGTTACAGATTGGTATCAGAGCCATGGTTATAGGGAATTAGGTTATTAGAAAAAAAAATAATCTAGTCTATAACCATAGGATTTTAACCAGTACTTGCTCCTTTTACTTGCAACCTTACGTGTTTCTATTCTCTATCCTACTTCTTATCCTTACTTTAGTCCCTACAAGAAGAGTGATCTCCATCACAAGATCTACTCTTAGACTAGTAGGACAAATCCTCAGTCTTAACCTGAACTGCTTTGAAGATCCCGTCGAAGTTCTAGATTTTAATAACGAACACGTGCAATCTGGAAGGGTGACCGCCTGTATTCTGAGTTTTCTGTCTAGGCTGGCATTGCGCATAAATCCCAATCAGACGAGGGACCCGGATGCCTACCTGGGAATTCTCGGGATGAGTGTTCACTTATAGGCTAAAGCATGTCTTCACTATGTTATTAGAATCTAGAAGTTTTGATAAGTCAACGTTTTCGTTTATTCGTTTTGATTAATGAATAAATGATTACACTCACTTTCCTTAAACTAAGCTCTAAAATCTCAAAATTTTACAACTTAAATCAATCTCATTTCATAACCATCTATGGATTTCACAATCACACTTTACCTTACCATCTTAGCCACTTTTTAAATATTCAACACCCTACCCAAATCATATTATTTCCTTTCTCCACATGTTACTTATTTTTAAAAACTATAACCTCATACCTTAGCACAAACTAAAGATTTCTAAATCTTGTTGTATTTTCATTACTTAGAAACTTTACAAAGTACATATTTTTGTCAAAAGATGTTCTCGAACTTAAACTCAATTGTTTATTTATTGACGTAACAAACGATTTTCTATATAATGCTTTAAACTATTAAAAATCACTTAATAGAACCTTGATCCTCAAAACCTAATGTCATGTTTGAAATCTCCAACTAACGGGAATATTTTAATCAAAGCCCACTTAGCTTGTACTATTTAACAACATTTGCTTTATGTACAAAACCAATTTTGAAAATAAATTTTTTTTTTCCATAAGGATAATATCTAGTCTCTAAATTATCCATCGATACTCACTCATTTTCAACTTGTTCAAATTTTGGCATATACCACAATCATGTTTTCTTATACACTTGATTATGACCTTTGATCCAGACCCCAAAATTTACACTGCTATACAATCTCCTTACTATAAAATAAACTCTTTATCAACTATTTTCACATTCACTATCACTCACAACCTTGATTCTGCTTCAAGATTTTTCCTCTCAAGAATTAGATTCATATCCTTCACCTTCTCAAACATGAACTAGATACCCATGACAACCAAACTATCATACATGAGGATTTGTTTATCTACTTGAACATTTGATTATTCATGATACTTGAAAGCATGGATTATAAACTATTTGCTACAAACACACCTAGAGTCATTAACCTTGTCTAGGGCAACTCTATGCTATACTTGATACTCGATGCATTTACAAACTTGCTTACATGTATGTATTATCAATTTGCAATTTATGTGTGTAATAATTGGTACACATAATCAAACAACTAATAGAGGATGAAGTACTTGCTCAACAGTTAGTAGAGTACCAAATAACCTACTCAACGATTGGTAGTGGTCATCATGCCTGCTCAACAGTCGGTAGAGGCCCTACAACCTGCTCAACGACTGGTAGAGGCTATCGTACCTGCTCAACAATCGGTAGAGGTTCTTACTCACTGACTGGTAGAAGTCTTCTTCCTGCTCAACAGTTGGACTCATTTTTTTTGATACACTTTACGATATAAAGATTTATTAGACTCATTGATACAAAGGTTCAACCACAAGCATGTTCATGTATTTGATCCTATGTGGTTGATTAATTGCACGTTTGAAGACATCATCATGCTTTTCTACAATCCGATTTACTATGAACCAAAAGACTTTGCTCAAGCAAGAAAATATACTCAAGTGGTTGGAGTTTGTTTTGCTTATGACATCAATGCGGGAAGCAATTTGGAGAATAAGCTTGGTAAGACGGTGAAGATAGAAAATGTATCTAAACCAGTGAAGAGAACATTTGAGCCTCCAATGACTACTGAGCAGAAGAAACAGCTCAGAATCAAGTTGATGAACAAAACGATGGACCAACAGAGAAAACTATCCAATCAATAGTCGAGGGGGAGTTTGTTGATGCATTTTGCGACTAATGATTGGATAACTAACATATGTTAAGATTTGTATATATATGGGCGAAGGTAGATAAAAAGGGGCGAAGGTGAATTTGCTGATGGGCGAAGGTAGAATGAAGCTGATCAGAAGATACGTTCGACCATTGGTAGTGGGCGAATGTGGAAAAGATCCACATTCGACCAGTGCAAAGGGGCGAACGTGCAGTATCTATAAATAGGTTTTTGTGTTTTTGAGTTTGTAATAGAGTTGTCAGTTGTGTGTGTGTTCAGGTCAGGCTCCAGGATATTTTGTGAAAGTCTGTATTTGATCTAGATTAACGTGTGTGTGATTGTAATTGAATATTTGACAAAGTTAATCTATGAAAAGATGTTGAAAATGATCTTGATTGTGTTTTGATTAGAGTTTTATCATTTTGTTCAGAACTAGGGTTTCCGCACCTGGTTTTGTGACTTGTATGATCATATTATCCTGTTTTAGTTAAAATCTTTCGCTCACAAGATGTCTCAAACCCGAGACGCATGCTTTTGAGAAAAGAGTAGTGAAACTCACCTTAGGTTGCAAGCAAATAATCCAAACTTCACAAATAGGATGTGCTACCGACTCCATATTACATGTGTCACTAAGTGAGTATATGTCTATAATCAATACACCATATAACCCGTTTGTCCAAGACGTTATAAAATACAAAACCGTGTAGGTGACACCTAGTGTTTCTATATGACAAGTAGATCCTATGAACCCGTTGGTGAACACAATGACTAACATCTGTTATGCACTTCATATACACCTCATATAAGTGCTCATAAAAGTTCATGTCAATTACAAGTCATACAAGACTCCAAATAGCCACATAAGTATACATTACATAATCTGCGTTTTTAGGACAGATTATGCTCCGTGAAAACCAATTTATTAAAAATACTTATCAAATGAGTTAGACTCTCAATATTTAATGAATATTCCAGCAAGTCTACAGGTCATGTCCATATTTTTATTTCGTGATAGAACCATATACGAAAATTATGAAAAATCATACAATACAGATAGGTCCAGAAAATACTCACAACAGATCAGATTAGTAGAAAAATTCCCAAAAATTGCGTATTCATCCAAACAGGATGACTCCACATGGAATAGCCCAGTTTTACCAATGTCTACCTACTGTCCAAATTTCATAACCTAACTCTTTGTAAAACTAAAGTTATGATCGTTTAAAGTTGACCCAGTTTACTAATCCGAAAATATGATATGACCTTTAATCAAATAAAATTTCAAAAACATATCAATCGACGTCCAAATCAGATGATTTTGCTCATTCTAAAAATCTAAGACCTTGTACAACATGTTCATGCAAAGAATTGATCAAAAAATATATATTAAAGTCATGATATAGGGCCTACAAGTCGACATTCAGATTCTGTCCAGACTTTAATCATGCAATATTATCAACTATATCAAACCCTAGTTGCATATTATCAATCAAGAACATCAAATAAACATCATACAAGATTCATCACACATCAATCTGATCAAAACATGCAAGTTTCTTGGTAAATATTATCATCTATAAACCCTAGATGTTCAATAATCCTTAATCAAACAACAACATAACATCTAACACATAATAACACACAAATACCTTGTTTAATCCCATTAAACCTTTATAAAAAACCATATTTTAATCTTTGTAAGTTTATTTCAGATCTTGGAAAACTTGTTTATGGTGCTTTATAACATAATATAGAAGATAAAACACAAAAGGTTTCATAATATACCTAAAGCTCTTCGTTCGGGTGACAAAAACACAACTAGAGCTCCAAAGCTTGATCGATTATGGTTATGGCATAGGTTATGAAGTGTATTTTTCGTATGGTGGCTGCTAGGGACAATTAGGGTTTTGTTTATGAGAAGTAGGGTGTTTAAAATTGTTTTTAAAAGGCCTAAACTTGTTTTCCACGTCTGGGCCTTGCTTGCTGGACGTGGAGGCTTGCCTTGGGCCGCCCACGGTACATGGTGTGACACCCCAGGAAAATCCCACATCGGCCATGGCCAGGAGAGATCCTTGGTTCATAAGTAATGTCTTGCCTCTTAAATCACCAACGCGTTTTGGGCTTAATGCTAGTGGATGAGAGGAGAGCTCCACAGTTAAGCGTGCTCAGGTGGGAGCAGTTTTAGGATGGGTGACCTCCTGGGAAGTTTCCACCGGGGCACCAAAAAACAAATCCGTGAGCTCTTGGTGGGCAAAGCGGACAATATTGGTGGTGAGAGAGGCAGGGTGTTACAGATTGGTATCAGAGCCATGGTTATAGGGAATTAGGTTATTAGAAAAAAAAAATAATCTAGTCTATAACCATAGGATTTTAACCAGTACTTGCTCCTTTTACTTGCAACCTTACGTGTTTCTATTCTCTATCCTACTTCTTATCCTTACTTTAGTCCCTACAAGAAGAGTGATCTCCATCACAAGATCTACTCTTAGACTAGTAGGACAAATCCTCAGTCTTAACCTGAACTGCTTTGAAGATCCCGTCGAAGTTCTAGATTTTAATAACGAACACGTGCAATCTGGAAGGGTGACCGCCTGTATTCTGAGTTTTCTGTCTAGGCTGGCATTGCGCATATATCCCAATCAGACGAGGGACCCGGATGCCTACCTGGGAATTCTCGGGATGAGTGTTCACTTATAGGCTAAAGCATGTCTTCACTATGTTATTAGAATCTAGAAGTTTTGATAAGTCAACGTTTTCGTTTATTCGTTTTGATTAATGAATAAATGATTACACTCACTTTCCTTAAACTAAGCTCTAAAATCTCAAAATTTTACAACTTAAATCAATCTCATTTCATAACCATCTATGGATTTCACAATCACACTTTACCTTACCATCTTAGCCACTTTTTAAATATTCAACACCCTACCCAAATCATATTATTTCCTTTCTCCACATGTTACTTATTTTTAAAAACTATAACCTCATACCTTAGCACAAACTAAAGATTTCTAAATCTTGTTGTATTTTCATTACTTAGAAACTTTACAAAGTACATATTTTTGTCAAAAGATGTTCTCGAACTTAAACTCAATTGTTTATTTATTGACGTAACAAACGATTTTCTATATAATGCTTTAAACTATTAAAAATCACTTAATAGAACCTTGATCCTCAAAACCTAATGTCATGTTTGAAATCTCCAACTAACGGGAATATTTTAATCAAAGCCCACTTAGCTTGTACTATTTAACAACATTTGCTTTATGTACAAAACCAATTTTGAAAATAAATTTTTTTTTTCCATAAGGATAATATCTAGTCTCTAAATTATCCATCGATACTCACTCATTTTCAACTTGTTCAAATTTTGGCATATACCACAATCATGTTTTCTTATACACTTGATTATGACCTTTGATCCAGACCCCAAAATTTACACTGCTATACAATCTCCTTACTATAAAATAAACTCTTTATCAACTATTTTCACATTCACTATCACTCACAACCTTGATTCTGCTTCAAGATTTTTCCTCTCAAGAATTAGATTCATATCCTTCACCTTCTCAAACATGAACTAGATACCCATGACAACCAAACTATCATACATGAGGATTTGTTTATCTACTTGAACATTTGATTATTCATGATACTTGAAAGCATGGATTATAAACTATTTGCTACAAACACACCTAGAGTCATTAACCTTGTCTAGGGCAACTCTATGCTATACTTGATACTCGATGCATTTACAAACTTGCTTACATGTATGTATTATCAATTTGCAATTTATGTGTGTAATAATTGGTACACATAATCAAACAACTAATAGAGGATGAAGTACTTGCTCAACAGTTAGTAGAGTACCAAATAACCTACTCAACGATTGGTAGTGGTCATCATGCCTGCTCAACAGTCGGTAGAGGCCCTACAACCTGCTCAACGACTGGTAGAGGCTATCGTACCTGCTCAACAATCGGTAGAGGTTCTTACTCACTGACTGGTAGAAGTCTTCTTCCTGCTCAACAGTTGGACTCATTTTTTTTGATACACTTTACGATATAAAGATTTATTAGACTCATTGATACAAAGGTTCAACCACAAGATTATTTTTGCATTACTTACATGTGTGTTAGAGTCATAGAAGGACACAAAACCCTAATGTAAGGTAAATTGGTGATTGCGGTCCGGAACGTAATCATGAATTTACAGGTACGTTAAGGTAGTGTGAAATTCTATCAAGGTTTTAGACAGATACCCAATTACAAACCCTAGTAGTTGGTAGTTCATCTAGTCAATCAACACATGCGTGGGATTGGTACTATATACAGACTCTTACCCTCCTATTTAGTTCATACCCACGTAATCCCACCCTAATTCCTAATCACTTCACCATATAACTCATACATAACATTTTCGAAACACTTTATCATAGCACCTATAAAATTTTGACGTACTAAACGGTTGACGTCTAAACATTTACCCAATCACCCTCAACCTGTATTTTTTTTATATAACTTCGGGACGAAGTTTCCAAAAGTAGGGGAGACTGTAACATCCTGTATTTTTCCTCAAATAATTTTATTCATTAAATGTTTCCATTATTATTCGTCGTTTACAACAAATAAGGTCATAGGTCCCAAAATTTTCCCAACCAGCTATACATTTTAAACTCATCTCATAATAATAATAATAATAATAATAATAATAATGATAATAAAATCAGATATTTTTAGAAAGTCAAATAGTCAAAGTCTTGGTCAAAGTCCTAGTCAAACAGTCAAAGTCCTAGTCAAATAATCAATTCATCATAAAACCTTACTTTATGGTGTTGACCAATTTTAATGGCTAATTGAATCCAAAACTAGTATAAAAACCCACCTATGAACCATTACACTTGCCACCTCTAAATCGATTGTTTCAATCCGATTAAACTTTCCCTCATACTTTTCTTCTATAGTCTATTACTTCTAGAATTGAAGCTTTGATTATAAGCTCTTGTAATTGGCGAATTGGAAGCATGATATTCTTCCTTTTTTTCGGATTTCTTATTTCTTCAAATTGGACTAGCTACGTTGTTGAGTCTTTGGGATTCGCCTCACATACATTCACAACGCTTAGAGGATAATTCAGCTTAGCGAATGTGAGTTACATAGCCCCTTTTTCTGTTTTACATTTTGGGGTGAAACATGTTTAAACATTTTATACACTATCATTTACTTATTCTTACATTGTTGAAACTTGTGATTCAATTACACTATCATTTACTCATTCTATCATTTGACTGTAACAAAAAGACACAGTACAATCATTAACATTGATCAAGCCGCCTGTTTAGATTATAGCGCTATAGGTCTGACAAACCCATCCCCCCGCATAAATTCAGGGATGATCGATAACAGTAAAAACATTTAACTAACTTGCGAGTTAGTCATCAGTCGACACAAGGTTTGGTTGTACAAAGACGCATTGTTACATGTCGGACTCATACTCTATCATCATACAACTATGATTGTTGTACAAACTATTATTATCTATCATATTCCAAAAACTTATGTAATTCTCACCAACTTTGTTGAGCCAAAATATTTTCAAACTTAACATGTTTCAGGTTATTCTTGCATGAAGATTTGAGTTGATGCTTGAAGATGCGTAGCTAGTATTTTTCATCTTGTGATGTACAAATTCTTAGAACAATTGTATGTAACTTATTTAAATTATTTAATGAAATTTATTATTCACCATGAGCTACTGAACAATCATCAATATGTGACATCCCGATGTTTCCGCCTGCGGTTAGGGTGTTACACATGGTGCCTCCTTGGCCGAGTTGGGCCTGTTTTCTTCTTGGGCCGATCCAGCTATGTTATTATTATTATTTTTTTTCTTTTTCTTTTTTCTATCGGGCCTTAAAACATTTAACCCACATCACCAACACGCAACCCAATATTTTAGACCCGAAACATTATGTTGGTTTGTTGGGTATCGGTTAAGAGTTTGGTGGTGGATTTCGTTTAAATCCACAGAGTTTCATATTAATACACAATTAATTCAACACCATCACATAATTGCAAATAATATCAAACAATCATTTCACAATTATTCATATTGTTATTTCACCAACGTTCGAGGTTCGATAATCGTTTATGTAGTCCGGTAATTTTCCGAATTAGCGTTTCATGCAGTTATTAACCTATAACCGTGCAACGAATGACTCTACTAACTAACCCTAGTTAAGTAGAATGCATGGAATGTAAGTACAAGTAACTAGAGTTTTAGTCAAAGTGAGAACCTGAAATTGTGGGGGTATCACATAATCCATCAGGAGGAGCGAGTGTGGCACCTCACATTGCTTGTGTATATAATGTTGAGCCACAAAGGAGTCCAATCAATTACCTCGCTCCAAGACCGTCTAACACATCAACTTCATACACACCAACTCAACCTCATATGTCAGCAGCTTGTTACACATCATCGGCAAGTATTCCACAACAACAACAACAATATGTTGCACCGATGATGACTTAAGTATCCTCAAGCCAAAGTCCAATCGTGTTGGGAACTATCAACATGAACAATGTGACTGTAGAAGTGGCGCAACAACACGTTGCTTTAGTTTTAGCAATGGTCGCTTTGTACAACGTTCTGTTGGCGAGTCAGGTAGGCAACAACAATCTGACTAATGATGATTATGCCCAGATCGACAAGGAAGAAATGGAACTGATCGATATCCAATGGGCGCTTGAAAGCGTGATGAGAAGAGCTACTAAGTTTATTGAGAAGACTGGTAGAACTGATGTTGCTAGTTCACCAAACACTAGCTATGGTTTAAACAAAGCCAAGGTGATGTGTTTCAACTGTGGGACTCGAGGTCATTTTGCGAGAGAATGTATCCAACTGAAGCAACAAGGTAACCGGAACCCCTTTAATTCTAATTCTAACTACCAAAACTGTTAATCACAAAACCAGGTTACTTACCAAAGCCAAAACAACAACAAATATCAACATCAAGACAAACATCCACAATCAACCAAAACAAACTACACCTAATCCAACAATACCTATTGTCCCTATTTCTACACCAAACACTCAACCGCAGAATGAGAATCAGGCATTGGTGATACAAAAAGATGAAGGTTTTGATTAGAGCACTATGCAATTGGGTGTTGAAGAGGTTACCGGTAGTAATGTTGCATGTTTTGCACAAGAGATAGTGACGGAGGAGCCGGTGATAGTTGATGCTGACTTGGTAAAAGTTTCTGAAAATATTTCTGAAGTTGTGATTGAGGAGATAGATGAGGAGGTTCCAGAAAGTGGTGCTGAGAAGGTTGAGGAACCAGTTACTGAAACGGTTTCACGGACGATTATCTATTTTGTTGCCGATGTCTTTGATGAACACGAGTCTGTCTATTATGATTCCGGAAGTGAATCTGACTCAGAGGCTAGTGTCAACCCTCTTGATGATGATATTGATCAACTACTAGCTGAAGCTGACTTTCTGATGACAAAGAAATCATGCATGGTGGATGATGCTTTCACAAAGATTGATTATTCTAAGTTCTTTGATGGAAAGGAAGGTCATTTCGCTCTAATGGCCATGACAGATCCTCCAAAACCGGTAAGTCCTAACTCTACTTCTAGTGAAAAATATTGTGGTACTTGTGATAGATTAAACGATGAGGTTAAGGAACTTAAGCATCATCTTGAGAGTGCTAAGATCGTCATTCAGTGATATCGTAAAGATGAACATGATTACAACAAAACACTTGAGGGTTACAAATAGGAAGTTTCTGAATTAACAAAAACTCTTTCTTTAAAACAAACAGCCATTAATAATTACATTAATGAAATTGAGGAAACTAAATTGAAATGGCTAAAATCAAGTGTTTTGCTGAAAAGATTACTAAGAAGTTAGAGAGTTATAAGCATGTGGCATATGTTTTGGACCACATTGTTGAGGAACCATCACAATCCAGTAGTGCAAACTACAAATCTGTTCCTTCCCTAGTGTTATTTGAAAATCATAATCTGAATTCAGTAACATCGGAGAGTTCAGTTAGATCGGATTCCTCATCGGATAACGAATCAAACACCTCAAGTGTTGGTGATCAGGATTCTGATGCGAGACTGATTCTTGGATTGAAAGATGAGGGAGTGGTTGCGATAACTGATGATTCTGATACTGAGTGTGAGGAACCTCAGAAGAATGATGATATTCCATTGGAAAATCACATTCGAACGAATGAAACAATATCACCTTCTCAGGTTCTACATCCTCACTAAGTCGAAATAAAACAAAAACAACAACTATCAACATCAAAACAATTACAAAAACCGACAAAACACCTCCCAAAATACCACACCAAGACAAACATCCACAACCAAACAAAACCAAACTGCACCTAATCCAACAAGACCTATTGTCCCTATTTCTACACCAAACACTCAACCGTAGAATGAGAATCAGGTGTTGGTGATACAAAAAGATGAAGGTTTTGATTGGAACACTATGCAATTGGGTGTTGAAGAGGTTACCGGTGGTAATGTTCATGTTTTGCACAAGAGAAAGTGAAGGAGGAGCTGGTGATAGTTGATGATGACTTGGTATAAGTTTCTAAGAATATTTCTGAAGTTGTGATTGAGGAGATAGTTGAAGAGGTTCCAGAAAGTGTTACTGAGAAGGTTGAGGAACCCGTTACTGAAACAGTTTCAGGGACGATTATCGATTCTGTTGCTGATGTCTTTGATGAACACGAGTCTGTCTATTCTGATTCAGAAAGTGAATCTGACTCAGAGGCTAGTGTCAACTCTCTTGATGATGATATTGATCAACTACTAGTTGAAGTTGACTTTCTGATGACGAAGAAATCATGCATGGTGGATGATGCTTTCACGAAGATTGATTATTCTAAGTTATTTGATGGAAAGGAAGGTCATTTCGCTCTAATGGCCATGACAGATCCTCCAAAACCGATAAGTCCTAACTCTACTTCTAGTGAAAAATATTGTGGTACTTGTGATAGATTAAATGATGAGGTTAAGGAACTTAAGCATCAGCTTGAGAGTGCGAAGATCGTCATTCAGTCGTATCGTAAGGATGAACAAGATTACAACAAAACACTTGAAGGTTATAAAAAGGATGTTTCTGAATGAACAAAAACTCTTTCTTTAAAACAAATAGCCATTAATAATTACATTAATGAAATTGTGTAAATTAAATTGGAAATAGCTAAAATTAAGTGTTTTGCTGAAAAGATTACTAAGAAGTTAGAGAGTTATAAGCATGTGGCATATGTTTTGGACCACATTGTTGAGGAACCATCACAATCCAGTAGTGCAAACTACAAATCTGTTCCTTCCCCAGTGTTATTTGAAAATCATAATCTGAATTCAGTAACACCGGAGAGTTCAGTTAGATCAGATTCCTCATCGGATAACAAATCAAACACCTAAAGTGTTGGTAATCAGAATTCCAATGCGAGACCGATTCTTGGATTGAATGATGAGGGAGTGGTTGCGATAACTAATGATTCTGATACCGAGTGTGAGGAACGTCAGAAGAATGATAATATTTCATTGGAAAATCACATTCGAACGAATGAGACAATATCACCTTCTCAGGTTCTACATCCTCAGTAAGTCGAAATAAAACAGAATCAATCAGTAAAGAAGTGTGATAAGAATGAATCCAGTGATAAACCTGTGAAAGTATTTTATCCGATGGAAGGATCCGATAAGATAATTTCAGATGATGAGTATCCCATACAGTTTTCAAATTATTCTAAAATCGAGAAAATTTGGCAAGAGAGTACCATTTGGTTTCCTAAACATGAAAGGACAAATGATATTCCACATGAACTAATCAAAAGACTTATGGTGATGACTCTAAACAACCCAAGGTTCATGTCACTGAATTTGTGAAACCAAAAGATAAGGTTAACGGATTTTATGAACCGGCTTACTAATTGGAGCCCGCTCTAGAGAGTTTAAGGCGAAAATGTGTTGATGATCAACACCCGGTTAAATCATTTGCTAATCCTTATACTAAGAATTCATTTGAGGAGTATCGTGCATGTTAAAAATGTGGAGAGAGAGGGCATTTACATTCTCACTGCCCATATGTGAGACACAAGAGGCATGAGGTTGAAAGCAGACATAATCATAGGAATTTGGTTTATGGTTATTCTCATAGATAATCTTTTCCACAAAGACAGTTTTACCCTCATAGACAACAATTTTACAACAAAAATCGTTTTTATCCAAAGAGGGAAAACCATCCAATTGTCTATGATAAGAGAAACCGAATTGCCATGGAGAAGAAACTAAAGAAACCAATGGTGAACTCGACTAATGTCACACAAAAGGTTTACCCAAAACCTGATGTTAAGTCATCAGTTGGACTTGTGTCTGTTAAATCAGATAAGGTAGCCAACAAAGTTGCATTCACAAACGATACAAAGAAACCTGTTGAGGTTAAACAACCTCATAAAAGGATTCTTAAACGTTCGGAACAAATCTTAGACACCAAAGTGATCTCCGGGTGATTCTACCTCATCTGCTAAGGTTGAAGTTAAAAGTCAAGAAGTTTTGAATGATCAGAAAAAGGTTGATTCAAAGTTGAAAATTTATGAAAAGGATTCTTTGAATGTTAACACGAACAATGTGACTATAGAAGTGGCACAACAACACATTGCTTTAGTTTCAGCAATGGTCGCTTTGTACAACGTTCTGTTGGTGAGTCAGATAGGCAACAACAATCTGACTAATGATGATTATGCCCAGATCGACAAGGAAGAAATGGAACTGATCGATATCCAATGGGCGTTTGAAAGCGTGATGAGAAGAACTACTGAGTTTATTGAGAAGACTGGCAGAAATAATCTTGCTAGTTCACCAAACACTAGTTATGGTTTCAACAAAGCCAAGGTGACATGTTTCAACTGTGGGACTCGAGGTCATTTTGCGAGAGAATGTACCCAACCGAAGCAACAAGGTAACCGAAACCCCTTTTATTCTAACTACCAAAACCATCAATCACAAAACCAGGTTACTTACCAAAGCCAAAACAACAACAAAAACTATCAACATCAACAAAATTACAAAATCCGACAAAACACCTCCCAAAATACCACACCAAGACTGTAACATCACGAAGTTTTCCCCAATTTTTATATTAGTAAAATCACCACTATGCCTATATTATACCTCTTTTGTACAAGTATAATCATGTCTAAAATATTCTTTTGATAATTTCAAAACAGTCTTAAATAGTACAAAATTTTAATGTTAGCATAAATTCAAAACGTATACAAAATTTTCCCCAATAACGACCTATCTTTATTTTTTTTTAGTGATTTTATTTATTTGTTTATTTATAATAATAATAATAACAACAACAATAATAATATTAATAATAATAAGAATATTTAACCGAGACCCGAGTCAGTAACTGGCTCGTATAGACGGTACTTAACCTAACTCACACCAAACCCAATCTATGTATTATTTAAACACCTTAACCCATTCCTTCTCCTTTGATCTTCTTCAAGAAACCCTAGCCACCATCACTCTTCATCTCCTACACCTCTCATCCTTATTCCTCATCTTCATGCACCACCACCATTAAACCCATCCTCCTCCCTCTATCTGTTTCTCTCTAATCTGGCTCCCGAATGAACCTTCAGTCAATAACAACAAACACCATAGGAGCCACCACGCATTCCCTCCTCTTCCCTCTCTGACAAGCACAGCGGCAGCGGCCACACACCAGGCCCCTGACCCCTCCGCTCCGGCCGCCGCCACATAGACAACCACCACCTACGCCGCCGCCACCCCTCCCTTTACCCACACAACCCCAACGCCGCCCTCGTTGTCCCTCTCCTTCCACGTAAACAGCAGCGGGCCTCCTCCTGGCCATCTAGTGGTGACGCAACAGCAGCAACAAGTTTCCCAATCTGTTCGTTCTTCCGGGTTGTAGGTTCCGATTTAGGCTAGGATTGGTGACCAGAGACGAGTTTCGTTCGGGTCTTGTGTCTGTGTTTCAGTTTGGTATTCAGTGGACATACGGGTCAGATACTGTAGTGGCTGTGGTATCGAGTTATCATGATGGTGGTGACTCGGTGGCTAAGGCTTAGGTGTTGACATATGGTCAGGTCACGTGATTGGGTGCTCAGACTTGAAGGTTCACGACGACGGTGGCGCTAGAGATGCAGGTATGGTGGTCCTCGGTTCGCGCCTGGTCAACGCACGGTCAAGCTAGTCAAACTCGGTCAAAATGTCCAGGCAAAGCTGGTCAACTGTCCATGTCAACAGTCAAACTGAGTCAACTTGCCAGATCCTGTCAACGCGCCGACCAAGTAGAGTTCGCGTGGCGGAACACGCGTTTTAACATTCGGTATAAATTATTCGTAATTCCTTTGTTATAGTTACAATATTTATTTATATGTAAATAATAAGTGCGAATAAAAATCTAACTCGCGAACTGAACCGACTTGTAGTAAAACTATTTTATTTATTTTCGGGCTATCGTTTACAACTAGCTTGTACTCGTGAATATTATTTTAACGACTAACTTATAACCAAACTTATATTACTAACACTATTATTCAAGTTTAAAACTAGTCGACTTATTATTTGTTTTCGAGACGTCAAATAAAGAGTTACTTAATATATAAATGTTACTTGTCGAAAAGTATACATTACATGTTTATTAATGCTTTTGAAAGTTAAACTATGTGTTGTGTATTGGACAATTGATGTTTTGAGATAAAATGGACGACTTGCGTCATCTGTTTTCTTACAAAAATAGAGGAGACTCTGCCCAAATTTTTATAAAATATAGACATATCGGGCGTTCAAATCTGTCATGTTTTGTAATAAAGCTACGTTTTACATATTGATTTTATCCAAGCCTTATTTTGTCATAATAGAAGTAAATGAATACGAATATATATTTATATATGTAAACACAATAGTACAAATATTATTTGATCTTCAAAACAAAAATTAAAACGTGAGACAAGCTACACACGGGTTATTTCGCTATCTTAAATGCTTTCCTTTTAATTACAAGTTACGAATCTAGATATATATATTAAAGTAAAAGTTATATGTATAGCTATTCATACACGCATACATTCTCGAAATCAAAACCAAGTCCTTTCAGTTCGTTAAGTTATACACATTAAGACACGTATTGTTTGCAACACGAGTCTAGGTAGTTGGATCAACTATCTTTACAACTAAGAAACGAATCAAGCTTATTTGCATTAGAATTAAGGGTATCCTTTACTTGAAATAGGGTACAAGAGATTCAAATAATCCAGCTTCAGACTTTGTTTGTTATTCTTTCATGATGCACTTCAGGTGAATTTACGTAACCATGTTTATGCAATTCTTTATACTTGCAACATTATATTTAAGCAATTCTACATACATGTTAAGTTGTAAACTTTAATGCCTCATGATTTAGACAACAACAACAGTTAGACTCGTTTCAACAATACTTAATCATTAGCTATGGCCAAGCCGGTGATACTCAATAATAGATCTATTGGATTGACAATCCCACCTAGATTCGTTGACCATCTTTTATGGGGAGCGCGGGTGATTATTATCGTTCCAACATAATATTAAGGTGAACCGTGGATGACGGGATGGACCTAAACTAGTCGGAGGTCTGATTATGTCGATTCAACATTTCATGTTTATTCATGTAGACTTAAACTTACAATAGACATATGAATTGCTAAACTATTATTTTTAAACTTAATTGCTTGACATGGCTTATGTATTCTCACCAACTTCTAGTTGACCCCCTCCCCATTTTTCCAAACTTAACAGGAAATAACGATGCTTGAAGTCTAGAGCTAGCATGAGGAGACAATTTGAAGTTTATGCTTTGTTTGGCTATTTGATGTATTGGATTTCATTCAAGTCATTTAATGTAATACAATATTGTAATAAAGGATTATGTAAACATATGTATTACCATGAGCTACTGAACAATCATTCTTACGTGACACCTCGATGTTTCCGCCATCGGTTGGGGTGTTACAGATTGGCGTCGCAAATCATTTATGATAAAAATGTTTTAATCTATTAAGAATGATTTATTTTATGTATTACTCGAAGCCTATTATACAAAATGTCTGAACAAATTCTTGATTTTTGAAATCCGACATCGTGTTTAAAACCTATGACTCAACGAAATATTTTGATCTAAATCAATTTAGTTGTACAATTTAATGACTTTTGCTTTATATACAAAACCAGTTTTGAAAATAAAATCTTTCCATCCATAGGAACAAAATTTACTCTACAATTTTTCCATTGACACCTACTTATTTTAAACTTGTTCGAACCATTACAAATTTTTGGCAAATACCACAATCATGTTTTCTCATACGCTTGTATCTAACCATTTATTCAAACCCCACGATTATTCTGCATGATCACCTTACTATTTGCGTCTTTTGAAACCCTATAAATTAAACCCTTTATCAACCATTTACACGTTCACCATTTTTCACAACTTTGATTATACTTTGAGTTTTCATCATCTCTCAAAATCCAACTTCACATCCTTTACCTCCTCGAACATGAACTTGATCTCCACGATAACCACACTATTGAAAACTTAATTGTTTGTTGCATCAAAACTTGAATATTAGTTATACATGAGGATTTGATTATCTATCTGAACAATTGATTATTCAACATGAAAGCATGGAATATAAACTAATTGCTATAAACACACCTAGAGTCATTAACCTTGTCTAGGGCAACTCTGTTACAACTTGCATGCTATACTCGATACTTGATGCATTTACAAACTTGCTTACATGTATGTATTATCAATTTGCAACTTATGTGATAAACCAAAAACAATTGTTACACTTAATCAAAACAACCGACAGAGGATGAAGTACTTGCTCAATAGTTAGTTGAGTACCAAATAACCTACTCAACGATTGGTAGAGGTCATCATGCCTGCTCAACAGTCGGTAGAGGCCCTACAACCTGCTGAACGACTGGTAGAGGCTATCGTACCTGCTCAACAATCGGTAGAGGTTCTTACTCACTGACTGGTAGAAGTCTTTTTCCTGCTCAACAATTGGACTTATTTTTGGATACATTGTATATAATTCAATCACAAGGTTATTCTGCATTACTTACATGTGTGTTTAGAGTCATAGAAGGACACAAAACCCTAATGTAAGGTAAATTGGTGATTGCGGTCCAGAACGTAATCACGAATTTACAGGTACATTAAGGTAGTGTGAAATTCTATCAAGGTTTTTCGGTAGGTAACCAATTATAATCCCTAGTTACCTAGTAGTTCATTTAGTCCTTCTATAGTCAATCAACTTATACATTTTCTTTAGGATTTCTAAAACCTAAGTTTAGTGTTTTCCTAGATTCTCATTCTCCTTGCTATTCCAGGTCAATCTAATCCAACCCTTAAAGCTCACACATATCAATCCTCTTATCCAAATTATTCGAAATAGTTTACTCTATTACCTATAAATTCATGTCGTGCCTTAACCCAAAGTTTCCAAACCACAATTACCCTAATTACTACCCAATCACTCTCAACCCATACTCTTAATAACTTCGGGATGAAGTTTCCAAAAGTAGGGGAGACTGTAACATCACGAAGTTTTCCCCAATTTTTAAATTAGTAAAATCACCACTATGCCTATATTATTTGATCTTCAAAACAAAAATTAAAACGTGAGACAAGCTACACACGGGTTATTTCGCTATCTTAAATGCTTTCCTTTTAATTACAAGTTGCAAATCTAAATATATATTAAAGTAAAAGTTATATGTATAGCTATTCATACACGCATACTTTCTCGAAATCAAAACCAAGTCCTTTCAGTTCGTTATGTTATACACATCAAGACACTTATTGTTTGCAACACAAGTCTAGGTAGTTGGATCAACTATCTTTACAACTAAGAAACGAATCAAGCTTATTTGCATTAGAATTAAGGGTATCCTTCACTTGAAATAGGGTACAAGAGATTCAAATAATCCAGCTTCAGAGTTTGTTTGTTATTCTTTCATGATGCACTTCAGGTGAGTTTACGTAACCATGTTTATGCAATTCTTTATACTTGCAACATTATACTTAAGCAATTCTACATACATGTCTAGTTGTAAACTTTAATGCCTCATGATTTAGACAACAACAACAGTTAGACTCGTTTCAACAATACATAATCATTAGCTATGGCCAAGCCGGCGATACTCAATAATAGATCTATTGGATTGACAATCCCACCTAGATTCGTTGACCATCTTTTATGGGGAGCGCGGGTGATTGTTATCGTTCCAACATAATATTAAGGTGAACCGTGGATGACGGGATGGACCTAAACTAGTCGGAGGTTTGATTATGTCGATTCAACATTTCATGTTTATTCATGTAGACTTAAACTTACAATAGACATATGAATTGCTAAACTTTTATTTTTAAACTTAATTGCTTGACATGGCTTATGTATTCTCATCAACTTCTAGTTGACCCCCCCCCCCCCCCATTTTTCCAAACTTAACAGGAAATAACGATGCTTGAAGTCTAGAGCTAGCATGAGGAGACAATTTGAAGTTTATGCTTTGTTTGGCTATTTGATGTATTAGATTTCATTCAAGTCATTTAATGTAATACAATATTGTAATAAAGGATTATGTAAACATATGTATTACCATGAGCTACTGAACAATCATTCTTACGTGACACCTCGATGTTTCCGCCATCGGTTGGGGTGTTACAAAGACAAACATCCACAAACAACCAAAACCAAACTACGCCTAATCCAACAAGACCTATTATCCCTATTTCTACACCAAACACTCAACCGCATAATGAGAATCAGGTGTTGGTGATACAAAAATATGAAGGTTTTGATTGAAGCACTATGCAATTGGGTGTTGAAGAGGTTACCGGTGGTAATGTTGCATGTTTTGCACAAGAGAAAGTGAAGGAGGAGCCGGTGATAGTTAATGATGACTTGGTATAAGTTTCAAAGAATATTTCTGAAGTTGTGATTGAGGAGATAGTTGAAGAGGTTCTAGAAAGTGTTACTGAGAGGGTTAAGGAACCAGTTACTGAAACAGTTTTAGGGAAGATTATCGATTCTGTTGCTGATGTCTTTGATGTACATGAGTCTATCTATTCTGATTCAGAAAGTGAATCTAACTTAGAGGCTAGTGTCACTCTCTTAATGATGATATTGATCAACTACTAGTTGAAGCTGACTTTCTGATGACGAAGAAATCATGCATGGTGGATGATGCTTTCACGAAGATTGATTATTCTAAGTTCTTTGATGGAAAGGAAGGTCATTTCGCTCTAATGGCCATGACAGATCCTCCAAAACCGATAAGTCCTAACTCTACTTCTAGTGAAAAAATATTCTGGTACTGGTGATAGAGTGCTAAGATCGTCATTCAGTCGTATCGTAAGGATGAACAGGATTACAACAAAACACTTGAGCGTTATAAAAAGGATGTTTCTGAATTAACAAAAACTCTTTCTTTAAAACAAATAGACATTAATAATTACATTAATGAAATTGAGTAAATTAAATTGGAAATGGCTCAAATCAAGTGTTTTGCTGAAAAGATTACTAAGAAGCTAGAGAGTTATAAGCATGTGGCATATGTTTTGCACCACATTGTTGAGGAACCATCCCAATCCAGTAGTGCAAACTACAAATCTGTTCCTTCCCCAGTGTTATTTAAAAATCATAATCATAATCTGAATTCAGTAACACCGGAGAGTTCAGTTAGATCGGATTCCTCATCGGATAACAAATCAAACACCTCAAGTGATGGTAATCAGAATTTCGATGCGAGACCGATTCTTGGATTGAATGATGAGGGAGTGGTTGCGATAACTGATGATTCTGATACTGAGTGTGAGGAACCTCAGAAGAATGATGATATTCCATGGGAAAATCACATTCGAACGAATGAGACAATATCACCTTCTCAGGTTCTACATCCTCAGTAAGTCGAAATAAAACAGAATCAATCAGTAAAGAAGTGTGATAAGAATGAATCCAGTGATAAACCTATGAAAGTATTTTATCAAATGGAAGGATCTGATAAGATAATTTCAGATGATGAGTATCCCATAAAGTTTGCAAATTATTCTAAAATCGAGAAAATTTGGCAAGAGAGTACCATTTGGTTTCCTAAACAGGAAAGGACAAATGATATTCCACCTGAACTAATCAAAAGACTGTATGGTGATGACTCTAAACAACCCAAGGTTCATGTCACCGAATTTGTGAAACCAAAACATAAGGTTAACGGATTTTATGAACCGGCTTACTAATTGGAGCCCGCTCTAGAGAGTTTAAGGCGAAACTGTTTTTATGATCAACACCCGGTTAAATCATTTGCTAATCCTTATACTAAGAATTCATTTGAGGAGTATCGTGCGTGTTAATAATGTGGAGAGAGAGAGGGAATTTACTTTCTCACTGCCCATATGTGCGACATAAGAGGCATGAGGTTCAAAGCAGACATAATCATAGGAATTTGGTTGATGGTTATTCTTATAGAAAGTCTTTTCCACAAAGACAGTTTTTCCCTCAAAGACAACAGTTTTACAACCAAAATCATTTTTATCCAAAGAGGGAAAACCATCCAATTGTCTATGATAATAGAAAACGAATTGCCATGGAGAAGAAACTAAAGAAACCAATGGTAAACTCGACTAATGACACACAAAAGGTTTACCCAAAACCTGATGTTAAGTCATCAGTTGGACCTGTATCTGTTAAATCAGATAAGGTAGCCAACAAAGTTTCATTCACGAACGATACAAAGAAACCTATTGAGGTTAAACAACCTCAGATAAGGATTCTTAAACGTTCGGAACAAATCTTAGACAACAAAGGGATCTCCGGGTGCTTCTACCTCATCTTTTAAGGTTGAAGTTAAAAGTCATGAAGTTTTGAATGATCAAAAAAAGGTTGATTCAAAGTTGAAAATTAGTGAAAAGGATTCTTTGAATGTTAACACCCAAAGACCCAAGACCAAACAGGCTTGGGTCCCTCGTAGAAAGTAATTGTGCTTTGAATGGTGCAGGGAGCTCCAGCTGGCCCTGTCAGCAGTCTCTGGATTGCCGAGAGTGGAGCTTCTAGGCACATGTCCGCTGATATGCCGCTACTATTTCATATCAAGAATATTAATGGAGGATATGTAGCGTTCGTTGGAAATAAAGGAGGTTATATCATAATGGAAGGAAGTGTTAGCAATGGGATTGTGAGTTTTGATTGAATATCTTATGTGAAGCAGATCGATTATAATCTGCTGAGTGTCAGACAAATATGTGACAAGAAGTTTTTCGTACACTTTGACGACAAATCTTGCTACATCTTGAAGCCTGGTTTCGTTATTGCAAAAGAATGGATTAGGCTTAAAGCTCCAAGAGTGAACAATTTGTACATTCTTGATGTAGATGCACGGATTACGACTAGTTGCTTTGGATTATCAATAATAGTGTTTTGGTTGTTTACGAAAGGTCGAAGGTAGTATATATATGGGTCAAAGGAAGATCTAAATGTTCGAAGGGAGAAGACTGAAGACAGTATGTTTGGTTCGAGTTATCTTGTAGGTCGAAGGTACACATTCGACCTTGTCGAGAGGTCGAATGTGCATATCTATATAAGCTGAAATTTTTGTTTAGTTTGTAACTTTTGCCATTTCAGTGAGTGTGTTGAGTCTAGGTTTTCTCTTTGTGTCTAGAAAGTTTTGAAGTTGATTTATTTCATTGTAAACCTAATTTGTAAGCAAAATTAACAAGTTTATTAATGAAATGGAGATTTAAAAGGTGATTGATTGTGTCTGATTCGATTTGTATCATTTTGTAAACAATCTAGGGTTTCCGCACCTGGATTGTTTGACTTATATGATCTTATAATTGTTTTCATCAAAACCGGTCCTCTACAAAGTGGTATCACAGCCAATCTAGATCATACAACTACAAATTGATATGTTTTGAACAGATTTTTAGCCAAAATTTTTCTATTTTGAATGATCATTGAGTTTTAATGGAGATTAATTGATTTGGACTAGATTTTACGGATAAAATCAAAGTTTTCATTTATTAAAGTTGATCACCATCAAATCCGAAGCAAAGCCCGATAAAGATCATCAAAATCCATAAACTTTTGAAAAATTTGGATCAAAACAACTGATTTTTGAAGAATAACCGTTTTTCAAATGGGTCAGGTCGAACCAGAGAGAATAGGGTCGAACGTGTGAGTTTTTAAGTCGAACCAGGTTATTTCAAGTCGAATCAGAGTATTTTTGGTCAAACCAAAACTTTTCTAGTGTGTTGTTTGTTCATTTGACCTACCGGGAGGTCGAAGGAGAGTTTATTGTGGTTGAAGGAGTCTTGTGTGTTACATTTCTACATTCGAGTCTGATTAAAGGGGTCGAACCAAGAGTATTTTTACATTCGAACCAATGTTTACCTATCAGAGGTCGAACCTAGTTTGATTTTGGGAAATTTTTCTAAGCGTTTACATTTCGAACATCATGAACAACATGTGGGGATTTCCTATGACACCTAGGCCTACAACAACACAGCAACAACACGTTCCGATGAATCTGTGGGCTGTAGCATCTCAGAAGAGGAACACTCAGACATCTCAACCGATTATCTATCTTGAGATGAGTAGTTCTATACCACAATCTGTTACTCAACCTCCACAGCAACCAGTGACTGATTATCGGGGCATTGCAGCAGCAGCGATACATTCTCAAACTACTAATGTTATTTCCACACTAATCAATGATTTGTCCTCAGGCAGTGGAAATCGCCCTCCGATGTTGATGGACATGGAAGAGTACAACCAATGGCAAAAGAAGTTCAAGATACATCTTAAGGGCATGGGTTTGGATGGAACTGAAGTTTGGCAGATGATTGCGAAAGGTTATGCTGCTCTGTGACTTGAGAATTTAGGAGAACCTATTAAACTTGATGGTTTATCTGAAGATGAGAAGAAAAAGTTCGCAGTCGAGATGAAGGCTTTCTCACAACTATCTCAAGCCTTGACTACCGATCTACTACATCAGTTTGGATCGTGTACTACATCTAAACAGCTATGGGATATGTTGAAGAACATACATGATCGGAACGACAAAACAAGAATATTGAAGGTGGAAGAGCTAAGGAAAGAGTTCGAAAACTTTAGCTTTGTCGGGAATGAAACCTTGAAGGATCTTATTCCGAGATATTGTCATCTGTTAACCGAGTTGTCAAATTATGATATCAAGATTCCGATGTCCGAGTTGGTAGATAAGCTTGCTGATTCATTACCACCATTTTGGAATCAACAAATTGAAGTCTTTAAAGAGAAAGATGCATATCAGTATTGGACAATCAATGAGCTAATTCAGAAATTGGAGAACAAAGAGCTAGATGAGAAGAGGAAAGCAAGACGATCACAATTCCCACAAAATCTGGAATTGTATCATGCTTCTTCACCCACGTCTATGTCTAGTTCAAATGTTGGTGGAAATCTGGCACAACATATAGCTTGTGTTTCTAGTGTTGTTGAACCACCAAGAAACCCAATCAACTATCTTGCACTAACATCAACCTATCCACCAAACTATGCCACAAATTCTTACATTCCACCTCAATTTCAAATGTCCACAACATGTTACACATCAAACATGAACACACCTCAACAACAATCATATGTTCCACCAATGACACAAGCTTCATCAAGCCAAAGTCCTGTCGTGTTGGAAACTTCCAACATGAATAATGTTACAGTTAAAGTAGCTCAACAACACATTGCTTTGGTTTCAGCAATGGTTGCGTCTTACAATGGACTTGTGGCGAGTCAGATGGGGAATAATAATCTGACCAATGAGGATTATGCCCAAATTGATTAAGAAGAGATGGAATTGATAGATATTCAATGGGCTTTTGCAAGCGTGATGAGAAGGGCTACAGTGTTTATTTAGAAAACAGGCAGAACTGATCTTGATACCTCACCAAATACCACTTATGGCTTCAACAAACCCAAGGTTACTTGTCAAAGCCAAAACAACACCTATCCACTGATGCAGCAGGTTAATTGAAACCCTTTTAATTCCAACAATCAAAACTGTCAGTCACAGAATCAGGTTACCTGTCAAAGCCAAAAAACAACACCTATCCACAACAAAACAATTTAGAAAACCAACAAAACACCTCTCAAAATACCTCAACTAGAAAAACACCTACATCCAACCAAACTCAAACTCAAACTTCAAATAACCAACCAGAACCATTATTCCTATTTCTACACCAAATAGCCAACCTCAAACCTCAAACCAGAATCAGGCTTTGGTGATTCAGAAGGATGAGGGTTATGATTGGACAACTATGCAATTGAGAGTTGAGGAGATTACTAGTGGGAATGTAGCATGTTTTGCTAAGGAGAAGGAGATAGAGGAGTCGGTGATAGCTGAAGATGTTTTGGAATCTGAATAAGTATCTGAGGTAGTGATTGAGGAGATAGTTGATGCCGATCAGGTGTCTGTTGCTGAGGAAGTTGAAGACACAATTGTTGAGAAGGTTTCTGGAACTATCAATGATTATGTTGCTAAAGTTCCTGATGAACCCGAAT
The DNA here is from genome assembly GCA_028751855.1 of Ambrosia trifida. NCBI lineage: Eukaryota > Viridiplantae > Streptophyta > Magnoliopsida > Asterales > Asteraceae > Ambrosia > Ambrosia trifida. Next base: position 158,763,357 of record CM054123.1, on the reverse strand, counting down.
CTGTGTATTCTGATTCGGAAAGTGAAACTGATTCAGAAGCAAGTGTTCATTCATTAGGTGATGATATTGATCAATTATTAGCCAAGGAAGACTTTCTAATGACAAGGAAATCGTGCATTGTGGATGATGCCTTCACAAAGATTGATTACTGAAAGTTCTTTGCTGGAAAGGAGGCTCATTTCGCACTGATGGCTATGACAGATCCACCTTAATCGGTAAGTTCTGACTCTACAACTGATATGAATAGTGATAAATACTGTGGTACTTGTGATAGATTGACTGAGGAAAACAAGCAACTCAAGGTTAACCTTAAGAGTGCTAAAATGAACATTCAATCTTATCGCAAGGATGCACATGAATTCAATAAAACATTTGAAGGGTACAAAAAGGACATTTCAGAGTTAAAGAAAAGCCTTTCATTAAAACAAATTGCCATTAACAATTACATTAATGAGCTTGAAAATACAAAATTGGAAACGGCCACAATAAAGTGTTTTACTGAAAAGGTCATTAAAAAAGTTGGAAAGCTATAAACATATAGCTTATGTTGTTGACCACATAATTGAAGAACCATCACAATCCGGTAGTGTAAACTACAAATTTGTTTCTTCTCCTGTGTTATCTGAGAATCACAATTTCAACACAGTAACACTGGAGAGTTCAGTAAAATCGGACTTCGCATCAGATAATGAATCTAATACTTCAAGTATTGGAGATCCACATTCTGATGTGAGACCGACATTCAGATTGAATGATGAGGGAGTGGTTGCAGTGACTGATGATTCAGACACTGAAGATGAGAAATCTAAGGAAGGAAGTGATATTCCTTTGGAAAATCACATAATTACAAATGAACCAATATCACCTTCTCAATTTTCTCATCCTCAAGTAAATGCACATAGAGTGAATCAATCAGTGAACAAGAATGTGAAAAATGATTCAGTTGACAAACCCGTCAAGGTTATCTATCGGATGTAAGGATCCGATAAGATAATCTTTGATGAGGAGTATCCAATTAAATTTGAAAACTATTCAAAGATTGATAAAATCTGGCAGGAGAGTACTATCTGGTTTCCTAAACATGAAAGGACCAATGATTTCCTCCTGAAGTTTTAAAGAAACTGTGTTGTGATACTCCTAAGGAACCAAAAGTTCATGTCACTGAATTCATTAAGCCAAAAGAAAAGGCAAATGCAATTTTTGAACCGGCTTACTCAATTGAACCAGCTCCAATGAGTTTAAGACGTAGATGTGTTGATGATCAATATCCGATCAATTCATATGCTAAGCCGAATGCTAAAAATGTGTTTGAGGAATACCCTGCATGTTTTATATGCTGGGAGAGAGGGCATTTACTTGCTCACTGCCCGTATGTGAGACACAAAAGGCCCGAAGTTGAGAAGAAGCAGCCTTATAGAAGTCTAGTTGATAATCATAGATATCCACAAAGATATTTTGTCCCTCAAACACCACCTTTTTATAATCAAAGACGTTATTTTCAAAAGAGGGAAAATCGTCAATTTGTCTATGATAATAGAAACCAGATTGCTATGGAGAAGAACATAAAGAAACCAATGGTGAACACAACTTATGATAAACAAAAGGTTTTTCAAAAACCGGCTGTTAAGTCATCAGTTGGACCTGTTTCCGTTAAATCAGAAAAGGTAACCAAGAAAGTGTCATTTACGAACGATACTAAGAAACCTGCTGAGGCACAAAAATCTCAGATTAGGATACTTAAACGTTTAGAAAAATCTTGGTCACCAATGGGTTGTCTAGGTGCTTCTACCTCAATTGCTAATGACAAAACTCAAAGTAAGAAAGGTTTGAATGATCAGAAAAAGTTCGATTCAAAACCAAGTGTTTGTGAAAATGAATCTTTGAAGTCTAACATTCAAAGACCAAAGACCAAATAGGCTTGGGTCCCCCGAAAGATCTAATCATTTCTTTGATTGGTGCAGGGAGCACCAGCTAGCCCTGTTAGCAGTCTTTGGATTGTCGATAGTGAAGCTTCTGGGCACATGAGCGGAGATTTAATGCTGCTATTCGATATCAAGAATGTTAATGGTGGGTATGTGGCGTTTGCGGGAAATAAAGGCAGTTATATTTGTGACAAACAATTTTCTGTACACTTTGATGATAAATCTTGCTATATTCTGAAACCCGGTTTCGTCATACCAAAAGAATGGATCATGTTGAAAGCACCAAGAGTGAACAATTTGTACATTCTTGATATGAGCAAGGCTATGACAACCGAGGACCAAGTCACGTGTTTTCTATCCAAAGCTATAGAAAAAGAATTGATAATGTGGCACAGAAGGATGGGACATATTCACCTACGAAAGATAAATCATTTGCTGAAGAACGGGCTTGTAGAAGGGGTTAATGTGAAGCATTTTCATCTCAATGATGAATGCGTGAGTTGCAAAAAGGGGAAACAAGACAAACAGTCCCACAAACCGAAGAAAGTGAACTCTGTAGATATGCCGCTTGAGCTTTTGCATATGGATCTTTTCGGACCTATCAAGCGTAAGACTCATTATGGAGAGCTTTACCGTCTTGTGGTTACTGAAGATTCCTCAAGATTTTCATGGGTGATGTGCTTGCAACACAAAAGTGACACGTTCAATAACTTAAAGGTTCTGTTCAACCGATTGGAAAATGTTTACGGATTGAAGATTAAAAGAATTCGTAGTGACAACGGGACGGAGTTCAAAAATTCTCAGATGGATGCACTCTGTGAAGACAAAGGAATTCATCACGAGTATAGTGCTCCGTACACTCCACAACAGAACGGTGTTGCAGAAAGGAAAAACATGACTCTAATAGAAACGACACGAACAATGCTTGCAGATTCGAATCTTCCAGTAATGTTCTGGAATGAAGCTATACACGCAGCTTGTTACACTTTGAATCATGCATTAACGGTGAAAAAATTTGGCAAAACTTCTTATGAACTGTTAAATAGACGAAAGCCGAATTTGGAGTATCTAGAACCTTTTGGGGCACCTTGTACGATGTTGAACCCTACTGAGAAGTTTGCACCGAAAGCTGAAGAGGGATACTTTGTTGGATATGCAACCCCGCTTAAACAGGTTTTCAACAAAAGAACTCGACAGGTAGAGGAGTGGGCTAATGTTGAAGTACAACGATACACTCAGAACGTACAAGGAAGTGGTCCTGACTGGATGTTTGATTATAAAGATTTCTTTGAATCATTCAATCTAGATAACTTGGTTGAAGAGGCTGTACTACGACTTTATTACGAGTGTGAAAACGCAATGACTTCACCGTTGGTGCGTCCGATCACTGTAAATCCTCCAACAACTTCTAATGATACCAACGTTCCTGCAAATGAAGAAGTGGTTTTTCAAGAAGCTTCTACTACTCTTGACACATCTGAATCGGAAGATGAAGATTAAATTTACAGTGAAGCTATTCTAAATCAGGTTTCGGAGGAACCACCAGTGAACCCAAATCCAGATGTTGCTTCATCATCAAATACGGGTTATGATCTGGATACGGCAGAAAATCTAACTACTCAAACTGGAGTTCAAGTTCCTGATCATCCAGAATCTCGGATTCATCAGATTCATCCACTTGAGCAAGTTATTGGTGACCCCGAAAGCAGTGTCATGACTAGAGGACAACTTCGTCGAGCAACTTCACATGATAATATTGGAGCCCTAGCCCTTTATGCTAAAATTCAAAAGTCTGGTTTCAAAATGACTGGTCCTTTGCTTGTTATGTTTTGCAGGTTGAGCCACGGACATACAAGGATGCTTTACTAGATGATGCCTGGGTTGAAGCGATGCAAGAGGAATTGTTACAGTTTCAGAAACTGGGAGTTTGGACACTTACAGATTTACCTCCAGGAAGAAAGAAGATTGGTACAAAGTGGGTATTTAAGTATAAGAAGGATGACCGAGGGGTAATTGTACGAAACAAAGCTCGATTGGTTGTTCAGGGATTTAGTGAAACTGAAGGAATAGACTACAATGAAGTTTATGCACCTGTGGCACGTATAGAAGCTATCGAATATTTCTCACGTTTGCCTCCTACAAGAAATTTAAGGTGTATAAAATGGATGTGAAGAGCGCGTTTCTTTACGGTGTGGTCAAGGAAGAGGTTTACGTTGGTCAACCACCAGGCTTTGAAGATCCTATCCATCGGGATAAAGTTTATGTACTTAACAAAGCACTTTATGGGTTGCACCAAGCTCTGTGACAATGGCATGAGGAGATGAGCACGTACCTACTTTCGAAAGGATTCAAACGAGGTTTGGTAGACTGTACCCTGTTCAAAAAAAGAACAGAGGGTGACTTGCTTCTTGTTCAAATATATGTTGACGATATTATTTTTGGTTCTACTAATGAGCTTTTGTGCAGAGAATTTGAAACAGTCATGAAGGAAAAGTTCGAGATGAGTGCAATGGGGGAAATGCAGTTTTTCCTAGGCTTGCAGGTGGATCAATTGCCAACGTGCATTTTCATTCATCAAATGAAATACGTATCTTAAGTCTTATGCCGGTTCCAGGTGGAAGAATTAAATCCTATGGATACCCCAATACAACAAAATCACGGGATTGGAGTCGACGCTAAGGGGGAGCTCATTGATCCAATCACATATCGAGCCATCGTCGGATTGTTGATGTACCTGACTACATCTCGTCCTGATATAATGTTCCATTCACATGTCTCTGTGCTAGATTCCAATCGAAGCCGAAACAGAGTCATCAAACATTTGTCAAACGAATCCTGAGATATCTGAAGGGTTGTCTGTCGAGAGGACTTTGGTACCCTAATGATGATAATTTGGACTTTGTTGCTTTCAGTGATGCAGATTTTGGTGGCTGTGATAAAGACAGTAAATCCACAACGGCTGGATGTCAATTCTTTGGGAGCAGGCTCGTGATCTGGCAGTGTAAGAAGCAGACAGCAGTTGCACTATCTACCTGTGAAGCAGAATATGTAGCACCCTCTACTTGCTGTTCACAGGTTTTGTGGATTCAACAGCAGATGCGCATTTACGGTTTGCAATATCTTAAAACCCCAATTTATTGTGACAATGAAGCTTCCATTGCACTCACGAAAGAGATGAACAATCACTCTAAGGCTAAGCATATCCAGATTAAGTATCACTTTATCCGTGATTTCTATGCTAAAGGGTTGATTGATATGGTCAAAATCCACACTGATTATCAGAGGGCTGATCTTTTTACCAAAGCTTTTGACAAATCAAGATTTAAATTTTTGCTAAAAGCAAATGGTGTAAAAGAAAAACAAGACTAATCATCACCTCGGTTTATCACTTTCTTTTTAATCTTTAGTTTTTATTGTTTTCAGAAAAATTAAAAACCCAAAAATATGTTTTACATTTTAGGGGGAGTTTTTATCTTTTCAGAAAAACCAAAAACATTGAAAAAGCCAAAAAGCCATAAAAAATCAGAAAAATTCAAAATGATTTTCTAGGACTAAAAGAGGAAATGATAGTACATCAGTGGGGATCTGACACATGCTAAAGAATTGAAATGCTTTATAAGGCGTATGTTGAGTCCGTGTGATGTGCTGGTAGGCTTCGAAGACTTATTACTACCTGCCTGATACATACATAACAAACTGTTTGTTATGTGGATTAACACCTCATGGGCATATGGTCTGGGTACCATAATTTCGTGTGATACGGTTTGTACAAAATTTGGAGGTTTCGGGTCGTTATGTTGTTAGTTATCTGGGGATAGCCTATCTGATCTTCTGTTGTAAGATTTTAAGCCAAAACCTAAAGTTACCGAATTGAGGAACTTGAAATGTATGACGTTAATCAAAGATTATCTAATGCATCGTATCTAATCATTGATGCAAATTGTGATTGATATAAGACCTCAACCTGGTAGAGTTCACATGTTACTCTGTAGCATTGAGTTGCTAACTTGTACACCTCTGTGCCTCATACCTTGTAATTACAGATAACGAAAGCATAATCACGCGTGACAATGGGTATTTGTGCAAAATTCCTTGATACGGGAGTATGTCGTGTGTGTGGGAACCACAGATGAATTAGTTTATAATATACATAGCTGTATCAGTCTAAAGCATTGCACAACAGTCTGCATGTGAGCTTATGTGGATAACAATATCCGCAATTGCCGGATCACACATTGCCTTTATTGATAATAAAAACTAAAGATCAATGGTGTGATCAGATTTCTCAAAAACTGATATGATCCTTTTACTGGAAATCAAAAAATGATTACTGCTTTATGTTTACATTTCTGCATTTTACATTTATTGAAAAATATACTAAAACTCAAAAAGATTTTTGGTGTGTTTTAACAAAAATTTCAGAAAATCCAAAAGATATTACATTTCTGCTTTATTTTAGATAACCGATGATGATTGATGAAGATTTTCTGAAGTTTGACAGAACAATTTGAGTTTTGTGACATTTAAATGGAAAATAATGAATGTTTGAAGGTCAAAATGTTTGAAAATGATTAAACAGGATTCGATTTTGAGATTTGGTAAAATTTTCAGAAATCCAAATGCTCATTCGCCCCTTCGGTGGGTCGTAGGTGCATTTGAGTCTTCATTCGAACCTATAATTGAGGTCATTCGAGCCCTTCAGTTTCATTCGAACCTTTCATTAGGGTTGAAGGAAGCCTGAAGCTTCTCATTCGAACCCCAACAAGGGTTGAATGTGGAATCCTATATATACTAAGCTCCTCATTCGAACCCTCACAAAAAAAAAATTAAAATTCTGAGATTGGGAGACCTTTTAAATTTTGAAATTTAGACCATATCATTTTGTTCCTTACCATTCACTGATCATATCCATAACAAATTTACAGGTATTGGATGGATAACAAGTTCAGATTATTAGATTTTGTTCATGGAAATCTAGTCATCAAATTGGACCATTAATTGACATGTTTTTGTACAATTGATGATTGCTAAATAGTTTTTGGTAGTTTTAGGGGAAGAAGAATCAAATATCTAGGATTGAAACATGTTATTAAACTGAATTGATGATTTAATCCTAGATTTTAATTGAAAACTATCTAAAACTCTTTGTTTCTTAAAATTGATCATTGAATGTTGTTAATCAGCCATTTTAGAGTGAAAACAAAGCAAAATTAGAAGTTTATCATGGTCATATTGTATTTTGTTAATTTTGAATGCAAAACAGACAGATTCGACCATCTAAACAGGGTCGGATGTAGCCTGAAAAGGTCGAAGGTGGATATTTAGGTCGAATGAACATTTTGTTCATATAATTTTTCACATTCGAACCTATTTCCACATTCGAACCAACAAAATTTCTCATTCGAACCCTCGTATGGTTCGACGGAAGGAGTTTTGACCAAAATTCAAATTTTGTCCGTTTCTGATAAATTTCATGATTATTATTTTGCAGATTTTCAATGGCTGAGCAACAAAATCCTGAGAAGCAGGTTGCTGTATAAGAAAATCCTAAAGAAATGGAGTTGCTATTTGAAGAAGATCATAATTGTTGTGCTTTTATCGGGGAAGTAAAGAAACACGAAGGATTTGCTGGGATCGTGGAATTTCTGAGAAGAAGCAGGGTGATCTATGCTATTGCTACTCCAACATCTATCTACAAAGATCATCAAGTAGATTTCTGGAAGAGTGCAGTAATTGACTTTTGGGATAACAAAACTGCCATCCGAAGCAAAATTCATGGAGAACTTGTACTTGTTACAGAAGAGGATATTCGTGAAACATTGATTTTGGAAGATTCTCCTACTGATCTCCGAGAACTTTCATGGATTAATCAAAGACTCTGTTTTCTGAGAATGAAGTACAACGGTACTATCAGAGATGGTTTACTGCACAAAGCTAATCTGTGTCCACAGTTTAAGTATCTGGAACATGTGATTCTGCATATTTTTGGACCAGTTCGTAGCAGTTATGATGTGATGAGGAAGAGCATAAGTTCTTTGATGGTTGCGTTAATTCAAAACAAACCATTTAATGTATCTGGGATGATATTTGATCACATGTTGGAATTGCTGAAAGGATTGATGGTAGAGAAGTTTTTGATGTATCCAAGATTCTTACAAATGATTTTTGATAAGAGGTATCCCAATCTGAAGAAAGATCCAAAGCAGATATTAGTTCAACATCATATGAATCTGAGCACGTTGAACATGATGAAAGCGTATAAGGGTGTTCCATAGAATGAAATACATCCACACAAGAACTTGTTTGGACACTTGATTAATGTAGGTTACAAGAATCCAGGTGAAAACAAAGCAAGAAATGCTGGAAGTGAATCTGATACTGATGATTCTTTATGTCCAGTTGATCCTGATGCAAAAAGAAAACATCAAGTGATTAACAAGGGTGCGAAGTCTGGAAAAGGCAAAGCTAAGGTTGTGGAAGCTGCACCTAAGAGGAAGAAAAGTGTTGCTAAGAAGAAATCTGGAAAAAGCAAGAGTTTCTTATTGATGAGGAGTCGATTGATTCAGAAGAGACTCAAGACAATGAAGAATGGGATTTGGGTAATGAAATTGTCAAGATCTCTAAGCCCAAGGCCACTAAGGCTGGTGAGATTGAAAGTCTAAAGAAAACTATAGAAGAACAACGACAGAAGAGCCCAATTGCTGTAGAAGAAGGAGAACTTAAAGATCAAGACTTTATTGGATCTCCTGTTGTTGGTGGAAAGATAAAGAAGCCTAAGTTCAAAACCATGGCTAAGAAGATGAATCCAAAGAAGAAAAGAGATAGAGAGATTGAGTTACTTGTTGCTGGGAAGCAAGTTCTTGATATTGGAAGTTCAAAAGTTCCCATACTTGTGACATCCCCTATGGCAAAGAAAAAGAAGAAATCTGTTGAAGAAACATCAATGAATCCTCCTGCAGATTTTGAAACTACTTTGGAAAATGTGTTGAAGAAGTTTCAGAAGAAGAAGTCTCCTGTTGCTGAGGCATCTACACCTCAGGTTACTGTTTCTGGTGACGTGATGGAAGCAGTTAATAAGAAGATTGCAGAGATGATGAAAGCTTTCAATGAGCAACAATAGGAGATTGTGAAGCTAAAAAAGAATGAAGAAACAATGTCAAAGATTGTTGTATCCTCTTAATAAAGTCAAGAAGAGCCCGAAGCTAAGATTAATGAGCTTCAAGAAGAAAACAAGAAGTTGTTAGCTCACGGACAGAGGAATACACGTAGAATCAAGTTTCTTCAGCATGAGAACAAAGAGATAAAATCAACCAACAAGAATCTGAGGAAAATGATTGACGATCTGTATGGAATAGCTCCATAATTGAAAGATGGAGAAGAAGTTAAACAAGAAGAAGAAGAACAGGTTGATTTTGAACCATCTGATTCTGAAAAAAGAAAAAGAGGATGAAGATGATGATGATTTATCTGATGATGCTGGTGATAAGAATCTGAAGAAGAAAGATGATGATGATGGCGGTTCTGATGAAGGTAATGATGATGGCAATTCCAATCACGGGATTGGAGTTGATGCTAAGGGGGAGCTCACATATCCCTTTACATATAGAGCCATCGTCGGATCTTTGATATATTTGACTGCATCTCGGCCGGATATAATGTTTGCTACATGTCTTTGTGCTAGATTTCAATCGAAGCCGAAACAGAGTCACCATACAGTTGTCAAGAGGATCCAAAGATATCTGAAGGGTTGTCCCTCGTGTGGACTATGGTACCCTAATGATGATAATTTTGACTTTATTGCTTTTAGTGATGCAGATTTTGGCGAATGCGATATTGACGCTAAATCCGCAACGGCTAGATGTCAATTTCTGGGGAGCAGGCTCATGACCTGGCAATGCAAAAAGAAGACAGCAGTTGCACTATCTACTTATGAAGTCGAATACATTTCAGCCTCAAGTTGCTGTTCACAGGTTTTATGGATTCAACAGCAGATGTGCGACTACGGTTTGCAATTTCTTAAAACCCCCATTCATTGTGATAATGAAGCAGCCATAGCACTCACTAAAGACACTGTTAATCATTCCAAAGCTAAGCATATCCGAATTAAGTATCACTTTATTCATGATTGTTTTGCTAAATGTCTGATTGATATGGTCAAAATCCACACTGACTATCAAAGAGCTAATCATTTTACCAAAGCTTTTAACAAATCAAGATTTGAATTTTTACTAAAAGGTAATGGTATTAAAGAAAAACAAGACTGATCTTCACATCGGTTTATCAATTTTATTTTGTTTTTATGTTTTTAAAAATTAAAAATCCAAAAATATGTTTTTCATTTCAAGGGAGCATTTTATTCAGTAAAAACCAAAATCATTGAAAAATTTGAAAATCCATAAAAAATAAGAAAATCAAAAATGATTTTTCCTGGAGTAAAAGAGGAAATGATAGTACACGGTGAGGATCTATGTCATTCTAGAGATTTGTAAAGTTATAGATCTGATATGTGATTGACTTAGTGTGATGTGCTGATAGGATTCGTAGACTTATTAATGCGTGACTTAGTGATACAAACATAACGAACTACTTACTATGTGGATGAACACCTCATGGGCATATGGTCTTGGTACCGTAATTTCGTTTGATAGGGTTTGTATAAAAATCAGAGGTTTTGGGTTGTTATGTTGTTTATTATCTGGGGATAGCCTATCTGATCTTTTGTCATATTAATTTATAGACCTAGATCAGGAAGGGTATCTTAATAAAAGAGCCTTAAAGCCAAAACCTAAAGTTACCGAATTGTGGAACTTTAAATGTATTATGATAATTAAAGATTATCTGATGCATCGTATCTATACACCAATGCAAATCATGAATGATATAATACCTCAACCTGGTAAAGTGCACATGTTACTCTGTAGCATTTATTTTTTGACATGTACACCTATTTGCCTCATACCTTGTAAATACGGATAAGAACAGCATAATCACGCGTTACGGGATTATGTCGTGTGTGTGGGACCCACAAGTGAGTTAGTTATTAATACACCTAAGCGTATCATTTTAAAGCACTGCATAACAGTCTACATGTGAGTTTATGTGGACAACAATATCAGCAATTGCCGAGTCACACAATCAGTAAATGTTTACCTGAAACAGAACAACGTTGTGATGTGATCTCTCATAAACTGACATGATCCTCTTACCGGAAAATCACAAAAAGTTTATTGCTTTCTATTGATTTAGTTCATATATAAAAACTCAAAAAGATTTTTGGTGTGTTTTAGCATAAATTTCAAAAAATCCAAAAGATTTTACATTTCTGCGTTATTTTCGATAACCGATGTTGAATGATGATCATTTTCTAAAGTTTGACAAACCAATTTGAGTTTATATTATTTAAATGGGAAATTTTGATAGTTTGATGGTTTAAATGGTTTAAAATGGCAAAACGGGAATTCAATTGGACATTTGGTAAAAATTTCAATTTTCCAGATTCTTGTTTGACCTTTTGTTAGGTCAAATGGGTTTCTCTGAGTTGATTGAACTCATTTCAGAGGTCGAATGGGAGTGTTTTGTTTGGAAAATTTTCATTCGAACCATTTTATATTCATTCGAACCTTTCCATAGGTCGAATAAACATAAAATTTTATTATTTGAACCCTGCATGGGTCGAATGAAGTGTGCCTATATATATCAGTCTGCTCATTCAAACCCACATAATTTTTTTTTTTCAGAAATTTCAATCATAACCTCACCTTGTTGCCTGTACTTTTTACACCTTTGATTTTGTTCCCTGTATTTTACTGATCATTTCCATATCAAATTCATAGGTAATGGACACCATATCATATCATAATCGATGATTTTGTAAACCAAACCCTAGGATCTAATTTCATGGATTAAACTTGTTTTTTTACACAAATTGATCCTATGGATTCAATATTCGTTAGTTTTAGGGGGGAGAAAATCAAAAATTCAAGGGTTTAACATCATTGTTGGTGATAATCGATTATATAAACCCTAGAATTATTTGAAAACCAACGAATACTGAATGTTTGTCAAAATTGATGAGTGACTATTGTTAGTCGTCGATGTTAGGTGGTTTTAGAATCAAAATGTGATGTTAATGGCGTTTTAAAATTGATTTGGTAATTTTGAATTTGAATAGAGGCCATTCAACCATATAGAAGGGTCGAATGAACATTAACAGGTCAAATGAACAAGTTTTTACCTTCATTTGACATCATTCATTCTCATTCGATCCCTCGATAGGTCGAATGAAGATGATTTTTGACCAATTTTCAAGATTTATCCGAATTGACGAATTTTTATGTTTGTTTGATTGTTTTTGCATATTATAATAGATGAACAACCACATCAAGAAGTTCCAGAGCAAGGAGCACCAAAGCCACTGAACTTTGAAGAAAAACATAACTGTTGTGCATATGTTGGACCAGTTGGGAAGTGCGAAGAATTTTCGGGAATTGTCGACTTTCTGAAGAGATGTTGAGTGGTTTATGTTCTTGCTAAACCAATGACGATTTACAAAGACCATCAAGTTGATTTTTGGGAGAAAGCTGCTATCACATTTTGGGATAATTAGACTGTTATTGAAAGAAGAATTCAAGGAGATTTGGTGCCTGCTATGAACAAGATATTAGAGAAGCGTTGCAGCTTGAAGATTCTCCGAGTGATCAATTGAATTATCATGGACTTAACAGAGCGCATCTTTCCTCATGATGAAATACAATGGTCCTATCACATATTGCTTATTACACAATGCAAAGTTATGTCCCAAATACAAGTATCTATTACATGTGATTCTACATGTTTTCGGACCAGTGAGTGGAGGATACGATGTGTTGAGGATATCGTTGCGTTCTTTGGTGGTTACTCTTATTCTGAACAAATCGTTCAATGTTTCTGGGATGATCATTCACCATATGATTGAAGTGTTACAAGGATTGAAGAAAGACAATTCTTGGTGTATCCCAGTTTTCTGCAAATGGTTTTTGATAACAAGTATCCAGAGTTGAAGAGGGATCCATTGCAGGATCTTAACCAAGTTCACATGAACCAGACCACTTTGAATAGAATGAAAGTGTATAAGGGAGTTCCTAATGCTGAGAGGCCACCTTATAAGAACTTTTTTGGACATTTAAGATCGGTTGCTTATACGGACATAGGGCATGATAAAGCTAGACATGCCAACAGTGATTCAGATTATGATAATCCTTTATGTCTTGTTGACAAAGGTGCTAAAAGAAAACGTCTAGTCATTAACAAGGGTGCTAAATCTAGAAAAGGCAAGCAAAAGGTTGATGAGGTTGAACCCAAAAAGATGACTGTGGAAAGCAAGGGTAAGACAAATACTATGCTTGTAGATGAAGATTTTGTTGATTATGAAGAAACAGAAGATGATGCTGAGTGGGATTATGTCAAACCCTCAAATTCCACATGCGGGGTTTTACCGCGAGACGCGTGTCAAACCAGGATCTAAGTCAACGGTCACAATAAACGACACTATATGATACGTAAATTGACATAAGCAAATCATCAAGTTTTCATAAATCCATCGTTGCGGAAGCGTAACTTTATTACAACCCAAAATGCAAAAGTACGTAAGTCTGAAAAAGATAAGAAAATGCATATGAATCCTAGACGCCGTGTGACTCCGTGCGCCTATGATAAGCTGCTACCTCAACGACCTGAGACAAACATGCTAAAAATGTAAGCAAACAATGCCGGTGAGTTCACAGGTTTTATATTGAATGTTTAAGTAATGAAAGCCATCATGTTATCACTATGTTAGAAATGATAGCGTTAGCTAGACGCATGAATAATACTACTACGACCGGAAACCATTACAGACAACGATATATGATTTTGCCCGAAACGATTTAGCTTATGACCGAGACAATATGCACCCGCCCGGCTCCCAGGCGACGGGTGGGGTCTGTCAATCCCAATAGATCTATCCACATTTCCCCCGTTGTGCCCCGCACATTCATGGTTTCCCCGGGACTTTACGTATCGTATAGTATGTAAATGAATTAACACTAGTATAACATGATAATTTATGAAATAAGTATAAGCATGTGTCTCCCCCGAAATGTAAAACGTAAAGTGGGGCCGTGAAACTCACCTGATGCTGCTCCTCGCACTAAGACAAGTAAACCTGCTCAATAGACGACACCAAATACCGGTGACCTATCATGACGAGCGTATAAGGTTTTAGACTAACAACCCGTAGGTTGATTAGTCCCAAGCAGTCCAGACCATAACCGTGTACATATGAAATGATGTTTAAACATTTAACCGACCACACCAGACAAGGCCCGACATCCCATTGGTGACCCGACATCCCACGTGTTAGCCGAAAGCAAGATATCATGCAACATATGCAATTAAACACTTAATGTGCGCAAGAGTTCATCTAATCTAACATAACAGTTAATTAACGCATAACAAAGTCCGAACACGTGTTACCATGTCATTGGACATGTCCTGGGGTTCCTAACATGTTCCTAGTCGTCAATCCGTGTTTCAGGATGTTAAAATGCACATACAGCAGCATTACACGCGATTAGGAATCAAACTAGCATTTAGGATTGTAATCACTAGTAAAAGTGGTGATTAGGATTGAACTCGCTAGTGTTTGGGGCGAATAGGCTTGTATTCGCATGAACATCAGGCGATTAGGAGCTAATCGCCTATAACACTGGCGATTAGACTCCTACTCGCTAGTACAGGGCTGTTACATCCTTTTTGCGCGTTTAACCCTCCAAATCAGATCTGAAACATGCGTAAACACCCAATACCCAACCCATAAAATTAACCCAACTATTTCAAGCAAAAACCCCTAATTTATCATCACCCTAGCCGTCCCGAATGCACGCGGTTTCCCAAAATGGCATAACTTGCATGTAAGCATCACATCAACATGTAAAACTTACCCTAAATAGCTAATACCCAGATTTCATCACATAACGACGTTATCCGACATTATCCTACTGTTCTAGCATCATCCTAGAGTAAACCCTATCCTTAAATAATCAACAAAAAACAACATATCATCATCAATCCACCATAATCGCCCAAACGGGTCAAAACGCCTAATATCAATATTACACATCTATGAACCTTCAAATCCCTAGATTATCATCATATTAACTTATCTAGATCAGAAACATATCAATAACACAAGAACAATCATGTTTAAACGATAAAGATCCTATCTTGCATGAATACATCACATAAAACAAGTATAGATGTGTGGGTTTGTTTTGAAACCGATTTTAATAAGTTTTCAAAGACACAAACGTTTATAAATCAGGTCTGGACCTTTAGGGATCAAAACAATACTATTATAAAGGTTTGGAATGAAGAACTCACCTTGAAATGGTGAGATTATGGGTTGTAAGACTTGAAAATATGATTTCTTGCTCAAAAACGAGTTACAGAGGTTGGATAAGGTGTGGGGTGGCTTTGGGGTGTATTAGGGTTTCACAAAAAATGTTTTGAAACATAAGGGTGGTATTTATAGGCGTTTTTAGTCGTGACCTGCAGTATAGGCGAGTACGGAGCTGTTATGGGCGAGTAGGGATCCTATTCTCTAGTAACAACTAGCATTTAGGCCCTACTCGCCCCAAGAGGCCTTCTACTCGCATCATTAGGGGCGATTAGGGCTATCCCACATGCCCTAATCACCTATAGCCTAAGTGTCTGAGTTTTTGGCGCGGTAAACCCTATTTTAACATATATAAACACGTTTTCACATACCGACAAGTTGTATAATGATTATAAATACATAATGCACGATAACTAACACGTTCCCACCCGATCACCAATTCCCGGGACCCGAGACTTGCGTATGTGTGTTAAATCCGACGATTCCACGAATCACCGATCCTTGTACACATGGTTATGGACCGACACCCAATGGTCCCTTGGACCATTGTAACGACTCCCGATGATTCCCGAATCATCGGTATGACTCAACCGACCCGGTCAAGTATGATATTAAGTAGTTGTTTTCAATGTTTTCGTTGAGGTAGACTCGTATGTATGCAAAGTATGAAACGCATGTATGTAAAGTATGAAAAGTATTAACCTGAATCTGCCGGGTGTCACATCATCCCCCAGTTGAAAGAATTTTCGTCCCGAAAATTTAATGAAGTCCAGAGATGAAGAGACGAAAGGAAGAAAGGAAAGAAGAAAAACTTTCCCGTTGTTACATCATCCCCCAGTTGAAAGGAATCTCGACCTGAGATTCATTTAGTTATGGAAGCAACATAGTTTGATTCAAAAGCACGCTTAGGAAATAGATGAGGGTACTTAGCCTTCATCTGATCTTCTCGTTCCCACGTGAACTCCGGTCCACGATTTGAATTCCAACCAACCTTAACGATGCGGATTTTACTCCGACGAAGGCTACGAATCTTATAATCAAGGATTTCAACGGTTCCTCCACGATACGCAAACGATCATCAACTTTGATTTCTTCGAGAGGAACTACCAGAGATTCGTCCGCCAAGCACTTCTTAAGATTCGAAACATGGAAGACGTTATGCACGCCACTAAGCTCGGCTGGTAAGTCAAGTCTGTATGCCACCGGCCCAATACGGTCCAGAATTGGGAACGGTCCGACATAACGAGGGTTAAGTTTGCCGCGCTTCCCGAAGCTTATAACGCCCATCCATGGAGATACCTTCAATAAGACCCTGTCGCTATCCTGGAACTCCAAAGGTTTGCAACGACGATCAGCGTAGCTCTTCTGACGATCACGAGCTGCCGCCATACGATTACGAATTTGTACGATCTTTTCGGAAGTTTCGTACACCATTTCTGGGCCAGTGAGTTGGCTCTCGCCTGCCTCGGCCCAACAAAGAGGGGACCGGCACTTCCGTCCATACAGAGCCTCGAACGGTGCCGCCTTAATGCTGGAATGGTAACAATTGTTGTAAGAGAACTCCACTAACGGTAGGTGAACCTCCCAACACTTACCGAAATCGATGACACATGCTCGAAGCATGTCTTCAAGCGCCTGAATCGTCCGCTCGCTCTGACCGTCAGTTTGCGGATGATATGCGGTGCTCATGTCCAGTTGAGTACCCAACGCTTTATGTAATTGCTTCCAGAAACGGGAAGCGAAATGGGAATCACGATTGGAGATGATAGAGACGGGCACCCCGTGTTTGGAAACCACTTCCTTAATATAGATACGAGACAACCGCTCCAGACTGTCGGTTTCTTTAATAGAGAGGAAATGTGCGCACTTTGTCAACCGGTCGACAATCACCCAGATCATGTCACAACCACTGGGCGACTTCGTAAGCTTGGCCACAAAATCCATTGTAATCTGTTCCCATTTCCATTCCGGAATTTCTGGTTGCTGTAGAAGACCAGACGGCTTCTGGTACTCCACCTTGACCTTAGCACAGGTCAGACATTTGCTGACATACGAAGCTATGTCAGCCTTCATGTTGGGCCACCAATAGAGTACCTTTAGGTCCTGATACATCTTATCGGAACCCGGATGAATAGAATACCGGGATTTGTGAGCTTCGTCCATGACAAGCTCCCGCAAACTCCCAAATAAAGGAACCCAAATTCGTTCGGCAAAGTAATGCAGGCCATCAGACCCAAGCTCGAGGAGTTTATCAGCACCGTGCATGGTTTCAGCTTTAAGGTTTTCCTCCTTCAAAGCTTCCAATTGTGCAGAACGGATTTGGTCAGGCAACGAAGAATGAATGGTGAGCTGTAAGGCTCGAGCACGATAAGGTTTCACAGACTCCTTCCTGCTCAAGGCGTCCGCCACAACGTTCGCCTTGCCAGGATGGTACTTGATGGCACAGTCATAGTCGTTCAGGAGTTCAACCCAGCGCCGCTGCCGCATGTTCAACACCTTCTGGTCAAAAATATGCTGGAGACTCTTGTGATCGGTGTATACTTCGCACTTGGTACCGTACAAGTAATGTCTCCAGATTTTCAACGCAAAGATCACTGCACCCAACTCTAAATCATGAGTGGTGTAGTTCTTTTCATGGACCTTATGTTGGCGAGAAGCGTAGGCAATAACCTTCCCGCGTTGCATTAACACACAACCGAGACCACGAATGGAAGCGTCACAGTACACAACGAAATCATCCGTACCCTGAGGTAAGGATAAGATAGGCGCAGAGCAAAGTTTAAGCTTCAGCATCTGAAATGCTAATTCCTGCGGTTCTCCCCAGTAAAACTTTCGGTCTTTCTGGGTAAGAGTGGTGAGGGGTTGAACGATCTTCGAAAATCCCTCAATGAAACGGCGATAATAACCCGCAAGGCCTAGGAATTGCCGCACTTCAGATGGTGTCTTTGGTGCTTCCCATTCCTTAATAGCTTCGATCTTGGCCGGATCGACATGAATTCCTAGTTCATTAACCACATGCCCTAGGAATTGTACTTCACGTAACCAAAAATCACTTTGAGAACTTAGCATACAACTGCTCCCGTCTCAAAAGTTCCAAGACTAACCGTAAGTGTTCCTCATGATCCGTCTCGTTCTTAGAATAAACCAGAATGTCGTCAATAAACACAATGACGAATTTATCAAGATAGGGCTTGCAAACGTGGTTCATCAAGTCCATGAAGACAGCAGGTGCATTCGTAAGACCGAAGGGCATGACCAGGAACTCGAAGTGGCCATAACGTGTACGAAAGGCGGTCTTTGGAATGTCAGCTTCCTGTACCCGCAGTTGATGATATCCAGACCTCAGATCTATCTTGGAATAGAAACTGGAGCCTTGGAGCTGATCGAATAAATCATCAATACGAGGAAGCGGGTAACGATTCTTGATGGTTACCTTGTTCAGTTCCCGGTAGTCAATACACATACGAAGGCTACCATCTTTCTTTTTGACAAATAGGATAGGAGTTCCCCACGGGGATGAACTAGGTCTAATGAACCCTTTTTCCAACAACTCTTGCAGCTGATTAGATAATTCTTGCATCTCGGGAGGTGCAAGGCGGTAAGGAGCTCGGGCAATAGGCGCCGCACCGGGCGTAAGATCAATGTTAAATTCAACCTAACGGTGAGGCGGAAGACCAGGCAAATCGTCGGGAAATACATCGGGAAAATCACGAACAACAGGAATGTCCTCGATTCTCTTCTCATCGTCAGATGAAACCGAAACAAGAGCTAAGATAGCAGAATACCCTTTACGTAAATACTTATATGCTTTCATACACGAAATGATGCTCAAAGGAACCCCACTGTTCTCGCCATGAACAAAAAGAATCTCTCCATCTGGGAGAGGGAGGCGAATGATTTTATCAAAGCAAACGATTTCCGCACGATACAAGGACAACCAATCCATACCTACTACAACGTCGAAACTACCCAATGACACCGGCATGAGATCGATAGGAAAAGATAACCCCGACAGTTCCAACTGGCATCCCTTAAGAATATGAGTTGCCTCAATATTCTTACCATCAGCCAACTCAATTAAATACTTAACCTCTAAGGGAGTCGGTACTATGTCTAACAGTCGGCTAAACTCAACAGATATAAAACTCTTTTCGGCACCCGAATCAAATAAAACAGAGGCATAACGATCACAAAGAAGAAACGTACCAGTAGTAGTATCCGGATCCTGACGGGCCTCGCCCGACCCAATGACGAAGGCGCGCGCGTTCCTGCCGCCACCCCTGTCATTCCTCCCAGCATTCCCCTGCTTCAGTTTGGGGCAGTCCTTCTTAAAGTGCCTTGTCTCCCCACAGTTGAAACATCCCTGATTACCCTTAGGTGCAGCAGTCGTAGTAGTAGGGGCAACCACCTGTTGCTGAGTCTGAAGATTCACCCGACATGTCTGGGCCTGATGCCCGTTCTTCTTACAACGGGTACAATAACTGCAATTTCCCACATGATGATACCCACAACGATCACACCTATGCAGTCTACCAGTATATCCACCCTGCCTATGTCCAGAAGACGAACCCGTAGTCTCAAACATCCTCTGCTGCTGCTGAGGCTGAACCGTACTCTTACCCGCGCTCTCCCATTTCCTCTTGTTGCCATCAGAGGTCTTCGCCACGGTACCGTTAGGAGGCAAAACACCCTCCTGCACCTTCTGTTTAGTCAATCTATGAGCCAACCGAATGGTATCCCGAAGTGTAGTAGCATCATTCATGGTTACCAACCCGCGAACCTCAGGCACCAACCCTCTAATGTAGAACTCAATAGCCTTATATTCAGGCGTCACAGAATCCGGGCACAAAAGTACCAACTCATGATAACGAGTGGTATACTCCTCTATCTCAGATCCCACCATCTGATGATTCCACAGCTCGTGCTCCAAACTCTTAATCTCATCCCTGGGACAATACTCCATCTTCAAACGAAACACAAACTCGGTCCATGGCAACGCATGGGCCTCCAGTAAACCAATAGTCTGCACAGTCGAATTCCACCAAGTCAAAGCACGTCCCTCAAACGTCCCCGAAGCATACTTCACATGAAACTCCTCAGGGCAGTTACACATGCAGAAAGCAGACTCGACCTTCTCCAACCAACGGAGCAGTCCCACAGCTCCCTCAGTCCCACTGAAGTTATGGGGCTTGCAGTCCTGGAACATCTTATATGTACAGTGGACTGGAGGAGGTGGAGGTGGAGGTGGTTGAGGATGAAAAGCACCCCCTGTTACAATAAGAAACATGGTCAGAGAACGAACATCACACGACAGAAGATAAGGAATGAGGGTAGGGGTAAATAAATTACCACCATGGCCCTGCTGGGCGGTCTGCTGTGCAGCAATAGCAACTGCCACGTGCTCCTGGATCAGATTATTCAGCTCTGCCTGGGTCATGCTGATGTTACCACGACCCCCATTAGGTCCACCGCCATTTCGGCCACCAACGTGACCACCAACACGACCGCCACGACGTCCTGCCATCTTCTGTCAAGATTAAAGACAAGACATCAGATTCCAGAACAGATAACAAGGAATCATAAAGAAATCATAAGCAACAAGGTCAACCAGAGAACTGGATTCCATCATGGTTATTAGATCAAACACAGAGTCCACCAGGATTTCCATGCATTTCAACTTATTATTTCGTGTGCACTCGAAATGATAAGTTGCTCTACATGGTCCCCGAGGCGTGCTCCTAGCCTGACTTTCAAACCACAAGGCACCCACGTTCAGGAACAGATAAGAACTCCTACGTGGTAAAACATCCAAGATATAAAACAGCAAGTACAAGTGTGCGATAATGTGTGCGAGCAAGTGTGTCCATTGGAGTATAGAAATGGGAGGTGTCCGAATCTTGGACAAATCTCTGAAGGATGCCGAAGCCACTCCAATGTACGCCACTGTCGTGCAAGGATAGTAAAGCTCCTCGTCTTCAGCACGATGATGAAGAACAGGATAGGAAATAAGAGTAATAGATAGATGATGTAAGCATAAATGATAATATAGAATGTAATACTAACACCCCGGCAATTCCCATATGACATGACTTATATGCATGTGACCGTCTAGTGTGTGCGACTTGGCTATAGACTTGACTCAACATGCAGTCCTAGTTCACTATAACCATTGGCTCTGATACCAATCTGTCACACCCTCAAATTCCACGTGCAGGGTTTTACCGCGAGGCGCGTGACAAACTAGGATCAAAGTCAACGGTCACAATAAACGACACTATATGATACGTAAATTGACATAAACAAACCATCAAGTTTTCATAAATCCATCGCTGCGGAAGCGTAACTTTATTACAACCCAAAATGCAAAAGTACGTAAGTCTGAAAAAGATAAGAAAATGCATATGAATCCTAGACGCCGTGTGACTCCGTGCGCCTATGATAAGCTGCTACCTCAACAACCTGAGACAAACATGCTAAAAACGTCAGCAAACAATGCCGGTGAGTTCACAGGTTTTATATTGAATGTTTAAGTAATGAAAGCCATCATGTTATCACTATGTTAGAAATGATAGCGTTAGCTAGACGCATGAATAATACTACTACGACCGGATGAAATGATGTTTAAACATTTAACCGACCACACCAGACAAGGCCCGACATTCCATTGGTGACCTGACATCCCACGTGTTAGCCGAAAGCAAGATATCATGCAACATATGCAATTAAACACTTAATGCGCGCAAGAGTTCATCTAATCTAACATAACAGTTAATTAACGCATAACAAAGTCCGAACATGTGTTACCTAGTCATTGGACATGTCCTGGGGTTCCTAACATGTTCCTAGTCGTCAATCCGTGTTTCGGGATGTTAAAATGCACATACAGCAGCATTACACGCGATTAGGAATCAAACTAGCATTTAGGATTGTAATCACTAGTAAAAGTGGTGATTAGGATTGTACTCACTAGTGTTTGGGGCGAATAGGCTTGTATTCGCATGAACATCAGGCGATTAGGAGCTAATCGCCTATAACACTGGCGATTAGACTCCTACTCGCTAGTACAGGGCTATTACATCCTTTTTGCGCGTTTAACCCTCCAAATCAGATCTGAAACATGCGTAAACACCCAATACCAAACCCAAAACATTAACCCAACTATTTCAAGCAAAAACCCCTAATTTATCATCACCCTAGCCGTCCCGAATGCACGCGGTTTCCCAAAATAGCATAACTTGCATGTAAGCATCACATCAACATGTAAAACTTACCCTAAATAGCAAATACTCAGATTTCATCACATAATGACATTATCCAACCTTATCCTATTGTTCTAGCATCATCCTAGAGTAAACCCTATCCTTAAATAATCAACAAAACATAACATATCATCATCAATCCACCATAATCGCCCAAACGGGTCAAAACGCCTAATATCAATAGTACACATCTATGAACCTTCAAATCCCTAGATTATCATCATATTAACTTATCTAGATCAGAATCATATCAATAACACAAGAACAATCATGTTTAAACGATAAAGATCCTATCTTGCATGAATACATCACATAAAACAAGTATATATGTGTGGGTTTGTTTTGAAACCGATTTTAATAAGTTTTCAAAGACACAAACGTTTATAAATCAGGTCTGGACCTTTAGGGATCAAAACAATAATATTATAAAGGTTTGGAATGAAGAACTCACCTTGAAATGGTGAGATTATGGGTTGTAAGACTTGAAAATATGATTTCTTGCTCAAAAACGAGTTACAGAGGTTGGATAAGGTGTGGGGTGGCTTTGGGGTGTATTAGGGTTTCACAAATAATGTTTTGAAACATAAGGGTGGTATTTATAGGCGTTTTTAGTCGTGACCTGCAGCATATGCGAGTACGGAGCTGTTATTGGTGAGTAGGGATCCTATTCGCTAGTAACAACTAGCATTTAGGCCCTACTCGCCCCAAGAGGCCTTCTACTCGCATCATTAGGGGCGATTAGGGCTATCCCACATGCCCTAATCGCCTATAGCCTAAGTGTCTGAGTTTTTGGCGTGTTAAACCCTATTTTAACATATATAAACACGTTTTCACATACCGACAAGTTGTATAATGATTATAAATACGTAATGCACGATAACTAACACGTTCCCACCCGAACACCAATTCCCGGGACCCGAGACTTGCGTATGTGCGTTAAATCCGACGATTCCACGAATCACCGATCCTTGTACACATGGTTATGGACCGACACCCAATGGTCCCTCGGACCATTGTAACGACTCCCGATGATTCCCGAATCATCGGTACGACTCAACGGACCCGGTCAAGTATGATATTAAGTAGTTGTTTTCAATGTTTTCGTTGAGGTAGACTCGTATGTATGCAAAGTATGAAACGCATGTATGTAAAGTATGAAAAGTATTAACCTGAATCTGCCGGGTGTAACAGATTATGCTACTGAAACAGCTAAGGTTACTAAATCCAAGGCCACTGAGATAAGTACACCTGATGCTTTAGAGAAAATTGCTAAAGAGCAGAGACAGAGAGTGTTACCTGATGAGGAATACGAGTTTGCTCTAAATGCAGATGTTGACATTCAAGGTTCTCCGATTACAGGTGCCAAAGACAAAAGAGGCAGAGGCAAAAAGATGTCAAAGAGAGAACCTCCACGAAGTAAAAGAGACAGAGAGATTGATCCGTTAATTGAAGGAAAGAAAGTACCAGCAGTTGGAAGTTTCAAAGTTACATCACCAGTCACATCCCCAGTCACTAAGAAGAAGAAAGTTGTACAGGAAGTTGTGAAAACTGAATCTGCATCTCAGATAAATCCTGAAAACTTTTCTGCTACTTTGAAGAATGTTTTAGATGAAATACAGAAGAAGAGTGCTAAACCAAGTGCTGAATCATCTACTCCTCAGGTTACAGTTTCAAGTGAAGTGATGGAAGCTGTGAACCGACAGATTGCTAATGTGATAAAAGCATTTAATCAACAACAAGCTGAGATTAGGCAAATGAAAGAAGATGAAAGTGTTATGTTGAAGATTGTGTTGTCTTCTAAAGCCAATCAAGAGGAACTATAAGCAAAGATTTAGCAGCTTGAAGATGAAAACAAAATGTTGATAACTAGAGGAAAGAGAAACACAAAGAGAATCAAGTTGATTCAAGCAAAGAATAATTAAGACCTGAGGAAATTTATTGGTGATCTTTATTCCAAAGCACCACAGTTGAAGGGAACTGAGGAGGATGGAGAAGAAGATAAAGAGGAGGAATAGGTTGATTATTAAACTTCTGATGAAGAGGGTGGAGATGATGATGAGGAAGATAGTTCAGATGATGTTGATGATAATGCAGGAGGTAAAGATGCTAACAAAGATAAAGATGCATGTTCTAAAGATTTAGATGATACTGATCATGATACTGAATAGTTCAAAATTGAGAAGAGAGAATCAGATAAAGGTGATAAAGGTTGTTCGAAGAAGACACCAGGTGAAAATGTTGATGAAGATCAAAGCATTTTCTAGAATGAAAAGATCCGTGCTTTATCTTATGATAACAGGAAGTTATATAAGCAAATGTTTGAGAAGAATGTTTGGACTATTAAGTTAACTAGAAGATTCCATGAGATTCGAGATTGAGTATAATGATCATGATCTTGAAGATGGGGAAGTATCTGCAGAAGTAACAAAAGAGATACTTGAAGGTATTGCTACGCAGGTCGGGAAGTCTCTTGAAGGGATTATGCAAGATAAAGAGACTCCTGATTTTCAAGTAACTGAAGTAGGACATCATTATAATGATCAAGATACTCCAATTTTTTAAGATGTGGAAATTGGGGATCTTTCACATGAAGAGTATTCAGAATATTATCAGAGGAAAGAAAATGTTGTGATTCCTGAAATCAATGAACAAACACTTAATGAAGCTGAGAAGATAGCTGAAATGAAAGGGAAAAAGATAATGGATGAAGTGTTTGGAAAAGATAGCTGAAATGAAAGGGATGACAACTCGGTCTTCTCGATAAACTAAAGTTCTTGTAGATGCGTTTTGTGACTAATGATTGGATATTAACATATGTTAAAGGTTGCTGATGGATTGAAGGTGGAAACTGACTGGTCGAAGGTAGGCTATAGTGGGCGAATGTAGAAGACAAGTGGGCGAATGAAGAATGGATCCTGATCAAGTTACACATTCGTACCTTATACTGGGCGAATGTGGAACTCTTCCACATTCGACCACAGTAAAGGGGCGAATGTGCAGTGTCTATAAATAGATTTTGTGTTTATGTAATGGATAGAGAGTTATTAGTTGTGTGTGTTTTGAGGTCAGGTTCCAGGTTTGTTTGAGAGTGTCTGTATTTGATCTAGATTAACCAAAGTGTCATTGTAATCATGTTTATGAACAAGTTAATCTATGAAAAGCTTTGAAAATGATATTGATTGTGTTTTGATTTGAGTTTATATCAGTTTGTTCAAAGCTAGGGTTTCCGCACCTGGTTTTGTAACTTGTATGATCATTTAATCCTGTTTTAGTCAAAATCTTACGTTTACAGTTCTCGAACTCTTCTTTAGCTCTTCCACCTTTAATCTTCTCGTCTTATCATTCCCATCGTGTCTGTTCTTCAACATATCCCAAAGCTACTTAGATGTAGTACACGATCCAAACCGGTGAAGTAGATTGGTAGTCAAGGCTTGAGATAGTTGTGAGAAAGCCTTCTTCTCGTCTGCAAATTTCTTCTTCTCATCTTCAGATAAACCATCAAGTGGAATTGGTTCACCTGAATTCTTCAAACACGGAGCAGCATACCCTTTAGCAATCATCTGCGACGCCTTAGTTCCTTCCAAACCCATGCCTTCAAGATGTATCTTGAACTTGTTTTGCCATTGATTATACTCTGTCATGTCCATCAGATTCGAAGGGCGATTTCCAAAACCTGAAGACAAATCATTGATTAGTGTGGAAATAACATTAGTAGTTTGAGAATGCACCGCTGCTGCTGCAACGCCCAAATAATCAGTCGTCGGTTGTTGTGGAGGTTGAGTAACAGGTGATGGTATCGAACTACTCATGGCAAGATAGTTAATCGGTTGAGATGACTGAGTGTTCGTCTTATGAGAAGCTACAGCCCATGGATTCATCGGAACGTTCTGTTGCTGTGTTGTTGTAGGCCTCGGTGTCATAGGAAATCCCCACATGTTGTCCATGATGTCCGAAATGTAAACACTTAGAAAAATTTCCCAAAATAAGCTTCATTCGACCTCTGATAAGCTAGCGTGGGTTCGAATGTAGAAAAGTCTAGGTTCAACCCCTAAAATCATACTCGAATGTAGATATGTAACACACAAGACTCTCTTTCGACCAAATAATCTCCCCTTTGACCTCCTGGTAGGTCGAATGTACCACAACTAGTCGAATGTACAAACAACACACTAAAAAAGTTTTGGTTCGACCTAAAATACTCAGATTCGACCTGAAATGACCTTGGTTCGACCAAAAACTCACACGTTCGACCTAATTCTCTCTGGTTCGACCTAACCCATTTGAAAAACGGTTATTCTTCAAAAATCAGTTAATTTGATCCAAATTTTTCAAAAGTTTATAGATTTTGATGATTTGTATCAGGTTTTGTCACGGATTTGATGTAGATCAACTTTAATGAATGAAACTTTTGATTTTATCCGTCAAATCCAATCCAACTCATTCAATTTCCATTAAAACTCAATGTTCTATCAAAACAAAAAAAAAATTTGGACAATTTTGGATAAAATTCAGTTCAAAACATATCAATTTGTAGTGTTATGATCTTGTAGTCTCTGATACCACTTTGTAGACGGATCGGTTTTGATAAAAAACGTTTATGTGATCATAAAAGTCTAACAATCCAGTTGCGGAAACCCTAGAATGTTTACAAAATGATACGAATCGAATCAAACACAAACAATTAACTTTTCAATCTCTATTCTCATTAATAACTTGATAAAACTTGATTACAAAAAGGTTTACAATGTTATAATTCAGTTTCAGAAAGGTCAAAACCTAGAGAGAGAAACTAGACCTGACACACAAACACAAATGGCAAAACTTATAAACTTATCAAAATTTCTAGCTTATATAGGAAGCCACATTCGACTTCTCGTCATGGTCGAATTTGCTCCTTCGACCTACACAGCAACTCGAATCAACCTTCTGTCTGTTGTCCTCTCCCTTCAACCTTCTAGACCTTCCTTCGACCTACCGAAACCCACCTTCGACCCTACGTTTTTGTACAAAACACTTTAGTTCGTTAATCCAAAGCAATTAGTCGCAATATGCATCTACAATGTACAAGGACCTCCTGCCGTACTATTGGTGGCCTAACATCAAGGGTTATATTGCGACCTATGTCAAATGTTTCCTAACATGTTCAAAGGTCAAGGCAGAGTACCAGAAGTCACCAGGAATGCTTCACCAACCAGAGATTCCTGTTTGGAAATGGGAACAAATCTCTATGGATTTCATCACCAAGTTGCCAAGAACATCTTGAGGTCATGACGCGATTTGGGTTATTGTTGACCATTTAACAAAGTCTGCACATTTCTTGCCAATCAAGGAAACAGACAAAACGGAGAAATTAACCCGATTATACATCAATGAGATTATATGAAGGCATGGTGTGCCTACTTCAAAAATCTCTGATCGACACAGTCGTTTCACTTCGAGATTTTCGCAGTCGTTGCAAGAAGCTCTTGGTTCCCAATTAGACATGAGCACCGCTTACCATCCTCAGAAAGATGGGCAGAGTGAAAGGACTATCCAGATGCTGGAGGACATGCTTCGCACATGTGTAATTGACTTTAGGGAAAATTGGGATACGCATTTGCCATTAATCGAATTTTCCTACAATAACAGTTACCACACCAGCATCAAAGCTGCCCCTTTTGAAGCGTTGTATGGACGCAAGTGCCAGTCGCCAGTGTGCTGAGCCGAAGTAGGGGATAAGCATTTGACAGCTCCCGAACTCATCCAGGAGACAACCGACAATATCTTTCAGATCAGGGACAGATTGAAAGCCACCAGAGACAGACAGAAGAGTTATGCAGACAAAAGGCGCAGGCCTTTAGAGTTCCAGGTAGGTGACAGAGTTTTGCTCCAAGTATCTCCATGGAAAGGGGTTCCTAGCTTTGGCAAACATGGTAAGCTCAATCCCAGATTCATAGGTCCATTCGAGATCCTTGCACGAATTGGACCAGTTGCATACAAACTCAAGTTACCCCAAGAACTCAGTGGTGTCCACGACACGTTCCACGTCTCAAACCTCAAGAAGTGCCTTGCTAATGAATCATTGGCTATCCCTCCAGAGAAATCAACATCGACAAACAACTTCATTTCATAGAAGAGCCACTCAAGGTAACGGACTGGAAGATTCAGAAACTCCGTCACAGTCAGGTCAAGTTGGTCAAAGTATATTGGAATTCCAAACGCGGACCCGAATTTACATGGGAGCGTGAGGATCAGATGAAACGCAAGTACCCACATCTTTTTTAGAAGACCACTGGTTAAGATGACTAACACCGAAAATTTCGCGGAGAAAATTCCTCTAACAGGAGGAGAATGTGACACTCGTCGAAATCAGAAGTCATATCCGTACACCTAGCTACATGTTCACAATGTGCATAAGCATTACATGTCATCATTTGCATCACAGTTGGGCTATACAGGGTTCCAACAGGTCAACCTCAAGGCATATAGTCTAACAGTAGACACACTAGTTAATTACAGGCCTCAGTTAGTCAAATATTTCATGCTAGACTATAGGATTACCATGCAAAAACCCTAACAGTGATACATACATGCAACAAAACATACTTTTCAAATTATTGCCCCTACAAGGACAAAATCAAACAACGTTCATGAACAAAGAGGTTGCCAACATGTATTTTAGTACATGTACAAACAATATGTCCACTGGTGACCTTGAACTTGATCTATCTAGAATTACATGAACATGTGAATTAAAAAAATACACTAACACATATAAAAACATTCATATGACTATGCATACACATGTGCATAACACAATCCCATCAACTCCAAGACATTTACCTAAAAGGGATCTTAGTCCACCTTAGTTAACAAAACTTACACATGTTGACTTGCTTAAAATACATTGTTATTTCTCTATGCATAATTTTCGGCTCACATATTTCCAAGGAAAGAGTGTGTGCAATGTTTTGGACACTATCTAACTTGTACAAGACACATTCACATCTCTATATACATATATATATATACACACGGCAACATACACACACAATCACACGGTGAAAAAGTGACAAAACCTACATACACGCACATATATGATCGCATATATATACACACATGCCTTCTTACTTCCTATTCACTATACTTATCTAGAAATCCTTAAACCTAGGCTTAACACTAACATGGAACACACCTTTCCCACAAGGAATTCCCATGACATTTGACTCTCCATAAATACTCATATCTATCCTAAATTTTCAGCCAAGACATTCCCTAGACAAACTACACTTGTTTCAAGGGCACATAAACCACATGAACCATTTTCACCTAGTTAACTTTCCAAAACATATGTGCCCCTTTCCCCATGATGCATCGGCCGAAGCTACCCCTACATACCAAGACAATGCCACAAGTCAACTTATTTCACTAACATAACCTTTCACCTTTTGCACTCCATGAAAGAGAGGCTTTGACTTACCATGTTTGTGAGCCAATCACTCCTGATCTTTCTTTCTCTCTCACGGCTATATAAAGGGCAAGACAACACCTTGTAATCACTCCACAATTCCTCAAAATCTCACTAACACTTGAAAACCACTCACTCCATCCTTGTAACCCCTCGGCCGAAGAACAAAGCACCCAAGGAGCTTGTTTCGATCGGTTCACATCATCAGTAAGGAGTTCCAAGTCTCATTCTAGTATCTAGGAGTCTTCTTGTGAGGAGTTTGCTTATTTTCTTAAATAATACTCGGCTATACACTAAAGGTATAACACCCGAACTCTTTTCCTTCTTATTAGCATCATTCGATTACATGTGGTGGTCACCCAAAGCACACAACACTCGCACACTCACCTAACAATAAGTTTTTTCATGATAAACTAACCTAACCACTTGGGTTTCATGTTAAAAGGTTCAATGCTATAGTCTATACATACTAACCCGCATATATACGATCATGTACATCTTGGAGCCCATACATAGACATACACATACACCCACGCACACATTTGATTGTATGCAAGAGTGTATGGGTTCAAGGCCGGCCCAAATCTAAGCCAAAATCATTTAGTTTTGTAACATATACTAAGTCATGTTTTGAGAACACGTGTTAAGCTCAACAAGAACATGTTTTAACAACCTTAACACAATGGTTTTCCTAGAAATCTATGTTAAACACCCAAATGTATGAACATTCAAGGACAAAGTACCAAAATATGTTAATTTTATGCAATATGGTAGTGAAATATGTCCATATCTTATCCTAGACTTACAAAATTGCAACCTAAGTGACACACGGTAACATTAAGTAAGTCACAACATTTGTTTTGCCAAAAAGAGAATAGACATCGCCACGTCCATAAGAAAACGAATAATTACTGACACGTACAGTGTGTGACACCCGTGGATAGTGGTACATAAGCCCCTAGTCCATAGGTGTTACATTCGGGTGAACAGTTGCATGGTAGTTAGAACAATACATAGACTTAAGGTGCCTTTATATGAACTTAGGGCATCCCCAAGACAGACACCCAGTGCCAGATTCAGTTCGGTTTAGCATCCAGACATCAAGTGAGTATTCACGGCCCTTTTTTACAGTTTTTACATTTTCCACGGGGAAAAACATGCTTACAGTTTTCAGTTACAATACATGACTATTATGTAAACATGAGACATTACGGTTCAGGATCCATTAAGCCCTCGTGTCATACATCATACCATAACCATTAGCTATGGACTTAGCCATGAAACACTGGGATAGATCTATTGGGTTGACACCCCCACTCTTGGTCAGCCGCTCTGACCGGATGATAGATATAAAAAAAAGTGCTTGTATTTCACATTATTTCATTGTCTTTAGTCTACAATGGGCGAGACCCAACATGTCAAGGTTTAGTTATGGGCTCATGTAAGATCTCATATTGATTATTGCCCTAGCTAGGCAATGATTTAGTCGGTTTTGGATTACATGTCCATCATTTATTTTATATGCATGTTTTTCAGGAAATTAGCATGAAGCATGGAACTTAGGAAGGTCGCGTGCGAGCATTTATGGGATACCATCCTTTGAACTATTGCTGTGACGTTTTAACCTAAACATTTTACACAGTGGTTTTAATTTGAACAATTAATGTTATGTTTTGTAAGACTTGGTTGTTAAATAGAAATCCCTGTTTTATCTTGCTCGTGTGACCTTTGTTCTTGGAAATCATTCAAAGTTACACCCCGTGTTTCCGCCTTAGCGGGGTGTGACACCGATGAACAAGATGCTAGAGTATCAAAAACAACAATCAAAGTGATAGCCAAGGGGGAGTTTGCAGGTGCATATATGTGGCTATCGCTTTGGATTAATAAAGATATGGCGTTTATTATTGAAGTATTAAAGATTATGAAGGCCATTCGACCATACGGTGGTTCAAATGAAGTTTCCTACAGGTAGAATGAACTTAGTTTATGTATGTTTGTATTGGTTCGAGCTCAGTAAAGGTCGAACGGACCCATTCGACCTCTGCAAGGGTCGAATGGAAGGTCTATATATAGTTTTGAGTTTGTTTTGTAGGCAAGAGTTTTGGTCATTTGGTCTAGGTGAAGTGTGTGTTTTTCAGAGTATGTCTAGAAGTTTCTGATTGAGTCTTTTCATTGTAACCTAACCTTTAATTGATTATTATCAAGTGATTATCAATGAGAATGATTATTAAAATGGATTTCTACGTGTTCTGATTTGTTGAATATCATTTTGCATGTGATTTAGGGTTTCCGCACCTAGATTACTCTACTTGTGTTATTATGTAGTTGATTTCTTACAATCCGATCCTCTACATATTTTCTTTATAATATTTTTCTTCTTGTTCAAGATTTCCATGGTCTCAACATTGAAGCATAAAAATCCTGTTGAGTTGTGTGGAAGGAAATACGCGTGTCTTGGCTTATGAATTTGCAAACACGGGATCTCTATATGACATAGCATTACATGAACACTTGTTTGCAGTTTTGTTTTTGTGTTTAAATTAACGGGTATATAAGTTGAAATATAATTGGTGTTGGGTTTAAAATCTATATAATATGCATATATACATGCAGGTAGGAAGGGTGTGCAAGGAGCATAACTGGGGCTCGTGTTTGATTGGGTTCAACAGGTAAAGATTTTTGTTGATGCGGTAAAGGGACTGGATTATTTGCATGACAAGGTCCATCCTTAAATAAATCATAGATATTAAGTCTAGCAATGCGTTGGTATTTGAGGATTTTAGAGCCAAGATTGCCGATTTTCAACCATTCAAAACAATAACCCCGATATGGCTGCACACTTGCATTCTACTCATCTTATGGGCATTTTTGGCTATCGTGTGCCATAATAATACTTATGTTATAAACCCTTTTCATATATATGCGTCTACCCAGTGGCAAAGTGGACAAGATGGTTCGGCTCACTTGCTAAATTGGGCAATTTTTTAGCTGTCGGGTCAGGTTGGGTAAGTCTACTACAAACTCACAAATCACAACTTTTAATTTCTAAATGGACAGTGACCTTCATATGATAGTGTATACAATATCATATTATTACTACATGCTTTTGTCATGTAAATGAACTTAATCATTTAGCAAGGCGTCTTCAATGGCACGCCTATATAGATATGCAATGACCGAACAACTTACACAAGAGTAATGTTTACGTTCATATTGGTCTGTTACAGTAACATACTTTTGGTTTATTAAAGTTTGTTTAATAATGAGTACATGGTTATTGTGGTGAACTGCAATCAGTTGTAAGTGGTGGTACACATTTTTTTCTTTTTTTTTTCTACAAATACTTGTTAAAACATAGAATGCACATTTCTATTCTTTTTGCGTAACTTGCGGCAAAAAACCTAAGTATCATAATGTTGTATTGCAACCCATTTGTGGATCCCGCTGCAACGCGCGGGTAAACCCACTAGTGTGTGTGTGTGTGTGTGTGTGTGTGTATAGGGTAGGGATCATACGAGAAACAACTTTAGGGAGAGAACCAGAGAACCATTGTCAACACAAACAACCTAAAAACCCCACCTCCACCCCCTAAAAACCTAAACCCACCCACCTCACTCCCTAAAAACCTAAACCCTCCATCCCCCACACCGCCCCAACCCCCCCCCCCCCCCCCCAATTGTGAAATGCACATGTGCAGCTAACCCCACACCCCCCAAAAACCAAAACGCTCCATCACATCCCCCCAAAAAGATACCCCCTCTTCCACCATACCCAAAAACTAAACCCTAAAGCTAAACCCATTAAAAAAATCTTAACTATAATAGTGAAATGCACATGTGCATGTAGTACAATTATCTTATTTTATAGTTTTATATAGAGGTTTTTTTAAGTTTATTCACCAACAACCCCAAAAACCTAACCCCATTCCCATCATACCTAAAAACTAAACCCTAAAACTAAACCCATGAAAAAAAAACCTAACTATAGTAGTGAAATGCACTTCGCGTTTATTTAAAGATCATTGAATAAATTTTTTTCCACCTTATATATCATATCACGTCCATTTAATGATTATTTCATTATGGCAGTTGATAATTTATTCAAATGTGTGCTCTAATAGTGAAATGCACATGTGCATACGGTATATGTATGTATATATATAACAGCAAAATGCACATGCGCATAAGACCTGACGTAAATATGACGTAAAAGGGCCATTTTTTCGTTTTTTTTATTTTTTTTGTATTTTTTTTAATTTTTTTTCAGAAAGATTAACACTAAAAAAACATTTTGGTGTTTTTACTTTTTTTATTTTTTTATTTTTTTATTTTTTAGGTTATATAATTTTTTTATTATTTTTTGGTGGAGGGGTTTTTGTGTTCACACTTGGTTCTTTGGTTCTCTCTAGATGGTGGTTCTCAAATGATCCAAATCCTATATATATAGGGGAAAGTTATTTTGAGAACACCTATATTTCGTGCGAACCGTGAGAACGGCATCTAAAACCATTCAAATTCAAAATTTTATTTTACACTTGTCTTTATTACTAAACTACAATCCCCAAAACACAATTTACGCGTAAAAATTCAAACATATACGAAAATAATTTGTTTTTACACATGTGTAAATTTGCTGTTTATACATGTGTAAACTGTTTCATGTACACATGTGTAAAAAGTTAATTTGAAAGTGTTTTTGCAAGAAAAGATGGATTATTTGAAAAGAAAATTCATTTATTAATGTTGTATTTTGATTATAATAGGATTTGTATTAAAAAAATTGATTTTGATTGATTTTTGTACTTGTTCTCACGGTTCTCACAATATTTAGCGTTCTCAAGATAACGCTCCCCTATGTATATATATATATATATATATATATATATATATATTGTTACTAGTATTAGCACAAGTTTTTTTTTTTTTTTTTTTTTTTTTTTTTTTCATAAGATGATATCCATATATGTTAAAAACAATATAATCAAAATATGTATATTCGTATACAAAAGTAGTAGAGTTCACACACTCAAATTCAAACTTTATATATCGTATGAACCTTATAGTACTACATAAAACATGGCTCCAACTCCTAAATCCATTATCCTGTACATTATCCTAACATTCTCCTTATGCTATCATTCAACCTATGCTATCAACTATAATGTGTTAAACCTCGCTCCCAACACACCCGGTGGCATCCGTTTCAACAAAGAAATTGGAATTCCATTCACCAAGCAAATAATGCGCACTATCAACAATTTCATATGGTCCACCCTCTTCCAACAAAACGCTCCTGCTGATCGAAAACCTTTGGATTCTCTGAATGTTTACATTGTAGAGTTCGATGGAGCCGAAGCAATCCAATGGGGTAGTAACAACATTAATGTTAGTTCCATATATTTAAAAGGATACGAAGGGGACCTAAAGTGGCAATTCACATCCCTATTTTACCATGAAGTGACACATTGTTTCCAATGGGATGGCCAGGGTAGTGCCCCAATACTCTTTGTTGAAGGGGTCGCGGATTATGCAAAATTAAAAGCAGGTTACGCACAAAAAGGGTTCGCAGTGCGAGGACAAGGGAATCGGTGGGATCAAGGGTATGATTTCACAGCTCGGTTTCTTGAATATCTTGATGGGATTGTACCTGGGTTCGTGGCAAAGTTAAACAAGAAAATGAGGTATAAATTTAATGTCAACTATTTTAAAGAGTTAACTGGGAAGCCTGTAGATCAACTTTGGAAGGAGTACAAGGCTAAATATGGAAACAGAAGTTAAACATTTGTTGGAATCTTGTAAAAATTCCATTTTATGCTTCAAAATTATAAAATAAATGTCCCAATTCTATGACAATATATTTCGATAATACTCTAGTGATAGTTGGTGCTACATATTATAGTATTCGCACCCTCAATAAATATAACTAATCATTAAGATTTCTCACAATATTTTCAGAACTGGATTGGAAATCGACCATGTTTACTTCTTGGACCGGTCGAAACCGATTTAAAACAAATAAAAATAATATTCTTATTATTAATTATATTTTGTAAGGAAGTGAAGAGTAGATGAACCTAAATTATTGAATGGGTCTTAATGAAACATTATAAACCCTAACATATAGTCAATTTAGCAGTACAAATTTACAACGATCTTCATAGATCTTTCACCCACTCTCTTTCTCTAGTATTATCTCTTTATGATTGTCACCTTCTCTTTTTGCTACATTAAGTTTGATGAAGCAAAAACCATTAGTAACTCCTGCAAAAAAAAAAAAAAAAAAAAAAAAAAAAGCGTTCAACCGCTTTCGTCTGTGTTCACAGTTCGCGTTTTAACTGGTATAACCTAAAGGTCCTATTTGGTCGTGAAAACATTGTATTTTCAAATTTTCTATTGTATGGTGGCAGGGCCGTCGACAAGAAACCTAAATATTTTTTAGACCCTTATCGACATAAAAATCACTATGCCCAAAATTTTAGTAAATAAGAATGAATTAAAAAAAAAAAAGGAAGACAGATCTAGCCAAGTCTTTAAATTGAGAAATCCACAATAAACTTGATTAAGTGCCACTCGTGTATTATTATTAATATTTTTTTAACGACTAACTAAATCTTAATTTTATACCATCACACATATTATTAATATTGTATAATATCACACGTAAAGTATTGTGTTTGTTATGAGTATTATTCATTGATTTTCTCCATGATATTATTAAATCTTAATTTTATATTTTTGCACATTGTTTATTTCTCTCTTATATAATTAAATTGCATAGTGTTAAATCGTAGACTTATTGAACCTAAAGTAGGTATACTTGGTATTAAATGAACTGTTTTGTATATGATTTTATTTTTAAACGTCAAATTCCTATAATCCGATCATAATACAGACAGAACTCAACCTACAAATATAATGTTTATAAACACTGGCTTTGTTTTTGTCAAAAAGAAACTAACGTCACTGGTAAATGATTACACAATAAAAAAAACAAAAACAAGTCGATTGCATTGAACGAAAACATAATATCAGTGTTTCAATCTAGAAATAAGAAAAACAGAGGATTATACTGGGACGATTAATGAGACGAAAAACATAGGGTTATGAATAAACGCTCGTATTAGCTGTCAAATACGTTCAATTGTATTTCAAGATGAATGATTAAACATAAAAATTAGGTTAAAAGAAGTTGCAGAAGAAAAAGAAGAAGTTGATGATAACATAGTGTTTTGGACGCACCTTGTAAATGTTCAGACGCACTTGATGTAGAATTCAAATGCACGCTGTAAAATGTTTAGACACACGTTGTAAATACCCATGTATATAAACACAGTCAATTCTTCATAACGTGTGTCTGAATTCTTCATAGCGTGCGTCCAAAACCTTAATACGTGCGTTTGTTTTATTCAACCGATCAATTATAAACGCATAATTATGCGTCTGAAAGTATGTATGTGTGCGTATAACACACTATGTTATCCCAACTTCTTTTTCTTCTGCAACTTACGTTAACCTAATTTTTTTATGTTTAATCCTTCTTCTTGAAATACAATCGAAAGTCTTTCACAAATATAACGAGTGTTTATTCATTATCATACGTTAATCGTGTCATTTAATCGTCTACGTATACAATCCTCTGTTTTTTTGATTTTTTGATTTAAACTATGTTATAACGTTTAATCTACTTTTTATTTGTTTTTTCGATTGTGTAATATCTCAAAATATTTAGTCGATTTCAAACGTTGAAAATTTGGTTTCGATTGATTCTGTTGTTACGATTTGAAAAAGATTTAATTGTTTTTTTTTTCTCCTAATTTACCTTCGGTTAGATTAACACAAATATGATTATGGTTGTTAATTACCATCATAGCACCGTCTTAATCTAATGACTGAGAATGCTTTCTACGTTTTTCACATTAAGTAAGCTTTTTACGTTATATTTTCTCTTTTTTATATACCTAAAAAGACTACCCAAATTACCCACAACAAAATTCGTTAATTTCTAACCAATTTTATATGTACCTAAAATGGTGGTGTATGAACAGAATTTTATATATCACTTATATCTTGGAGGTTAAAAATACCAATCATGTGAAGTATTATTATCGTGTGGAGTATAAATTTCACACGAGGTTGGGAACTTGGTTTTGACAATCTATTTTTGGTAACTTATTTCATGTATTAAAAACAACTATATATTTTTGCACTTACGTATGTTTTGAGCCAATCTATATGTATCTATATATCTATAGGGTTGAGATATTTTACAAATGCTAAAAAATGAGAGTGGTAAAAATCCAATGACATGTATCCAAAGAATTAAACAAGTGGAAAGGGTAATTTTATCAAAAGAATATTCACATGCAACTCACATGTCATTTCCACCTTCATTTTTAAACGTTCGTAACTTTTGTACACGTCATCTTTTTTTTAAATATACCATAAAATTGAGCATATTTTTTTACTTTAATATAAGTATCATATTGTTATACTTTTGAAAAAAAAAAGTCGAAAACCCAGTTACGTAAGATACAATGGAGATAACGTAAAACATAACGAGTACCAATTAAATATGCAATGAACAATAGGGTATAAAACATAATGAACAGTCTAATAAAACAAAATGGACGACATACTAAAGAGACAATGAACATAAGACTAAAACAAAATGAATACTTTTGAAGAAAAAAAAGTTGAAAACCCAGTTGCATAAGACACAATGAACGACATACAAAAGACACAATGAACAGAAGATTAAAACAGAATGAATACTTTTGAAAAAAAAAGTCAAAAAACCTAGTTGTGTAAAACACAATGGACGACATACTAAAAGATAAAATGAACAGAAGACTAAAACACAGTGAACACTTTTAAAAAAAAAAGTCGAAAACCAAGTTGCGTAAGACACAATGAAGATAACGTAAAACACAATGAGTACCAATTAAATATGCAACGAACAATAGGGTATAAAACACAATGAACAATCTAATAAAACACAATGGAGGACATACTAAAGACACAATGAGCAGAAGACTATAACACAATGAATAGTAGACTTAAACACAAACAACATAATAAACACAATGTACACCACAAATACAAAACCAATTTGCGTAAAACACAATGGAAAACATACTAAAAATGCAATGAACAATGTTAAATCATGTGTAGACTAAAAAAACATAAATAACATATTTATAAAGCACACATGCATACTATAACACAATGAACGAGCAAAAGACATAATGAAGATGAAAACCCATTTAACACGGATTTTTTTTTTCAATTTTAATGTAGCAATGTGGTACTCATATTAAAGATAAACGCTCGTTAATATGGTGGAATTTAAAAAAAAAAGAATATCGTATGAAAAAATTATAGACGTTTTAAAATGATGGAGGGAATTGACACGTGCATTGCATGTGGAGAGAGAAAATCAACAAATGTGGTTTTTCTTTTATGCCCTTCCTTTAATTTATTATTTATTTTTTTCCAACAAACTAATCTCAGCCCTTCAAATATAAGATCAATGGATCACAATCCTTCTCACTCTTTCTAGAAAAAGTGTCATGTGTATTTGATCCTAATATCTATATCTATATTCTATCTATACTTTTCATAATAAGAGAAGCGTGAGTAATGTCATCAAAGCTGAGTTGTCAAGATTTTATACATAAGAAGACTGATGTGGCACCCATTGAGAAGGCTTCGGTGATGCAAAAGATGATGTCATAACATCTGATTATAATATTCAAGAAAATTTGTCAGCCACTCATTTAAAGGAATTAAATAATGCCACTTGCAAAATTTCGGCCAACAATTAAGTAACTTTACCATCTGTTGTTTACAGTGGAACACTCAACAACATCTGTTTAGTATAACGAGTCAATATCGACAGATGTTTAGAGAGAGGGAAAGCATACAATTTTTAATTTTAATCTCCAAATTCAAAATTTGAATTTCTCTGCCCTCACTCAATTACTCTTATCTATATAAATGAACAGAGAAGACAAGAATCATCAAACCAGCTAAAACCTCCACTCTCTCACAATTCTTTTTTAATATAAATATAAATTTAATAAATATAAATATAATCATCTTCAAATCGATGAT
Organism: Ambrosia trifida; assembly: GCA_028751855.1. Taxonomy (NCBI): domain Eukaryota; kingdom Viridiplantae; phylum Streptophyta; class Magnoliopsida; order Asterales; family Asteraceae; genus Ambrosia; species Ambrosia trifida. Next base: position 158,723,203 of record CM054123.1, on the reverse strand, counting down.
TATAACCAATGATGGTTTGATCGTATTATTTATTTAATTTAAATTAATAATTTACATGTTTTGTGTTTCATACTAATTTTTTGTTTATGATTATTTTCAGGTTCATAACTATCAAGTTTCTATTAGAAAAGTGTAATCAAGATGTTTTTGTTTATGCTTATTTTCAGGTTCATAACTTTCAAGTTTCAATCTGTTTGTTTTTTATTATATACATGTTTTGTGTTTCATCCTGATGTTTTTTATGCTTATTTTCAGGTTTATATCATTCATTTTTGTAATCAAGAAACTTTTTTGCTTTTCTTCTAAGCTTTTGGTTTTCGGTTATTCTCTTTAATTTAATAAATTTACATATTCTGTTATTCATGCTAATTTTTTGTTTATGGTTATTTTTCAGGTTCATACGCTTCAGTTTTCTATCAGAAAAGTGTTTTTATGCTTATTTTCAGGTTTATATCATTCACTTTTGTATCAAGAAAGTTATTTATTTTTCTTCAAAGCTTTTGGTTTTCCGTTATTCTCTTTAATTAAATAATGTTAGGATCTGAGTTTGATATGTTTTGATTGTTTGTAAAAGAAATATGAATAAAGTTAAACTTATATGGAAAGTGCAGCGGAATTTTAAACTATAAATCAAAACAAAGATAATAATTGTTTTCGAATCGAATGCTTCTCATTAATCAAATGATTTCACAATGATTACACAATTACTCCCCCTCAGCCTGATCACTCACTGATTGTTTGTCTGAGAGAATGTTTGGAGTGATGAATAGAACAGTACATGCACTGTTCTAATTATAGACAAACTAAACCACTGATTACCTAGGACTGACGTCACCTAAGATAGTGACATCTAAAAGATAAAAAACAACATAAAACAACTGTTTAATACAAACACTATTATATTGCAAACTCTGATGACTAAACAGCTAATGAGCAAAACTCTGATCCTTCTATCTATTGTTGGAGCCTAAGTGCTGTTGGCTCCAACAGTCTTTGTCTTTAACAGTTCTTTGGCTTCAGCAGTTGTTGCTTCAATCAGCACTTTGTGATCAACGCTTGTAATCAGCAGTTGTTAGGGAAACAAAAATTATTAGAAGCCAACAGTCTTTTGGGAGAAGTAACTTAAAACAATGATTTTATTCTGGATCAGATATAGTATGTTTTGGCTTTTCAGATCATCTATTCTTCTCCAGGTCAGCAGACCCAACAATCTCCCCTATAACAGATGATGCCAAAACTCAACCTTTATTGTTGATCTTTATTCCTCATCAGACTTTCTCTAATTTGCCCCTTGAACTGTAACTCAAAGTTTAATGAGAAAAGGTCTTCAGCATCTCTTTCCAGCTCCAAGTTAAGAAGGTCTAGGAGATCATTTGCACATAGACCATATGCATCATCCATTCTCAACTTTTGAGCCTCTCCATCAGATCTGAGCAGGGTCAATTCATGGGTGTCTTTGTTGACCTTCCACATTAGAATTTTTGAACCTGAGGATTTCTTGAGCTGCAGATTTATTTGGGATGAGTTTGGTGATGCATGTCTTCCAATGATTCTTCTGATTTCTTCAGAAATGGGATTAGAAAAATAGTGGACTTGGTTGAAGATGCCCTCTTTTAGAAATGTATCAGCAAACTTCTTTTGATCTTCTTCAGACATCTCCTTCTACCTTTTGTACTGTCTTTTGGCAACAACAGATAGGTCAGATGTTTCAAGTAGGCTGTCAAGTGTAAAGGCCTGTTGGGATCTTTTAACCACTGGTGCATCAGAGTTTCTTGTAAGTTTCAACCAACCTCAGCTCAGACCATTTTGCAACAGACCTCATCTCTCCATACTTAGCAGCCACAATCTCTTCCCTCATTCTTTTATACTTCAACGCTCTGACTAGGTCTCTGCCTTTTCTAAAATCAAGGGCAAAGGCCTTTAAAGTAGGATTCTTGGTCACCTCTTTAATTCTATAAATTTCTTCTTGAAGGGCATGAGTAGTCCAGCCTGCAAATTGTTTCTTTTTTGCTTTGTAAGGCATGGTTGCCAAGATCTAATCAAGAATAGATTCCCTGACTACCCTTTCCAAATCACTGCTGAGTGGCTTGTTTGACATGGAATTGCTCAGGGTCTTAGCAAAATCTTCAATCCTTCTCAATTTGCTAAGCTCTACTGAATGGATGCCCTGAGCAGTCCTGTCATCCTTCCCTTTGTATCTCTCCTTGATGATCAAATCCGTCTATTCAGCTTTAAATTTCAAGTATTATTCTATGTTTCTGGGAACAGGAAAATTTGGGAGAGATTGGAAGGTTCTTTCTGATGGATCCTCAATATTGTAGAAGGATTGAATTTCCCTTTAAGTAGATCAAGCTCAAGAGGATACTGAGTAGCCAATGGTGTGATGGATGGTGGTGGTCTGTGGGAAGTAAAATGGGAAGTGTGTGGTGAAAAGGATGTAAGTGGAATGGCTGGAATGGGTGCAGATTTTGGTGTTGAAGTGGGAGGTGGTGTGGTTTCTATGTTCTCATCTTGTACCACAAAGGTTGACTTTCTCTTCCTTTTGTACAGGATAAGAGGTGATGATGGTGTTTGAGTAGCAATGGATGTGTTAACATCTGTTGGCACTTGTGCAAGACCAGCAGATGTTTGGGATTGTAATGGTGAAGTGGGTGGCATGGTTATAGGTGGTGTATTGGTGGTTTTTGTAGTGGGTACAGTGGTTGTGGTGGTAGCAGATGTTTTGGTGGTAGCAGTGGTTGTAGCAGATGTTTTAACATGTTTTGCAGGCATTTTCTTCCTTTTTGAGGAGCCAACATTTTTAACTTCTTGGTATTGCTCTTGCTTCTTTTGTACTAGAGCCTCTGCCTTGACTTCCAATGTATCAGACCTTTTTTTGCTTAGCTTTAGTAGCCTCTTCAGCAATAATGTTGGCAGAGTTATCAACTTCTTTTGCCTTGCCAGCTTTAGCAGATTCAGCATTAGCAATGGTTTGATCAGTGGGTTGTTGTGGAGCTGGAGCAGACCCTGGTTTGTTGGCAGCAGACTTTTGTGATTGACCTTTTTGAGAAGGTGGACATCCAAAGGGATCTAGCTTTGGCAATCTATCTCTGCCACTCTCCCCCTTTTTGGCATCATCAACAGTGAATTCATCATTATCTTCTTCTCTTAAAATAGTTGTGGGGGCAGAGCCAGTGGTCTTTAGTAGATGATCTTTGATGTCTTTAATGTCTACTTGTGTATCTGTGTACCTAGCATCTACCATGGTTCTGATTTGAGCCATATATGTTTCATGTGTTTGTTCTGCTAGTTTCGGTGAGCTATGATGATGGGGCTAATAGATTTCCATAGCTCACTAGCAATGTCTTCTTTTTGATGGTTGACTTTTGGGAGAACAACCAAAGACTCCATTATTGACTTGAGATCAGTCTTGATATCAGCAACAGATGTTTCAATGGATTGGACTCTCTCCGTCAATTCTTGGTATTTTAATCCATCACCTAAATTAATAGGATCGTCTGGATTCGTACCAGATGTGTTAGTTGTAACTTGTTCAGTTCTAGGAGGTGAGTCCATAGAATAAGAATCAGATGCCCCGTTTTCTTGGTTCTGGGGACTTCCAACTGATTTTGGGGTCACCATAGTAGCCTCATCAGTTGTTGCCTTCAAGGAAGTCTTAGTGATGTAACCATTGTCCTGTTGTGAGACAATGGTCTCTATATTAGTAGTGGCTGCTTCACTTGAAAACCACCTTGAGTTACATGTAACTTAAGAGGTGTAACCTCCTCGGTTCGTGGGCTAGTCAGTTGATTTTTCTCAGGCCCAGTCACTTGTTGGTGTATATTCTCAGTGATAGGTGATGGAGAGGAACTGGGATTGTCTTGAGTTTTATCGATAGATTCGAATAGTGGTTGCATGGTAGGGAGGACATGTGATGGTGAATGTGGAGGAGTGAAAAGAGAAGCAGCCCCGGGAGAAGGGCTTTTGAACATATGGTCAAGTGACTCATATGCTTCTAGATGTGTGTCCCCTTGGCTTAACAACATGATCCTTTTATAAGAATTCATGAAGAGTTTGGCTGGGTTGAGATATATTCAACTGTTGAGAGGAAGTATCAACAGTGGTTTGTTGCTTTTGTGCTACAACAGGGTTTGCCTCTGGTATCTCATCTTTCAGAGGACCCTTTTTAGATTTCTTAGGGGGTTGTGTGGATGGATGTTTCCTTTTGGAAGTGGCTGGTGTGGGATTCACAGCACTAGATGTAGTGCCATGATCACCAGGAGCAGTGGGCTCAGCAACAAAGGTTTTGACAACAGTTGTTGTCTTAATACCCTTTGCTTGTGTTTTGGAAACTTTAAGTTTTGATACTTTTTCTTTGGTGTTTGGACCCAACATTCTTGTAAAAGTTTCTTGAGAGAGACTCTTCATTTGAAGAAATTCTCCCTTTTTAAAATCCTTTTCAGGTAAAACCTGTTGTAGGATAACACTTAAAAGTCTTGGGTACAAGAGAAAAGCTTTGTTAGACCCAGACTTGACTCCCTTCACATTTGCTACAAAATCCAGATAAGGTAGGTAATTGTGAGAGGCTTTTGCTTGAAGATCCATTTTAATGGAGTTCGAGTCATATGATGGAAGGAATTTGTATGAGGGTTTGAGGTTGAAGAAGGTAGTTTCAGTATTTTGAATACAATGAGACTGTATAACAACTGTTGGGGCGAAAACAGGGTTTTTATAGCCTCTGATGAAACCGTTGATGTGGCCAAAGCTCTGCTTTTGAGAGCAGACGTGGCAAACATCTGATGGAGCATACGTGGCAAACAGCTGTTGAGGGTTGCCAAAGTACTGATGCAAACAGCTGTTGAGAGTTTTTTGTTTGTTTTTTTATATATAAATATATATATATATATATATATAGTGAAAACAGTTGTTTTATCTGATCAGATGTTTGAAACAGATTTTTCAACCAAGCAGTGGTTGTTTTATCTGATCATATGTTTGAAGCAGATTTTTCAACCAACAGATGATAGAGTCGATGAAACAGTGGTTGTTTTATCTTTAACAGATTTTTCAACCAAAAAGCTATTTTTAAGGATGGATTTTGATTTTCTTAAAACATTTTAATGTTTTATTTAAGAAAACATATTTGTTGTTAATCCATGTTCAACATACCAATCCGAGAGATCAATTTTTCAAAGGTAGATGTGTCTAAAGCTTTTGTCAACACATTTTCCAGCTGATCCTCTATTGGAACATGGTGCAGAGAAATGAAACCTTTTTCATAGCTATCTCTTACAAAATTATGTCTGATGCCGATGTGCTTTGTGGTGGAATGATAGACTGGATTTTTGATGATATTTTCAACAGCTTGGCTATCCAACATGAGTGGAGTCCTTAGTGCAGTTATACTAAAATCCAGTAGTTGATTTTGAAGCCACATGAGTTGGGCTGTACAGCTTGCAGCAGCAATGTATTCAACCTCAGCAATTGAGGTGGAAACAGTTGCCTGCTTTTTGCTTTGCCAAGAGACTAAGGCATTCTCTAGAAATTGGCACCCACCTGATGTGGACTTCCTTGTTGTGTGGCAGCCAGCAAAATCACTATCTGAATAACTTGAAAGCTCAATGTTTCGATTAGTAGGATACCAGATACCAAGTGTGGGAGCACCTTTTAGGTATATAAATATCCTCTTCACAGCAATAAGATTTGACTTTCTAGGTGATGCCTGGGATCTTGTACAGACACAAGTGGCAAACATAATGTCTGGCTTGGATGTAGTTAGGTACAATAAAGACCCAATCATGCATCTATAATGTGTCTGATCAACCAGTTCATCTTTGTCATCAATAGTGAGTAGCTTGGCTGTGCTCATGGGTGTACTACATGGCTAACAATCATTCATCTCAAATCTTGTTAGTAAGTTTTTAACATACTTGTTTTGGTGAATGAATGTGCCATTTTGTAGCTGCTTCACTTGGAGACCAAGGAAGCACTGAAGTTCACCCATAGCACTCATCTCAAACTCTGCTGTCATGAGTTCCCTAAACTCATCACACATTTTGTTACAAGTGGATCCAAAAATGATGTCATCCACATATATTTGAACAATCATTAAATCTTTCCCTCTCCATTTTAGAAATAAAGTTTTATCACTTTTACCTCTTGTGAAACCAATGGATAAGAGAAAGGTGGAAAGAGTTTCATACCAGGCCCTTGGTGCTTGTTTTAGTCCATACAAAGCTTTGCTGAGCTTGTAGAAATGATCAGGATGGAATGTGTCTTCAAAACCAAGTGGTTGACATACATAGACCTCCTCCTGAATTTTGCCATAAAGGAATGCATATTTGATGTCCATCTAATACACCTTGATGTTGTGGTTGACAGCAAAGGCTAGGAAGAGTCTGATAGCTTCAAAGGTTTCATCATAATGTATCCCTCTTCTTGTCTGAAGCCTTGAACAACAAGCCTGGCTTTGTTCTTGACATCTATAACCCTTTCATCAGTTTTGTTTTTGAAGACCCACTTTGTGCCAATTGGACAGACATCCCTTGGCAGTGGTACAAGTTCCCATACTTGTTGTCTTTTGAATTGAAGGAGCTCTTCCTGCATGGCTTCTACCCAACTGTTGTCTTTCAGTGCCTCTTAGTACTTGACAGGTTGTGTGAGAGATAAAAGACTGCAAAAAGACAGATATTTGAGGATTGGCTCCTTATGAGCACTCCTTCTCTGATGTTGCCAATGATTTCGTCTGGTGGATGAGCTCTTAGGTTGATTAAATCTCCCTAGTATGGTATGATGGCATTTTGAGGTGAAGGACAGATGTTTGGTGACTCTGTTGGTGTAACATCTATTTGCACTTTTGTAGTACCAACAGATGTTTGAAATGGAAGTGGGGAAATGGGTCTAAGTGGTGTAAAGTTGGACTGACTTTTGTCAACAGAGGTTGGACTTTTGTCTACAGATGTTTGAATAGTGGTTGAACTTGATGAGGCAGTGGTTTGAGGGTAAGACTGGTCAACAGTGGTTTACATAGCTGTGGCAGAGTTTTGACAAATGTTTTGAACATCTGCTTCCCCTGATGCAGAAGTGACTTTGTAGTGACTTGGAATCACAACATCAAATCTGTAATCTTGTTGTGGAGACTGTGGAATACCTACACTGTTAGGTTTAGCAGTAATATCTTCAAGTGACTTTTTCTAAATCAAACAATTCAGCATGATTTGCTGGAATCTTTAAGGATAAAGTTCATTGAACTTTACATTCAGAGTTTCTTCTAATGTCCTAGTCCTTGTGTTAAACACTTTATAGGCCTTGGCATTAGAAGAATATCCTAGAAAATACCCACAATCTACTTTGGCTGCAAATTTTGAAATCGAATCTTTAAGATTTAAAATGAAACATGAGCAGCGAAAGATTTTGAAGAATGATATCAGTGGTTTGATTTTGAATAAAATTTCATAAGTAGTCATTTGATGTCTAGGGTTAATTAAAACTCTGTTTTGAACATAGCAAGTATTGTTTACAGCTTCTGCCTAGAAGGACAGTGGCAAACCAGAATCTGCTAGCATAGTTCTTGCAGCCTCAATGAGAGTTCTATTTTTCCTTTCAACCACCCCATTGTGTTCTGGTGTTCTTGGAATGCTGTACTGCCTCACAATTCCTTTAGACACACAGAAAACATCTAACTCCTTATTTTTAAACGCTGTTCCATTGTCACTTCTAAAGACTTTTACTAGCAAGTCATATTGTTTTTCAACTTTGGTGACAAAGTCCTTTAAAGTACCCGCAGACTCATCCTTAGAGTGTAAAAAGTAAGTCCATCTAAACCTAGAAAAACCATCAACTATGACAAGACAAAATCTCTTTCTTCTTAGACTCATAACTTTAACTGGGCCAAACAAGTCCATGTGCAACAATTGAAGACATTGACTTGTTTTGGACTCATCAATGGATTTGTAAGAGCTTTTATGTTGTTTTCCTTTTAAACAGGAAACACAATGCTCATCACATTGGAATTCCTCTGATGGAAGACCTCTTACAAGGCTTTGTTTGGAGAGTGAGTTGCTAGTTTGAAGGTTGGTGTGACCCAGTCTCCTATGCCACAATTCTGTTTCTTTAGTGGAGGCAGCAGAGAACAGACAGACATTTTCCATAGGATTATCCTTCAACATATCAACTACATACACATTGCCACTCCTTTGAGCAACAAGTTGTGCTTTGCTCTCAGCTATGATGGTATCAATCTTTTTAACCACTTTTGGCCTAATAATCTTACAAGTTTTCTTAATGAAGAATGACCCATAGCCTTTGTCACTCATTTGTGAAACACTAAGAAGATTAAATTTAAGATTATCAATAAGATTGACATTTTCAAACTTGAGTTTCCCAGCCTGAACAGTCCCTGAACCCAATACTTTACCTTTAGAATCATTACCAAAAGATATATCACCCCTCCGTGAGCTAAGAAATCCAGAAGTAGGGCTCTACAACTTTTCATGTGCCTGGAGCCTCCACTATCTACATACCATAGACTATCTAAGCAAGCAGAATGTAACACCCCAACCGATGGCGGAAACATCAAGGTGTCACATAAGAATGAGTATACAGTAGCACATGGTATTCAAGTTTTAATTGAAATTTAATTAAAGTGCAAATTTCCAAAATTTAAAATACATAATAAGTCTTGAATGAAATTCTAATACATCAAATAACCAAATAAAGCATAAACTTCAATTTGTCTCCTCATGCTAACTCTCTAGACTTCAAGCATCATTATTTCCTGTTGAGTTGTAAAAATGGGGGGGGGGGTCAACTAGAAGTTGGTGAGAATACATAAGCCATGTCAAGCAAATAAGTTTAAGTATAAAAGTTTAGCAATTCATATGTCTATCGTAAGTTTAAGTCTACATGAATAAACATGAAATGTTGAATCAACATAATCAAACCTCCGACTAGTTTAGGTCCATCCCGTCATCCACGGTTCACCTTAAAAATATGTTGGAACGATAACAATCACCCACACTACCTATGTAGGAGGTACACGTATCCGGGTGGGATTGTCAATCCAATAGATCTATTATTGAGTATCGCCGGCTTGGCCATAGCTAATGATTATGTAATGTTGAAACTCGTTGAAATTGTTGTTGACTAATTCATGAGGCAATAAAGTTTACAACTAGACATGCATGTTGAATTGCTTAAATAAAATGTTGCAAGTATAAAGAATCGCATAACATGGTTACGTAAACTCACCTTAGCAAAGTATTAAGTCTCGAGAAAAAAATATGTGTAGCCCCAAAGTTGCCAATTACAAGAGCTTATAATCAAAGCTTCAATTGTAGAAGTAATAGACTATAGAAGAAAAGTATGAGGGAAAGTTTAATCGGATTGAAACAATCGATTTAGAGGTGGCAAGTGTAATGGTTCATAGGTGGGTTTTTATACTAGTTTTGGATTCAATTAGCCATTAAAATTGGTTAACACCATAAAGTAAGGTTTTATGATCAATTGACTATTTGACTAGGACTTTGACTGTTTGACTAAGACTTTGACTAGGACCTTGACCAGGACTTTGACTATTTTACTCAAGGCTTTATTTAAGAAAAAAAAATCATTAGTTTGAATTAGAAAATAAAAAAAAAACACCGTCTTATAAAATGACGATTTTATAAATAGAATTAGGATAGGATATATGTCATGATTGAAGATTTTTTTTTTTCAAGTACAATGATAAAAGGAACTTAGAAAAATAGAGTGCACGGATAAAGATAAGAATACTTAGAAATAAATTAGACTTTATATCATGGATCGGGAAATACTTTAATGCAAATTAAATGGGAAAATTCGTGAGGTTACAGTCTCCCCTACTTTTGGGAACTTCGTCCCGAAGTTATTTAAAAACACAGGTTTGAGGATGGTTGGGTAGAAATTAAGGCAGCCGTGGTTTTGAAAATTTTGGGTTAAGGCATGACATGAATTTATAGAATAATCTGCTTTCGAATAATTTGGATAAGAGGTTTGTTATCTGTGAGTTTTAAGGGTAGGATTAGGTGTGTCTTGGAATCGCAAGGTGAATAAGAATCTTAAGTTTTAGAAATCCTAAAAGAAATGCATGAGTTGATGGACTATAGAAAGGCTAAATGAACTACTAGGTAACTAGAGTTTATAATTAGTTTCTCTACCGAAAACCTTGATAGAATTTCACACCACCTTAACGTACCTGTAAATTCATGATTACGTTCCGGACCGCAATCACCAATTTACCTTACACTAGGGTTTTGTGACCTTCTATGACTCTAAACACACATGTAAGTAATGCAAAATAACCTTGTGATTAAATTGTATACAATGTATCCAAAAATAAGTCCAACTGTTGAGCAGGAAAAAGACTTATACCAGTCAGTGAGTAAGAACCTCTACCGATTGTTGAGCAGGTACGATAGCCTCTACCAGTCGTTGAGCAGGTTGTATGGCCTCTACCGACTGTTGAGCAGGCATGATGACCTCTACCAATCGTTGAGTAGGTTATTTGGTACTCTACTAACTGTTGAGCAAGTACTTCATCATCTATCAGTTGTTTGATTAAGTGTACCAATTTACACACACACATAAATTGCAAATTGATAATATGTACATGTAAGCAATCAAGTATCAAGTATAGCATGTGAGTTGTATTAGAGTTGCCCTAGACAAGGTTAATGACTCTTGGTGTGTCTATAGTAAATAGTTTATATTCCATGAATTCTAGTTTCAAATGTTCAAATATGGTAGATAGTTGAATCCTCATGTATAACTAAGGATTATGTTTGATGCAACACACAATCAAATTTCAATAGTTTGGTTATCATGGGTAACTAGCTCATGTTTGAGAAGGTGAAGGATATGAATTTAGTTCTTGGGGAAATGATGAAAAATCTCGAAACAAAAATCAAGGTTGCGAGAGATAGTGAATGTGAAGATGGTTGATAAGGAGTTTATTTTATAGTAAGGAGATTATGTAGCAGTGTAACTTGTGGGGTTTGGATTAAAGATTATAATCAAGTGTATAAGAAAACATGATTGTGGTATATGCCAAATATTGTAAAAATTTGAACAAGTTGAAAATGAGTGAGTGTCGATGGAGAATCTAGAGACTAGATATTATTCCTATGGATTAAAAAAAATTATTTTCAAAATTGGTTTTGTACATAAAGCAAATGTTGTTAAATAGTACAAGCTAAGTAGGCTTTGATTAAAATACTACTGTTAGTTGGAGATTTCAAACATGACATTAGGTTTTGAATATCAAGGTTCTATTAGTGATTTTTAATAGTTTAAAACATTATATAGAAAATCATTTGTTACATCAATAAATAAAAAAAAAATTGAATTTAAGTTCGAGGACATCTTTTGACAAAAAAATATGTACTTTGTAAAGTTACTAGGTAATGAAAATACAACAAGATTTAGAAATCTTTAGTTTGTGCTAAGGTATGAGGTTATAGTTTTTTTTTTTTTAAAAATAAGTAACATGTGGAGAAATGAAATAATATGATTTGGGTAGGGTGTTGAATATTTAAAAAGTGGCTAGGATAGTAAAGTGAAGTGTGATTGTGAAATCCATAGATGGTTATGAAATGAGATTGATTTAAGCTGTAAAATTTTGAGATTTTAGAGCTTAGTTTAAGGAAAGTGAGTGTAATCATTTATTCATTAATTGAAACGAATAAACGAAAACGTTGACTTATCAAAGATTCTAGATTCTAATAACATAATGAAGATATGCTTTAGCCTATAATGAACACTCATCTCGAGAATTCCCAGGTAGGCATCCGGGTCCCTCGTCTGATTGGGATATATGCGCAATGCCAGCCTAGACAGAAGACTCAGAATACAGGCGTTCACCCTTCCAGATTGCACGTGTTCGTTATCAAAATCTAGAACTTCGACGAGATCTCAAGGTGGTTCAGGCTAAACCTGAGGATTTTGTCCTATTAATCTAATGGTGGATCAGGATTGCAGCAGACGAATAATAGTAGTCACTTGTAAGGCTTGTATAAGGTATAGGATAGGGATAAGATTAAGGAAGCAATTAGGGTTACAAGTAAGAGAAGCAAGTACTGTTTTAATTCCCTAAGGTTATAGTCTAGATTATTTTCTAATAACCTAATTCCCTATAACCAAGGCTCTGATACCAATCTGTAACACCCCAACCGATGGCGGAAACATCAAGGTGTCACGTAAGAATGAGTATACAGTAGCACATGGTATTCAAGTTTTAATTGAAATTTAATTAAAGTGCAAATATCCAAAATTTAAAATACATAATAAGTCTTGAATGAAATTCTAATACATCAAATAACCAAATAAAGCATAAACTTCAATTTGTCTCTTCATGCTAACTCTCTAGACTTCAAGCATCATTAATTCCTGTTGAGTTGTAAAAATGGGGGGGGGGGGTCAACTAGAAGTTGGTGAGAATACATAAGCCATGTCAAGCAAATATGTTTAAGTATAAAAGTTTAGCAATTCATATGTCTATTGTAAGTTTAAGTCTACATGAATAAACATGAAATGTTGAATCGACATAATCAAACCTCCGACTAGTTTAGGTCCATCCCGTCATCCACGGTTCACCTTAAAAATATGTTGGAACGATAACAATCACCCACGCTACCTATGTAGGAGGTACCTGTATCCGGGTGGGATTGTCAATCCAATAGATCTATTATTGAGTATCGCCGGCTTGGCCATAGCTAATGATTATGTAATGTTGAAACTCGTTGAAACTGTTGTTGACTAATTCATGAGGCAATAAAGTTTACAACTAGACATGCATGTTGAATTGCTTAAATAAAATGTTGCAAGTATAAAGAATCGCATAACATGGTTACGTAAACTCACCTTAGCAAAGTATTAAGTCTCGAGAAAAAAATATGTGTAGCCCCAAAGTTGCCAATTACAAGAGCTTATAATCAAAGCATCAATTGTAGAAGTAATAGACTATAGAAGAAAAGTATGAGGGAAAGTTTAATCGGATTGAAACAATCGATTTAGAGGTGGCAAGTGTAATGGTTCATAGGTGGGTTTTTATACTAGTTTTGGATTCAAGTAGCCATTAAAATTGGTTAACACCATAAAGAAGGTTTTATGCTGAATTGACTATTTGACTAGGACTTTGACTGTTTGACTAAGACTTTGACTAGGACTTTGACCAGGACTTTGACTATTTGACTCAAGGCTTTATTTAAGAAAAAAAAATCATTAGTTTGAATTAGAAAATAAAAAAAAAAACACCGTCTTATAAAATGACGATTTTATAAATAGAATTAGGATAGGATATATGTCATGATTGAAGATTTTTTTTTTCAAGTACAATGATAAAAGGAACTTAGAAAAATAGAGTGCACGGATAAAGATAGGAATACTTAGAAATAAATTAGACTTTATATCATGGATCGGGAAATACTTTAATGCAAAATAAATGGGAAAATTATTTAGAGGTGGCAAGTGTAATGGTTCATAGGTGGGTTTTTATACTAGTTTTGGATTTAATTAGCCATTAAAATTGGTCAACACCATAAAGTAAGGTTTTATGATGAATTGACTATTTGACTAGGACTTTGACTGTTTGACTAAGACTTTGACTAGGACCTTGACCAGGACTTTGACTATTTGACTTAAGGCTTTATTTAAGAAAAAAAAATCATTAGTTTGAATTAGAAAATAAAAAAAACACCGTCTTATAAAATGACGATTTTATAAATAGAATTAGGATAGGATATATGTCATGATTGAAGATTTTTTTTTTCAAGTACAATGATAAAAGGAACTTAGAAAAATAGAGTGCACGGATAAAGATAAGAATACTTAGAAATAAATTAGACTTTATATCATGGATCGGGAAATACTTTAATGCAAAATAAATGGGAAAATTCGTGAGGTTACACAGAACCTCCCTGCACATCAGTAATGGATTAGTTTTAGTGAGTGTCCAAAGCCAAGTTGGCTTTGGATGGGTTCCAGACTTTTCAGCTTCAATCTTAGGAGAATGATTAGTGGTTTGAACCAGTTTTTGAACCAAGTTCAACAACTGTTGTTGACCATTTGCCTGTGTTTGTATGTCAACACTTGGTGCAATAGATGTTTGACAATTTACTGTCAGATGATAGTAACCATAAGGATTTCTGTTCACTCTTGGTTTTGAATGTAACACCCCAACCGATGGCGGAAACATCAGGATGTCACGTATTGATGATTGTTCAGTAGCTCATGGTAAATAATAAATTCCATTAAATGATTTAATTGAATTACATACAATTGTTCTAGAATTTGTACATCAAATTGAATAAAACTATACACATATCTTCAAGCATCAATTCAAATCTTCAAGCAAATAGAACCTGAAACATGTTAAGTTGAAAAGGTTTTGGGTCAACAAAAGTTGGTGAGAATTACATAGGTTTTTGATAATTGAATAAAAATGTTGTGCAATTCATGTGTCATGTCAATCTAGTCCATATGTGAGAACATACTAGAAATAAATCGAGTGCATAACCAACCCTGATGACTGTTATAATATGATACATACCATACGCTCATGGTCCACTTGAATATGTTATATGATAACAAACACCCACGCTACCTTTGTAGGAGGCACGTATCCGGGTGGGATTGTCAGTCCAATAGATCTATCAATGTATACCGCCGGCTTGTACGGAGATAATGATTATGCTAGAATGGTGCTTACTCTAATCATGTTCAAGACATAATGCAACATAGAAAACACATAGACACATTGATGATTGAATTGCATAAAATGATGTTGTAACATGTTTCACCCCAGAAATGGTGATAAATAGAAAAAGGGGCTATGTAAAACTCACCTTGGTAAAATGTTATATCTGTTGAGAAATGTGTTGACCAAATGTATCAAGTATCACCCTAAAATGAGGTAATAAATATGTCTAAGTCTATCAAGTCTACAAATGTATAAGTTCTAGGGCTTCGAATTGGGGATAATTGCTCGTTTGATTAATATTAAAAATATTCGCCAATTAAGAGAAATTTAGTAAATAAATAACTAAAAATCTTTTTATAAATGTTAAATCTAGGATGGTCACAAGAATGTGTTTAAAGTATAAAAATAATTTTTATAAAATTATTTTCTTTAAAATAGATTATTAAATCTATTTATTACAAATTGTCAACTTTAACTTTAATAATTTAAAAATACTAAAATTAAAGAATTATTAGTTTAAAAATTATATTTCTGTTCTAAATGATCAGAAATAATTTGTATAAAATTTTGATGCAAAAATATTAAAAATTGTATTTATTATGATTTAATTATGATTAAAACTAACAAAAATTGATTAAAAATATTAAATAAATGATTTTTCAGAAATAAAAATCATTTCTGAAAAGATTAATGTTATAAAAACTCAGGATAATTTTTGTGGAAATTAATAAGATCGTTTTGATATTTTTAAAGATTTTTATAAATAAAATAGAATAAACTTGATTTAATTATTGTAAATATTAAATAAATAAATTTCAGAAACCTAAAAATTGTAAGTTAAACTTTTTCACTAGTTTAACATAATGTAATTTTTGTAGAATTTTTAAAAGTGTTTTAGTATTTTAAAATGAATTTATAAAATTATAGGTATTATATATATATAGTTGAAAAAGAAAAACAAAACAACAAAAAGATTTGTCAAACCCGGGACTCGAACCCGGGTCCTGATGAGTGGAAGGGCGTGCCCAGACCAGTTGGTCTGGGTGTTAGTTTGTTAATCATTTTGGGTTCTGATTATATTTATACAATACTTGAAACAATGAAAATCCCCAAATCATACAATTTCGAGCCCTAGATTTGCAATTGGACGATCTACACAACATTAACCCAATTAACCTTAGGGTTAATGTTGTGTAGATGCCGAATGATAAAACCCACACAAAAAATGATACTTACAAACACGTTTTGAACTCGATTGATTGGTCAAAGGCTCGGTCAAAAACACGAACGAGAATCAATTAACAGAGGTTTGATAATGGAAATTGGAGGTTGAGAGAGATTGAGTGGCGAGTTGGGACTACTCTGGAACGATCAATTTATAGTGGAATGATTTGGATGCTCGATTTGGCAATGTTGACCTTGACATGAATGTATACGCGTAAATGGTTTTAATTGGTAACAATTAATCGTTAATAGACGTGTATCATGGTCATAGATGGCCGATAATCACGTTTCCAATGTCAACCTTGATTATCATGCGTTAATTAGTCTAATTAGTTTGGTCAAAAGAGAAGAAAAAAAAAATTAAAACATTGTCTGCTGCTGCTGATGCACGTCGAAGGGAAGAGGGAAAAAGGGAGGGTAGTTTGTGTATTTATTTAAAACGAGTGAGAAGTAAAACAAGAGATGTGTGTGGATCGGGTGGTATAGACGCGTGTGTGTATGTGGGAGGTCTCGGGTTCGAAACCCGGTTGGAACAAGACTTCACCCCCTCTTTTTTTTTTTAAAAATCAGACATATGGGTGGGCTTAGTGGGCTGGACTACATTCCTTGGGTTGGGTATTGGGCTTCAGATTTTATAAAGAGTTTTGGGTTTGGGCTTAGGTTGTGCATGTCTTATCCCATCCTATAATATTCCATGTTATTATTATTACCATTATTATTATTATTATTATTATTATTATTATTATTATTATTATTATTATTATTATTATTATTAATATATATATATATATATATATGTATATAAATATATAAGTTGTGTGGTCGGGAAATAAAATTTAGGCATATTATGGAAATAATATACGTTTTATAATTTGAAAATTTGGCGATGTTACAGTCTCCCCTACTTTTAGGAACTTCGTCCCGAAGTTAAAGGATGACACTAGGTTAGCAATTGGTCGACTACCGACACTCTTGATAAAATTTCACACTACCTTAATGTACCTGTAAATTCATGATTACGTTCCGGACCGTAATTACCAATTTACCTTACATTAGTGTTTTGCGTCCTTTTATGACTTTCCCGATTGTTGAGCAGGTCTGATAGTTTCCACCAGTCGTTGAGCAGGTTGTAGGGCCTCTCCCGACTGTTGGAAAGACATGATGACCTCCACCAATCGTTGAGTAGGTTGTTTGGTAGTCAACTAATTGTTGTACAAGTAAGCACATATGATTATAGATATAGCAGTTAGTTCACATTCAAACAAGCATGCACACAAATGTTATGATAATACTTGAATTTATAAAATGCCAATACATGGAATTAAAGAGAAAAATAAACATCATTCAGATGGTAGAGTTTGCTGTTAAGTAGCTGGAGGGTCTCAAGTGGGTTATTTGGAGCAGCAAGGGTGTTTGTAGCAGGAATTCGGCAAGCGTCCGCAAGATGTCCATACCTTTGGCAATTGGTACACTGACGGCAGGGCACTTGGGTTGGATGGTGATACTGGCAGGTGTCACACATAGGTAGTTTCCCGCGGTATTGTTTCTTGTTGGGTGGGGTAGTGGTGTCTTTTGCAAAATTCCTGGCCTTGCGCTTCTGGTTCTTAGTAGTTACTGCGGCCACAATACTTGTTTTCTTGCCTTTCCGAACTAAGGTCCTGTTCCTTTCGTGATTTCCAATGCCATTTCCAATGCCATTCCCATCCATTTGGATGTCTTGAGTCAACAAGTTAGAAACCAGAGTTGTGATTTGTTGCGCCAATTGTTGGGAAATAATCACAGCTAGTTGGGCATCACTCCCATTAATGTGGTTAGTGTTGTGGTCGTTGCTATTCACTTCATCTTGATTGTCACCATTGTTAAGGAGAGTGCTGCGACGTGGAGACATGATCTGTAAGGGACACAATGAAGTTTTTAATGAGGCATGAAGTGTATGAGGTAATATAAGGAATGTAATCATTTATTCATTAATCAAAACGAATAAACGAAAACGTTGACTTATCAAAGATTCCAGATTCTAATAACATATGAAGACATGCTTTAGCCTATAAGTGAACACTCATCCCGAGAATTCCCAGGTAGGCATCCGGGTCCCTCGTCTGATTGGGATATATGCGCAATGCCAGCCTAGACAGAAGACTCAGAATACAGGCGTTCACCCTTCCAGATTGCACGTGTTCGTTATTAAGATCTAGAACTTCGACGAGATCTCAAGGGGGTTCAGGTTAAACCTGAGGAATTTGTCCTATTAGTCTAAGAGTAGATCCACTGATGGAGAGCAACCTTCTTGTAGGAATGAAAGTAGGGATATGAAGTAGGAGGGAGATAGAGGATAGCAAGCAAAAGAAGCAACTACTTGTTAAATCCTATGGTTATAGACTAGATTATTTTTCTAATAACCTAATTCCCTATAACCATGGCTCTGATACCAATCTGTAACACCCCAACCGATGGCGGAAACATCGGGATGTCACGTATTGATGATTGTTCAGTAGCTCATGGTAAATAATAAATTCCATTAAATGATTTAATTGAATTACATACAATTGTTCTAGAATTTGTACATCAAATTGAATAAAACTATACACATATCTTCAAGCATCAATTCAAATCTTCAAGCAAATAGAACCTGAAACATGTTAAGTTGAAAAGGTTTTGGGTCAACAAAAGTTGGTGAGAATTACATAGGTTTTTGATAATTGAATAAAAATGTTGTGCAATTCATGTGTCATGTCAATCTAGTCCATATGTGAGAACATACTAGAAATAAATCGAGTGCATAACCAACCCTGATGAATGTCATAATATGATACATACCATACGCTCATGGTCCACTTGAATATGTTATACGATAACAAACACCCACGCTACCTTTGTAGGAGGCACGTATCCGGGTGGGATTGTCAGTCCAATAGATCTATCAATGTATACCGCCGGCTTGTACGGAGTTAATGATTATGCTAGAATGGTGCTTACTCTAATCATGCTCAAGACATAATGCAACATAGAAAACACATAGACACATTGATGATTGAATTGCATAAAATGATGTTGTAACATGTTTCACCCCAGAAATGGTGATAAATAGAAAAATGGGCTATGTAAAACTCACCTTGGTAAAATGTTATATCTGTTGAGAAATGTGTTGACCAAATGTATCAAGTATCACCCTAAAATGAGGTAATAAATATGTCTAAGTCTATCAAGTCTACAAATGTATATGTTCTAGGGCTTCGAATTGGGGATAATTGCTCGTTTGATTAATATTAATAATATTCGCCAATTGAGAGAAATTTAGTAAATAAATAACTAAAAATCTTTTTATAAATGTTAAATCTAGGATGGTCACAAGAATGTGTTTAAAGTATAAAAATAATTTTTATAAAATTATTTTCTTTAAAATAGATTATTAAATCTATTTATTACAAATTGTCAACTTTAACTTTAATAATTTAAAAATACTAAAATTAAAGAATTATTAGTTTAAAAATTATATTTCTGTTCTAAATGATCAGAAATAATTTGTATAAAATTTTGGTGCAAAAATATTAAAAATTGGATTTATTAAGATTTAATTATGATTAAAACTAACAAAAATTGATTAAAAATATTAAATAAATGATTTTTCAGAAATAAAAATCATTTCTGAAAAGATTAATGTTATAAAAACTCAGGATAATTTTTGTGGAAATTAATAAGATCGTTTTGATATTTTTAAAGATTTCTTATAAATAAAATAGAATAAACTTGATTTAATTATTGTAAATATTAAATAAATAAATTTCAGAAAACTAAAAATTGTAAGTTAAACTTTTTCACTAGTTTAACATAATGTAATTTTTGTAGAATTTTTAAAAGTGTTTTAGTATTTTAAAATGAATTTATAAAATTATAGGTATTATATATATATAGTTGAAAAAGAAAAACAAAACAACAAAAAGATTTGTCAAACCCGGGACTCGAACCCGGGTCCTGATGAGTGGAAGGGCGTGCCCAGACCAGTTGGTCTGGGTGTTAGTTTGTTAATCATTTTGGGTTCTGATTATATTTATACAATACTTGAAACAATGAAAATCCCCAAATCATACAATTTCGAGCCCTAGATTTGCAATTGGACGATCTACACAACATTAACCCAATTAACCTTAGGGTTAATGTTGTGTAGATGCCGAATGATAAAACCCACACAAAAAAACGATACATACAAACACGTTTTGAACTCGATTGATTGGTCAAAGGCTCGGTCAAAAACACGAACGAGAATCAATTAACAGAGGTTTGATAATGGAAATTGGAGGTTGAGAGAGATTGAGTGGCGAGTTGGGACTGTTCTGGAACGATCAATTTATAGTGGAATGATTTGGATGCTCGATTTGGCAATGTTGACCTTGACATGAATGTATACGCGTAAATGGTTTTAATTGGTAACAATTAATCGTTAATAGACGTGTATCATGGTCATAGATGGCCGATAATCACGTTTCCAATGTCAACCTTGATTATCATGCGTTAATTAGTCTAATTAGTTTGGTCAAAAGAGAAGAAAAAAAAAATTAAAACATTGTCTGCTGCTGCTGATGCATGTCGAAGGGAAGAGGGAAAAAGGGAGGGTAGTTTGTGTATTTATTTAAAACGAGTGAGAAGTAAAACAAGAGATGTGTGTGGATCGGGTGGTATAGACGCGTGTGTGTATGTGGGAGGTCTCGGGTTCGAAACCCGGTTGGAACAAGACTTCACCCCCTCTTTTTTTTTTAAAAAATCAGACATATGGGTGGGCTTAGTGGGCTGGACTACATTCCTTGGGTTGGGTATTGGGCTTCAGATTTTATAAAGAGTTTTGGGTTTGGGCTTAGGTTGTGCATGTCTTATCCCATCCTATAATATTCCATGTTATTATTATTACCATTATTATTATTATTATTATTATTATTATTATTATTATATATATATATATATATATATATATATGTATATAAATATATAAGTTGTGTGGTCGGGAAATAAAACTTAGGCATATTATGGAAATAATATACGTTTTATAATTTGAAAATTTGGCGATGTTACATTGAAGGCCTCTTGGGCTCTTCATAAACATGTGACAGACTATGACAAGGTGGTTGTCCATATTCTCTTGGGTACTTGTATGAGGGTGGAGCATCTGTTACTTGGACATCCCTAGGAGCAGATGATTCAAGACTTTTGGTAACAGATGTTTGGGTTGGCACATAAGTCTCTTTGGGCTTTCCTTTTGGAGTACTAACCACTTGACTTGCTTGAGTTTTAGCCTTATACTCTTGTATTTTGACATCAAAATTTTTAAGATAAAGACACTCTTTAGTTTTGTGATTCTTTTTACCACATATTGAACATGTGGCTTTAGAATCACACACACTTGTTCCTTTCTTGATATCATATGTTTTTAGAAGAAAACAGTTTTTAGTAACATGGTTCTTCTTTTCACAGAAATCACAAAACAAGTGTTCACTCTTTTCTTTCTTTTTCCCTTTTTCAACCTTCCTGTCAATATATGTTTGAACTTATAGATATAGGTATCTAACTATCTATACAGTCTATAATAGGGGGAGCAAATGGTCAATTTAATTTGCAACTTTATATCCCTTCAAGCATTTGTAAAACAAAATATCTTTCAATACTTACAACATAATCTTATTTCCTTTAAAACTTCTTATCATCATTCTTCTTCAAAATCATTCCAATGAATGAAAACTTTCTTTGGAATAAAGCTTTCAAATTAAGTTGGAATTGGTGTGTTCTGACGATTCTTAAAATCGAAGAAAAATATTATTTGTGTCATTACCACAACTAGAGCCTGTAGAAAGATGGGTGTATAAAAAATAATATGTCTCGCTCTCTTCTTGACGTTACAGACATATTATGCTCTGCGTTTTGTTTTGTTTTCAGTTCTGTCTTAAATTATTTTCTTTTCTTTGCTTTGTGTTTATTTTTTTATGTATTTTGTGGTTTGATAGAAGAAATGTGTTTGTTGGTATTAGTTCAGTTTTGTAGCTATATTGTATTTTTATAAATAATAATTATAGAACTTATAGATATAGGTATCTAACTATCTATACAGTCTATAAAAAGGGGAGCAAATGTTCAATTTAATTTGCAACTTTATATCCCTTCAAGCATTTATAAAACAAAATATCTTTCAATACTTACAAGATAATCTTATTTCCTTTAAAACTTCTTATCATCATTCTTCTTCAAAATCATTCCAATGAACGAAAAATTTCTTTGGAATAAAGCTTTCAAATTAAGTTGGAATTGGTGTGTTCTGAAGATTCTTAAAATCGAAGGAAAATATTATTTGTGTCATTACCACAACTAGAGCCTATTTTGAGAAAGATGGGTGTATAAAAAATAATATGTCTCGCTCTCTTCTTGACGTTACAGAAATATTATGCTCTGTTTTTTGTTTCGTTTCAGTTCTGTCTTAAATTAAATTTCTTTTCTTTAGTTTGTGTTTATTTTTTATGTATTTTGTGGTTTGATAGAAGAAATGTGTTTGTTGGTATTAGTTCACTTTTGTAGCTATATTGTATTTTTTTATCATAATACATTATCTTGCATGTTTTGTTAACAGTTTTTGTTATGTTGTGTTGCCTGTAGTTTGTTTCTTATATATTTGTGTAACTTGTATATTTTCAGTTAAATTATTGTTATAAAATATATTTTTGTTTTTAAGTTATAATATAAAAAAAAGTATTCAAATCATTTACCGGCTCGAATGAATATAAAACAAATACTACTTTTCTCTTAATAAAAATAATAAATAATAATTACAATATTTAAACTTGGGGTCATATTTTGTACTTGTGTAATAATAGTAAAATTAAAGCACATCTATCATTAACTACTGTCGTATTTTACAAGTTTCTATCTACTTGATTTCTCTGTACAGTTGTCATGGAAAAGTTATAACTTCTCAACTATTTTCATAATTATGAAATTAAAAAACTAATATTATTTAAATTTGAAAATCAACTAATAACGTTAAAAAACCAACTTTAGGAGTTATTGGTTTATTCATTCTATAAAAAATGGAGAGATTTCCAATATTTTATGTTTTTATAACACATAACTTAAATATTATAATGTAAAAAACGTTAAACATATATGTTCATTTCAATTTTAAGAGTTTTTATAAACTTTCATTTTCAAATATGAATATTATTTTAATGTTAAATTCTATTATATGTAAAACTTTTGCTTAATCATTTATAAACTTTTTATTTATGAAGTTGTAATTTGTAAAGGTTTATGAAATTTAACTTTATCGTGATAGTTGAATAGCGAGTTTAATAATAATCGTCTAATACTGTTTAATTATCTTGTGACAACAGCTGTTTTTAGATGTTATAAAAAAGCCAAAAAATAATGATTACAATTTTGAAGTTACTTTATTAATATTATTATTTTATTATTTATTGTTGTGAAGCAATTATCTTTCATTGTATAAAAAGTAAATAAAAAATTCCAAAAGGGGACAAATTCTCAACAGATGATTGATCTTTAGTAAACAAACAATAAAAATATAAATGTGTAATAGTTGTTACTACCAACTGTTTAAGTCAACAACTATTTGGAGCAAACAATTGAATTTACATTTGTTTTAATCAACAGTCTTTTAAACAGACTTTAAAAAATTCTTCTATATTGACGGCTTGCTTTTAAAGATGTTACCAAATAAGGTTTTTCTTTCAACATTACATTTACTTTTTAAGCATATCTTGCTCTTTTTTGTTTTAATATGTGTTATTTCAATAGAGCTTTAAATTGTGTGTACATTTAGATGGTATTGTGAATGTAACAGAGCTTACAAAATACAGTTTTTATTTTAACAGTAGGTTGACTCTATAATTTGGTTTTTACCAAACAGAGCATAACAGTTGGTGTGTCTATTTTTTTATATATTTGTTAGTAACTGTTTTAGAAAGAAACAGATATTACTAAACAGGTTTAGTTACTTTACAGCAGACGATTGGTTTTTATAATATTGGTATAAGTAAACCGATCTTAATAAATTGTTTTAAAGAATCAAACAGATCGTAGTAAACAGATGTTGTCATACAACAGGCGATGGGGTTCATAATGTCGTTTTTACTAAACAGAGCTTAACATTTAAAATTAAACCATACATAATAAAAATCATATCTACTTTACAAACTACTTAATTAAAGTTTCAAAAATCCTTTGCTTCTTTTTCAGGATCTCACTTGAAAGATCCTTTTTTAATTCCGTCAATCCTTCATGGATGTTGTTGTCGATTCATAGTTGTTGAGTCAAATAGTGTTCTATCTTGTCTCTTAGACCACTTGCTGGTTTATGCAACACCATATTTAATAGGGCAATGTTTGCCCATGATTGTTCCTTAACTGTTTCTTCCATGCTTTCAATTTCATTGCAAATATCTTCATCTTTTCTCATTTCTTTTAGCGACCAAGCACTGGACAAAGACTTAACATCTGATGTATCAGCAACTTGATAGTATGATCTGTTTGCCGTTTTTGTAGATGAAGTTTAGAATATGTAGTTTGTGTAATTTATAGATAATATTTAGGTTGGAGGTTATTTATAGTAACAATTTCGAAATATAATTAACTTCACACGTTATTTCGTGTAATTATTTAAGTGTGTTCATTTGTTAAATTCATACTTGATTGTTTCGTCTATTCGTTGTCCAAAGCGTTCGTTCATTTATGTTTAAGAAGTTGTATCGACTTTTTAAATAGTATAAACGTTTTGAAATTAAATAATCATTATAAGAGAACCTATTGTTTAACACGTTTAGCCAAGTATAATAACTATTCTATCGTATGACCTTTCATTTTTCACGCGTTATCAGTGTATAAAATAGTAAACACATCCGGAAGTTCATCATAAACCATTTTAATTTTAATTTTAATATTAACATTTGAATTTCATTCTTCACCAATTGCATCAATGGCAGCCCCAAGTGATAACCGTCAAGATGAAATGAAGGAATCTGTTCTTAATCAAATTACAGCACAATACTATCAAGATCTGAAGACTACAAGAGACTTGAAGCTCTATTTTGACCGTTTGCACTTGGGCACCTTTGACCGAGATGATGTGCAGCGTTCTTTGAAGTCAATAACTTCGACTGCTGTTCGTGATTTGTCCGTGCTATGCAACTCAGAGTCCGGGATTAAGGACGTAGAATTTTTGGCAAGATTGAACGATCTGCATGCACAACTTGGAGCATCCATGGAATTGAAGGTTAATTTTATTAATTCCTTTAACTAGCTATGTATATTGATGTATATTGTTGTTTAAAGTTGATATTGTTTGTTTTGTTTAACATTGATTGTATATGAATTTTTATATAAGGCTACATATTGACTACAACTTTTTAATCCGTCTGTAGAGTTTTTGTTCCTTGGTTGTAAGCTTTCAGTTATAAAACATCTGATCAGTGTTAAAAGATATAAACAGACGTTGCGAAACAACGGTTCCTCTAAGCAGAGGTTTGGTATGGTGACGTGTCGGTGGTTACCGTACAACGGATAAGGGTTGGCTGAGTCATCCCGTGTGTTTCCACACGGGATCTCGCCTAGTATATATTAATATTTCGAAACATTAAATCCTACTTGGCACTCAAAAAGGCCATCCTTCCCCATTGAGTGTGCCATTTGGCATCCTCTTTATTTCCATCTAAAATTCTCTTAGGGGGTGTTTGTTTTTTCTTGAAAAGAGCTTCTAGCCACTTATGTCTGCGCCGCGCAGACGCGGGCAGACATTTGAGGCGGGCAGACTGTTTGTTTTTTAGAAGACAAACCATTAAAAAACCTCTTCCAAACCTCTTCCCCACACAGACCTAAGGGTCTTCTAACCTCTTCTCACAAAACAAAATACCCACAACTCCTTCTTCCCTCATCTTCTCCCCAAAAACCCTACAAGACCACCCGCCTCCACCCATGCTCCTCCACCTCTGGCGGCCGGCGGTCCCTCCTCTGGCCTCCTCCTTCCTCATCCTTCTCCTCCGGCGGTTCCTCCTTCTCCATCGGGTAATTTTTTTTTCAGAATCGTTTTTTTTAGTAACTGTTATGTTTAGTTCTAGTGTTCTTTTATTATTATCATTCATAAACATCACAACCTGTTTTCAGATTTGAATGGTTAATTGGTCCACCTCGTTTTATTTATTTTTTCCTATTAGTATCATCTTTTTCAGATTTGAATATATTTTTTTAGATTTGAATATTAAAGATTTGTATAATATTTTCAGATTTGTATAACATTAAAGATTTGTATAATATTTTTTCAGTTTTTAAATCAGTTTTTTTAAATCAATTTTTAAATCAGTTTTAATTTTTTTTTTTTCAGATTTGTTTGTTGTTATGTGTCGATTTGTTGTTGTTCATAATGTTCTTATTTTAAATTTCACTTTATTTCAGCAATCTGCAGAAGTTAAAAAACAAACAGTCTTCCTCTTGCAGACTGCAGACCTTTGGTCCACCTCTTCTCCTGCAGATGTCCTTTTCCTACAGAAAAAACAAACAGCACCTTATTCTCTCATGATTCCCGCACAACTTTAAAACGCTAATAACTTTTATATACAAGACTTTAAAAAAAAGTTACACCAAATTGACGAACGTTTTATTATCTTCCCAACGAGTATCATAGTGCTATACAAAAAACGAAAAAAAATGATTTTTTTTCGGTTTTTGTTTACACAGGAAAAAAACACAATGTGTTCATGTAATTCATTAAGCATGTCTAAGCAAGTCACTTATCAAATTCAAACTAGGAATTCTATTTTTATCAAAATGAAATAGGTTAAAAACACTCCTTTAAATAAAAGTCCCAACTTCAAGACTACCGGTCGTCTCAATCACGCCCTTTAATGGTTGTTTCTAGTTCTGCTCCTCATCCAAACATATATCTTCTATTTAATATACATTTTCATTCTTATTCACATGATTAAAATTGTGGTTTTCTCATGTTATAGTATATTATTTTCTATGTTACATCATAACATATAGTTACTCACACCATATTAGATTTATCTACGAAAAACTTCCAAGATATAATTTAGTTTATTTATATAACAAACCAACTTAGACTTCTTTCTTATTTTAAAGCTACATATCACGGTCTTAGTCATCATCACTACCTTCCATGTCATTGTCACATCACTCCACCCTTCATCACTACCCA
Source organism: Ambrosia trifida (assembly GCA_028751855.1). Classification (NCBI taxonomy): domain Eukaryota; kingdom Viridiplantae; phylum Streptophyta; class Magnoliopsida; order Asterales; family Asteraceae; genus Ambrosia; species Ambrosia trifida. The sequence continues at coordinate 158,696,082 of CM054123.1, read as the reverse complement.
CTATACTATGATCATTATCCTCATCCCTTTTTTTAACTTTTTTTATAATCTCCCATTTTTTTTTACTTATTTCTTAATCTAATATTTATTTAATTTATTTTATTGTAAATAACGAAATAAAAATTATTTTGTTGGCAACCAATATCTTAATCTTAAAAAAATATTTAATAAAACTACATAATCTTAAAATAACATAGCTCTAAAGATACAAATAAGTAAAATTTGAACTGTTTAATTAAAAAATATATAAAGAAAACTAATCGTCAATGTTGATCGGACCCAACTGCCAAATATGTTCACTTAAATCGATGCAAAGGTTGTTATGTGTATTTTCAATTTACAGGGATAACATATTAGACTCTTGCTCGTCTTCACCAACCAGCACAACATTCTCATCCATGTCATTTTCATCGTACTCACATATGGAGTTACCTTCGCCCTCCAGAATCATGATATGCAAAAAGATACAAGCATACATACAGTATCTCAACTTTTTTGGGGTGAATGCACGTGCTGGATTTGCCACAATGTGTCATCTATTTGTAGAACCTTAATTAGCCGTTCAATAGGAGTGTGCATGGGTCTGTTTGTTTCGTTTTTTACCATTAGCCATAAGCGCTATTTCTTTTATGGGATTTGCTAACCATAACCATAACCAAACTTCGGTTATGGTTAATCAATTATGAATTCGGTTATGGTTATTTCGGTTATCAACCAAAAAGTTCAACTTTTTTTTTTGAAACTAAAGTTTCAAAAAAATAAAAAAAAACCAAATAGTTCAACTAAAACCAACTGTCAGCTAAAGTTCAAAAATTAAAATCTCGTGGGTCTACTGATGTGCAATCATTTACACACGTTTTACATGTGTATTTATCATCCTTTTTGCACATATTTATTATTTTATCCTTAGAAAACATAGCTAAATTGTTCCAAAGAAATAAATGCAGGTATTCAGAAGCAATAAGCAAAAAGGAGCATAAACTAACACAAAAGGGCGGAAATTGAAGACTTTTCATACTACAACAGATAGTGCATGGTCATGCTCTTGCCGTGCTCTTGCCCATGTCAACTGGTCAACATTTTTAAGTCACCCAGATGAAGAATTCAATGTGCACGGGCATGCTCCACACCTGGAAAGGTCGTGCTCCATCTAAACGTGCAACACAAGGCTTCAAGCTACCAAGACTAGCAAGCAGTTATGCCACGTGGACAAGCATGAGCGTGCCTACAATGGTGCACTAGCGTGCTCAAGAAAAGAACTGCAGGAAAGGACTTCTAGTACCAATGGATACTACCCGACGGTTAAGCATGGTCGTGCCGTGCCTGACAGCTTGCCTATAAATGGAGACCTTCACTCTTCATTTTGGGATCCCATTCCTACTGTTTTTGGTTCATGCAAGTGACCTTTGGATCACTCTATAAACACTTTAATCAAGTGAGCCTTGAGAGAAAACACTTTAATCACTGGTAAGACCATTAAATCACATTGTTGCATGTGTTCATGTTTACCTACAGTCATGGTGACCGGAAAGGAAATCATGCTTCACAGCATGATGACTTCACGGATAAGGCCCAAAATTGGTTCATTCATTGGAACGAGGCGGCCTTTGTCTTCCTTGTCTAGTGTTGTAACACCCCAACCAATGGCGGAAACATCGGGATGTCACGTATTGATGATTGTTTAGTAGCTCATGGTAAATAATAAATTTCAATAATTGAATTTAAATACATTACATACAATTGTTCTACAAAAATTTGTACATCAAAATGAAAAATACTAGATACACATCTTCAAGCATTAACTCTAATCTTCAAGCAAGCTATAACCTGAAACATGTTAAGTTTGAAAATATTTTGGGTCAACAAAAGTTGGTGAGAATTACATAGGTTTGAATGTTGAATAAAATTTGTACAATTCGAGTGTCATGGCAAGTCTAGTCCATATGTGAAAACAATACTACCCGGTAAATCGTGTGCATAATCAAACCTTGTGACTAGAATATTGTGGTTCATCCCATACGCATATGGTTCACTCGTTTTTGTTGCGATAACAATCACCCACGCTACCTATGTAGGAGGTAACGTATCCGGGTGGGGTTGTCAGTCCAATAGATCTATTATTGTGTATCGTTGGCTTGCACGGAGTTAATGATAATGCTAGATTAATTGTGCTTACCATAGTAATGTTTAAGACATAATGCAACATAGAATAACACATAGACACTTATGTTGAATTGTAAATTGATGTTGTAACATGTTTCACCCCAAAATAGTGAAATGGTAAAACGGGGCTATGTAAACTCACCTTAGGTTCTTAATGAGTTCGTGAGTTTTCTTGAGCGTGCAAACACTTAGTAATAATGTCTTGGAAAACTCAGAACTAGCTAGAGGAGATAATGATGGATGAAAACTTTAGTATGTGGGAGATGGGATAATAATGTTTTTTTTTTTATTGAATGTTGTAAAGAGTTGAATGGTAGGCTATTGTATTTATAGTGTAGAAATTGGAGTTGTAATTAGGGACTACTTTGACTAGGCTATAATTTAGGAACAACTTTGACTTGACTAGAAGACCATATTTACTAACACTTTGACTTGACTAGGAGACCATATTTACTAACACTTTGACTTGACTTGACTAAGAGACTACGTTTGACTTTTTAGGTTTCACTAAGGGACCTTGTAAGGTTTAAGTTTAATTGGTTTTAATTAACATCACAAAACACCAAATGATGTAGTGGTTTGTGTGGTGTGGTTAAGGTTTAGCCCGCCAGGGACTCGGGTTCGAATCCTGGCTCAGGCAAACATTTTTTTAACGTTTTTAAATCAGAATTTTAAAATAAAATCCAATTTAATATTGATTATAAGTCAATATTTAAACAAAAAAATTAATAAAATGGATGGGAAAGATAATGTAAACATGAATCGGATGAATAAACGAGGGAATTCTATATATATATATATATATATATATAAATTGTGTGATGTTATAGTCTCCCCTACTTTTAGGAACTTCGTCTCGAAGTTTATTAAAAACACAGGGTTGAGGAAGATTAGGTAGAAATTAAGTCAACTGGGGTTTGGAAAATTTGGGTTAAGGCACGACATGAATTTATAGGTAATAGAATAATCTGTTTCGAATAATTTGGATAAAAGGTTTGGTATGTGTGAGTTTTAAGGGTTGGATTAGGTTCGTCTGAAATAGCAAGGAGAATAAGAATCTAGCAAAACACTAAACTTAAGTGTTAGGAAAGAAATGCATGAGTTTATTGACTATAGAAAGACTAAATGAACTACCAGGTAACTAGAGTTTATAATTGATTATCTATCGAAAACCTTGATAGAATTCCACACTACCTTAATGTACCTGTAAATTCATGATTATGTTCCGGACTGCAATCACCAATTTACCTTACATTAGGGTTTTGTGTCCTTCTATGACTCTAAACACATATGTAAGTAATTCAAAATAACCTTGTGATTGAATCTTTGTATCAATGAGTCTAATAAATCTTTGTATCAAATTACATGTATGATGTATCCAAAAATGAGTCCAACTGTTGAGCAGGAAAAGACCTCTACCAGTCAGTGAGTAGGAATCTCTACCGATTGTTGAGCAGGTGCGATAGCCTCTACCAGTCGTTGAGCAGGTTATTAGAACCTCTACCGACTGTTGAGCAGGCATGATGACCACTACCAATCGTTGAGCAGGTTGTTAGGTACTCTACTAATTATTGAGCAAGTACTTCATCCTCTACCAGTTGTTTGATTAAGTGTAAAAATTATTTTTTATTTAACACATAAGTTGCAAGTTCGTAATATATACATGTAAGTAAGTTTCTAAATGCATCAAGTATAGCATGCAAGTTGTAATAGAGTTGTCCTAGACAAGATTAATGACTCTAGGTGTCTTTATATCAAATAGATTATATTCCATGCTTTCAAGTATCATGAATAATCAAATGTTCAAGTAGATAATCAAATCCTCATGTATAACTAAGAATCAAGTTTGATGCAACGAACAATCAAGTTTTTAATAGTCTGATTATCATAGGGATCAAGTTCATGTTCCAGAAGGTGAAGAATATGAATTTAGTTCTTGAGAGGATGATGAAGAACTCAAAGCATCATCAAGGTTATGAAAGATAGTGAACGTGAAAATAGTTAATAAAGGGTTTATTTTATAGTAAGGAGATTATGTAGCAGTGTAAATCGCGGGGTTTGGATCAAAGGTTAGAATCTAGGTATCAGAAAACATGATTGTGATAAATACCAAAAATTGTAAAAGTTCGAACAAGTTGAAATTAATTAGGTGGCAATGGAGATTAAATTTTGTTCATGAGGATGGAAAGATCCTATCATTTTTCTTTTTAAAACCGGTTTCTTATATAAAACAAAAGTTGCTAAATAGTACAAACTAAGTGGCTTTAGATAAGAATATTTTAGTTTAGTCGAAGATTTTAAACACGACGTTAGGTTTTATAGATCAAGGTAACATTATATCAAAAATCTTTTGTTATGCTAATGAATAAACATTTGGATTTAGAAATTAAGTTTGAGGATATCTTATAACAAAAATATGTATTTTCCATGGTTTATAGGTGATAAAAATTTTGACAATATTAAGAAATCTTTAGTGTTGGGCTAGGGTCTACCCAAGTTATGAGGTTACAGTTTAGAAATATGTAACATGTTGAAAAATGAAATAACATGATTTGGGGAGGGTGTTGAAAAAAATCAAACATGTGGCTAAGATGGTAAGATGAAATGTGATTGTGAAATCCATATATGATTAGGAAATGGGATTGATTTAAGCTGTAAAATTTTGAGATTTTAGAGCTTAGTTTTAAGGAAAGTGAGTGTAATCATTTATTCATTAATTAAAACGAATAAACGAAAACGTTGACTTATCAAAGCTTCTAGATTCTAATAACATAGTGAAGACATGCTTTAGCCTATAAATGAACACTCATCCCGAGAATTCCCAGGTAGGCATCTGATTCCCTCGTCTGATTGGTATTTATGCGCAATGCCAGTCCTAGACAGAAAACTCAGAATACGGGCGTTCACCCTTCCAGATTGCACGTGTTCGTTATTAGAATATAGAGCTTCAACGAGATTTATAAGGTATTTCAGGTTAGGATTTGGGAATTTTGTTCTAGTTATGGAGAGTAAACATCTTGTAGGGACTAAAGTAGGGATAAGAAGTAGGATAGAGGTAGAGAATAGAAACAAGTAGAGTTGCAAGTAAAAGGAGCAAGTACTGGTTATAATCCTATGGTTATAGATTAGATTATTTTTCTAATAACCTAATTCCCTATAACCATGGCTCTGATACATATCTGTAACACCCCAACCGATGGCGGAAACATCGGGATGTCACGTATTGATGATTGTTCAGTAGCTCATGGTAAATAATAAATTTCAATAATTGAATTTAAATACATTACATACAATTTTTCTACAAGAATTTGTACATCAAAATGAAAAATACTAGACACACATCTTCAAGTATTAACTCTAATCTTCAAGCAAGCTATAACCTAAAACATGATAAGTTTGAAAATATTTTGGGTCAACAAAAGTTGGTGAGAATTACATAGGTTTGAATGTTGAATAAAATTTGTACAATTCGAGTGTCATGGCAAGTCTAGTCCATATGTGAAAACAATACTACCCGGTAAATCGTGTGCATAATCAACCTTGTGACTAGAATATTGTGGTCCATCCCATACACATATGGTTCACTCGTTTTTGTTGCGATAACAATCACCCACGCTACCTATGTAGGAGGTAACGTATCCGGGTGGGGTTGTCAGTCCAATAGATCTATTATTGTGTATCGTTGGCTTGTACGGAGTTAATGATTATGCTAGAATAATTGTGTTTACCATAGTAATGTTTAAGACATAATGCAACATAGAATAACACATAGACACTTATGTTGAATTGTAAATTGATGTTGTAACATGTTTCACCCCAAAATAGTGAAATGGTAAAACTGGGCTATGTAAACTCACCTTAAGTTCTTACTGAGTTCGTGAGTTTTCTTGAGCGTGCAAACACTTAGTAATAATGCCTTGGAAAACTCAGAACTAGCTAGAGGAGATAATGATGGATGAAAACTTTAGTATGTGGGAGATGGGTTAATAATGTTTTTTTTTTATTGAATGTTGTAAAGAGTTGAATGGTAGGCTATTGTATTTATAGTGTAGAAATTGCAGTTGTAATTAGGGACTACTTTGACTAGGCTAGAATTTAGGAACAACTTTGACTTGACTAGAAGACCATATTTACTAATACTTTGACTTGACTAGGAGACCATATTTACTAACACTTTGACTTGACTTGACTAAGAGACTACGTTTGACTTTTCAGGTTTGACTAAGGGACCTTGCAAGGGTTTAAGTTTAATTGGTTTTAATTAACATCACAAAACACCAAATGGTGTACTGGTTTGTGTGGTGTGGTTAAGGTTTAGCCCGCCAGGGACTCGGGTTCGAATCCTGGCTCAGGCAAACATTTTTTTTAACGTTTTTAAATCAGAATTTTTAATAAAATCCAATTTAATATTGATTATAAGTCATTATTTAAACAAAAAAATTAATAAAACGGATGGGAAAGATAATGTAAACATGAATCGGATGAATAAACGAGAGAATTCTATATATATATATATATATATAATTGTGTGATGTTACAAGTGTTGAAAAAACTTTGATCATACATTATATCAGTGCTGCTGTCGCCGTCCAAGAACATATATCTGGTGCGATAATTTCCAAAGAAAGCGTTGATTACGAGCGGCATCGTAGATGATGGGCCGCCACGTACTTTAGGGAGGAGGACATCTTCCTCCTTCCAAGCGTCGTTGTTTTGGAGGCGGCAACGCTTCACCTGTTTTTGGCTTATGGTGTTCTCTCTGATCATGTTGTAGTGGTGGTGCGGGAGGCAGTGAATCATATTCATTTCGAGGTTGCAGATTTGTTGTTGTATGCCCTCATCATTGTTGTCATCGTTGTGGTGGCCCCGCCCATCCCTGTGGACATTTGTTTTATTAAGTGGCCCAGTTGGCTAGTCTTGAGGGAGGATTTGATTTCCGTGTTCAAAGTGTAACAATTATCTATAAGATGGTCGTAATTGTTGTGGTAGTCATAAAATTTTGTTGTGTCTACGTTCTTCCGCTCCCCAAAGGCCTTGGGATCCTTGAATTTTATCTGCTCTGTCTTGAGCAATTGTGAAGGTGTTTTTGTCAGCGGGGCCCAATCATTGTTTTTCTTGGAGGGTCCCACTGTTCTCGTGATTACTTAATGCTAAGCATCTGACGGGCGTCATTGGAAGACAAGTACTTGCCCTCGTCTATAGACCCAAATATGCACGACCAGACGGACTGCTTCCCTTTGTTTTTGTTTTTTTAGTTTTGCTGGAAGCTACACGCCTCTTTGAAAGAGCGCTTGGAAGATGCGAAGATTTTGGTTGCGCTGACAATTTCATCCCAAGATTCTGGGATGCCATCTTGGCCTGTATGAAGCCCGCGTAGGTGAGTTTTTCTCCGCAATCAATCTGCAGCGCCTCCTTATTGTAGCGCACACTATAGTCCTCGATGGACTCATTATCCCTGCATTTGCATAATAAGATATGTGCCTTATCCTTATTATGCTTCCGCAAACGGGAGAAATGGCTAGAGAACTTCTTGATGAGATCATCAAAGTCTGTGATGCTTCCCGTGGGGAGGTTGTCAAACCATACTCTGGCGGCTCCAGTGAGTGTCTGGGCGAATAAATGGCACTAGACTTGAACCGGCCAGAGCACAGTGCTTCCTGCACATTTAAATACGTGCAACTGATCAGTTAGGTGGCGCATGCCATCATACTTGCCGATGTTACTAGGGAGTTTTGCCTGCTTGTTGATACGAGCGGTAGCAATCCGCTCATAAAACTTGGTATTTACTGTGAATAACTTTGTTCTGCAAGATTTTACCAGGTTGTCATTCACATTGTAGTTAGTCTCCTAGGTTCCTACGGTGGACCTAGAGGCGTGAGGGTGACTTGGCTCACGGTAGTCCTGATTGCTGGTAGACTGGTACCCATCTGAGTCATCGGTTGATCCGGCGTAGCCCTGGTCTCGTGTGTTTCCACCACGTCCCTAAAGGGGAGTCAAGATTAAGCCTTTTTCCCATGCTTTTTTTTTGTTTTAAAAGCATCCGCTTATACCCAACGCTGTTATTTGCTAGCTATCAGAAAAGCCACTCACTTGGATCGACGTCTATACGGTTGTCACCTTCACTGTTAGGGCAATATACATCCCGGACGGGCTTATGAGCCCGCACTGTAGTTTGTTTTGTTATAGTTTCAGGATTTCCTATGTTTCCATCAATTGGAAGAGGGTCTACTGTTTCAGTAAACACCGAAAGCTTTGGGTTGGGATTGGCCATGGGTGGGCTAAAAGATGTGTTTTTAAAACAAGTTTTCAGCCGTCACAAATAGCGCCAATAACGAGTATGGTATTTACATCACAAGAGGTACGGGGGTGACAGACTCGTGTTGCTGTAGGATATAATATTTTTCTCCACACCTTGGCTGGATCCGAACCTGTAAGAAAGAAACTGTGGGCCGTGTGAAAGGAGGCAATTTCCTAGAGTTGCAAGGACTCGTGATAGCAGACACAAAAATAGTGTTTGGCCCAGTAGTTGTGAGTGTATATTTAAGTAGTATTGCTTGAGAGAGTTGAGTTCAAGATCCTGTATAAAGGAGGTGTGAGTTCCTTTATAAATGAAGTACACGAGCTAGTTAGCATTGACCCATAACCACAATGATGTGCTTGGGCGCGACTTATGGGCTTGCCTTCCTTTCGGCCCAATTGGTTAGGTTTGGACTAAGGAATTCATAAGCAAACTGGACGTAATCAATGCAGGAGAGAGAGAAAGGGGTACCACTCTGCCAACAATTCACATGGCGCACTGCTAGTGGCTACAGGTGCTTCCTTTTCTTCCAGCGTCAGAGTGTGTTTGGCGGCGCTAGTCTACTCCTTCTAGGAGATCGTCTGAGGTGACGCCTAACATAAAGAGGAACAATGCAGCAAGTGGATAAGGGAAGCTGCACCTTCCATGCTGGTGTTCAGACATGGTGGGCCCGCGGCTAGCCACCGCTGAGTTGGGCGATGGGTCTTGCGCAAGTGGATTGCACTCCATATGTGGTCTTGCATGAATTGGCCTCCGCAGAGGTTGAGGATCCATGGAGGCCTACTGTCTTGACATACTTGGCCATTCGAATGGCCTGTTCTCTGTGGAGGTATTGGGAGTCAACTATGTTGTTGGGTAGGGTCTGTCTCCGTGCTAGGAATTAGGACCCTACCTCTTCAAGTACCATAAAAGGAAAGTTATACTTAAATTTAAATACGAATGAAGATCATTTAAGAGTAAATAATGAAGTGATCTATAACTGGTGATTCGGCACATATGAATCATAGTGATGATTAAGGGATATGGCATGATGTCACAACAAGGATTTGAATCATGCATGATGTATTCAAATCCTATTGGAAATATGTGTATGTCTTATATGGTGGCAAAACAATATAAGGGAATCACAATTAGACTATTATATGATAAATTGATCAATACGAGATATTGATGAATACTATTTAAAGTGTGATAGAAATGATAGTTTTTTAGAGAGATAATAAAATGAGGTACTTTTGAAGAGTTAAAATAAGATTATGTTTAGGTTAAAGGAAGTTCTAAGAAACTAAAGGAAGTTGTATTGAGATACAATATACATGAGATAGAGATCTCTAATGTAGATTAAAAAGAGTATTCAAACCATTTGTCACAATAAACTTCTATGATAAGAAGGGTTATTTATGCGTGACATTAAATGAAAGAGTTCATTTATGAAACATCACCTAAAATCCAAGGAGTTGTTAGTTAATAAGACAAGATGTTAACAATAAATGAAAGTGTTCATTTATAACATCGCAAAGCACAGGCGTATGGCGGTTATACTATGGATGTTATGAATAATACAAATGAAAGAGTTCATTTAAAGATATCGTGAAAAGACCTCGTGTCCGGTAACTTGATCAACATATTGAAATGTAAATCTTGTCCCAAAATATGATTATCATTTCAAAGAGTAGAAATAAAGGGATAAAATCTTGATGAGGAACAAAATATAGACCAAGATATTGTAGAGACAAATTTGATACCTGACATTAAGATGTTTCTAAGAGTAGAAACTTAGAAATTGAATCATGATAAAATAATTGAAGATCAATTCCATTTATAGTGTGAGATATCACACAATATGCATGTTGAGAAATAATGGGAGATATTAGAGAATGTCATTATCTATATCTATATGTATACTATATATAATGCATGAGGGAGGGGTAGTTTAAGATACCGAAAAGTTAAGAACTTATTTTTCATTATTAACCCTGAAATGAGGGTAAAATAGTCATTCATACATTATTTACATTTTGATACCCTATCTTAGTTACATTTTAATCCCTTAAACTTTACTTAACTTTTGCTTATTTGAATTATAGTTAAACTTCTTTTCCTTATTTAAGCAAACAATCTCCCATGATTTTTAAATAGTCATATTTTTTACATACATTTATACTTTTATAAAAAAAATTACAACATAATATTGAGCATTTTATTATCTTTAATTTGAGTATAGAATTGCTATTTTTTATTTATAAATCTTTTATGTGCTATGTGATTAACGATATCTAGGAGTGAGCAATAACTAAACCGTTCACCGAAGCCAAACCAAAAAACAGACAAAACTGAACCAAAATCTATTCAAAACTGAAAACATCCGATTTAACTTAAAATAGGTTATCGTTTTCTTTTTTCTTTTTGTACCCTTAGTTAACCCAAATTAGTTAAACTAAAACAAAATCATTAATATATTCATAAGAGTGTTGTAACACCCCGCCCCTCTCATCACTAATATTGTCCGCTTTGCTCATCCAGAGCTCACGGATTTGTTTTTGGTTGCCAAGTGGAGACTTCCCAGGAGGTCACCCATCCTGAAATTTCTCCCATCTGAGCACGCTTAACTGTGAAGTTCTCCTCTCATCCACTAACATTAAGCCCCAAAACGCGTTGGTGATTTAAGAGGCAAGACATTACTTATGAACCAAGGATCTCTCTTGGCCACGGCCGATGTGGGATTTTCCTGGGGTGTCACATTCACCCCCTGTTAGAGTCTCATCGTCCCTGATGAGGTGTGTTCCTGGGGTGTCATATTCACCCCCTGTTAGAGTCTCATCATCCCTGATGAGGTGTGCACCCACCATCCCGAACGGCACAGGAGTGGCTCTGATACCATCTGTAACACCCCGCCCCTCTCATCACCAATATTGTCCGCTTTGCTCATCCAGAGCTCACGGATTTGTTTTTGGTTGCCAAGTGGAGACTTCCCAGGAGGTCACCCATCCTGAAATTTCTCCCATCTGAGCACGCTTAACTGTGAAGTTCTCCTCTCATCCACTAACATTAAGCCCCAAAACGCGTTGGTGATTTAAGAGGCAAGACATTACTTATGAACCAAGGATCTCTCCTGGCCACGGCCGATGTGGGATTTTCCTGGGGTGTCACAAGTGTGCCCGCACGATGTGGTAGTGAAGATAGACACTTCTAATGGTTCATGGTTGGGTTAGGTTCAGTTCGGTTATAAGCCTCAACTAGAACAAAAATCGACATTATCGGTTTATCGATCATGTTAACCAACCGGTTAATTGGTTCATTCTATTTGGTTAAATTGTCATTTTTAGTTCGGTTCAGTTAATTTTGGTTAAGAACAAAAACCAAACTTTAATTTTGATTAGAAGCACATGAAATGAAGTTATAAATACATGTAATGGATGTATAAAAGATATAAATGTATGAATTGTTCAGTTTTGGTTAACTTAGGGTACAAAAAACCCGATATTAGGTTAACTCGGTTTTGGTTAATTTTCATTTCGGTTTTGTATGTTTTTGTTCGATTTCGGTTGAGGTTCAATTATTGTTCACCCCTAAATATTATTAATTACGTAAAAAATCAAATTTTTAGTTAAAAGTATATAGCAAATTATACTATAATATGGTTTGAAGCTGAGTAGATAGGTTTATGAATTGTAGTGGTGGTATAAATAGAGGGGATTTTGAAATTTTTAGATTTTATACCTAGGCCTGTAAACGAACCGTACGAACACAATGTTCGTGTTTGTTCATTTAATTTTAACCGAACATGAACACATAATAAAACACATTTTTGTGTTCATGTTCGTTCATTTAGAAATTTGTCATGTTCTTGTTTGTTTATGTCCATTCGTTTAAAACCTAAATAAACAGTTCACGAATGAACATAAACAGATGCCCACGAACATAATAAATGTGAATGATTTTGTATTACTGAAAAAACAAGTAAATAAACGATTTTGTATAAATAAATGTGATATATTTATACAAGTAGGCAAAGCCTAATTTATGTTTATATTTATGTAAATATAACTACGTATGTAATTAATACACATAAACGGACATAAATAAACGAACATAAACGGACGTTAACGAACATAAATGAACAAACTCAACGTTTGTTCATGTTCATTCATTTAACTAAACGAAAAAATTTTTTTGTCCGTGTTTGTTCGTTTATTAAATAAATGACATAAACGAACTTACCGCCGGACAAGTTCACGAACAGCTCATGAACATTCGGTTCGTTTATAGGCCTATTTTTACATCTATTTCATGTATTTTTAGGAAAAAAAATTAGCCAAAGTTTGTTTTTGTTATTCACCAAAATTAACTAAATCGGACTAAAAACCAATAATCTAACAATACTAACCGAACCAAGGAACCAATTGTTTAATAAGATTGACTAATTGATGACTTTTGATTTTAATTTTGGTTGAGGCTAATAATCGAACTTAATGGAACTATACACACCCTTTGAAGTGTTTGTGTTTCTCGCTACATCGCGCGGGCATTCTACTAGTGATCTATATATATGTCCTGTTACCAATATATGATTTTGGTGTATGGTTTTTATTTATGTAACTCCCCGAAATTTCGTTTCGCTTAATTACGCAATTAGGAGTGAATAGGAAATTATAAAAACGGACTTAATAATTAAGTGATTGTTTTTAATCAACGAATACAAACGGGGCTAAACCGATTACAAGAGACTAATGTAGTTAATGATTACAATCTAACACAAACTTGAGGCTAAACCTAAGGGGCTAAACATGACAATTAAACAATGATGAAATAAATGGGGGTTAAAAGTGAAAAGTTTGTGATAACACACACTCCTGATCGTTATCTACACACTAAAAAACACACTTATGACCTACTTCATTCAGCCCTAAATTCCTGCTAAAATCAAGAGTTCTTTCTCATGCATGATGGAATTCATGGTCATCTACTGTTCTATTCATCATAAGGTATCTCTAGCCCCTTTTTATCTCATCAACATCCATGAAGAATGGAAGATGGTGATCTTTGAGTTACATAAAAACATGATTTCTTAGCTTCTATATGCTTCTATGTGTTTGTACCCAAGATGTTATAAAACGTGATGAATTGTTACATGTGTTGATTCACATGAAATTGTGATTTTTTGCTATATGTAAGTAATGGGTTTTAACCTAATGGATGAATTACACATGAATATATGGAATTGATGCAATAGGATATGTTAATTTATCATATTAAAGCTCTATTAGATTATTTGAACTCATAATGAGGTTAAACTATGCAAATGGTGTGGATTAGTAAACTATGAAGGTGTAAGTTCAAGGGTAAAACTTTGCACATAAGGTGTTTGACAAAATGCTTGAAAGAAAAAGTAGCACAAGAACTTGTGAAAATGTGTAGTTGAAACCTATGTTCAATTCTATGACACCCCCCATTTTCAGGCTACTTTAACTAAACTCTAGTTAAATTTACTTACATTCATAGCATGTTACTTAACTAGGGTTAGATAGGTGAGTCACATATTGCATAGTTATAGACTAGTAACTGCATAACAAAGGTAATTCGGGGAATTACCGAACTACGTATAGGAGTATTGAACCTTGAATGTTGGTGAATTAAGAAAATAGATATTAGTGAATTAATGGTTTGATATTAATTGCAATTACGTGTTTCTGTGAATCTATATGTAAACTATAATGTGATTTCGTGAATTTACACTAAACGTGTTATCAAAATTGTAATAGATGAACCGTTAGGATGGTTGGGGTCTAAATACATGGGCTTACGCTTGGTATGCAATACACTAGACTGGGCCGCCCGAAACGGGCCGAGGCAAAGTGAACGGCCGTTCACTTGTGCCGAACGGCCGTTCGGCAGGCCTAGCGAGTGAAACTGACTTAAAACACCTAATTAAGAAACCATAAGCCCCATGCACCTCATAACCTCAACCTTAATCGTCCATAACAACCCCCATACGAAAAATAAACCCTCCAACACCTGCTAAAGCTCAAGAACATCATCCGGGAAGATTAGAAGGTGTTCGGTTTTTGATTGTGAAGAGCTTTAGGTATATTATCTTAAACCCTTGTGTTTTAACCATTCTTGATTATGTTTAAACACCATAATATGGTTTGTCCAGATCTGAAACAAAGTTATACAGATTAAAACATGAGTTTCAAAAGATTAACATGTTAAACATAGGGTTTCATGATAATTATATGATTATGTTTGCATGTTAGGGTATGTTGTTGATTGTCGAACATCTAGGGTCTATAGAGGGTTGTGTTCATGATAAATATTGCATGCTTTGGTTATATTAATGTGTTGGGGTAATTGTATGATGATTTCTCGGTGTTCTTGATCGATAATACACATGTAGGAATTGATATAGTTGAGAACATTGCATATTTAAAATCTGTACAGAAGGTGTACGTCGATTTGTAGCCTCTGTAACTTGACATTGAGTTATTGGTCTTGATAGATTCTTGTTATATTCATGTCGTACATGGTCTTAGGATTCTAGAATGGGTAAGATCATGCGATTTGGTTGTCGTTTGATATGTTTTTCAAATTTTATTCTAATAATGGTCAAAACTGATTTTCGGATTAAAAACTAGGGTCAACTTTAATTGGTAAGAACTTGAGTTTTATAAAGAATTAGGTCGTGAAATTTGATAAGTAGGTTGATAAGGGAATAGTTTTGCTTTTCCAAGTGGATGCATCCTGTTTGGATGAATACACGGTTTTTTAGGATTTTTACCATAAAATGACCTATTGTGAAAGTTTTCGGAACCTAGTTGTAGTATTTAATTTTTCGTAATTTTCCAACAAGGTTTTAATGCAAAATAAAAATAGTGGAATGACAAATTGTAACAACCGGCAAAAATAAGGTAATTCCGTACTAATTGATTAATATATGATTAACGTAATTAAATGCAATTATGTGTGATTTAATTATCAAGGCCTTAGGAGATAGCAACTTCCAAATAATGCATAGGAATGCATACGTTTAATGGTAAAATCATGATTGGATCATGTGCGAATAAACTATCCGGTATGGACGTTGGCGATTACCCGGTAATAATTAAATAAACGAAAAGGATCCCGGACACCCAGGATATAAAATAAAGGGTATTTTCACAAAATATAATGAGTTTTGGAACTCCAAAACCATAAGTGGAAACGTCTCATACAAATCTCCCGGTAACGAATAAAGTGCGCATACCGCACCCGATACGCGCATAACTCATAATTTCACCCGGCAAAAGCCTAAATAATCAATTAACGCTTAAATTAGACTATATTTAAGGGTTATTAAAGGTATTTTTAATGTCCGAATAACGCGCGATTAAAACCCGAAAAATACCCGAACGACGAGGAATTGAACTTAACAAGTATTGGGTAAATATTTGGTGTTGTGGACCCCACCTAGACCCACCAAGGGCCGGCCTAATGGCCATAATTATCTCCTTGCATGGTGGTTTTTATAATAACCTATAAGCCTAAGATAAAGAGCATGCATGGACAAAAGACAAAGGTGTAAGATTTGGCAAGTACAAGCATGCTCCACTTGCTTTTCTCTTGTAGGAAATTTCGGCCATAAGGCCATGTAATCCAAGACAAGAATGCAAGCTAATCATACCCTAGTACACACATGCATGTATAAGATCAAGTGAAGGATTATGATGGGTCATAAATACTTAGCAAGATTCACAAGCAACACCTCTCCCACTCTCTCTCAACTCACGGCACACACACACACACTTATAATCTCCCAAAGATCCTAAGTACACATACAATCTTCAAGTAAATCTTACAAGATCCATGGAAGATTACATGTGATAATAGTATATAAACATGTGTTAGTCCTTTGAAGAAACAAGCAAAAACTCTTCTATCTTCCTTCCCTTGGGCCGTAGGTTTTACCTCACCCCCATACACATTTCTTTCAAGTTTTTACATCTTCTAATCACTCGAAACATCCATCCATCAAAACCCCCATTGTGTGTTTCAAGCTTGGAGCTTAACCATTAAGGAAGAACACACTAAACCCTCTCAAAATCCAAGGTTTTGTCTTCCCTAGCCTTGTGCTAGTAGTAAGCTTCTTAACCTTGTTTTGATTATTAATATTCATGTATGTGTTCTTAGAAGCAAGTTGTACATGAAGGGTTTAAAATGTGGTTTTGAAACATAACTTTAATAGGTTTTACATAGGTAAAATGGAGGATTAAAGATATGTAAATGAATCATGGATTTGATGATGATAAAGTAGTGTTCTTGAAAATGTATAAAATTTACACATACACTAAGTAGGATGATGATTTGGTTAAAGATTTGTGGAATAAACTTGAATGTGTTAAAATGTAACTTTAATCATCTTAAAGTGATCATCCATGATATAATATATGATGGAATATATTAGGATGTCATAAATAAAGAAGTTGCAAAATTAAAGTTTACACACTTAGATGGATGAAATTTTGATATAATGGACAAATACATAAAACACACATACAAGTAGCCTTATATATGAAATATAAGACTATTAAAAGTGTTTTGATGCAAAAATAACTTAACAATAAAAAGATGAATCTCCAAAGTCCACTAACTTGAGTGAAAAATACTAACTTTGGAAGTTAGAGTGGAAAAATGCAACATTTGAAAGTTAAGGGACTAATGTTGTAACTTTGAAAGTTGGAGGACTAAAATGAACATTTTAGAAACTATTAGTCCAAAAATGCAATAATGGAAAGTTTGGTGTCAAAAGTATAAGTAATAATTTTTCCAAGGTTGATTTGGTAAATACTAGTAAACATACTTGGGTATTTTGTATAAAAAGTATATTTTTATAAAAGTGAAAGTTATAAAAATATGGGTTTGTATTAACATAAGGATTTTTATAAAATTGAGATTTTATAAAAATGTTAAACAAACATTAAAACATGAGAAACTTATACAAAAATGAATACTTTTATTGAATGGGAATATAAAAGTATTGGAGCAATTTTTGTATCTAAGTTAACAACTTGGGTTAAAATACAAAAGTATTTTAAACCTTCCAAGTAACATGTGTTGGGTGGAAGGAATATGGATAATATTTCCATAAAGCACATGTTGGGAAAAACTTGGAAAATATACTATCCAAGCTAAGATATCGAACTAAGGCGCGTTAACGAACCATACACGGACTAAACATGAGAAAAATGCCATAGCGGCAAAATCAGAAAATATATATATTTAGGAAGTGAAATATATGTATACCCCATGGGTGAAAACAAATAAACACTTTCCTAAGTGTTGAAGGAATTATTCGTGGGAGAAAAACATAACCAAGTAAGACGTTAAACAAACGTATATACTTAACATGAAAAATTACACATTTATATATATGTACGCTCGTCTCGGCAAAATTCTAGTATATCTACTTAATGGGAAAGTAGATATGTGGGAAGGAAAACCGAGACGAGTAGACAAAGATATATATATATATATATATATATATATATATGTGTATACCGTGCCGACAAGATCCTAGTATATTTATTTAAATGGGAAAATAAATATACGGCATGGTGAGTTGAATCGGGTGTTGAGAATATACAATCGAACGACAAGATCTTAGCATGTTTGTTTAAATGGGAAAACAAATGTGCGGCAAAGTGAGTCGGGTCGAGTGTTGAAATATATATTATATCGAGCGATGCGATCTTGAGTATAATTATTTGAATGGGAAAATAATTATTCGTTAAGTGAAGTCAAGTCGATGATAATAATGTACAAGTTAAGGAAATATTAACAAGAGTAATATATAACTTGTAACACCAAGGGTAATCTAACGCCAACGAAACCTAGGATACGCGCTAAATTAAACGGAAATTGGAATAACTTATGGTCGGGAGTTGGGTGTACAACTTGCCAAGGCACATGCACTATAGGAATAGTGACTTATACGTCTAGGACGTTTGTAGGTGCGAGACCCCTTTTGCTATCTACCTAGTTGAGCCGGACGTCGATTCAGGTGTGTTTCACCGCCCCATTTTAAACTATTTTTACGTTTTCGGGGGAAAGATATGTTAGGGAAAATGTTTGACGGATTTATTACTTGAGGTGTGACCGCCACTCGGGGTTGAGTCCTCGCCTCTATAATCATTTATTCAGGGAAATGAAACCGGTGGAATATTGAATAGTACTATTGGTGCCTGACAAGGCCCACCCCTAATCGATAGCGTCGATTATGCATTAGTGTATGCCTGGGGTGCATATATTCTGAACTTAAGTCGTAGGATACCGAGTAACGACTTGGAGCGGGGCATTATTATTGTACGTCTTGGTTTGATTATAGTCTCAAGTAGATTTATAGGAATTTGCAACTCCTATATATTGTCATAACATGGTATTTCCCAAGTATTCAAGATTTGGAAACTAAAAACCTGTGAACTCACCAATATACTTATATTGACGAAATTTTAAACATATCTTTCAGGTAATTAGACGAAGACAATCATGGCAAGCTGGGTCACGGAAATCTCCTATGCGGCGTTGGATATTTTGCGGGGTTTCACCTTTATTTCCCAAGGCTATGGGATATATTTGAGAAACCTCTCCATTTGTGTTATAAACAATTTACTTTTTGTGTAATGTTTTGAACAAGATTTGACGCCTAAATAAATGACCCATTTTCTTAAATTACTTGTGATTTGCGTTAACCTTGACTTTATGCTCTTGAACCGTCGCGCCACGTGTTTCCGCCATTGGCGTGGTGTGACAGAAAGTGGTATCAGAGCCAAGGTTATAGCGAACTAGAGTATTTTCTTTAAAAACTAGACTATAACCGGATTTGGTTCAAAGGATAAAGTTTTCAAAAAAAAATGCTAAACGCAATAAAGTAATTTCTCAAGAAGCATTGGGCATGAGGAGATTCCGACCGAGCTAGCCATGGGTATTGTTATACAGTACGTAGTATTAGAGGTTATGAAGGATACTGATAATGTACGCCTTAACTATCTAATTTAAATAATTTATATATATATGTACGGTTCTTTTGCCAGGGATGTCTGACGCCGGAAGTATAGCGCCGAGCTACGATAGTAGCCTGCAGATTATTCCAGCACCTCCGCCTGAGCCAGTTGAGCTGGTTGTACTCGACTCGGGAGAAGACGATGTAGAGATGGGCGTCGCCGGAGGATCGGGCGACGATAGTTCCGACGAGACGGATCCTAGCGAGGATCCTGACTGGGTTCCCGCAGGGGATGACGTGGCCGCCGTGGCCGACGCGCCGCAGGCCGACCTACCCATTCTACCCTTGCCTGCCGCACCCTTAGCCCCACACCCCATCAGAGCCGTCAGGGACTTCCCTGAAGGCTGTGCCGGTCCGTCGCGACCCGTCCCAGCCCAGTCGGAGACAGCGGAGTCTCCGTTTGATAGACAGGCTCACATTGATCACGAGCCAGTACCCGCACCACACATCCCCATTCCTCCAGGCATGAGGCTCATGCCGATTTCCCGTGGGAGGAACGGATGGATTTCAGATGACTCAGACGACGAGTCAGTGGCCTCTGTAGACCACATACTAGTACCTGAGATTCCAGTCGTCCAGGAGGAGCCAGTGGCTCCAATGATGGAGGATGCCCCTGCTGCCCCCATAGCCCCACTTGCACCACTCGAGCCCGCACCTCAGGAGGGGCCAGCCACAGCAGCACACGTCCTAGAGGGCAGCCCCGCCCGTAGCTCTGAGCTACGCAGGGCAGACATGGTAGCTTTCGCCACCGCGAGCCATCCTACCCCCACCGTAGTGGTGTCCACCCCAGAGTGGGCCACTATTGCAGAGCCCCTTATGGCCCCCTTGGCCGAGCCCGTAGCACCACCCACCATAGCTATGACACTACCTATCCCCACCTTGCCCATGATGCCACCTGCACCATATCCTCTGGGTGCAGGGGACCCCTACCTGATACCACCCCACTTTGCCGCCGGACCACAGGGTTTTACCCAGTTACTCTCCCACATACCGATGCCAGCCCCAGTTGGCCCGTCACAGCCAGTCTACCCCGACATACCTGGACCATCCCAGCCTCACAGGATGACACCATTATCCGGACCAGCTTGGTCCTCTGCTATCTCACTGGAGCGAGACTTTCAGACCCTCGCCGACACGGTGCAGCGCACCGTGAACCAGGTAGAGCAGCAGACTCGCTTGATGTGGACACGGATGATCGATACTCGAGATGCCTTAGCACACTACGCTGAAGAGTTGTTGAGCATGGATGCGCAGTGTGGGATTACCGGTGATGCGCATTTTGCGCATCGACAGTTTTTATATGATCGCATCATGGCGATTAGTATGACTATCAGCATGCACGCACCACAGTATCAGTTCCCGCCGCCGCCGCCACAGTAGGGACGCATCGGGGACACATGGAAGAATCACCTGCAGATGTATATAGTAGTAGCAGTATGGTAGCGTAGCACGAGTTATGACACTCGTTTGCATTTTGCCCAGCCGTGCGGGTATGCCGGCATATGATATGAAGTTTTTATTTATTTCAGAACGATGTATTGTATGAGGGATGTTATCCCCTATTTTGTTATTGTAAACAAAGCATTGTACTCGTACTATTGAAATTAATGAAAAATCTTATTATTATGATGGTGAAATATGTTGTTGTCTACGATTATTATTGCTTACTCCATATATTGTGATTTGTGTGATTGTGTGGTGATGTTGTGTTGATTATTATGTTCATGTGATGAGTTGCTACTTATGCTTTGTGTATGTTTATATTTGTGTGAATGTTCGCCAAATTAACCTTTGATAATTATTATTGAAGAGAAATGGCACCAGCCACCCGAAGCAACAGTGGCGCAGACGGACTGCCCACTACACCAGCTGAACTCGAAACCATGATCTCGGAGCGCATAGCCCGAGCTATCGCGGAGCATGAAGCCGCCCGCTCCGAACGATCGCGTGACCTAACAGGGAGCGACCGACGAGAGACCTCCCCCAATGGTAAGAGGGTTTAAGAATAATTGAAAAAGTGATGGGAGAATATCCTAAAACTCCTATCCCATAATAACATACTACTTTATTATTGCAGAAACGGCCTCGCGAGAGCGCGGCTGCACTTTCAAAGCCTTCTTAGACTGTAAGCCGATCAACTTCAGCGGCATAGAAGGATCTGTTGGCCTGGTCAAATGGTTCGAAAAGACCGAGGCAATAATTCGCATCAGTGGGTGTACCCCTCGACAGTCAGTCATGTACTCCACTAACTTGTTTCTAGATCAAGCACTAACTTGGTGGAACGGCCAAGTGCAGTCACAAGGAGACGATACTGCTTACTCCCTATCATGGGCAGAACTAAAAGAACTTATGATCGCCGAATACCGCCCGACAAGTGAGGTACAGAAGCTGGAAACAGAATTCTGGAACCTTACCATGATAGGAGTAGACGTGACTGGATACACGTCCCGATTTCATGATCTCGCCAGACTAGTGCCTCGTTTGGTCACACCGGAAAATAACAAGATAGAACGGTACTTGTTCGGATTAGCACCACAAATACGCAGCATGGTCACTGCTTCCAAACCCACGACCATGCGCGCGGCTATTGATCTTGAACTAAGCCTCACAGAAGATGCTATCCGCATGGGTACTTTGATCCGACAGGTTTCGGGACTGAAAATTTCTGAGGCCAGCAGTGTGGAAGGCAAGAATCAGGGGACAAGTTCAGCGGTTGTGACGAATGAACAGGGGAATAAGCCTAGATTTGGGAAACATAAGCGGGATGAAGGAAAGAAGGATAGAGCATCGGGTAGCTCGAACAAGAAAGGGAAAGGGTATGTTGCCACATGGCGTGGTAATGGTGGAAAACAGGGGAACCAGGGAGAAATAATGGGATAACTTGTGGGAAGTGCCACCGTTCGGGGCACAAAACGGAAGACTGCCGGTCAGGAGCACCGAAAAACGGAGGAGCAAGACCCTGCTTCGCTTGCGGGTCACTTGACCACTGGAAGAAGGATTGCCCCAAGGTAAACAACCAAGCCCGCGGGCGGGCGTTTGTGATTGGAGCCGGTGATGCACGACAAGACCCCAACGTGGTCACTGGTACGTTCCCTCTTAATGGTCATTATGCCTCTGTATTATTTGATACCGGTGCTGACTTTAGCTTCGTATCCATTGAGTTTAAAAGATTACTTGGATTAAAAACTAGTAAACTAGATACACCCTACTCCATAGAACTGGCTAATGGTAAAACTATTGAAACGAGAGAAGTAGCGAGGGATTGTACATTAGAACTCTGTGGGCACGAGTTTGGGATTGATCTTTTGCCAGTTGTGTTGGGAAGTTTTGACATAGTTGTTGGCATGGACTGGTTGTCCGCACATCATGCCATCGTGGTTTGCAACGATAAAATCATTCAAGTCCCCCTCGCAAGCGGTGAAACTCTCTCAATTCAAGGGGAAAGGCACGGGACGCCGCTAAGGATTATTTCAAGCATGAAGGCTCGTAAATGCTTAAGAAAAGGTCTTGTCGCATTCTTGGCACACGTAGTGGACAAGAAGGCCGACGAGCGGAAGTTGGAAGACATTCCAGTAGCTAGAGATTTTCCGGATGTATTCCCAGAAGATTTGCCGGGGTTGCCACCACCTCGACAAGTCGAGTTCCGCATCGACCTCGTTCCTAGAGCTGCTCCTGTGGCACGATCGCCATATCGCCTAGCTCCATCGGAGATGCAGGAACTATCCAGCCAGCTACAAGAATTGTTAGACAAGGGTTTTATAAGATCGAGTTTCTCACCTTGGGGAGCTCCCGTCTTATTCGTAAAGAAGAAGGATGGCACATTTCGCATGTGCATTGACTATCGAGAGCTGAACAAGCTGACCATCAAGAATCGCTATCCTCTCCCCAGGATCGACGATTTATTTGATCAGCTCCAAGGATCTAGCTTCTACTCCAAAATCGATCTGAGGTCCGGCTATCACCAGTTGCGTATACAAGAAGAGGATGTACCAAAGACGGCCTTTAGAACCCGATATGGGCACTATGAATTTTTGGTAATGCCGTTCGGCCTAACCAACGCTCCAGCGGTTTTCATGGACCTAATGAACCGCGTGTGTAAGCCATACCTGGATAAATTCGTCATTGTTTTCATTGACGATATTTTGATCTATTCACGCACCAAAGAAGACCACGAGAATCACCTTCGGTTAATCCTTGAGGTACTACGCAAGGAAAAGCTCTACGCTAAATTCTCAAAGTGCAACTTTTGGATTCGGGAAGTTCACTTTCTAGGCCACGTGGTGAACGAGAAGGGCATACACGTCGATCCCGCCAAGATCGAGGCAATTAAAAATTGGGAAGCCCCTCGAACTCCTACCGAAGTACGACAATTTCTTGGCCTTGCGGGTTATTACAGAAGGTTCATCGAGAACTTTTCGAAGATAGCACAAGCTTTAACCATGTTAACCCAAAAGGATAGGAAATTCGAGTGGACGGAAAAGCAAGAGGCAGCATTCCAATTACTAAAAGACAAGTTATGTGGCGCTCCGATACTATCACTTCCAGATGGTACGGAGGACTTTGTGGTTTACTGTGATGCCTCACATCAAGGCTTGGGTTGTGTATTAATGCAACGAGAAAAAGTGATAGCATATGCTTCCAGGCAACTGAAAATCCATGAGAAGAATTACACTACACACGATTTGGAATTAGGTGCAGTGGTGTTCGCTCTCAAGATATGGAGGCACTATTTGTACGGAACCAAGTGCCCAATTTTCACTGATCATAAGAGCTTGCAACACATCTTTGATCAGAAGGACTTGAACATGCGACAACGGCGATGGGTCGAATTATTAAACGATTACGATTGTGAGATAAAGTACCATCCCGGTAAGGCGAACGTTGTGGCCGACGCCTTAAGTCGCAAGGAACGGGTTAAACCGTTGCGTGTCCGAGCTTTGGGTCTGACTATCCACATGAATCTCACTGATCGAATTCGTGAAGCTCAAGTTAACGCCCTTAAACCCGAGAATGTCATAGGTGAAAGATTACGAAAGATGATTGATTCACTGGAACCAAAGGCGGACCAGACCCTGTATTTCATGAATAGAATTTGGGTTCCAGTGTATGGGGGATTGCGTGAGCTAGTATTCGCCGAAGCTCACAGTTCTAGATATTCGGTTCACCCGGGTGCAGACAAGATGTTCCACGATTTGAAGGAACTTTATTGGTGGCCGAATTTCAAAAGAGATATAGCGGCATACGTTTCGCGATGTTTGACTTGCGCAAAGGTCAAGGCTGAGCATCAGAGACCTTCCGGTTTGCTCCAGCAACCGGAAATACCGGAATGGAAATGGGAACGAATTACCATGGATTTCATTACCAAGTTACCCAAGACGACAAGCGGCCATGACATGATCTGGGTAATCGTTGATCGATTGACAAAATCTGCACACTTCCTCCCGATTCGCGAAACGGACAAGTTGGAGAAACTGACCCGTTTGTACATTAAGGAAGTGGTGTCTAAGCATGGTGTACCTATTTCTATCATCTCCGATCGAGATAGTCGCTTCACCTCAAGATTTTGAGAATGTTTAAATGAAGCCCTCGGTACTCGCCTCGACATAAGTACCGCATATCACCCCCAAACCGATGGTCAAAGTGAACGAACCATCCAGACCTTGGAAGATATGTTGCGAGCATGTGCGATTGATTTCGGTGGTAACTGGGATACGCACTTGCCATTGGTAGAATTTTCTTACAACAACAGTTACCATACGAGCATCCAAGCTGCACCTTTTGAAGCTCTATATGGACGCAAGTGCAGATCTCCGCTTTGTTGGGCAGAAGTTAGAGAAAAACAACTCACCGGGCCCGAAATTGTTCAAGAGACGACGGACAAGGTCTTTTTGATAAAGGAACGCCTCAAAGAGGCCCGCGACCGACAGAAAAGCTACGCGGATATGAGGCGAAAGCCTTTAGAATTTCAAGTCGGAGACAGGGTCCTACTAAAAGTGTCACCTTGGAAAGGTGTCGCGCGCTTTGGAAAGCGCTGAATGCTGAACCCACGATATGTTGGACCATTTGAAATCTTGTCCAGGGTAGGCCCAGTGGCATACAAGCTCAAGTTGCCTCAAGAGCTTAGTGGGATACACGACACGTTTCACGTGTCAAATTTGAAAAAGTGCCTATCCGACGAAACCCTCATCATCCCTGCTGACGAAATCCAAATTGACGACAAGTTACATTTTGTTGAAGAACCAATCGAGGTAACCGATTGGAAGGTCCAAAAACTAAGGCGCAGCAAGATCAGGTTGGTCAAAGTGCGCTGGAATGCCAAGCGTGGACCGGAGTTCACGTGGGAAAGGCTGGACCAAATGAAGCAAAAATATCCCGCCCTATTCGAGAAGACACCTGTACCGGAGAACTCGAAGTGAATTCCGGGACGGAATTCTCTTAACGGGGGGAGAATGTAACAATCGGCAAAAATAAGGTAATTCCGTACTAATTGATTAATATATGATTAACGTAATTAAATGCAATTATGTGTGATTTAATTATCAAGGCCTTAGGAGATAGCAACTTCCAAATAATGCATAGGAATGCATACGTTTAATGGTAAAAACATGATAGGATCATGTGCGAATAAACTATCCGGTATGGACGTTGGCGATTACCCGGTAATAATTAAATAAACGAAAAGGATCCCGGACACCCAGGATATAAAATAAAGGGTATTTTCACAAAATATAATGAGTTTTGGAACTCCAAAACCATAAGTGGAAACGTCTCATACAAATCTCCCGGTAACGAATAAAGTGCGCGTACCGCACCCGATACGCGCATAACTCATAATTTCACCCGGCAAAAGCCTAAATAACCAATTAACGCTTAAATTAGACTATATTTAAGGGTTATTAAAGGTATTTTTAATGTCCGAATAACGCGCGATTAAAACCCGAAAAATACCCGAACGACACCCGAACGACGAGGAATTAAACTTAACAAGTATTGGGTAAATATTTGGTGTTGTGGACCCCACCTAGACCCACCAAGGGCCGGCCTAATGGCCATAATTATCTCCTTGCATGGTGGTTTTTATAATAACCTATAAGCCTAAGATAAAGAGCATGCATGGACAAAAGACAAAGGTGTAAGATTTGGCAAGTACAAGCATGCTCCACTTGCTTTTCCCTTGTAAGAAATTTTGGCCATAAGGCCATGTAATCCAAGACAAGAATGCAAGCTAATCATACCCTAGTACACACATGCATGTATAAGATCAAGTGAAGGATTATGATGGGTCACAAATACTTAGCAAGATTCACAAGCAACACCTCTCCCACTCTCTCTCAACTCGCGGCACACACACACACACTTATAATCTCCCAAAGATCCTAAGTACACATACAATCTTCAAGTAAATCTTACATGATCCATGGAAGATTACATGTGATAATAGTATATAAACATGTGTTAGTCCTTTGAAGAAACAAGCAAAAACTCTTCTCTCTTCCTTCCCTTGGGCCGTAGGTTTTACCTCACCCCCATACACATTTCTTTCAAGTTTTTACATCTTCTAATCACTCAAAACATCCATCCATCAAAACCCCCATTGTGTGTTTCAAGCTTGGAGCTTAACCATTAAGGAAGAACACACTAAACCCTCTCAAAATCCAAGGTTTTGTCTTCCCTAGCCTTGTGCTAGTAGTAAGCTTCTTAACCTTGTTTTGATTATTAATATTCATGTATGTGTTCTTAGAAGCAAGTTGTACATGAAGGGTTTAAAATGTGGTTTTGAAACATAACTTTAATAGGTTTTACATAGGTAAAATGGAGGATTAAAGATATGTAAATGAATCATGGATTTGATGATGATAAAGTAGTGTTCTTGAAAATGTATAAAATTTACACATACACTAAGTAGGATGATGATTTGGTTAAAGATTTGTGGAATAAACTTGAATGTGTTAAAATGTAACTTTAATCATCTTAAAGTGATCATCCATGATATAATATATGATGGAATATATTAGGATGTCATAAATAAAGAAGTTGCAAAATTAAAGTTTACACACTTAGATGGA
This sequence comes from Ambrosia trifida, assembly GCA_028751855.1. Lineage (NCBI taxonomy): Eukaryota > Viridiplantae > Streptophyta > Magnoliopsida > Asterales > Asteraceae > Ambrosia > Ambrosia trifida. The sequence continues at coordinate 158,668,520 of CM054123.1, read as the reverse complement.
TGAAATTTTGATATAATGGACAAATACATAAAACACACATACAAGTAGCCTTATATATGAAATATAAGACTATTAAAAGTGTTTTGATGCAAAAATAACTTAATAATAAAAAGATGAATCTCCAAAGTCCACTAACTTGAGTGAAAAATACTAACTTTGGAAGTTAGAGTGGAAAAATGCAACATTTGAAAGTTAAGGGACTAATGTTGTAACTTTGAAAGTTGGAGGACTAAAATGAACATTTTAGAAACTATTAGTCCAAAAATGCAATAATGGAAAGTTTGGTGTCAAAAGTATAAGTAATAATTTTTCCAAGGTTGATTTGGTAAATACTAGTAAACATACTTGGGTATTTTGTATAAAAAGTATATTTTTATAAAAGTGAAAGTTATAAAAATATGGGTTTGTATTAACATAAGGATTTTTATAAAATTGAGATTTTATAAAAATGTTAAACAAAAATTAAAACATGAGAAACTTATACAAAAATGAATACTTTTATATAAATGGGAATATAAAAGTATTGGAGCAATTTTTGTATCTAAGTTAACAACTTGGGTTAAAATACAAAAGTATTTTAAACCTTCCAAGTAACATGTGTTGGGTGGAAGGAATATGGATAATATTTCCATAAAGCACATGTTGGGAAAAACTTGGAAAATATACTATCCAAGCTAAGATATCGAACTAAGGCGCGTTAACGAACCATACACGGACTAAACATGAGAAAAATGCCATAGCGGCAAAATCAGAAAATATATATATTTAGGAAGTGAAATATATGTATACCCCATGGGTGAAAACAAATAAACACTTTCCTAAGTGTTGAAGGAATTATTCGTGGGAGAAAAACATAACCAAGTAAGACGTTAAACAAACGTATATACTTAACATGAAAAATTACACATTTATATATATGTACGCTCGTCTCGGCAAAATTCTAGTATATCTACTTAATGGGAAAGTAGATATGTGGGAAGGAAAACCGAGACGAGTAGACAAAGATATATATATATATATATATGTGTATACCGTGCCGACAAGATCCTAGTATATTTATTTAAATGGGAAAATAAATATACGGCATGGTGAGTTGAATCGGGTGTTGAGAATATACAATCGAACGACAAGATCTTAGCATGTTTGTTTAAATGGGAAAACAAATGTGCGGCAAAGTGAGTCGGGTAGAGTGTTGAAATATATATTATATCGAGCGATGCGATCTTGAGTATAATTATTTGAATGGGAAAATAATTATACGTTAAGTGAAGTCAAGTCGATGATAATAATGTACAAGTTAAGGAAATATTAACAAGAGTAATATATAACTTGTAACACCAAGGGTAATCTAACGCCAACGAAACCTAGGATACGCGCTAAATTAAACGGAAATTGGAATAACTTATGGTCGGGAGTTGGGTGTACAACTTGCCAAGGCACATGCACTATAGGAATAGTGACTTATACGTCTAGGACGTTTGTAGGTGCGAGACCCCTTTTTGCTATCTACCTAGTTGAGCCGGACGTCGATTCAGGTGAGTTTCACGGCCCCATTTTAAACTATTTTTACGTTTTCAGGGGAAAGATATGTTAGGGAAAATGTTTGACGGATTTATTACTTGAGGTGTAACCGCCACTCGGGGTTGAGTCCTCGCCTCTATAATCATTTATTCAGGGAAATGAAACCGGTGGAATATTGAATAGTACTATTGGTGCCTGACAAGGCCCACCCCTAATCGATAGCGTCGATTATGCATTAGTGTATGCCTGGGGTGCATATATTCTGAACTTAAGTCGTAGGATACCGAGTAACGACTTGGAGCGGGGCATTATTATTGTACGTCTTGGTTTGATTATAGTCTCAAGTAGATTTATAGGAATTTGCAACTCCTATATATTGTCATAACATGGTATTTCCCAAGTATTCAAGATTTGGAAACTAAAAACCTGTGAACTCACCAATATACTTATATTGACGAAATTTTAAACATATCTTTCAGGTAATTAGACGAAGACAATCATGGCAAGCTGGGTCACGGAAATCTCCTATGCGGCGTTGGATATTTTGCGGGGTTTCACCTTTAATTCCCAAGGCTATGGGATATATTTGAGAAACCTCTCCATTTGTGTTATAAACAATTTACTTTTTGTGTAATGTTTTGAACAAGATTTGACGCCTAAATAAATGACCCATTTTCTTAAATTACTTGTGATTTGCGTTAACCTTGACTTTATGCTCTTGAACCGTCGCGCCACGTGTTTCCGCCATTGGCGTGGTGTGACACAAATTGACTCATAAGAATATTTGGTAACATTTTGGTTGTTTAATTCTTTTTTCAAGTATTTTTAGAAAAATCGTTTTTGCGATGTATAATCTGTCCTAAAAACCATAGTCACAGAAATCGCTCCAAAACCCACAAATTGCGAATTGGTACGTTTCGTACCCAATCGGAATTCACTAACATCCCATTCGCCGGCGGTACGTCGATCCCATCTGAACCGGTACATCGAACCATCTGTACTGTAAATCGTGTTCTAGTTAGACTGTAAATCACGAATTAAAACCGATTGTAGTGTTTATAAGGGCTGGTTCTTGGAAGAAGGAGAAGAAACAGGGTAGAAGAAGAGAAATAAGAAAAAGAAACAGGGTAGAAGAAGTGTATAAGAAGAGAAGAAGAAGAAGAAGAAGCAGCAGGGTAGAAGAAGAGAAAGAAGAAACGAACAAGAAGAAACAAGGTAGAAAAAGAGAAAGAAGAATAAAGAACGACTGATTATTTTTTAGGGTTAGAAAACTTTAGTAATTTATACATTTAACCCTCTATCTTTATATATTATACATTTAGACTCTAATACTTAGTAAATTTATACATAAAAATTATAAAATTAATATTATATATAAGATATAAATTATAAATAGCTATTTTGAAAAAAAAAACTCTACATCGTACCAGGCTCCATGGTACACCATACCGGTTCGTACCGAAATGAGCCTACCCCTCTCTGTACCGTATTCGTCTAGCCTAGTGAATTGCGTATTAGTACAGCATTCCTGTACCGAAGCGAACAGCGATTTAGGTGACTATGCTAAAAAACAAATTGTGACCTAGATGCATATGTACTTATTTGGGGTCTTATATTACTTGATTATGACTTGAACTTGCGTGTACACTTGTATGAGATGTATTTAAAGTGTATAACCAATACTAATCATAACGTTCACCAACAGGATAAACGTATTCGCAAAAACTAAAGTCATGGATAAACGAGTTATATGGTGTGTCGTGTATACGAATGTACTCACATAGTGACACATATAATAGGGAGTCGGTAGTGAGTTTGTACTTCTTATTTGGATTTGTTTAGCACTTAACGCAACCTAAGGTGAGTTTCACTAATCTTTGCTCAAAAGCATGCATCTCGGGTTTGAGGCAACTTTCTAGACTTTTTCTATTCCGGTTTGGGACTACTCTTACATCCTGGGTTTTGGGATGCTTTGACTTCTTGTGTGGGCCGGGTTTTGACTCCTTGTGTGGGTCGGGTTTTGTTAGTTCGCAAACTTCGTCCTTGATGAACTAAACCAACACTATCATTTAAGTCCTTCACTTACCAAATGAGTTGCCGGGTTGACAAGCGGGTTATTAGTTGATAGCGCTATTAGGTTTGACAAACCTCACACCGTGACTCATGGGAGTGCAAGACTGAACTATGTCTTAACACATTATCATTGTTGATAGGCAATGATGCAAGGCATTATGCTCACTATTGTGACAACACGTACATTAGCAGTTCGGTATACCTGTGTTTAGTTATCTTAAGTGGGTTAGCTACCCCTTGCATGCGATGAACTAGTGGCTATTGGATTTTGAAACCTAAACATTTACTTTACTTACTTTGTGAACTCACCAACTTTATGTTGACACACGATAGCATGCTTTTGCAGGTCGCTAGGTTGCAGCACGAGTAGGTCATGCATCATATGTGTCATGGGTTAACGAACACTTTAAACTATTTTTATCATTTACTTACTTATGGTTGTTTTGGCGCGTTTGTTTTGCGCAGTAACGATTTACTTAACTATTTTCGTTACGCTTCCGCAAATGCTTAAAACTTTTGGTTGACTTTTAAACTTGGCTTTTAATTACGAACAAAATGGTTTGGGCATTTAGAGTCGTTCTTATGACTTATGGCTATGGGATCCTGGTGTGTCACTTGCCTCGCGGTATAAACCCCGCAGTGGAAATTTGAGGGTGTGATAGATTGGTATCAGAGCCATTGGTTATAGTGAACTAGGAATGTTGCATTCTTGTTGTTTTGGTCAAAAATTACCTAGTAGAAATAATTTTATATTCCAAAATAGAAATTGTGAGGTAGAGTGCTAAAAATGTAATTCGTATGTTAGAACTAGTTATATTCTGAAAATACTTAGTCAAGATGCAAAAAGAAGTAAATAAGTGACAATTAAGCTCGGGATGGTTTAGATTTGCTTTGGGATGGACAGTTATATCCTCATGATGGAACTGTTTGTAATGAATAAATAAAGTAGTAAAACACAAAGAACAACACACGATCTACGAGGAAAGCCCTTGATCAGTTGGAGATTGCTGGCATAAAACCTCGGGAGGAGACTAGGCCCCTACCTTGTTTGTTAATATTAATTTGGTAAAAAGGCACAACTTCGGATGAGCAACTGGACGAGTGTTTCTAATCAGCTAAGTGTATGTGTGCAACTATAGTGTAAGCAATGTGTCCTATACTCATCCAATACTCCCATTTATATAATACATGAAGTAAATAATGAATCCCGTGAGATCCGCTATGTAGCTTCTTTAATGTTGGCAGAAACTGTTTCAGGTGAACGTTAAGCGAGCTTCAACAGAATATAGTCGTTGGATGGCAGTTTCCCCTTTATTCGCCTACATTCAATGAGAGACGGTTATGGGTTTGACTTCTTCTTTAGTCTTGAACTTGGTTGGCAAGCATGTCTTCTTTATTAATTGATAGTCTTCGACTGATGTTTGACTAACAGTTGTTGAAATAAAGTTATGACTCCATTCCTGCAATCATATCATGTAAACATAAATTGTTAGACCATCTTCAGGATGTGCACATGTTGAAGAATAGTTACATCCCGAAGTCTGTCTGATCCTTATCCTGAGGATGCTGTATAAGGTAAAATCATTTTGAGGATTTTCACCCTCAACAATTTTCCCAAAAGATATGTTACCGTTATTTAAAGGTAAAAATATTTTTCCAACTGATGGGTTCATCTTTCCATGTTCCAAGACCCTAACGGCTATTTTTTAGGCTAATTCTTTGTGATGACCATTACGCCTCATCATATCCTGCCGCCTATATCTAGGCTTTTCTTCCTTCTTTATAATCAACTGACGTTATTTAAAAAAGGTAACTACTTTGATTTTTTCTCGTTTTCTTTTTCTCATTCCTGCAAAAAAAAAAAAAAAAGGATTTCAAAACAATTTTTTAGAATGAGCAAGAAATTAACAACGGCCCTTGGTAGTGTTGGAATCCCTAAGGATTTCACACCTCAAAACTTGATCAAAGATCCTGATCAAGAAATTTGTACTTTTAATGACAAAGATATTCAAGCCCTTAAGAAATCAGGGGCTTTTCTTGATTCTGCCGTCATTCGGCCTTTTGATCTGAATGCAAAGTCTGACTTTTCCTTTTCTGTCTGGGTTTGCTTTTTCTTCTTGCCATTCCAGCTTGGCCTTCAATATCCATTCTCAGATTTCATCAAAGAATTCTTTGATGCGACAGGGATGACTTATGCCCAAGCTATGCCAGAGATCTAGAGGATCTTAATAGTCCGTAACAAGATCATTCAGACTCATGGTATTCAGCTTCAACTTGGTGACCTGTCATACATATATAAGTTAAGAACACATGGGTCCTGCCGTTATGTTCTACAACTTATTGACGCAGAACCTCCTTTTCTGCACAATGTCTGGTGAGTTTTGTCATATCTTGAGGGTATGCTTATCTTGACTCCTGTGTTAACCTGTATATGACTTCTTGTTTTAGCAAAGAAGCCTGATTACTTTGATCTTGATGAGATTGACAGTGTAGATATCAAGGCCCCAAAGATAACTTCTCCATCTAGTTCCAGGATGACAAGTCCTCCCCCTGCCCCTAAGGCTAAAGCTCCAGCTTCTTCTAAGAAGAGGAAGGCTGCCAGTAATTCTGCTCAAGAGACTTCTCTTTTTGAGGGTCTCAGTTGTGATGCCATCCTAGGCAAAATCTCTTAGTTTGTTCTTCAGGTACGTTGTTCATCATGAGGATAGTTAAGATTATTATTAGCATATAATAAGGTTTGAATACTTACCTGACTTCTTCATTTTTACACGGGCATGAGTACTTGATGAAGTCCCTGGATGACATGAACAAAGAGTTTGCTGATACTAAAGCCAAGCTTGAGGATGCGAAGAAATCTACCCTTGATAAGACCAAACAGCTTGAGAAGAAACTAGGCAAGGTGGATCTGAGCTGAAGGTTGCGAAGTCTGCTAAAGCCAAAAGCATGAGGGATCACCAAAAGGAGATGGAAGAGTGTATGCAGGGGTTGATAAAGTCTGCTACCATCTCTGTTTTTCAAGCTAGGGTGATGATGGCATTGCAGGCTAAGGATCCCAACTTCAAGGTGGAAGACTGGGATGTTGGAGCTTGGCAAGAGAAGATCCTCAGTCTGGGCGGAAAGGAAGTGGCGTCTGAGTCCATCCCTGCTGCTGGTCCTCAGGATGCTGGTAAAGAGGCTGAGGTGACAGAGGCTGAGGTGACGGATGCCGGGGTGGCCAAGGAGTTTCAGGTTGAGGAACCGGTGGGCAATGAAGAATATGATGACTAGGCCAGAGCCCACTTTTTTAGAATTTTGGAATGATAGTTTATGAACAAATTAGACAATTTTATGTTTTTTATTTGTATGAACAATGAAAGCTTTTGGGGTGGAGGGATCTTGGTTTCAAGACGAAGCCCCAAATCTTTTATTAACCCGGACCGTAGATGTTGACCACTGGTTGATGGGTCCTGTTTTTGGATGAAGCCAGGGGTTGACATAAAATTTTGACTATGATGAATTAATAATATATGGTAACAATCTTTTGACGCTATCATCTTTGTGTTCTTTATTCCCTTTGACATTCTGCAAACATTAGTAAACACTTAGGGCGTAAAGAAATGATCAAAAAATAATACCTTTTGTATCTTCTCTGTTGAATAATTCTTCTGATCTTGCCACATTCTTCATAAGTCCTTCTCATCGTCAGGAAGGTCTTCATTATCTTGAGGATGTCCCAGTTTCTTCTTCATCCTTGGGATGGTCTTGCATCCCGAGGATGTCCCCAGTGTAATATCTTCAAGATAGACTTTAAGTCTACAATCCTTTGTAAGAAAGAATCAAGTCTTAATAATATCCTATAAAGGAAAACTTTGTTATTATATTGGCGACTTAGGCCTTTGGATTAACTGGGATCAAACCCCCTTTGTAATATCTTGGTGACAAGACCAATATGTAATATCCTGAGAATAACTGGCGACAAGGCCCTTGGGAGTAACTGGTGACAAGGCTCTTTAAGATTAACTGGCAACAAGGCCCTGGTGACTAGACCAAATACGTAAGAGACATTGAAAAATGTCTAAACCTTAAGAGCTCCATCGTTCATCTCAAAGATAATGAAATTGTCAGCCACTTTATAATGGACTGGTCCCACCATCCCGAATATATACATGGGCATCGTGCGCACCAGGCAAGGGTTGCTAACCCAATGAGAAAGGTGAAAACCTTTAAACCTTAGGAAGGTGTCAGACACCTTAACGGAGGAGAGGGTGGCCAACACCCTAGTCTTCTAAGCATTCCATCTTCAGGATGGTACTGCAAAATTCTCAAGATGGACTATTTCTAGACCATGTTTAGTAAAAATATAATCGATCAAAATAGATTAAGGATAAGTACTTACATATGGAGATAATTCATCTCTATCATCCTTCACCTTCATCCCACCTGTGATTCGGACCATGGTTTCTCTTCCAGAGAGATCAGTCACATGCATCCCTAGGCATGGTAGTATTTTAAGTGAATAACATTTTAAGCCCTTGGTGAAATCTCTCCTTCCATTGTTGATAACCAATACGCTCCTTTACAAGCTTCAGAATCAATCAAGTATGGACCTTCCCACTTGGGAGCTAGCTCACCATCGCTTGGTTTTGTTGTGTTTTGGAAGGCTTTTCTTAATACCAAGTCTCCTTCTTGAAATCTTCTTATCCTGATATTCTTGTTGTAAGCTTTAGCAATCCTTTGTTGATATGCTGCCATTCTTACTTTAGCAACATCCCTGAGTTCATCCACAGTTTCCAATTCCTGTTGTAATGCTTCGGAATTGGTAGTTGCATCCTGAAGATGTTTCCTTGCTGTTGGCATGACCATCTCTGTTGGCAGCATCGCTTATGTTCCAAAGACCAAGGAGAAAGGTGTCTAACCAGTAGCATTCTTGGAAGTAGTCCTATCAGCCCAGAGTACAAATGCAAGTTCTTCTGCCCATTTCCCTTTCTTTTCCCCAAGCTTCTTCTTCAAGTTGTTGACGATGATTTTGTTTGAAGATTCTGCTTGTCCATTAGCTTGAGGATGGACTGGTGTTGAAGTCACCATCTTGATCCCCCAACTCTCACAAAAGTCAGTTGTTTTTTGCTAATGAATTGAGAGCCATTATCAGAAATAATCTTAGATGGTACTCCAAATCTTGTTAGGATATTTCTTTTAATGAATGAGACCACCTATTTATCTCTGACTTACACAAATGCTTCAGCTTCAATCCATTTTGAGAAGTAGTCTATCATCACTAGCATGAATACCTTTCCTCCAGGAGCTTTGGGTAGCTTTCCTACTATGTCCATTCCCCATTTCATGAAGGGCCATGGTGAAATAATAGGATGTAACGGTTCAGCAGGCTGGTGAAGGATGTTGCTATGTCTTTGGCATGGATCACACTTTTGGAAATATAGCATGGTATCCTTCTTCATAGTAGGCCAATAGTATCCCATCCTCAAAGTCTTCGAGTAGAGAGATCTTCCTCCTGTATGATTTCCACAGTCTCCTTTGTGGATGTCCTTGAGCACCTCATTTGCTTCATCCTTGTTGAGACACCTCAAATATGGACTGGCAAGAGTTTTTCTATACAAAATATTGTCTATAATTGTAAATTTAGATACCTTTATCCTGAAAGCCTTTGGGTTTTCTCCATCAGGAATGACATCTTATTGTAAATATTTTATTATGGGAGTCATCCATGATGAATCATCTTATGCCTCAGTGGCTAAAACAGTGATATCCTCAGGATGGGCTGTTTTATCCTCAGGATGTGCCTGGCTATCCTCAGGATGCCACTCTACAATTGTTGGTTTCAGGATGTGGATGATGGGAATTTTGGACCCTTCTAGTAGATTAAAGGAGGATCCCAGGTTTGCTAAGGCATCAGCTTCAGCATTTTCTTCCCTATGTACCTGTGTTAGTGAAAATTCTACAAAAGAAGTAGCTAAATTTTTAACAATTTCGAGATAAACAGCTAACTTTTGTCCTTTTACTACATATGATCCATTGAAATGGTTAGTAATCAACTAAGACTTCAATATTAATAATATGCATATCTCTAGCAAGTTGTAAACCAACAATGAGAGCTTCATATTCTGCCTCATTATTGGTTGTTTGAAATGCACATCTAATGGCATGGGGTATCTTGTCCCCTTGTGGCGATTTTAGTAGTATTCCTAGACCCGTGCCTCTTGCATTCGAAGCACCATTAGTGTATAGAGTCCATTTTTCTAAATTTTTATTTAGTTGTTGAACTTCATACTCTACTTCACTCAGGATGTCAGTACTGAAATCAGCCACAAAGTCTGCTAGAGCCTGTAACTTGATTGCATTTCTAGGCTCATATTCTAAGTCAAAAGCACTTAGTTTAACTGACCATTTTGCCATTCTTCCAGACATTTTCGGTTTTCTATGTACATTCTTAATGGGATAATTAGTTTGAACATATATTTTATGTGTTTCAAAATAGTGCCTTAACTTAGTAGAAGCCATTATTAAAGCCAAGATAAGTTTTTCGAGATGTGAATACTTGGTTTCAGCATCTAGTAGAGTTTTACTTACATAATAGACATGATGTTGTTGCCCTTCAAAATCCTTTACCAAGACAGCACTTATTGCATTCCCAGAAACTGCAAGATACAGCTTGAGAGGTTCTCCATCCTTAGGTTTCATCAATAATGGAGCTAATGCAAGATAATCTTTCAGCTTCTTCAATGCTTCGTCATGTCTCTGTCCCCAGTCGAATTTGTTATTCTTCTTTGGGATGTTGTAGAATTCCTTGCATTTCTCGGAGGATTTCGAGATGAATCTATTCAGGGCTGCTATCCTGCCAGTTAGCCTTTGCACATCCTTAATATTTCTTGGGGATTTGAGATCAAGGATGGCCTTTATTTGTTCAGGGTTGGCTTCTATCCCTCTTTTTGTTACCAAGTATCCAAGAAACTTTCTAGCTCCAACTCCAAAATGGCATTTTTGCTGGGTTTAACTTCATGTTGTAAGCATCCAGGATGTCAAAGGCTTCTTTGAGATCCCGAAGATGATTTTCTGCTTCCATGGATTTCACTACCATGTCATCAATGTAGACTTTCATGGTGTCCCCAATATTTTCCTTGAACATCATGTTCACTAGTCTTTGATAGGTGGCACCTGCATTTTTTAGTCCGAATGGCATGGCTATATAACAATATATACCTGACGGTGCCATGAATGCTGTATCCTCTTGATCATCTGGTTCCATCTGTATCTGCTGGAATCCTGAGGATGCATCCATGAATGTTAGCATTTCGTGTCTTGCTGTAGCATCCACAATTAAATCTATGTGTGGTAATGGGAATGGGTCTTTAGGACAGGCCTTGTTAAGGTCTATATAGTCCATACACACTCTGCATTTCCCATTTTTCTTTTGAACCACCACAACATTCGCCAGCCATCTTGGGAATTTCATTTCCCTTATCATTTTAGACTTCAGCAGCCTGTCTACTTCCTCTTATATGATGAAATTTTTTTTGTGGAGCAAACTTCCTTCTTTTCTACTGAATGGGCTTGAAACTCTTATCAATCCCAAGTCTGTGAGTAATGACATTCTTAGAGATGCCAGTCATATCTTCATGCTTCCATGCAAATGTAGACATCCTGCATTTAAGAAATGAGATTACTGATTGTTCAATATCGAGTGGGATACTCTTACCGATTTGCACAGTGGTATCCTTGTTACTGTTGTCGAGGCAGACGACTTTTACATTCTGATCAGGATGTGCTTTAATATCCTGAGGATGGCACTGTGCATCCTGCTGTAATTGCTATGCTTGTCTGGATAAGGCCTTCATTGATGTCGTATAGAAATCCTAAGCTTCCTGTTGATCGCTGTTGACCTTCACAACTCCCCAAGGTGTGGGTAGTTTAGCACACTGATGATATGTTGAAGGGACTGCATTCATGTCATGTATCCAGGGTCTCCCCAGGATGACATTATAGCAGGGTAGGGAATCTATCACACAGAATCTCTGGATAGAGTTTACTCGTTCTACATATACTGGTAGCTTGATGTAGCCTACTGTGCTCTTAGTTTCCCCACTGAAGCCCACCAAGACTAATGATCTGGAAACTATTTCAGATTCCGGGATGTTCATTCTTTTGAGAGCTTCGAGCTGGATGATATTCACTGTCACACCCCGCCTAAGGCAGAAACGCGAGGTGAGACGAACATGGTGATCACAAACATTGTTTACATGAGAAGTACTAATGTCATTTATTTCATCAACACATAAGTCACATAGTCGAATACAAGTTACAAATCCTAACAAGTGTTTCAAACAGCTACGTTAAAATCACAAAACAAGGCCTTCTTTATGCAGTCCTAAACTTGTCTCCATAATGTCCTTAATTGGTTTCCAGAAAACCATGCTTACAAGTGTCAACTAAAAAGTTGGTGAGTCCGTAGGTTTTGTTGACTCGATAAAACAGTTTTGTTTCTCAGAAAGTTTCGTTGTCTTTGTCCATGCAGAATTTTGTTACCATGAGCACCATAACCAAACCACGACGTTCATGTTCACCCTGCCCCAATGCCTTGTCACGAGACATTGTAAAGTATGGATAATATGCATTCATATGTGTTAGCGCGACTAACAGTGAAAAGGGGTATCAACCCAAATAGAACTATTCATATGATCCACGGCTTATTGCTAAGCTAATGGTTATAGTTGTCCAGGGAATTTTTGTTGATCTGTGACAATTGTGGGTCTAACTCATGTAACACATATTGTTGTCATGTACATATGTTGATCTGTAGCATGTTTCTTCCCCGAAGTTGTAAAACAGTAAAACAGTAAAAGGGGCCACGAAACTCACCTGATATCTTGATATGTGGTCTAGCAAAGGAAGAAAAGTAACTACTGTTCCGACAAAAATGCCCTATAACGTTAATGACATCTTAAGTTGTGTGTACTCGGTTGTTATACAAGTCGGGTACCTGACGTGCTTGTCGTGGTACACCTAAAATTTCCCAATTACAACTACTGAATAGTGGCAAGAAGATATCGAACACAGGGAGTTTGTGGAATGTGTGTAAACTAATAATTTTGCGAATTAACTAAAATTAATCTACTAAATAAAAATAAAGATCAAGAGTTGTTGATTGTTTTAGATTTGGACTAAATTATAAATTAATTACTTAATCAAAGTGAGTTTGTTTCTTAAGATTATAAAAGCAATGACCATTCCAGGATCCGTTTCCCCTAAACACTTATGCAAAAGTTCCAACTAGAAAGAGTTACATAGACATAACTCGTGCATAAACAATTGTTGTGATAAAAGGGAACAAAGTACTCGGATTATATTAATGCGAGGTTGTTGCCCGATGACCAATTAATCAATTAACCAACCCAAATCCTACCCGCAATATCTCGGTTGTTAGCAACACCGAGAACGTACGGTTAAGACTAAATATTGGTAAAGTAATTAACAACTACAAACAATTGTTCACACACCACAATAATCAAGCAAACATACTAGATTATCATTCTAGAAATTCATAGAAAAATACATAAGAGTTCAAGAAAAACTTCACCAAGGAATGATCACCAAGAGTTCTAGCCAAGCATGGTTTGGTGAATCATCATCATCACAATCAAAGAAATGTTCATAAGCATCAAAAACATTAACCGAATGTTTAGAATTGTTCTCCAATGATCCAAACTAGCCAAAATCGCCCACCAAGTTCTTAGAAACGTTCACAATGAAAGAGATGATGAAAAGACACCATCAAGTAGTCTTTAAATAAGGGAGTTACACTTTGATGCAGGGGCCACCGTACCTTACGGTGGCCACTGTAAGGTACGGTGGGTTGAAAAAGCTATACGGTGATTTGAGGCTGGGGTACGGTGGCCAATTGTTGTCCAGAAGCTACCGTACCATACGGTAGCTACCGTATGGTACGGTGGAACCTTGTAATTTTTCAACCTTTTCTTCTTTCACTTCTCTTTGTCCCGCTCCGTTTCGGTTCGTTCCAAAACCCGTATTTCTTCGTTTTTAGCTCCTTTTCACACCTGTAACCATCGTACTCGTAGTTATCCAATATCAAGCAATATCATGATCAAATGCGGATAAATTAGGCGTTTTTATCAATATAAAGGGTTGTTCCTTGAACCACCCGTCACATCCCCACACTTGACCATTGCTTGTCCCAAGCGATATATCAAAATCAATTTTACACAAAAACGATCATTTTTTAAATCAAGCATTAACGTGCAATGCATATACTAACCCGTCCTTAACACCCGAATCAACACACCCCTCACAGTTTCTCTCCTCTCGGTGACAACTGAAAACTAGCAATTAGGAGCTAGGCACATAAAAGGCACATAAATGAGTGCGCAACCAAAAGCTTGTACCTGAATCAACCCTCCTCTTACAACGCTAAACATAAGTGCAAATCAAAGGGTCTTGTCGGGTTGTAATGTGGCTAAGTGTAAAGGTAGGAAATGGGGTATATTTTTAGTAGCGCATAACTTTACCCGGTCTTTTATTACACAACGACACACACACACATAACTAACACACGCAAACACAAATACGAACACAAACTATAATAGATACCACACATAAACTTCCTTTTTTTTTCTTTTTCTCTTTTTTCATCATTTTTCTCAATTTCTTCTCTTTTTTTTTTCTTTCTTTTTTTTTCTCAATACATCAAGAAACACTATTACATACACATACGAACACACTCAACTGAACTTCAACTTGTAATACTAAAATAACACACTAACACTCTATTTAAACACACAAGACCGGGTCAAGTTGGGTATTTATTTTGGGAACTAGCTAATGGGTTAACAATCGATAGGCTTTTAGGCTCAAAAATGGGCAACTAAATGTCCAAACCCCCGCCCCTCTCGCTACCAAGCTCATAAATATAATGCATGAGGTCCAACCCCCCAATTCCCACACTCTCACTCAACATAACAAGGCTACCTAGTGCCCTTATCATCACTACACTTATGCTCACCAAAAGATTCAAGTCGCATTCAGGCACAAGTTCTAGTGCACCCCCACCCATTGCCACTCTCACAAAGAAAGATATATCTATATATTATTCTATATTGTGGCTCAAATCTCCCAAGAATAAAAGTGGGTTAAGGGTTGTCGGTGTGCCTCTCGAGGTTAGTTCAACGTGTTCCAATTCTCACAACGCTACACTTGATTTTTTTTTTCAAAAAAATTCTTCAAAATTTTCCCCCATCCCCACACTTGGGGTACATTGTCCCCAATGTACAGTTTTGGAAAGAAACGCTCCAATACTCAAACCACAAACTTCTTTTTGGTATTTTCATTTTATATATATTTTTGTTTTAGTTTTTTTATTTTTAAAACAACACACCTCCTACTACCACAACCCGAACCAATCATCATCAATCATAACACTACCCAACCACCCATTTCCCAAAAACATAAAGGAAAACAAATAGAAAATAAAGCTATGTACAAAAGAACACGACCTGGTCAGTAATAACGAGGCTGAGGCGGCCCGAACACCGAGGTGAACAAGTCATTCCACTCGCCAAAACCAAACACTCCTTCACCGCTCCCTCCTTGCTCCGCAGCTTGTTGTTGTTGCTGTTGTGGATCGACCCATTGAGAATGGTGGAGTGGTGGGGTCGGATAAGAGATGCTTCCATCAAATGGCGGTAGAGACCCGTAATCCACCGGTTGTGGATTCGCTACTACGGGTCTCCCCGCATGCCAGTCATCGTTCATGCGCCTATTTTGATCATCAATATATCTATGATTGATCTCCACCTGTTGAGCATAAGCATGTCCTCGGTTCCACAACTCCTAACGATCAAAGCCCTGCTTCATCGTTCTCTCCATGCTAGCACTCATCATTGTCTGATGATCAAATAGAGTGCGTTCCGACCCTGACCACGTGTCGAATACCGAAGCTGGGGGCCGTTGGTCTTCAATCACCTGTTGCATACTTCCCCCAAAAGCCCAACCATCATCATACACCCTCTCGGTAAAGTAATAGAAACCACCACCATGTGTCCCACTAGAACTCCCCTGTCCTATATCCATGTGTCCTCCAGTTGGATTCTCCTCATAGTCCTCATCATCACTCGGTGGCTGTTCACCCCCACTCTCAGCTTCATCTTCCTCACTGGGCAAGAGTGCCCTCGCATCTCTCTTTAGCACTCTCCATCTTTGACCCCCGCTTTTAAGTTTATGGTACCTTTTCCGACTGAGAATAAACCCAACCGGACCCCGTTGTTGATAGCTCAATAGGTTTGAATTTCTTTCTTTTTCTTCCCTCATCTTCTTCAGTTATAGCACCCTGCTGCTTCAACAAACCTGTGATTATTCTACAGTATGGGATAATTGTTCTTTCCACCGAATTTCTACACATCCAAACATGATTCAGAATCAAATACCGAATGGAAAATTTCGGTCCACCATGCATCAAGGAGTAAAGGATTGGAATTTCTGGGAACCGCACCTCTTGCTTATCTGCCCGTCTTGGTAACACATTCACAATAATAAACGCTAACAGAAGTTTCGGCTCAATCTTCAAATTTTTCCGATACAGTTTCCCAGTATAAGTACCCGGCAGAAATAACGCACTAAACATATCCATCCACCGTGGATGCTTTTCCGGGCTAATTAACAAATCATTAATGCTCGGGTTTTTGTACTCCTTTGCCGGTAGACTATCATACTTGGCCAACCGGCGCAATGTATCATAGGACATTTCCACTTCCACTCCATTCACTTCACCAATTAATTTCATCTTGGATGGAGAATCATACCTCGGACATCTCAATGTCGCCATCCCTTCCTCAATTTCTTCCATAAACACAACCTTATTTTCCTGATCATAACAATGGAGCACCGCTTCCCAACCTAAAGCCTTGAATCTATCAAACACCCCGAATGGTCCAAAATCTCTTTCGCTCACTTCTCTTTCACAAAGGAATGCCCCAGCCCGATCTGACAACCCCTTAATTTGGTCATGGAACAATGTCGGTTGCCAATCCCTTGGTTTTTCATTTAGCGGGCCCGTCTTCCATTCCGGCTTATTAGCCTGGTCTAACCTTGGCACTTCAGGTGCTTGTTGCATTTCCTCATCAGACTCGTCATTCTGTGCAACATAATTTCTCCGTTTATATTGTTGCGCGGGTTGCTTCCCTTTAGCTTTGGCGGCAGATGAACTTGATCCTGCTACTTCGCCAGTTCGTGCCATATTCCTACACAATGTACAAACAAACACAAAAACAAACCAAACAAAACAAATCAGCCCCATATAGTAAATACATCCCCACACTTGCTTGTTATCATGGTAGTAAATGTTTGTGAACAAAAATACCGTCTTTGGTTTGACAAAAATTGGGCATGACGCCTCTACAATCTTAACATTACCAAGAGTTCACAAATTCCACTCAATATTTCATCTACTACCACATTATTACCAAAACACAATATATACATACTAATATATACTAACAAGCAAGTGGGTATGAACTAGGAAAAACAAAACCTCTATTCTTCATAATGTAGCATCAAAATTAAGGAAATAGGGTACATACCTTTGTATTGAAGAGATTAAAACACAAAAACAACAAAATCTTGCAAAACCCCCAAAATAGGCGATATCTAGGGTTTTGATTCGGCCACCAAAACGTGTTTTTCTTTCAATTTACTACCCAAAATCAGAAACTAGATGAAAATCTAGTCAAGATAGACCCAAGAATCGTAAGATTTGATGAAGGATTGAAGGTTTTATGAGGATTTGAAGATGGGGAATGGTTATGTGTTCTTGGTTCTTGTATGGTGAAGAAGAAGACGAATAAATGAATTAGGTGGAAGAAGAAAATGTTATAAACCGGTTTGTTATCACGTGCACCCATTAATTTATTTATTTTTTTTTTTTATAAGATGTACGCTGCTGCTCCAGACCCCACCATACCATACGGTGGGACCGTATGGTACGGTAGACCAAACTCATCAATTTTTGCACCGTATGGCAGCATCAAACTACCGTTGGTATTCTATTTCCACCGTATCATACGGTGGGACCGTATGGTACGGTAGGACCTGGGCTTAAAAAATTTTTATTTTTATTTTATTTATTTATTTATTTTTTTAACAAGAAAACTAATTTTAAACACTAAAATTGCCCTACCCCCTCGAAAATCCCGTGTTGTCCTCAACACAATGCTAGAACTTGTTTGCGACCCGAACGTCCCCACACTTGTTTCAAACACGGGTTTCGATGAAAAACAAAATTAGGCAATAAAACAAACTAAAATAAAAAAAATAAAAATCTAACTATTTACACGACCAAACCTGGGCCTCTCATTGTTGCACTTCTTCCACCGGGCGTAAAAGTTAGCCCGCTTTATCCATCTCCAACGCGTTGATGTCGTTCCCATCCAAGTATGGCTTCAAGCGGTGTCCATTCACCGTTTGTTGCTTATTGGTGTTTTCATCCAATATTTCAACCTCACCAAATTTACCAATCCTGCAAACGATGTATGGACCCATCCATTTACTCTTCAACTTGCCCGCGAACATCTTCACTCCTGAATTGTACAACCACACCCTTTGAATTAGGAAACGGCCACTAAAATATTCAAAAACCCGTTTGAATTAGGAAACGGCCCCATAAAGTCGATGCCCCAAACATCAAATATCTCCACAACCAAGATCGGTTGCATTGGCATCTCATCCCTTTTGGATATGCTCCCCAACTTTTGACAATTTAAGCAATTCCGGGCAAATTCACAAGCATCCTTAAAAATTGTAGGCCAATAAAACCCACATGAAAGCACCCGGTAGCCGGTTTTATGTCCACTAAAGTTCCCACCACAAGCGGAAGAATGAGCATGTGTCAATATTTCTTTAACTTCCGACTCGGAAATACATCTTCGGATCACTTGATCGGGCCCAATCTTGAAAAGATCCGGTTCATCCCAAATATATTGCTTCACTTGGACCATAAATTGTTGTCATCGCTTCTTGGTCCAATGATCCGGAATAGCACCCGTGGCCAAATAATTAACATAGTGAGCATACCACGGTGCGGCTTGAGTAGACACGGCTAAAAATTGTTCATCCAGGAACCTTTCATTTATTTCCGTCACATCATCACTCCCTTCTACCGGAATTCGGGACAAGTAATCCGCTACAACATTTTCACTCCCCTTTTTATCCTGAATCTCCAAATCAAACTCTTGGAGCAACAAAACCCATCTAATCAATCTTGGCTTGGCATCTTTCTTTTCCATCAAATATCGAACCGCACTGTGGTCCGAATATACCACCACCTTGCTCCCCCAAATATACGAACGAAACTTGTCCAAAGCATACACCACCGCTAATAATTCTTTTTCGGTTGTGGTGTAATTCAGTTGCGCTTCGGACAAGGTTTTGCTCGCATAGTAGATTTCCACCGGTTTCTTGTCAACTCGTTGGCCCAAAACCGCTCCAATTGTAGTGTCACTTGCATCACACATTATCTCAAAAGGCTTCGACCAATCCGGCGGTTGCAAAATAGGAGCCATTTGTTCTAAAAATGCCCAATCATCTTGCTCATAATTTGTACCAAAAGTACCATTTGTAATAGACATTAAATCACGAGCATCCTCCAAACTCAAACCTTCATGAAAAGCATTCAATAATTCCCAAAGTTGAATCCCATGGTGAGGACAATTTCTTAACATCATATTGAATCTCTCGAACGCTTCATGAAACATCTCACCCGATTGTTGTTGAAAGCTTCTCAACCCTCTCCTTGCATCATTTGTCTTTTGAGAACTATAGAAATCATCCAAAAATATTTGTTGCATATCGGCCCATGTAAAAATGGATGCGGATGGTAAAGTGTGAAACCACCTTTTTGCCTTGTCTTCCAATGAAAATTGGAAGAGAACCAACTTCACATCATCTGCAGAAAAACCTTGTCCCCCAATAGTATTGCAAATCGAATCGAATGTCTCCAAATGAAAATAAGGCTCTTTCGTTGCTAGCCCCTTGAACTTTGGTAGACTTTGGAGTGCGGTTATTCTAACTTCAAAAGTTCTTCCATTTGCATTTTGTGGAATCACTATTGGTGATGGGTTATTAGTGATAATTGGCCGAAAATGCGCCTCAATTCCCCGTACAACATCACAGTGGAGTCTTCTAGGTGCTCCCAATGGCGCTCTTGGTTGACCCATTGGACCTTGCATTGCACCTTGTGGTGCAAATTGTTGATGATGTTGATTTTGATGCATAGGTGGTTGTTGGATCGGCCTTTGATGTTGAGCTTGCATGTTTGTAGGCCGCATTTGGTTAAGTGGCGTGGGACGTTGCAAGTGCAATCCTTGCGGTCTAACATGTTGCACACCAACCGGTAATCTTCCCGGGTCTTGAAATGGTAAAAGTGGTTGACTTACTTGACCCGTTTGAGCTTGAGAGTCCACAAATGCACCTTCACCCCCATAATAATAACCCTCTTCATTGTACCCACTAAATTCTTCATCATCATACCCATCGTCATACACATCTCTTTGAAATCTAGAATTTTGGCCACCTTGAATAGATGAGTAATGAAAACCCGATTGATTATGTGGTTGGTAAGTAGATGTGGTGTGGACAATTGTGGAACCTTGTCCTTGTGGTTGTGGGATAGTAGAAGATGATTGACCCGTAGTTGGGAAAAAATGGGAAAATGGTGGTATAGTGTTTGATGGATTAAAGGTAAGGTTTGGATCACTTTGAGTGAAACTCGGTTGGGTGGTATGGATTGGATCACTTTGAGTGAAAATGGTGGTATAGTGGAAAGGTTAGGTAATGTGGTGTTGGGTGAAAGTTGTGAAGAAGTAGGCATGAATGATGAGATCGTTTGACCCGTTGTTGGTATGTGAGAGTCTTGCATTATGTTTCTTGGTGTGAACGGTGAAGTAGGTGAATCAATGACTCTGTTTCTTCTTATCAAAACTCGGTTCTTTCTCAGTGTTCTTTCAATCTTTGGATCAAACAAAAGTGGTGATGACTCGTGAGAGCCCCTAGTATGCATACACTTGAAGTACCTGCACACTAAACACAACCCGTGTAAACCCGAAAATAACAAAACAAAACTAAAAGATTAACACACGTTGCGCACTACACCCCGGCAACGGCGCCAAAATTTGACGTGCTTGTCGTGGTACACGTAAAATTTCCCAATTACAACTACTGAATAGTGGCAAGAAGGTATCGAACACAGGGAGTTTGTGGAATGTGTGTAAACTAATAATTTTGCGAATTAACTAAAATTAATCTACTAAATAAAAATAAAGATCAAGAGTTGTTGATTGTTTTAGATTTGGACTAAATTATAAATTAATTACTTAATCAAAGTGAGTTTGTTTCTTAAGATTATAAAAGCAATGACCATTCCAGGATCCGTTTCCCCTACACACTTATGCAAAAGTTCCAACTAGAAAGAGTTACATAGACATAACTCGTGCATAAACAATTGTTGTAATAAAAGGGAACAAAGTACTCGGATTATATTAATGAGAGGTTGTTGCCCGATAACCAATTAATCAATTAACCAACCCAAATCCTACAAGCAATATCTCGGTTGTTAGCAACACCAAGAACGTACGATTAAGACTAAATATTGGTAAAGTAATTAACAACTACAAACAATTGTTCAAACACCACAATAATCAAGCAAACATACTAGATTATCATTCTAGAAATTCATAGAAAAATACATAAGAGTTCAAGGAAAACTTCACCAAGGAATGATCACCAAGAGTTCTAGCCAAGCATGGTTTGGTGAATCATCATCATCACAATCAAAGAAATGTTCATAAGCATCAAAAACATTAACCGAATGTTTAGAATTGTTCTCCAATGATCCAAACTAGCCAAAATCGCCCACCAAGTTCTTAGAAACGTTCACAATGAAAGAGATGAGGAAAAGACACCATCAAGTAGTCTTTAAATAAGGGAGTTACACTTTGATGCAGGGGCCACCGTACCTTACGGTGGCCACCGTAAGGTACGGTGGGTTGAAAAAGCTATACGGTGGTTTGAGGCTGGGGTACGGGGCCAATTGTTGTCCAGAAGCTACCGTACCATAAGGTAGCTACCGTATGGTACGGTGGAACCTTGTGATTTTTCAAATTTTTCTTCTTTAACTTCTCTTTGTCCCGCTCTGTTCCGGTTCGTTCCAAAACTCGTATTTCTTCGTTTTTAGCTCCTTTTCACACCTGTAACCATCGTACTCGTAGTTATCCAATATCAAGCAATATCATGATCAAATGCGGATAAATTAGGCGTTTTATCAATATAAAGGGTTGTTCCTTGAACCACCCGTCAGTACCCATTATTGTGAACCACATCAAGTTGTGTAGACCATATTTCATGTATAAGAAATTTGTTCTAAAAATGGTTTATGAATCCATGTGTAATGTGTAATCAATTATTCAAGCACTAGATAACATAATTGATTACATATAAGTGAAACAATGTGCGCATAATAGAAGCTTGATTACTTAAACGCATAACAATCAACTTATCAATGCTAGTTGGGGCCGATCCTAATGATCAATGGGTCTAAGCTTGGGTTCGCAATACGGGCTGATGGAACTTAAGAAAGTAAGTGATTAGAGCTTACCTTAATACTAGCTAGTAGGAAGGGGGATACTTGTAGACTTGAAGCTTTCCTAGTGCTCGATATTCTACTCGAAATGGTGCCCCTTGGCCGAGTGTTTTAGAGTGAGAGTGGGAGGTGATTGTGAGAGGTGTGGTGCAAGAATGGAGTGTTCATGGTACCTCCTTATATAGTGGTTTTCATGGCAAGTCCCAACCATTCTTTCTAACTATGTGTTTAGGCTTTAGGCTACTTTGATGATTATAAATTAGCAATGTGCCTAATGTTTGTTCCATGAGTTGGTCGTGAGTTGGCAAGCTTATCCATTCTTCCATATGTGGCCAAACTTAATCATGGTTAACTCCTAGAGGTACTTTATGGTGTAAGTAGGATTAGTTGTCACCTTATCTTGTCCCTTTCTTTTGATTACTAGCCGATTAGGTTGTAAGAATGTAGGATATTTGGCTAATAAAAGTGATGGATCATACATGCTTCCTTATGCTATCTTACAAGACCTTTGGTGGTGATAGGTACTAGGTCGCTAATCAAGGAAACAAAGGAAAGATATTATGCTTAAGGTATGTACTAAGGCTATAGTTGTCTCTAGTTGATACCTATTATGGTGTAAGTTGATTACCTCATCATGTCTAAAGTTGATTGCATCATAAGCTAAATTGGATGATTATTTCATGTGGGTTCTTGGAAACATTTTGGCCAATTATAAAATGTGTTGGAGGTGATGGTGACTACTCATTGATCTAGGAATTTCTCCCATGTGCATATATAGGCCGCCAATATTAGTAGAGTTGTCATTGTCTAGTGTATAGGATTTTGTTTTATCTATAATACACACATTTATATATATATATATATATATACACTTATATAGGCCTCCAATATTAGTAGAGTAGGAATGTTTGTCCCCTACTAGGGTGGCTACTAAAGACAAAAGGAAACTTCCAAGAATGTAGGAATGGATGTATATGTAGGATTAGTAGCTTGAGTTGTCATTGTCTAGTGTATAGGATTTTGTCTTATCTATAATACACACATGTATATATATATATAGGCATACATATGTGTGTGTATACAAGTTCATTGTCTTGTCCCCATCAACAATATATAATCACATGGTAATATAGATATATATTGTATTTAACCTATCATACATAAGTGTGAAATGTGTAAATGTATAATATTGAACTAAATATTTATTCTACACATGGGTATTTGCTTAAAAAAAATATAGTTTTAGTCTTATAAAATCCATACGTTTTGTTAATCCTTATGATGTTCATGGTGTTCGGATAGAGTTTACTTTCACATAATTATTCAAATAATGAGGCATACCGATACACATATTCTAATCACATAATGAAGCAAACCAGTTAAATGTACTGACACGACTAGTGAATTTGGCGGGTGTCACATTCTCCCCATGTTTAGAGAATTTCGTCCGCGAAATCTTTGGTGTGTCGTCTAGTTTTCAAGTGGTATCTAAGCTTCATCTAGTTTCCTTACTGATTAGTGGTCTATGCTTAGTTACAGCAAAGTCTATGCACACATATAGAGTAAGAATGCAGTCTAGTCATAAACATGAAATGTACCTGTGACAACATGTTACTCTTGCCGAACGTCCGTTGCTACCATCACGAATGCTCTATCACAAGGAGGGCTGAGATTGCCATTCTGGTCCCTCGGCTTTGGATAGGCTCTCTTGAGGTGTTCCGTACTACCGCACTCAAAACATTCCCACCGAGCTTCCTGGTTTGTGCAATGCCTGGATAGGTGGCCTGGTTTTTTGCACTTGTGGCAAGTAAAACTTTCACATGTTCCCTTATGGTGAAAACCACATTTGTCACACTTAGGATGCGCTCCTTGGTACAGTCTCTTTGCCACAGCCGCATAGGCATTCACAACTTCCTGTTTCTTGTTTGAATGGTTGTCGGACTCCTTGTCATCCAGCTTCCGTTTCTTTCCCGTACCCTTCTTGACCAAAACTCCAGATTGTACAGCCTCGTCTGTTAGGCTATGTGCCAAAGTCACAGCACTTTGGATAGTGGCAGGTCGTGACGACGTCACCATGCTTTGAATTTGAGGTACAAGACCCCAAATGTACCTTTCAATCCTCTTGAACTCAGGTGTGGCCATGTGCGGGACAAGTCGAGAGAGCTCGTGGAATCGAGTGGTGTATGCTGATATCTCAGCTCCATCCATGGCCAAGTTCCAGAAATTGGTCTCAATCTTCTACAGTTCGTTGCGAGGACAGTACTTTGCCAAGAGCATGGACTTTAGATCGTTCCATGAGAGTTGATACGCAGCTTCTCTTCCAAGCGTCTGGACTTACAGATTCCACCATGTCAGGGCTTCATTGAGGGAGGCGTAAGTAGCATACTTGACCTTGCAGTTCTCAGCATAGTCACTAATGTCGAGCACGGACTCTATCTTCTCGATCCACCGAACAATTTCTACTGCTCCTTCAGTACCATTGAAACTACGCGGATTGCATGCGAAAAACGCCTTGTACATGTAACCTCTCTGTACCTCCTCAGTCTCGGTGCCACTTCCAGTCCTAGCACTATCTCCACTAGTGCCTCTACCTCCGGCGCCACCGCCAGATCCTCCACTCGTGCCATTTCGGACAGCCTCATACTGTGCAAAAGCAGCTGCAACTTGTTGTGAAACCAACCGCGCAATGTCTTCAGGGGTCATCGGGTTTGCTTCTCCGGAGTTGTGAGTAGACCTTGTTGTTGGTGCCATGTCTTCTTCCAAAATGACAAAAGAAAACAGATAGGATCATGTATCCAAAGAAATCACATATAGAAGTGAAGCAATGCACAAAGAATCCTAAAGTATAAATGGGTGGACCATAGGTTATAATCTAGGTAATCTCTCCATGAGACCTATATCTCTATAACCAATGGCTCTGATACCAATTTGTCACACCCCACCTAAGGCGGAAACGCGAGGTGACACGAACATGGTGATCACAAACATTGTTTACATGAGAAGTACAAAATGTCATTTATTTCATCAACACGTAAGTCACATAGTCGAATACAAGTTACAAATCCTAACAAGTGTTTCAAACAGCTATGTTAAAACCACAAAACAAGGCCTTCTTTATGCAGTCCTAAACTTGGCTCCTTAATGTCCTTACTTGGTTTCCTGAAAAACATGCTTACAAGTGTCAACTAAAAAGTTGGTGAGTCCGTAGGTTTTGTTGACTCGATAAAACAGTTTTGTTTCTCATAAAGTTTCGTTGTCTATGTCCATGCAGAATATTGTTACCATGAGCACCATAACCAAACCACGACGTTCATGTTCATCCCGCCCCAATGCCTTGTCACGGGACATTGTAAAGTATGGATAATATGCATTCATATGTATTAGCGCGACTAACAGTGAAAGGGGGTGTCAATCCAAATAGTACTATTCATATGATCCACGGCTTATTGCTAAGCTAATGATTATAGTTATCCGGGGAATTTTTGTTGATCTGTGACAATTGTGGGTCTAACTCATGTAACACATATTGTTGTCATGCACATATGTTGATCTGTAGCATGTTTCTTCCCCGAAAATGTAAAACAGTAAAACAGTAAAAAGGGCCACGAAACTCACCTGATATCTTGATATGTGGTCTAGCAAAGCCAGAAAAGTAACTACTGTTCTGACAAAAGTGCCCTTTAACGTTAATGACATCTTATGTTGTGTGTACTCGGTTGTTATACAAGTCGGGTACCCATTATTGTGAACCACATCAAGTTGTGTAGACCATGTTTCATGTATAAGAAATTTGTTTTAAAAATGTTTCATGAATCCATGTGTAAGGTGTAATCAATTATTCTAAAACTAGATAACATAATTGATTACATATAAGTGAAACAATGTGCGCATAATAGAAGCTTGATTACTTAAACGCATAAAAATCATCTTATCAACGCTAGTTGGGGTCGATCCTAGTGATCAACGGGTCTAAGCTTGGGTTCACAATAGGGGCCGATGGAACTTAAGAAAGTAAGCGATTAGAACTTACCTTAATACTAGCTAGTAGGAAGGGGGAAACTTGTAGACTTGAAGCTTTCCTAGTGCTCGATATTCTACTCGAAATGGTGCCCCTTGGCCGAGTGTTTTAGAGTGAGAGTGGGAGGTGATTGTCAGAGGTGTGGTGCAAGAATGGAGTGTTCATGGCACCTCCTTATATAGTGGTTTTCATGGCAAGTCCCAACCATTCTTTCTAACTATGTGTTTAGGCTTTAGGATACTTTGATGATTATAAATTAGCAATGTGCCTAATGTTTGTTCCATGAGTTGGTCGTGAGTTGGCAAGCTCATACATTCTTCCAGTTGTGGCCAAACATAATCATGGTTAACTCCTAGAGATTTACTAGAGGTACATTATGGTGTAAGTAGGATTAGTTGTCACCTTGTCTTGTCCCTTTCTTTTGATTACTAGCCGATTAGGTTGTAAGAATGTAGGATATTGGGCTAATGAGAGTGATGGATCAAACATGCTTCCTTATGCTATCTTACAAGACCTTTGGTGGTGATAGGTACTAGGTTGCTAATCAATGAGACAAAGGAAAGATTTCATGCTTAAGGTATGTACTAAGGCTATAGTTGTCGCTAGTTGATACCTATTATGGTGTAAGTTGATTACCTCATCATGTCTAAAGTTGATTTCATCATAAGCTACATTGGATGATTAGGTCATGTGGGTTCTTGGAAACATTTTGGCCGATTATAAAATGTGTTGGAGGTGATGGTGACTACTCATTGATCTAGGAATTTCTCCCATGTGCTTATATAGGCCGCCAATATTAGTAGAGTAGGAATGTTTGTCCCCTACTAGGGTGGCTACTAAAGACAAAAGGAAACTTCCAAGAATGTAGGAGTGTATGTATATGTTGGATTAGTAGCTTGAGTTGTCATTGTCTAGTGTATTGGATTTTGTCTTATCTATAATACACAGATTTATATATATATATATAGATATAGATATATATATATATATATACGCATACATATGTGTGTATACAAGTTCATTTTCTTGTCCCCATCAACAATATATAATCACATGGTAATATAGATATATATTGTATTTAACCTATCATACATAAGTGTGAAATGTGTAAATGTATAATATTGAACTAAATATTTATTCTACACATGTGTATTTGCTTAAAAAAAAATATAGTTTTAGTCTTATAAAATCCATACGTTTTGTTGATCCTTATGATGTTCATGGTGTTCGGATAGAGTTTACTTTCACATAATTATTCAAATAATGAGGCATACCGATACACTTATTCTAATCACATAATGAAGCAAACCAGTTAATTGTACGGACTCGACTAGTGAATTTGGCAGGTGTCACATTCTCCTCCTGTTTAGAGAATTTCGTTCGCGAAATTTTTGGTGTGTCGTCTAGTTTTCAAGTGGTATCTATGCTTCATCTAGTTTTCTTACTGATTAGTGGTCTATGCTTAGTTATAGCAAAGTCTATGCACACATATAGAGTAGGAATGCAGTCTAGTCATAAACATGAAATGTACCTGTGACAACATGTTACTCTTGACGTGCATCCCTTGCTACTATCACGAATGCTCTGCCACGAGGAGGGCTGAGATTGCCATTCTGTTCCCTTAGCATCGGACAAGCTTTCTTGAGGTGTTCCGTACTACCACACTCATAACATTCCCACCGAGCTTCCTGGTTCGTGCAATGCCTGGATAGGTGGCCTGGTTTTCTGCATTTGTGGCAAGTAAAACTTTCACATGTTCCCTTATGGTGAAAACCACATTTGTCACACTTAGGATGCGCTCCTTCGTACGGTCTCTTTGCCACTGCCGTATAGGCATTCACAACTTCCTTCTTCTTGTTTGAATGGTTGTCGAACTCCTTGTCGTCCAGCTTCCGTTTCTCACCCGTACCCTTCTTGACCAAAACTCCAGATCGAACAGCCTTGTCTGTTAGGCTATGTGCCAAAGTCACAGCACGTTGGATAGTGGCAGGTCGTGACGACATCACCATGCTTTGAATTTGAGGTACAAGACCCCAAATGTACCTTACAATCCTCTTGAACTCAGGTGTGACCATGTGCGGGACAAGTCGAGAGAGCTCGTGGAATCGAGTGGTGTATGCTGATATCTCAGCTCCATCCATGGCCAAGTTCCAGAAATCAGTCTCAATCTTCTGAGTTCGTTACGAGGACAGTACTCTGCCAAGAGCATGGACTTTAGATCGTTCCATGAGAGTTGATACGCATTTTCTCTTCCCAGCGTCTGGACTTGCAGATTCCACCATGTCAGGGCTTCATCCAGGAAGGTGCAAGTAGCATACTTGACCTTGCAGTTCTCAGCACAGTCACTAATGTCGAGCACGGACTCCATCTTCTCGATCCACCGAACAATTCCTACTGCTCCTTCAGTACCATTGAAACTACGCGGATTGCATGCCAAAAACGCCTTGTAGGAGCAACCTTTCTGTACCTCCTCAGTCTCGGTGCCACTTCCAGTCCTAGCACCATCTCCACTAGTGCCGCTACCTCCGGCGCCACTGCCAGATCCTCCACTCGTGCCATTTCGGACAGCCTCATACTGTGCAAAAGCAGCTGCAACTTGTTGTGAAACCAACCACGCAATGTCTTCAGGGGTCATCGGGTTTGCTTCTCCGGAGTTGTGAGTAAACCTTGTTGTTGGTGCCATGTCTTCTTCCAAAATGACAAAAGAAAACAGATAGGACCATGTATCCAAAGAAATCACATATAGAAGTGAAGCAATGCACAAAGAATCCTAAAGTATAAATGAGTGGACCTTAGGATATAATCTAGGTATTATAACATTAGATAACATAATTGATTACATATAATTGAAACAATGTGCGCATATGTAACATCGTAAAATTTTCCCCAATCCTTTGATTAGTAAAACCACAACTATACCTATATTATGTTTTCTTTTGTACAAATATATATTAACCTTGTCTAATAATTTTTTATAATAATAATAATAATGTGCGCATAAGGTTAGTCTTTTTTTTTACAAACAAATAAACTAAACAAACCTAACCAAAACCTTGATCCAATTTTTGGAGTCCACACCTTGAGCCCAAACTAGTGCAGCCCAGCAAACTAGCCCACAGCCCACAATCCCTCAAATCAGTTTAAAAAGAAAAAAAGAGAGGCATGTTTGGTCAGGGACTCGAACCCGAGACCAAGGGGATATCACACACACATCTCAACCAACTGAGCTGCACCTTCTTTCTGTAAAGTTATCCAACACAAATAAATATAACTTCTCCCTTTAATAAACTAGTCAAACTATAAAAAGTCAACACCCAATTTCCTATCCAAAATTCATTCAAATTAATCGCGTATTTGCTAATTTTGGTAACGAATTCTGTGGCTTGCTGAACAAGGGAATCACGCGCATCCTTTACAACCTACAATCACTCTCAATCATTCCTTATTTTGTTGAATTTTACACGTTCATAGTAATTCATTGGTCAACTTGCCAATTCTTCGATTGAAGCCGTGATAATATAAATTGAAACCATTTTTCTATCCTAAACCCACCGAAAATAAGAAAACCTCTATCAAATTCCACCCTGTAACTCCCTAATCGTCGAAATTTTTGTTGTTTGACTTTTCTGTTGACTCGATCATTTGGATAGCTTCGGGTCTGGTAAGTCTCAAATGTACTCATGTTATCATTCCTTGTTTTGGTCCGATTAATAACCCTATGAATTATGGGGTTATTAGTTGCTAATCGTTTCAATTAGAAAAGCTAGGGTTCTTAGATTATATTTGGGGAAGATGGCATGAATCAATTGATATATAAAACCTTTCTGAAACTAAAACAAACAACCAACAGACATGTAAGTCAGTTGGTTATACCCGTGTTGTTGATTGACCAAAACGTGGATGGTCTTGGGTTTGAATCCGAGCCCATCCTTTTTACATAATACCAATTCATGTTTTATTCTAAATAATACATATATAATATCAGGTCCGGTTAGATCTCGTTCACAAGGTGTGGCTCAGTTGGTGAGCTACACTTGTGATAAGGTTTGACCCGGTCACAGACCTGAGTTCGATCCTCCTCAGCAGCGATTTTTTTGGTTGTTATTTTCCTTGTTTTTATTTTATTTTATACTAGTTTTTATCCCGGGAGCGTCCCAGGTTGAAATATCTAATATGACATAATAAAATATCTAATATGACAACGTAATTAATGACTTGCCAGTATATGATTAATGAATATTATAATTATTATTATTATTATTTATTTTAAACAAATCTCGGTCATAAGTTATCATATTATTATTTTAAAAAATTCATGGGTATCACCTAATCCTAGGCCCGACCCAAACCCAAATTTTTTTTAAACTAATCCCAAACCTGACACAATACCTGTCGAATTACAAAAAATAGTCGTTTTTTCTCCGTATATGATAACATAATTAATGACTTGCCAATATATGATTAATGAATATTATTATTATTATTATTATTATTATTATTATTATTTATTTTAGACAAATCTCTACCATAAGTTATCATATTCTAATATAAAAAACGAATCTCTGTGCCGGGGTATAAATCTAGTGCCATTACAAAATATTATATAATGTCAAATGTATTCGGAAGTTTGTAATCGATCATTCTAAAAAGAACTAACATGAAATAAGGAATAAAATATCTAATATGACAACATAATTAATGACTTGCCAATATATGATTAATGAATATTGTTATTATTATTATTATTATTATTATTTATTTTAAACAAATATCTGCCATAAGTTATCATATTCTAATATAAAAAAAGGGTAATTGGGTCGGGTATCACCTAATCCCAGGCCCGACCCAAACCCACAATTTTTTTAAACTAATCCCAAACCTGACACAATACCTGTCGGGTTACAAAAAATAGTTGGTTTTTTTCTCCATTTTTTATATAGCACTATGGTACTCGTTGGAAAGATAATAAAACGCTCGTTAATTTGGTGTAATTTTTTTCTTTAAAAAATCTTGTATATAAAAAATATTAACGTTTAAAAGTTATGGGAGGAAACATGAGAGAGAAAATAATAAAGTTTTAATAGTTAAATTTAGTAGATTAGGTATTTAATAGATTAGGTTAAACCATATTTAAACATATTCATTTCTTTTTTTTAATTGGTCTAGAGTTGCCACATCACATCCTATGTGGCATCTCTCAAAAGAGAGATTGCATAATATTATGACATGTAGGATTATTAGCTTTGCAATATATATATATATATATATATATATATATATATATATATATATATATATAGATTGTTTAATAATGCTATAATATATTTAAAATACCTAATGTGATGTATAAATTCTACAAAATTTGTTTTATATTATATAACTAATAAAATTTATTATACAACTTTTATTTTCAGAAAATTTAATTTATCTATTTTTAATCAATTTAATCTATTTTAATCATATTAAATTCATAATAAATTCATTTTTCACTATTTTTATACCAAAATTTTACATAAATTATTTTTATTCATTTAGAATAGAAACATAAATTTTAATTTGGAGCTTCAATAATTTTAATATTTTTAGATATTCAAACTATGATTTGACAAATAAATATTAATGTAATATATATTTACTAATTAAGAAAATAATTTTATAAAAAATATTTTCACATTTATTACATTGTAATTCAACTACCTTTAGTTAATATTGGTCAGGAATATTTTTATTAATTATTTCTTTATTTATTAAAGTTATTAACAATTATTCAAATTGAGTCATAAATCAATTATTCATCCCCAAATTAGGAACCCTAGCACATTTTGGACTAGAAAACTTAAGACTTATTAAGTTTTCCCCAACACTTATTTATTACCTTGAAATAGGGTGATATTTAGATAACAAGAGTCTCCATTCTAACACTAAGGTGAGTTTACATAGCCGCTTTTACCATTTCACTATTTTGGGGTGAAACATGTTACAACATCAATTTACAATTCAATCATAAGTGTCTATGTGTTATTCTATGTTGCATTATGTCTTAAACATTACTAGGGTAAGCACATTATTCTAGCATAATCATTAACATTGATCAGCCGACGGTATACAATGATAGATCTATTGGACTGACAATCCCACCCGGATACGTGTACCACCTACATAGGTAGCGTGGGTGATTGTTATCGAATTTATAACATAATCGAGTGAACCATATGCGTATGGGATGGACCACAATATTCTAGTCACAAGGTTTGATTATGCACTCGATTTACCTGACGGTTTTGTTTTCACATCTGGACTAGACTTGCCATGACACTCGAATTGTACAAGTTTTTATTCAATTATCAAAACCTATGTAATTCTCACCAACTTTTGTTGACCCAAAAATATTTTCAAAATTAACATGTTTCAGGTAACAATGAAGCTGAGGCTTAGAGTATGCTTGATGGATTACTATGAAGTTATTTGAAGTTGCTTGCTTTATTTTATGTTATGTATTAGATATTTTGGATTTTTAGACAACGTTTCATTTGGATATTTATGTTATCTTTAAAGTATTTAAAATTTCAATATATATACCATGTGCTACTAAAACAATCATCAATACGTGACATCCCGATGTTTCCGCCATCGGTTGGGGTGTTACAGATTGGTATCAGAGCCTTGGTTATAGGGAATTAGGTTATTAGAAAAATAATCTAGACTATAACCTTAGGGATTTAAAACAGTACTTGCCTCTCTTTCTTGTAACCCTAATTGCTTCCTTATTCTTACCCCTATCCTACACCCTATACAACCCTAAGCCTTTACAAGTTGGCTACTCTTATTCGACTGCTGCAATCCTGATCCACCTTTAGATTAATAGGACAAAATCCTCAGGTTTAGCCTGAACCACCTTGAGATCTCGTCGAAGTTCTAGATTTTAATAACGAACACATGCAATCTGGAAGGGTGAACGCCTGTATTATGAGTTTTCTGTCTAGGATTGGCATTGCGCATATATCCCAATCAGACGAGGGACCCGTATGCCTACCTGGGAATTCTCGGGATGTGTGTTCACTTATAGGCTAAAGCATGTCTTCACTATGTTATTAGAATCTAGAATCTTTGATAAGTCAACGTTTTCATTTATTCGTTTTAATTAATGGATAAATGATTACATTCCTTATATTACCTCATTCATTCCATGTCTCATTGAACCTTCATTGTGTCTCTTACAGATCATGCCTCCTTGTCGCAGTACTCGCCTTAACAGTGAAGACGAACATGTGGAAGGGAGCAGCAACCACAACCACAACCACAACCACAACACTAACAACAACAATGGTAGTGATGTCCAACTGGCTGCGATCATTACCCAGCAAATGGGGCACCAAATAGCAACTCTGGTTCCTAATTTGGTGGCTCAAGTCGTCCAAATGAATGGAAACGGCAATGGAAATGGAAATGGCAATGGGAATCACAATGGAAACGGGAATGGTCACCCAGTCTGCACCCTCAAACACTTCAATACTTGAAATCCTCCTAAGTTTAGTGGGGACGAACGAGCTACTGGTCTCCTTCAATGGTTCGAGGGTATCGAGAATACCTTCATTAATAGTGAGTGCCCCGATAACCTTAAAGTTCGTTATGCTATGAGTGTTCTTCACAAGCGGGCGCTCACATGGTGGAACGAAGAGAAACGGACTCAAGGAGCTGAAGTCGCACTGGCCTTAACTTGGGAACAAGTTAAAGACGTTATGAAGGCGGAGTTCTGCCCTCGTAATGAAATCAAGAAGTTGGAAGATGAGTTTCAGAATCTTGCCCAAGACAGTGGAGAAAACCTAGCCTACAACACTCGTTTCCCTGAACTTAGCCTATTTTTACCACATAAGGTCACCCCCTTGCCTATTGCAATCGAAAAATACATCGGTGGCTTACCCATGCAGATTCAGGAAACGGTGTGGGGAAGAAACCTTGCTACTCTTGAGGAAGCAAAGCGTTTGGCGGCTACCCTAACAGATAACCATGTTAAGGCAGGAACCCTGACTCGTAAAGGGGAAAAGAAAACTGTTGTGAATGATACTCCTCAACCTGCTATCGAGATTGAAACTGAGTCTTCAACCGACAGAAGGCGCAAGGCCAGGAATTTCGCAATAGGTTCCACTACCCCACCCAACAAGAAACAATATGCCGGGAACCAACCTAAGTGTAACACCTGTCAGTATCACCACCCAACCCAAGTGCCTTGTCATCAGTGTACCAATTGTCAGAAGTACGGGCATCTTGCGAATGTTTGTCGAATTCCTGCTAATAATGAGAATAATCCTGGTAGAGACCATCCAGCTACTTAACAACAAGCTCCACCGTTTGAATGTTTAATTCTATGTATTGACGCTTTTTGATTCAAGTATTGAAATTTTTGTCTTTTACATGAGAGTCATTTATCTAGTATGATCATAACACTTGGATGCATGCTTGTTTGAATGTGAACTAATTGCTATATCAATATCTAAATCTATACAACTACAACTTACATACTATACTTGTTACACTTATAACCTTGCTTACATAAGAATATTATTAATTTGCAATTTATGTGTGATAATTGTTACACTTAATCAACAACTGGTAGAGGATGTAGTACTTGCTCAACAGTTAGTAGAGTACCAAATAACCTACTCAACGATTGGTAGAGGTCATCATGCCTGCTCAACGGTCGGTAGAGGTCCTAACAACCTGCTCAACGACTGGTAGAGGCTATCGCACCTGCTCAACAATCGGTAGAGGTTCCTACTCACTGACTGGTAGAGGTCTT
Source organism: Ambrosia trifida (assembly GCA_028751855.1). NCBI lineage: Eukaryota > Viridiplantae > Streptophyta > Magnoliopsida > Asterales > Asteraceae > Ambrosia > Ambrosia trifida. The sequence continues at coordinate 158,633,480 of CM054123.1, read as the reverse complement.
TTCCCTGCTCAATAGTTGGACACATTTTTCGATACATCATACATGTAATTTGATACAAAAATTTATTAGACTCATTGATACAAAGATTTAATCCCAGGTTATTTTTGCATTACTTACATGTGTTTAGAGTCATAGAAGGACACAAAACTTTAATGTAAGGTAAATTGGTGATTACGGTCCGGAACGTAATCATGAATTTACAGGTACGTTAAGGTAGTGTGAAATTCTATCAAGGTAGATAACCAATGATAAACTCTAGTTGCTTGGTAGTTCATTTAGTTTTTCTATAGTCAATCAAGTCACGCATTTCTTTTAGAATTCCTAAAACTTAAGTCTAATGTTTTGCTAGATTATTATTTTCCTTACTATTCCAGATGAACCTAATCCAATCCTTAAAACTCACACATATCAAACCTTTTATCCAAATTATTCGAAACAGATTATTCTATTACCTATAAATTCATGTCGTGCCTTAACTCTAAATTTCTCAAATCACAGTTGCCTTAATTTCTACCCAAATCACCCTCAAACCTGTGTTTTTAATAACTTCGGGATGAAGTTACCAAAAGTAGGGGAGACTGTAACATCATGAAATTTTCCCCAATCCTTTGATTAGTAAAACCACCACTTTACCTATATTATGTTTTCTTTTGTACAAATATATATTAACCTTGTCTAATATTTTTATAATAATAATAATAATAATAATAATAATAATAATAATAATAATAATAATAATAATAATAATAATAATAATAATAATAATAAGGTTAGTCTTTTTTTTACAAACAAATAAACTAAACAAACCCAACCAAAACCTTGATCCAATTTTTGGAGTCCACACCTTGAGCCCAAACCAGTGCAGCCCATCAGACTAGTTCACAACCCACAATCCCTCAAATCTGTTAAAAAAAAAAAAAAAAAAAAAAAAGAGGCATGTTTGGTCAGGGACTCGAACCCGAGACCAAGGGGATAACACACACACATCTCAACCAACTGAGCTGCACCTTTTTCTGTAAAGTTATCCAACACAAATAAATATAACATCTCCCTTTAATAAACTAGTCAAACTATAAAAAGTCAACACCCAATTTCCTATCCTAAATTCATTCAAATTAATCGCGTATTTGCTAATTTTGGTAACGAATTCTGTGGCTTGCTGAAAAAGGGAATCACGCGCATCCCTTACAACCTACAATCACGCTCAATCATTCCTTATTTTGTTGAATTTTACACATTCATAGTAATTCATTGGTCAACTTGCCAATTCTTCGATTGAAACCGTGATAATATAAATTAAAACCATTTTTCTATCCTAAACCCACCGAAAATAAGAAAACCTCTATCAAATTCCACCATGTAACTCTCTAATCGTCGAAATCTTTGTTCTTTGACTTTTCTGTTGACTCGATCATTTGGATAGCTTCGGGTCTTGTAAGTCTCAATTGTACTCGTGTTATCATTCCTTGTTTTGGTCCGATTAATAACCCTATGAATTCTGGGGTTATTAGTTGCTAATCGTTTCAATTAGAAAAGCAAGGGTTCTTAGATTATACTTGGGGAAGATGGCATGAATCAATTGATATATAAAACCTTTCTGAAACTAAAACAAACAACCAACAGACATGTAGGTCAGTTGGCTATACCCGTGTTGTTGATTGACCAAAACGTGAATGGTCTTGGGTTCGAATCCGAGCCCATCCTTTTCACATAATACCAATTCATGTTTTATTCTAAATAATACATATATAATATCAGGTCCGGTTAGATCTCGTTCTCAGGGTGTGGCTCAGTTGGTGAGCCACACTTGTGATAGGGTTTGACCCGGTCACAGACCTGGGTTCGATCCTCCTCAGCAGCGATTTTTTTTAGTTGTTATTTTCCTTGTTTTTATTTTATTTTATATTGTTTAATAATGTTATAATATATTTAAAATACCTAATGTGATGTATAAATTCTACAAAATTTGTTTTATATTATATAACTAATAAAATTTATTATACAACTTTTATTTTTAGAAAATTTAATTTATCTATTTTTAATCAATTTAATCTATTTTAATCATATTAAATTCATAATAAATTCATTTTTCACTATTTTTATACCAAAATTTTACATAAATTATTTTTTTTCATTTAGAACAAAAACATAAATTTTAATTTGGAGCATCAATAATTTTAATATTTTTAGATATTCAAACTATGATTTGACAAATAAATATTAATGTATTAGATATTCACTAATTAAGAAAATAATTTTATAAAAATTATTTTCACATTTATTACATTATAATTCAACTACCTTTAGTTAATATTGGTCAGGAATATTTTTATTAATTATTTCTTTATTTATTAAAGTTATTAAAAATTATTCAAATTGAGTCATAAATCAATTATTCATCCCCAAATTAGGAACCCTAGCACATTTTGGACTAGAAAACTTAAAACTTATTAAGTTTTCCCAAACACTTATTTATTACCTTGAAATAGGGTGATATTTGGATACACACGAGCCACATTTACTTATATAACAAGAGTCTCCATTCTAACACTAAGGTGAGTTTACATAGCCACTTTTACCATTTCACTATTTTGGGGTGAAACATGTTACAACATCAATTTACACTACGCCAAAATAGGCCTATGGCCACACTTTTCCTAAAACTGTTCTGCCACACTTTCGATTATATGTGTGGCTAAAGGTCATTATTTACATTTCTAAACCTTCTAGCTTACTTTTAGCCACTCATTTTATTTACTCATGTGACCATTATATATTATTTCAAAATTTTTAGGCACACTTTAAGGAAAAATGTGACATTTTCTAGCCACACTAGAAAAGTGTAGCAAAATTTGATCTATGGCCACAATATTTGTTTGATTTTTGATTCATGTGACCAAAGACACATCTTTTCGAAACCTTTAGCCACACTTCACGAAGAAAAAACATGTCATTTAGTAGCCATACTTTAAAAGTGTGGCTAAATATGATCAACGACCACAATATTTGTTTCATGTGACAAAAAACATATCATTTCAAAACATTTAGCCACACTTTAAGAAAAAACTGTGACATTTGTTAGTTGTAACATCACACAAATTTTCTTTATATATATATATAGAACTCCATCGTTTATTCATCCGATTCATGTTTACAGTATCTTTACCATCCATTTTGTTAATTTTTTTAGTTTAAATAATGACTTATAATCAATATTAAATTGGATTGTATTAAAAATTCTGATTTAAACACGTTAAAAAAAATGTTTGCCTGTGCCAGGATTCGAACACGAGTCCCTGGCGGGCTAAACCTTAACCACACCACACAAACCACTACACCATTTGGTGTTTTGTGATGTTAATTAAAACCAATTAAACTTAAACCCTTTCAAGGTCCCTTAGTCAACCCTGAAAAGTCAAACGTAGTCTCCTAGTCAAGTCAAGTCAAAGTGTTAGTAAATATGGTCTCCTAGTCAAGTCAAAGTGTTAGTAAATATGGTCTTCTAGTCAAGTCAAAGTTATTCCTAAATTCTAGCCTAGTCAAAGTAGTCCCTAATTACAACTCCAAATTATACACTATAAATACTATAGCCTACCATTCAACTCTTTATACCATTCAATAAAAAAAAATATTATTATCCCATCTCCCATATACTAAAGTTTTCATCCATCATTATCTCCTCTAGCTAGTTCCGAGTTTTCCAAGGCATTATTACTAAGTGTTTGCACGCTCAATAAAACGCACGAACTCATTATGCACCTAAGGTGAGTTTACATAGCCCCTTTTTCTATTTTACATTTTGGGGTGAAACATGTTTAAACATTTTATATACTATCATTTACTCATTCTTACATTGTTGAGACTTATGATTCAACTATAAACATTTTATACACTATCATTTACTCATACTATCATTTGACTGTAACAAAAAGACACAGTTGAATCATTAACATTGATCAAGCCGCCTGTTTAGATTATAGCGCTATAGGTCTGACAAACCCATCCCCCCGCATAAATTCAGGGATGATCGATAACAGTTACACATTTACTAACTTGCGAGTTAGGTCTCAGTCGACACAAGGTTTGATTGTACAAAAGACGCATTGTTACACGTCAGACTCATATGCTATCATTACTCATTATTATGCTTCAACTATGATTGCTATACAACATATTGTTTTCAACTATATGCAAAACCTATGTATTCTCAACAACTATTTATAGTTGACCCCCCCATCTTTCCAATTCAACATGTTTCAGGTTTATTTGCTATTGGAAGTTGTACAAGTCTTGGAACACATAGGAGCTTTGGACCTAGCTTATATTAATCAACCTTTGTAATATTTACTTGAAAATTGTAAATTGTTTAATATTATTCAACTTTCATTTAGTACCATGAGCTATTGAACAATCATCACTACGTGACATCCCGATGTTTCCGCCATCGGTTGGGGTGTTACAGTAGTCACACTAGAAAAGTGTGGCCAAATGTGACCAACTGTCATATTAGTATTTGTTTGAATTTATGTGTGGCTAAAAGTGATAAATGGTTATAGTAAAATGTTTTAAGTGTGGTTGAAAGTAATAAATAGACACGTTTAAAATTTTTATCAGTGGCTAAAACTAACAAATGAACACTTTAAAATTTGTATGTGTGGCTGTCTAACGAGGTTTCAAAACTCAATATAATGATCTCGCTGTTGTTTCAAACTCATCAATTATCGCCTAGTACACATAATACTCTGTCCACTTATACCCACTCTCATGGTTAGCCTTACCCACACTCAAAAATGTCATCTTCCCTTAGAATATTCTAACTTTCAGACGGTGCCGATGATCCCGAAGACGACGATCCCATCTGGAACACAACTGAGTGCTGACTAGTTTATTGTTTTATGGAAATAAACCTAAAAATTTCGATTCCCTGTACTGATCCCTCATCAGCACCAGCTACGTCCACATCCCAATCGGAACCCTAATCTATCACGTACTACTATACCTTCATCTTCAGCTCTTATCCAATTTCTACCATTCATCCAATTTTTATTGTTTTTTTTGTTAAAGTGTGTGTGATTAATTGTACAGAAAGCAACAGCAGCAGCAGCCAGCAACAAACCGTGAAGATGAGAGAGGAATGAAACCAATGTCTTGAACACGAAGGGACGGACAGCAACAGCTCTTTCAGGTAATTAATTCACGAGTCACGAATTGATGATGCTTATTATTTTCTTTAAAATAAGAGAACCTTGAACCATTGAAGCTCTGTTTCTGTTTCAAATCTTGTTTGCTAATTCTCAGTTACAATTCTAAATCTTTTTTACTTGTACCCGAGAATAGTTTGTTTATGCTTATTTTATTTTAGTCACTTTATGAACAAAAGTCACCAAGTTAGGAATTGGATTTAAATTATAACATTAAAGCTGATGATTGTTCTCAACTTAATTCAAAATATGCAGCAATTGAGTCTTAGATCTGTTCTAGTATACTGTTTGTTGCAATAGGATTTAATTTTTTTGTTCTTACGGCCCTAAATTTTCGCTTCGCTTTAGGCCACCAAATTGGTTGAGCCGGCCCTGATTGTGTTCATCAAGAATGTTGCAGTCTAAGTGTTTATTTATATGCTAGAACCAAGTCAACCAACTGAGCTTTGTCAAGACAAACCGTCTCTTGTGGTTTTGATTTGAAAAATATAAGAGGTAGGTTGATTATGATAAAAACCATCCTTGGTTTTCTATTCCTAGGCTCCTTGTTAGTAAAACAGATAACAGTTAAATTTATTTGAAAGGACCATTCAGGTACATTTTCAGCTGCACAATTTAAAAAAAGAAGACGTCAACCCCCGATACTATATTTTTACTGTAGATTAGATTGAAGATTATTGATCGCTACCGTTTTCATTCGTGACAACACAACTTTTTGGTTAACAATGACGTATTTAGTATGTACGCTTTTTTCAAGTTGTACATGTTGTCAAGTCCTTATACTCCTTCCAGTAAAGAATGCAGTCGTTGATACACACATGTATCTTTGTGTATCCTGAACCCATTGCCTTCATGGTCTTTTTGGCCTCATATGTACTCTTCACCATTTCATTGCCTTTGGGTAGTATCTTTTTCAACAAGATTAGAAGTTCAGTAAAGAACTTATCTGAGACTCCATGCTTACTCTTCAAGTTGACTAGTTGAACTATTGCGGACAACTTTGTGAAGTTAGGACATCCTTCATACAGGGGTTTCTCAGCGTCTAAAAGTAGATCTTGAAACTTCTCATGGTCCTCTAAGAAATTGTCTTCTACAGCTTTTACCATTTCTATTGTATCCATGGCATCTGTTGGGATTTCTGTGTCAACAAAGTCATTATAAACCATATTTTTTGTTGGCTCGTCTTTTTCTCCATGTTTAATCCATTTTCTATAATTTGGATCGATTCCCTTAATGAACAAGTGATGTTCTACCTCGTCCAGAGAAAGAGAATAATGATTTAAACAATTCACACATGGACATGGGATTTTTGTTTTTTTTCTACTTTTTAGTGGGTCGATTGGCGTTGACATCTTCAAGTTGTGAACTGCATAATCTAGAAACATTGCAACTCCATCGATATATTGTTGTTGGGTTCTATCGATTATCATCCATGACTTATCCATCTTTTAATCATGACCTGGTGCATAAGCAAGTTAGAGTACGTATTCAGTAAGAATTTTATTTGAGAATGATTTAATATATTATACAGATAGCTAGCAGCAACAGAATGGCTTTTGAAAACATTAGCTTATTACGCACAGTTATTATATTAAAATCACAATTATAAAATCAAACGCATAATTATCAAAATCATTAGTTTGTTACGTACAACGGAATGGATTTAATATATTATGCACATGGGGTGGACTTTTATTATTTTCATATAAAAGAACTTCAACTATATTACAACACATGTCTTCGTAAGACGACTCACACTTATTCAAAACCACAATCCCAATCAATAGGCGGTTATCATATTAACTAAAATTAGTACGTACCTAATTGCCGATCACAATGATGAAGATGATTGGCGATGGTATAATTGATTTCATTATGGGATATATTTGATATTCTTTTACTAGTTTATACCCGGGAGCGTCCCGGGCTGGAATTTTTAATAATGCATGAATTTAGAATAAAGTTGATTAAGTTAAATTTAAAATATAAAATTGTAATTGAAAAGAGTATGTCAAAGTTGTATTATATATTCTTTTGTTGAATTTTCTTATTGTTGTTCTAATACACTTAATGCATGAATTTAGAATAAAGTTGATTAAGTTAAATTTAAATTGTAAAAGTGTAATTGAAAAGAGTCTGTCAAAGTTGTAGTATGTATTCCTTTGTTGAATTTTCATTCTTTTTGTTCTAATACACTTAAAATAGTTAATTAGTTTTTAAGATAAAAGTTAGGTTGGATATATTATTGTGCGATGAAGGTTTAAACGAAAAGTTTGAATATGTAATTTATTTTAGTGGACTGAAGTACATTGTTGTATTCAAATGGTGTGTATGGTTTTTGTTTAGTGTATAAGTTGACGTTTGTTCCTCTTCATTTTAATTGTTCAACGCGCGTTGCGGCGGGTGTCCCGAGTGGTATCAAATTCCATTATGATGTTTATTATGAACCACCACACATTCCGGGTTTCTACTTTCTAACATGTGATATGAATATTACGTGAGGGCTAGAGTCGATTGAGAGAAGTGGTGCAAATTGTGACACCCCGCATTTTCAGGTTAAATACTTTTACTGAACTCTAGTTAACTTACATGTTCATACATGGCTAGATACTTAACTAGGGTTAGTTAAGTAGGTTTAACATATGTTAGATGATGTTAACATATGTTATAAGTAGGAAAATCCTTGTTAAACACACACATGAGTCCTGTATCCCAAACGTTGGTGAATTATGTGACATACATAGCAATAATATATACAATTGAATTATGGTGAACATGAAGTACGTGCTTATGTGAATTACATGTTTTTGTGAATGATCGCCTAACTGAAAGGTAATGCGTAGATTATGCAAATTACGTGCACAACATGAGTAATATGCTATGTAATAATAAAAACAATGGTTTTTATACAATTTAGAATGGTTAATAATATTGGGTCCGGTATTGGGCTAGAACATGGTTAACGTGTCAAGTTAATGGACTAGAAGGGCCCTAATACCAATTGCTTGGGGAACAAGCAAAGCCCCCTTATAATTAGGAGGCAAGGAAAAGATAAAACCCTACCTCCTTGTCCCTTCTTTGCGCCGTGCGAACCCCCACCCCCATCCCCTCTTGGTTTTTCAAGCAATCAAGTAATCCTTCACCTAATCAAGCTAGTTCGGGTTTGATTTCAAGGCCCTAGGGAGTTTAATCCTTCGCAAGGTATACATTCTTATGATTTTTGATGAATTCTAATGATTGAAAAACTTTAAAAACCCTAAAAATAATGGATATAGAATCGCATGCATGTATGTATAGGGATTCTTGAACGTTCTTGATGATTTGATGATGATTGTTATTACTAACCATGCTTAGGGTTTTCACATGATAACATATGTGTTTTGCTATGATTAATATGGTGTTTAATCAGTACTATAGGTGTTATACGTGTATTAGGGATGTTCATGAAAAATTAGGGTTTGTAGATTACTTGGGATGCAAGTTTAAGATTCTGGCAGATTCGGTTGAACGTTTTGTAGGGGCTGTAATGGGTTGGTAAATTGATTGTTTTGATGATTTCCTTGTATGATTGTAATGTACAAGGTCTTAGCTTCTCATAATGGGCAAAACCATCGGATTTGGACATCGTTTGAGTTGTTTTTGGAATTTTAATTGATTAGGGGTCATATCAGATTTTCGGATTTGTAAATTGGGTTAAATTTAAATGGTCATAACGTGAGATTTACAAGGAGTTAGGTTATGACATTTTTACAGTAGGTCAATACTGGAAAAATAGAGTTTTTCCAAGTGGATTCATCTCGTTTGGATGAATACACAATTTTTGAAAATTTTTCTACTAAACTGATCTGTTGAGGAAATTTTCTGGACATAGCTGTGTTGTACGAATTTTCATAATTTTTGTGTTTGGAATTAAGACAAAACAAAAATATATATTGTCAAGTGAATCCCAAATAAAATTAAGTAAAAATTTGGGACTCTAACTCATTCGTTAAGTATTTTAAATAAATTGTTTTTCACAGCGCACAATCTGTCCTAAAAACGCAGATTGTGTACGGGGTCTTTAGGTGACTATTTAGAGTTCTATGTGGTATGTAATTGACATGTACTTGTGTGAAAACTTGTATGAGATGTATTAAACTGATAATAATCACTATAATCACCAACGGGATACGTAGGACATACTTGAGCATGTAGAGTCATTAGGTGTCACTACACGGTTTTGAACTTTTAAAAGTCTTGGATAAACGAGTTACATGGTGTGTTGGTTACACACGTATACTCACCTAGTGACATTTGTAATAGGGAGTCGGTAGCATGTTACTATTCGTGGAATTTGGATTACACTTGCGACCTAAGGTGAGTTTCACTGCTTTTTTTCTCAAAAGCATGCGTCTCAGGTATGAGACACTTTACTTAACATTTTCTAGTCCGGTTTGGGACTACTTACACATCCCGGGTTGGGATGCCATGGATCCTTATGAGGGTCGGTTACTTTGCTAGTTCGCAATTGTGTCCATGATAAACTAAACCATTTCTATCATCTGTAAGTCCTCACGTACCGAATGAGTTGCCAGGGTTGGCAAGCGGGTTATTAGTTGATAGCGCTATTAGGTCTTACAAACCTCACACCGGCTCGGGGAGCGCGGGCGTGAACTATAACTTAACGAAACATTATCATTGTGGATAGACAATGATGTCATGCATGCGGCACACTTATGTGGCTACACGTACATAGCAGTTCGGTATATTCGGTTAGTTATCGTGAATGGGTTAGCTACCCTTGACATGCGATGAACTAGTGGTTACACGGTGCGGGGCACCAACATAACTTACTTACTTACGTGGTTTTGAAAACCAGCGCTTTTGCATATTAAATTACTTTACTTTGTGAACTCACCAGCTTTATGTTGACACTCGATAGCATGCTTTTGCAGGTTACTAGGAACCGAGCACTGTTAGGTCATGCATCATGTCATGGGGTCGTAAACATTATACTATTATGCACATTAACTATTTATTTGGTTTTGGGCGCGTTGTTTTGCGCAAACTATATTTACTACTTAATTCGCTTCCGCTATATTTTTCTTTGGTTTGATTAAACTTAAAAACTTGGTTTTTATAACCAACTAAATGGTTGGGCATTTAGAGTCGTTCATGTGACTTATGGCTATGGGATCCTGGTTTGTCATGCGCCTCGCGGTATAAACCCCGCAGTGGAAATTTGAGGGTGTGACAGATTGGTATCAGAGCCATTGGTTATAGTGAACTAGGATTTGCATCTAGACTATAATCATCATAGCATAAGTATTAGTACACTCACTATTCGCAGCACACTACTAGCTATTTCTTGGATACGTATGCTGATCTAACATATTACAGGAAAACATGACTAACCCCGCTCACCGTAATTACTCTTCTCATCACCCTCTTGGAAGTTCACAGAACACGTCTTTGAACCCGTACGAACAGCCAACTCAGACAGGGAACTCAGAGGAGAATACAAATCGCTGGGTGTGGTTCGAAAATATGTTACATTCGTGGGTTGTAGGGTACGGAGTGCCAGATCAGGTCCCTCCCATTATTGACTCATTGGAGAGGTCTCTGGCAGGGATGGTTAGGCACGTACACACAGAGCTAGAGAATGCCTATAATGCAGTAAGGCAATTTCAGTCTTGGAGGCAGAATGCCGATGGATCAATTAAGCGCATGGAAAGAGAGATCGACCACTTGTTTGGGGAATTGGAAAAGACTAACAGTAAATTGGAGAAGGTTAGTAGTAAATTGGAAAGGGTTGAAAGGGAAGCTGCAGAAGATAGGTACGAGAGATCGATTGCTATTCAGGAGACAGCATTGTTAAGGGAAGAGTTGACCCTGGTCAGTAACAAGCTTGAGGAAGCTCTAGCTCAGAATGGTGCAGAACCAGAGGAGGATCCAGAGGAGGATCCGGAAGAGGATCCTGATGAAGAGCCTGCAGTTGGGGGATTTGATGACCTCGAGGCAGCATTGGATGCGGCGCTCGAGGAAGAGTTTGAGCCTGAGGAGGAGGAGCCATTGGAGATAGAGATTGAGGATGAGAGCGAGGATGAGGGCTCATGCATCTCCATGGATCACGACGACGACTGATTCCTTATATATATATTTTTTTTAGTATTCATATATTAGTATTATGACTTTTGTTCATTCCTAACGTTGTGAGACTTGAGGATTCTTTGTTTTGTGGTTGGATTCTTATTTACTACTATCACTTAAAAATTCTTTATTCTATTCTTGCGCATATTTTATATATTCTAGTTTACTTGTACTGTGTGAATGATTGTATGTGGGACATATTATTGTTTTCTCATGGGTATAGTGTAAATGTAGAATTACTATGGCGGGAAGAGGACACGGGAGAGGCAACATTAACATCACTCAAGCGCAGTTGAATGCCCTTATCAATGACAGGATAGTAGAGGCTATCGCAGCTTTTCAAGCTGGTAACTTTACCTTGCTCTAAACTTTCCTCTATGCTCCAACGTTACGCTCTTTTACTCATTCGTGATACCTTCGCTTTTACTCTCAGGTCAACCTGGACATCACCCTCCAGCCTGCACCTACAAGTCCTTCATGGACTGCAAGCCTCATAACTTTGGTGGATCTGAAGGGGCTGTCGGACTACTGCGGTGGTTTGAGAAACTGGAATCTTGCTTTGCAATGTATAACTGTCCACCAGCTGACAGGGTGAAGTATGCCACTGCTACTCTCGAGAACTTGGCATTAACCTGGTGGAACTCTCAAGTGCAGATGCTAGGTGTGGAAGTGGCTAACGCAACACCTTGGGCAGATTTTAAGGAACTGATGAAGGAGGAATACTGTCCTCGAGACGAAATCCAGAAGCTAGAAACTGAGTATCTCAATCTAAAGATGGTGGGATCGGAGATTGAGAAGTACACCACCAGATCGCATGAACTGGCAGCTATGTGCCCAAATTACTCCAACAGGCCCTACAAGAGGATTGAGCTGTATATCAAGGGCTTGGTGCCCCAGATTAAGAGCATGGTCACTGCTGGTAATCTCAATACCATCCAGCAGGTTATTAGGATGGCTCATCAACTAACTGATCAGAAGGTGGAAGAGGGAGTGTTACCTCCTCGTGGCACTTCATCTTCTGGCACTACTGATAACAAGAGGAAGTGGGAGAATGCATCTGGCAAACCCCCAGGAAATGGAAGTCAACAGCAGCAACAGAATAAGAAACATGACAGCCATGGTAGTAATAACAATCGCAACAACAACCAGGGAGGTTATCATGGAACCCTACCAAAGTGCAATAAGTGCTACAGGCATCACACTGGGGCATGTAGCTACAACAAATGTGATCGCTGTGGTCGGATGGGACATCTGGCTAGGGAATGTAGGAGTAACCCTCGTGGAAACCAGCCAACAGCTCAGCAAGGGCAGCAGCAGGGCAATGGTAAGGGTTGTTTTCAGTGTGGAAGTGAGAATCATTTCAAGAAGGACTGTCCACAGCTGAATGGTCAGGGGAATGGTAATGGAAATGGCAACAACAGGGGTAACAATAACAATGGTGGTGGTAACAGGGCAGGAAACAACAACACCACCAATGCTGGGAACAACGACAACAACGGGAACAACAATGGGGCTCGTGGTAGAGCATTCGTGATTGGCTCTGGGGTGGCTAGGACCGATAACAACGTCGTGACGGGTACGTGTTCCTTGAACGACACTCTTGCTTCTGTTTTATATGATACTGGTGCGGACTATAGTTTTGTTTCATCAAAACTTAGTAAACAATTAGGGATGGTTCCTACTATTCTAGATACCCCATACTCTATTGAACTGGCTGATGGGAAGCCTGTCGAGGTAACCCATATACATCGTGACTGTAAGCTCGAGTTGAACGAGCAATTGTTTGCCATCAACCTCTTAATTATCACCCTAGGTAGCTTTGATCTCGTGGTTGGCATGGACTGGTTGTCCAAGCAACACGCGGAAATTCTCTGTCAGGAGAAAATTGTTCGCATTCCTCTCCCAAGTGGAGAACTATTATCCATACAGGGTGATCGAGGTGGTGCCATGGTGGGCATCATCTCCTATATGAAGGCCCAGAAGTGTATTCGCAAGGGCTGTCCGGCCATTTTGGCTAACATATCTGATACTCGAGCCGAAACCGAAACTAGAATTGAGGACATCCCAGTGGTCCGAGACTTCCAAGATGTCTTCCCAGAGGAAGTACCTGGACTCCCACCCGTTCGTCAAGTGGAGTTTCAGATTGACCTTGCACCTGGAGCAGCGCCAGTTGCGCGCGCACCGTACCGTTTAGCACCAGGGGAGCTTCAAGAACTGTCTACCCAACTCCAAGAGCTATTGGATAGGGGTTTCATTAGACCCAGTTCTTCGCCATCGGGAGCTCCAGTAATGTTTGTTAAGAAGAAAGATGGGAGCTTTCGTATGTGCATAGATTATCGGGAGTTGAACAAGGTAACGATTAAGAACCGATATCCTTTGCCTCGTATTGATGATTTGTTCGACCAACTGCGAGGGTCGAGCTTCTACTCTAAGATTGATTTGAGGTCGGGGTACCATCAGCTGAGAGTCCGAGAAGAGGGAGTGGCGAAAACGGCGTTTCGAACCCGTTATGGACATTATGAGTTTTTGGTTATGTCATTTGGGCTAACTAATGCACCTGCGGTGTTCATGGATCTAATGAACCGTGTGTGCAAGCCCTACTTGGACAAATTCATCATAGTGTTCATAGATGACATATTGATCTATTCCAAGAGCAGGGAGGAGCACGAGCAGCACCTGCGGTTAATCTTGGAACTACTGAGGAATGAGCAGCTGTATGCAAAGATTTCTAAATGTGATTTTTGGATTCGAGAGGTCCAATTCCTTGGGCATGTGGTCAACGAGGCAGGAATACATGTGGACCCAGCCAAGATTGACGCTATCAAAAAGTGGGAGGCTCCTAGGACCCCTACTGAAGTGCGCCAATTTCTTGGTCTCGCGGGATATTATCGCAGGTTAATTGAGAGATTTTCTAAGATCGCTCAACCTCTCACCGCCCTAACGCAGAAAGGTATTACGTATAAGTGGGGAGATGCCCAAGAATCTGCCTTTCAGCTACTAAAGTCCAAACTTTGCAGTGCATGTAACATTACGCATTTAAACTTGTACGTTACACGATCGTTATTAATAAAACGTCAAGTTCCATCGTTTGTATTCACAATTAATTATTTTGTCACATGTTTGGAACCCTAATACTATATATATATATATATATATATTATATATGTGTTGTGTGATAATTATATCAAAAAATAAAAATTTGCTCGAGCCGGGGTTCGAACCCGCACCCAAGCCCAAACCACATCAAGCACTAACCAGCTGGGCTAAGTCAGCAACCTTGATTAAACCCGGACGCGCTTTAATCTTATACACACTTGAACTCTTGACAGTTGACTTGAGAAAGTCAACTGCCTTGACGCGTGATGAAGAATCAATCACAAAAACTTGTGATTGATCCATATATGGTAACGATGCCTGTTTATCGGCCCTGTATGACTCGGATACACGTCAATTAACCATCAATCGTTGCCCAATTTGGATCCTATACGCGTATAGACGTTAATGATTAGTCAAACCTTCCAATTAACCCATCCATCGACCCCAGTATAAATTGGACATCTACAAATCATTACAACTCGCTCATACTCTCTTCCCAATCCTCAATTCTCTTCCAATCAATCTGAAAATTATCATTTTGAACGCTGTTGACTTTTGTCATTGACCGGGCATTCATCAACGAATCAACACTGTGATTTTAATTTTTTGTGTGGGTTATGTTCATCGGCAATCACACATCAATAGCCCTATGATTAATTAGGCTATTGATGTGTGAATTGATCAATTGCAGAATCTAGGGTTCGTGCATTTGATTTGGGGATAAACTCTGTTTGACATAACGTATATAATTATTTTTAATCGGGGATCATCACAACCACTGGCCTAGGCCAAGTGGTTGTGACCATGGCTCATAACCAAAGGCACCCGGGTTCGAGTCCCGGCTGTGGCCTTCCATTCTTTTCTTTTTCATTTTAAAAACAACAAATCATTATTATATATATATATATATTATACATTTAAAACTTATAAATTCGTTTTTAAATATTAAAACTATTTTATAAATTCTAAAAAAATTATATTTATTAAATCTGAGTCAAAAGTTTTATTTACAATTTTTATTTTTCTAAAATTCATTTATTTAATATTTATAATAATTAAATCAATTTTATACTATTATATTTATAAAATCCATTAAAATATCGAACAATTTTATTAAATTCTACAAAAATTATCCTGAGTTTATATAGAGTTAAACTTTACTGAAATAATTTTTAATTCAGAAAAATCATTTATTTTATATTTTTAATCAATTTTTGTTAGATTTAATCATAATTAAATCATAATAAATTCAATTTTCATTATTTTTGCACCAAATTTTATACAATTTATTTTAAAATATTTAGAACAGAAATATGATTTTTAAAATAATAATACTTTAATTTTAGTATTTTTAGATATTAAAGTTAATTGTTGGCAATTTGTAATAAATAGATTTAAAAATCTATTTTAAAGGAAACAATTTTATAAAAATTATTTTTATACTTCAAACACATTATTGTGAACATACTAAATTCAAATTTTATAAAAAGACTTTCTTTTATTTAATTATCAAATTTCCCTTTATTTAATTAACATTTTATTTTAAATTCAATAATTGGATATCCCCAAATCGAAACCCTAGGATACATTACAAACTAGTTAGACTTAGACTTATTTATTACCTTATTATAGGGTGATATTTGGCATTATTTGGGCAACACTATTATTTCATCTTTTCAAGAAGAATAACATTTGCTAAGGTGAGTTTTACATAGCCCCTTTTATTTATCACCATTTTTGGGGTGAAACATGTTATAACATCATTATTGCAATTCAATCATCAATGTGTCTATGTGTTTTCTATGTTGCATATTGTCTTGAGCATGATTAGAGTAAGCACCATTCTAGCATAATCATTAACTCCGTACAAGCCGACGGTATACATTGATAGATCTATTGGACTGACAATCCCACCCGGATACGTGCCTCCTACAAAGGTAGCGTGGGTGTTTGTTATCGCATAACATATTCAAGTGAACCATGAGCGTATGGTATGTATCATATTATAACAGTCATCAGGGTTGGTTATGCACTCGATTTATTTCTTGTATGTTCTCACATATGGGCTAGATTGACATGACACATGAATTGCACAACATTTTTATTCATTTATCAAAAACCTATGTAATTCTCACCAACTTTTGTTGACCCAAAATATTTTCAAAATTAACATGTTTCAGGTAACAATGAAGCTGAGGCTTGAGTTAGCATGAGGATTTAACATGAAGTTTTATTTGAAGCTATTGAAGTTTTGTTATTTGATATTATGTATTGAATTCCTAGACATCATTTTATATTTGGATTTTATGTTTGAATAAATTATTTAAAATTTAATTTATACCATGTGCTACTGAAACAATCATCAATACGTGGCACCCCGATGTTTCCGCCATCAGTTGGGGTGTTACAGTGCACCGATATTATCGTTGCCTGAGGGTACAGAGGACTTTGTAGTATATTGTGATGCGTCTATCCAAGGCTTAGGGTGCATACTGATGCAACGCGATAAGGTAATTGCATATGCATCGCGACAACTGAAGGTCCATGAGAAGAACTACCCCACTCATGATTTGGAACTGGGAGCGGTAGTTTTCGCTCTCAAAATCTGGAGGCACTACCTCTATGGAACCAAGTGCACAATTTTCACTGACCACAAGAGCCTTCAGCATATATTTGACCAAAAGGTACTAAACATACGGCAACATCGTTGGGTTGAACTTTTGAACGATTATGACTGTGCCATCAAGTATCATCCAGGGAATGCTAACGTAGTAGCTGATGCCCTCAGTCGAAAGGAAACGAAACCCAAAAGAGTGCCAGCCTTACAACTCACCATTCACGCTAACCTTCCTGATAAGATACGTGAAGCCCAGGGTGAGGCATTGAAGGAAGAAAACATCGGTCTTGAGACCCTACATGGTGCAGATAAGCACTTAGAACTGAGAACAGACGGTCTGCAGTACTTCATGAATCGAGTCTGGATACCACGATTTGGGGATCTCAGACAACTGGTGCTCGATGAAGCACATACCTCTTGCTATTCGGTACATCCTGGTTCGGACAAGATGTATCAAGATCTTAAGACTCTATACTGGTAGCCAAACATGAAAGCCGAGATAGCCACTTATGTTAGTAAGTGCTTGACTTGTGCGAAGGTTAAGATTGAATATCAAAAACCTTCAGGCCTACTCCAACAACCAGAGATTCCAATGTGGAAATGGGATGGAATTTCCATGGACTTCATTACAAAGCTTCCTAGAACGCCAACGGGCCATAACATGATTTGGGTTATCGTGGACCGTTTAACCAAATCGGCCCACTTCCTGGCAATAAAAGAAACGGATTCGTTAGAAAAGCTGGCGAACCTATACATCAAGGAGATAGTCTCTAGGCATGGGGTGCCTACTTCCATTATATCTGATCGCGATGGGCGATTCACTTCTCGTTTCTGGACTACTCTCCAAGAGGCTTTAGGAACTCGTCTTGATATGAGCACAACCTATCACCCACAGACGGATGGACAAAGTGAACGTACCATCCAAACATTAGAGGATCTGCTACGAGCATGCGTAGTGGACTTTGGTAATAACTGGGATAAGCACTTGCCCTTAATCGAATTCTCTTACAACAACAGTTACCACACTTCGATATAGTGTGCGCCTTTCGAGGCACTTTACGGGCGCAAGTGTAGGTCTCCTATCTATTGGACTGAGGTTGGGGATAGCCAACTAACAGGTCCCGAACTCGTGCACGAAACTTCTGAGAAGTTAGTGCAAATTAGAAACCGGATGGCTGCTGCTCGGGACCGACAGAAAAGTTATGCTGACAAACGTCGAAAACCTTTGGAGTTCCAGGTTGGGGACAAGGTTTTGTTAAAGGTGTCACCGTGGAAAGGAGTGATACGCTTTGGGAAACGAGGGAAGTTAAATCCCAGATACGTCGGACCTTTCGAGATCGTTAAAAGGATTGATCCAGTAGCTTACCAGCTAAATCTACCAGATGAACTCAGTGGAGTAAATAATGTATTCCACGTCTCAAACTTGAAGAAATGCTTATCTGATACGACACTGGTAGTGCCACTGGAGGAGATCCAGGTGGACGATCAGCTGCGGTTCGTGGAAGAACCCGTGGAGATTCTTGAGCAGGGCGTCAAGAAACTCAGACAAAGTACTATACCTATTGTTAAGGTACGGTGGAATTCCCGTCTAGGACCGGAATACACGTGGGAGCGCAAAGATCAGATGCGGCTCAAATACCCACACCTCTTTACTGAACCTGAAATCGTACATAGATCAAACACGAAACATAAAGCAGCTCTTTCAAAGTGAATTTCGGGGCGAAATTCCTTTCAACTTAGGGATGATGTGACATCCGGGAACCAAGCACACATTTTTATAGCTGGCTTTATTGTTTATTTGCTGAATTTCGGGACGAAATTCTTTTCAACTTGGGGATGATGTGACACCCCGCATTTTCAAGTTAAAATACTTTTACTGAACTCTAGTTAACTTACATGTTCATACATGGCTACATACTTAACTAGGGTTAGTTAAGTAGGTTTAACATATGTTAGATGATGTTAACATATGTTATAAGTAGGAAAATCCTTGTTAAACACACACATGAGTCCTGTATCCCAAACGTTGGTGAATTATGTGACATACATAGCAATAATATATACAATTGAATTATGGTGAACATGAAGTACGTGCTTATGTGAATTACATGTTTTTGTGAATGATCGCCTAACTGAAAGGTAATGCGTAGATTATGCAAATTACGTGCACAACATGAGTAATATGCTATGTAATAATAAAAACAATGGTTTTTATACAATTTAGAATGGTTAATAATATTGGGTCCGGTATTGGGCTAGAACATGGTTAACGTGTCAAGTTAATGGACTAGAAGGGCCCTAATACCAATTGCTTGGGGAACAAGCAAAGCCCCCTTATAATTAGGAGGCAAGGAAAAGATAAAACCCTACCTCCTTGTCCCTTCTTTGCGCCGTGCGAACCCCCACCCCCATCCCCTCTTGGTTTTTCAAGCAATCAAGTAATCCTTCACCTAATCAAGCTAGTTCGGGTTTGATTTCAAGGCCCTAGGGAGTTTAATCCTTCGCAAGGTATACATTCTTATGATTTTTGATGAATTATAATGATTGAAAAACTTTAAAAACCCTAAAAATAATGGATATAGAATCGCAAGCATGTATGTATAGGGATTCTTGAACGTTCTAGATGATTTGATGATGATTTGATGATGATTGTTATTAGTAACCATGCTTAGGGTTTTCACATGATAACATATGTGTTTTGCTATGATTAATATGGTGTTTAATCAGTACTATAGGTGTTATACATGTATTAGGGATGTTCATGAAAAATTAGGGTTTGTAGATTACTTGGGATGCAAGTTTAAGATTCTGGCAGATTTGGTTGAACGTTTTGTAGGGGCTGTAATGGGTTGGTAAATTGATTGTTTTGATGATTTCCTTGCATGATTATAATGTACAAGGTCTTAGCTTCTCATAATGGGCAAAACCATCGAATTTGGACATCGTTTGAGTCGTTTTTGGAATTTTAATTGATTAGGGGTCATATCAGATTTTCGGATTTGTAAATTGGGTTAACTTTAAATGGTCATAACTTGAGATTTACAAGGAGTTAGGTTATGAAATTTTTACAGTAGGTCAATACTGGAAAATTAGAGCTTTTCCAAGTGGATTCATCTCGTTTGGATGAATACACAATTTTTGAGAATTTTTCTACTAAACTGACCTGTTGAGGAAATTTTCTGGACATAGCTGTGTTGTACGAATTTTCATAATTTTTGTGTTTGGAATTAAGACAAAAAAAATAGGTATTGTCAAGTGAATCCCAAATAAAATTCAGTAAAAATTTGGGACTCTAACTCATTCGTTAAGTATTTTAAATAAATTGTTTTTCACAGCGCACAATCTGTCCTAAAAACGCAGATTGTGTACGGGGTCTTTAGGTGACTATTTAGAGTTCTATGTGGTATGTAATTGACATGTACTTGTGTGAAAACTTGTATGAGATGTATTAAACTGATAATAATCACTATAATCACCAACGGGATACGTAGGACATACTTGAGCATGTAGAGTCATTAGGTGTCACTACACGGTTTTGAACTTTTAAAAGTCTTGGATAAACGAGTTACATGGTGTGTTGGTTACGCACGTATACTCACCTAGTGACATTTGTAATAGGGAGTCGGTAGCACGTTACTATTCGTGGAATTTGGATTTTCACTTGCGACCTAAGGTGAGTTTCACTGCTCTTTTTCTCAAAAGCATGCGTCTCAGGTATGAGACACTTTACTTAACATTTTCTAGTCCGGTTTGGGACTACTTACACATCCCGGGTTGGGATGCCATGGTTCCTTATGAGGGTCGGTTACTTTGCTAGTTCGCAATTGTGTCCTTGATAAACTAAACCATTTCTATCATCTGTAAGTCCTCACGTACCGAATGAGTTGCCAGGGTTGGCAAGCGGGTTATTAGTTGATAGCGCTATTAGGTCTTACAAACCTCACACCGGCTCGGGGAGCGCGGGCGTGAACTATAACTTAACGAAACATTATCATTGTGGGTAGACAATGATGTCATGCATGCGGCACACTTATGTGGCTACACGTACATAGCAGTTCGGTATATTCGGTTAGTTATCATGAATGGGTTAGCTACCCTTGACATGCGATGAACTAGTGGTTACACGGTGCGGGGCACCAACATAACTTACTTACTTACGTGGTTTTGAAAACCAGCGCTTTTGCATATTAAATTACTTTACTTTGTGAACTCACCAGCTTTATGTTGACACTCGATAGCATGCTTTTGCAGGTTACTAGGAACGGAGCACTGTTAGGTCATGCATCATGTCATGGGGTCGTAAACATTATACTATTATGCACTTTAACTATTTATTTGGTTTTGGGCGCGTTGTTTTGCGCAAACTATATTTACTACTTAATTCGCTTCCGCTATATTTTTCTTTGGTTTGATTAAACTTAAAAACTTGGTTTTTATAACGAACTAAATGGTTGGGCATTTAGAGTCGTTCATGTGACTTATGGCTATGGGATCCTGGTTTGTCATACGCCTCGCGGTATAAACCCCACAGTGGAAATTTGAGGGTGTGACACAAATGGGCAGACTTGCTTCTTTAATTGCTTATAAAGAATTGCTCTGGGTTGGTTGGGTTCGTTTTTCTCACAACTTCAACTAAGGATAAAAATACCATAAAAATGTTTATTTTGTTTTCTAGGAATATGTAGGCATTTTTAAGGATTGGATTATGAAAAGTTTGAATGCTTGTCTTCTTATTTCAGTAAGCTGATTATTAGCTTATACATATTGGCATAGCAGAGGGCTTTAAAATAAGCAAGCAATCCCAAAGACTTAGAAGTATTTTATTGCAATTAAGAGAAGAAAGAATATAATCCCCCTCTAATTATACTTAATTAGAAAAAATAAACAAAAAAGGGCAATTTGGATGAAATAAAAGGAATTAAATTGAGGTAAACCGGTTCGACGGCCAACTGGGCTGAACCGTCTATCCATTCCGACTCCAAAACTGCCAATAGAGCTCATATTATAACCTTGTGGTAGCTACTTGTGTGGAATGTGCATTGTCTATTTAAGCCATAATTATACCCAATTAAAGGACCAAGGCTCGTGCTTGAAGATGCCCTCCTACTACTCATAACCTTATGCTTGAAAACGAAATAGCATTAATTCCGATTAATGAGAAAGTGTCATGGCTGCAAAGCCATTCACTAAACCATCATATTCAGTTAGTCTTCATATTTTGGGTCCAAAATCATAACCAAATCCTCTAATACATCCTGGCATATCAAAAGATCCTCTCCCTGAATCTAACAAACAAATTTACACATCGCTAGCCCGAAGGATTTAAAGCATGACATTTGTTAAATGTGATTTATTTCAACTAAGGACTGCGGCTTCTTCATCTAAATATCTGCTTAGATCTGGTGCTCCATCTGCGTGATTTTGATTAAACTATATTACTTTTCACATTTTGGTTGTAGCGTGCCAGCTGTGTGAAGTAGCCGAGGTGGCTTCCCAGTTGTACCAAACTGTTGACATGGGTCCTGAAGCCATGTCAACACAATGGCATCCATGTTATCAGTTTTATACAAATAAATGTCAACTAAGTTATCTAACTGTGTAGGAGTTTTAAGATGATTATGTGAAATTATTGAGCTAGGATAGTAAAGGACAAAATCAAATATTAAATGAATAAATTTAAGCAAAAGCATATGGTAAATGACAATATACTCACGTGAGCGTTCATCTGCATGAACATCTGAGAAAATAACGATCACAAGACCAGCGAGACAGATGATAACACCTACAATTTTCTTGTACATGGGAAGAGCCATGTTAAGTTAAGAGCCATGTTAAGTTACACAAATAAGGACCCTTTATCCAAATCAATATATGAACACACCATCATCTCTATTTCATCAAGTAAAAATATGCTTTTTTTTTGTTAAAGAAAAAAAAAACTAAATAATTATTTTTCCTACAACTCTTTTACGAAGCTAAAGAATCATGATAAGCATTATATCAAGTATATATATGACAGGTGGCGAAAAAATTAATAGGTTGGGTCACAGATTAAATAAACACAGGTCTAAATGGATGAAGTCAAGTTGGACCAACCTGTAAACACAATTGTCATCCTTTAAATTTATAAAAAATAAAAAGCAACAGATCATATAATATTATAAAAAACTTCATTTTTAAGGAATAAAAAGATTTAAAGTATTTTAAACATTTAAAAACAATTTGGTTGACTTTCTGCTTATCAACTTAACCAGGGTTTTCCCTTCTTCCTATCTTTATTTCTGTTAAATATTTTACCGGTTTGAGCCTTAGAGATAAAATACAACCCAAGTCAACCCATTTCAAATACACGGGTTGAAACGGCCTCCTCTAGTATATGATGAAGTTCAAAGGATGTACGTGTAGATGTCCTAGAACATATTGGGCACGAGGCTCCGCCATGGAAGCTTCAAAGTCGATGTAAAACAGGTAGTCAAAGTATCTGTGAAAGTCAATAGTAAAGTTTTGATGCCACTCGACGTGCAGAGTGTGAATTCATACAAATTTGCATTTTTTCAAATTTCCATTTACAGTTCTACTAAAATCGTTATCTAAACATAATTGCACTCACCTGGCACTACCCTTATTGCTATCATCAACAATCCTGAGCGGACGTTTCCTTTGGGGCCGGCTCTCGATCTTGGAAAAGATTTAGAGTCGTTATTTAGGCATTTAGTTTATATTCATATTTATTTAGTTTTCTAAAATGATGGTTTTAAACAACACCCATGGGCCTTCTTCTAATGTAAAGACGATGCTCGTCTTGAAAATAAAAAACAAAATAATTTTTGGCGTTATCAACATGTTAGGAAAGAATAAAAAAAAGTTTTTTTTTTTACCTTATGGGGTTTGTCTGTTCCCAGGATTATAGGTTCTCTTGCTAGTATTAGAAAACGTGTAACGTTATCTAAATCATCCTGGACAAAGCAATAAAAAAATTATTTATAAAAAGTAACTCATTTGAAAGTTATTTATGATCAAAACTGACTTGAATATGACATTATAATATAACACTTCCATATGTGAAAGATGAATTTAGGTGACACCTGGATTGTTTGTGCGAGTATATCAAGTCCATATATTTCTGCAGCTCGATAACTTGCAACTGCTCCGGTCTCTTGTATGCCTTCAGAGGCTACAACCTGTAAAACAGAAAATAAATTTTTAAAATAAGAAATGAAACACAAATATATATTGTAAATTTTAAAGATAACTTTTCACAGAGTATGTTTGTTTTGTTTGGAATTTTAAGGTTACCTGAGCTGCAAGCGTAGTATCTTCAGCACTGACCCGAACAACACTTAGTTTGTTCAATGCAATCTCACATTGATCAAGTGCCTATATAATCATGTAGATCATATCAATACCATATTATTAGTATTTTAATTGTTGATGATGGTTAAATAAGTAACTTCAAGTTTTAATGTAAACCTGAGGGTGATACAAAGCAACTTCATGGTATGATCCAAAATTTGCACTTCATGAACCGTGAAATATGGTGGAATCATCATCATCTGACCACCATTGATGATATGATGCTGTTTTGGATCCTTCAATTTAATACTCATTAATGCACTATTTTGTTTTCACTTTCTCACCCCTTTGTTTCTATATCTTCACCACGTGAACAGATCTGAAACCCCTAAATAATAATAATCTGAATCACAAAAACCAACAGATATGAACCCCTAAATAATATTAACCCAATCACAACACATATACCTGATTATTGGCGTCAAACTTAGAAGATATAACAAATCAGCCGTCACTTTAGAAGAAAACGTAGATGAACCTTAAATAATACTAAACCCTAAATTATTAACATCATATATTAAATCAAAATCAATAACAAAATAAATAATAACTATTGTGAAAAGATGAACGGATCTTGTAAAAGTATTAAAGGAGTTAGGTAGGGTTTGGAGGAGAAAGGAGTCACGATATGTTCCTGGTTGTTTTTTAATTTTTTTATAACTTATATACCCCTTGACACCTAGGATGACACATGGCACACTCAAGGGGGAGAATGCCTCCTTGAGTGCCATGTCATAAAAAAGGCTTTGGTTTATTATAGTTATAGATAGGTGGATTAGTAAAATAATATTAGGTTTAACTCTAAAGTAGGAGCATGCTTATATGGTATTTGGTCCAGTAGACTCAATGTTGGTCAATTTGACCCAATGATGATCCATTAGGTTCAATGATGGTCAATTAGACTCAATAATGGCCAAATGATGGTCCACTAGATTATATACTAGTCAAGTAGGCCCAATGATGGTCCACTAGGCCCTATTCGGTTCGGTTTAGGTGCCAACTCGGTTTGTTTCTCGGTTTTATTTCGGTTCGGCCCTATTATGCTTACCCCTATGTCAACTAGATACAATGATGGTCAACTAGGCCTAATAATTAGGGCTGCAAACGAACTAAAATTTCAGCGAACAGTTCATGAACCGTTCGGCTGGAAGTTCGAGCCTTACATACAAAGCTCGTTTAGGCTCGCGAGCCTAAACGAGCCCAAACAAATGTTAAATTTTTTTTTTTACATATGGAATTTTGTCCTTTAAACATGTTCAATTTAATTAATAATATTGGCGAGTCGAGCTCGAGCCTAGTCGGGCTCGGCTCGGCTCGTTAGATACAATAACGGACAACTAGGCCTAGTGATGGCCCATTAGGCTCAATGATGGTCAATTAAAACCAATGATGGTCACCTACGTGCAATTATAGTCAATTAGACCCATATGATAGTCCATTAGGCTTACCAACGGTCAGTTACATACAATAATTGTCAACTAGACCTAATGATGGTCCATTAGGCTTAATGATGGTCAGCTAGAACCAATGATGATCAACTAGGTCCAATGATGGTCAATTAGACCCAAATGATGGTCCATTAGGCTCAATAATGGTCAGTTACATACAATAATAGTCAACTAGGCCCAATGATGGTCAATTAGAACCAATGATGCTCAAATAGGTCTAATGATGGTCAATTAGAGCCAAATAATGATCCATTAGGCTCAACAATGGTCAGTTATATACATTGATGGTCAACTAGGCTAAATGATGGTCCACTAGGCTCAATGATTGTTAATTAGAACTAATGATGGTCAATTAGATCTAATGGTGGTCAACTAGGCCAAAGGTGATAAGTTAGGCCCAATGATGATCAATTAGTCATTACAGGGTTCTATTGAGCATTTTTAAACATTATGAGCCTAATTGAACTTCATCTGGGCCAATTGACCATCTTTGGACCTCAACAACCCTTATTGACCATCATTGAGGCTAAATAACCCTGATTGTCCTTATTGACCATCGTTGAGTTTAAACAATCATGATTGGCTATCATTGGGCCTAAACGATCCTAATATACCATCATTAAGCATATATAACCATCTTTGAGCCTAATGTACGCTATCAGAACCGTGTGTGTATATATAAACAATAATCAATTATATATGTCTTAGCAGGCTATACCGGGTCCTAATAGACCTTAAACTTGGTACCAGTATTGAAAAACTGGCACGGTATCGTGCAGTACCGATATTCACATGTAAAAGTTGGTAAATACCTATATCGTATCGAACTGGTAGCACCGATACCAAAAAAATAGAAAAAGTGGGTACTGGTACTGAAAATGATCTAGTACTAGTTGTAACACCCCAACCGATGGCGGAAACATCGGGGTGCCACGTATTGATGATTGTTCAGTAGCTCATGGTGAATAATAAATTTCATTAATTGATTTACATAAATTACATACAATCGTTCTACAAGAAAACTATGCACATATCTTCAAGCAAATCTTCAAGCAAGTAAAACCTGAAACATGTTAAGTTTGAAAATATTTTGGGTCAACAATAGTTGGTGAGAATTACATAGGTTTTTGATAAATAGTTGATAACAATAATTTGTACAACACTCAGGGTTGTGTGATGATAGAGTATGATACCGACATGTAGCAATGCGTCTATGTACAACCAAACCTTGTGTCGACTGATGACTAACTCGCAAGTTAGTTAAATGTTATTACTGTTATCGATCATCCCTGAGTCTATGCGGGGGATGGGTTTGTCAGACCTATAGCGCTATAATATAGACAGGCGGCTTGATCATTGTTAATGATTGTACTGTGTCTTTTTGTTACATTCAAATGATAGAATGATGTTGTAATTGAATCACAAGTAAATATGAGTAAATGATAGTATAAAATGTTTAAACATGTTTCACCGCAAAAATAGTGAAAATAGAGTAAAGGGGCTATGTAAACTCACCTTAGCAAAACGTTATCTCTTGAAAAATAGTGTGTTGCCCAATGTATCAAGTATCACCCTATAATGAAGTAATATATATGTCTAAGTCTACCAAGTCTATAAATGTATAAGTTTCTAGGGCTTCGAATTTGGGGATATCCAATTGTTGAATTTAAAAAAAAATGTTAATTAAATAAAGGGAAATTTGATAATTAAATAGAAGAAAGCCTTTTTATAAAATTTGAATTTAGAATGCTCACAATAATGTGTTCGAAGTATAAAATTATTTCTTTTAAAATAGATTTTTAAATCTATTTATTACAAATTGCCAAAATTTAACTTTAATTTTCAAAAATACAAAAATTAAAGAATTATTATATTAAAAATCATATTTCTGTTCTAAATATTTAAAAATAAATTGTATAAAATTTTGGTGCAAAAATAATAAAAATTGGATTTATTATGATTTAATTATGATTAAAACTAACAAAAATTGATTAAAAATATAAAATAAATGATTTTTCAGAATTAAAAATCATTTCAGTAAAGTTTATCATGGTACAAACTCAGGTTAATTTTTGTGGAAATTTATAAAGTCGTTTTGATATTTTTATAGAATTTTAAAAGTTTTAGGGAAATAAACTTGTAATATTTATTATATATAAGAAATAAATGATTTTTGAAAACTAAAAATTGTATGATAACTTTTAACATAAGAACAACATAAAATAAATTTTATAGAATTTATAACCTTCTTTTGACATTTTTAAAACTATTTTAAAATTTGTAACAAAAATATAAAAGGAAAGGTTTTAAAAAAAATTGTTTTGAGGTTCATGGGATTCGAACCCGGGTCAAACCCGGTCTAGGTGTTAAATCACAAGCCAGCACCAACTGGGCTGACCCTGAGAACATGTTTATGTTAGATCCAATTAATTATAAGCACTCATTGGAATAAACACAAAAATGGGAAAATAATAAAAATGGTGTGCCTGGGCTCGAACCCAGGACCACTGCCGGTCCATGACTTAACAACAATGGTATCACCAACTAGTCTGTAAACGAGTTGGTGATATTTTTTGGTTGGTTTTATATAATAACAGTTCTGTTTCCTATCATCTTCCCCAATCCAAGATCCCAAGAACCCTAGTTTTCAATCGCATCATATACATTGTTAGAGTTTAATTAATCATGGGGTTATGGGTTATATGGGGCCGACTAACACACGCAAACAAAGAGAATAATCATACCAGTCGTGCAATGCTTTCAATCGAGGGTCAACGAAAAAGTCAACAACCTTCAATTTTGATTATTTTGAGTGAATGGAAGGGTGAATTGAGGATGAGGGTGTGATGTTCGGCCCTTTTAGCTTGTCAAGGAGGGTTCTATTTATACTATAACACACGGTCTCATAGATTAGGAAATTTTGACCCGTGCCTTTAATGTATACGCGTATATGGTTAATTCGTGTATCAATTAACTGCTAATAGACGTGCATCATAGTTATAACAGGCCGGTCATCATGCAATCATGCCTTTTTGAGATTAAAACGCGTCTAATATGACTGATTATGGTAAATTGATTCGTGACAGTTGACTATCACAAGTCAACTGTCGATAATTAAGATGGTTTTTAATTAATTTGGGCCTGCTTATTGTAACAAAGACTGGTGTGGCACAGATGGTTGGTTGTGTTTGTTGCTGGCTTGTTTGCTCAGGTTCGAAACCTGGCAGGAACAAGTTTTTTTTTTTTTTTTTTTTTAATTTAACGTGTAAGGGGGGTTGGGCCTGGTTGTGGGCTTCTGTATGGGGTTTGGGCTCAGAATTATAAAGGTTTGGGCTGGGATGGCTTGGGTAAACAATCACAACTCAAATTATCTAGTATATGTTAAAATTATTATTATTATTATTATTATTATTATTATTATTATTATTATTATTATAAATCTTTGTTTATATAAATATATATATATATATATATATATATATATATATATATATATAACATGCTAAAAACTAGTCGTTTAAATCCAAATTATTGGTAACGTATAATTATTAAATGCGTAATGTTACAGTCTCCCCTACTTTTAGGAACTTCGTCCCGAAGTTAAGAGAAACACTAGATTTACCATTGGTCAACCACCGGGAACCTTGATAAAATTTCACACTACCTTAACGTACCTGTAAATTCATGATTACGTTCCGGACCGTAATTACCAATTTACCTTACATTAGGGTTTTGCGTCCTTTTATGACTTTACCGATTGTTAAGCGGGTCTGATAGTCTCCGCCAGTCGTTCAGGTGGTAGGGCCTCTCCCGACTGTTGGAATGACATGATGACCTCTACTAATCGTTAAGCTGGTTGTTTGGTAGTTAACTAATTGTTGTACAAGCAAGTATGATTATAGATATAGCAATTAGTTCACATTCAAACAAGCATGCACACAAATGTTATGATAATACTTGGATTTATTATTTGAATCAAAAGTGCAATACATGGAATTAAAGGGAAAGTAGACATTATCCAAATGGTAGGGCTTTAAGTAGCTGGAGGGTCTTGATCTCTGTTCAGTTTAGGGCATCGGTTACGGAAGTGATTTGGGTCTCCACATTCATAGCATTGACCATAGTTGTATTGATTAAGGTTAGTAGCTTGAGCAGGGTTGGTGGGTTGGTTGGCATTTGGATTTGGGGTCTCACGACACGTGTTGACCAGATGGCCATACCTTCCACAATTGGTGCATATGCGACATGCTGAAGCAGTGGGATGATGTCGGTTGCAGGTATTACATAAAGGGTGGTTTCCTGTATAAGGTTTCTTCTTAGAAGCTTGTGGAGTGAGGTTTGCATCAGGATCCCTGGTCTTACGTTTCTGGTTCTTAGTGGTTACCGCGGCTACAATACTTGTTTTATTGCCTTTCCGAACTAAGGTCCCGTTCTTTACGTGATTATCAGTTAAGGTAGCTGCTAAACGTTTGGCTTCCTCCAAGGTGGCAGGATTCCTTCCCCACACCGTATCCTGGATCTGCATGGGCAGACCACCGATGTACTTCTCGATGGCTACCGGCAGGGGAGTGACTTTGTGAGGCAACAATATGCTAAGCTCATGAAAGCGGGTGTTGTAGGCCAGGTTTTCCCCACTATCTTGAGCTAAGGTGTGGAACTCATCCTCAAGCTTCTTAACTTCATTGCGAGGACAAAACTCTTCCTTCATGACCTCCTTGACTTGGTCCCATGTCATAGCAAGAGCAACTTCGGCCCCACGAGTACGCTTTTCTTCATTCCACCAAGTGAGTGCTCGTTTGTGAAGAACACTCATGGCATAACGGACCTTAAAGTTGTCGGGGCACTCACTGTTGATGAAGGTATTCTCAATACCCTCAAACCATTGGAGGAGTCCTGTAGCTCCTTCTTCACCACTAAACTTTGGAGGGTTACAAGAGTTGAAATGCTTAAGGGTGCAGGCTGGGGGTCCATTACCATTGCCATTGCCGTTCCCGTTCCCGTTCCCGTTACCGTGACCATTCCCGTTGCCGTTCAGTTGGATGACCTGAGCGAGTAAGTTGGGAACCAGAGTTGCGATTTGCTGCGCCATTTGTTGAGAAATGATTGCAGCCAATTGGGCATCAACACCATTGTTGTTGTGGTTAGGAACTTGGTCATGGTTATGGTTATCACCACCTCCTTCGTGGTTCTCACCATTGCTGCGAGGAGGAGGCATGATCTGTAAGAGACACAGTGAAATGAATGAGATTATATAAGGAGTGTAATCATTTATTCATTAATTAAAACGAATAAACGAAAACGTTGACTTATCAAAGATTCTCAATTCTAATAACATATGAAGACATGCTTTAGCCTATAAGTGAACACTCATCCCGAGAATTCCCAGGTAGGCATCCGGGTCCCTTGTCTGATTGGGATATATGCGCAATGCCAGCCTAGACAGAAGACTCAGAATACAGGCGTTCACCCTTCCAGATTGCACGTGTTCGTTATTAAAATCTAGAACTTCGACGAGATCTCAAGGTGGTTCAGGTTAAACCTGAGGATTTTGTCCTATTAGTCTAAGAGTAGGTCTGGTGATGTAGAGCATCTTCTTGTAAGGATGATAGTAGGGGTAAGAAGTAGGAGGGAGATAGAGATTAGCAAGTAAAGAAGCAAGTACTGATTAAGTCCTATGGTTATAGACTAGATTATTTCTCTAATAACCTAATTCCCTATAACCATGGCTCTGATACCAATCTGTAACACCCCAACCGATGGCGGAAACATCGGGGTGCCACGTATTGATGATTGTTCAGTAGCTCATGGTGAATAATAAATTTCATTAATTGATTTACATAAATTACATACAATCGTTCTACAAGAAAACTATGCACATATCTTCAAGCAAATCTTCAAGCAAATCTTCAAGCAAGTAAAACCTGAAACATGTTATGTTTGAAAATATTTTGGGTCAACAATAGTTGGTGAGAATTACATAGGTTTTTGATAAATAGTTGATAACAATAATTTGTACAACACTCAGGGTTGTGTGATGATAGAGTATGATACCGACATGTAGCAATGCGTCTATGTACAACCAAACCTTGTGTCGACTGATGACTAACTCGCAAGTTAGTTAAATGTTATTACTGTTATCGATCATCCCTGAGTCTATGCGGGGGATGGGTTTGTCAGACCTATAGCGCTATAATCTAAACAGGCGGCTTGATCATTGTTAATGATTGTACTGTGTCTTTTTGTTACAGTCAAATGATAGAATGATGTTGTAATTGAATCACAAGTAAATATGAGTAAATGATAGTATAAAATGTTTAAACATGTTTCACCCCAAAAATAGTGAAAATAGAGTAAAGGGGCTATGTAAACTCACCTTAGCAAAACGTTATCTCTTGAAAAATAGTGTGTTGCCCAATGTAACAAGTATCACCCTATAATGAAGTAATATATATGTCTAAGTCTACCAAGTCTATAAATGTATAAGTTTCTAGGGCTTCGAATTTGGGGATATCCAATTGTTGAATTTAAAAAAAAATGTTAATTAAATAAAGGGAAATTTGATAATTAAATAAAAGAAAGCCTTTTTATAAAATTTGAATTTAGAATGCTCACAATAATGTGTTCAAAGTATAAAATTATTTCTTTTAAAATAGATTTTTAAATCTATTTATTACAAATTGCCAAAATTTAACTTTAATTTTCAAAAGTACAAAAATTAAAGAATTATTATATTAAAAATCATATTTCTGTTCTAAATATTTAAAAATAAATTGTATAAAATTTTGGTGCAAAAATAATAAAAATTGGATTTATTATGATTTAATTATGATTAAAACAACGAAAATTGATTAAAAATATAAAATAAATGATTTTTCAGAATTAAAAATCATTTCAGTAAAGTTTATCATGGTACAAACTCAGGTTAATTTTTGTGGAAATTTATAAAGTCGTTTTGATATTTTTATAGAATTTTAAAAGTTTTAGGGAAATAAACTTGTAATATTTATTATATATAATAAATAAATGATTTTTGAAAACTAAAAATTGTATGATAACTTTTAACATAAGAACAACATAAAATAAATTTTATAGAATTTATAACCTTCTTTTGACATTTTTAAAACTATTTTAAAATTTGTAACAAAAATATAAAAGGAAAGGTTTTAAAAAAAATTGTTTTGAGGTTCATGGGATTCGAACCCGGGTCAAACCCGGTCTAGGTGTTAAATCACAAGCCAGCACCAACTGGGCTGACCCTGAGAACATGTTTATGTTGGATCCAATTAATTATAAGCACTCATTGGAATAAACACAAAAATGGGAAAATAATAAAAATGGTGTGCCTGGGCTTGAACCCAGGACCACTGCCGGTCCATGACTTAACACCAATGGTATCACCAACTAGTCTGTAAACGAGTTGGTGATATTTTTTGGTTGGTTTTATATAATAACAGTTCTGTTTCCTATCATCTTCCCCAATCCAAGATCCCAAGAACCCTAGTTTTCAATCGCATCATATACATTGTTAGAGTTTAATTAATCATGGGGTTATGGGTTATATGGGGCCGACTAACACACGCAAACAAAGAGAATAATCATACGAGTCGTGCAATGCTTTCAATCGAGGGTCAACGAAAAAGTCAACAACCTTCAATTTTGATTATTTTGAGTGAATAGAAGGGTGAATTGAGGATGAGGGTGTGATGTTCGGCCCTTTTAGCTTGTCAAGGAGGGTTCTATTTATACTATAACACACGGTCTCATAGATTAGGAAATTTTGACCCGTGCCTTTAATGTATACGCGTATATGGTTAATTCGTGTATCAATTAACTGCTAATAGACGTGCATCATAGTTATAACAGGCCGGTCATCATGCAATCATGCCTTTTTGAGATTAAAACGCGTCTAATATGACTGATTATGGTAAATTGATTCGTGACAGTTGACTATCACAAGTCAACTGTCGATAATTAAGATGGTTTTTAATTAATTTGGGCCTGCTTATTGTAACAAAGACTGGTGTGGCACAGATGGTTGGTTGTGTTTGTTGCTGGCTTGTTTGCTCAGGTTCGAAACCTGGCAGGAACAAGTTTTTTTTTTTTTTTTTTAATTTAACGTGTAAGGGGGGTTGGGCCTGGTTGTGGGCTTCTGTTTGGGGTTTGGGCTCAGAATTAATAAGGAGATTAGTTAAACATTGGTACCCAGGCCATCGCAGTCCTAGGCACTCCCAAAGCATCTATGTAAGACACTTCTCTCAAGCACATGTCCTTATTCTCATTTGGACCAGTTGCTGCTGCCGCCTTTGCTTTCCAAAGTTGCTTAGGCTTAAGAACCGGTTTTGCTACTTTCGGAGTAGCAGCTTTCGTTTTCTTAGGTTTTTTAGACTTCTGTGGTTGAACAACATTCCGTTTGCTCTTGGCAGCATTCCATTCTCCATCAGACGGTTTGACTATGGGATTCACATTCTTCCTTGCCTTAGGTTTTTCAACCTTCATTGGCTTGGAGTAGAAGTTTTCCCTAGACATAACCTTCTGATATTGTGTATAATAGGGCACATAAGGACGATGTGCGCAGTTTCTTGCAATGTGACCAGGTCTTCCACAGTTATAGCATGTCTGCTTTTTTGCATAAGGAGCAAGTCCCAGTCTGTTAGATCCCACTGAAGAATGTGAGTGATGAGATCCGTTTGATGACTTGTTTGTAGGCTTCTTACTTTTTCTGCTCTGCTTAGAAGATCCTGAACACCCGTGTGAACAAGATTGTCTTTGCGATGTTGACTGTCTTTGAGCTTTCTGTTTGACTTCAGGAACCTGTTCATGAGAGTTAGCATAGGTAGTTTTTCTAAATGGTGGCACGTATTTATCAGTCGTGCCATTAACAGATAGCTCAGAAACAGTCTTTTTCACATATGGTTCAGCATCTGCAGATAAATTAGATTGTTTAACACAAACATCTGCATTATTTGTGCAAACAACATCATCCTCTTCAACCTTAACCTCTACCTTAACTTTATCTGCACACGAGGTTGAAGCATCAAAATTATTCACACATTTAAATTCAGTAGTTACTTCCTTTACTGTTCTTGTCCCGACAATTTTTGAATCAAACATGTTTTCTGAGTCAGATCCATCTGATGTTTCAGACTCAGTTGACAAACTTGAAGAGCTTTTAGAGTTTATAGATTTGGCAATGCTTTTAAACAACATAGATTCAATTGATCCTAACGAGGAATTTGATTTTGTTGAAGCTTTGTCAGCATCGACAATGTCAGAGTTGTTATTTTCAGATTTAACATGGTTGCTCATTTCATCGCTTTCTGATTTAACAAACTTAGCAATAGGAACATCACTAAATAGAGCAACATACTTAGATTGTTTCATGTGCCCTTCTGGTTCAGCAATCTTAATTGGCACAGATTTAACCGGCTCTACCACTAACCCCTTTGGCTCTGTTATCTTTATGGGAACACTCTTTGCGGGTTCCACCACCAACCCCTTCCCATATTCCATATTTTTCTCATTTTCTATTTCCTCATCCAAAAGAGGCAATCCGATGTAGTTGTGATTGTAGGGAGGTGCAATTTCTACAAAACCTATACCAACTCCTTTGGTTTCCCTAAACCTGAATTTTGAACTTATCATTTTCTCAACACGCTCACTAGAACATTCAAATTTTCTAAAATGGAAATCGGCATTTTCAAATTTTGATTTCAAAGAATCTAGCTCAGCACTAAGTTCATCAATAACTTTCTTCTGATGCATGACAAGACAAGTTTTATTTCTTAAATCATTATTGTATTGAACGACATCCTTTTCTAAGGCTTCTACTCTAAGTTTGTAGGATGAAGTTCGGCTATTAAGACAAGAAATCTTTCCTTTTAGCTCATCGTTTTCTCTTACTAACTCAGAGTTATATCCTACGTAATATTTAGCCTTTTAAGCACAAGCATTAGAGCATAGATCAGAAAATACCTCATGTGAAGCATGTTTGATATATCGTACCAGCACAGGAACATGATACTCAACAGGTACTGGAACAACAGGAGCGGATGTCGAAACTGTAGCAGGTGTGCAACGTGGCTGAGCTGCAGCATTAAGATTTTGCACCTTTTGCTTGTCATCCGAATCACAAGCTTTGATGATGGAGATGATTCCTGACAGAGACAAATGTTGAAGATCCTCCGTCTTCTTGATCACGGCAACATTCGTATCCCAATTCTTTGGAAGAGCATTTAACAGTTTCTTATTTACCTCAGAATTGTTCAAAGTTATGTTTGCGGTCTTCATTTCAGTTACTAGAGATACGAACCTCGCAATTTGATTTTCAATGGTTTCACCAAGAATGCAACTGAATTGATTGAACTTATGCCACAGCATGTCCCTTCGACTTTGCTTCATGTCATCATTGCATTCATAAAATTCAATCAGAGAATCCCACAATGCTTTGGCAGATTTAGTCTCTCTATATTTTGAGATAATCTCTGGTGCTAAACCCATAGTCAATGTGTTAAGAGCCTTTTCATCAAGCTTGACTTGATCCAAATCTTCATCTGTATATTCGGATTCCGGTTTAAGTAGTGTAGTACCCTTCTCTTCGTAAGTAATTAGGATAGGACCTCTACAAATAGCTCTCCAAACTTTGGCATCCTTTTCTTTAACATGTTGAATGAATCTAAATTTCCATTCAGCAAAAGACTCTCCCAAAATCAACATGGGAACCCGAGTACTTGTTGCATTCATGACTAGAATCAAAACTGAGAACTATCTTCAAATTCGAGAACCAAAAGATAAATCGAGCACCAAGAGACTCCCGAAAACAAACTTCTAATCGGGAATCAATGAAAATCCTTGAAACAATTTTCCGTCCGAGAACCGTATGAAATCCCAACAAAATTCCGAGAAAAGAAAAAATCTACGAGAACCAAGCTAAATTTGTGAACCAAAGCAAAGTCCCGAGAACCACTTGTAAATCAAAGAACCGGTCTTGAAACCCGAGAACAATTAAAAACGAGAACCCAACTTTAGTTTGAGAACTCAATCCGAGAACTAGCTAACAAATTCGAGAACTCACTTCAAATCCGAAACCCCAACTTTGATCCGAGAACTCCACAACAAATAAGTAAATCCGAGAACTCAAAATGTGAACCCTCACCCGAGAACTACTTTCCCTTGATGAAAACCGCAGCCGAAGAGTAGATGTAAAATTAATTAATTCAGCCGTTTGCTTGCTAGCTTAAAATAATTCACCTGCCTGGTAGCTTAAATTAAATGACAAGCTAGCTTGCTTGCTTGCTTGACAAAATCACGAAATAACTTTATTTTGAGACGTCCCTGCTTGCTTGTTTCAATAAAATCCAAGAACTAAGTTTGATTTTTTTTTTTGACCTAGGTGTTTGCTTAATTTTCAATAAAAATACTAGCCACACTCAAAACAAACAAATCTTTAAAAAAAATACCGAGAACCACTTTCTCTAATATTTGTTGTTTGACTTTTATTTCTAGCCACAAATATTTTAGTGGTGTATGAACCTTGCTTTGTCGTCTTTACCGCAAACTCAATTTAAAGAGCCCAACACAAAACCACGTGTACTAAATGAACCATGAATTGATTTCAATAAAAGAAAATAAACCGAGATCCTTGAAGATATGGTTTCCAACTAACAGTCCGAAAATAACAAGAAGTTCCCAAAATCAGCGATGAACACGACGAAGATTTTTAATGTGTGCTTCGTTTTCCCCAGTAACTAATAAATTATATGGCCCTTTTGATTGGCTGATCAACAAAGAAAAACACAATTCCTTGTTTTCCTTTCATGCGCAAAGACGTAGAGTTCCAAACAGAAGCAACTTCTTGAATCCCTTGATATTAAAACCGAGCCTTGAACAAGCTTTAATGGCTCTGATACCAATTGTATGTCCCGAAATAACACAATATCAACTAACACAACGGATTGACGGAATCAAAAGGTTGTGTGATTCAAGAAACAAGATGAAACAATTATTAAACTTCCCTATTGCATACGATTATGATAAATCGTCTGATACAAAGAGAGTGTTCTTGATGAACCAAAACCGCTAACCTAACAAATGACTAGAACATTACATTATATAGGTCATGCACTAGGTTTGGCCCACATGGCCTAGCCCAAGCCCAAGCCCAACTAAGAACTAACTATCTTGGCCCAAACAACTTAAATAACCGAGAACTCAAGTGTTCTCAGTCCAAAATAGTCAAACACGAATATGGATCACTGATATCTATTTGATAGCGTCAGTCTCATTATTATAGACCCAACAAACAGGCCCTGGGATATATTGAAGTCAGAGTCTGACAACATAGCATATCCTAAGTACTGAATCCTCAATGGGATTTCATTAAAGGAAGTGGACTTAGTAGAGACACAGAGGAGGGTATGAAAGAAAAAATTCATGACTGGTGGGGAAAACTTTTTGAATAGAGTTGACCCAGTCATTTGTGCATCATAATCT
The DNA here is from genome assembly GCA_028751855.1 of Ambrosia trifida. NCBI lineage: Eukaryota > Viridiplantae > Streptophyta > Magnoliopsida > Asterales > Asteraceae > Ambrosia > Ambrosia trifida. Next base: position 158,595,147 of record CM054123.1, on the reverse strand, counting down.
TTTTCTTGAAACTCTGTGTGAAGTTCAACTTTAGGGAAAGAGTCATTACCTGACAAGTCAATGAGTGAGAAGGTTGTGGATATCAGTTCAGGGGTAATGGTGACATTTGTCTCTCAAATTTTTAAGATTATGGTTGTAGGCATTTTGTCTTGAAGAAGAAACTCAACGTTTAACCAAAATTCTTGGAGGGTATCGAGATAGATGGGAGCATCAGCGGTTAGGATCGTCAAGTATTTGGAATTAAGGATGATGTCAATGGTGGAACGGAATGGAACGTTTTCATCTGTTTTCACCACATATGGGAGATAATTGTGGGTGGTTTTTTCTTGAAGATCCATTGTAGTGGATTTCGAGTGTGAAAATGAGAGTAATTGGAGTAAGGGTTTGAGGTTGAAGAAGACGGTTTCAGTATTTTGAGTACAATGAGACAGTGTAACAACTGTTGTGGTAAAACAAGGTTTTTATAGGCTCTGGTGAAACCGCTGATGTGGCCAAAACTCTGCTTTTGTGAGCAGACGTGGCAAACATTTGTTGGCATACAGCTGTTGCCAAAGGTCTGATGCAAACAGTTGTTGTCTTACCAAAGTGTTGATGCTAACAGCACTTGGTTTATTATTATTATTATTATTATTTTAGATATATATATATATAGTGAAACAATTGTTTTATCTGATCAGAGGTTTGAAACAGATTTTTCAACCAAACAGTGGATAGAATGGATGAAACAGTGGTTGTTTTATCCTTAACAGATTTTTCAACCAAAATGCTATTTTTAAGGATGAATTTTGATTTTTCTGAAACATTTTAATGTTTTTATTTAAAACATCTTTGTTATTTAGTCCATGTTTAGCATACCAATTCTAGAAATCAGATTTGTGAAGGTAGACGTGTCTAAAGCTTTTGTCAACACATCTGCCAACTGATCCTCTGTTGGAACATGGTGCAGAGAAATCAAACCTTTTTCATAGCTATCTCTGACAAAATGATGTCTGATGTCTATATGCTTTGTGGTTGAATGAGATACCGGATTTTTGATGATATTAGCAGCTTGACTGACCAACATGAGTGGAGTTCTTAGTGCAGTTATCCCAAAATCCAACAGTTGATTTTGAAGCCACATGAGTTGGGTTGTACAGCTTGCAGCAGAAATGTATTCAGCCTCAGCTGTTGAAGTTGAAACAACTTCTTGCTTTTTGCTTTGCCATGAAACTAAGGCATTCCCTAGAAACTGGCACCCTCCTGATGTAGACTTCCTTTTGTTGTTGCAGCCAGCAAAATCACTATCTGAATAACCTGAAAGCTTAATGTTTCCATTAGCAGGATACCAGATACCAAGTGTGGGAGCACCTTTTAGGTATGAGAATATCCTTTTCACAGCAATAAGGTTTGACTTTCTGGGTGAAGCATGGGATCTTGCACAAACACAAGTGGCAAACATAATGTCTGGCCTAGATGCAGTTAAGTACAATAAAGACCCAATCATGCATCTGTAATGTGTCTGGTCAACCAGTTCATCCTTGTCATCAATAGTGAGTAGCTTGACTATACTCATGGGTGTACTACATGGCTTACAGTCATTCATCTCAAATCTAGTTAACAAATTTTTCACATATTTGTTTTGATGAATAAATGTGCCATTTTGCAGCTGCTTCACATGGAGACCAAGGAAGCACTGAAGTTCACCCATAGCTCTCATTTCAAACTCTGCTGTCAGGAGTTCCTTAAACTCTTCACACATTTTGTTACATGTGGATCCAAAAATTATGTCATCCATATATATTTGAACAATCATTAAGTCTTTCCCTCTCCATTTTAAAAATAAGGTTTTATCAATTTTGCCTCTTGTGAAACCAATGGATAAAAGAAAGGTGGAAAGAGTTTCATACCAGGCCCTTGGTGCTTGCTTGAGTCCATACAAAGCTTTGTTAAGTTTGTAGACATAATCAGGATGAAATGTGTCTTCAAAACCAGGTGGTTGACATACATAGACTTCCTCCTGAATTTTGCCATATAGGAATGCACATTTGATGTCCATCTGATACACCTTGATGTTGTGGTTGACAGCAAAGGCTAGGAAGAGTCTGATAGCTTCTAGCCTAGCTACAGGAGCAAAGGTTTCATCATAGTCTATCCCCTCTTATTGTCTGAAGCCTTAAACCACAAGCATGGCTTTGTTCTTGACAACTATACCCCTTTCATTAGTTTTGTTTTTGAAGACCCACTTTGTGCCAATTGGACAAACATCCTTAGACAATGGTACAAGTTCCCACACTTGTTGTCTTTTAAACTGAAGGAGCTATTCCTGCATAGCATCTACCCAACTGTTGTCTTTTAGTGCCTCATGGTACTTGACAGGTTGTGTGAGAGATAGAAAGCCTGCAAAAAGACAGATATTTGAGGATTGGCTTCTTGTGAGCACACCCTCTATGATGTTGCCAATGATTTGATCTGGTGGATGAGCTCTTAGGTAGATTAGATCTCTCTGATATGGTATAATGGCATTTTGAGGTGAAGGACAGAGGTTTGGTGACTATGTTGATGTAACATCTGTTTGCACTTCTGTAGTGCCAATAGATGTTTGAAATGGAGGTGAGGGAATGGGTCCAAGTGGTGTGAAACTGGACTGACTTTTGTCAACAGATGTTTGACTTTTGTCAACAGATGATTGAGCGGTGTTTTGAACAACTGCTTCCCCTGATGCAGAATAGACTTTATAGTGACTTGGAATCACAACGTCTGTTCTGTAATCTTGTTGTGGAGATTGTGAAATACCTGCACTGTTAGTTTTGACAGTAATATCTTCAAATTTGAATTTATCTAAATCAAACAACTCAGCAGGATTTACTGGGATTTTTAGGGATTAAAGTTCATTGAGCTTTACATTCAGAGTTTCTTTTATTGTCTTGGTCCTTGTGTTAAACACTTTGTAGGCCTTGGCAATAGAAGAATATCTCAGAAAATATCCACAATCTACTTTGGCTGCAAATTTTGAGATGGAATCTTTAAGATTAAAAATGAAACATGGGCAGCCAAAGATTTTGAAAAATGAGATTAATGGTTTGATTTTGAACAAAATTTCATAAGCAGTCTTTTGATGTATGAGGTTGATTAAAACTTTGTTTTGAACATAGCAAGCAGTGTTTACAGCTTCTGCCCAGAAGGACAGTGGCAAACCAGAATCTGCTAGCATGGCTCTTGCAGCTTCAATGAGAGTTCTATTTTTCCTCTCAACCACCCCATTTTGCTCTGGTGTTCTTGGGATGCTGTACTGCCTCACAATCCCTTTTGACACACACAAAATCATCCAACTCCTTATTTTTAAACTCTGTCCCATTGTCACTTCTAAAGACTTTTACTGGCAAGTCATATTGTTTTTCAACATTGGTGACAAAGTCCTTCAAGATACCTGCAGTCTCATCCTTAGAGTGTAGAAAGTAAGTCCATGTAAACCTAGAAAAATCATCAACTATGACAAGACAAAATCTCTTTCTTCTCAGACTCACGATTTTAACTAGGACAAACAAGTCCATGTGCAACATTTGTAGACATTGACTTGTTTTGGACTCATCAATGGATTTGTAAGAGCTTTTATGTTGTTTTCCTTTTAAGCAGGAAACACAATGCTCATCACATTTGAATTCTTTTGATGGTAAACCTCTAACAAGGCTTTGTTTGGAGAGTGGGTTGATAGTTTGAAGGTTGGTGTGACCCAGTCTCCTATGCCCAATTCTGTCTCTTTTGTGGAGGCAGCAGAAAACAAACAGACATTTGCCACAGGATTGTCCTTAACATATCAACCACATACACATTGCCACTCCTGTGAGCAACAAGTTGTGCTTTGCTCTCAGCAATGATGGTATCAATCTTTTTCACCACTTCTGGCCCAATAATCTTACAAGTTTTCTTAGTGAAGAATGAGCCATACCCTTTGTCACTCATTTGTGATACACTAAGAAGATTAAATTTAAGATTATCGATAATATTGACATTTTCAAACTTGAGTTTCCCAGCCTGAATAGTCCCTGAACCCAACACCTTACCTTTTGAATCATTACCAAAGGATATATCACCCCCTCCATGAGCTAAGAAGTCCAGAAGAAGGGCTCTACATCCTGTCATGTGCCTGGAGCCTCCACTATCTACATACCAAAGGCTATCTAAGCAAGCAGAAGCTCCCTGCACATCAGTAATTGATCAGTTTTAGTGAGTGTCCAAAGCCAAGTTGGCTTTGGATGGGTCCACAGACTTTTCAGGCTCAAGCTTAGGAAGGTGATCAGTGGTTTGAACTAGTTTTTGATTCAAGTTCAACAACTGTTGCTAACCATTTTGAGATACAGGCACTCTTTAGTCTTGTGATTCTTCTTGCCACATATTGAACATGTGGTCTTAGAATCACACACACTTGTTCCTTTGTTGATATCATATGCTTTTAGAAGGAAACAGTTTTTAGTAACATGACTCTTCTTTTCACAGAAATCACAGAACAAGTGAACAGACTTTTCATTCTTTTTCCCTTTTTCAGTTTTCTGTTCAACAGATGTTTGATCATCTGCTGGAAGATCTCTCAAGGGAATGACCTTTGCATGTGGTGCTTTCTTACCATCTAGGGTTTTGAATTCAACTAGTTTGAAGTTCTCAAGAGTACCACACTCATCAGACCAAGTAGGTTTAAATTCATATTTTTCAAGTTCAGTGAATGATGAGTAACCTTTTGGTTTTTCAAGAACAATTTTCTTGCCATTAGGTTCAGTGATTTTAATCTCTTGACCCTTTAAATTAGTTGGTACTACCTCAACCAACTTTTGATCCCTTTTTTTCAGTGTTTTCAAAAGCTGGAGTAGTGGTTTCAAAACCAAAACCAAACTTCACATGACTTTTGGTTTGTTTGTTGAGGAGCATCTCAAAACCTTTACATGATTTCACCCATTTCTGACATTCAACTTGGGTGGTCTCAAGCTCACTTTTGCAACTATATATTTAATTATCATAGTTTGGAGCCGGTCTTTGGTTTTAGTTGCTTCATGTTTTAAGATGCTTATTTCAGATTCTTTTTCAGTCAATTTTGATTTTAACTCTTTTGAAAGTTTTTCAAATTGAACTTCATCATCTAAAATTTTCTTCCTAAGGTTTTCATTTACCTCTTTGATGTTAGCAAATGCTATTACACATTTGTCAGAACACAAATCTTTAAGGATTTGAGGAGATACCTTAGCAGCAGCCATCCATGCACAATCACACTTGCACTCACAATCATCAGATGCACCCCAGGGATCTGAGAGATTCACAACCTCTTCTTCATATTTTTCACCTACAACTACCTCATCAACAATATCATCAGTCATGACTACAGATTCAGTTACCACCTCCTCAGATTCAACCTCTTCTACCATAGCCATGAAACAATAATTTTCTGGTTCATTTTCAGCATTGGCAACTAGTGCAAAATTTGCATCTGTCAACTCATGTGGTAGACTGCTCCAATCAACAAAGCCTTGTGTGAAGAAACTCTGTTGACTGGTCTCTGCAGGAGCAGAGGGTGGAGCAACAGTCATTGGCACTGGTGCCTGAGCAACAGGGGTTTGCACATAGTGGATCTGAGGAACAATGGTTTGGACATACTGGACGGGAACAGTGTTTGAGGACTATGCAAAATGAGTAGTGTTTTGCACATTTGGTCGAGGGGTATTATGGGAAACTTGATAAGTGTTGGTCTGTGGCCTTTGATTTGGATAGGTAATCATAGGTGTACCATGTTGACTCCTACATTCCCTAGCAAAATGACCAAGTCTATGACATTTATAACACTTAATCTTTGATTTATCCAACCCCACTTTTGACCTGCTAGTTAACCCTAGAAACCTTCTCCCAGTTTTCTTGTAAAAATTGTTAGTTCTTACACTGAGACGGGCCAATTGGTGCATAATTTCCATTTCTTCCAAATCATCAGGGTCAAAGTATTTCAGGTCATCATACTCAAAGGATATGTTATCAGATGCTTGGATATCACCACCACTTGCTGTAAAAGCATAGGTTGGTGAATAAGAATCAGAGTTAAAACCTGAGTTAAAACCTGAAGTTATGTCAATGAAATGATCATAAATCTGATCCTTATTATTACCAGGCACTTCATTATGACCCAGAAGTGCTGTATTCCCAAATACATAGTCATCAGACACTTTTCCAGAGTCCTGGAGCTTCTTTTTCTGGTTAAGCTCTCTCTCATAGGTCAAGGGCTTACCATGATGCTGGGTCAGTGATAGGTCCTTGAATCCAATTGAGTTTCTCATAACTATAGCAATAGTGTCCCTTTTATCTGGTAATGATCTTAAAAACCTATGGTTCAAAGTTGAAAATAGGTAAGTTAGACCAACCAGTTTTAGTTCACTAATGAGATAGTTAAACCTCTCAAATTGTTGAGTTAATGACTCTCCCTTAACATGACTGAATGTTTCATATTGTTGGTTAAGTATTTCACGGTTGTTTTCAGTAACCTCTTCAGTCCCACCAAATTGTTCTTTCAGTGCATCCCACAACTCCTTTGCACTGCTATAGTTTAACAGCCCAGCATATATATCATTGGGTAGAGCCATGCCCACAATACTGAAGGCCTTGGCATCTAACTCAATTTTCTAAAAATCCTGGTCGGAGTAGTTTTCAAGTTTCTTAGGCTCTTGAACCTTGGGATCTTCAGTACTCGGCTCCATCGGAACATGTGGTCCGAAGATAACCGACTTCCAACACCCAGTGTTCTGTTGAGCTAGAACATGGCTCATCCGACGTTGCCAGATATTGTATTCAGATCTAACAAGCATCGGTGGCTTGTTGTTCATGCCAGTGTTGTGTGGATCGTGATTGATTGAAGCCATTCTCTGATTTTTCAAAAAAAAGTATGTTTACAAACGGTTGAATCAAAAATAAACTATTACTCTGTTTTCAATCCGACAAACAAACGATATCAATAATTGTGAGCTGATCTGTTTATACTAAATTGATTTGTTATATCGAATTTAATTGACCAAGCTCTGATACCAATTGTTAGGATCTGAGTTTGATTGTTTTGATTTGCTTAAGTAAAGATGTGATGAACGAAGTGAAATATAAATTGAAAGTGCAGTGGAATAATAAACTATAAATCAAAACAAGAGAATAAATGTTTTCAATCGAATGCTTTCATAATATTGAATGATTACAGTCAATTGTACGAGTACTCCCCCTCAGCCTGATCACTCTGTGAATGTTTGTCTGAGAGAATGTTTTGAGTGATAAATAGAACAGTACAAGCACTGTTCTATTTATAGACAAATCTAAACCACTGATGATCTAAGCTGACGTCACCTAAGACAGCTACCTCTAACAGAATAACAAACATAAAACATCTGTTATATACAAACTACTATTACATTGTAAAACTCTAAAGGTAAACTGCTGTTGAGAAAACTCTGATGGTCTTGTATCATCTGTTGTAGCCTAAGTGATGTTGTTCTATATCAGACCTTTAGTCAGCAGTTGTTCGCTATTAGTTGTTATCCAACAGTCCTTTGCAGCAGCAGTTGTCACAGTAGTTGTTTTGGTAGAGTAGATGTTAGGGTCAACAGTCTTTTGGGAGAAGTATCTTGTAAATGCTGTTTATTTCTAAGGATCAACTGAGTAGTATATTTTAGCTTTCAAATCATCTGTTCTTTTCCAGGTCAGCAGACCCAACATTAAACATGTTAATTAAATATGCAAAAGAAGTAATAGAATAGGGAGGAACACTTAGGAGCCATTTCAGGGCTGGACCGGTGAGAGTTGAACCAAATCCCTTGCATGAACATGCTTCTTTCAGATTGACAGGGATTGGATTTATTTCCATCCTTTCCCTATATTGAGCCACATGCTCCTCGGGATCTATAGATCCATCATAGAGCTTCATGCTTGGAGTTTGAATCCGCTTTGGGATCTCTGCATCACATATGGGGGGGGGTTCAAATCTTGACACCCTATGGCATGCTGAGGATACCTCAGGGATAGGTTGCACTATCCCTGGCACACTCGATACCATGTCCTTGATCTTCTGAAGCTACCTTGCTAGATGAGGGCTTATTCATGTATCCTGCAAAGAAGCAACATCATTAGCAGTAAAAGTACTGGAACTTAAATTGTTACCGTTATTGTTATATCCTTGGTGATAGCCAGCTAATAGGTCCCGGACTTGTGCACAAAACTTCTGAGGAGATAGTGCAAATCAGAAATCGGATGGCTGCTGCTCGTGATCAACAGAAAAGTTACGCTGATAAGCGTAGGAAACCTTTGGAGTTCCAGGTTGGGGACAAGGTTTTATTGAAGGTGTCACCTTGGAAGGGGGTGATACGCTTTGGAAAAACGCGGAAAATTGAACCCACGATACGTTGGACCATTCGAGATTATCGAAAGGATTGGTCCGGTAGCTTACAAGTTAAACTTTCCTGATGAACTCAGTGGAGTGCACAACGTATTCCACGTATCAAACATAAAGAAATGCTTATCGGATACAACACTGGTGGTGCCACTGGAGGAGATCTAGGTGGACGATCAGCTACGGTTCATGAAAGAACCGATGGAGATTCTTGAGCGGGGCGTCAAGAAACTCAGACAAAACACTATGCCTATTATTAAGGTACTATGGAATTCCCGTCTAGGACCGGAATACACGTGGGAACGCATGGATCAAATGCGGCTTAAATACCCACATCTCTTTACTGAACCTGAAACTATGCATAAACCAAACACTAAACATAAAGCAACTATCTCAAAGCGAATTTCGGAGCGAAATTCCTTTCAACTTGGGGATGATGTGACATCCGGTAACCAGGCATACAATTTTACACTGGCTTCACTGTTTACTTGCTGAATTTCAGGACGAAATTCTTTTCAACTTGGGGATGATGTGACACCCCGCGTTTTCAAAATATTACTCTTACTAAACTCTAGTTAACTTGCATGTACCTTCATGACTAAACGCATAACTAGGGTTAGCTAAGAAGGTATTTTGATATGTCATGGGATAATAACATATGTTAGATGATATTAATGTACGTTATAACTAGGAAGGTTTTGGTATTGACACACACCCGAGTCCTGTATTGGTGATTTATCAAACATGCATGATTATATGAACTATTGAGTGTTGATGAATGTGAAGTAACACGTGTATGTGAATTGCATGCTTATGTGAATTACTTCGTATTAGTTAACTTGTACGTAAACCTTATGAGATATGTGCACTTATGATAAACAAAATATGAATTAATAAAACAGTAGTTTTATACAAGTTAGTATGATTACTATTGTCGGGATTAATCTCGAGAGTTAGATAGGGCTAATGGGCTCACTTATCAGATAAAAATTGTAACACCCCAACCGATGGCGGAAACATCGGGATGTCACGTATTGATAATTGTTCAGTAGCACATGGTAAATAATAAGTTTCAATAAATGCTTTAAATGAACTACATACAATTGTTCTAAAAATTTGTACATCAAAATGAAAAATACTAGCTACGCATCTTTAAGCATTAACTCTAATCTTCGAATAAGCTATAACCTGAAACATGTTAAGTTTGAAAATATTTTGGGTCAACAAAAGTTGGTGAGAATTACATAGGTTTTGATAATTGAATAAAAACTTGTACAATTCGAGTGTCATGGCAAGTCTAGTCCATATGTGAAAACAAAACAATCGGGTAAATCGAGTGCATAATCAAACCTTGTGACTAGAATATTGTGGTCCATCCCATACGCTCATGGTTCACTCGATTATGAAAACTTTAGTATATGGGAGATGGGATAATAATGTTTTTTTTTTTTTTTTTTATTGAATGGTATAAAGAGTTGAATGGTAGGCTATAGTACTTATAGTGTATAATTTGGAGTTGTAATTAGGGACTACTTTGACTAGGCTAGAATTTAGGAACAACTTTGACTTGACTAGAAGACCATATTTACTAACACCTTGACTTGACTAGGAGACCATATTTACTAACACTTTAACTTGACTTGACTAGGAGACTACGTTTGACTTTTCAGGTTTGACTAAGGGACCTTGAAAGGGTTTAAGTTTAATTGGTTTTAATTAACATCACAAAACACCAAATGGTGTAGTGGTTTGTGTGGTGTGGTTAAGGTTTAGCCCGCCAGGGACTCGGGTTCGAATCTTGGCACAGGCAAACATTTTTTTAACGTTTTTAAATCAGAATTTTTAATACAATCCAATTTAATATTGATTATAAGTCATTATTTAAACAAAAAAAAATTAACAAAATGGATGGTAAAGATAATGTAAACATGAATCGGACGAATAAACGATGGAGTTATATATATATATATATATATATATAAAGAAAATTTGTGTGATGCTACAGTCTCCCCTACTTTTAGGAACTTCGTCCCGAAGTTTATTTTAAGAAGAAACATTTAAATAGAGTTGAGGATAGTTAGGGTGACTATGGTTCAGAGTAGGGTAAGAGTTTAAAGAATGTATAAGATAATCATAAATGCTAGATGGACTACCAAATAACTAGGGTTTGGTATTGGTCTGACCCTACAGTATCCCTTTCCACGTATCATTAGTGTTTATATATAGGGTGTACTGCAGCTAACCCATCACATCTCTGATACTTCGAAAACATACGGGGTGTCTCCCAAAACCTTAATAGAATTTCACACTTCCTTAATGTACCTGTAAATTCATGATTACGTTCCGGACCGCAATCACCAATTTACCTTACATTAGGGTTTTGTGTCCTTCTATGACTCTAAACACACATGTAAGTAATGCAAAATAGCCTTGTGATTGAATCGTATACAATGTATCCAAAAATAAGTCCAACTGTTGAGCAGGAAAAAGACCTCTACTAGTCAGTGAGTAAGAACCTCTACCGATTGTTGAGCAGGTGCGATAGCCTCTACTAGTCGTTGAGCAGGTTGTAGGGCCTCTACCGACTGTTGAGCAGGCATGATGACCTCTACCAATCATTGAGTAGGTTATTTGGTACTCTACTAACTGTTGAGCAAGTACTTCATCCTCTATCAGTTGTTTGATTAAGTGTACCAATTATTACACACATGAATTGCAAATTGATAATATGTACATGTAAGCAATCAAGTATCAAGTATAGCATACGAGTTGTAATAGAGTTGCCTAGACAAGGTTAATGACTCTAGGTGTGTCTACAGCAAATAGTTTATATTCCATGAATTCTAGTTTCAAATGTTCAAATATGGTAGATAGTCGAATCCTCATGTATAACTAAGGATTATGTTTGATGCAACACACAATCAAGTTTCAATAGTTTGGTTATCATGGGTAACTAGCTCATGTGTGAGAAGGTGAAGGATATGAATTTAGTTCTTGAGAGGATGATGAAAAATCTTGAAGCAGAATCAAGGTTGTGAGAGATAGTGAATGTGAATATAGTTGATAAAGAGTTTATTTTATAGTAAGGAGATTATGTAGCAGTGTAAATTTTGGGGTTTGGATCAAAGGTTATAATCAAGTGTATAAGAAAACATGATTGTGGTATATGCCAAATATTGTAAAAATTTGAACAAGTTGAAAATGAGTGAGTGTCGATGGAGAATTTAGACACTAGATATTATTCCTATGGATAAATAAAAAATCTTATTTTCAAAATTGGTTTTATACATAAAGCAAAAGTTGTTAAATAGTACAAGCTAAGTAGGCTTTGATTAAAATATTCCCGTTAGTTGGAGATTTCAAATATGACATTAGGTTTTGAAGATCAAAGTTCTATTAAGTGATTTTTAATAGTTTAAAGCATTATATAGAAAATTGTTTGTTACGTCAATAAATAAACAATTGAATTTAAGTTTGAGGACATCTTTTGACCAAAATATGTACTTTGTAAAGTTACTAGGTAATGAAAATACAACAAGATTTAGAAATCTTTAGTTTGTGCTAAGGTATGAGGTTATAGTTTTTAAAAAAATAAGTAACATGAGGAGAAATGAAATAATATGATTTGGGTAGGGTTTTGAATATTTAAAAAGTGGCTAAGATGGTAAGGTGAAGTGTGATTGTGAAATCCATAGATGGTTATGAAATGAGATTGATTTAAGCTGTAAAATTTTGAGATTTTAGAGCTTAGTTTAAGGAAAGTGAGTGTAATCATTTATTCATTAACTAAAACGAATAAACGAAAACGTTGACTTATCAAAACTTCTAGATTCTAATAACATAGTGAAGACATGCTTTAGCCTATAAGTGAACACTCATCCCGAGAATTCCCAGGTAGGCATCCGGGTCCCTCGTCTAATTGGGATTTATGCGCAATGCCAGTCCTAGACAGAAAACTCAGAATACAGGCGTTCACCCTTCCAGATTGCACGTGTTCGTTATTAAAATTTAGAACTTCGACGAGATCTTCAAGGTGGTTCAGGCTAAACCTGAGGATTTGTCCTACTAGTGCAAGAGTAGATCTTGTGATGGAGAGCACTCTTCTTGTAGGGACTAAAGTAAGGATAAGAAGTAGGATAGAGAATAGAAACAAGTAAGGTTGCAAATAAAAGGAGCAAGTACTGGTTAAAATCCTATGGTTATAGACTAGATTATTTTTTTTTCTAATAACCTAATTCCCTATAACCATGGCTCTGATACCAATCTGTAACACCCCAACCGATGCCGGAAACATCGGGATGTCACGTATTGATGATTGTTCAGTAGCACATGGTAAATAATAAGTTTCAATAAATGCTTTAAATGAACTACATACAATTGTTCTAAAAATTTGTACATCAAAATGAAAAATACTAGCTACGCATCTTCAAGCATTAACTCTAATCTTCGAATAAGCCATAACCTGAAACATGTTAAGTTTGAAAATATTTTGGGTCAACAAAAGTTGGTGAGAATTACATAGGTTTTGATAATTGAATAAAAACTTGTACAATTCGAGTGTCATGGCAAGTCTAGTCCATATGTGAAAACAAAACAATCGGGTAAATCGAGTGCATAATCAAACCTTGTGACTAGAATATTGTGGTCCATCCCATACGTTCATGGTTCACTTGATTATGTTATAAATTCGATAACAATCACCCATGCTACCTATGTAGGAGGTATACGTATCCGGGTGGGATTGTCAGTCCAATAGATCTATCATTGTATATCGTCGGCTGATCAATGTTAATGATTATGCTAGAATATTGTGCTTACCCTAGTAATGTTTAAGACATAATGCAACATAGAATAACACATAGACACTTGTGATTGAATTGTAAATTGAATGTTGTAACATGTTTCACCCCAAAAAAATAGTGAATGGAAAAGGGGCTATGTAAACTCACCTTAGGTGCATAATGAGTTCGTGCGTTTTATTGAGTGTGCAAACACTTAGTAATAATGCCTTGGAAAACTCGGAACTAGCAGTATATGGGAGATGGGATAATAATGTTTTTTTTTTTTTTATTGAATGGTATAAAGAGTTGAATGGTAGGCTATAGTATTTATAGTGTATACTTTGGAGTTGTAATTAGGGACTACTTTGACTAGGCTAGAATTTAGGAACAACTTTGACTTGACTAGAAGACCATATTTACTAACACTTTGACTTGACTAGGAGACCATATTTACTAACACTTTGACTTGACTTGACTAGGAGACTACGTTTGACTTTTCAGGTTTGACTAAGGGACCTTGAAAGGGTTTAAGTTTAATTGGTTTTAATTAACATCACAAAACACCAAATGGTGTAGTGGTTTGTGTGGTGTGGTTAAGGTTTAGCCCGCCAGGGACTCGGGTTCGAATCCTGGCACAGGCAAACATTTTTTAAACATTTTTAAATCAGAATTTTTAATACAATCCAATTTAATATTGATTATAAGTCATTATTTAAACAAAAAAAAATTAACAAAATGGATGGTAAAGATACTGTAAACATGAATCGGATGAATAAACGATGGAGTTATATATATATATATATAGATAAAGAAAATTTGTGTGATGTTACAAAAATCACTAGAGCCCAAAACCTTGGCCCATAATTCAACCCTAGGTGTGTTATTTAAAAAATAAAAAAAAATAAACACAAACCCTAATACCCCCATTTGCGCCGTGGACAAGTTGACCCCACAACCCTCTCTCAATCTCAATCTTTCACCGATTTCTCACTAGTTCAAGCTATTTTGGGTGCTACCTTGAGATTTTAAGGACTTTAGCAATTCAAGGTATGTGTTTTACGTGTTATATGATGAATTTTAAGGCTGGAAAAGTTGTAATAACTATAAGAAATATTCATGTTAATATCGCAAATCAATGTATGTAGGATATCTTGGATGTTTGTTGTGATTGTTGATGATTATTGTTAATAGAAATCATATCTAGGGTATGTGGTACGTAAATACATAGATTTAAATGTGATAATATGGATTGAATTCTGTTAATATGAGTTCTTTTATGATTATGGGTTAATAAGAATGATTAGGGTTCATGAGAAGCATGTTATTAGAATTCTGATTTCTGACAGATTCATTGTGACGAATTGTAGGGCTGTTATACGGTGAATAACAGGTGTAATCTGATTGTTTTCTGATGCTAAAACATAACTTATGAAGTTAGCTTTTCAAAAAGTCAAAAATCATGCGTTTTGGACTTGTTTTGATATGTATTCATGATTTTATAAGTTTAAAGGTCATATCAGATTTTCGGAATTATAAATTGGGTCAACTTTAAACGGTCATATCTCGAGATTTACAAAGGGTTAAGTTATGAAATTTGGACAGTGGGTCAACATTGGAAAAACTTGGCTTTTCCAATTGGATTCACCTCGTTTGGGTGAATACACAATTTTTGGTAATTTTTCTACTAAACTGACCTGCTGTGGAAATTTTCTGGACATAGCTGTGTTGTACGAATTTTAATAATTTTTGTGTTTGGTTGTGAGACAAAACAAAAATATAGGTTATCAAATGAATCCAAATGAATATTCTGTAAAAATTCGGGAGTTTAATTCGTTCGTTAAGTAGTTTAAATAATTCGTTTTTCACAGCGTACAATCTGCCCTGAAAACGCAGATTGTGTAAGGGATGTTTACGTGACTATTTGGAGTCTTATATGGTATGTATTTGACATGAACTTGCATGAATACTTATATGAGATGTGTATGAGGTATAAAACTGATAATAATCAATATGATCACCAACGGGATACGTAGGACTTACTTGTGCATGTAGAGTCATTAGGTGTCACTACACGGTTTGAACTTTAAAAGTCTTGGACAAACGAGTTGTATGGTGTGTTGGTTATGCACATATACTCACCTAGTGACATTTGTAATAGGGAGTCGGTAGCTCATTTATGTTTGAGGAATTTGGATTATTCACGTGCAACCTAATGTGAGTTTCACTACTCTTTTCTCAAAAGCATGCATCTCGGGTAGAGACAACGTACTTAAGTTTTTCTAGTCCGGGTTGGGACTACTATTTTCTAGTCTGGTTTGGGACTACTTACACATCCCGGGTTGGGATGCTATGGATCCTTGTGTTGGTCGGTTTTTGCTAGTTCGCAAACTGTGTCCTTGATGAACTAAACCAATTCTATCATCTGTAAGTCCTTCACATACCGAATGAGTTGCCGGGTTATGGCAAGCGGGTTATTAGTTGATAGCGCTATTAGGTCTTACAAACCTCACACCGGCTCGGGGAGTGCGGGAGTGAACTAAAACTTAACAGATTTTATCATTGTTGATAGGCAATGATGTAAGGCATGCAGCTCACGTTTGTAACTACACGTACATCAGCAGTTCGGTATATCGGTGTTAGTTATCATGAATGGGTTAGCTACCCTTGACATGCAATGAACTAGTGTTTACACGGTTCTTGGAACCAACTCAATTACTTGTTTACGTGGTTTTGGAAACCAGTGCAGTTACATACTCATTTACTTTACTTAGTGAACTCACCAACATTGTTTGTTGACCCACGATTTACATGCTTTTGCAGGTAGTTAGCTTCCGGTGCCAGGATTAGAAAGCACTGCACACTTCACCGCATTTGGGGTCTTGGGCATACACCTAAATTACATATTATGCTTTTACATTTTCTTTCATATGATTTTAATTTGGGCGCGTTGTTTTGCGCATGGTTTTAAAAGGGTTAAATTTTGGTTTACGCTTCCGCAGCTTAACCTAACTTGGTTTTTCAAAACGAACTAAATGGTTTAGGCATTTAGAGTTCGTTCATATGACTTATGGCTATGGGATCCTGGTATGTCATGCGCCTCGCGGTATAAACCCCGCAGTGGAAATTTGAGGGTGTGACACTTGGAATGGTACAGGTGTGTATCCTGGATCCCTGGTAGTTGCCATCCTGGGTGTAGTAGTTGTTTCTGGAGCAGAGAACCCAGTACTCATGGGGATAAAATCTACTTTATGCACCCCTCCAGAGATGCTAGAATTAAAATCTAACGCCCTGGGCTGCAATGGTGACATTCCAGAAGAAGTAAACAAGCCCAGATCTGGTATGATAGTACTAATACTAGAGAAAGGAATCGTTTTTAGGGATTAAATCTAGAACAAGAAAATGTTCAGAGTGCCTGAAATAAGCAAATACTCAAATCAGACTCTGAGATATTTGAAGACCTACATGGAATCAATACAAGAAAAAGATGGGAAAGATCTTTCAGATGGTTGTTTTGTATTGTAGAAGGATTGCATTTTCCCCTTAAGTAGATCTTTCAAGGGGATACTAAACAGCCAACGGTGTAATGGTTGGTAGTGGTCTATGGGATGTAAATTGTGAGGTGTGTGGTGAGAATGATGAAAGTGGAATGGCAGATATGGGTGTAGATTGTGTGGTTGAAGTAGTAGGTGGTGATGTGTGAATGTTTTCATCCTGTACACAAAGGTATATTTTCTCTTCCTTCTGTACAAGATTTTTGGTGATGGTGGTGTTGCAGCAGTGGTTGTGTTAACATCTGTTGGCACTTTTGTAGAACCAGCAGATGTTTGGGATTTAGGTGTTGCCAAAAGTCTGATGCAAACAGCTGTTGTTTTACCACAATGCTGATGCTAACAGAACTTGGTTTTTTTTAGATAGATATATGTATATATATATATATATATATAATGAAACAATTGTTTTATCCGATCAGAGGTTTGAAATAGATTTTTCAACTAACAGTGGATATAGTGGATGAAACAGAGGTAGTTTTATCCTTAACAGATTTTTCAACCTAAATGTTATTTTTAAGGATGAATTTTGATTTTCTGAAACATTTCAATGTTTTTATTTAAAACATTTTTGTTGTTTAGTCCATGTTTAGCATACCAATTCTAGAAATCAGATTTGTGAAGGTAGATGTGTCTAAAGCTTTTGTCAACACATCTGCCAACTGATCCTCTGTTGGAACATGGTGCAGAGAAATCAAACCTTTTTCATAGCTATCTCTGAAAAAATGATGTCTGATGTTTATATGCTTTGTGGTTGAGTGAGAAACTGGATTCTTGATTATATTTTCAGCAGCTTGTCTGTCCAACATGAGTGGAGTCTTTAGTGTAGTTATCCCAAAATCCAGCAGTTGATTTTGAAGCCACGTGAGTTGGGCTGTGCAGCTTACAGCAACAATGTATTCAGCCTCAGCTGTTGAAGTTGAAACAGCTGCTTGCTTTTTTCTTTGCCAAGAGACTAAGGCATTCCCTAGAAACTGGCACCCTCCTGATGTAGACTCCCTTGTGGTGTGGCAGCCAGCAAAATCACTATCTGAATAACCTGAAAGCTCAATGTTTCCATTAGCAGGATACCAGATACCTAGTGTGGGAGCACCTTTTAGGTATCTGAATATCCTTTTCACAGCAATAAGGTTTGACTTTCTGGGTGAAGCCTGGGATCTTGCACAAACACAAGTGGCAAACATAATATCTGGCCTAGATGCAATTAATGTGACATCCGTCACTTTTCATTATATATATATACATATATATCTTTTTAATAATAATAATAATTAAAATAATAATATTATTAATAATAATAAAAAAAAATTCAGATTATATAGATATATCTTCTTTTTTCTTATCATTCTCTTCTCACCATCTACAACCCATTAACCAAACTAAACCAAACCCAATCTTCTCATTTGTTTTCCTGAAGCCCAACAAGAGCCGGCCCACTGTGCCTGGTCCACGAAAGCAAGCCCACCAGAATCCGGCCCAGTAGCTGAGGCCCAATCGCCTTCCCTTCTTGCTTTAATAAAAAAAAAAAAGAGAGGTTGCTGCTTACGGGACTCGAACCCGGGCAGACCCCAACACACACACACGGGTGCAACCACCTGAGCTACGGCTCTTTCTTGTTTTACCTCTGTTTCAAATTATATTTATCCCTTCTATCGCTGCTTTCCTTCTCTTCCCTTCGCTACTGTTACGCGAGACAGCAGCAGATACTTTTTTTTTTTTTTTCTTTTTTTTTTTTTTGCTTCACCTTTGACCAATCAAGTAGCAGGATTTACGCGTAATTAACCGCGGTTTGATTTGGAATCGTGATTATCGGCCTTAGACGCGTATTAACATTATCAATTCATACCAAAATTCTAACCATTTGCGCGTATGCAATAACAACGAGTCAACCTTACCATTCCATTGATCCAGAGCGTAATACTATAAATTGATCATTGTAGAACAATCCCAACTCGCCAATACATCTCTCTAAATCCCCAATTATTCTTAAAAATCCTCTGTTCGTTGGTTTTTGTTCGTATCTTTGACCAAGCCGTTGACTAATCGTGCAAGCTCAATAACGTGATTGTAAGTGTAATCTTAGTTGTGGGTTTTGATAATCGGCTATACACGAGCAATAGCCCCAACATTACAGGGGCTATTGCTTGTTAAATCGTGTTATTGATGATCTAGGGCTCGAGTTCTATGAATTGGGGAAGAACACCTTAGAGACTTAGGCTTTTTAACTTTGTTTTTCTGTTTAGATACAAACAGAGACGTGTAGCCCAGTGGTGGAAACCATGGGTGCTAGTACATGAACCGGGTCTGAACCCAGGTTCAAATCCCACAAGCACCATTTTTTTTTAAAAAGCTTAACTTTTATATACATCCATTTATATATTTAAAATTCATTTTAAAATACCAAAACCCTTTTATAAATTCTACAAAAATTATCTTATATTAATCTGATGTAAATGTTCAAACTACAATTTTTAGTTTTCAGAAATTTATTTATTTAATTTATATAATAAATAAATCAAGTTTATTCTATTTTATTTATAAAAATCTATAAAAATATCAAAACGATCTTATTAATTTCCACAAAAACTATCCTGAGTTGTTATAACTTTAAACTTTTCAGAAATGATTTTTATTTCTGAAAAATCATTTATTTTATATTTTTAATTAATTTTTGTTAGTTTTAATCATAAATAATTCATAATAAATTCATTTTACAATATTTTTGTACCAAAATTTTACATAAATTATTTCTATACATTTGGAACAGAAATACAATTTTTAATTCAAGAATTATTTGATTTTAATATTTTTAGATATTAAAGTCGTATTTTGACAATTTGAAAATAATTAGATTAAATATTCTATTTTCAATAAAATAATTTTATAAAAATTATTTTCATACTTAAAACCCTATGTTGTGATTATATTCAACTTAAAATTTTACAAAAAGACTTTTGTTTATTTATTCATTAAATTTCTTATATTTAATAAACAATTTGTTTATTAATCAAATAAACGTTTATCCCCAATTCGAAGCCCTAGAAATACATGCATTCTAGAGTTATTTCTCTTACACATTATCGAATACTTTAGGTTGATCCTTTGGGATAACTTCCAACACATATTTCGTTGGCCGAGTTCAATTTCAAGTTATTACGTAAACTGTGAGTATTCCTACCCCCTTTTTGCATTTATACATTTTTGGGGTGTTACATGTACACTATTACAATTTCAAATACAAGTTTACATTTTTACAATACAATTCTAGTACTATGTGCATTGCTTACAACGTGCTTTATGCTTAGACAATACATGTGGATTACATTTGTACTTAGTGAAATCATTAACATGGTACAAGCCGACCTTAACATTGGATAGCGCTATTTGGATTGACAACCCGCCTAGGTTGATTCTCCCCCTTTTTCATCGGAGAATCCGTGGCCAGTGTTAAGTTATCATCCATTTATTGGTTGAGTACACTACAGTTCATACAGTACATTATACAGTCACAGGGTTGATTTCGCTCATTTGTTTGATACATTGTTTACATATTTGCACTGTAGCTTGCACTTGAATTGTATAACTTTTTAACCTACTATATATATCAAAACTAGGAATGCTCACCAACATTTCATATGTTGACCAAATCTATTTTGTACATGTTTCAGGTGCAGTTTGATCTAGTGCTTTAACAAGAGATACTTAGTGCATTATTTTAATCAGTTATTTCATTATTTACATTTCATTTAAGACTTTGTATTTTCCATTCCATGTAAGACAATTTTGGATTATTCAATAATATTTACATTTTAGTACCATGAGCTTTTGAACAATCGTCACTACGTGGCACCTCGATGATTCCGCCATCGGTTGGGGTGTTACAGATTGGTATCAGAGCCATGGTTATAGGGAACTAGGTTATTAGATAAAATGGCCTAGACTATAACCGAACCTTCATGCATAATATTGCCTAAATTGCTTTACCTTCATTTCCCTCTACTTTCCTCCTTCTATCTCTCCCTCCTTCTCCATTCTTCTCATCTTTCATCATGGTGCATAGAGGTGGTGTCCTACAGAGAGTGGAAAGTTTACATCATCATACGGGAACAGTACCTTTTATGAAGACATTCTTAGACATAATACCTACTCTTATTTTACTCCTTCGAAGTTGTTGAACTTTAATGAGTGTGATAAGGACACGTGCAATCTGGAAGGGTGGACGCCTGTACACTGGGTTTTCTGGCATAGGCAAGCATAGCGCATAAATCCATTTACGGACCTATTATGCTTACCTGGGGATTCCTGGAGTGAGTGTCCACTTATAGGCTAAAGCACGTCTTCTTTGATCACCATTGGGTTCAATTCCTTTGAAAAGTCAACGTTCTTGTTGGGCTTTACAGCTAGACAAGGGCACTCCAAGCATTTATGCAAGCTTTTTCAATAATACTCTCTCGGTTCATATACAATATTTTGTATTTCACGATTTTCATATATTGCTTACAAATTCATACTTTCATAACCATCTATGGATTTCACAATCACACTTCACCTTACCCTGTTAGCCACTTTCTAAATATTAAACACCCTACCCAAATCATATTATTTCTTTTCTCCACATGTTATTTATTTTAAAAACTATAACCTCATACTTTAGCACAAACTAAAGATTTCTAAAACTAGTTGTATTACCTAGTAACTTTACAAAGTACATATTTTCCTCGAACTTAAATTCAATTGATTATTTATTGACGTAACAAACGATTTTCTATATAATGTTTTAAACTATTACAAAGCCTACTTAGCTTGTACTATTTAAACTTTTGTCTTATGTACAAAACCAAATTTTGAAAATATTTATTTGGAATAATATATAGTCTCTAGATTCTCCATCAACACTCACTCACTTCCAACTTGTTCAAATTTTTACAATATTTGGCATACACCACAATCATGTTTTCTTATACACTTGATTATAACCTTTGATCCAAACCCCAAAATTTACACTGCTATATAATCTCCTTACTATAAAATAAACTCTTTATCAACTATCTTCACATTCACCACCTCTCACAACCTTGATTCTGCTTCAAGATTTTTCATCATCCTCTCAAGAACTAAATTCATATCCTTCACCTTCTCACACATGAGCTAGTTACCCATGATAATCAAACTACTAAAAACCTGATACTTGATTCTACATGATTTTTTTTTTTTTTTTCTCAAAACATCATAGTTTGTGAAACTTGATTTCCTCTTAACTTGACTATTCACTGGACATTTAATTATTCATGATACTTGAGTTTTCATTTTCATAATCCTATTTTCATTTTGTACCCAATTTCGTCGCACTCATTAGCATACAAACATCTAGAAATTTCCTTGCAAACTATTGTGTATTAAAACAGATTGGAAATTTATCATATTGATTACATTTATCATACAAGACCCTACCTTACATTTATTTGAAACATTTGGACTTGATACTTGATCTTACAGATGCTTTTCTAAGAAAACATCATTGGTTATTACATGAAACTAGATTTTTCCCTTAATTTGACTACGCATTGAACATCTAATTATTCATGATATTCGTAAACATTTAATTATTCGTGATAACTTGCATACATAAACATGCTATCAATTTGCAATCTATGTGAATAATAATTGCTGCACTTAATAGAGGTCATCATGCCTTTTTCAACAGTCGGGAGAGGCCCTACAACCTGCTCCACGACTGGTGAAGGCTATCGAACATACTCAACGATTGGTGGAGGTCACTATACCTTTTCAAACAGTCGGGAGAGGCCCTACAACCTACTCCACGACTGGTGGAGGCTATTGAACCTGCTCAACAATCGGTGGGGTCATAGAAGGACGCAAAACTTTAATGTAAGGTAAATTGATGATTCCGGTCCGGAACGTAATCATGAATTTACAGGTACATTAGGGTAGTGTGAAATTCTATTAGAGTTTTTGGGCAGGCGTCCAGTACGTTTTCAAGGTATCAAAGGTGTGGTGGGTTAGCTGCGGTACACCCTGTATACAAACACTAATGATGCGTTGAAAGTGAGACTGGAAGTCGGACCAGGAACCAACTCTGTTTACTTGGTAGTTCATTTATAGTTAATCAACTCGTACATTTATTTTAGGATTCCTGAACTTGCAATTTAAGTGTCTTACTACATTCTTATTTTTCTTATTATTCGAGACGAACCTAATCCAAATCCTTAACCCACACCTATCAAACCTACCATCCAAATCATTTGAAACAGTTTACTTTGTTACCTATAAATTTACGTCGTACCTTAACCCAAATTTTCCAAACCACAGTTATCTTAACTTTTACCCAAGCATCCATAACCCTTTGTTTTTAAATAACTTCGGGACGAAGTTTCTAAAAGTAGGGGATGCTGTGACATCCGTCACTTTTCATTATATATATATACATATATATCTTTTTAATAATAATAATAATTAAAATAATAATATTATTAATAATAATAAAAAAAAATTCAGATTATATAGATATATCTTCTTTTTTCTTATCATTCTCTTCTCACCATCTACAACCCATTAACCAAACTAAACCAAACCCAATCTTCTCATTTGTTTTCCTGAAGCCCAACAAGAGCCGGCCCACTGTGCCTGGTCCACGAAAGCAAGCCCACCAGAATCCGGCCCAGTAGCTGAGGCCCAATCGCCTTCCCTTCTTGCTTTAATAAAAAAAAAAAGAGAGGTTGCTGCTTACGGGACTCGAACCCGGGCAGACCCCAACACACACACACGGGTGCAACCACCTGAGCTACGGCTCTTTCTTGTTTTACCTCTGTTTCAAATTATATTTATCCCTTCTATCGCTGCTTTCCTTCTCTTCCCTTCGCTACTGTTACGCGAGACAGCAGCAGATACTTTTTTTTTTTTCTTTTTTTTTTTTTTTGCTTCACCTTTGACCAATCAAGTAGCAGGATTTACGCGTAATTAACCGCGGTTTGATTTGGAATCGTGATTATCGGCCTTAGACGCGTATTAACATTATCAATTCATACCAAAATTCTAACCATTTGCGCGTATGCAATAACAACGAGTCAACCTTACCATTCCATTGATCCAGAGCGTAATACTATAAATTGATCATTGTAGAACAATCCCAACTCGCCAATACATCTCTCTAAATCCCCAATTATTCTTAAAAATCCTCTGTTCGTTGGTTTTTGTTCGTATCTTTGACCAAGCCGTTGACTAATCGTGCAAGCTCAATAACGTGATTGTAAGTGTAATCTTAGTTGTGGGTTTTGATAATCGGCTATACACGAGCAATAGCCCCAACATTACAGGGGCTATTGCTTGTTAAATCGTGTTATTGATGATCTAGGGCTCGAGTTCTATGAATTGGGGAAGAACACCTTAGAGACTTAGGCTTTTTAACTTTGTTTTTCTGTTTAGATACAAACAGAGACGTGTAGCCCAGTGGTGGAAACCATGGGTGCTAGTACATGAACCGGGTCTGAACCCAGGTTCAAATCCCACAAGCACCATTTTTTTTTTAAAAGCTTAACTTTTATATACATCCATTTATATATTTAAAATTCATTTTAAAATACCAAAACCCTTTTATAAATTCTACAAAAATTATCTTATATTAATCTGATGTAAATGTTCAAACTACAATTTTTAGTTTTCAGAAATTTATTTATTTAATTTATATAATAAATAAATCAAGTTTATTCTATTTTATTTATAAAAATCTATAAAAATATCAAAACGATCTTATTAATTTCCACAAAAACTATCCTGAGTTGTTATAACTTTAAACTTTTCAGAAATGATTTTTATTTCTGAAAAATCATTTATTTTATATTTTTAATTAATTTTTGTTAGTTTTAATCATAAATAATTCATAATAAATTCATTTTACAATATTTTTGTACCAAAATTTTACATAAATTATTTCTATACATTTGGAACAGAAATACAATTTTTAATTCAAGAATTATTTGATTTTAATATTTTTAGATATTAAAGTCGTATTTTGACAATTTGAAAATAATTAGATTAAATATTCTATTTTCAATAAAATAATTTTATAAAAATTATTTTCATACTTAAAACCCTATGTTGTGATTATATTCAACTTAAAATTTTACAAAAAGACTTTTGTTTATTTATTCATTAAATTTCTTATATTTAATAAACAATTTGTTTATTAATCAAATAAACGTTTATCCCCAATTCGAAGCCCTAGAAATACATGCATTCTAGAGTTATTTCTCTTACACATTATCGAATACTTTAGGTTGATCCTTTGGGATAACTTCCAACACATATTTCGTTGTCCGAGTTCAATTTCAAGTTATTACGTAAACTGTGAGTATTCCTACCCCCTTTTTGCATTTATACATTTTTGGGGTGTTACATGTACACTATTACAATTTCAAATACAAGTTTACATTTTTACAATACAATTCTAGTACTATGTGCATTGCTTACAACGTGCTTTATGCTTAGACAATACATGTGGATTACATTTGTACTTAGTGAAATCATTAACATGGTACAAGCCGACCTTAACATTGGATAGCGCTATTTGGATTGACAACCCGCCTAGGTTGATTCTCCCCCTTTTTCATCGGAGAATCCGTGGCCAGTGTTAAGTTATCATCCATTTATTGGTTGAGTACACTACAGTTCATACAGTACATTATACAGTCACAGGGTTGATTTCGCTCATTTGTTTGATACATGGTTTACATATTTGCACTGTAGCTTGCACTTGAATTGTATAACTTTTTAACCTACTATATATATCAAAACTAGGAATTCTCACCAACATTTCATATGTTGACCAAATCTATTTTGTACATGTTTCAGGTGCAGTTTGATCTAGTGCTTTAACAAGAGATACTTAGTGCATTATTTTAATCAGTTATTTCATTATTTACATTTCATTTAAGACTTTGTATTTTCCATTCCATGTAAGACAATTTTGGATTATTCAATAATATTTACATTTTAGTACCATGAGCTTTTGAACAATCGTCACTACGTGGCACCTCGATGATTCCGCCATCGGTTGGGGTGTTACAATTAAGTACAATAAAGACCCAATCATGCATCTGTAATGTGTCTGGTCAACCAGTTCATCCTTGCCATCAATAGTGAGCAGCTTGACTGTACTCATGAGTGTACTACATGGCTTACAGTCATTCATCTCAAATCTAGTTAACAAATTTTTCACATATTTGTTTCGATGAATGAATGTGCAATTTTGCAGCTTCTTCACTTGGAGACCAAGGACGCACTGAAGTTCACCCATAGCACTCTTCACACATTTTTTGAACAATCATTAAATCTTTCCCTCTCTATTTTAAAAATAAGGTTTTATCAATTTTACCTCTTGTGAAACCAATGGATAAGAGAAAGGTGAAAAGAGTTTCATACCTGGCTTTAGGTGCTTGCTTGAGTCCATACAAGGCTTTGTTAAGCTTGTAGACATAATCAGGATGGAATGTGTCTTCAAAACCAAGTGGTTGACATACATAGACCTCTTCCTGAATTTTTCCATATAGGAATGCACATTTGATGTCCATCTGATACACCTTGATGTTGTGGTTGACAGCAAAGGCTAGGAAGAGTCTGATAGCTTCTAACCTAGCTACAGGAGCAAAGGTTTCATCATAGTCTATCCCTTCTTCTTGTCAAAAGCCTTGAACCACAAGTCAGGCCTTATTTTTGACAACTATACCCCTTTCATCAGTTTTGTTTTTGAAGACCCACTTTGTGCTAATTGGACAAACATCCTTATGCAGTGGTACAAGTTCCCATACTTGTTGTCTTTTAAACTAAAGGAGCTCTTCCCGCATGGCTTCTACCCAACTGTTGTCTTTTAGTGCTTCTTGGTACTTGAAAGGTTGTGTGAGAGATAGAAAGCCTGCAAAAAGACAGATATTTGAGGATTGGCTTCTTGTTAGCACACCCTCTCTGATGTTGCCAATGATTTGATCTGGTGGTATGATGACATTTTAAGGTGAAGGACAGAGGTTTGGTGACTCTGTTGATGTAACATCTGTTTGCACTTCTGTAGTGCCAACAGATGTTTGAAATGGAGGTGGGGAAATGGGTCCAAGTGGTGTAAAACTGGACTTACTTTTGTCAACAGAGGTTTGACTTTTGTCAACAGATGATTGAGAAGTGGATGTAATAGGTGAAGCAGTGGTTTGAGGGTAAGACTGGCCAACAGTGGCTGACTCAGCTGTGACAGAGTTTTGACAGGTGTTTTGAACAACTGCTTCCTCTGATGCAGAATAGACTTTATAGTGACCTGGAATCACAACATCTGTTCTGTAATCTTGTTGTGGAGATTGTGAAATACCTACACTGTTAGTTTTGACAGTAATATCTTCAAATTTGAATTTATCTAAATCAAACAACTCAGCAGGATTTGCTGGGATTTTTAAGGATGAAAGTTCATTAAACTTTACATTCATAGTTTCTTCTATTGTCCTGGTCCTTGTGTTAAACACTTTATAGGCCTTGGCAGTAGAAGAATATCCCAGAAAATATCCACAATCTACTTTGGCTGCAAATTTTGAAATGGAATATTTAAGATTTAAAATGAAACATGGGCAGCCAAAGATTTTGAAAAATGAGATTAATGGTTTGATTGTGAACAAAATTTCATAAGAAGTCTTTTGATGTCTTGGGTTGATCAAAACTCTGTTTTGAACATAGCAAGTAGTGTTTACAGCTTCTGCCCAGAAGGACAGTGGCAAACCAGAATCTGCTAGCATGGTTCTTGCAGCTTCAATGAGAGTTCTATTTTTCCTCACAACCACCCCATTTTGCTCTGGTGTTCTTGGGATGCTGTACTGCCTCACAATCCCTTTTGACACACAGAAATCATCCAACTCCTTATTTTTAAACTCTGTTCCATTGTCACTTCTAAAGACTTTTACTGGCAAGTCATATTGTTTTTCAACATTAGTGACAAAATCCTTCAAGATACCTGCAGTCTCATCCTTAGAGTGTAAAAAGTAAGTCCATGTAAACCTAGAAAAATCATCAACTATGATAAGACAGAATCTCTTTCTTCTTAGTCTCATGATTTTAACTGGGGCAAACAAATCCATGTGCAACAATTGTAGACATTAACTTGTTTTCGACTCATCAATGGATTTGTAAGAGCTTTTATGTTGTTTTCCTTTTAAGCAGGAAACACAATGCTCATCACATTTGAATTCTTTTGATGTTAAACCTCTGACAACGCTTTGTTTGGAGAGTGAGTTGATAGTTTGGAAAGTTGGTATGACTCAGTCTCCTATGCCATAATTCTGTCTCCTTTGTGGAGGCAGCAGAAAACAGATAAGCATTTGCCACTCCTATGAGCAACAAGTTGTGCTTTGCTCTCAGCAATGATGGTGTCAATCTTTTTCACCACTTCTGGCCCAATAATCTTACAAGTTTTCTTAGTGAAGAATGAGCCATAACCTTTGTCACTCATTTGTGAGACACTGAGAAGATTAAATTTAAGATTATCAATAAGATTGACATTTTCAAACTTGAGTTTCCCAGCCTGAACAGTCCTTGAACCCAACACCTTACCTTTTGAATCATTACCAAAGGATATATCACACCCTCCATGAGCTAAGAAGTCCAGAAGAAGGGCTCTACATCCTGTCATGTGCCCGGAGCCTGCACTATCTACATACCAAAGGCTATCTAAGCATGTAGAAGCTCCCTGCACATCAGTAATTGATTAGTTTTGGTGAGTGTCCAAAGCCAGGTTGGCTTTGGATGGATCCACAGACTTTTCAGCCTCAAGCTTAGGAAGATGATCAGTGGTTTGAACTAGTTTCTGAATCAAGTTCAACAACTGTTGCTGACCATTTGCCAGTGCTTGAATGTCAACACTTGGTGCAACAGTTGTTTGATCACTTACAGACAGATGATAGTACCCATAGGGATTTTTGTTCACTCTTGGTTTAGAAGACCTCTTGGGTTCTTCATAAACATGTAACAGACTATGACAAGGTGGTTGTCCATATCCTCTTGGGTACTTGCTTGTGGGTGGAGCATCTGTTACTTGGACATCCCTGGAAGCAGATGTTTCTAACCTTTTGGTAACAGATGCTTGAACTGGAGCAAAAGTCTGTTTGGGCTTTCCTTTTGAAGTACTCACCACTTGACTTGCAAGAGTTTTAGCCTTGTATTCTTGTATTTTGACATCAAAATTTTTAAGATACAGGCACTCTTTGGTTTTGTGGTTCTTTTTACCACATATTGAGCTTGCGGTCTTAGAATCACACACACTTGTTCCTTTGCTGATATCATATGCTTTTAGAAGAAAACAGTTTTTAGTGACATGATTCTTCTATTCACAGAAATCACAGAACAAGTGAACAGACTTTTCTTTCTTTTTCCCTTTTACAGTCTTCTTTTCAACAAATGTTTGATCATCTGCTGGAAGATCTATCAGGGGAATGACTTTTGCCTGTGGTGCTTTCTTACCATCAGGGGTTTTGAATTCAACTGGTTTGATGTTCTCAAGAGTACCACAGTCATCAAACCAAGTAGGATTAAATTCATATTTTTCAAGTTTAGTGAATGATGAGGAACCTTCTTGTTTTTAAAGAATAATTTTCTTGCAATTAGGTTCAGTGATTTTAATCTCTTGACCCTTCAAATTAGTTGGTACTACCTCAACTATCTTTTGAACCCTTTTGTCAGTGTTTTCAAAAGCTGGAGCAGTGGTTTCAAAACCAAACCCAAACTTCACATGACTTTTCGTTTGTTTGTTGAGGAGCATCTCAAAACCTTTACATGATTCCACCCATTTTTCACATTCAACTTGGGTGGCCTCAAGCTTACTTTTGCAACTATGATATTTAGTTATCATAGTTTGGAGCTGGTCTTTGGTTATAGTTGCTTCATGTTTTAAGCTGCTTATTTCAGATTCTTTTTCAGTCAAATTTGATTTTAATTCTTTTGAAATTTTCTCAAATTTAACTTCATCATCTAAAATTTTCTTTCTAAGGTTTTCATTTACCTCTTTAATGTTAGCAAATTCTATTACACATTTGTCAGAACACAAATCTTTATGGATTTGAGGAGATACCTTAGCAGCAGCCATCAATGCAAAATCACACTTGCACTCACAATCATCAGATGCACCCCAGGGATCTGAGAGACTGACAACCTCTTCTTCAGATTTTTCACCTGCAACTACCTCATCAACAATATCATAAGTCATAACAACAGATTCAGTTACCACCTCCTTAGAATCAACCTCTTCTACCATAGCCATGAAACAGAAATTTTCTGGTTCATTTTCAGCTTTGGCAAATAGTGCAAAATTTTCATCTGTCAACTCATCTCATAGACTACTCCAATCAACAAAGCCTTGTGTGAAGAAACTCTGTTGACTGGTCTCTGCAAGAATAGTGTTTGGGGACTGCGCAAAATGGGTAGTGTTTTGCACATTTGGTCCAGGGGTATTATGGGAAACTTGATAAGTGTTGGTCTGTGGCCTTTGATTTGGATAGGTAATCATAGGTGTACCATGTTGACTCCTACATTCCCTAGCAAAATGACCAAGTCTATGACATTTATAACACTTTATCTTTGATTTATCCAACCCCACTTTTGACCTGCCAGTTAACCCTGGAAACCTTCTCCCAGTTTTTTGTAAAAATTGTTAGTTCTTACACTGAGAAGGGCCAATTGGTGCATAATGTCCATTTCTTCCAAATCATCAGGGTCAAAGTATTTTAAGTCATCGTACTCAAAGGATATGTTATCAGATGCCTGGATATAACCACCACTTGCTGTAAAAGCATAGTTTGGTGAATAAGAATCAGAGTTAAAACCTGAAGTTATGTCAATGAAATTATCATAACTCTGATCGTTACTATTACCAGGCACCTCATCATGACCCAGAAGTGCTGTATTACCAAATACATAGTCATCATACACTTTTCCAGAGTCCTGGAGCTTCTTTTTCTGGTTAAGCTCTCTCTCATAGGTCAAGAGCTTACCATGAAGCTGGGTTAGTGATAGGTCTTTGAATCCAATTGAGTTTCTCATAACTATAGCAATAGTGTCCCATTTATCTGGTAGTGATCTTAAAAACCTATGGTTCAAACTTGAATGAGGGTAAGTTAGACCAACCAGTTTTAGTTCACTAATGAGACAGTTAAACCTCTCAAATTTTTGAGTTAATGACTCTCCCTTATAATGACTGAATGTTTCATATTGTTGGTTAAGTATTTCACGGTTGTTTTCAATAACCTCTTTAGTCCCACCAAATTGTTCTTTCAGTGTATCCCACAACTCCTTTGCACTGTTACAGTGTAACAGCCCAGCATAGATATCATTTGGTAGAGCCATAGCCACAATACTGAAGGCCTTGGCATCTAACTCAATCTTTTGGAAATCCTGGTTGGAGTAGTTTTCAAGTTTCTTAGGCTCCTAAACCTTGGGATCTTCGGTATTCGGCACCATCAGAACATGTGGTCCGAAGATAGCTGACTTCCAATATCCAGTGTTTTGTTGAGCAAGAACATGGCTTATCCGACGTTGCCAGATATTGTATTGATAACTGACAAGCATCGGTGGCTTGTTGTTCGTGCCAGTGTTGTGTGGATCGTGATTGATTGAAGCCATTCTCTGATTTTTCGAAAACAAAGTCTGTTTACAAACGGTTGAATCGAAAATAAACTATTACTCTATTTTCAATCCGAAAAACAAACGATATCAATAATTGTGAGCTGATCTATTTTTATTAAATTGATTGGTTAGATCGAATTTAATTGACCAAGCTCTGATACCAATTGATAGGATCTGAGTTTGATTGTTTTGATTTGTTTATATAAAAGATGTGATGAATGAAGTGAATATAAATGGAAAGTGCAGCGGAATGATAAACTATAAATCAAACCAAGAGAATAATTGTTTTTAATCGAATGCTTTCATTAATTGAAAGATTACAATATTACAAGTACTCCACCTCAGCCTGATCACTCTGTGATTGTTTGTCTTAGAGAATGTTTCGAGTAATGAATAGAACTATACAAGCACTGTTCTATTTATAGACAAATCTAAACCACTGATGATCTCAGCTGACGTCACCTAAGACAGTGAGATCTAACAGAATAACAACATAAAACATCTGTTAAATACAAACCACTGTTACATTGTAAGGTAAACTGCTGTTGAGGAAAACTTTGATGGTCTTTTATCATCTGTTGGAGCCTAAGTGCTGTTGGCTCCAACAGACCTTTAGTCTTCAGCACTTTAGTCAGCAGTTGTTCTTCATCAGACCTTTAGTCAGTAGTTGTTCTCTAGCAGTTGTTTATCTTGCAGTCCTTTGCAGCAGCAGTTGTTTCCAACAGTTGTTGAGTACAGCATATGTTAGGGTCAACAGTCTTTAGGGAGAAGTATCTTGTAAATGCTGTTTATTTCTAGGATCAACTGAGTAGTATATTTTGGCTTTCTAATCATCTGTTCTTCTCCAGGTCAGCAGACCCAACAACAATTTAACACCATGTTTTGTATTCGAGATTTCTTGAATTTTAATGATCTGAAGGGCATTTCTGGGATCCTCGGCCATATCCTTTCACCCTTTGTTCATATCTATGTGGCTCGTGGTTCACACTTTCCCCACCAGCTCCTATTTTTTTGCTTTTGCTATAGTTTCTTTAACGTGACACGCAGCTCACTTCGTCTTGTAGGCTTTTCGCGCCCAGTCATTCACCAATAGATGCCACTCGGTGTAGGATTTAATCTCCAATGAGATTTGAGTCAGTACTTAGTTAATCTTTGAATAAAAATTAAGTCAGTATGTGGTCTTAATTGCAGAATGAGAATTGATTTAGTATACATTTTAGTCCCCCAAATGAGAATTTACATTGTTTAATCTCCTTGTGAGATCCAGATCGATATGCAGTTTAATCTCTAGTGAGATTTTACGCAGTATACCGTTTATTTCCCAAATGAGACTTAAGCTAGTAGTCGGTTTAATCTCTAAATCTGATTTTATTAGCGTACAACTTAATCTTTAAATGAGAATATTAGCCGGAATATGGCTGAATCTCCAAATGAGTGTTTTGGATAGAATACTATTTAATCCCCAATAGAGCACTTTCACATAAAACGATTTAATCTCTAAATAGGAACAAAGACAAACTACGGATTATTCTCCAAGTTGGAATTTAGACAGAATATGGCTTATTCCTCAAATGAGAATTTAGACATAATATAAGCTAACCTCCAAGTGACAACTTAGTCAAAATACAGTTTAGTACGCAATACAATGGTTTAGACAAAACACTATTCATTCTTCGAATGAGTATTGAGACGGATTACAAATTATTCTCAAAAAGGATATTCAGACAAAATGTAGTTTAGTCTCCAAATGAGAATGTAGACAGAACACAGTTAAATCTTCTGAGCAAGAATTTGAACAGAATACAAATAACTTTCCCCAAAAGATGATTGGAATAGAGTACGATTTAAACTCTAACTGAGACCTTTATCGGTGTATGGTTTAATTTCTAATGGAATTTGAATTCATTCATGGTTTGACTTCCAAGTGAGGTTTAAATAGTTTTATGGTTGGCCTTTGTTATAGTGTAGTTTGACTCACAGTCAAACCTTCGGTGGAGGTTCGAGTCGATTCATGGTTTAACCTTCGTTAATGTCCGGACCAATTTACTTCTCAGTTAAAATCCAGATTGTATCACGATTTGACCCTCGGCTATGGTCTCATTAGATTTATGGTTTAACCTTCGGCTAATGTTTTAGCTAAGATTCGGTTAACCTTTTGATAAGGTTCCATTCAGTACGCAATCTTAACCTTCGAATGAGGTTCATATTTATTTGTACTTTAACCTCCAGCTAAGGTTTTATTCTACATACTATTTAACCTTTGAATAAGGTTTTAAATTACTTGTGGTTCAACCTCTGGTTAAGGTAGCATTTGTTTAGTTGTTGAACCTTCGGTTATGGTTCAAGTTGACCTTACAGTTTAACCTCAGTTAAGGTTCAAAGGTTCACAATGTAACATTTCAATTAAGTTTCAGAATAATTAAATTTTTAACCTTTTAGTTGATGTTCAGAATAATTTCGATTTTAACCTTTCGGTTAAGGTTCAAAATGATTATGGTTAAACCTCTCGGTTGAGGTTCGAAATTATTTCAGTTTAACCTTTCAATTTAAGGTTCAGAATGATTACAGTTTAACCTTTCCATTTAAGGTTCATAATGATTACAGTCTAACCTTTCAGTTTAAGGTTCAGAATGATTATAGTCTAACCTTGCAGTTTAAGGTTCAGAATGATTATAGTTTAACCTTTCAGTTTATGGTTCAGAATGATCACAGTTTTTTGCTAGTTTGTACCGAATCCACGGTTCGCACTAGATTTTACCAAATATACAATCGTAGCATTAAGTTACAGATTTCACTAGATTGTATAGAATCCACGGTTTGCACTAGATTGTACTAAATCCGCGGTTTTCACTAGCTTGTACCAAATATATAATCTTAGCATTAAGTTACAGATTTCACTAAATTGTACCGAATTGACGGTTTGCACTAGATTGTACCAAATATACAATCGTAGCATTAAGTTACAGATTTCACTAGAGTCTACCAACTATATAATCGTAGTGTTAAGTTATTGATTTCACTAGATTGTACCGATTATACAATCATAGTGTTAAGTCATTGATTTCACTAGATTGTACCAACTATACAATTGTAGTTTTAAGTCATGGATTTCATAATGCTTTTAGCTTTACTGTCCCCCTATTGTTTGACACTTCTCCCAGATTACATGACTTCACGAGTCGTGTCAATGGAGATTTTTTATGTCCTTTTCCGCATGACCCAGTACTTGTTATATGGAAAGTATGCTTGTAGATCTCGAAAAGCCCACTACACCTTGTGTTTAACACTTACCTAGCCAGGGTAAGCAATTCGCACATAATACAATGATCTCCACGCATCGTGACACTTTCCAAGTAACAATTTCTGGTCACCCGTGTATTCCTATTTGATTGACTCAATATCCAATCATCGTGTTTAACGAACATTATTAGTTTAATAACCATTTAAACGTAACTACTTACCTGATGCAATGATCATGCTTGAACCGAACGCGAATCTTATGTAACCTTGTGCTCTAAATACCACTTGTAAGACCCACCCCAACTAAACGGGTCTTACTCGGAAATAGAATGAATTATCGGGTAGTTAATTTTTGTAGTAAAAGACTCACAAAGTTAGCAAAGATTTAACATTTCAAAGTGATGCTGAAATACATTGTTAACCCTAGAGTTAGTTACAAAAGTTTGGTTTAAATGTCTATTAACAACACGGATTCCATAATTTAAAAGCGGAAGCGACAAAAGTTTGATTAGCATTGTGTCTAGTTCTTGAACAAACATGACCCTTGCTCCTACCGGCACATCAATACCTAGCATCCACAAGAGTAGACATTGTTAGTTTAAGCGTTAATTAACACCGAGTAACCCCGGTTAACAAGATAACTCGAATGCGGAAGGAAACTGGACATCAAAAGATTCGAAAGTTGAATAATAAATCCCCAAAATCCCAAGCCAATATGCCCGTCGTAGGCTATGGCCTTCAGGCCGTAACCTATGGCCCCTGCTTTTGTTTGGAAAACACTCACCGTAAGCAATAGCCATTGTGCCATAACTTACGGTCTAAAGCTTCTGGTCGAGGCAGCCTTCAAAAGCCATAGCTTACGGCTGTTAACCATAAGCTATGGTTTAAGCCTGCTGAATTAATTATCTTCTTAACCAAAAACCTTGCACTGTTAGGACAAAAAGGATTGGTGAAACCACTTTTGTAAACCTTAGTCTAATTCACTTCTGTAAAATATCCTAAGTATAGAACTACTAAAGACAGAAGACTAAAGTACTGAAGAAGGATTCAACAAGTACTGAAGAAGAAGTATCAGAAGTTCTGAAGTTCTGAAGTCTAACCAGACAGTTCACTGAAGAACTACTGAAGACAAACTACTCATCAGTAGTTTGTCATTCATCAGCTCTTGTTCAAGAATCTTTTTAACCGACTTATGTTTCAGTAGTTTATTAATTTAGTATTGTATGCGCTTAGGATCGTCAAATCTACAAAGAGATTGATCAAACAAGTTTGATTCAGGTGCGGAATCCCTGAATCAATCACAATAATGATAATCAAACAATCAAAACACCAAAATCATCTTCAAAGCTTTTTCTCATTCATAAACAACTTGAATTACACGTTTTAATAATGTTTACAATCAAATATAACGTGAAAATAAGTTGACACAAACACTAGGGAGAGACACAAAACAGGAGGGAATAAAATGACCAACAACTAACTTTCAAAAAGAGCTTAACCTATTTATAGGCCTGCACATTCGCCCATATTGCATGGTCGAATGTGCAGGTTCGCCCAAACAAAGTGGTCGAACCAAGCATGACATAAAGATCTAAACTACATTCGCCTCCTTATCTCTCCTTCGCACTGTTTCTTCTCCTTCGCACCTTCATAATCTTTCATTCGCCCACATTCACCTCCTTCGCCCATTCGATAAACAACAAAACACATGTTAATTGTAATCCAAAGCATTAATCGCACAAAATGCATGTACAAACTCCCCCTCGATTATTGCTTGGATTGTTTACGCTCTTGGTCCATTATCTTGTTCATAAGCTTTATGCGCAGTTGTTTCTTCTGTTTTAACATCATCACCGGTTCAAACACTTGTTTCGGCTTTTTCTTCTTCACTTCAGGAACCTCTTGAACTTTAACAAACTTGCCAAGCGTCTTATCGTAGTCGCATCCGGCATTAATGTCATGAGCAAAACACAGAAATACCACACGCTGGTATTTACTTGCTTGTTCAGCATCCTTCACATCGCTGAATATGGGATTGTAATACAACATAATGATGTCCTCATGTGAACAATTCACCAACCACATAGGATCAAATATGTGTATTTTCTTGAAATTCTTGTCTCCATCATTTAACACTATCACAGCTTCTACAATCTTCCAGTCATAATACCACCAGATAAAGTCTTTTGCAAAGTGTTGAGGAATCTGCAACAATGGAATATGTTTCAACACTTTTGGTGGTTTGTATTTTAGAGTCACCTTGGGCAAATCGGTTATAGAATCAATATCCTTCTTGTGAACAATCCTCTTCGGATACTGAGGTGCAAAAAGATTCCACTTCGTCCTGCTTTCTCTCGCCATTTTATCAGCAAAGTAGGTAATGTGATCATTTGACGATCCAGTCAACTTATGTCGACAAATATCACGAATAGCCCAGTATGGGAGAGTCTTCAAATCATGAAATCTATCAAAATAGAGTATCCCCTTCTCCCACTTCACGGCAACACACATCAACTGCTTTATAAACATCCAACCCAACGCTTTTCCTTTAAACATCTCGTTGTGGAGTTTATAAAAGCTTCCTTGAATCTCTTCTTTTGGACGATTGGCTTCTTTCTCTTTTAGTTTTCTCAGTAACTCTTTCAAGCTATCGGATTGTTTGATATGCGGTTTATCATGCCCCTTGAACACTTCATCAACAAACTTATCGCTCTTTTCTTTTGCAAGTCTCTCGGCTTCATTCAATAGCTCATCTGTGAATGCAGTAAATCCAGAATCTTTATCTTTCTTAAAATATTCTGGATACTCTTCACTGGTTACATCTTCAACTTCAATATCCTCGAACACAGGTACGTCACGATCATCAGAATGATTTCCAGCTTCCTTTTCAGGTAGATTAGGAATCTGGTTATCAGCCAATAGTTCTTCTAACGTTTTCCCAACCTGCTTCGCAAAACCTTCTAAAATCTCTTTTGTCATTGCTGCAGAAACTTCACCATTTTCTAAATCTGGATCATTATACTCCAATTCAAGCACCCTGTCACTAGATTCAAAGACCTCAGAGAATCTGCTGGTCATGTCGATCGTCCAGACTCGATCAGTTAGCATCTGGCGATACATCTGTTTATCTTCTTCAGACAATGACTTCAGCTTTTCATTCCAAAAGATCGTATCATCATCAACCGATCCTCCAGGATCTTTAGAACTGGATTCACCTCCTTTTCCAGATTCCCGTTTCTCATACTTGTATTTCTCTGTATCATCATCATCATTATCATCATCATCATCATCATCAAATGCAAAGCTGCTTCCATCACCAGATTCATCATTCGAACCATCATCATCTCCATCATCCTTCTTCTTTTTAGGAGCCTTTCCAGCATCTTCATTAAGATCCTCATCTTCCTCCTCCTCATTATCAGACAGTTCGTAATCAACCTGCTCCTCATCTTGATCTTTATCCTCTTCACCTTCTTT
The DNA here is from genome assembly GCA_028751855.1 of Ambrosia trifida. Classification (NCBI taxonomy): domain Eukaryota; kingdom Viridiplantae; phylum Streptophyta; class Magnoliopsida; order Asterales; family Asteraceae; genus Ambrosia; species Ambrosia trifida. Next base: position 158,557,066 of record CM054123.1, on the reverse strand, counting down.
CAACTGAGGAGCTCGAGAGTATAAATCTTTAATCAGATTATCCATGCTTTTATTACTCTCTTTTAGCTTCTTATTCTCGTCCTTCAAAGCTATAAACCTTCTGGTGTTCCTTTGCTCATGTCTTAACAGTTTCTTATCATCCTTCTATAACCGTTTAATCTTCTTTTTCAGCTCTTCATTGTTTTCATGTGATGTAACAACGACATCCAACATCTTTGAGTCATTCTTTCTCAATTGATCTATCTCTGTCTGCTGCTTATTTATAATATTCATCATCTCCAGTAAGTTTCCGGTTAACAGTGTTCATCACCGTACTATCCACTGTAACCTTTTGAGTAGAAACTTTAGCAACTTCAGGCAGTTTACCCTTCTTCATCTTCTTCAGTACATTATCCAATGCCTCGTTAAAAGCGTCAACAGGTAAATCAGCTCCATGTTCAGTACAAGAAGTGGTTGTGGTTTTCTGCTTCTTAGAAGCTGGAGCAGCAACCGGTGATTTCGAGCTTGAAGCAGGTGCAACTTCTTTCCTGCTACTAACGATTCAATCTCTCTAGCTCGTTTCTCTGTGGGCTTTAACACTTTTTCTTTCTTCTTGAATTGGGGTTTCTTTGGTTTCTTCCCCTGTACAGGTGAACCAGGAAAATCTCCTGCTCCCAAACCGAATCCCTCATCCTCTTCATCTAAGTGAATAGGGCTCTTCATTCTCTGTTCTTCCACTGATCTATTCAGACTAGCAGACTCACCAGCCATAGTGGCCTTGGTCGTGGTGGCCTTTACAGTCTCAGTATCAGAATCCCAACGTTCATCCTCTTGCGTCTCTTCAGAATCAACTGACGCTTCTTCCACAAGGTGTAAACCTTTCTTAGCCATGCTCTTATGTCTTCTTGATGCACTCTTCTTCTTAGCAGGCTCAGTCTCAGGAAAAACTTCAATCCTGATCTCTATCTCTTTACTTTTGCCACTCTTTGCTCCCACATTCACAACCTGTCGCTTTCGCTTTGCCTCAGGGTCAACAGGATGTAATGGATTGTCTTCATCCGATGCACTGTCAGCATGCCTTACCTCATCTTTACCCGGATCCACATAATCAATCCTAGCCAAATGACCAAATAAACGTCTAACAGGTGGTCGTTCATTTACCGACAAGCCTTTATAAGCCTTCATTCTTGCCAATGTATTAATGGACATATGCTCTTGAACTATGATCTGCTTTGGATCCCTCTTCAACTCCTTATACTTGTGATCAAATATCATCTGAAGGAATCTAGGATATAACAAAAACTTCAAATTCCTTGTACCTCTAACAGGTTCCAATAAATGTTCCATAAGCATCCCTGATACGTTGAACGATTTGTTCAACATCAGTGTAACCATCATCGAGCTAATACTCTTCCTCATCAAGTCATAACCTCCTACTGCTGAACCAAAGACATGAATCATGACATGTGCCAAGTACTTGAATTGGGGACAAAGCTTTCCTTTGTGTATCGAACAATCAGTAATCGGCCCGTTATACTTCATCCTTAGAAAGCATTTCCTCGGTTCAGTAAAGCTAAGTTCTCTTGGATCAGTCTTTTCATCTTCAAGCTTCAAAGCTTCCCTGATATCATTCTCTGAAACAATAACCAATTTTCCATGAATCTTGCTAACCAGAGATGATTCACACTCCCAGAAATCCATCTTCGCGTTCGTCCAGAACTCTTGTAGAAAGTCTCGGTAGATAATAGCAGGTGTAGCAATTGCATCTATCACCCGACTTCCCTTTAGAAACTCGATAATCCCTGTAAACTCGGTGTGCTTCTTTACGACCCCAAGATATGCACAACAGTTATGCGCATTCTCGAACGGCAAAAGCTCTTCCTTTCCTTTCTCAGCAGCTTGTGCAGATGATCCAGCTTGTTCAGTAGTTCTTTCCTGTTCAGACATGGTTTTTACCGCAAAACAAAACAAGTAAACATATTAGAAATCAACAAAATAATCAAAAGTTGAAAATTTGGTAATTGATCTCTACATTCGCCCATTCGGAGGTGCGAATGAGAGTTTTTGGGTACGAATGTGAAGTTTTAAAGGTTCGAATGCGATAATCTTTGAATAAATGTTTCATTCGCCCGTTTGAACTTCATTCGCCCAAACAGAACATCTCCTTCGCCCAATTTTACACGTTCGACCGTTCGAAAAAGGGCGAAGGTGACTGTTCTTCAATTCAAATTTCAATTTTGAAAACCAGTGATTTTTAACTTGTCATTTTGATTCATTAGGCACCTAAAACCTCCGATTAATGTTTCCTAATCATCAATTACATCAGTTTTTCATTGATTTATTGTTTTATTTCAAAAACTAGGGTTTATTGGTTTTAAAACAATCGATTATGCCAACTGATGATGTTTAATCCTTAGTTTTTGCATAATCTCCCCCTAAAACATTCATTCAATGAATCCCTATCAAAACTAAGATCAATTATCATCAATAAATCCATGTTTAATGGCAGTTAGGGCTTGGACTGAAATGTAGTGATTAAACATTCAAAACTTGATGTTAACCTGTAAAAATGAGTGCAAAATGATCAGCACGAAGAGACGAACACAATGATATGGTGTAAAATCACAGGGCAACAAGTGGACTTTAAATCAAAAATTTTGAAAAAATTTTGTAAGGGGTCGAATGAGCAGATAAGGATATATATAGACTGCTCATTCGCACGGTTACCCCGGTCGAATGTGAAGCTTTGGTCTCCTTCGCCCCTAATGAAATGTGCGAATGAGACATAAGGGTTCGAAAGAGAAAACAGCTTAAGAACTCTTGCATTCGCCCAAAATGAAACGTACGAATGAACAAGAAAATTCCTCCTTCGACCCAATCGAATGGGCGAAAGTGAAGTAGGAATTTTTGAAAATTTTACCAAATCACAAAATCGAGTCCCGTTCAAAATATTTTCCAACTTTTATGCATCCAACAATCATATTTTCTCAGTTAAAGATGACAAAGCTCAAATGGTTCATCAAGGTTTAGAAAATCGTCATCAACAACCATCAGCTATCTAAAATAAGATAGAAATGTAAAATCTTTTTGGATTTTCTAAAGTTTATGTTAGAACACACCTAAAATCTTTTTGAGTTTTGCAATTTTTGACTAGAAAATAAAATGCAGAAATGTAAAGATAAAGCAATAAATGTTTTGTGATTTCCGATAAAGGGATCATATCAGTTATTGAGAAATCTGAACACACCGTTGATCTTTTGATTATTATCATTAAAGACAATGTGTGATCTGACAACTGCTGATATTGTGATCCACATAAACTCACCTGCAGACTTTTGTGCAGTGCTTTAGATTGATACGATTATATATAGTATAAACATAATTGTCTGTGGTTCCCACGCACACGACATACTCCCATATCAGGAAGTAAATGCACAAAGACTCATTGCAAAAGCGTGATTATGCTTTCGTATACAGGTCAGCAAGTTAATGCAGCAAAGTAACATGTGCACTCTACCAGGTTGAGGACTGATATCAATCATGATTTGCATCATTGATTAATACGATGTAATAGATAATCTTTGATTATCATAAAACATGGAAAGTTCCTCAATTCGGTAACTTTAAAATTTGGCATAAAGCTCTTTTTATAAAGACACCCTATCTGATCTAGGTTCGTAATGACTTACAGCAAAAGATCAGAGAGGCTATCCCCAAACAACTAATAACATAACGACCCAAAACCTCCGAGTTTTGTACAAATACCCTATCAAACGAAATTACGGTACTAAGACCATATGCCAATGAGGAGTTCATCCAGACATCAATTCGTTTGATATGTATGTATCAAGCACGTAGTAATAGGTCTACGAAGCCTATCAGCACATCACACAGACTCAGACACACGTCCTATATAGCATTACATTTCTTTAGAATGTGTCAGATCCCCACTGATGTACTATCATATCCCCTTTTTCTCGTGGAAATCTTTTTTGGTTTTTCAAATTTTTATAAATTTTTGAATTTACTGTTCCTAAGGATAAGCTGGAGCATTTCAAATATGTGACTGCCCAGATATCGTTTGTTCACAGAAATCTGACGGCATTAATCTAAGTGAAGAAGATATAACAGTCAGCAAAGAAATTTTCTAATTAAAATGAATTTTGAAATTTTTCAATGTTTTTGGATTTTTGAAATATTTCGGAAAAGCAGTAAATTTAAACTAAAAAGCGATAAACTGAGGTGGTGATCAGTCTTGTTTTTCTTTAATACCATTAGCTTTCAAAAGATATTCAAATCTCGATTTATCAAAAGCTTTGGTATAAAGGTCTGCACGTTGGTAATCAGTGTGGATTTTGACCATATCGATCAACTCTTTAGCATAACAATCACGGATAAAATGGTATTTAATCCGGATATGTTTAGCCTTTGAGTGATTTACTAAGTCTTTTGTTAATGCGATTGCGGCTTCATTATCACAGTAAATAGGGGTTTTAAGAAATTGCAAACCGTAGTCCACCATCTGTTGTTGGATCCAAAGAACCTGTGAGCAGCAGCTCGATGCTGATACGTATTCTGCTTCACATGTGGATAATGCAACTGCGGTCTGTTTCTTGCATTGCCAGGTCACGAGCCTGCTCCCCATAAATTGACATCCAGCCATTGTGGATTTGCTGTCTTTGTCACAGCCGCCCCAATCTACATCACTAAAAGCGATTAGGTCAAAATTATCATCATTAGGGTACCATAATCCTCTCGACGGACAACCCTTCAGATATCTAAGGATACGTTTTACAGCTGCAAGATGACTCTGTTTCGGCTTCGATTGATAGCGTGCACAAAGACATGTGGCAAACATTATATCCGGTCTGGAGGCGGTGAGATACATCAGAGATCCGACGATTGCTCTGTATGTAAATGGACCAGTTAGCTCCCCCTTAGCGTCAACTCCAATCCCATGATTAGGTTGTATTGGGGTGTCCATCGGCTTCGAATCATCCACCTGGAATCGGCTCAAGACATCAGAAACGTATTTCGTCTGGTAAATAAAGATCCACGTTGGTCTATGTTCCACCTGCAAGCCTAGGAAAAACTGCATCTCTCCGATTGCGCTCATCTCGAACTTTTCTTGCATAACACGTTCAAGTTCTCTGCACAGAAGTTCGTTAGTAGACCCAAATATAATATCGTCAACATAAAACTGGACTAGAAGCAAGTCATCGCCTGTTCGTTTAGTGAACAGCGTGCAATCTACCAAACCTCGCTTGAATCCTTTTGAGAGAAGATACGTGCTCAGCTCCTCATACCATTGCCTTGGAGCTTGGTGCAACCCGTAGAGAACTTTGTTCAATACATAGACCTTATCCGGGTGAATAGGATCTTCAAAGCCTGGTGGTTGACCTACGTATACTTCCTCCTTGACCACACCGTAAAGAAATGCGCTCTTGACATCCATTTGATACACCTTAAATTTCTTGAATGATGCAAACGCCAGAAACATTCGGATTGCCTCTAAGCGTGCAACTGGTGCATAGATCTCGTTGTAATCGATTCCCTCTACTTGATGAAATCCTTGTACAACCAAACGAGCTTTGTTCCTTACGATCACTCCTCTATCATCCGTTTTGCACTTAAAACCCCACTTCGTTCCAATCTTGTTTCTTCCCGGGGGCAAATCTGTCAGTGTCCAGACGCCAAGTTTCTGGAACTGCAACAACTCCTCTTGCATTGCTTCCACCCAAGCATCGTCCAAAAGGGCATCCTTGTAAGTTCGTGGCTCCACCTGCGAAACATAACAAGCAAAAGACCAGTCATTCTGAAAACCAGATTTTTGTATTTTGGCATATAAAGCAAGATTACCAAGGTTTTCTGGTGAGTTCGCATTCCTCAATTGACCTCTTGTCATCACACTGCTACCAGGATCACCAATAACTTGCTCGATCGGGTGAATTCGATGTATCCGAGATTCTGGATAATCGGGTACTTAGACTCCCGTCTGAGTAGTTAAGTTCTCTGCAGAAACCAGATCATTACCCACATTCGATTTTGAAGCACCATTTGTAGTTGGGTTCACTGGTGGTGTCTCTGTAGCATGATCTAAGATAGCTTCACTTGTAACATGATCGTCGTCATCTTCTGATTCTGATGAATTTAAAGTTGTGGAAGCTTCTTGAAATACTTCTTCTTCAACGACAGGAACATTGGTATCATTAGAAGCTGTTGGGGTTCACGGTGATCGGACGCAGCAACGGTGAAGTCACTGCGTTTTCGACCTCGTAATATAAACGTAGTACAGCCTCTTCAACCAAGCTATCTAGGTTGAATGATTCAAAGAAATCTTTGTAATCAAACATCCAGTCTGGACCGCTTCCCTGTAAGTTCTGAGTATACCGTTGCACTTCAACGTTAGCCCACTCCTCGACCTGACGAGTTCTTTTGGATGATGATTCACACTCCACTAAAATTGAATTGACGGCTGCTAGTGAAGGTCCTGCACCTGGTGTCTCTAAGCTCAAAGAGCTGGTCACACCAGATCAGGTTAAAGACCACTTGATCCCTGATTCCCCTAAAGTGGCATCTTCTTTACAACATGAAGATCACCCCAAAACACACCCCTCACTAAATATGCCTACACAATTCCCTGGGTCAACAAGCATAGATCTGAACCAACTATGCAGCCCAGATGGTCCCCTATAACAGATGATGAACAACCTTATTGCCAATCACCTCAAAACTTTCACAGCTGCTTTGGAGCTGTCAAACAAAAACCAATTTGAGGTGATCAAATCCAAGATGAATGATCTGTCCAACAAAATTTACCACAACTCAAAACAGATTGCTAAGCTCACTGGTACAACTTCTCAACCTTCTAAGCTTCCAGAAGTGGATGAAGCCAAAAGGGGGAGAAGATTAAGGAACCAAGGGAGTCACTGGAAGCCAGAATAAAGGCAAGAGTGGCTCTACAAGAAAGAGAACTCCAAGAGAAAGCCAGAAAACAAAGAGAAGATCAACAAAGGCTTATCTTAGGAACTGAAGTTGAAGCTGAAGCTTCCCAAGGCCATATTGAAGAAACTTCTGATGATTCAGAAAATACTGAAGACAATCCTTCAGTAGTTGACACTCCTGTCAACACATCAGAAGTTAACACTTCCAACATACAACCAACAGAAGAGCCTTCCAAACCAACTGAACAACAACAACCAACTCTTATTCCAAGGCCTACAACAACTACAACAATGACTATGCTGAACCCTTCTCCACTATCAATGTCCAAAGAACTACTTGAGAAGAGTTTGATTGCAACCCAAAGAAAGGCTGAGGAAGATGAGATATGGAATGCTTTGGAAGCAAGGGAAGACTTAAGCCTCAATGAAAAGTTACAAGCTGTAGATGCATTTTGTGCGACTAATGCTTTGGATTACAATTAACAAATGTTAGTGTGTTTTGTCAAATGGTCGAAGGAAGAACATTTGGGCGAATGAAGATTTATAAAGGTGCGAAGGAGAGAAAAAGGTGCGAAGGAGAGATAGGAGGTCGAAGGTAGAATAGATGTTAATGTATAGCTTGGTTCGACCATGATGAATGGGCGAACCTGCACATTCGACCAATCAATGTGGGCGAATGTGCAGTCCTATAAATAGGTTAAGCTCATTTTGAATGTAAGTTTTGGTCATTTTTGTTTCCCTCCTGTTTGAGTCTCTCCCTAGGGTTTTGTGTAAACTTAATTCACATCATATCTTGATTGTAAAGCTTATTTTAACGTGTAATTGAGTGTTTTTATGAATGAAATGAAGCTTTTAAAGATGATTTCTGTGTTTTGTTAGTATTGTTATCATTTTGTGATTGATTCAGGGATTCCGCACCTGAATCAAACTTGTTTGATCACTATCTTTGTAGATTTGAGGATCCTACGCGCATACAAAGTGGTATCAGAGCCATTATGGATCAAACAACCACAAATTGATAATTTTACTGCTGATTTGGACCCTATTTTGATCAAAAACTTTCTGTTTTCATTGATAAAACTGAATTGGTGTTAATTTGATTGATTAGAGGTTGTTTTCATGGATAAAATGCATAATTCTCTTTGATAAACTTGTTCCAAATCAAATCCGAAGCAAAACCTGATTAGAATATTCAAATTCTTTCAACTTTTGAAAAGTTTGATCAAAACTAACTGATTTTCAAAGAATAACCGTTTTTGAATGTGCAGGGTCGAACCTAGGGACAATGGGCGAACGTGTGTGTTAATTTGGTCGAACCAAAGGATTTTTGGTCGAAGGTGGTGCTTTAACTAGTCGAACCTAGAGTTTGTTAGTGTATTGTTGTTCATTCGACCATACTTGTCTCATTCGACCATTCGGACGGTCGAAGGTGAAATCAAACGGTCGAAAGAGGGTTTAAATGGTCGAAAGTGATTTGTGTTTGTCATATTTCTCATTCGTATCTTTTCAAACGGTCGAAGGAGAACAATTTGACTCATTCGACCACTCGACACATATGAAGGAGAAATCTGTTTTAAACTTTTCTAATCTTTTCGTGTTTAATCATTTTCAGATCAAGATGTGGAACTTTCCTACTACACCACGACCTAACACGACACCACAACAGCAGACAACCATGGATCCTTGGTCGGTTGCTGCCCAAAAGTCTAGTCAACCATCACAACCTATCAATTACATGGCTATGACTAGTACTATTCCTCAACACATTGCGCAATCACAACCGTAACCGATTGGTGACTATTGGGGAGTAGTAGCAGCGGTTCACTCACATACGACTAATGCCATATCAACTCTTATTCAAGACTTGTCCTCGGGGAGTGGAAACCGTCCACCTAAGCTTATGGCGATGGTCGACTACAACACGTGGAAGACCAAATTCAAGATCCATTTGGAGGGTATGGGTTTAGAGGGAACTGAGGCATGGCAGATGATTGCGAAAGGCTATGTTGCTCCGATCTTGGAGAACACGGAAGAGCCTATTCCATTGGAAAATCTAGCAGATGATGAAAAGAAGAAATTTGCTATTGAGAAGAAGGCGTTTTCTCAATTGTCTCAAGCTATCAACACTGATTTGCTTCATCAGTTTGGTTCTTGCACAACTTCTAAACAGTTGTGGGACATGTTGAGGAACAGGCATGATGGAAATGAGAAGACTAGGAAGCTAAGGATGGAAGAGCTTCGAAAAGAGTTTGAGAATTTTAGTTACATGGGTAACGAGACGTTGAAAGAGTTGGTCCCAAGGTATTGCCATTTACTCACAGAGCTTTCAAGCTATGAGATTAGCATACCTATGTCCGAATTGGTGGACAAATTTGCCGATGCATTGCCACCGTATTGGAACCAACATATTGAGGTGTTAAAAGAGAAAGATGCGTACCAGTATTAGACTATCAACGAGTTCATCCAGAAACTGGAAAACAAGGAGATGGAGGAAAAGAGGAAAGCAAAAAGGGCTCAAATTCCTCAGAATCCGGAATTGTATCTTGGTGGTACATCTACTTCTCATTCTACTTCCAGTTCTACTTCTAATGTTTCTCCACACATCGCGTGCGTATCTAACATTGTTGAACCACCCAAAACACCAATCAATTACCTTGCTCGAACATCTTCATATACCTCACCATCATATTCAACAACTACTTATATTCCACCATTTTCACCCATGCAACAAGCAACATGTTACTCTGTTAGCCAACCTCAACAACAACAACCATACAATCCTCAAATGAACCAAATGCAAATTACTCAAAGTCAAACTAACCAAAGCCCGATTGTGTTGGAGCCATCAAATCTAAACAATGTTACTGTTGAGATTGCCCAACAACATGTAGCATTAGTTTCAGCTATGGTAGCATCATACAATGGATTGGTTGCTAGTCAAATTGGGAACAACAACTTGACCAATGAGGACGATGCACAGATTGACAAGGAAGAAATGGAATTGATGGACATTTAGTGGGCTTTTGCAAGTATCATGAGAAGAGCCACTGATTTTATTCAAAAGACCGGGAGAACTGATCTTTCAACTTCTCCTAACACCACATATGGCTTCAACGAAGCCAAAGTTACTTGTTTCAACTGTGGTGAAAAAGGTCATTTTAAAAGGGAGTGCACACAGCCAGCACAACAAGGTAATAGCCATCCATTTAACTCTAACTATCAAAGCCGACAAAATCAAAACCAGGTATCATACCAAAGTCCCAACATTTCAAGCTTTCAACCTCAAAACAACTATCAAAACCATCAAAATACCCAACAAAATAACAATGCTAGACAATCCACAACACAAAACCAAAACCAAACACAACAGAATTCAAACCGAACAATCATTCCCATTTCTACACCAAACACACAAACTCAAACCGAGAACCCAAATCAAGCTTCGGTGATACAAAAGGATGAGGGTTTTGATTGGACTAGTATATAGTTGGGTGTTGAAGAAATTACAGCTGGTAATGTGGCTTGTGTGGCACAGAAAATGAATTTGGATGCACCGGTTGAGGTTGAAGAAGAGATTGTGACTGAGAAGATGACTGAGTTGAAGATTGAGGAGTTGAATGATGAGATGAATGTTGATGTTGAAGAGAAGAAGTCTGGGATGATTCTTGATTCAGTTGCTGATATTCTAGAACACTTTGATTCTACTTATTCTGACGAGGAGAGTGAGTCTAATTCTAAATCCAGTGTTAAGTCACTGGATGATGACATTGACCAGTCGCTTGCTGAAGCTGACTTCTTGATGACCCGGAAATCATGCATAGTGGATGATGCTTGCACCAGGATTGATTATTCCAAGTTTTTCGCTGGGAAGGAAGCACACTTTGCACTGATGGCCATGACAGAACCTCCTAAACAGATAAGTACTGAATCTACTGTTAATTCAAATTCAACTTGTGTTAAACATTGCAAAGCTTGTGATAAATTGACAGATGAAAATAAGCAACTCAAGGTTCAACTTGAGAGTGCAAAAATCAACTGTCAATCATATCAGAAAGAATCAAAAGAGTTTAACAAAGTAATTGATGGTTATAATAAAGACGTTTCAGAATTTAAAAAGACTTTGTCTTTAAAACAAATGGCCATAAATAATTATATCAATGATTTAGAAAACACAAAACTGGAAATGTTACATCGCAAATTTTTCCCCCAAATTTTTATATAAACGCCCTTATTTTTACATATATGTGTGTATAATAATAATAATAATAATAATAATAATAATAATAAACATTGGATCTTGTTTTACAAAAAAAAAAAACTAACTAAACCCATCTTTATACTAGCCTAATTATAGTCCAGCTTGTGCAAAGAAAATGAACGGCCCATTGTCTGTTTTCTTGGACCCGGCCCACAGACCTCTTCTCCTCTTTTCTCGGGTTAATCAAAAAAATATATGCCCTCACCAGGGATCGAACCGGAGACCAACATCACGCAACACACACCACTAACCACCTGAGCCACATTGATTTATTGATTTTATTCCAACCCATAAACCATTTAACCCCTCTAAAATTCTGGTCTGTTTCCAGATCTGCTGCTGATGGACGCGCGCACAGCCAAGGAAGGGCTTGGTTGACCAACCTTTCAAGCCTAATCTGATAATTAAACCTATGGGTTTTGGAAACTAGATGATTTCGCATCATGACTGATTTAATCATTCCACAATTAACCTACAATTAGTAGTAAATCAAGCTTAATCACGCGTCAACATTAAACCCGAGGTCAAAGTTTCCAATTCGATCACCCAGGCCTATGTACTATAAATTGATCAACTGCGAGCCTTCACAACTCGCCAATTACTCTCTCCTTACCCTCAATTTTCTCTGATAAACTCGTCTTAATCATCCTTGTTCGCGAAGTTGACTTTTCTGTTGACCGTCCATAAATCACGAAATCAAATTGTAAGTTTTAAGATTTTTGTTAGGATTTGTTCATCGGCCCCTTACCAACAATAACCCCAAGTTTAATCGGGTTATTGTTCGTTAAATCTGCTGATTGTAAAGGTTAGGGCTCGGCATATACGAATTGGGGATATAGGTACCTGCAGACTTTCGTATATATATATTTCAGAACCATATACATCACCAACTGATCAACAGATCAGTTGGTTATGTCTGACGCCTTTCAGCCGGCCCACGCGAGTTCGATACCCGGCAGGCACATTTTTTTTGCTTTGTTTAAAAAGAAAACAAAACAAACTCTTATACATATTTTCTTATTTTTTATTTTTAAAATACCAAAACCCTTTTAAAAATTCTACAAAAATTATATTATGTTAATCTGATGAAAAAGTTCAACACCCAATTTTTAGTTTTCTGAAATTTATTTATTTAATATTCACAATAATTAAATCAAGTTTATTCTATTTTATTTATAAAAATCCATTAAAATATCAAAACGATCTTATTAATTTCCACAGAATTTATCCTAAGTTTTTATAACATTAAACTTTTCAGAAATGATTTTTATTTCTGAAAAATCATTTATTTAGTATTTTTAGTCAATTTTTGTTAGTTTTAATCATAATTAAATCATAATAAATTCAATTCTCATTATTTTTGCACCAAAATTTTATACAATTTATTTTTTTAAATATTTAGAACAAAAATATGATTTTTAAAATAGAAATTCTTTAATTTTAGTATTTTTGAATATTAAAGTTAAATTTTGACAATTTGTAATAAATAGATTTAATAATCTATTTTAAAGAAAATAATTTTACAAAAATTATTTTTATACTTTAAACACATTCTTGTGACCATCCTAGATTTAACATTTATAAAAAGATTTTTAGTTATTTATTTACTAAATTTCTCTCAATTGGCGAATAATTTTAATATTAATCAAACAAGCATCTATCCCCAATTCGAAGCCCTAGAACTTATACATTTGTAGACTTGGTAGACTTAGACATATTTATTACATTATTATAGGGTGATACTTGATACATTTGGACAACACCATTATCCAATTTTTCAACAGATATAACATTTTATCAAGTAGAGTTTTACATAGCCCCTTTTCTATTTATCACCATTTTTGGGGTGAAACATGTTACAACATCATTTATGCAATTCAATCATCAATGTGTCTATGTGTTTTCTATGTTGCATTATGTCTTGAGCATGATTAGAGTTAGCACCATTCTAGCATAATCATTAACTCCGTACAAGCCGACGGTATACATTGATAGATCTATTGGACTGACAATCCCACCCGGATACGTGCCTCCTACAAAGGTTGCGTGGGTGTTTGTTATCGCATAACATATTCATTTGGACCATGAGCGTATGGTATGTATCATATTATAACAGTCATCAGGGTTGATTATGCACTCGATTTATTTCTAGTATGTTCTCACATATGGACTAGATTGACATGACACATGAATTGCACAACATTTTTATTCTATTATCAAAAACCTATGTAATTCTCACCAACTTTTGTTGACCCAAAACATTTTCAACTTAACATGTTTCAGGTTCTATTTGCTTGAAGATTTGAATTGATGCTTGAAGATATGTGTATAGTTTTATTCAATTTGATGTACAAATTCTAGATCAATTGTATGTAATTCATTTACATTATTTAATGGAATTTATTATTCACCATGAGCTACTGAACAATCATCATTACGTGACATCCCGATGTTTCCGCCCTCGGTTGGGGTGTTACAGATTGGTATCAGAGCCATGGTTATAGGGAATTAGGTTATTAGAAAAATAATCTAGTCTATAACCATAGGATTTAACCAGTACTTGCTTCTCTTACTTGCTATTCAATATCTCCCTCTTACTTCTTATCCCTACTTTCATCCCTACAAGAAGGTTGCTCTCCGTCCGTGGATCTACTCTTAGACTAATAGGACAAATTCCTCAGGTTTAACCTGAAACACCTTGAGATCTCGTCGAAGTTCTAGATTTTAATAAGGAACACGTGCAATCTGGAAGGGTGAACGCCTGTATTCTGAGTCTTCTGTCTAGGCTGGCATTGCGCATATATCCCAATCAGACGAGGGACCCGGATGCCTACCTGGGAATTCTCGGGATGAGTGTTCACTTATAGGCTAAAGCATGTCTTCATATGTTATTAGAATCTGGAATCTTTGATAAGTCAACGTTTTCGTTTATTCGTTTTTATTAATGAATAAATGATTACATTCCTTATATTACCTCATTCATTTCATGCCTCATTGAGACTTCATTGTGTCCCTTACAGATCATGTCTCCACGCCACAGCACTCGCATTAACAGTGGTGACAATCATGAAGAAGAAAGCAGCAACCACAATCCCAACCACAACACTAACCACGACAATGGAGGTGATGCCCAACTAGCTGCGATTATTTCCCAACAATTGGCGCAACAAATCACAACTCTGGTTTCTAACTTGTTGACTCAAGACATCCAAATGGATGGGAATGGCATTGGAAATGGCGTTGGAAATCACAAAAGGAACAGGACCTTAGTTCGGAAAGGCAAGAAAACAAGTATCGTGGCCGCGGTAACTACCAAGAACCAGAAGCGTAAGACCAGGAATCCTAATGTAAACCTCACTACACAAGCCTCTAACAAAAAGCCTTATACAAGAAACTTTACATTGTGTAGCACATGCAATCGACATCATCCCACTGTTTCTGCATGTCGCGTGTGCACCAATTGTGGTAGGTATGGCCATCTGGTCAACACATGTCGCGAGACCCCAAACCCTAATGCCAATCAACCCACCAACCCTGCTCAGGCTGATGATCCTAATCGATACAACTATGGTCAATGCTATGAATGTGGGGACCCAAATCACTACCGTAACCGATGCCCTAAACTAAACCGAGATCAAGACCCTCCAGCTACTTAACAGCAAGTTCCACCATTTGAATGTTGTTTGCTTTTAAATTCTATGTAATAACGCTATGTGATTCAAATAATAAATTCAAGTATTATCATAACACCTGTGTGCATGCTTGTTTGAATGTGAACTAATTGCTATATCTATAATCATACTTGCTTACTTGTACAACAATTAGTTGACTACCAAACAATCTACTCAACGATTGGCGGAGGTCATCATGTCATTCCAACAGTCGGGGAGAGGCCCTACCACCTGCTCAACGACTGGTGGAGACTATCAGACCTGCTCAACAATCGGTAGAGTCATAGAATGACACAAAACCTTAATGTAAGGTAAATTGGTGATTGCGGTCCGGAACGTAATCATGAATTTACAGGTTCATTAAGGTGGTGTGAATTTCTATCAAGATTTTTGGTAGATAACCAAATGTAAACTCTAGTTATCTAGTAGCTCGTTTAGTAAATCAACCCACACATAACACGCCTCTTATCCACGCTATTCGAGACAAGTTACTCTATTCATTGTCGTGCCCTAATTTCTACCCAACCCCCTTCAACCCCGTGTTTTCAATAAACTTCGGGACGAAGTTTCCAAAAGTAGGGGAGACTGTAACATCGCAAATTTTTCCCCCAAATTTTTATATAAACGCCCTTATTTTTACATATATGCGTGTATAATAATAATAATAATAATAATAATAATAATAATAATAATAATAATAATAATAATAATAATAATAATAATAATAATAATATTAAACATTGGTTCTTGTTTTACAAAAAAAAAAAACTAACTAAACCCATCTTTATACTAGCCCAATTATAGTCCAGCTTGTGCAAAGAAAATGAACGGCCCATTGTCTGTTTTCTTGGACCCGGCCCACAGACCTCTTCTCCTCTTTTCTCGGGTTAATCAAAAAAATATATGCCCTCACCAGGGATCGAACCGGAGACCAACATCACGCAACACACACCACTAACCACCTGAGCCACATTGATTTATTGATTTTATTCCAACCCATAAACCATTTAACCCCTCTAAAATTCTGGTCTGTTTCCAGATCTGCTGCTGATGGAGACGCGCAAAGCCAAGGAAGGGCTTGGTTGACCAACCTTTCAAGCCTAATCTGATAATTAAACCTATGGGTTTTGGAAACTAGATGATTTCGCATCATGACTGATTTAATCATTCCACAATTAACCTACAATTAGTAGTAAATCAAGCTTAATCACGCGTCAACATTAAACCCGAGGTCAAAGTTTCCAATTCGATCACCCAGGCCTATGTACTATAAATTGATCAACTGCGAGCCTTCACAACTCGCCAATTACTCTCTCCTTACCCTCAATTTTCTCTGATAAACTCGTCTTAATCATCCTTATTCGCGAAGTTGACTTTTCTGTTGACCGTCCATAAATCACGAAATCAAATTGTAAGTTTTAAGATTTTTGTTAGGATTTGTTCATCGGCCCCTTACCAACAATAACCCCAAGTTTAATCGGGTTATTGTTCGTTAAATCTGCTGATTGTAAAGGTTAGGGCTCGGCATATACGAATTGGGGATATAGGTACCTGAAGACTTTCGTATATATATATTTCAGAACCATATACATCACGAACTGATCAACAGATCAGTTGGTTATGTCTGATGCCTTTCAGCCGGCCCACGCGAGTTCGATACCCGGCAGGCACATTTTTTTTGCTTTGTTTAAAAAGAAAACAAAACAAACTCTTATACATATTTTCTTATTTTTTATTTTTAAAATACCAAAACCCTTTTAAAAATTCTACAAAAATTATATTATGTTAATCTGATGAAAAAGTTCAACACCCAATTTTTAGTTTTCTGAAATTTATTTATTTAATATTTACAATAATTAAATCAAGTTTATTCTATTTTATTTATAAAAATCCATTAAAATATCAAAACGATCTTATTAATTTCCACAAAAATTATCCTAAGTTTTTATAACATTAAACTTTTCAGAAATGATTTTTATTTCTGAAAAATCATTTATTTAGTATTTTTAGTCAATTTTTGTTAGTTTTAATCATAATTATATCATAATAAATTCAATTCTCATTATTTTTGCACCAAAATTTTATACAATTTATTTTTTTAAATATTTAGAACAGAAATATGATTTTTAAAATAGAAATTCTTTAATTTTAGTATTTTTGAATATTAAAGTTAAATTTTGACAATTTGTAATAAATAGATTTAATAATCTATTTTAAAGAAAATAATTTTACAAAAATTATTTTTATACTTTAAACACATTCTTGTGACCATCCTAGATTTAACATTTATAAAAAGATTTTTAGTTATTTATTTACTAAATTTCTCTCAATTGGCGAATATTTTTAATATTAATCAAACAAGCATCTATCCCCAATTCGAAGCCCTAGAACTTATACATTTGTAGACTTGGTAGACTTAGACATATTTATTACATTATTATAGGGTGATACTTGATACATTTGGACAACACCATTATCCAATTTTTCAACAGATATAACATTTTATCAAGGTGAGTTTTACATAGCCCCTTTTCTATTTATCACCATTTTTGGGGTGAAACATGTTACAACATCATTTATGCAATTCAATCATCAATGTGTCTATGTGTTTTCTATGTTGCATTATGTCTTGAGCATGATTAGAGTAAGCACCATTCTAGCATAATCATTAACTCCGTACAAGCCGACGGTATACATTGATAGATCTATTGGACTGACAATCCCACCTGGATACGTGCCTCCTACAAAGGTTGCGTGGGTGTTTGTTATCGCATAACATATTCATTTGGACCATGAGCGTATGGTATGTATCATATTATAACAGTCATCAGGGTTGATTATGCACTCGATTTATTTCTAGTATGTTCTCACATATGGACTAGATTGACATGACACATGAATTGCACAACATTTTTATTCTATTATCAAAAACCTATGTAATTCTCACCAACTTTTGTTGACCCAAAACATTTTCAACTTAACATGTTTCAGGTTCTATTTGCTTGAAGATTTGAATTGATGCTTGAAGATATGTGTATAGTTTTATTCAATTTGATGTACAAATTCTAGATCAATTGTATGTAATTCATTTAAATTATTTAATGGAATTTATTATTCACCATGAGCTACTGAACAATCATCATTACGTGACATCCCGATGTTTCCGCCATCGGTTGGGGTGTTACAGGAAATGGCCACCATCAAGTGCTTTGCAGAGAAAGTAAACAAAAAGCTTGAGAGTTATAAGCATATTGCTTATGTTGTTGATCACATAATTGAGGAGCCTTCACAGCCTAGTAGTGCAAACTACAAAGCTGTCCCAGCTCCGGTGTTGTTTGAAAATCATAATTTGCATTCAATAGCACCGGAGAGCTCAGTTAAATCTGACTCTACATCGGATAATGAGTCAAACACATCAAGTGTAGGAGACCCGTATTTTGATGTTAGACCTGTTCTGAGAAATAATGAGGGTGTTGTTGCTGCTGATGATTCTGATGATGAGGATGAACAATCTGAGACGGTGTCTGAAAAGATGAGTGATATTCCTGATGAAAATCACATCATCACTACTGAACTTGTTTCACCATCTCAGATTGTCCATCCCATGGCTAACGCTCATAGAAAGAATCAATCAGTGAAGCCTGTTGAAAAGAAAGTTGAACAGAAAGTTGAAAAGAAAGTTGAAAAGAAAATTGAAAAGAAAAATGAAAAGTCAAATGAAGAGCAAAATGAATCGTGTGATAAACCTGTTAAAGTTTTCTATCAGATGCAAGGCTCCGATAAGATCATTTCTGATGAAGAATATCCGATTCAATTTGCAAATTATTCAAAAATTGAAAAGATCTGGCAGGAAAGTACCATTTGGTTCCCGAAACATGAGCGAACAAATGATATACCTCCAGCAATTTTAAAGAAAATTCATTCGGATATTCCTAAAGAGCCAAAGGTCAATGTCACACAATTTGTTAAACCAAAAGATAAGTCAAATGGTTTTCTTGAGCCGACTTACTCAAAGGACCCCGCTCCTGAGAGTTTAAGAAGAAGGTGTATGGATGATCAATATCCTATCGCTAGTTATTCTAAGTCGAACATCAAGGAAAATTATGAAGAGTACCGTGCGTGTTTTAAGTGCGGGGAGAGGGGGCATTTACTTGCCGACTGCCCGTATGTACGACACAAGAGGCACGAGGTGGAGATGAAGCAAAAATATGAATGTCCGGTCGATAATCATTGTTATCCACAGAGACGATTTGTCCCTCAACCAACACCTTTTTATAACCAAAACAATTATTTCAAAAGGAGGGAAAATCGTCCGATGACATATGATAGACGCAACCGGATAGCCACTGAGAAACCATTAAAGAAACCAATGGTGAACGCAACTGTTGACAACAAAAAGGTTCCTGTTAAACCTGAGGTCAAACCAACAGTTGGACCTGTCTCTGTTAAATCAGTGAAGGTAACCAAGAATGTATCGTTCAAGGATGAAGTAAAGAAACCAGCTGAGACCCCAAAATCTCAGATCCGGATCTTGAAAAGATCTGAACAATCTTGGTCACCAAAGGGTTCTGAGGGTGCTTCAACTTCACATCTAAATGTGAAATCTGAGAATGAGAAAGATTTGTGTGTTAAGAAAAAGGTTGATAAAAATCACGATGTTTGTGATAAATCTGAATCTTTGAAACAATCTGTTCAAAGACCCAAGACCAAACAGGCTTGGGTCCCCCGAAAAATCTAACATCATTACTTGATATGTGCAGGGAGCTTCAGCTGGCCTTATGAGCAGTCTTTGGATTGTTGACAGTGGAGCTTCTGGTCACATGAGGGGATCTTTCGCTACTATTCGATATTAGAAACATCAATGGAGGTTATGTAGCATTTGCAGGGAACAAGGGAGGATATATAACCATGGAGGGTAGTGTGAGAAATTGAATTGTGAGTTTTGAGAGAATTTCCTATGTGAAGCAAATAGATTACAATCTGCTCAGTGTCAGTCAGATATGTGACAAACAATTTTCTGTGTACATTGACAACAAATCTTGCTACATACTCAAGCCGGGTTTCGAGTTACCGAAAGAGTGGGTGATGCTAAAGGCTCCGAGAGTGAACAACTTGTATATTCTCGATATGTCAAAAGCAAGGACCACCCAAGGCCAAGTCACGTGTTTCCTCTCTAAGGCTACAGAAAAAGAATCAATTATGTGGCATAGGAGAATGGGACACATTCACCTTAGAAAGATGAATTAATTGGTGAAGAATGAACTTGTCACAGGCGTGAACGTCAAACATTTTCACCTAAATGACAAGTGTGTGAGTTGTAAAAAGGGTAAGCAGCACAAACAATCCCATAGGCCAAAGAAAGTTAATTCCGTTGAACTGCCACTTGAACGTTTGCACATGGATCTGTATGGACCAGTCAAGCGTAAGAGTCATGCTGGGGAGTTATACTGTCTTGTGGTGACTGATGATTATTCAAGATTTTCATGGGTTATGTGCTTACACCGAAAGAGCGACACGTTTGATAATTTGAAAGTTCTGTTCACTTGACTGGAAAATATCTATGGTCTCAAGATTAAGAGGATTAGGAGTGATAATGGGATGGAGTTTAAAAATGCACAGATGGACGATCTTTGTGAAAACAAAGGAATTCATCATGAATACAGTGCTCCATATACCCCACAACAGAACGGTGTCGCGGAACATAAAAACAGGACTCTAATTGAAACGGTAAGAACAATGCTTGCGGACTCAAATCTTCCAGTGATGTTCTGGAACGAAGCAATTTACGCAGCTTGTTATACTCTTAATCGTGTTTTAACGTTGAAGAAGTTTGGTAAAACTTCTTGTAACACCCCAACCGATGGCGGAAACATCGGGATGTCACGTATTAATGATTGTTTAGTAGCTCGTGGTGAATAATAAATTTCATTAAATAAATTACATACAATTGTTCTACAAAAATTCGTACATCAAAATGAATAATACTATGTACACATCTTCAAGCATTAACTCAAATCTTCAAGCAAGTAGAACCTAAAACATGTTAAGTTTGAAAGTATTTTGGGTCAACAAAAGTTGGTGAGAATACATAGGTTTTCGAATTTAGTAGGTAACAATAGTTTGTACAACAATCACAGTTGTATAATGATAGATTATGAGTCCGACATGTAACAATGCGTCTTTGTACAATCAAACCTTGTGTCGACTGAGACCTAACTTGCAAGTTAGTTAAATGTTGTTACTGTTATCGATCATCCCTGAATTTATGCGGGGGGATGGGTTTGTCAGACCTATAGCGCTATAATCTAAACAGGCGGCTCGATCAATGTTAATGATTGTACTGTGTCTTTTTGTTACAGTCAAATGATAGAATGAGTAAATGATAGTGTAATTGAATCACAAGTTTCAAAAATGTAAGAATGAGTAAATGATAGTATATAAAATGTTTAAACATGTTTCACCCCAAAAATGTAAAACAGAAAAAGGGGCTATGTAAACTCACCTTATTGATAGTGTTGAATCCCTTGATATAGAATAAATGTGGCACAATGATTCCAAGTATCACCCTATGTTTAAGGCAATAACATAAGTGTTGGGAGAACTTAAAAGTCTAAGATTTCTATTCCAAGGGTGTTCTAGGGTTCCTAATTTGGGGATTGATAATTGATTGGTAATTAATTTAGAATAATTGTTAATTACATAATTAAATAAAGAAATAGTTAATAGAAAAGGATTTTTGGCAATTCTCAATTAAAGATGGTTGTATTAAAATGTAGTAAATGTGAAAATATTTTTTCTAAAATTATTTTCTTAATTAATGAATATATATTATATTAATAATTATTTGACAAAATATAGACTTAATATTTAAAAATATTAAAAATTACAAATTTCGAATCAAAAATTTATATTTCTGATCTAAATGATTAATAATAATTTATGTGAAATTTTGATATAAAAATAATGAAAAATGGATTTATTATGATTTATTTATGATTAAAATAAAAAAATCGATTAAAAATATTAAATAAATGATTTTTCAGAAATAAAAAATTATTTCTGGAATGTTTATCGTTTTATAAACTCAGAATAATTTTTGTGGAATTTTACAAAATCGTTTTGATATTTTTATAATTATAATAGAATAAACTTGTAATATTTATTATATATAATAAAAATTAAATTTTCTGAAAATAAAAGTTGTATAATAAAGTTTGTTAGTTATATATCACAAAATAAATTTGTTAGAATTTATAAGTCATTTTTGATATTTTAAAACCATTTTTTAAAAGTTAATATAAAAATACAAAAGGAAGAGGTTTTTTTAAAAAAATTGATGCTGATGATGGGACTCGAACCTGGCTTCTGGCCGGTTCATTGTCTTAACCAAGTACCCTAGACCATCTGGTCTGAGCTACGTTTTGTTCAAGATTTCAGCACTTAAATCCTTTAACATTCCAGAACGATTATCCCCAATTTTTTTTCTTATAAACCCTAGGTACCATGCCCATCAATTGACCCATAAAACGATTTCAATAACAAGGTTCACGTTAGGGCTATTAATCTACATTAGAAACCAAACAAAACCATGTAATTTAATTGAACTTACAATACAAGAACAGGATCGAATCGGACTATGTAGATGTCGAACACTAAGCCATCAAATCCGATAACTTGAGAGTTTTTAATTGAAATGTGTATTGGGGTTTCTGTCTATCGGAACCTTAGGTGTATTATTAAGGATTCAATTTATAATAGAATCGTAGGATGGAATGCTTTTAATGTTTGACTAAAGCTCGGTCAAACCGAAACCAATCAAGCTCGAAACTGAGCTGAAATCACGGTTAAATGAACTGGTTTAACGCGTAAACTATAGTCGGTCAACTAACAGTAATCAATTACGAGATTTCTTTCCAAAACAGTCTTAATAATGTGGTCAAATGTGTTTGTTGACTAGGTTTCCAATCCCAGCTCCGTCGAACAGCAGTAGAGGAAGAAGGAAAGCAAACTTGGGCCGGGTATGGGCTTGATGGGCCTGGGGTGGGTTTGGTTTTGGTGGAGTTGACCATGCCTTGGGCTAAGGGTGTAGGTTTTGGTTTGGGTTATGTTTAAATTTATTAAAAGTGTTTTGGTTTGAAAAAAAAAAAGAAACTAAAATCTGATTATTATTATTAAAATTATTATTATTATTATTATTATTATTATTATTATTATTATTATTATTATTATTATTATTATTATTATCATTATTATTATTATTCTTATTATTATTAATGTTTTGAAATGAATCACATTTAGACATGGTTAAAAGTGGTGATTTTATTTAATAAATGGGGAAAAATATGCGATGTTACACTTCTTATGAGCTGTTGAATCGTCGAAAGCCGAATTTAGAGTATCTAGAACCGTTTGGAGCTCCTTGTACTATGCTTAATCCATCTGAGAAGTTCGCACCGAAAGCTGAGGAAGGATACTTTGTTGGATATGCAACCCCGCTCAAACGGGTATTCAACAAAAGGACTCGTCAGGTCGAGGAGTGGGCTAACGTTGAAGTGCAACGGAATACTCAGAATTTACAGGGAAGCGGTCTAGACTGGATGTTTGATTACAAAGATTTCTTTGAATCATTCAACCTAGATAGCTTGGTTGAAGAGGCTGTATTACGTTTATATTACGAGGTCGAAAACGCAGTGACATCACCGTTGGTGCGTCCGATCACCGTGAATCCCCAAGCAGCTTCTAATGATATTAATGTTCCTGTCGTTGAAGAAGAGGTTTTTCAAGAAGCTTCCATAACGTTGAATTCATCAGAATCAGAAGATGACGACGATGAGGTTACAAGTGAAGCTATCTTAGATCATGCTACAGTGACACCACCAGTGAACCCAACTACAAATGGTGCTTCAACATCGAATGTGGGTAATGATCTGGTTTCTGCAGAGAACTTAACTACTCAGACGGGAGTCCAAGTACCCGATTATTCGGAATCTCGGATACATCGAATTCACCTGATCGAGCAGGTTATTGGTGATCCTGGTAGCAGTGTGATGACGAGAGGTCTATTGAGGAATACTAATTCACCGGAAAATCTTGGCAATCTTGCTTTATATGCCAAAATACAAAAATCTGGTTTTCAGAATGACTGGTCTTTTGCTTGTTATGTTTCGCAGGTTGAGCCGCGAACTTACAAGGATGCTCTTTTGGACGACGCTTGGGTAGAAGCAATGCAAGAGGAGTTGTTGCAGTTTCAGAAACTTGGCGTGTGGACACTGACAGTATTGCCCCTAGGAAGAAAGAAGATTGGAACGAAGTGGGTTTTTAAGTGCAAAAAGGATGATAGAGGAGTGATCGTAAGGAACAAAGCTCGTTTGGTTGTACAAGGATTTCATCAAGTGGAGGGAATCGATTACAACGAGATCTATGCACCAGTTGCATGCTCAGAGGCTATCCGATTGTTTCTGGCGTTTGCATCATTCAAGAAATTTAAGGTGTATCAAATGAATGTCAAGAGCGCGTTTCTTTACGGTGTGGTCAAGGAGGAAGTATACGTAGGTCAACCACCAGGCTTTGAAGATCCTATTCACCGGGATAAGGTCTACGTTTTGAACAAAGCTCTTTACGGGTTGCACCAAGCTCCAAGGCAATGGTATGAGGAGCTGAGCACGTATCTTCTTTCAAAAGGATTCAAGCGAGGTTTAGTAGATTGCACACTGTTCACTAAACGAACAGGCGATGACTTGCTTCTAGTCCACATTTATGTTGACGATATTATATTTGGGTCTACTAACGAAGTTATGTGCAGAGAATTTGAACGTGTTATGCAGGAAAAGTTCGAGATGAGTGCAATGGGAGAGATGCAGTTTTTCCTAGGCTTGCAGGTGGAACAATGACCAACGGGGATCTTTATTCACTAGACGAAATACGTTTCTGAAGTCTTAAGCCGATTCTAGATGGATGATTCGAAGCCGATGGATACCCCAATACAACCTAATCACGGGATTGGAGTTGACGCTAAGGTGGAGCTAACTGATCCTTTTACATACAAAGCAATCGTCGGATCTCTGATGTATCTCACCGCCTCCAGACCAGATATAATGTTTGCCACATGTCTCTGTGCACGTTATCAATCGAAGCTGAAACAGAGTCATCTTGCAGCTGTCAAACGTATCCTTAGATATCTGAAGGCTTGTCCGTCGAGAGGACTATGGTACCCTAATGATGATAATTTTGACCAATTGCTTTTAGTGATGCAGATTGGGGCGGCTGTGACAAAGACAGCAAATCCACAATGGCTGGATGTCAGTTTATGGGGAGCAGGCTCGTGACCTGGCAGTGCAAGAAACAGACCGCAGTTGCATTATCCACATGTGAAGCAGAATACGTTTCAGCATCGAGCTGCTGCTCACAGGTTCTTTGGATCCAACAACAGATGGTGGACTACGGTTTGCAATTTCTTAAAACCCCTATTTACTGTGATAATGAAGCCGCAATCGCATTAACAAAAGACTTAGTTAATCACTCAAAGGCTAAGCATATCCGGATTAAATACCATTTTATCCGTGATTGTTATGCTAAAGAGTTGATCGATATGGTCAAAATCCACACTGATTACCAACGCGTAGACCTTTTTACCAAAGCTTTTGATAAATCGAGATTTGAATATCTTTTGAAAGCTAACGGTATTAAAGAAAAACAAGACTGATCACCACCTCAGTTTATCGCATTTTAGTTTAGTTTTACTGTTTTCCAGAAAAATTCAAAAATCCAAAAACATTGAAAAATTTCAAAATCCATAAAAATTAGGAAATTTCTTTGCTGACTGCTATATCTTCTTCCCTTAGATTAATGCCGTCAGATTTATGTGATCAAACGATATCTGGGCAGTCACATATTTGAAATGCTCCAGCTTATCCTTGGGAACAGTAAATTCAAAAATTTATAAAAATCAGAAAAACCAAAAATGATTTCCTGGAGAAAAAGGGGAAATGATAGTACATCAGTGGGGATCTGACACATTCTAAAGAAATATAGGGCGTGTGTCTGAGTCTGTGTGATGTGCTGATAGGCTACGTCGACCTATTACTGCGTGCCAGATACATACATATCACACGAATTGTTGTGTGGATGAACTCCTCATGGGCATATGGTCTTAGTACCGTAATTTCGTTTAATAGGGTATTTGTACAAAACTCGGAGGTTTTGGGTCGTTATGTTATTAGTTGTCTGGGGATAGCCTCTCTGATCTTCTGCTGTAAGTCATTACGGACCTAGATCAGATAGGGTGTCTTTATAAAAGAGCTTTATGCCAAATCCTAAAGTTACCAAATTGAGGGACTTTCCATGTTTTATGATAATCAAAGATTATCTATTACATCGTATTAATCATTGATGCAAATCATGATTGATATCATTCTTCAACCTGGTAGAGTGCACATGTTACTTTGCTGCATTAATTTGCTGACCTGTATACCCTGTGCCTCATACCTTGTAAATTACAGACGACGAAAGCATAATCACGCTTTACAATGAGTCTTTGTGCGTTTACTTCTTGATACGGGAGTATGTCGTGTGCGTGGGAACCACAGACAATTATGTTTATACTATACATAATAGTATCAGTTTAAAGCACTGCACAAAAGTCTGCATGTGAGTTTATGTGGATCACAATATCAGCAGTTTCCAGATCACACATTGTCTTTAATGATAATAATAAAAAAGATCAACGGTGTGACAAGATTTCTCAATAACTGATATGATCCCTTTACCGAAAATCCCAAAACATTTACTGCTTTATCTTTACATTTCTGCATTTTATATTTCTCATCAAAAATTGCAAAACTCAAAAAGATTTTAGGTGTGTTTTAGCATAAACTTTAGAAAATCCAAAAAGATTTTACATTTCTATCTTATTTTTGATAGTTGATGGTGGTTGATGACGATTTTCTAAACCTTGATGGACCATTTGAACTTTGTAATCTTTAACTGAGAAAATATGACTGTCGGATGCTTAAAAGTTGGAAAATATTTTGAACGGGACTCGATTTTGAGATTTGGTAAAATTTTCAAAAATTCCTGATTCACTTTCGCCCCTTTGTTGGGTCGAAGGAAGAATTTTTTGTACATTCGTACGTTTAAATTTGGGCGAATGTGAGAGTTCTTAAGACATTTTCTCTTTCGAACCCTTATGTCTCATTCGCACCTTTAATTAGGGGCGAAGGAGACAAAAGCTTCATATTCGACCGGTATGAACGGTCAAAGGAGCAGCCTATAAATACCCTTATCAGCTCATTCGACCCATTCGAAAAAATTTTCAAAATTACTGACCTTAAGTCCAGTTATTGCTTTTTGATTTTAGACCTTATCATTGTGTTCGTCTACTTGTGCTGATCATTTTGCCCTTATCTTTACAGGTTATCATCAAAGATTGACTGTTTAATCGAAGTTTTTCATTTTCGAGCCCTAACTGATCAAACATTGTTTAAAACCTGTTAATTGTTTTAATTTTTGACAGGGATTCATTGCTTCAGTGTTTTAGGGGGAGATAATCCAAAAACTTAGGGTTTTAATCCAACAGATTGATCATTTGATTAGTTTTTAGGTTCGAACCCTAGTTTTTATTAAAAAAACACTGAATCAATGCTTGTTTAATGAAATTGATGATTTGGAAAGCTTTATCGGAGGTTTTAGGTGTTAAATGAATCAAAATGACATGTTGAAAATCACTGAATGTCAAAATTGAAATTTGAATGAGATGAACTGTCACCTTCGTCAAATCTTAAACGGTCCAACGTGTAGATTCGGGCGAAGGAGAAGTTTTTATCTGGGCGAATGAAGTCAAACGGGCTAATGAAACATTTTTCAAGAACATTTCACATTCGAACCCTTGGAACTTCATATTCGTACCAAGTTTTTCTCATTCGAACCTTTATTTGGGCGAATGTAGAATTTAAAAACCAAATTTTCAATTTTTGTTTATTTTGTTTGTTTTTAACGCATTTACTTGATTTGTTTTGCAGTTTTAACCATGTCTGAACAGGAAGATATGAGTGTTCCTGCTGGATCATCTTCACAAGCTGCCGAGACAGCGAAGACTGATATTTTACCGTTTGAGAATGCGCACAACTGTTGTGCATATCTTGGAGACGTGAAGAAGCATATGGAGTTTACTAGGATTATTGAGTTTCTGAAGAGGAGCCGGGTGATCGATGCGATTGCTACACCCGCTATTATTTACAGAGATTTGTTACAAGAGTTCTGGACTAACGCGAAAATGGACTTCTGGGAAGGTGAATCTTCTCTAGTCAGTAAAATCCAAGGAGTGCTGATTATTGTGTCAGAGAATGATATCAGGGAAGCATTGAAACTTGAAGACGTAAAGACGGATCCCAGAGAACTCAGCTGGACTGAATAAAGGAAGTGCTTTCTCAGAATGAAATATAACGGACCGATTACTGATGGTTCGTTACACAAAGGAAAGCTCTGTCCTCAGTTCAAGTACTTAGCACATGTGATGATACATGTCTTCGGGTCAGCGGCTGGTGGTTATGATCTGATGAGGAAAAGCATAAGCTCATTGATGGTAGTACTTATATTGAACAAACCGTTCAATGTATCAGGAATGCTTATGGAACACTTGTTGGAGCCAGTGAGAGGTACAAGGACTAGGAAATTTCTGTTATATCCTAGATTCCTTCAGATGATTTTCGATTTGAAGTACAAGAACTTGAAGAGAGACCCAAAGCAGATTATTATTCAGGAACATATGAACATTAATACTCTTGCAAGAATGAAGGCGTATAAAGGTTTGTCTGTAAATGAAAGACCACTAGTGAGACGTTTATTTGGTCACTTAGTCAGGATTGATTATGAGGATCCTGGTAAAGATAAGGTGAGGCATGCTGAAAGTGCATCTGACGAAGATAATCCTTTACATCCAGTTGACCCTGAAGCAAAACGAAAGCGTCAGGTAGTGAACGTGGGAGCAAATAGTGGTATAGGTAAAAAGAAAGAGATAAGAATTGAAGTTCAGACTGAAGCTGAACCAGCAAAGAAGAAAAGTGCGTCAAGAAGGCACAAAAGTATGGCAAAGAAAGGATTACATCTTGTGGATGAAGCGTTAGTTGATTCTGAGGAGACGCAAGAAGACGAGCGATGGGATTCTGATGAAGAAACTGTAAAGAGCACCACGCCCAAGGCCACTGTCGCTGGTGAGTCTGCTAGTCTGAATAGGTCTTTGGAAGAACAGAGAAACAAGAGTCCTATTCATTTAGATGAAGCTGATGAAGACTTAGGCTTGGGATCAAGAGATTTTCCTGGATCGCCAATGCAAGGGGAGAAACAGAAAAAGCCCCAATTCAAGAAGAAGGAAAAAGTGTTAAAGCCCATGGAAAAGCGAGCTAGAGAGATTAAATCGTTGATTGTTGGAAAGAAACTTCCACCAGCATCTTGCTCGAAATCACCGGTTGCAAGTCCAGTGGCGAAGAAACAGAAAACATCATCAGGAACTGAGAAACAGACTGATCTACCTGTTGATGAATTCAATAGTGCACTGGATCGAGTGTTAAAGAAGATTAAGAAGGGAAAGCTGCCTGCTGATGTTGAAGCTTCTACTCCAAAGGTCATAGTTGATAGCGATGTGATGAACGCTGTGAAACGGAAACTAGCTGATATGATGAAGATAATTAATCAACAGCAAGCAGAGATTGAGAAACTGAAGAACAACGATCAGAAGATTCTAGACGTTGTTGAGACATCACATGATAATCAGGAAGCACTTGAAGCTGAAATAAAATGACTTCGCAAAGAAAATAAGAAGTTGTTGAAACACGAACAAAGAAACACCAGACGATACATAGCTTTGAAAGAAGACAATAAGAAGTTCAAAGAGAGTAACAAGCACATGGACAATCTGATTAAAGATTTGTACTCTCGAGTTCCTCAGTCACTTCTTTGGATTCTCTTTATCATCTTTCTTTGACATGGTTTCGTATTTGGGCTTCTTCTGTTTTTCTCCAACCATCGGAGATCCACTGACATCTTGTTCACCAATACTAAGTTAATGTTTTCACATTATGAATGTATATATACAAGTTTTTTTAAGTCCTATAGGTCTTACCTCCAATTTCATGGACATAAATTACCCATTCAACCCGTTTAGGCTCCTAGTGAATTCATATAAGTCCCAAGTTAACATCTAAAACTTTTTCAGTCCTTAAATTAATCCATTTGACCATTTATTGACCACGCATAACTAGTATCGCATAAGCGACCTGTTTGCATGCATAATCAAGTGACACCTTTGTATGAGGATCGGTTTGACAAAAACAAGTTAATTGATCATACAAGTCTACCAATTTAGGTGCGGAATCCCTAAATCAGTTACGAAATGATAGTAATGTAATCAAAACACGCAATTCACCTTTTTACATCCATTTCATTAATAAACACTTGATAAAAGCTTGTCAATTGATGTTTACAATGAAATATATTAGTTTTAGACTTTCCTAAAACACCTAGAGAGAATTCAAGTCGAACCAGACACAGAATGACAAAAAGTTAACTTGAAAAATGAAATCAAACTATATATAGGCCTGCACATTCGCCCCCCCTGTAAGGGTCGAATGTGCAGGTTCGACCCTTCATATGGTCGAACAAACACAATGTTCTTCTGACTTCCACGTTCGCCTGAATATTCACCTTCGACCTTCATTGTAACACCCCAACCGATGGCGGAAACATCGGGATGTCACGTATTGATGATTGTTCAGTAGCTCATGGTAAATAATAAATTTCATTATATGATTTAAATAAATTACATACAATTGTTCTACAAGAATTCGTACATCAAATTGAATAAAACTATGCACACATCTTCAAGCATTAATTCAAATCTTCAAGCAAGTAGAACCTGAAACATGTTAAGTTGAAAATATTTTGGGTCAACAAAAGTTGGTGAGAATTACATAGGTTTTGATAATCGAATAAAATTGTTGTGCAATTCATGTGTCATGGCAAACCTAGTCCATATGTGAAAACATACTAGAAGTAAATCGAGTGCATAATCAACCTTTGTGACTGTTGTATTGTGGTACATCCCATACGCTCATGGTTCACTCGTTTATATTGCAGTAACAAACACCCACGCTACCTTTGTAGGAGGCACGTATCCGGGTGGGATTGTCAGTCCAATAGATCTATCAATGTATACCGTCGGCTGATCAATGTTAATGATTATGCTAAAATTGTGCTTACCCTAGTCATGTTCAAGACATAATGCAACATAGAAAAACACATAGACACATTGATGATTGAATTGGATAAATGATGTTGTAACATGTTTCACCCCAAAAATGGTGATGAATAGAAAAGGGGCAATGTAAAACTCACCTTAGCAAAATGTTATATCTGAAAAATTGAATAGTGGTGTTGCCCAAATGTTTCAAGTATCACCCTATAATAAGGTAATAAATATGTCTAAGTCTATCTAGTCTATAAATAGGCAGTTTTGGAATGTCCTGAAAAAGTAGATAAGGGGGCTTGATTCCATGAAGAACTTCATAGGCAGTTTTGGAATGTCTTTTGTTGACAAGGACCCTATTTTGAACATAGCAGGTAGTGTTGACTGCTTCAGCCCAAAAATACAATGGTAGGCCTGAATCAGCTAACATGGTTCTTGCTGCTTCAATTAGTGTTCTGTTCTTCCTTTCTACCACACCATTTTATTCAGGAGTTCTGGGAACACTAAATTGTCTAACAATCCCTTTAGACAAACAAAATTCATCCAGAGTTTTGTTCCTGAACTCTGTCCCATTGTCACTGAATTGTCTAACAATCCCTTTAGACAAACAGAATTCATCCAGAGTTTTGTTCGTGAACTCTGTCCCATTATCACTTCTAATGGCTTTTATTCTTCAATAGACTTATAGGAGGACTTATGTTGTTTTCCCTTTTGACAGGATACACAGTGTTCTAGACACTGCTATACTTTCAAGGGTATACCTCTGACCAAGCCCATTTATGGAGTAGTTGAAGACATGCAGTTGTTTTTTATTCTTCAATAGACTTATAGGAGGACTTATGTTGTTTTTCCTTTAGTCAAGATACATAGTGTTCTAGACACTAGTATACTTTCAAGGGTAGACCTCTGACCAAGCCCATTTTTGTAACTTTATTTATGGTTTTAATGTTCACATGGCTAAGTCTCCTATGCCAGAGATTAGTCTCTGAAGTTGATGCCCTTGAGAAGAAACAGGCAGTGTTGTTCTACTCTTTGTCCTTTTCAATGTCCACTACATACACATTGCCACATCTTTTGGCTATCAACAAAGTATGATCTTCAATGATCTTCTCTATCAACTTATGTCCTTCTGGTGATATGATCTTGCATATTGTCTTGGTGAGAAAGGATGAATATCCTTTATCACACATTTGTGACAAACTAAGCAAGTTGTACTCAAGGTTTTCAACTAGATTGACCTTGTCAAACTGTATTTTGCCAGAGGAGACATTGGCATGTCCTAGCACATATCCATTGGCATTGTTCCCAAAGAATTTAGATCCTTCTCTTTGACTAATAAAATTGTTTATCAGGTATCTGCATCCTGTCATGTACATTGAGCCTCCACTATCAACATACCAAATGCTATTTAACCCTCTAGAGACCCTCTGCACAAAGTTGCAGATTAGTTAGATCTAGGAACCCAAGCCAATTTGGCTTTGGGCTTGCTCTTGAGAACAGGAACAGTTTGTTCTTGACCAACTTGAGGAATCCATGTCTTTTTGGCAAAGGATTTTTCTTTAAGAGCAATGGTGGTATCCTTTTGAGGACTACCATCAACTTTGTTCATCAGTAGTTTTACCATATTCATGAGATATTTAATCTCAACAGTTTGTGAAACTGCTGATGATGTAGGTCTAACCACTAACAGAGAATTTTGAGAAAAAGACTTTTGTTGAGATTTTAACTTTTTTAGAGAAAAGGTGTTGCTTGGTTGTTGTTTGTTGGGAAAGAAAGTTTCTTCAAAATCATTTTTGAGTTATTTTCCCACAACCAGTTGTAAAATCTTCTTGTTATACTGATTTCCTTTTCTATATCTACAAAATTCTGTTTTGTGGCTAAACATGCCACAAATTTCACATTCTTTTTCCTTTTCTTTTTCATTTTGAGATGTGAAAGGCAAATTTCTGACAGTCTTGGTTTGATTTAGGTCATCAGTAGTTTTCAGGTTCTCAACTCCTAATGTAGATGAAACTACTGATGGCTTAATGTCAGTTTTGTTCAGTACTTTTGTAGAACTTTCTTTTTCAATTTTAAAAAAGTTCTGATGAATAGATGTGCATTCTTTCATATCAGATGTTTGATTTTGAACTATTTTACTCCCATCATCAGTAGTTTTGGGAGTAAAATCAGTTGGAGTTTCAGTATGATTGTACCCTATGCCAAACTTAACATTTGATGCACTTTGTTTGTTAAGCAGCAGTTGTTTGTTAAGCAGCAGTTGGTACCCTCTACATGATTGAACCCATTTTTCACAGTCAACCTTGGTGTCAGCAAGCTCTTTTCTGACATTTCCTAGGTCTTCTATCATGATTTTAAGTTGTGCTTGGGTTTCAATAGCATTATTTGTCAATTTAGAATTTTCCTTTGATTTTGAAGCAAGTTTTCTTTCTAAATCACATTTAATTTGAGTATATTTTCTTTCAGAGTCATTGGCTTTGCCTTGTAGATGCACATTGGTCTCTCTTATAAGAGCAAAAGATTCTTTGCATGAAGTTGAACAAAGTTTTATCAAAGATTCTTTTGATACGTGAGATAAGGCAGATTTAGAGGTGTAACCCTCAAATGCCATCAAGGCAAAATTATTTCTGCCATTATCAGGTTCTCCCTAGTTGATGTCAAACATTTTGTTGTCTGCATCAGGATTGCATTCATGTGTGTCAAAAGGAAGACTGCTCCAATCAACATACCCTAAAGTAAAAAGACTTTGTTGAGAGGGTTGTTGAGTTTGTGGAGGTTGTTGAGTAGCTGGAATGGAAGGCATTTGTTGTTGGCTCTGCATTTGTTGAACAGGCATATGAACATGTTGTATTTGTGGCACATATTAAATTTGTGGAGCTTGCATGAAGTTGAACAAAGTTTTGTCAAAGATTCTTTTGATACCTGAGATAAGGCAGATTTAGAGGTGCAACCCTCAAATGCCATCAAGGCAAAATTCATTCTGCCATTATCAGGTTCTCCCCAGTTGATGTCAAACATTTTGTTTTCTGCATCAGGATTGCATTCAGATGTGTCAAAAGAAACACTGCTCCAGTCAACATACCCTGAAGTAAAAAGACTTTGTTGAGAGGGTTGTTGAGTTTGTGGAGGTTATTGAGCGGCTGGAATGGAAGGCATTTGTTGTTGGCTCTGCATTTGTTGAGCAGGCATCTGAACATATTGTATTTGTGGAACATATTAAATTTGTGGTGCTTGTGCTTGTACAAAATGTGCACTTCCCCGTGTTCCATTATTCCTATTATAACTAGGGTTAAACTAATTTCCATACGGTGGTTGGATAAAGCTAGAGCTTCTACACTCTCTAGCAAAGTGTCCCAACTTCTGACACTTATGACATCTAAGTTTAGATTTGTCAAAACCAACTTTTGTTGAACTATTCAGTCCTGGAAATTTCCTTCCTGACCTTTTGTAAAATTTGTTAGTTTTTATACTGAACATGGCCAGTTGGTGTAAAATGTCCATTTCTTCCAAGTCATCACTGCTGAAATTTTTAAGTCATCCATTATAAAACACATGTTATTAGCAGTGTGACTATTTTCATCATTGTCATAAGCTGGAAATGATCTTTCTGATGAGATCCCAGCAGTTATGTCAATGTGGTCAAAAGGTCCAAAATTATTTTAACAAGAAGGTGAGTCGTGTCCTAAAATTGATGTACTTCTTGGTATGTTAGGATCTGAGGTTTGATTGTTTTGATTGTTTAAGTAATAAGAACAATGAATGAGATGAATTATAAATGGAAAGTGCAGCGGAATAATAAACTATTTATCAAAACAAGAGAATAAATGTTTTTCAATCGAAAGCTTTCATTAATCAATTGATTACAATCAATAGTACAAGTACTCCCCCTCAGCCTGATCACTCTCTGATTGTTTATCTGAGAGAATCTTTCGAGTGATGAATAGAACAGTACAAGCACTGTTCTATTTATAGACAAATCTAAACCACTGATGATCTAAGCTGACGTCACCTAAGATAGTGACCTCTAACAGTATAATAAACATAAAACATCAGTTGTATACAAACTACTGTCACATTGTAAAACTCTGAAAGGTAAACTGTTGTTGGGAAAACTTTGATGGTCTTGTATCATCTGTTGGAGCCTAAGTGTTGTTGGCTCCAATAGACCCTTAGTCTTCAGTACTTTGATCAGCAGTTGTTCTTCGTCAGACCTTTGGTCAGCAGTTGTTCTCTAGCAGTTTTTATCCAACAGTCTTTTGCAGCAGCAGTTGTTCCAACAGTTGTTAGGGTACAGCAGGTGTTAGGGTTAGCAGCCTTTTGGAAGAAGTAACTTGTAAATCCTGTTATTTCTAAGGATCAATTGAGTAGTATATTTTGGCTTTCCACTCATCTGTTCTTCTCCAGATCAGCAGACACAACAATCTCCCCCTAGAACAGATGATGCCAAAACTAAGCTTTATTTTTTATCTTTATTTCCTCATAAGACTTTCTCTAATTTGACCATTGAATTGTAACTCAAAGTTCAATGAGAAGAGGTCTTTTGCATCTCTTTCAAGCTCTAGGTTCAGCAGTGTTTGGAGATCATCTGCACATAGGCTATGTACATCATCCATACTTAACTTTTGAGCTTCTCCATCTGATCTGAGCAGAGTCAATTCATGGGTGTCTTTGTTGACCTTCCATTTTAGAATTTTTGAATCAGAGGATCTGCTGAGATGCAATTTTATTCTGGATGAGTTTGGTGATGGAGGTCTCCCAATGAGTTTCTGAGTTTTTCAGATGTGGGATCAGAGAAATAGTGTATTTGATTGAAGATGCCCCCTTTTATAAAAGTATCAGCAAACTTCTTCTGGTCTTCTTCAGACATTTCCTTTTGTTTCTTGAACTGTCTTCTGGCTGCAGCAGATAGGTCAGAAGTGTCAAGTAAGCTGTCTAATGTAAAAGCCTGTTGAGGTTTCTTCATAATTGGATAATCGGAGAAAACAGGTTTTCTGGGCAGTGTAGGGTCTTTCTTCCTATTTTCTTCCAACTTCTTGTAAGTCTCAACCAGCCTTAGCTCTGACCATTTTGCAACAGATCATATCTCCCCATACTTTGCAGCCACAATCTCTTGTCTCATTCTCTTGAACTTTAAGGCTCTGACTGGATCTCTGCCTTTCCTAAAATCAGGGGCAGAGACCTTTGTTGGGGGATTCTTGGCCATGTCTTCTCTTCTTATGAGTTCTTCTCTGAGAGCATGAGTAGTCCAGCATGCAAACTGTTTCCTGTTTGCTTTATAGGGCATGGTTGACAAGATTTGGTCAAGAAGAGATTCCCTAAGCATCCTTTCCATGTCACTGCTGAGAGGTATGGTGGACATGGAGTTGCTCAGGGTCTTAGCAAAATCTTCAATCCTTTTCAATTTTCTAAGCTCTGCTAAATGGATGCCCTGAGCAGTCTTGTCATCTTTCCCTTTACATCTCTCTTTGATGATTGCATCTGCTTGTTCAGTCTTGTATTTAAGATATTCATCTAAGTTTAGGAGAATAGGAAAATTTGGAAAAGATCGGAAAGACTTTTCACATGGCTGCTCAGTATTGTAGAAGGATTGCATTTCCCTCTTGAGTAAATCAAGCTTAAGTGGATACTGAACAACCAATGGTGTGATGGATGGTGGTGGTCTATGAGATGTGAATTGTGAAGTGTGTGGTGAGAATGATGAAAGTGGAATGGCTGATATGGGTGTAGGTGCGGTGGTTGATGTGGGAGGTGGTGATGTTTGTATATTTTCATCTTGTATCACAAAGGTTGATTTTCTCTTCCTTATATACAAGATTTTTGGTGATGGTGGTGTTGCAGCAGTGGTTGTATTAACATCTGTTGGCACTTTTGTAGGACCAGTAGATGTTTGGGATTTGGGTGGTGTATTGGTGGTTGTGGTGGTGGATTTGGTTGTTGGTTTAGTGGTAGGTTCAGTTGGTTTGGTGGTATCAGTGGTTTTGGTGGCAATGGTTTTAGCAGCAGCAGTTTTGACAGCAAGTTTGGATAGTGGTTGTCTGACATGTTTTGCAGGCATCTTCTTCCTTTTAGAGGTACCCACCTCCTCAACTTCTTGCTGTTGATCTATCTTCTGTTGTACAAGAGCTTCTGCTTTGCATTCCAAGGTATCAACCTTCTTTTGCTTCTCTCCAGCAGCCTTTTCATCAATAACATTTGCAGAGGTATCAACTTTTTTTGCTTTGCTGGTTTTGACAGTTTCAGTATCAGCAGAGGTTTGAACATTGGGTTGTTGTTGTTGTGGTGCTGTTTGGGTAGACCATGATTTGTTGGCAGCTTTTGATTTTCCCTTTTGTGAGGGTGGACAACCAAAGGGATCTAGCTTTGGCAATCTATCTCTGCCACTCTCCCCTTTTTGGCATCATCAGTAGTGAATTCATCATCATCTTCATCTCTGGGAATTGTGGTAAGGGCAGAGCTAGTGGTCTTCAGCAAGTGATCTTTAATGGCTTTAATGTCAGCATGGGTATCTGTGTACCTAGCATCTACCATAGTTCTGATTTGAGCCATGTAGGTTTCATGTGTCTGATCTACTAGTTTTCTATGAGCTATGATGATGGGGGAAACAAATTTCCATAGCTCACTAGCAATATCTTCCATGGATGGTTGACTTTTGGTAAGAGTAGCCAATGATTCCAAAATTGTCTTGATATCTGATTTGATGTCAGCAACAGAGGTTTCTATGGACTGTACTCTAGCAGTCAATTCTTGGTATTTTAACCCATCACCTAAATTAATAGGATCATCTGGATTCCTACCAGTGGTAGTTGTATCTGGTGCAGTCCTAGGAGGTGAGTCTAAAGGATGAGAACCAGATGCCCATTTGTCTTGGTTTTGGGGATTTCCAACTGATTTTGGGGATACTATAGTGGCCTCATCAGTTGTTGCCTCCAAGGAAGTCTTAGCTATGTAACCACTGTCCTATTGTGAGACAATGGTCTATACATCAGTAGTGGCTGCTTCACTTAAAAACTCACCTAGAGTTTCATTCAACTCCAGGGGTGTAACCTCCTCTGTTTGTGGGATAGTTGATTGATTTTCCTCAGTCCCAGTCACTTGTTGGAGTATACTCTCATTGATGGGTGAAGGAGAGGAACTGGGATTGTCCTGAGTTTTATCAATAGCCTCAAACAGTGGTTGCATTGTTGGATGGACATGTGATGGTGAAGGTGGAGGAGTGAAAAGAGAAGTAGCCCTGGGAGAAGGGCTTATGATCATAAGGTCAAGTGACTCATATGTTTCATGATGTGGTTCCCTTTGGCTTACAACATGATCCTTTTTTGAGGATTCGTGAGGAGTTTGCTCAAGTTGAGATATATCCATCTGTTGTGAGGAAGTAACAACAGTGGTTTCTTGTTGCTTTTGTGTTGCAACAGGGTTTTCCTCTGGTATCTCATCTTCTAGAGGCCCATTTTTGGTTTTAGTG
Organism: Ambrosia trifida; assembly: GCA_028751855.1. Taxonomy (NCBI): domain Eukaryota; kingdom Viridiplantae; phylum Streptophyta; class Magnoliopsida; order Asterales; family Asteraceae; genus Ambrosia; species Ambrosia trifida. The sequence goes on along the minus strand of CM054123.1, from coordinate 158,518,515 downwards.
GAGGTTTTTGTAGATGGACGTTTTCTTTTAGAGGTGGCTGGTGTAGGTTTCACAGCATTGGATGTAGTGCCATGATCACCAGGAGCAGTGGGCTCAACAACAGAGGTTTGGACAACAGTTGATGTCTTAGTCCTCTTTGTTTGTGTGTTAGAAACTTTTGACACTTTTGACACTTTTTCTTGGGTGGTTGAACCCAGCATTCTTGTGAAAGTTTCATCAGTTAGTCTCTTCATTTGGAAAGACTTACCCTTTTTAAAATCTTTTTCAGGTAAAACCTTTCGAAGGATTACACTTAAAATTTTTGGGTAAATCAGAAAAGCATTATCAGACCCAGACTTTATGGCCTTCACATTTGATACTAAGTCTAGAAACAGACCCTGGGATAAATTGAAGTCAGAGTCTGACAACATAGCATATCCCAAGTACTGAATCCTCAATGGGATTTCATTGAAGGAAGTGGACTTAGCATAGACACGGAGAAGGAGGGTATGAAAGAAAAATTTCATAACTGGTGGGAAAACTTTTTGAAAAGAGTTAACCCAGTCATTTGTGCATCATAACCTCTTTCCTGAAACTCTGTGTGAAGTTCAGCCTTAGGGAAAGAGTCGTTACCTGACAGGTCATTCAGTGAGAAAGTTTTGGATATCAGTTCGGGGGTAATGGCGACATTTGTCTCTCCAATTTTTGATATGATGGTTGTAGGCTTTTTGTCTTGTAGGAGAAACTCAGCATTTAACCAAAATTCATGGAGGGTATCGAGATAGATGGGAGCATCAGTGGTTAAGATTGTCAGGTATTTGGAATTGAGGATGATGTCAATGGTGGTATGGAGTGGGACGTTTTTCATCTGTTTTGACCAGATATGGGAGATAATTGTGGGTGGCTTTGGCTTGAAGATCTATTGTAATGGATTTCGAGTGTGAGGATGAGAGGAATTAGTGTGAGGGTTTGAGGTTGAAGAAGGCGGTTTCAGTATTTTGAATACAATTAGACAGTGTAACAACTGTTGTGGTAAAACTGGGTTTTTATAGGCTCTGGTGAAACCGCCGATGTGGCCAAAACTCTGCTTTTGAGAGCAGACGTGGCAAACATCTGGTGGCATATAGTTGTTGCCAAAGGTCTGATGCAAACAGCTGTTGTCTTACCAAAGTGCTGATGCTAACACCACTTGGTTTTTTTTATTAGTATTATTATTATTATTACATATATATATATAATGAAATAGTTGTTTTATCTGATTAGATGTTTGAAACATATTTTTCAACCAAACAATGGTTTGTTATCTGATCAGATGTTTGAAACAGATTTTTCAACTAATAGTGGATAGAATGGATGAAACAGTGGTTGTTTTATCCTTAACAGATTTTTCAACCAAAATGCTATTTTAAGGATGAATTTTGATTTTCTGAAACATTTTAATGTTTTTATTTAAAACAATTTTGTTGTTTAGTCCATGTTTAGCATACCAATTCTAGAAATCAGATTTGTGAAGGTGGATGTGTCTAAAGCTTTTATGAACACATCTGCCAACTGATCCTCTATTAGAACATGGTGCAGAGAAATCAAACCTTTTTCATAGCTATCTTTGACAAAGTGATGTCCGATGTCTATGTGCTTTGTGGTTGAATGAGAGACTGGATTTTTGATGATATTTTCAGCAGCTTGAATGTCCAACATGAGTGGAGTCCTTAGTGCAGTTATCCCAAAATCTAGCAGTTGATTTTGAAGCCACATGATACCAGATACCAAGTGTGGTATTCAGCCTGCAGCTGTTGAAGTTGAAACAGCTGCTTGCTCTTTGCTTTGCCATGAGACTAAGGCATTCCCTAGAAACTGGCACCCTCCTGATGTAGACTTCCTTGTGGTGTGGCAGCTAGCAAAATCACTATCTGAGTAACCTGAAAGCTCAATGTTTCCATTAGCAGGATACCAGATACCAAGTGTGGGAGCACCTTTTAGGTATCTGAATATCCTTTTCACAGCAATAAGGTTTGACTTTCTAGGTGAAGCCTAGGATCTTGCATAAACACAAGTGGCAAACATAATCTCTGGCCTAGATGCAGTTAAGTACAATAAAGACCCAATCATGCATCTGTAATGTGTCTGGTCAACCAGTTCATCCTTGTCATCAATAGTGAGTAGCTAGACTGTGCTCATGGGTGTACTACATGGCTTACAGTCATTCATCTCAAATCTAGTTAACAAATTTTTCACATATTTGTTTTAATGAATGAATATGACATTTTACAGCTGCTTCACTTGGAGACCAAGAAAACACTGAAGTTCACCCATAACACTCATTTCAAACTCTGTTGTCATGAGTTCCCTAAACTCTTCACACATTTTGTTACATGTGGACCCAAAAATGATGTCATCCACATATATTTGAACAATCAATAAGTCTTTCCCTCTCCATTTTAAAAATAAGGTTTTATCAATTTTACCTCTTGTGAAACCAATGGATAAGAGAAAGGTGGAAAGAGTTTCATACCAGGCCATAGATGCTTGTTTTAATTCATTAAAAGCTTTGTTGAGCTTGTATACATAATCAAGATGGAATGTGTCTTCAAAACCAGGTGGTTGACATACATAGACTTCCTCCTGAATTTTTCCATATAGGAACACATTTGATGTCCATCTGATACACCATGATGATGTGGTTGATAGCAAAGGCTAGGAAGAGTCTGATATCTAGCCTAGCTACATGAGCAAAGGTTTCATCATAGTCTATCCCCTCTTCTTGTCTGAAGCCTTGAACCACAAGCCTGGCTTTATTCTTGACAACTATACTTCTTTGTAACAACCGACAAAAATAAGGTAATTCCGTACTAATTAACTAATATATGATTAACGTAATTAAATGCAATTATGTGTTGATTATTTATCAAGGCCTTAGGAAATAGCAATTTCCAAATAATGCATAGGAATGCGTACGTTTAATGACGAAACATGATAGGATCATGTGCGAATAAACATATCCGGTATGGACGTTGGCGATTACCCGGTAAAAAGTAAATAAACGAAAAGGATCCCGGACACCCAGGATATAAAATAAAGGGTATTTTCACAAAATATAATGGGTTTTGGAACTCCAAAGCCATAAGTGAAAACTCTCCATACAAATCTCCCGGTAACGAATAAAGTGCGCGCACCGCACCCGGTACGCGTATAACTTATAATTTCACCCGACAAGAGCCTAAATAACCAATCAACACTTAAATTAGGCTATGTTTAAAGGTTATTAAAGGTACTTTTAATGTCCGAATGACGCGCGGTTAAAACCCGAAAAATACCCGAACGACACCCGAGCGACGAGGGATTAAACTTAACTTAATATTGGTAAATAATTTGTGTGGTGGACCCCACCTAGACCTACAAGGAGCCGGCCTAAACTCCTTACAAACTTCCTTTTTCTTTTTTTTGTCTAAGCATCATACTAATGTCCAAAAGTTAATCATGGATGGAGGCATGCATGGATGGATTGTGTAAGATTAGGAGGTACAAAAGCAAGGCTAATCCTTGCTTTTGTGTCCAAAATCTCGGCCAAAACACCACAAGAAGACAATCCACCCAAAGATCTCCAAGTACAAGTATATGCATGCTTCCAAAGATCACATATCCTACTAAGATTATAAGTATGATTACATGATATCTTGCAAGATTATAAACTTCTTCTTTCTTCCAAAAACTCACGGCTACACACCCATCCAACATACCTTCCAAAGATCTTCATAGTACTTTAAAATCCTTGCAAATCCTTGATAGATTATGTATGATCTTGGGAGATATTAAAAGGATAGTATAAAGATAATAGCATGCATACTTGAAAGCAAAACAATCCCCTTCCTTTCCTTCTCTTTTGGCCGTAAGTTTCACCACACCCACACACATCATTCTTTCAAGTTTAACACATTCAAATCACTTCCAAACATCCATCCATCAAAACCCCATTGTGTGTTTCAAGAGCTTGGAGCTTAACCACTTGGAAGAACACACTAAACCCCTCTCAAATCCAAGGTTTTATCTTCCCTAGCCTTGTGCTAGTAGTAAGCTTCTTAACCTTGCTTTGATCATTAATATTCATGTATGTGTTCTTAGAAGCAAGTTGTACATGAAGGGTTAAAATGTGGTTTCGAAACATAAGCTTTAATAGATTTTACATGAGTAAAATGGATGATTAAAGATATGTAAATGGATCATGGATTTGATGATAATGATGTAGTGTTTCTTAAAAGTTATAAAATCTACACATACACCATGTAGGATGATGATTTGAATATGATTTGTGAACGAAACTTGATTATATTAGAAAGTAGTTTTAACCATCATAAAATGATCATCTAAGGTATAATAAAAGATGGAATGTGTTAGGAAATCATAAATGTAGAAGTTACAAAATTAAAGTCTACTCACTTAGGTGAGTGAAATTTGGATATTATGGACAAATATACAAAACACACATACTAGTAGCCTTATTTATGAAATATAAGACTATTGAAAGTGATATGATGTAAAAATAACCTAACATTAAGAAGATGAATCTTCAAAGTCCACTAAATTGGGAGAAAAATGCTAACTTTGGAAGTTAGGATGGAAAAATGCAATATTTGTGAGTTAAGGGACTAAAGTTGTATACTTGAAAGTTAGGGGACTAAAATGAATATTTTAGAAACTATTAGTCCAAAAATACAATAATGGAATGTTTGGTGTCAAAGGTATAAATAATAATTTTTCAAGGATAGTTTGGTAAACACTAGTAAACTACTCATGTATTTCGTATAAAAAGGGTATTTTTATAAAAATGGAAGTTATAAAAATATGGACTTGTATTAACATAATGATTTTATAAAAATAGAGATTTTTATAAAAATGATAAACAAAAGTAAAAACTTGAGAAACTTACACAAAAATGAACACTTTTATATAAATGGGAATATAAAAGTGTTGGAAACATTTTTGTATATAAGTTAACAAGTTGGGTTAAAAATACAAACATATTTTTAAACTTTCCAAGTAATGTGTGTCAGGAATTAGAAATATGAATAATGTTTCTATAAAACACATATTGGGAAAAACATGGAAAAATTAACAATACAAGTTAAGATATCGGACTTGGACATGTTAACGAACAATAAACGTACAAAACAAGAGAAAAATGCCATTGCGGTAAGATAAGAAAATATATATTTTAGGAAGTAAAATATATATATAACATGGGTGAAAATTAATTAACACTTTCCTAAGTGTTGGAGAAATTATTCGTGGGAGAAAAACATAACGTAAATGATTAAGACGTCAAGCAAACGTATGGACTTAACAAGAAAAACTACACGATTATATGTATATACATATGTATGCTCGTCTTGGCGAGTAGACATGTGGGAAGGAAAACTGAGACGAGTAGACAATATATATATATATATATATATATATGTATGCCGAGCCGACGAGGTCCTAGTATATTTATTTGAATGAGAAAATAAATATACGGCATGGCGAGTCAAATCGGGTGTTAAGAATATACTACCGAACCACATGACCTTAGCATATTTATTTGAATGGGAAAATAAATATGCGGCAAAGTGAGTCGGGTCGGGTATTAAAAATATATTATATCGAACGATGCGATCTTAAGTATAATTATTTGAATTGGAAAATAATTATACGTTAAGTGAAGTCGAGTCGAGGATAATAATAAACAAGTTAAGGAAGTATTGACAAGAATAATATATAACTTGTAACAATAGGGTAATCCAACGCCAACGAACCTAGGATACGCGCTAAATAAAACGGGAATTGGAATAACTCGTGGTCGGGGAGTTGGGTGTACAACTTGCCAAGGCACATGCACTATAGGAATTGTGACTTATACGTCTAGGACGTTTGTAGGTGCGAGACCACCCATTTGCTATTTTCCCTTGTGAGCCAGACACAGATTCAGGTGAGTCTCACGGCCCCATTTTAAGCTATTTTTACGTTTTCGGGGGAAAGATATGTCAGGGAAAATGTTTGACGGAATAATTACTTGAGATGTGATCGCCACTCGGGGTTGAGACCTCTCTTCTATAATCATTTATTCTGGGAAATGAAACCGAAGGAATATTTGAATAGTACTATTGGTGCCTGACAAGGCCCACTCCTAATCGATAGCGTCGATTATGCATCGGCGTATGCCTGGGGTGCACGTATTCTGAAATTAAGTCGTAGGATACCGAGTCACGACTTAGAGCGGGGCACTATTATTATTTGTCTTGGTTTGATTATAGGCTCAAGTAGAATTATAGGAACTTGCAACTCCTATATATTGTCATAACATGGTATTTCCCAAGTGTTTAAGTTTTGGAAACTAAAAACCTGTGAAATCACCAATATTTATATATTGACGAAATTTTAAACATATCTTTCAGGTAACTAAACGGAGACGGGCATGGCGAGCTGGGTCATCGGAATCTCTAATGCGGGCGCCGGGCGTTTTTGCGGGGTTTCACCTTTATTTCCCAAGTATATGGGATATATTTGAGAAACCTCCTTTATTATGTTAAAAAAAACTTTGATTATGTGTAATCTTTAAACATGGTTTTGACGCCTAAATAAATGACCCGTTTTCTTAATTACTTGTGATTTGCGTTAAGCTTGACTTTATACGCTTGAACCGTCGTGCCACGTGTTTCCGCCATTGGCGTGGTGTGACAGAAAGTGGTATCAGAGCCAAGGTTATAGCGAACTAGCATATTTTTCTTTAAAAACTAGACTATAACCGGATTTGGTTCAAAAGATAAAGTTTTCAAAAATATATAAATATATACGAAAAGCAAGAAAGTAATTTTTCAAAGAAGCATTGGGTATGAGGAGATTCCGACCGAGCTAGCCATGGGTATCGATATGCATTACGTAGTATTAGAAGTTAGGAAGGTTACTGTTAATGTACGCCTTAACTATCTAATTAATAACTCATATATATTAGTACGGTTCTTTTGACAGGGATGTCAGACGCGGAAAGCGCCGCACCGAGCTACGACAGTAGCGTTCAGATTTTACCACCACCACCGGTCGAGGTAGTCATACTCGACCCAGAGGAGGATGATATGGAGATAGACGGCGCCGCCGGAGGCTCAGACGGCGACAGTTCCAAGGAGACGGATCCTAGTGAGGATCCAGAGTGGGCCCCCGCTGGGGACGACATGGCCGCCGTGGCAGACATACCGGAGGCACCACAGGCCGACTTGCCTCTCATACCATTACCTGCCGCACCACTACCCCCTCACCCTATTAGAGCTGCTAGGGATTTCCCTGCAGACTGCGCAAGTCCTTCGAGACCCGCCCCTACCCAGTCTGAGACCATAGAGACCCCCTACGATCGACTTGCTGACATCGATCGTGAGCCAGTACAGATTCCCCGCATTCCCGTCCCTCCGGGCATGAGGCTTGTGCCTCAGGTCCGAGGACGAAACGGGTGGATCTCGGACGACTCGGATGACGAGTCGGTTGCATCTGTTGATCACATAGCTATACCCCTACCCCCAGCCGACCAGGAGGAGCCCATGGCTCCAATGCTAGAGGACCCCCCTGCTGCACCTGCGGCCCTTCCCGCACTACCTGAGCCCGTACCGCAGGATGGGCTAGCCCCAGCAGGACACATTTTACAGAGTAGCTTCGCCCGTAGCTCTGAGCTACGCAGGGCGGGCATGACGGCGTTCGCTACTGCGAGCCCCACTACCCCTACCGTCGTGGTGTCCACCCTGGAGTGGGCCACTATTACACAACCCCTCATGGCCCCCTTGGCCGAGCTTGTAGCACCTCCCACCGCACCCATGACATTGCCCATCCCCACTCTACCTATGCTGCCACCCCACCCTGAGATGCCTACCATACCCTTACCCGCACCTTACACCTTAGGTGCCGGGGCCCCCTTTATGATGACACCACCTGCACCATACCCTCTGGGTGCAGGAGACCCATACCAGATGCCACCCCACTTCACCCCCGGACTACTCGGTTTTGCCCAGCCATTCACCCCCTTACCGATGCCAGACCCGGTCGGCCCATCCCAGCCGACATACCCTGACATACCCGGGCCATCACAGCCCCACGGGATAGCACCATTGTCCGGACCGGCTTGGTCCTCAGCGATTTCATTGGAGAGAGATTTCCAGACTCTCACCGACACAGTGCAGCGCACCGTGAACCAGATGGAGCAGCAGGCCCGATTTATGTGGGCCCGGATCATTGATGCCAGAGATGCACTAGCGCATTACGCCGAGGAGCTACTGCGCATGGACGCGCATTGCGGGATTACGGGCGACGTGCATTTCGCGCACCGCCAGTTCTTGTATGAGCGCATTATGACGATCAGTATGTCCATTAGCATGTATGCCCCCCAGTATCAGTATCCACCACCACCACCACAGTAGAGACATTCCAGGGACGCTTGAAGGATCACTTGCAGATGTATATAGTAGTAGTAGGATAGTAGCGTAGCACGGGTTATATCACTCGTTTGCATTTTACCCAGCCGTGCGGGTGTGCCGACATATGATATGATGTTTTTATTATTTCAGAACGATGTATGAGGGATGTTATCCCCTATTTTGTTATTGTAAACAAAGCATTGTACTCGTACTATTGAAATTAATGAAAAATCTTATTGTTATGATGGTGAAATATGTTGTTGTATAACTGTGATTGTCTACGATTATTATTACTTACTCTATATATTGTGATTTGTGTGATTGTGTGGTGATGTTGTGATGATTATTATGCGCTTGTGTTGGGTTGTTATTTATGCTTGGGTATGACTGTATTTGTATGAATGTTCGCCAAAGCTAACCTTTAATAATTATTATTGAAGAAAAATGGAACCGGCTACCCGGAGCAACAGTGGCAACGACGGGTTGCCCACAACACCTGCTGAACTCGAAACACTAGTCTCAGAGCGTATAGCCCGAGCCATCGCGGAGCACGAGGCCGCCCGCTCTGAGCGATCGCGGGACAGGACTGGGAGCGACCGACGTGAGACCTCCCCTACTGGTAAGAGGTTTATGAATAAATGCAAAGCGATGGGAGATTATCATAAAACTCCTATCCCATAATAACATACTACCTTATTATTGCAGAAACGGCCTCACGAGAGCGTGGCTGCACTTTCAAGGCCTTTCTAGACTGCAAACCGATCAATTTTAGCGGCACGGAGGGATCCGTCGGACTGGTTAAATGGTTCGAGAAGACCGAGGCGGTGATCCGCATCAGTGGCTGTACCCCTCGGCAAACAGTTATGTACTCCACGAACTTGTTCCTGGACCAAGCGCTAACTTGGTGGAGCAGCCAAGTACAGTCACTAGGAGATGATGCTGCTTACTCCTTACCATGGTTGGAATTAAAGGAACTCATGATCACCGAATACTGCCCGGCGAGTGAGGTACAGAAACTAGAAACCGAATTCTGGAACCTTACCATGGTTGGAGCAGACGTGGCTGGGTACACGTCCAGATTTCATGACCTCTCCCGACTAGTGCCTCGCTTGGTTACCCCGGAGAGCAAGAAGATAGACCGGTACCTATTCGGGCTAGCGCCACAAATACGCAGCATGGTCACTTCTTCCAAGCCCACGACCATGCGCGAGGCTATCGACCTCGCTCTGAGCCTCACCGAAGACGCCATTCGAATGTGTCGGGATTGAAAATTTCTGAGTCCAGCAGCGTGGAGGGTAAAAATCTGGGGACAACTTCAGCAGTTGGGTCGAGTGATCAGGGGAATAAACCAAGGTTTGGGAAACGTATGCGTAGTGAAGGGAAGAAGGATGGATCATCGGGTGGTGCGAACAAGAAGGGAAGGGGGTATGTAGCCACAGGACGTGGAAATGGTGGGAAACAAGGTAATCAGGGGAAAAACAACGGGATAATTTGTGGGAAGTGTCACCGCTCGGGGCACAAGACAGAAGATTGCAGGTCGGGAGCACCGAAGAAAGGAGGAGCAAGACCCTGCTTCGCGTGCGGGTCGCTGGACCATTGGAAGAGGGATTGCCCCAAGCTCAACAACCAAGCCCGTGGGCGGGCATTTGTGATTGGAGCCGGTGATGCACGACAGGACCCCAACTTGGTCACTGGTACGTTCCCTCTTAATGGCCATTATGCTTCTGTATTATTTGATACTGGTGCCGATTTTAGCTTCGTATCCATTGAGTTTAAAAGATTACTTGGGCTAAAAACTAATAAACTTGATACACCCTACTCTATAGAATTGGCTAATGGTAAAACTACTGAAACAAGAGAAGTAGTGAAAGATTGTAAGTTGGATCTCTGTGGGCATGAATTTGGGATTGATCTCTTGCCGGTTGTGCTGGGTAGTTTTGACATAGTCGTTGGCATGGACTGGTTATCCGTACATCGTGCCATCGTTGTTTGCAACGATAAAATAATCCAAGTTCCTCTCGCAAGCGGTGAAACTCTTTCAATTCAAGGGGAAAGGCGTGGGACGCCATTAAGAATTATTACAAGCATGAGGGCTCGAAAGTGTTTAAGGAAAGGTCTTGTCGCATTCTTGGCACACGTTGTGGACAAGAAAGCCGACGAGCGGAAGTTGGAAGACATTCCGATAGCTAGAGATTTTCCTGATGTATTCCCAGAAGATTTGCCGGGGTTGCCACCACCTCGACAAGTCGAGTTCCGCATCGACCTTGTTCCTGGAGCTGCTCCCGTAGCACGATCGCCATACCGCTTAGCTCCATCTGAGATGCAGGAACTATCCAGCCAGCTGCAAGAATTGTTGGACAAGGGTTTCATAAGACCAAGTTTCTCACCTTGGGGAGCTCCCGTCTTATTCGTGAAAAAGAAGGATGGCACTTTTCGCATGTGCATTGACTATCGGGAGCTGAACAAGCTAACCATTAAAAATCACTATCCCCTCCCCAGGATCGACGATTTATTTGATCAACTCCAAGGATCCAGCTTCTACTCCAAGATTGATCTAAGGTCCGGCTATCACCAGTTGCGTATCCAAGAAGAGGATGTACCAAAAACGACTTTCAGGACCCGATATGGGCACTATGAATTTTTGGTAATGCCGTTCGGCTTAACCAACGCACCGGCAGTTTTCATGGACTTGATGAATCGCGTGTGTAAGCCGTACTTGGATAAATTCGTCATTGTTTTTATTGATGATATTTTGATCTATTCGCGCACTAAATAAGACCACGAGAATCACCTTCGGCTGATCCTTGAAGTACTACGCAAAGAAAAGCTCTATGCTAAGTTCTCAAAGTGCGACTTTTGGATTCGAGAGGTTCACTTCCTAGGCCACGTGGTGAATGAAAAGGGCATACATGTCGATCCCGCCAAGATCGAGGCAATTAAAAATTGGGACGCCCCTAGAACTCCTGCCGAAGTACGACAGTTTCTTGGCCTTGCGGGTTACTACAGAAGGTTCATCGAGAACTTTTCTAAGATAGCACAGGCTTTAACCATGCTAACCTAAAAGGATAGGAAGTTCGAGTGGACGGAAAAGCAAGAAGCGGCATTCCAATTACTAAAAGACAAGTTATGTGGCGCACCGATACTATCACTCCCCGATGGTACGGAGGATTTTGTGGTTTACTGTGATGCCTCTCATCAAGGCTTGGGTTGTGTGTTAATGCAACGAGAAAAGGTGATAGCATATGTTTCCAGACAACTAAAAATCCATGAGAAAAACTACACTACACACGATTTGGAATTGGGTGCAGTGGTATTCGCTCTCAAGATATGGAGGCATTATTTATATGGGACCAAGTGCACAATCTTCACTGATCATAAGAGTTTGCAACACATCTTTGATCAGAAGAATTTGAACATGCGACAACGGCAATGGGTTGAATTATTAAACGATTACGATTGTGAGATAAAGTACCATCCCGGTAAGGCGAACGTTGTGGCCGACGCCTTAAGTCGCAAGGAACGGGTTAAGCCGTTGCGTGTCCGAGCTTTGGGTCTAACTATCCACACGAATCTGACTGACCGAGTTTGTGAAGCTCAAATTAACGCTCTTAAACCCGAGAATGTCAAAGGTGAAAGATTGCGGAAGATGGTTGATTCGCTGGAACCAAAGGCGGACCAGACCCTGTATTTCATGAATAGAATTTGGGTTCCAGTGTATGGTGGGTTGCGTGAGCTAGTGTTGGCCGAAGCTCACAGTTCTCGATATTCGGTTCACCCTGGTGCAGACAAGATGTTCCACGATTTGAAGGAACTTTATTGGTGGCCAAATTTCAAAAGAGATATAGCGGGTTATGTTGCGCGATGTTTAACTTGCACAAAGGTCAAGGCCGAACATCAGAGACCCTCCGGCTTGTTCCAGCAACCGGAAATACCTGAATGGAAATGGGAGCAAATTTCCATGGATTTCATTACCAAGTTACCCAAAACAACAAGCGGCCATGATATGATTTGGGTGATTGTTGATCGTTTGACAAAATCCGCACACTTCCTTCCAATTCGCGAAACGGGCAAGTTGGAGAAACTGACCCGTTTGTACATTAAGGAAGTGGTGTCGAAGCATGGTGTACTTATCTCCATCATCTCCGATTGAGATAGTCGTTTCACCTCAAGGTTTTGGGAAAGTTTGAATGAAGCCCTCGGTACTCGCCTTGACATGAGTACCGCGTATCATCCCCAAACTGATGGTCAAAGTGAACGAACCATCCAGACCTTAGAAGATTTGTTACGGGCATGTGCGATTGATTTCGGTGGTAATTGGGATACACACTTGCCATTGGTAGAATTTTCTTATAACAACAGTTACCATACGAGCATTCAAGCTGCACCTTTTGAAGCTCTATATGGACGCAAGTGTAGATCTCCACTATGTTGGGCTGAAGTTGGAGAAAAACAACTCACCGGGCCTGAAATTGTTCAAGAGACGACAGACAAGGTCTTTTTGATAAAGGAACGTCTCAAAGCGGCCCGTGACCGACAGAAAAGCTACGCTGATATGAGGCGAAAACCTTTAGAATATCAAGCCGGAGACAGGGTCCTACTAAAAGTGTCACCTTGGAAAGGTGTCGCGTGCTTTGGAAAGCGCGAAAAGCTGAACCCACGATATGTTGGACCGTTCGAAATCTTGTCCAGGGTAGGCCCGGTGGCATACAAGCTCAAGTTGCCTCAAGAGCTTAGTGGAATACATGACACGTTTCACGTGTAAAATTTGAAAAAGTGCCTATCCGATGAAACTCTCATCATCCCTGCGGACGAAATTCACATTGACGACAAGTTACACTTTGTCGAAGAATCAATCGAGGTGACCGATTGGAAGGTCCAGAAACTGAGGCGCAGCAAGATCAGATTGGTCAAAGTGCGCTGGAATGCCAAGTGTGGACCAGAGTTCACGTGGGAAAGGCTCGACCGGATGAAGCAAAAATATCCCACCCTATTCGAGAAGACACCTATACCGGAGAACTCGAAGTGAATTCCGGGACGGAATTCTCTTAACGGGGGGAGAATGTAACAACCAGCAAAAATAAGGTAATTCCGTACTAATTAACTAATATATGATTAACGTAATTAAATGCAATTATGTGTTGATTATTTATCAAGGCCTTAGGAAATAGCAATTTCCAAATAATGCATAGGAATGCGTACGTTTAATGATGAAACATGATAGGATCATGTGCGAATAAACTTATCCGGTATGGACGTTGGCGATTACCCGGTAAAAAGTAAATAAACGAAAAGGGTCCCGGACACCCAGGATATAAAATAAAGGGTATTTTCACAAAATATAATGGGTTTTGGAACTCCAAAGCCATAAGTGAAAACTCTCCATACAAATCTCCCGGTAACGAATAAAGTGCGCGCACCGCACCCGGTACGCGTATAACTTATAATTTCACCCGACAAGAGCCTAAATAACCAATCAACACTTAAATTAGGCTATGTTTAAGGGTTATTAAAGGTACTTTTAATGTCCGAATGACACGCGGTTAAAACCCGAAAAATACCCGAACGACACCCGAGCGACGAGGGATTAAACTTAACTTAATATTGGTAAATAATTTGTGTGGTGGACCCCACCTAGACCCACAAGGAGCCGGACTAAACTCCTTACAAACTTCCTTTTTCTTTTTTTTGTCTAAGCATCATACTAATGTCCAAAAGTTAATCATGGATGGAGGCATGCATGGATGGATTGTGTAAGATTAGGAGGTACAAAAGCAAGGCTAATCCTTGCTTTTGTGTCCAAAATCTCGGCCAAAACACCACAAGAAGACAATCCACCCAAAGATCTCCAAGTACAAGTATATGCATGCTTCCAAAGATCACATATCCTACTAAGATTATAAGTATGATTACATGATATCTTGCAAGATTATAAACTTCTTCTTTCTTCCAAAAACTCACGGCTACACACCCATCCAACATACCTTCCAAAGATCTTCATAGTACTTTAAAATCCTTGCAAATCCTTGATAGATTATGTATGATCTTGGGAGATATTAAAAAGATAGTATAAAGATAATAGCATGCATACTTGAAAGCAAAACAATCCCCTTCCTTTCCTTCTCTTTTGGCCGTAAGTTTCACCACACCCACACACATCATTCTTTCAAGTTTAACACATTCAAATCACTTCCAAACATCCATCCATCAAAACCCCATTGTGTGTTTCAAGAGCTTGGAGCTTAACTAGTTGGAAGAACACACTAAACCCCTCTCAAATCCAAGGTTTTATCTTCCCTAGCCTTGTGCTAGTAGTAAGCTTCTTAACCTTGCTATGATCATTAAGATTCATGTATGTGTTCTTAGAAGCAAGTTGTACATGAAGGGTTAAAATGTGGTTTTGAAACATAAGCTTTAATAGATTTTACATGAGTAAAATGGATGATTAAAGATATGTAAATGGATCATGGATTTGATGATAATGATGTAGTGTTTCTTAAAAGTTATAAAATCTACACATACACCATGTAGGATGATGATTTGAATATGATTTGTGAAACAAACTTGATTATATTAAAAGGTAGTTTTAACCATCATAAAATGATCATCTAAGGATTAATATAAGATGGAATGTGTTAGGAAATCATAAATGTAGAAGTTACAAAATTAAAGTCTACTCACTTAGGTGAGTGAAATTTGGATATTATGGACAAATATACAAAACACACATACTAGTAGCCTTATTTATGGAAAATAAGACTATTGAAAGTGATATGATGTAAAAATAACCTAACATTAAGAAGATGAATCTTCAAAGTCTACTAAATTGGGAGAAAAATGCTAACTTTGGAAGTTAGGATGGAAAAATGCAATATTTGTGAGTTAAAGGACTAAAGTTGTAAACTTGAAAGTTAGGGGACTAAAATGAATATTTTAGAAACTATTAGTCCAAAAATACAATAATGGAAAGTTTGGTGTCAAAGGTATAAATAATAATTTTCCAAGGATAGTTTGGTAAACACTAGTAAACTACTCATGTATTTCGTATAAAAAGGGTATTTTTATAAAAATGGAAGTTATAAAAATATGGACTTGTATTAACATAATGATTTTATAAAAATAGAGATTTTTATAAAAATGATAAACAAAAGTAAAAACTTGAGAAACTTACACAAAAATGAACACTTTTATATAAATGGGAATATAAAAGTGTTGGAAACATTTTTGTATATAAGTTAACAAGTTGGGTTAAAAATACAAACATATTTTTAAACATTCCAAGTAATGTGTGTTAGGAATTAGAAATATGAATAATGTTTCTATAAAACACATATTGGGAAAAACTTGGAAAAATTAACAATACAAGTTAAGATATCGGACTTGGACATGTTAACGAACAATAAACGGACAAAACAAGAGAAAAATGCCATTGCGGCAAGATAAGAAAATATATATTTTAGGAAGTAAAATATATATATAACATGGGTGAAAATTAATTAACACTTTCCTAAGTGTTGGAGAAATTATTCGTGGGAGAAAAACATAACGTAAATGATTAAGACGTCAAGCAAACGTATGGACTTAACAAGAAAAACTACACGTTTATATATATATATATATACATATGTATTCTCGTCTCGGCGAAATTCTAGTATAACTACTTAATGGGAAAGTAGATATGTGGGAAGGAAAACCGAGACGAGTAGACAAAATATATATATATATATATATATATATATATATGTGTGTGTGTGTGTGTATGCCGAGCTGACGAGGTCCTAGTATATTTATTTGAATGGGAAAATAAATATACGGCATGGCGAGTCAAATCGGGTGTTAAGAATATACTACCGAACGACAAGACCTTAGCATATTTATTTGAATGGGAAAATAAATATGCGGCAAAGTGAGTCGGGTCGGGTATTAAAAATATATTATATCGAACGATGCGATCTTAAGTATAATTATTTGAATTGGAAAATAATTATACGTTAAGTGAAGTCGAGTCGAGGATAATAATAAACAAGTTAAGGAAGTATTGACAAGAATAATATATAACTTGTAAGAATAGGGTAATCCAACGCCAACCAACCTAGGATACGCGCTAAATTAAACGGGAATTGGAATAATTCGTGGTCGGGGAGTTGGGTGTACAACTTGCCAAGGCACATGCACTATAGGAATTGTGACTTATACGTCTAGGACGTTTGTAGGTGCGAGACCACCCATTTGCTATTTTCCCTTGTGAGCCAGACACAGATTCAGGTGAGTCTCACGGCCTCATTTTAAACTATTTTTACGTTTTCGGGGGAAAGATATGTCAGGGAAAATGTTTGACGGAATAATTACTTGAGATGTGATCGCCACTCGGGGTTGAGACCTCTCTTCTATAATCATTTATTCAGGGAAATGAAACCGAAGGAATATTTGAATAGTACTATTGGTGCCTGACAAGCCCCACTCCTAATCGATAGCGTCGATTATGCATCGGCGTATGCCTGGGGTGCACGTATTCTGAAATTAAGTCGTAGGATACCGAGTCATGACTTAGAGCGGGGCACTATTATTATTTGTCTTGGTTTGATTATAGGCTCAAGTAGAATTATAGGAACTTGCAACTCCTATATATTGTCATAACATGGTATTTCCCAAGTGTTTAAGTTTTGGAAACTAAAAACCTGTGAACTCACCAATATTTATATATTGACAAAATTTTATACATATCTTTCAGGTAACTAAACGGAGACGGGCATGGCGAGCTGGGTCATCGGAATCTCTTATGCGGGCGTCGGGCGTTTTTGCGGGGTTTCACCTTTATTTCCCAAGTATATGGGATATATTTGAGAAACCTCCTTTATTATGTTAAAAACAACTTTGATTATGTGTAATCTTTTAACATGGTTTTGACACCTAAATAAATGACCCGTTTTCTTAATTACTTGTGATTTGCGTTAACCTTGACTTTATACGCTTGAACCGTCACGCCACGTGTTTCCGCCATTGGCGTGGTGTGACACCCTTTCATCAGTTTTGTTTTTGAAGACCCACTTTGTGCCAATTGGACAAACATCCTTTGGCAATGGTACAAGTTCCCATACTTGTTGTCTTTTAAACTGAAGGAGCTCTTCCTGCATAGCTTCTACCCAACTGTTGTCTTTTAGTGCCTCTTAGTACTTGACAGGTTGTGTGAGAGAGACAGGTGGATGAGCTCATAGGTAGATTAGATCTCCCTGATATGGTATAATGGAATTTTGAGGTGAAGGATGTAGGTTTGGAGACTCTGTTGATGTAACATTTGTTTGCACTTCTGTAGTACCAACAGATGTTTGAAATGGAGGTGGGGGAATGGGTCCAAGTGGTGTGAAACTGGACTAACTTTTGTCAACAGAGGTTTGACGTTTGTCAACGGATGATTGAGTAGTGGATGTAATTGGTGAAGCAGTGGTTTAAGGGTTTGATTGTTTTGATTGTTTAAGTAATAAGAACAATGAATGAGATGAATTATAATTGGAAAGTGCAGCGGAATAATAAACTATTAATCAAAACAAGAGAATAAATGTTTTTCAATCGAAATCTTTCATTAATCAAATGATTACAATCAATAGTACAAGTACTCCCCCTCAGCTTGATCACTCTGTGATTGTTTGTCTGAGACAATGTTTAGAGTGATGAATAGAACAATAGCACTGTCCTATTTATAGACAAATCTAAACCCCTGATGATCTAAGCTGACGTCACCTAAGACAGTGACCTCTAACAGAATAACAAACAAAAAACATCTGTTGTATACAAACTACTGTTACGTTGTAAAACTTTGAAAGGTAAACTACTGTTGGGAAAACTCTGATGGACTTGTATCATCTGTTGGAGCCTAAGTGTTGTTGTCTCCAACAGACATTTAGTCTTCAGTACTTTGATCAGCAGTTGTTCTTCGTCAGACCTTTGGTCAGCAGCTGTTATCCAACAGTCTTTTGCAGCAGTAGTTGTTCCAACAAACGGGTACAGCAGGTGTTAGGGACAGCAACCTTTTGGGAGAAGTAACTTGTAAAGGGTGTTATTTCTAAGGATCAATTGAGTAGTATATTTTGGCTTTCCAATCATCTGTTCTTCTCCAGGTCAGCAGACCCAACATGGTACATAGTCATCAGCTGTTTTGCCAGAACTTTGCAACTTTTTCTTTTGATCTATTTCTCTTTCAAAAGTTAACAATCTCCCATGTAATTTTGTATGAGTGAGGGACTTAAAATCTGGTGTAGATCTGAGAACTATAGAGTAAGTTTCTCATTTTTCTGGTGGTGACCTTAAAAATCTATGAAGCATAGATACATTTGTGTAGGTCTGACCATTTAATTTCAACTCAGAGATTAATGAGGAGAATCTTTCAAATTGTTGTGTCAAAGTTTCCCCATTAATGTGAGTAAATGTTTCATATTGCTGAGCAAGGATTTCTCTGGTGTTGGCAATCACCTCTTCAGTTCCTCTAAACTGCTCTTTTAGGCAGTCCCAAAGCTCTTTGGCACTTTCACAATGTAAAAGACCAGAGTAGATTTCATTTGGGAGAGCCATTGCCAACATAGTGAAAGCCTTGGCATCAAGCACAGGTTTAAGGAAATCTTCATCTGTGTAGTCTGTTGGATCTTTTGGTATTTCCACTTTAGTTTCAAGATTTATATTTACTGGTTTATGTAGTCCATACATTACAGATCTCCAACAACCAGTGTTTGTCTGAGACAGAGTATGTGCCAGCCTTTTTTGCCATATGTTATATTCTAAACGAACAAGCATAGCAAGCTTATTGGTAGATCCACTATTATGAGGATCCATTTTTGAGAGTATTGATTTGTCAAGTTTCTCTCAAAGTGATGGATGTTTTGAAAAAGTGAACTTTTATCCTTTATTGAATATCAATAAGAGCCTGTGTCTTAATCTCAATTTGTTAGATTGATATTTGATCAGATAAACTAGTGCTCTGATACCAATTGTTGGATCAGTAAGCTCTTTAACAGTTATTATTCATGAACACTTATGTGTTGTAAGTTTATCAAAGCAGTTTGCTCAACGAAATAAGTGAATTGTTCAAGATTAAAGTTTCACTTTCAACAGGAGTTATTACTCCCCATTGATGTAATGAACTAAAGGCAGTTAATGAGAATCTAAACAATTGAATGTATATAACAATAAGTATGCAAAGAGGATCTCAGATGTGAAATGGTATTTCAATTAAAGCCTTTTAAGGATTTCAGTTCAATAAAATCGATGTCTAAAATATTGGGATCAACCCATCTATTTATAGACCAGTAGATACATACAACTTGATACAAAAGTAATCCTACAACAGGCTGTAGTCTTGGAACTTGTACAAAGACTTTAACAAAAGCATAAAGTAATGTTATTATACTAAACTATTGAAACATAAGGGCGGTGGAAAGATTCCATTACAATTGCTGATGAGCGACAAACTACTGATGAGTAGTTTGTCTTCAGTAGTTCTTCAGTTGACTTGTCTGGTTTGACTTTAGAACTTCTGTTCTTTTACTCTTCAGTACTTGATGAATTCTTCTTCAGCAATTTCATTCTTCTTTCTTCAGTAGTTCTATACTTAGAATATTTTGGCAGAAATAGGAAGTAAACTAATGTTAGCAAAAGAGGTTTCTTCAATCCTTTTTGTCCTTACAAGGTGAGAACACGGTTCATTATTGTTCCTACAAGACTTTCATGGCTTGTAAACCATGGAGTTTCCGTGGGTCAGAAGGAGCAATCGGTATTTGTCATTGGATCGAGAAAATGGAATCAGTTCTGGATATCAGCAGTTATGTTGAGGACTGAAAAGTCAAATACGCTACCTGCACCTTCCAGGATGATTTGATTTGGTGGAATCTGCAAGTCCATACTCTAGGTAGAGATGCTGCGTATGGTGTTTCGTGGAGTGAGTTGAAGTCCATGCTGATGGAGAAGTATTGCCCCCAAAGTGAGCTGCAAAAGCTTGAGTCGGAGTTTTGGAATCTGACTATGACTGGAGCGGAGGTCACCGCCTACACTACTAGCTTTCATGAGTTTTCTCGTCTGGAACCCTACATGGTCACTCCGGAATACAAAAGGGTTGAAAGGTACATATGGGGCCTCTCCCCTAAGATTCGCAATATGGTAACTACTGCTGAACCCACCACCATTCAAGGAGCCATCACCATCGCTCATAGTCTTACAGATGACGCAGTGCGTATGGGCGCATTGCATAAGAATGAGGTTGAGGAAGGAGGAACCACGGGTGACAAAAGAAAGTGGTCGGATACCAAGGAGGCTAAAAATGGCGGAAATCGGTCTAGTAAGAAACAAGAGACTTCCCAGGCATTTGTTGCAACTACTACTGCTACGGCTGAGCCCCACAAGAAGTACAATGGACCGCACCCTCTTTGCAACAAATGTAACTATCACCATGTCAGGTCATGTGATAACATTCGTTGTGACTACTGCAAGAAGATCGGGCATCAGACTTCCTACTGCATTGCTAAGGATACTGGTAACCCTGCTAGGAAACCAAAATGCTTTTAGTGTGGTGCTACGGATCACTTCAAGAAGGATTGCCCGAAGTTGAAGAACCAAGCTCGCGGTAGAGATTTTGTGATTGGAGCTAGTAAAGCTCGTGAGAATCCCAACGTTGTTACCGGTACGTTCCTCATTAAAAATACTTAAGCTTCGGTACTTTTCAATACTGGTGCCGGTTTAAGTTTTGTGTCGACCAACTTTAGAAGGACCCTTGGGGTAGACTCTAGTTAGTTGGGCACACGTTACTCTATAGAATTGGCCAACGGTAAGGTTATTGAGTCGGAAGAAGTCGTTGAAGGATGTACCCTAAACTTGGGAGATCATGAGTTTCGTATCGACTTACTGCCAATCGAGTTGGGTAGTTTCGATGTGGTAGTTGGCATGGATTGGTTGTCGAAGAACCATGCGGAGATCGTGTGCCAAGAAAAGATTATCCGTATTCCCCTTCCCAGTGACGAAGTTCTTTCGGTCAAAGAAGAGAACAGCCGAGCCACGGTACGGATCATATCTTACATGGAAGCCCAGAAGTGCCTTCGCAAGGGCTATGGTGCGTTTCTAGCACACGTGACGGAGTAGAAGTCGAAGCAGCTGAAGATCGAAGACATCCCTGTCGTGAGGGATTTTCCCAAAGTCTTTCCTGAAGAGTTGCCTGGACTGCCGCCTCTGAGGCAAGTGGATTTCCGTATTGATTTGGTTCCCGGTGCTGCACCGATCTCCCGGTCTCCCTATCGCTTAGCGCCATCAGATATGTAGGAGCTTTCGAGCCAATTGCAAGAGTTGTTCGATAAAGGTTTTATTCGGCCGAGTTTCTCCCCATAGGGTGCACCTGTGTTGTTTTTGAAGAAGAAGGATGGCTCCTTCCATATGTGCATAGACTACCAAGAATTGAACAAGCTCACTATCAAGAATCGCTACCCTCTTGTAAGGACAAAAAGGATTGAAGAAACCTCTTTTACTAACCTTTGTCTAATTCCTATATCTGCCAAGATATGCTAAGTATATAACTACTGAAGAAGAAAACTGAAAGTACCGAAGAAGAATTCATCAAGTGCTGAAGAGTAAAAGATCAGAAGTTCTGAAGTCAAACCAGACAAGTCAACTGAAGAACTACTGAAAACAAACTACTCATCAGTAGTTTTTCACATATCAGCAGTTATACTCGAATCTTTCCACCGCCTTATGTGTCAGTAGTTTAGTATAATAACATTACTTTATGCTTTTGTTAAAATCTTTATACAAGTTCCAAGACTACAGCCTGTTGTAGGATTGCTTTTGTATCAAGTTGCATGTATTTGCTGGTCTATAAATAGTTGGGTTAATCCCACTATTTTAGAAATTGATTTTATTAAACTAAAATCCTTTAAAGGCTTCAACTACTCCATATGGACTTATTTGGGCCAGTCAAAATCATGAACCTTGGTAAGAAGAAGTACTTCTTAGCCATCATTGATGACTATTCAAGATACACATGGGTCTTCTTCTTGTTTTCCAAGGATGAGGCAGATGAAATCATCAAGTTCTTCATTCTACAAATAGAGAAACAATATTCTCTCTCTGTCAAAGCCATTAGAAGTGATAATGGGACAGAGTTCAAGAACAAAACTCTGGATGAATTCTGTTTGTCTAAAGGGATTGTTAGACAATTCAGTGTTCCCATATCTCTTGAACAAAATGGTGTGGTAGAAGGGGAGAACAGAACACTAATTGAAGAAGCAAGAACCATGTTAGCTGTGTAACATTTCGCATTAAAATTCTTGTACGTTACGATTATTATTAATAAAACGTCAAGTTTCATCATTTAACGTCTTTTAAAAATATTTCGTGACGCATTTGGACCCCTAATACTATGCAATATATATATATATATATATATATATATATATATATATATATATATATATATATATATATATATATTACATATATTTGGAAAATAATTATCAAAAAATTATTGCCTGGGCCGGGATTCGAACCCGAGCCCATGGCCGGTTCAACCTACCCTCACCACACAACCAGCTGAGCTACACCACACACTTGTTTAGTTTTCAACACATATTAATTATATAACGTATTGGAATCCTAACAGTTGACTTGGAAAGTCAACTGTGAGGACGATTTACCATAAATCACCCATACAAACGCGTTTTGATCCTCGATATGGAATGATTGATGATTTGATTGACTGGTACGCGTTCATTACACGACCAATCATTCCCAAATTATGTCAATTATCGCGTCATAAGTTTTAATCGAGTCAAACCTTCCAATTCGTTCACCCGAGCCCTCACACTATAAATTGAACACTTCACAACAAGTTTTACTCGCCGATTACTCTTTCTTCATCTCCAATTTCTGATTAAAATCACTTCTCAAGCTTCAATTCATTCGTGGTTGACTTTTCTGTTGACTGATTATTAAACGCGAATTCGTCTTTGTAAGTTCTTCTTTTTTGATGGGTTTTGTTCATCGGCCACTACACAACAATAACCCTATGATCAATTGGGTTATTGTTGTGTAAATCAGAGTATTGTTAAACTAGGGCTCGAACGATTTTGAATTGGGGAAGAACACGTTGCAGACATGATTATATATTTTAAACAGAAACAAACCAAACACAACCACTGATCTAGATCAAGTGGTTGTGTCTGTCTGTTTGTTAACCGGGGCACGCGGGTTCGAGTCCCACCTTTAACAGTTTCTACTCTTTTCTTTTATAAAGGTTATAAATCAGTTTTCACGTATACTATATAATTAAATCCAAACCTGGTTTATTCGTTCTCAGGGTCTAACCCAGTTGGTGGCTAGGCTTGTGATAAAAACACGAACCGGTCCCAGACCCGGGTTCGATTCCCAGCATCAACAAAACATTTTTTTACCATTTAAGCTTTATATATATTCACCTATATTTTTAAAATTGGTTTTAAAATACTAAAACTCTTTAATAAATTCTACAAAAATTATTTTATCTTATTCTAATAGAAAAGTTTAACATACAATTTTAAGTTTTCCAAAAATTATTTATTTAATATATATAATAAATATTTCAAATTTATTCTATTTAATTTATAATATTCTATACAAATATCAAAACGATTATATAAATTTCCACAAAAAATATTCTGAGTTTATATAACATTAAACATTTCTGAAATGATTTTTATTTCTGAAAAATCATTTATTTAATATTTTTAATCAAATTTTGTTAGTTTTAATCATAAATAAATCATAATAAATTCATTTTTCCATATTTTTGCACCAAAATTTTATATAAATTATTTCTATTTATTTAGAACAGAAATACAATTTTTAATTTAAAATATCTTTAATTTTAATATTTTTAAATATTAAAGTTATATTTTGACAATTTGAAATAAATAGATTAAATATTCTATTTTTAAGAATATAATTTTATAAAAATTATTTTCATACTTAAAACCTTTTAATGTGACCATTTTTAATCTAAAGTTTACACAAAGACTTTTGTTTATTTATTTATTGAATTTCTTATATTTAATAAACAATTTGATTATTAATCAAACAAATACTTATCCCCAATTCGAAACCCTAGAAAATATTTGTAGACTAGAAAGACTTAGACTTATTTGTTACCTTATACATAGGGTAATACTTGGCAACTTTGGGGCTACACTTATACTTTTCTCGAGACTTAATACATTGCTAAGGTGAGTTTACGTAACCATGTTTATGCAATTCTTTATACTTGCAACATTATACTTAAGCAATTCTACATACATGTCTAGTTGTAAACTTTAATGCCTCATGATTTAGACAACAACAACAGTTAGACTTACGCTTCAACATACATAATCATTAGCTATGGCCAAGCCGGCGATACTCAATAATAGATCTATTGGATTGACAATCCCAACTAGATTCGTTGACCATCTTTTATGGGGAGCGTGGGTGATTGTTATCGTTCCAACATAATATTAAGGTGAACCGTGGATGACGGGATGGACCTAAACTAGTCGGAGGTTTGATTATGTGCATTCAACACTTCATGTTTATTCATGTAGACTTAAACTTACGGTAGACATATGAATTGCTAAACTTTTATTCTTAAACTTAATTGCTTGACATGGCTTATGCATTCTCACCAACGTCTAGTTGACCCCCCCCCCCCCCATTTTTACAACTAAATAGGAAATAATGATGCGTGAAGACTAGAGTGTTAGCATGAGAAGACAAATTGAAGTTTATGCTTTATTTGGTTATTTGATGTATTAGAATTCCATTCAAAACTTATTATGTATTTTCAATTTGGATATTTTGTTTACTTTAAATAAATTTCAAATTAAAACTTGAATACCATGTGCTACTGTATACTCATTCTTACGTGACACTCGATGTTTCCGCCATCGGTTGGGGTGTTACAGATTGGTATCAGAGCCTTGGTTATAGGGAATTAGGTTATTAGAAAATAATCTAGACTATAACCTTAGGGACTTAAACAGTACTTGCTTCTCTTACTTGTAACTCTAATTGCTTCCTTAATCTTATCCCTATCCTATACCTTATACAACCCTAAGCCTTACAAGTGACTACTCTTATTCGTCTGCTGCAATCCTGATCCACCATTAGATTAATAGAACAAAATGCTCAGGTTTAGCCTGAACCACCTTGAGATCTCGTCGAAGTTCTAGATTTTAATAACGAACACGTACAATCTGGAAGGGTGAACGCCTGTATTCTGAGTCTTCTGTCTAGGCTGGCATTGCGCATATATCCCAATCAGACGAGGGACCCGATGCCTACCTGGGAATTCTCGGGATGAGTGTTCACTTATAGGCTAAAGCATGTCTTCACTATGTTATTAGAATCTAGAATCTTTGATAAGTCAACGTTTTCGTTTATTCGTTTTAATTAATGAATAAATAATTACATTCCTTATATAACCTCATTCATTGCATTGTGTCTATTACAGATCATGCCTCCACGTCGCAGCACTCACAATAGCAATGGTGAGAACCATGAGGAAGGTGGCGACGACCATAACCATAACCATAACCACGACGCTAACCACAACAACAACAATAACAACAACAACAACAATGGCGTTGATGCTCAACTGGCTGCGATCATCTCTCAACAAATGGCGCAACAAATCGCGATTCTGGTTCCTAACTTACTGGCTCAAGTTATCCAGATAAACGAAAACGGCAACGGCAACGGAAACAGCAATGAAAACCACCATGGAAACGGGAATGGAAACGGGAATGGTCTCCCAGCTTGCACTCTTAAGCACTTTAATACCTATAATCCCCCTAAGTTCAGTGGAGAAGAAGGAGCTACGGGTCTTCTACAATGGTTCGAGGGTATTGAGAATACCTTCATTAACAGTGAGTGTCCCGATAACTTTAAGGTCCGTTACGCCATGAGTGTTCTTCACAAACGAGCACTCACTTGGTGGAATGAGGAAAAGCGCACCCGAGGAACTGAAGCTGCACTTGCTATGACCTGGGATCAAGTCAAGGAGGTTATGAAAGATGAGTTCTGTCCCCGCAACGAGATTAAGAAACTGGACGACGAGTTCCACACTCTTGCTCAAGATAGTGGGGGAAACCTTGCTTACAATACCCGCTTTCACGAGCTTAGTTTGTTGTTGCCCCATAAAGTGACTCCTCTACCTATAGCCATCGAGAAGTATATCGGTGGTCTGCCTATGCAAATCCAGGACACGGTATGGGGAAGGAATCCTGCCACCTTGGAGGAAGCCAAACGCCTGGCGGCTACTCTCACCGATAATCATGTGAAGAACGGTACTCTCTTTCGCAAGAACACCCTGAAGACTGCTGCAAAAGACACTCCTCAGCCCGCTATTGAGGTTAAGCCTGAGACCTCAAGCAACAGGAAGCGCAAGGCTAGGAACTACATGGTTGCTACCACCCCACCTGCAGCACAAAACCTAGCTAAGAAACCGTATGTCGGGAACCACCCTCTTTGCAACACTTGTCAATACCACCATCTTGCTGACAGACCATGCCGCCAATGTAATAACTGCAAGCGGTATGGACACTACACCAATGCTTGCCAAACCACTGCCACCCAAAACAACCCTGCCAGAAATAATCCAGTCCTAATGCTCCGAATGGTAGGCCTGTTCGAGGCCAGTGCTATGAATGTGGAAGCACGGAACATTTTAGGGATGCTTGCCCTAGACTTGGTAACCGCAACCAAAACCAAAACCGAAACCAAAACCAGAACCGCAACCAGAACCAAGGTGCTTGAGGTCGCGCTTGCAACCTCAATGCTAATCAGGCCCGCGACAACAACGAGGTGGTTAATGGTATGTTTCTCGTTAATAACCACTATGCATCCATTTTATTTGATTCGGGTGCCGATAAGTCATTTGTATCACTAAAGATTGAACCCTTACTTGACTTACCCCAAACTAACCTAGAGGAACCCTTAGTGGTAAAGGTAGCTAATGGGAAGTTTATCTCGATCGATTCCGTTATTCGTAACTGTGTGTTGAACCTCGACGAACATACTTTCTCTATCGATCTCATTCCTATGCATCTTGGAAGCTTTGATGTCATAGTAGGCATGGATTGGTTGTCAACCCATCGTGCTGAAATTCTATGCTTTGAGAAAGTCATTCGTATTCCTCTCGAATCTGGTGATATTTTGAAGATCTATGGTGAGAAGCCTTGTGGTGAGCTCAAGCTCATGTCTTGTACTACTGCCCAAAAATACTTACGAAAGGGGTATACGGCTTTCTTAGCTAACGTGATAGAAAAGAAGGACAAGGGCAAAAGAATCCAAGACATCCCAATCATTCGGGACTATCCTGAAGTCTTCCCAGAGGAGTTACCTGGTTCGCCTCCTGCTCGACAAGTGGAATTTAGGATCGATTTTGTTCCTGGTGCAAATCCTGTCGCCAAAGCTCCTTATCGTCTTGCACCCTCTGAGATGCAAGAACTTGCCAGTCAACTACAGGAACTTTCTGATAAAGATTTCATTCGCCCCAGTTCTTCTCCATGGGGAGCCCCTATTTTGTTCCTTAAGAAGAAAGATGGATCTCTCAGGATGTGTATCGACTATCGCGAACTCAACAAACTCACCATCAAGAATCATTATCCCTTGCCTAGGATTGACGATCTTTTCGATCAACTTCAAGGAGCAACCCACTTCTCGAAGATTGATCTTCGTTCTGGTTATCATCAGCATAGAGTCCACGATGAAGATATTCCCAAGACAGCCTTTCGTACATGTTATGGTTATTATGAATTCATGGTCATGCCATTTGGATTGACCAACGCTCCCCCAGTGTTTATGGATCTAATGAATCGGGTTTGTAGACCCTACCTCGACAAATTCGTGATCGTCTTCATTGACGGCATTTTGATTTACTCAAAAT
The DNA here is from genome assembly GCA_028751855.1 of Ambrosia trifida. Classification (NCBI taxonomy): domain Eukaryota; kingdom Viridiplantae; phylum Streptophyta; class Magnoliopsida; order Asterales; family Asteraceae; genus Ambrosia; species Ambrosia trifida. The sequence continues at coordinate 158,490,186 of CM054123.1, read as the reverse complement.
CAAAATCCGATCACGAACAACATCTTCACTCAATTTTGGGTCTCCTAAAGAAAGACCAACTGAATGCCAAGTTCTCGAAATGTGAATTTTTGCTTAAGGAAGTTCAATTTTTGGGACATGTCATTGATATGAACGGATTTCATGTTGATCCCGCAAAGATCGAAGCTGTTAAAGATTGGAGTGTTCCTAAAACTCCAACAGAAGTCCGTTCCTTCCTTGGTTTGATTGGTTATTATCGTCGATTCATTGCCAACTTCTCCAAGATCGTTGTTCCTCTCACTGCCTTAACTCACAAGGGTAAACCTTATGAGTGGGGACCAAAACAAGAGGAAGCATTTGAAACTCTTAAGCTGAAACTCTGTGAAGCTCCTATCCTGTCTCTACCTGATGGTAATGATGACTTCGTGGTCTATTGTGATGCATCAAACCAAGGTCTTGGTTGTGTTCTCATGCAACAAGGCAAGGTTATTGCTTATGCGTCTAGACAACTCAAGACCCACGAAAAGAATTATACCACTCATGATCTTGAATTGGGCGCTGTCGTCTTTGCTCTTAAGATTTGGAGACACTATCTTTATGGAACCAAATGTGTGGTTTTCACGGACCACAAAAGTCTCCAACATGTCTTCGACCAGAAAAATCTTAACATGAGGCAACGGCGTTGGGTTGAGTTACTTAACGACTATGATTGCGAAATTCGCTACCATCCTGGCAAAGCGAATGTTGTGGCTGACGCACTCAGTCGTAAAGAGCATATCAAACTTCATTGTGCGAGAGTTCGTACTGATCTTCAGAATCGTATCCTCCAGGCTCAACATACTTCAGTCACCCATGGTAACATGTACGACGAAATGTCTTGTGGTGCTGAGACTCAACTTGAAACCAAACCTGATGGTTTACTCTATTTTCTCAATCGACTTTGGATTCCTGACCGTGATGATCTTCGTACCTTTCTTATGAACGAGGCTCATAAGTCTCCTTATTCTATTCATCCTGGAGCTGACAAGATGTACCAAGATCTTCGTTATTCGTATTGGTGGCCTGGTATGAAGAAAGATATCGCTCTTTTCGTTGCAAAATGCCTTACTTGTTCAAAGGTAAAGGCTGAACATCAACGACCATCTGGTATGTTCGAACAACCAGAAATTCCTGTATGGAAATGGGAGAGCATAGCAATGGACTTCATCACTTAGCTCCCTCGTACACCCAAAGGTTTTGACAGTATTTGGGTAATCGTCGACCGTTTGACCAAGTCAGCCCATTTCTTACCTATTCGTGAGAAGTATTCTGTGGAAAGGTTAGCAAAGATGTACGTAAGTGAAATCGTATGTCGTCATGGTACACCTTTGGACATTATCTCTGATCGTGATGGTCGTTTCACTTCTCACTTTTGGGATTCTTTACAAGACGCTTTGGGTACCAAGCTGAACCTGAGTACTGCTTATCACCCTCAAACAGATGGTCAGACTGAACGGACCATCCAAACACTTGAGGATATGCTCAGGGCATGTGTCATCGATTATAGTGGTGCATGGATTCTCATCTTCCTTTGGTCGAGTTTTCATACAACAACAGTTATCATGCCAGCATTAACATGGCTCCTTTCGAGGCACTCTATGGTCGTAAATGTCGTTCACCTGTCTGTTGGACTAAGGTTGGTGAAGCCCAGATCACTGGACCCGAACTGATCCAGGAAACCACAGATAAAATCCAACTCATTCAGGATAATCTTCTCAAGGCTAGAAGTCGTCAGAAGAGCTATGCTGATAAACGTCGTAAGCCCTTGGAATTTCAAGTCGGGGACCTTGTACTTCTTAAGGTATCCCCTTGGAAGGGAGTGATTCGCTTCGGTAGGAAGGGAAAACTAGCTCCTCGATACGTAGGACCATTCAAAGTTCTTGACAGGATTGGAAAAGTGGCTTACAAACTTGATCTTCCACCCGAGCTAAGCAATGTTCACCCAACCTTTCATGTTTCGAATCTCAAGAAATACTTAGCAGATGAGAACCTCCATGTCCCTCTTGAAGATGTGCAAATTGATGAAACTATGCACATTGTCGAGAAACCCGTCGAGATCGTGGATACTGGAGTCATGAAACTCAAGCGCAACCGCATCCCGATCGTTAAGGTTCGTTGGGAATCTAAACGAGGTCCAGAGTTTACTTGGGAACGCAAGGACCAGATGAAGTCTAAATACCTACATCTTTTTCAACCAGACTCTCCAACTCCAACTTCGGGACGAAGTTTGTAAAAGTAGGGGAGACTATAACATTTCGCATTAAAATTCTTGTACGTTACGATTATTATTAATAAAACGTCAAGTTTCATCATTTATCGTCTTTTAAAAATATTTCGTGACGCATTTGGACCCCTAATACTATGCTATATATATATATATATTATACATATATTTGGAAAATAATTATCAAAAAATTATTGCCTAATCCGGGATTCGAACCCGAGCCCATGGCCGGTTCAACATATCTCGGGGCCGGGGGAGGTCGAGCATGACCTCCCCCTTGAGAGAATTCAAAGCACAAACCCAAAATCTTAAATGAAAACCAACACATGAGATTGCAATTTATAGTCCAAACACATAAGTCACATTCGCCCCTTTAATGAGGTCGAACCTGCAGGTTTGACCCTTGTCAGGTTCGAACCTATACTTTATGTTTTGGTCTATATTAACAAATGCATCAGATCCATAAAATGCCCTTATGGATTACCACAATCTCATGTAATACAATACAAGACTCAACCCTAGTCTATTCGATAGTGACATCCACAGAAAGTGCATCAACAATCTCCCTATTGGACGTTGCTGGCGAATGCTAAATGCAACTTGCATCTTCAGTCAGTATTATTGAAGTATCAATATTTCATCAACAATCTCCCCCTTGACTGGTGCAGCTTCAGCAAAGTTTCTCTGAGATCCCGTAAGATAATGATAAATCAAGATGTTCTCGAGTAACTTCATCTGTTTGACAGAATACTAGGCGTAGACGAGTGGATCAAGCAATCAGAAGTTTTCAGCGGGAACTGCCGAGACCATTGCGGACTTGAAATGCTTCAGGACTGTAATCTTGAAACTTTTGTTGAATCTACGTGCCACGTGACTCCTACTGGGATTGCTCGTTACTTTTGGAATATTGAGATCTCAGTCTTGATTTGCTTGTAAATAACAACTTTGTTTGAACAAGTTCCTTCAATCACACTGGATCTGGGATGACTGTTCTCAACTTGCCGAATAAAAATATATCTGATTTTTCTGGCCCATAATAGTCATTTGAATCTGATTATCATACTGTTGATTCTCATGACTACCCCCACAATAAAACGAAATTTTTTACCCCTTAAAATACCAATTTTTCATTCTATATGTCGAGGGTTCGATGGTAGAAATAAAGCTACGTTCGACCCTTTTGTAAGGTTGAATGTACATTGATTAGGTCGAACCAAGTTCGTTTACGCCTAACTAAAATTGAGATTCCACGTTCGACCTGTCGTGAGGTCGAATGTAGAACACAACTAGGTTCGACCTCTGTTATCAACACAAATAAAGCTGATTCGACCTCTAAATCCTTCGTTTGACCTCCCGTAGGGTCGAATCTACTACACATTTGACCATTTGCAGAAAAAGGTGTTCTTCTTCAATATTTTCTGCAAATCAGTCCATAAACACCCTAAAACTTCGAATTTGATGATGAAACTTGTACAGAAAGATGCAGAAATGAAAACCTAACCCTCGAATTAACAGAAACATGGAAAAATCACATGATTTTGGGTTCAATTATTAATCTAGGGTTTCAACCTTTCAATCAAAAACTGATTTTTAACGTCTGAAATCATGAAATCGAGCTATGATTGATTCAAACGACTGTTAGATCGTTCAAATCTGTACCACGACTCTGATACCTATTGAGAATCCGGTTAAATACCAAATCCACAGATCGATTAAGCGAAAACAGCTCGGTTTCAGATGGAAGATATGAGACGAGACAAAAATCGATGAAAACAATGTCATCACAGATTCGTATTACATCAGTAACGGTTACAAACACTGTCATCAGTAGGATAAACATCTATCTCGGAGCTGGGGGAGGTCGGGCATGACCTCCCCCTTGAGAGCATTCAAAGCACAAACTCAAAATCTTAAATGAAAACCAACACATGAGATTGCTATTTATAGTCCAAACACATAAGTCGCATTCGCCCCTTTAATGAGGTCGAACCTGCAGGTTCGACCCTTGTAGGGTTCAAACCAATACTTTATGTTTTGGTCTATATTAACAAATGCATCAGATCCATAAAATGCCCTTATGGATCACCACAATCTCATGTAATACAATACAAGACGCAACCCAAGTCTATTCAACAGTGACATCCACAGAAAGTGCATCAACAATGATGAGGATCTTGCATCATGGACTCCTAATACAGTCATAAAAGTCAACTTTTAAACCATTAGAAGTTTCACAAACTTCTGATTCAACAATTGCTGATGTACAAACTCAAACATCTGTTTCAGCTCCTACAACTACTGAAAATGTTCAAACAGCTGAACCAGATATTATCAACCTTAGTGGTTTGTTTGGAGAAGTACAATAGCCACATACACCTGTCAGTGGTTTACAACAACTGATTGAACACAAAGATCATCCATTGGATGAAATCATGGGTCATATTGCATCAGGGGTTCTTACAAGAAACCAGCTTTCCAGCTTTTACTTTTTCTCAACATTCATTTCTCAGTTGGAACCAAAGAAGTATTAAGAAGCCGTCAAAGATAACAATTGGGTTCAAGCTATGAAAGAAGATTTTCTCCAATTCAAGAAGCAACAGGTCTGGGAAATCTGTCCATTACCACCAAACAAGCTACCAATTGGGGCAAAGATAGGTTTTTAGAAACAAACAAGATGAAGCTGGTATGATTATTAAGAACAAGGCAAGACTGGTGGTACAAGGTTATTCTCAAGAAGAAGGAATTGACTATGATGAAACCTTTGCTCCAGTTGCAAGACTTGAAGCCATCAGGTTATTTTTGGCTTATGCAATTTCCAACAAAATCAAGGTTTTCCAGATGGATGTTAAGAGTGCATTTTTATATGGAAAAATAAAAGAGGAAGTGTATGTTTGCCAGCCACCTGGGTTTAAGGATCCTTCTCATCCTGAGTGGGTGTACAAACTTGACAAGGCTCTTTATGGGCTAAAACAGGCTTCTAGAGCTTGGTATGAAACACTTTCCAACTTTTTACTCAAAAATCACTCTACATCCTGTTGTAGGATTGCTTTTGTATCAAGTTGCACGTATTTGCTGGTCTATAAATAGATGGGTTAATCCTACTATTTTAGACATCGATTTTATTAAACTGAAATCCTTCAAAGGCTTTTAATTGAAATACCATTTCACATCTGAGAATCTCTTTACATACTTATTGTTATATGCATTCAATTGTTTAGATTCTCATTAACTGCCTTTTAGTTCATTATATCCAAAGGGAGTAATAACTCCTGTTGAAATTGAAACTTTAAACTTGAACACTTCACTTATTCCGCTGTGCAAACTACTTTGATAAACTTACAACACATAAGTGTTCATGAATAAGAACTGTTAAAGAGCTTACTAATCCAACACCTCTCCCCAGGATTGATGATCTGTTTGATCAGCTGCAAGGCTCTAGCTACTACTCTAAGATTGATTTGAGGTATAGATATCATCAACTTCCTGTGCAAGAGGAAAGCATACCTAAAACGGCTTTTAGGACGCGTTATGGTCAGTATGAGTTCCTGGTGATGCCTTTTGGATTGACCAACGCACCAGCAGTGTTTATGGATTTAATGAATAGAGTGTGCAAGCCGTATTTGGACAAGTTTGTGATTGTCTTTATTGATTATATATTGATATACTCACGAACTCAAGAGGAGCATGAGCAACAATTGTTGTTGATCCTTGAGATACTAAAGAATGAGAAGTTGTATGCTATGTTCTCCAAGTGCGAATTCTGGATTCGCGAAGTTCACTTTCTTGGACATGTAGTGAACGAAAAAGGTATTCATATCGATCCAGCAAAGATTGAGGCAATCAAGAATTGGGAAGCGCCCAAGTCGCCCACGGAAGTGCGACAATTTTTAGGACTTGCTGGATATTATCGACGGTTTATTGTGAAATTCTCTAAGATAGATAAATCTTTGACCATTCTGACTCAGAAGGATAAGAAGTTTGAATGGCGTGATAACCAAGATTCTTCCTTCCAGTTGTTGCAGCAAAGGTTGTGCAGCGCACCGATTTTCTCTCTGCCCGATGGTACAGATGATTTTGTGGTCTACTGCGATGCTTCACACCAAGGTCTTGGTTGTGTCTTGAGGCAAAGGGATAAAGTGATTGCGTATGACTCTCGTCAACTCAAGGTTCACGAGAAGAATTATACTACGCATGACTTGGAATTAGGAGCTGTAGTTTTTGCACTCAAGATTTGGAGACATTACTTGTATGGAACCAAGTGTACTGTCTTCACAGACCCCAAAAGCCTGCAACACATCTTCGGTCAGAAGGATTTTAACCAAGTGTTCATATGCCTGTTCAACAAATGCAGAGCCAACAACAAATGCCTTCCATTCCAGCTGCTCAACAACCCTCTTAACAAAGTCTTTTTACTTTAGGGTATGTTGACTGGAGCAGTCTTCCTTTTGACACACATGAATGCAATCCTGATGCAGACAACAAAATGTTTGACATCAACTAGGGAGAACCTGATAATGGCAGAAATAATATTGCCTTGGTGGCATTTGAGGGTTAGACCTCTAAATCTGCCTTATCTCACGTATCAAAAGAATCTTTGATAAAACTTTGTTCAACTTCATGCAAAGAATCTTTTGATCTTATAAGAGAGACCAATGTGCATCTACAAGGCAAAGCCAATGACTCTGAAAGAAAATATACTCAAATTAAATGTGATTTAGAAATAAAACTTGCTTCAAAATCAAAGGAAAATTCTAAATTGACAAATAATGCTATTGAAACCCAAGCACAACTTAAAATCATGATAGAAGACCTAGGAAATGTCAGAAAAGAGCTTGCTGACACCAAGGTTGACTGTGAAAAATGGGTTCAGTCATGTAGAGGGTACCAACTGCTGCTTAACAAACAACTGATGCTTAACAAACAAAGTGCATTAAATGTTAAGTTTGGCATAGGGTACAATCATACTGAAACTCCAACTGATTTTACTCTCAAAACTACTGATGATGGGAGTAAAATAGTTCAAAATCAAACATCTGATATCAAAGAATGCACATCTATTCATCAGAACTTTTTCAAAATTGAAAAAGAAAGTTCTACAGAAGTACTGAACAAAACTGACATTAAGCCATCAGTAGTTTCATCTACATTAGGAGTTGAGAACCTAAAAACTACTGATGACCTAAATCAAACCAAGACTGTCAGAAATTTGCCTTTCACATCTCAAAATGAAAAAGAGATGGAAAAAGAATGTGAAATTTGTGGCATGTTTAGCAACAAAACAGAATTTTGTAGATATAGAAAAGGAAATCAGTATAACAAGAAGATTTCACAACTGGTTGTGGGAAAATAACTCAAAAATGATTTTGAAGAAACTTTCTTTCCCAACAAACAACAACCAAGCAACACCTTTTCTATGAAAAAGTTAAAATCTCAACAAAAGTCTTTTTCTTAAAATTCTCTGTTAGTAGTTAGACCTATTAGCAGTTTCACAAACTGTTGAGATTAAATATCTCATGAATATGGTAAAATTACTGATAACCAAAGTTGATGGTGGTCCTCAAAAGGATACCACCATTGCTCTTAAAGAAAAATCCTTTGCCAAAAAGACATGGATTCCACAAGTTGGTCAAGAACAAACTGTTCCTGTTCTCAAGAGCAAGCCCAAAGCCAAATTGGCTTGGGTTCCTAGATCTAACTAATTTGCTACTTTGTGCAGAGGGTCTCCAGAGGGTTAAATAGCATTTGGTATGTTGATAGTGGAGGCTCAATGTACATGACAGGATGCAGATACCTGATAAACAATTTTATTAGTCAAAGAGAAGGATCTGAATTCTTTGGGAACAATGCCAATGGATATGTGCTAGGACATGCCAATGTCTCCTCTGGCAAAATATAGTTTGACAAGGTCAATCTAGTGGAAAACCTTGAGTACAACTTGCTTAGTTTGTCACAAATGTGTGATAAAGGATATTCTTCCTTTTTCACCAAGACAGCATGCAAGATCATATCACCAGAAGGACATAAGTTGATAGAGAAGATCATTGAAGATCATACTTTGTTGATAGCCAAAAGATGTGACAATGTCTATGTAGTGGACATTGAAAAGGACAAAGTACTGAACAACACTGCCTGTTTCTTTTCAAGGGCATCAACTTCAGAGACTAATCTCTGGCATAGGAGACTTAGCCATGTGAACTTTAAAACCATAAATAAAGTTACAAAAATGGGCTTGATCAGAGGTCTACCCTAGAAAGTATACTAGTGTCTAGAACACTCTGTATCCTGTCTAAAGGAAAAACAACATAAGTCCTCCTATAAGTCTATTGAAGAATAAAAAACAACTGCATGTCTTCAACTACTCCATAAATGGGCTTGGTCAGAGGTATACCCTTGAAAGTATACCAGTGTCTAGAACACTGTGTATCCTGTCAAAAGGGAAAACCACATAAGTCCTCCTATAAGTCTATTGAAGAATAAAAGCCATTAGAAGTGATAATGGGACAGAGTTCAGGAACAAAACCCTGGATAAATTCTGTTTGTCTAAAGGGATTATTAGACAATTCGGTGACAATGGGACAGAGTTCAGGAACAAAACTCTGGATGAATTATGTTTGTCTAAAGGGATTGTTAGACAATTTAGTGTTCCCAGAATTCCTGAATAAAATGGTGTGGTAGAAAGGAAGAAGAGAACACTAATTGAAGCAGCAAGAACTATGTTAGCTGATTCAGGCCTACCATTGTATTTTTGGGCTGAAGCAGTCAACACTACCTGCTATGTTCAAAATAGGGTCCTTGTCAACAAAAGACATTCCAAAACTGCCTATGAAGTTCATGGAATCAAGCCCCTTATCTACTTTTTCAGGGCTTTTGGATGTCAATGTTTCATTCTAAACATCAAGGATTCTATTTCAAAATTTGCTGCAAAAGTTGATTCAGGTTTTTTTCTTGGTTATTCTTCCACTAGAAAAGCCTATAAGGTTTTTAATTCAAGAAGCAAGATAGTAGAAGAAACACTGAATGTCATGTTTAATGAGTCAAAACACTCTCTCATTCCAGTACATCCTGCGGAACTCTTTGACCTTTACAACTTAAATTTCAGACCTGACAAGACTGTCACTTCATCTAGACCTGTTTATTATGGTGACCAAAGGTTTGATGACGAGGATCCTGCATCATGGATTCCTAATAAAATCATTAAGTCAACTTTAAACCATCAGAAATTTCACAAACTTCTGATTCAACAACTGCTGATGTACAAACACAAACATCTGTTTCAGCAGCTACAACTACTGAAGATGTTAAAACAGCTGATCCAGATATTATCAACCTCAGTGGTTTGTTTGAAAAAGTACAAGAGCCACCTACACCTGTCAGTGGTTTACAACAATTGATTGAACACAAAGATCATCCATGTAACACCCCTACCGATGGCATAAACATCGGGATGTCACGTATTGATGATTGTTCAGTAGCTCATGGTGAATAATAAATTTCATTAAATAATTTAAATAAGTTACATACAATTGTTCTAAGAATTTGTACATCAAATTGAATAAAACTATGCAAACATCTTCAAGCATCAATTCAAATCTTCAAGCAAGTAAAACCTGAAACATGTTAAGTTGAAAATATTTTGGGTCAACAAAAGTTGGTGAGAATTACATAGGTTTTGATAATCGAATAAAATTGTTGTGCAATTCATGTGTCATGGCAATCTAGTCCATATGTGAAAACATACTAGAAGTAAATCGAGTGCATAATCAACCATTGTGACTGTTGTATTGTGGTACATCCCATACGCTCATGGTTCACTCGTTTATATTGCAGTAACAAACACCCACGCTACCTTTGTAGGAGGCACGTGTCCGGGTGGGATTGTCAGTCCAATAGATCTATCAATGTATATCGTCGGCTGCTAAATATTTATGCTAGAATTGTGCTTACCCTAGTCATGTTCAAGACATAATGCAACATAGAAAAACACATAGACACGTTGATGATTGAATTGCATAAATGATGTTGTAAGATGTTTCACCCCAAAAATGGTGATAAATAGAAAAGGGGCTATGTAAAACTCACCTTAGCAAAATGTTATATCTGTTGAAAAATTGAATATTGGTGTTGCCCAAATGTATCAAGTATCACCCTATAATAAGGTAATAAATATGTCTAAGTCTATCAAGTCTACAAATGTATAAGTTTCTAGGGCTTCGAATTTGGGGATAAATGCTCGTTTGATTAATATAAAAAATGTTTGATGATTGAGAGAATATTAGTAAATAAATAACCAAAAATCTTTTTATGAAATTTAAATTTAGGATGGTCACAATAATGTGTTAAAGTATAAAAATAATTTTTATAAAATTATTTTCTTTAAAATAGATTATTTAATCTATTTATTACAAATTGTCAAAATTTAACTTTAATATTTCAAAAATACTAAAATTAAAGAATTATTAGTTTAAAAATTATATTTCTGTTCCAAATAATCAGAAATAATTTATATAAAATTTTGGTGCAAAAATATTAAAAATTGGATTTACTATGATTGAATTATGATTAAAACTAACAAAAATTGATTAAAAATATTAAATAACTGATTTTTCTGAAATAAAAATTATTTCATAAAAGTTTATCATTATATAAACTCAGAATAATTTTTGTGGAAATTTATAAGATCGTTTTGATATTTTTATAGAATTTTATAAATAAAATGGAATAAACTTGATTTATTTATTATATATATTAATTAAATGAATTTTTGAAAACTAAAAATTGTGAGTGAAACTTTTTCATCAGATTAACTAAAAGTAATTTTTCTAGAATTATTAAAATCGTTTTAGTATTTTAAAATGAATTTATAAGATATAAATAATATATATATAAAGTTGATTGTTTTGATAAAAAAAAATAACAAAACAAGTATAAGAATCGCCACTGCTGGGTTTTGAACCCGCGTGGCTTGTACAGAAGGCACCAGACACAACCAGCTGGTCCAGACCAGTGGTTGTGTTTGGTTTTCGTTTATTAAAAATAAATAATATATGTGTTCTTCCTTAAATCACCATACGAGCCCAAGATTTGCAATCGGCCAATTTACACAACATCAATCCAATTAACCATAGGGTAAACGTTGTGTGTAGGCCGATTAATGAAACCCATAACAAAAATTAGACTTACAATTTTGATAGTGAATCGATCGGTCAAGGGCCGAAGTCAAAAAGTCGATCAAAATCCAAGAACAGAATGTTTTTAGGAGAAATTGGGGATTGGGAAAAGATGTTCGGCGAGTTGAGATGGTCCAGCAACGTTCAATTTATAGCTATGATGTCTGGATCGTATAATTGGAATGGTTGACCTCGACTTGAATGTGCACACGTAAAAATGGAAGAATTGGTACGAGTTAATGCTAATTAAACGTGTTTTCGACCTGTAATGGACCGGTAATCACGAACCCATGCCAATTCTGGATCAAAAACGCGTGGAATTTGAGATGATTATGGATCCCGTTTGACACAGTTGACTTTTCTGAGTCAACTGTCACCATAAGAACACATTATATATTTAAAATAGGTAGAGGGATTGACACAAATGCCTTGTAGACCAGCTGGTTGGGCGTCTTTAGCTTGTGACCCGGCTGAGGGCTCGGGTTCGAATCCCGGCCTCAGCGTTATCTTTTTTTTTTAACAGAATAAGGGGGTAAGGGCATCTGGGCCGGATGGGTGTACTGGGCCGGACACATCTGGGCTCCGAATAGTAAAAAGAAAATGGGGAGTGGGCTAAAGTTATGCAGAATTTGTTTAGTTATATCTATGTATATATATATATATATATATATATATATATATATATATATATTTGCTATTATTATTATTATTATTATTATTATTATTATTATTATATTTCTATATATAGGTTGTGATGTTACAGTTTCCCCTACTTTTGGAAACTTCGTCCCGAAGTTAAAAGAAAACACCAAGTTTACAATTGATCGACTACCGAAAACCTTGATAAAATTTCTCACTACCTTAACGTACCTGTAAATTCATGATTACTTTCCGGACCGTAAGTATCAATTTACCTTACATTAGGGTTTTGCGTCCTTTTATGACTCTAACGTTTGTTGAGCAGGTTCGATAGTTTCCACCAGTCGTTGAGCAGGTGGTAGGGCCTCTCCCGACTGTTGGAAAGACATGATGACCTCTACCAATCGTTGAGTAGGTTGTTTGGTAGTCAACTAATTGTTGTACAAGTAAGCAAGTATGATTATAGATATAGCAATTAGTTCACATTCAAACAAGCATGCACTTAGATGTTATGATAATACTTGAATTTATTATTTGAATCAAAAAGTGTCAATACATAGATTTAAAAGTAGACTTCGTTCAAATGGTGGGGTTTGCTGTTAAGTAGCTGGAGGGTCTCTAGCGGGAGCATCAAGAGTATTTGTAGCAGGAATTCGACAAGCATCCGCAAAATGCCCATACTGTAACACCCCAACCGATGGTGGAAACATCGGGATGTCACGTATTGATGATTGTTTAGTAGCTCATGGTAAATAATAAATTTCAATAATTGATTTAAATACATTACATACAATTGTTCTACAAGAATTTGTACATCAAAATGAAAAATACTAGATACACATCTTCAAGCATTAACTCTAATCTTCAAGCAAGCTATAACCTGAAACATGTTATGTTTGAAAATATTTTGGGTCAACAAAAGTTGGTGAGAATTACAAAGGTTTTGATAATCGAATAAAGTTTGTGCAATTCAAGTGTCATGGCAAGTCTAGTCCATATGTGAAAACATACTAGAAGTAAATCGAGTGCATAATCAACCCTTGTGACTGTTATAATGTGGTACATCCCATACGCTCATGGTTCACTCGAATATGTTAGGCGATAACAATCACCCACGCTACCTTTGTAGGAGGCACGTATCCGGGTGGGATTGTCAGTCCAATAGATCTATCATTGTATACCGTCGGCTGATCAATGTTAATGATTATGCTAGAATATTGTGCTTACCCTAGTCATGTTTAAGAAATAATGCAACATAGAAAAACACATAGACACTTTATGATTGAATTGTATATAGAATGTTGTAACATGTTTCACCCCAAAAATAGTGAAATAGAAAAGGGGCTATGTAAAACTCACCTTAGCAAAATGTTATGTCTCGTGAAAAAAATAGAATAATGTGTTGTGAATGTATGCGAGGCGAATCCCAAAGACTCAACAACGTAGCTAGTCCAAATTGAAGAAAACGAAAAAGAAAGAATATCAAGCTTCCAATTCGCCAATTACAAGAGCTTATAATCAAAGCTTCAATTGTAGAAGTAATAGACTATAGAAGAAAGGTATGAGGGAAAGTATAATCGGATTGAAACAATTGATTTAGAGGTGCAAAGTATAATGGGTCATAGGTGGGTTTTTATACTAGTTTTGGAGTCAATTAGCCATTAAAATGGGTCAACACCATAAAGTAAGGTTTTATGATGAATTGACTATTTGACTAAGACTTTGACTAATCAATTTAAGGAATGTGTTAAGTTTATTTTCTTTTGAAATACTACACAAGATGATAGTTGGCTCAGTTGGTTGTCACTGTGGGTTGGTTGGCTGTGGACGCGGGTTCGAGTCCCGGTCCACACAAATCTTTTTTTTGGCAATTATTTCCCTAAAACTATATTATTCTAAATTCATAATATGATTATATAAGCCCGAAAGTGACTCGAAATATTTTTAAAACGTACAAAAGTGTCGAGATACAAATAATTATTAGTTTAAGGTATTTAAAACATATATTTTTTAAAACAATACATTCTTTTTATCAAAAAAAAATTAAGGGAAATTCGCGATGTTACACATACCTTTGACAATTGGTGCACTGTCGGCAGGGAACTTGGGTTGGATGGTGATACTGGCAGGTGTCACACTTAGGTAGCTTCCCGTTGTATTGTTTCTTGTTAGGTGGGGCAGTGGTGTCTATTGCAAAATTCCTGACCTTGCACTTTCCGTTGGTTGAGGCCTCGGTTTTGATATCAACGGCAGGTTGGGGAGTATCCTTTTTCTTTTCTCCCTTACGAGTCAGGGTTCCTGCCTTCACATGGTTATCTGTTAGGGTGGCAGCCAAACGCTTTGCTTCCTCCAAAGTAGCAGGGTTCCTTCCCCACGCCGTGTCTTGAATCTGCATCGGTAAGCCACCAATGTATTTTTCGATAGCAATGGGCAAGGGGGTGACCTTGTGGGGTAGCAGTAGGCTAAGCTCGTGAAAACGAGTGTTGTAGGCAAGGTTTTCGCCACTATCTTGAGCAAGATCATGAAACTCATCTTCCAGCTTCTTGATTTCATTACGAGGGCAGAACTCTGCCTTCATAATGTCTTTAGCTTGATCCCAAGTTAAGGCCAGTGCAGCTTCAGCTCCACGGGTGCGCTTTTCCTCATTCCACCAAGTGAGTGCTCGTTTGTGAAGAACACTCATGGCATAACGGACTTTAAAGTTGTCGGGGCATTCACTATTGATGAAGGTATTCTCAATACCCTCAAACCATTGTAGGAGTCCCGTAGCCCCTTCTTCACCACTAAACTTTGGGGGATTACAAGAATTAAAGTGTTTAAGGGTACAGGCTGGAAGACCTTCCCATTCCCGTTGTGGTTTCCATTTCCATTCCCGTTGCCGTTACCGTTTCCGTTGTCGTTCAACTGGATGACTTGAGCTAGTAAGTTGGGAACCAGAGTTGCGATTTGCTGCGCCATTTGTTGAGAAATGATTGCGGCCAGTTGAGCATCAACTCCATTGTTGTTGTTGTTATTATTGTGGTTAGTATCGTGGTTGTGGTTGTGATTGCTACTCCCTTCATCATGATTATCACCACTGTTAAGACGAGCGCTGCGATGTGGAGGCATGATCTGTAAGAGACACAATGAAATGAATGAGGTTATATAAGGAATGTAATCATTTATTCATTAATTAAAACGAATAAACGAAAACGTTGACTTATCAAAGATTCTAGATTCTAATAACATATGAAGACATGCTTTAGCCTATAAGTGAACACTCATCCCGAGAATTCCCAGGTAGGCATCCGGGTCCCTCGTCTGATTAGGATATATGCACAATGCCAGCCTAGACAGAAGACTCAGAATACAGGCGTTCACCCTTCCAGATTACACGTGTTCGTTATTAGAATCTAGAACTTCGACGAGATCTCAAGGGGGTTCAGGTTAAACCTGAGGACTTTGTCCTATTAGTCTAAGAGTAGGTCCAGTGATGGAGAGCAACCTTCTTGTAAGGATGAAAGTAGGGATAAGAAGTAGGAGGGAGATAGAGAAAAGCAAGTAAAAGAAGCAACTACTGGTTAAATCCTATGGTTATAGACTAGATTATTTTTCTAATAACCTAATTCCCCATAACCATGGCCTTGATACCAATCTGTAACACCCCAACCGATGGCGGAAACATCGGGATGTCACGTATTGATGATTGTTCAGTAGCTCATGGTGAATAATAAATTTCATTAAATAATTTAAATAAGTTACATACAATTGTTCTAAGAATTTGTACATCAAATTGAATAAAACTATGCAAACATCTTCAAGCATCAATTCAAATCTTCAAGCAAGTAAAACCTGAAACATGTTAAGTTGAAAATATTTTGGGTCAACAAAAGTTGGTGAAAATTACATAGGTTTTGATAATCGAATAAAATTGTTGTGCAATTCATGTGTCATGGCAATCTAGTCCATATGTGAAAACATACTAGAAGTAAATCGAGTGCATAATCAACCATTGTGACTGTTGTATTGTGGTACATCCCATACGCTCATGGTTCACTCGTTTATATTGCAGTAACAAACACCCACGCTACCTTTGTAGGAGGCACGTGTCCGGGTGGGATTGTCAGTCTAATAGATCTATCAATGTATACCGTCGGCTGATAAATGTTTATGCTAGAATTGTGCTTACCCTAGTCATGTTCAAGACATAATGCAACATAGAAAAACACATAGACACATTGATGATTGAATTGCATAAATGATGTTGTAAGATGTTTCACCCCAAAAATGGTGATAAATAGAAAAGGGGCTATGTAAAACTCACCTTAGCAAAATGTTATATCTGTTGAAAAATTGAATATTGGTGTTGCCCAAATGTATCAAGTATCACCCTATAATAAGGTAATAAATATGTCTAAGTCTATCAAGTCTACAAATGTATAAGTTTCTAGGGCTTCGAATTTGGGGATAAATGCTCGTTTGATTAATATAAAAAATGTTTGATAATTGAGAGAATATTAGTAAATAAATAACCAAAAATCTTTTTATGAAATTTAAATATAGGATGGTCACAATAATGTGTTAAAGTATAAAAATAATTTTTATAAAATTATTTTCTTTAAAATAGATTATTAAATTTATTTATTACAAATTGTCAAAATTTAACTTTAATATTTCAAAAATACTAAAATTAAAGAATTATTAGTTTAAAGATTATATTTCTGTTCCAAATAATCAGAAATAATTTATATAAAATTTTGGTGCAAAAATATTAAAAATTGGATTTACTATGATTTAATTATGATTAAAACTAACAAAAATTGATTAAAAATATTAAATAAATGATTTTTCTGAAATAAAAATCATTTCAGAAAAGTTTATCATTATATAAACTCAGAATAGTTTTCTGGAAATTTATAAGATCGTTTTGATATTTTTATAGAATTTTATAAATAAAATGGAATAAATTTGATTTATTTATTATATATATTAAATAAATGAATTTTTGTAAACTAAAAATTGTGAGTGAAACTTTTTCATCAGATTAACTAAAAATAATTTTTGTAGAATTATTAAAATCGTTTTAGTATTTTAAAATGAATTTATAAGATATAAATAATATATATATAAAGTTGATTGTTTTGATAAAAAAAAATAACAAAACAAGTATAAGAATCGCCACTACTGGGTTTTGAACCCGCTTGGCTTGTACAGAAGGCACCAGACACAACCAGCTGGTCCAGACCAGTGGTTGTGTTTGGTTTTCGTTTATTAAAAATAAATAATATATGTGTTCTTCCCCAAATCACCATACGAGCCCTAGATTTGCAATCGGCCAATTTACACAACATCAATCCAATTAACCATTGGGTAAACGTTGTGTGTAGGCCGATTAATGAAACCCATAACAAAAATTAGACTTACAATTATGCTTTGATAGGGAATCGATCGGTCAAGGGCCGAAGTCAAAAAGTCGATCAAAATCCAAGAACAGAAGGTTTTTAGGAGAAATTGGGGATTGGGAAAAGATGTTCGGCGAGTTGAGATGGTCCAGCAACGTTCAATTTATAGCTATGATGTCTGGATCGTATAATTGGAATGGTTGACCTCGACTTGAATGTGCACGCGTAAAAATGGAAGAATTGGTACGAGTTAATGCTAATTAAACATGTTTTTGACCTGTAATGGACCGGTAATCACGAACCCATGCCAATTCTGGATAAAAAACGCATGGAATTTGAGATGATTATGGATCCCGTTTGACACAGTTGACTTTTCTGAGTCAACTGTCACCATAAGAACACATTATATATTTAAAATAGGTAGAGGGATTGACACAAATGCCTTGTAGACCAGCTGGTTGGGCGTCTTTAGCTTGTGACCCGGCTGAGGGCTCGGGTTCGAATCCCGGCCTCAGCGTTATCTTTTTTTTTAACAGAATAAGGGGGTAAGGGCATCTGGGCCGGATGGGTGTACTGGGCCGGACACATCTGGGCTCCGAATAGTAAAAAGAAAATGGGGAGTGGGCCAGAGTTATGCAGAATTTGTTTAGTTATATCTATATATATATATATATATATATATATATATTTGTTTTTTGCCATTATTATTATTATTATTATTATATATATTTCTATATATAGGTTGTGTGTTAGGCATTTTAAGGATAAAATATATGATGAGGGCTTTATGTATAAAAATTTGGGGAAAAATTTTGTGATGTTACAATCCATTGGATCAAATCATGGGTGATATTACATCAGGGGTTCTCACAAGAAACCAGCTCTCCAATGCCACATGATAGATTCTTTTTCAGTAGCTTTGGAGAGGAAACACGTGACTTGGCCTTGTGTAGTCATAGCTTTTGACATGTCGAGAATGTACAGATTGTTCACTCTCGGTGCTTTTAGCATAACCCACTCTTTTGGAAGTACGAATCCTGGCTTGAGTATGTAGCAAGATTTGTCATCAAAGAATACCAAAAACTTCTTATCACAGATCTGACTGACACTGAGCAGATTATAATCAATTTGGTTCACGTAAGAAATATTCTCAAAACTCACGATCCCATTACTCACACTACACTCCATAGTAATGTATCCTCCTTTATTCCCGGCAAACGCTACGTATCCGCCATTGATATTTTTGATGTCAAACAGTAGCAATAAATCCCCTGTCATGTGACCAGAAGCTCCACTGTCAACTGTAACATTTCACATTAAAATTCTTGTACGTTACGATTATTATTAATAAAACGTCAAGTTTCATCATTTATCATCTTTTAAAAATATTTCGTTACGCATTTGGACCCCTTATACTATACTATATACTTATAACATCTTATTATTATTGAAATAATTATCAAAAAATTAAAGGCATGGGCCGGGATTCGAACCCGAGCCCATGGTCGGTTCAACTAACACCAAGCAACAAACCAGCTGGTCTACACCACATACTTGAATAGACTTCAACACATTTTAATTATATATCGTATTTGAAATCTTAACAGTTGACTTGGAAAGTCAACTGTGAAGACGAGTTACCAAAATCAGTCCATCTTAATCACGATTGATCCTTGATATGGAATGATTGTTGATTTGTTTGACCGGTACGCGTCCAATACACGACCAATCATCAACAAAACCTTCCAATTATTGCCAATCATCGCGTCATCATACTTATTATGGTCAATGTAACAACCGGCAAAATTAAGGTAATTCCGTACTAATTAATTAAACGCGATTAACGTAATTAAACATAATTATGTGCTGATTGTTTAACTAAGGCCTTAGAAAGATAGAAGTTCCCAAATAATGCATAGTAATGCATAAGTTTAATGGCAAAGCATGATAGGATCGTGCGCAAGAAAATCTATCCGGTATGGACACTAGCGATTACCCGGTAAAAATTTAATAAGCGAAACGAACCCCGGACACCCGGAAAATAAAATAAATAATATTTTCACAAAATATGATGAGTTTTGGAAACCCAAAGCCACACGTGAAAGCTTATTGTACAAATCTCCCGGAAACGAATAAAGTGCGCGTACCGCACCCGATACGCGCGTAACACGTAATTTCACCCGGCAAAAGCCGAATTATCAGTAATTTAACTGGGCAAAATTTAAGGAATACTAATGGTATTTTAATATTCGGCTGAGACGCGGTGAAAAATTGATATTTTGGATAAAAAATATGGAACAAACATGTTAATAGCATTTAGGATGGATTATAAGATCATTAAAAGTGGAAGGAAGTAAAAACAATCAAGCATTAAGAAAATGGGTCTTCAAAGTCCACTAAAATGGAAGAGAAACACTAACCTTGCAAGATGAAATGAAAAGTGCAACAAATATAAGTTAAAGGACAAATATTAGAACTTGGAAAGTCAAGGGACTAAAATATGTATTTTAGAAACTTTAGTCCAAAAATGCATTAACAAAGAGTTCGGTGTCAAAAGCATAAATAATAGCTTTCCAAGTGTAGTTTTTGACAATCATGAGAAACTTGCTTGTGTAAACTAAAAGAAGCATTTTTATAAAAGATGGGAGTTTTATAAAAATAAAAGAAGTAACACAAGGATTTTATAAAAATAAGATTTTATAAAATATTAGTAAAGACTTGGGAAAACTTGTACAAAAATGGATACTTTTATATAAATGGGAATATAAAAGTATCGGAAACATTTTTGGGTTACAAGTTGGACAAGTTAGGCTAAACATACAAAGTATATTTTCCATAAAAACGCGCAATGGAAACAAATATGAAAAACGCTAACTAACGAACTTAGTTACATGAGCTAACGTAAACGGACATATGAGAAAAATGCCATTGCGGCAAGATGAAAATATATATATATATATATATATATATATTTTAAGAGATAAAATATATATGACAAGGGTGAAACGTGCGTAACACTTTCCTAAGTGTAGAAAGAATATTCGTGGGAAAGGAAAAACACAACGTAACGAATTAGAAACGCTAAAACGACACATGTAGTATCCACGCGATGGTATATGTACATATGCTCGTTTTCGACGAAATTCTAGTATATCTATTTGAATGGGAAAATAGATATGCGAGAAGGAAAACCGAGACGAGTAGGTGAAATATATCTACGAACGTGTGAGTACCGACAAAATCCTAGTACAATTATTTAAATGGGAAAATAAACGTACGGTGTGGTGAGTCTAGTCGGGCGTTAAGAATATGTTACCGAACGACAAGAACTTAGCATATTTATTTGAATGGGAAAATAAATATGTGGCAAAGTGAGTCGGTCGGATGAAAGAAATCACATTATATCGAATGAAACGATCCTAAGTATAATTATTTAAATGGGAAAATAATTATACGTTGGGTAGAATCGTGTCGAGAATAATAGTGTACAAGTCACAAAGAATATTAATAAGAATAATATACGACTTACAAGGAAAGGGTAATCCATCGCCATTGAACCTAGGATACGAAACTATTAAACGGGAATTGGGATAAAGACGTGGTCGGGAAGTTGGCTGTACAACTTGCCAAGGCACATACACTATAGGTGTAGTGACTTATACGCCTAGAAACATTTGTAGGTGCAGGATCACAAACTTTACTATTTTCTTCTTTGAGCCGAGCACAGTTACAGGTGAGTCTCACGGCCCCATTTCTAAACTATTTAACGTTTTTACGGGGGAAAGATATGTTGGGATTTGTTTGACGGGTTGGACACTTGAGTTGTGATCGCCACTCGGGGTTGAGACCTCCCCACTATAATCATTAATTCAGGAAAGAGAAACCAAAGGAATATTTGGATAGTACTATTGGTGCCTGACAAGGCCCACCCCTAATCGATAGCGTCGATTATGCATCGGCGTATGCCTGGGGTGCACGTATTCTGAAATAAAGTCGTAGGAATACCGAGTAACGACTTGGGGCGGGGGCATTATTAATTGTCTTGGTTTGGTTATAGGCTCAAGTAAATTGTAGGACTTTGTAACTCCTATAAATGTCATAACAAGGATATTCCCACTTAATAAAGTTTTATTAAATCAAAACCTGTGAACTCACCAATATTTATATATTGACGATTTTCAAACATATCTTTCAGGTAATTGACTGATGAAGATTAGCGTGGCAAGCAGGGTCGGGGGAAATCTCCAAGTCGGGCGTTGGATGTCATGAAGGGGTCTCATCTCTCTATCCCAAGGACTTCGGGATATAGGGAGGAGCCTCCCTATTTATTTCAAAAACAATTTTAAGATTATGTACGAATAATTTGACATGATTTTCGGCGTTGAATAAATGCCCGTTTGTTTAATTAATATTGTGGTTTGCATTAATCTTGGCTTAATCCTCTTGAACCGTCGCGCCACGTATTTCCGCCATAGGCGTGGTGTGACAGAAAGTGGTATCAGAGCCAAGGTTATAGCGAATTAGCATTTTTAAAATCTAAACTATAACCGGATTTGGTTCAAAAGATAAAGCTTTCAAAATAAATGCGAAACGCAATAAACTAATTTTTCCAACGACCATTTGAGTATGTGGAGATTCTGACCAAGCTAGCCATGGGTAAGATTACGTGTTATTTTAGTATTAGAAGGTTAGGAAGAGTACCGTAGATGTGTGCCTTAACTATCTAACGAATAATACTTAAATATTAGTACGGTTCTTTTGCCAGGATGTCAGACGCAGGGAGCGTAGCACCGAGCTACGACAGTAGCATCCAGATCATCCCAGCACCGCCAGCAGAGCCGATCGAGGTTGTGGTACTCGATCCTGAGGATGACGACATGGAGGTTGAAGCTGCCATAAAGGGCGCAGACGTAGACAGCTCCGACGAGACTGACCCGAGCGAGGACCCAGCGTGGGCCCCCGCTGGAGGCGACGTGGCCGCCGTGGCCGATTTACCGATGGCCGAGGCACCACAGACTGACTTGCCTCTAGTGCCATTCTAGGCAGCACCACTGCCAGCACTTCCCATCCAAGCCGTTAGGGACTTCCCTGTAGGCTGTGCAGGTCCATCGAGGCCTGTCCCCACACAGTCGGAGACCGTTGAGTCTCCATACGACCGACATGCACCTGTCGACCGTGAGCCCTTACCCACCCCACTTATCCCCGTTCCCCCGGGCATGAGGCTCGTGCCCATTTGCCGAGGACACAACGGGTGGATCTCGGATGACTCCGATGATGAGTCGACCGCATCGGTAGAGCACATTGCTGTGCCGATCCCACCAGCAGACCAGGAGGAGCACGTCGCTCCGATGATAGGACATGCCACCACTGCCCCAGCCGCCCTACCCGCCATAACCGAGCCCGTACCACAGGATGGGCCAGCCTCTACTGGGCACATCCTTGAGGGCAGCTCAGCCCGTAGCTCTGAGCTGCACCGAGCAGGTTTGGCAGCTCACGCCACTGCTAGCCCTCCCACCCCTACCACCGTGATATCCGCTCCAGAGTGGGTCGCTGTCACATAGCCCCTCATGGTCCCACTCGCCGAGCTTATAGTCCCCTCACCAGTATCCATGACACTACCTATCACCACCTTTCCCACACTACCACCCCTACCCGAGATGCTCCCTACACCACCACCTGCACCATTCACTATGGATGCAGGAGCCCCTTTTCTGATACCCCCACTTGCACCGTATACTCTAGGTACGGGAGACCCATACCAGGTACCACCCTATTTCTTCACCGGATTACCGGGCTTTGCCCCACCCTTCACCCCCTACCTATACCCGATATAGTCGGCCCATCCCAGCCGACGTATACTGACATCCCTGGGCCGTCGCAGCCCCACGGGATGGCCCCACTGTCGGGACCAGCATGGTCCACGGTGATCTCCTTGGAGAGAGACTTCCAGACTCTCACCAACATGGTGCAGCGCACCGTGAGTCAAATGGAGCAGCAGGCCCAGCTCATGTGGGCCAGGATCATCGATGCCAGAGACGCGCTGGCGCATTATGCTGAAGAGTTGCTGAGCATGGACGCTCATTGTGGGATTACGGGCGACGCACACTTTGCGCATCGCCAATTCTTGTACGATCGCATTATGGCGATCAGTATGACCATTAGCATGTGCGCACCCCAGTATCAGTACCCGCCGCCGCCGCCACCACAGTAGCGATACATCAAAGACGCTTGGGGGATCACTTACGGACATAGTAGTAGTAGTAGTAGTAGTAGTGGTAGTGGTAGTGGTAGTGGTAGTGGTAGTGGTAGTGGTAGTGGTAGTGGTAGTGGTAGTGGTAGTGGTAGTGGTAGTGGTAGTGGTAGTGGTAGTGGTAGTGGTAGTGGTAGTGGTAGTGGTAGTAGTAGTAGTAGTAGTAGTAGTATAGCACAGTATGGGTTATAGCACCCATCTGCATTTTTGCCTAGCCGAGCAGGATTTTGCCGGTATATGACATTATATTTCTGGTGAATTTCAAAAGAGCAATGTATGAGGAATGTATCCTCGTTTTTTTTTTTGTTATTATGAACAAATCATTGTACTCATGGTATTGAAATTAATGAAAATTTTGTTATGGTAAAATATGTGTTATGATTGTCTACGATTACTATTACCTGTTCTGTACATATTGTGATTGTGTGATGTTGTTATGGTGATTATTGTGTTCGTGTGTTGTGTTGTTATTTATACCTTATGTATGACAATATTGTATGAATGATCGCCAAATTAACCTTTGATAATGATTATTGGAGAAAAATGGCACCAGCCACCCGAAGCAACAGTGGAAACGAAAGACTACCCACGACACCCGAGGAGCTTGAAACCTTAGTTTCGGGACGCATCGCCCAAGCTCTCGCGGAACACAACGCCACGCGTACCGAAAGGTCGCGAGATCGAACAGGGAGCGACCGACGCGAAACCTCCCCTACCGGTAAGAAGATTTCGAATATATGCAACAGGAGTTTTCGTAAAACTCCTACCTCATAATAACATACTATTTTATTATTGCAGAAACGGCCTCGCGAGAGCGTGGCTGCACGTTCAAAGCTTTTCTGGACTGCAAACCGCTCAACTTCAGTGGCACTGAAGGCTCTGTCGGACTAGTCAAGTGGTTTGAGAAAACTGAAGCAGTGATTCGTATCAGCAGCTGTACCCCGCGACAAGCTGTCATGTACGCCACTAACCTGTTTCTGGACCAAGCTCTAACATGGTGGAACAACCAAGTGCAAACACTGGGAGACGATGCTGCTTACTCCTTGTCATGGTTGGAGTTGAAGGAACTAATGATCGCCGAGTACTGCCCGGCAAGCGAAGTGCAAAAGCTAGAGACTGAGTTCTGGAACCTCACCATGGTTGGATCGGACGTGGCTGGGTACACGTCCAGATTTCATGATCTCTCCCGGTTAGTGCCTCGCTTGGTCACCCCGGAAAGCAAGAAGGTGGAAAGATACCTATTCGGACTGGCGCCACAGATACGCGGCATGGTCACTGCTTCCAAACCTACGACCATGCGCGAAGCTATCGACCTCGCCTTAAGCCTCACTGAAGACGCCATCCGAATGGGCACCCTAATCCGAAAAGTATCAGGATTGAAGCTCACCGAGTCCAGCAGTGTTGAGGGTAAGAATCTGGGTACGAGTTCAGCCGTTGGGTCAAGCGAACAAGGAAATAAGCCAAGGTTTGGGAAGCGTAAGCGCGATGAGAGGAAAAAGGATGGATCATCAGGAGGTTCAGGAAAGAAAGGGAAAGGGTATGTAGCCACTGGACATGGAAACAATGGAAAACAAGGTTACCAAGGAAAGAATGAGGTGATCTGCGGTAAGTGCCGCCGTTCTGGGCACAAGACAGAAGACTGCAGGTCAGGAGCACCAAAGAACGGAGGAGCGAGGCCCTACTTCTCATGTGGATCGCTCGATCATTGGAAGATGGATTGCCCCAAACTCAACAACCAAGCCCGTGAGCGGGCATTCGTGATTGGTGTCGGTGATGCACGACAAGACCCTAATGTGGTCACTGGTACGTTCCCTCTAAATGGTCATTATGCTTCAGTATTGTTTGATACTGGCGCCGATTTTAGCTTCGTATCTGTCGAATTTAGAAGATTACTTGGACTAAACACTAGTAAGCTAGACACACCATACTCTATAGAATTGGCTAACGGTAAGACTATAGAAACTCGAGAAGTAGCGAAGGATTGTAAGTTGGATCTCTGTGGTCACGAGTTTGGCATTGACCTGTTGCCAGTCGTGCTGGGTAGCTTTGACATAGTTGTTGGCATGGATTGGCTATCCGCACACCGCGCCGTCGTTGTTTGCAACGACAAAGTGATTCAAGTTCCCCTCGCAAGCGGTGAAACCCTATCGATCCAAGGGGAAAGGCGTGGAACGCCGTTGAGAATTATTACCAGCATGAAAGCCCGGAAGTGTCTAAGGAAAGGTCTCGTCGCATTCTTGGCGCACGTAGTAGATAAGAAGGCCGACGAGCGAAAGTTAGAAGACATTCCAATAGCCAGAAACTTTCCAGATGTGTTCCCAGAAGATTTGCCGGGACTGCCACCACCCCGACAAGTCGAGTTCCGCATCGACCTTGTTCCAGGAGCTGCACCTGTAGCGCGATCGCCATATCGCCTAGCTCCTTCTGAGATGCAGGAACTGTCTGGTCAACTGCAAGAGTTGTTGGACAAAGGTTTCATAAGACCAAGCTTCTCACCCTGGGGAGCTCCCGTCTTATTTGTAAAGAAGAAGGATGGCACTTTTCGAATGTGCATTGACTATCGAGAACTGAACAAGCTAACCATTAAGAATCGCTATCCTCTTCCCAGGATCGACGATTTGTTTGATCAACTTCAAGGATCCAGCTTCTACTCCAAGATTGATCTAAGGTCCGGCTATCACCAGTTGCGTATCCAAGAAGAAGACGTGCCGAAAACAGCATTCAGGACTCGTTATGGGCACTATGAGTTTCTGGTCATGCCATTCGGTTTAACCAACGCACCAGCCGTTTTCATGGATTTGATGAATCGCGTGTGTAAGCCATACTTGGACAAATTTGTCATTGTCTTCATTGATGATATCTTGATCTACTCACGCACTAAGGAAGAACACGAGGATCATCTTCGGTTAATCCTCGAGGTACTACGCAAAGAGAAACTCTATGCAAAGTTCTCGAAATGTGACTTTTGGATTCAAGAGGTCCACTTCTTAGGCCACCTAGTGAATGAAAAGGGTATACATGTCGATCCCGCCAAGATCGAAGCAATCAAGAATTGGGACGCCCCTAGAACTCCTACTGAAGTACGACAATTTCTTGGCCTTGCGGGTTACTACAGAAGGTTCATCGAGAACTTTTCTAAGATAGCACAGTCTTTAACCATGCTAACCCAAAAGGATAAGAAGTTCGAATGGACGGAAAAGCAAGAAGCAGCATTTCAATTGCTAAAGGATAAGTTATGTGGCGCCCCGATACTATCACTCCCCGATGGTACGGAAGACTTCGTGGTTTACTGTGACGCCTCTCATCAGGGATTGGGTTGTGTATTGATGCAACGAGAGAAGGTCATAGCATATGCTTCCAGACAACTAAAGCTCCACGAGAAGAAATACACCACACATGACCTGGAATTGGGAGCCGTGGTATTTGCGCTCAAGATATGGAGACATTATCTATACGGAACCAAGTGTACAATCTTCACCGATCATAAAAGTTTGCAGCACATCTTTGACCAAAAGGAATTGAACATGCGACAACGGCGATGGGTCGAGTTATTGAACGATTACGATTGTGAGATAAAGTACCATCCCGGGAAGGCGAACGTTGTAGCCGACGCCTTGAGTCGCAAGGAACGGGTTAAGCCATTGCGTGTCCGAGCCTTGGGTCTAACCATCCACACGAACCTGACTGACCGGATTCGTGAAGCTCAAACTAACGCTCTTAAACCCAAGAATGTCAAAGGTGAAAGATTGCGGAAGATGGTTGATTCACTAGAGCCAAAAGCGGATCAAGCCCTGTATTTCATGAATAGAATTTGGGTACCAGTGTACGGTGGATTGCGTGAACTAGTATTGGCTGAAGCCCACAGTTTCGCGATATTCGGTTCACCCTGGAGCAGACAAGATGTTTCACGATTTGAAAGAATTTTATTGGTAGCCAAATTTCAAGAGGGATATAGCGGCATATGTTGCGCGATGCTTGACTTGCGCGAAGGTCAAAGCCGAGCATCAGAGACCATCCGGCTTGCTCCAGCAACCGGAAATACCGGAATGGAAATGGGAACGGATTACTATGGATTTCATTACCAAGTTACCCAAGACAACAAGCGGCCATGACATGATCTGGGTAATCGTTGATCGATTGACAAAATCTGCACACTTCCTCCCGATTCGCGAAACGGATAAGTTGGAGAAACTGACCCGTTTGTACAATAAGGAAGTAGTGTCGAAGCATGGTGTACCTATTTCCATCATCTCCGATCGAGATAGTCGTTTCACCTCAAGATTTTGGGAAAGTTTGAATGAAGCCCTCGGTACTCGCCTTGACATGAGTACCACATATCATCCACAAACCGATGGTCAGAGTGAATGGACCATCCAGACTTTGGAAGATATGCTACGAGCATGCGCAATCGATTTCAGCGGTAATTGGGATACACACTTGCCACTGGTAGAGTTTTCGTATAACAACAGTTACCACACGAGCATTCAAGCTGCACCTTTTGAAGCTCTATATGGACGCAAGTGTAGATCGCCTCTATGTTGGGCTGAAGTTGGTGAAAAGCAACTTACCGGGCCCGAAATTGTTCAAGAGACAACGGATAAGGTCTTTCTGATAAGAGAACGTCTCAAAGCGGCACGCGACCGGCAGAAAAGCTACGCAGATATGAGGCGAAAGCCTTTGGAATTTCAAGTCGGAGACAGGGTCCTACTAAAGGTGTCACCTTGGAAAGGTGTCGCGCGCTTTGGGAAGCGCGGGAAGCTGAACCCACGGTATGTTGGACCATTCGAAATCCTGTCCAGAGTAGGCCCCGTAGCGTACAAGCTCAAGTTACCACAAGAACTTAACGGTGTACATGAATAAGTTTAATGGCAAAGCATGATAGGATCGTGCGCAAGCAAATCTATCCGGTATGGACATTGGCGATTACCCGGAAAAAATTTAATAAGCGAAACGAACCCCGGACACCCGGAAAATAAAATAAATAATATTTTCACAAAATATGATGAGTTTTGGAAACCCAAAGCCATACGTGAAAGCTTATTGTACAAATCTCCCGGAAACGAATAAAGTGCGCGTACCGCACCCGATACGCGCGTAACACGTAATTTCACCCGGCAAAAGCCGAAATAAATTATCAGTAATTTAACTGGGCAAAATTTAAGGAATACTAATGGTATTTTAATATTCGGGTGACACGCGGTTAAAAACCCAAGAATACCCGGACGGTACCCGAACCGAGTGACTTAAACATAATATTGGACAATATTTGGCAAAGTGGACCCCACCAAACACCCCTTGGGGGCCGGCCATGGCCCACCCAAATGAGCAAAAATCTTTTAATTACCCCACTTTAACTCTTCATCTCCTTAATATCCAATAATTAACAACATAATCATATGAATGCATGGATTGCCATTGGCCAAGAAATTAACTAATCACCTCCTTCCCTCTCTCTCTTAAACTCGGCCAAACACCCTCATAATAATCTTCCAAAGATTTTTCTTCCATATCTAGTGTAATATTCCATAATCCTTCCAAGATATTACATAATCCAACTAAAGATACTAGATAATCTTTGAAGATTTGAAGAGATATTATATACATACACAAGCATACTTGAATCAAGAAAATCAAAAACATTTCTTCTTCCTTTCTTCTTGTGGCCGTAACATTGCACCCACCCACAAACATTTTTCTTTCAATTTTTACACTTCTAAATCACCTCTAGATCATTATCCTTCAAAACCCCCTTTGTGTGTTCAAGAGCTTGCAGCTTAACCCATTGGAAGAACACACTAAACCCCATCCAATCCAAGGTTTTTGTCCTCCCTAGCCTTGAGCTAGTAGTAAGTATTACCTTGTTTTATTCTTAGATGTTCATGTTTTGTGCTTTTGAAAGCAAGTTGTAAATTGATGGGTAATAAAATGGGTTTTATAGAAATAATGTGTTTTGTTAGATTAAAAATGGAAGAATAATGATAACATAAATGAATCATGGATTTATATTAATAAATGTAAAATTTGGAGAAAATGTGATGAAATGAACATACACTTGAGTTAATGGGTGATTTGATCATGATTAATGAGAAGGACTTGAATGTGATGGAAGATGATTTTAATCATCATAAGATGATATGTTAATGACAAAAATGGATTAAAATGGGTTAGATAATCATAGGTGAAAAAGTTCCATATTCAAAGTCCACTCACTTGAATAAGTGAAAAATTGATATTTTGGATAAAAAAATATGGAACAAACATGTTAATAGCATTTAGGATGGATTATAAGATCATTAAAAGTGGAAGGAAGTAAAAACAATCAAGCATTAAGAAAATGGGTCTTCAAAGTCCACTAAAATGGAAGAGAAACACTAACCTTGCAAGATGAAATGAAAAGTGCAACAAATATAAGTTAAAGGACAAATATTAGAACTTGGAAAGTCAAGGGACTAAAATATGTATTTTAGAAACTTTAGTCCAAAAATGCATTAACAAAGAGTTCGGTGTCAAAAGCATAAATAATAGCTTTCCAAGTGTAGTTTTTGACAATCATGAGAAACTTGCTTGTGTAAACTAAAAGAAGCATTTTTATAAAAGATGGGAGTTTTATAAAAATAAAAGAAGTAACACAAGGATTTTATAAAAATAAGATTTTATAAAATATTAGTAAAGACTTGGGAAAACTTGTACAAAAATGGATACTTTTATATAAATGGGAATATAAAAGTATCGGAAACATTTTTGGGTTACAAGTTGGACAAGTTGGGCTAAACATACAAAGTATATTTTCCATAAAAACGCGCAATGGAAACAAATATGAAAAACGCTAACTAACGAACTTAGTTACATGAGCTAACGTAAACGGACATATGAGAAAAATGCCATTGCGGCAAGATGAAAATAAATATATATATTTTAAGAGATAAAATATATATGACAACGGTGAAACGTGCGTAACACTTTCCTAAGTGTAGAAAGAATATTCGTGGGAAAGGAAAAACACAACGTAACGAATTAGAAACGCTAAAACGACACATGTAGTATCCACGCGATGGTATATGTACATATGCTCGTTTTCGACGAAATTCTAGTATATCTATTTGAATGGGAAAATAGATATGCGAGAAGGAAAACCGAGACGAGTAGGTGAAATATATCTACGAACGTGTGAGTACCGACAAAATCCTAGTACAATTATTTAAATGGGAAAATAAACGTACGGTGTGGTGAGTCTAGTCGGGCGTTAAGAATATGTTACCGAACGACAAGAACTTAGCATATTTATTTGAATGGGAAAATAAATATGTGGCAAAGTGAGTCGGGTCAGATGAAAGAAATCACATTATATCGAGCGAAACGATCCTAAGTATAATTATTTAAATGGGAAAATAATTATACGTTGGGTAGAATCGTGTCGGGAATAATAGTGTACAAGTCACAATGAATATTAATAAGAATAATATACGACTTACAAGGAAAGGGTAATCCATCGCCATTGAACCTAGGATACGAAACTATTAAACAGGAATTGGGATAAAGACGTGGTCGGGAAGTTGGGTGTACAACTTGCCAAGGCACATACACTATAGGTGTAGTGACTTATACGCCTAGAAACATTTGTAGGTGCGGGATCACAAACTTTACTATTTTCTTCTTTGAGCCGAGCACAGTTACAGGTGAGTCTCACGGCCCCATTTCTAAACTATTTAACGTTTTTACGAGGGAAAGATATGTTGGGATTTGTTTGACGGGTTGGACACTTGAGTTGTGATCGCCACTCGGGGTTGAGACCTCCCCACTATAATCATTAATTCAGGAAAGAGAAGCCAAAGGAATATTTGGATAGTACTATTGGTGCCTGACAAGGCCCACCCCTAATCGATAGCGTCGATTATGCATCGGCGTATGCCTGGGGTGCACGTATTCTGAAATAAAGTCGTAGGAACACCGAGTAACGACTTGGGGCGGGGGCATTATTAATTGTCTTGGTTTGGTTATAGGCTCAAGTAAATTGTAGGACTTTGCAACTCCTATAAATGTCATAACAAGGATATTCCCACTTAATAAAGTTTTATTAAATCAAAACCTGTGAACTCATCAATATTTATATATTGACGATTTTCAAACATATCTTTCAGGTAATTGACTGATGAAGATTAGCGTGGCAAGCAGGGTCGGGGGAAATCTCCAAGTCGGGCGTTGGATGTCATGAAGGGGTCTCATCTCTCTATCCCAAGGACTTCGGGATATAGGGAGGAGCCCCCCTATTTATTTCAAAAACAATTTTAAGATTATGTACGAATAATTTGACATGATTTTCGGCGTTGAATAAATGCCCGTTTGTTTAATTAATATTGTGGTTTGCATTAATCTTGGCTTAATCCTCTTGAACCGTCGCGCCACGTGTTTCCGCCATAGGCGTGGTGTGACAGTCAAACATTCCAATTAGTTCACCCGAGCCCTCACACTATAAATTGAACACTTCCTAGCAAGCTTAACTCGCCGATTACTCTTTCTTCACCTCCAATTTCTGATTAAAATCATCTTTCAAAGACTTTTTGATCGTGTGTTGACTTTTCTGTTTGACCGGTTCATAAAAGCGAATTCGTTTTGTAAGTTCTCTTTTTTTGATGGGTTTTTCGGCAACTACACAACAATAACCCTATGATCAATTGGGTTATTGTTGTGTAAATCAGATTATTGATTAAGCTAGGGTTCGAAGGTTTTGAATTTGGGAAGAACACGTTTGTAGACATGATTATAAATTTAAAACAGAAACAAACCAAACACAACCACTGATCTAGATCAAGTGGTTGTGTCTGTCTGTTTGTGAACGAAGGGACGCGGGTTCGAGTCCCGTATCCCACAAACTTTTACTTTCATTTTTAAAAGGATTATAAATCAGTTTTACGTATACTATATAATTAATTTCAAACCTAGTTTATTCGTTTTCAGGGTCTAGCCCAGTTGGTGGCTAGGCTTGTGATTAAAACGCGAACTGGTCCCAGACCCGGGTTCGATTCCCAGCATCAACAAAACAATTTTTTTTACCATTTAAGCTTTATATATATTCACCTATATTTTTAAAATTGGTTTTAAAATACTAAAACTCTTTTATAAATTCTACAAAAATTATTTTATGTTATTCTAGTAGAAAAGTTTAACATACAATTTTTAGTTTTCCAAAAATTATTTATTTAATATATATAATAAACATTTCAAGTTTATTTTATTTTAATTATAAAATTCTATAAAAATATTAAAACGATTATATAAATTCCCACAAAAATTATTCTGAGTTTATATAACATTAAACTTTTCTGAAATGATTTTTATTTCTAAAAAATCATTTATTTAATATTTTTAATCAATTTTTGTTAGTTTTAATCATAAATAAATCATAATAAATTTATTTTTCAATATTTTTGCATCAAAATTTTATATAAATTATTTCTGTATATTTAGAACAGAAATACAAATTTTAATTTGAATTTTAATATTTTTAGATATTAAAGTTATATTTTGACAATTTGAAATAAATAGATTAAATATTCTATTTTAGGAAAGTAATTTTATAAAAATTATTTTCATACTTAAAACTTTATAATGTGACTATCTTTAATCTAAAATTTACAAAAAGACCCTTGTTTATTATTTATCAAATTTCTCTTATTTATTAAACATTTTATTTATTAATCAAATGAGTACTTATCCCCAATTCGAAACCATAGAAAATACTTGTAGACTAGAAAGACTTAGACTTATTTGTTACCTTATACATAGGGTAATACTTGGCAACTTTGGGGCCACACTTATACTTTTTCTCGAGACTTAATACTTTGCTAAGGTGAGTTTACGTAACCATGTTTATGCAATTCTTTATACTTGCAACATTATACTTAAGCAATTCTACATATATGTCTAGTTGTATACTTTAATGCCTCATGATTTAGACAACAACAACAGTTAGACTTACGCTTCAACATACATAATCATTAGCTATGGCCAAGCCGGCGATACTCAATAATAATTCTATTGGATTGACAATCCCACCTAGATTCGTTGACCATCTTTTATGGGGGAGCGCAGGTGATTGTTATCGTTCCAAAATAATATTAAGGTGAACCGTGGATGACGGGATGGACCTAAACTAGGCGGAGGTTTGATTATGTGCATTCACACTTCATGTTTATTCATGTAGACTTAAACTTACGATAGACATATGAATTGCTAAACTTTTATTCTTAAACTTAATTGCTTGACATGGCTTATGTATTCTCACCAACTTCTAGTCCCCCCCCCCCCCCATTTTTACAACTCAACAGGAAATAATGATGCGGGAAGACTAGAGTGTTAGCATGAGAAGACAAATTGAAGTTTATGCTTTATTTGGTTATTTGATGTATTCGAATTCCATTCAAAACACATTATGTATTTTCAATTTTGGATATTTGCACTTTAAATAAATTTCAATTAAAACTTGATTATCATGTGCTACTGTATACTCATTCTTACGTGACACCTCGATGTTTCCGCCATCGGTTGGGGTGTTACAGATTGGTATCAGAGCCTTGGTTATAGGGAATTAGGTTATTAGAAAATAATCTAGACTATAACCTTAGGGATTTAAGCAGTACTTGCTTCTCTTACTTGTAACCCAAATTGCTTCCTTAATCTTATCCCTATCCTATACCTTATACAACCCTAAGACTTACAAGTGACTACTCTTATTCATCTGCTGCAATCCTGATCCACCATTAGATTAATAGGACAAAATCCTCAGGTTTAGCCTGAACCACCTTGAGATCTCGTCGAAGTTCCAGATTTTAATAACGAACACGTGCAATCTGGAAGGGTGAACGCCTGTATTTTGAGTCTTCTGTCTAGGCTGGCATTGCGCATATATCCCAATCAGACGAGGGACCCGGATGCCTACCTGGGAATTCTCGGGATGAGTGTTCACTTATAGGCTAAAGCATGTCTTCATTATGTTATTAGAATCTAGAATCTTTGATAAGTCAACGTTTTCGTTTATTCGTTTTAATTAATGAATAAATGATTACATTCCTTATATAACCTCATTCATTTCATTGTGTCTCTTATAGATCATGCCTCCACGTCGCAGCACTCGCAATAGCAATGGTGAGAACCACGAAGAAGGTGGCGACAACCATAACCATAACCACGACGCTAACCACAACAACAACAACAATGGCGTTGATGCTCAACTGGCTGCGATCATTACTCAACAAATGGCGTAACAGATCACGACTCTGGTTTCTAACTTACTGGCTCAAGTCATCCAGATAAACGGAAACGGAAACGGCAACGGAAACGGCAATGGAAACCACCATGGAAACGGGAATGGAAACGGGAATGGTCTCCCAGCTTGCACTCTTAAGCACTTTAATACCTATAATCCCCCTAAGTTCAGTGGAGAAGAAGGAGCTACGGGTCTTCTATAATGGTTCGAGGGTATTGAGAATACCTTCATTAACAGTGAGTGTCCCGATAACTTTAAGGTCCGTTACGCCATGAGTGTTCTTCACAAACGAGCACTCACTTGGTGGAATGAGGAAAAGCGCACCCGAGGAACTGAAGCTGCACTTGCTATGACCTGGGATCAAGTCAAGGAGGTTATGAAAGATGAGTTATGTCCCCGCAACGAGATTAAGAAACTGGAAGACGAGTTCCACACCCTTGCTCAAGATAGTGGGAAAACCTTGCTTATAATACCCGCTTTCACGAGCTCAGTTTGTTGTTGCCCCATAAAGTTACTCCCCTACCTATAGCCATCGAGAAGTATATCGGTGGTCTGCCTATGCAAATCCAGGACACGGTATAGGGAAGGAATCCTGCCACCTTGGAGGAAGCCAAATGCCTGGCGGCTACTCTCACCGATAATCATGTGAAGAACGGTACTCTCTTTCTCAAGAACACCAAGAAGACTGCTGCAAAAGACACTCCTCAGCCCGCTATTGAGGTCAAGCCTGAGACCTCCAGCAACAGGAAGCGTAAGGGTAGGAACTACATGGTTGCTACCCCCCCCCCCCCCCACCTGCAGCACAAAACCCAACCAAGAAACCGTATGTCAGGAACCACCCTCTTTGCAACACTTGTCAATACCACCATGTTGCTGACAGACCATGCCGCCAATGCAATAACTGCAAGCGGTATGGACACTACACCAATGCTTGCCAAACCCCTGCCACCCAAAACAACCCTGCCAGAAATAATCCAGCTCCTAATTCTCAAAATGGTAGGCCTGTTCGTGGCCAGTGCTATGAATGTGGAAGCACGGAGCATTATAGGGATGCTTGCCCTAGACTTGGAAACCAGAACCAGAACCAAAACCACAACCAAAACCAGAACCGCAACCAGAACCAAGGTGCTCGAGGTCGCACTTACAACCTCAATGGCCCATGACAACAACGAGGTTGTTAATGGTATGTTTCTCGTTAATAACCACTATGCATCCATATTATTTGATTCGGGTGCTGATAAGTCATTTGTATCACTAAAGTTTGAACCCTTACTTAACTTACCCCAAACTAACCTAGAGGAACCCTTAGTGGTAGAGGTAGCTAATGGGAAGTCTATCTCGATCGATTCTATTATTCGTAACTGTGTGTTGAACCTCGACGAACATACTTTCTCTATCGATCTCATTCCTATGCATCTTGGAAGCTTTGATGTCATAGTAGGCATGGATTGGTTGTCAACCCATCGTGCTGAAATTCTATCTTTGAGAAAGTCATTCGCATTCCTCTCGAATCCGGTGACATTTTGAAGATCTATGGTGAGAAGCCTTATGGTGAGCTTAAACTCATGTCTTGTACTACTGCCCAAAAATACTTACGAAAGGGGTATACGTCTTTCTTAGCTAACGTGATAGAATAGAAGGACAAGGGCAAAAGTATCCAAGACATCCCAATCATTCGGGACTATCCTGAAGTCTTCCCGGAGGATTTACCTGGTTTGCCTCCTGCTCGACAAGTGGAATTTAGGATCGATCTTGTTCCTGGTACAAATCCTGTCGCCAAAGCTCCTTATCGTCTTCCACCCTCTGAGATGCAAGAACTTGCCAGTCAGCTACAGGAACTTTCTGATAAAGGTTTCATTCGCCCCAGTTCTTCTCCATGGGGAGCCCCCGTTTTGTTCATTAAGAAGAAAGATGGATCTCTCAGGATGTGTATCGACTATCGAGAACTCAACAAACTCACCATCAAGAATCGTTATCCCTTGCCTAGGATTGACGATCTTTTCGATCAACTTCAAGGAGCAACCGACTTCTCGAAGATTGATCTTCGTTCTGGTTATCATCAGCTTAGAGTCCACGATGAAGATATTCCCAAGACAGCCTTTCGTACACGTTACGGTCATTATGAATTCATGGTCATGCCGTTTGGATTGACCAACGCTCCCGCAGTGTTTATGGATCTAATGAATCGAGTTTGTAGACCCTACCTCGACAAATTCGTGATCGTCTTCATAGATGACATTTTGATTTACTCAAAATCAAAATCCGATCACGAACAGCATCTTCATTCAATTTTGGGTCTCCAAAAGAAAGAACAACTGTATGCCAAGTTCTCGAAATGTGAATTTTGGCTTAAGGAAGTTCAATTTTGGGACACGTCATTGATAAGAACGGAATTCGTGTTGATCCCGCAAAGATCGAAACTGTCAAAGATTGGAGTGTTCCTAAAACTCCAACAGAAGTCCATTCCTTCCTTGGTGTGGCTGGTTATTATCGTCGATTCATTGCCAACTTCTCTAAGATCGTTTTTCCTCTCACTGCCTTAACGCACAAGGGTAAACCCTATGAGTGGGGACCAAAGCAAGTGGAAGCCTTTGAAACTGTTAAGCTGAAACTCTGTGAAGCTCCTATCCTGTCTCTACCTGATGGTAATGATGACTTCGTGGTCTATTGTGATGCATCAAACTAAGGTCTTGGTTGTGTTCTCATGCAACGAGGCAAGGTTATTGCTTATGCGTCTAGGCAACTCAAGACCCACGAAAAGAATTATACCACCCATGATCTTGAATTGGGCGCTGTAGTCTTTGCTCTTAAGATTTACAGACACTATCTTTATGGAACCAAATGTGTGGTTTTCACGGACCACAAAAGTCTCCAACATGTCTTCGACCAGAAAAATCTTAACATGAGGCAACGGCGTTGGGTTGAGTTACTTAACGACTATGATTGCGAAATTCGCTACCATCCTGGCAAAGCGAATGTTGTGTCTGATGCACTCAGTCGTAAAGAGCGTATCAAACTTCATTGTGTGAGTGTTCGTACTGATCTTCAGAATCGTATCCTCTAGGCTTAACATACCTCAATCACCCAAGGTAACATGTACGACGAGATGTCTTGTGGTGCTGAGACTCAACTTGAAACCAAACCTGATGGTTTACTCTATTTTCTCAATCGACTTTGGATTCCTGACCGTGATGATCTTCGTACCTTTCTCATGAACGAGGCTCATAAGTCTCGTTAGTCTATTCATCCTGGAGCTGACAAGATGTAACAAGATCTTCGTTATTCGTATTGGTGGCCTGGTATGAAGAAAGATATCGCTCTTTTCGTTGCAAAATGCCTTACTTGTTCAAAGGTCAAGGCTGAACATCGACCATCTGGTATGCTCGAACAACCAGAAATTCCTGTATGGAAATGGGAGAGCATAGCAATGGACTTCATCACTAAACTCCCTCGTACACCCAAAGGTTTTGACAGCATTTGGGTAATCGTCGACCATTTGACCAAGTCAGCCCATTTCTTACCTATTCGTGAGAAATATTCTGTGGAAAGGTTAGCAAAGATGTACGTAAGTGAAATCGTATGTCGTCATGGTATACCTTTGGACATAATCTCTGATCGTGATGGTCGTTTCACTTCCCACTTTTGGGATTCTTTACAAGACGCTTTGGGTACCAAGCTGAACCTGAGTGCTGCTTATCACCCTCAAACAGATGGTCAGACTGAACGGACCATCCAGACACTTGAGGATATGCTCAGGGCATGTGTCATCGATTTTGGTGGCGCATGGGATTCTCATCTTCCTTTGGTCGAGTTTTCATACAACAATAGTTACCATGCCAGCATTAACATGGCTCCTTTCGAGGCACTCAATGGTCGTAGATGTCGTTCACCTGTGTGTTGGACTGAGATTGGTGAAGCCCAGATCACTGGACCCGAACTGATCCAGGAAACCACAGATAAAATCCAGCTCATTCAGGATAATCTTCTCAAGGCTAGAAGTCGTCAGAAGAGTTATGATGATAAACGTCGTAAGCCCTTGGAATTTCAAGTCGGGGACCTTATACTTCTTAAGGTATCCCCTTGGAAAGGAGTGATTCGCTTCGGTAGAAAAGGAAAACTAGCTCCTCGATACGTAGGTCCATTCAAAGTTCTTGACAGGATTGGAAAAGTGGCTTACAAACTTGATCTTCCACCTGAGCTAAGCAATGTTCACCCAACCTTTCATGTTTCGAATCTCAAGAAATGCTTAGCAGATGAGAACCTCCATGTCCCTCTTGAAGATGTGCAAATCGATGAAACCATGCACATTGTCGAGAAACCCGTCGAGATCGTGGATACTGGAGTCAAGAAACACAAGCGCAGTCGCATTCCGATTGTTAAGGTTCGTTGGGAATCTAAACGAGGTCCAGAGTTCACTTGGGAACGCAAGGACCAGATGCAGTCTAAATACCCACATCTTTTTCCACCAGACTCTCCAACTCCAACTTCGGGACGAAGTTCCTAAAAGTAGGGGAGACTGTAACATTTCGCATTAAAATTCTTGTACGTTACGATTATTATTAATAAAACGTCAAGTTTCATCATTTATCGTCTTTTAAAAATATTTCGTGACGCATTTGGACCGCTTATACTATACTATATACTTATAACATCTTATTATTATTGAAATAATTATCAAAAAATTAAAGGCATGGGCCGGGATTCGAACCCGAGCCCATGGCCGGTTTAACTAACACCAAGCAACAAACCAGCTGGTCTACACCACATACATGAATAGACTTCAACACATTTTAATTATATATCGTATTTGAAATCTTAACAGTTGACTTGGAAAGTCAACTGTGAAGACGAGTTACCAAAATCAGTCCATCTTAATCACGATTGATCCTTGATATGGAATGATTGTTGATTTGTTTGACTGGTACGCGTCCAATACACGACCAATCATCATCAAAACCTTCCAATTATTGCCAATCATCGCGTCATCATACTTATTACGGTCAAACATTCCAATTCGTTCACCCGAGCCCTCACACTATAAATTGAACACTTCCTAGCATGCTTAACTCGCCGATTACTCTTTCTTCACCTCCAGTTTCTGATTAAAATCATCTTTCAAATACTTTTTGATCGTGTGTTGACTTTTCTGTTTGACCGGTTGATAAACGCGAATTCGTTTTGTAAGTTCTCTTTTTTTGATGGGTTTTTTCGGCCACTACACAACAATAACCCTATGATCAATTGGGTTATTGTTGTGTAAATCAGATTATTGATTAAGCTAGGGTTCGAAGGTTTTGAATTGGGGAAGAACACGTTTGTAGACATGATTATATATTTAAAACAGAAACAAACCAAACACAACCACTGATCTAGATCAAGTGGTTGTGTCTGTCTGTTTGTGAACGAAGGGACGCGGGTTCGAGTCCCGTATCCCACAAACTTTTACTTTCATTTTTAAAAGGATTACAAATCAGTTTTACGTATAATATATAATTAATTTCAAACCTAGTTTATTCGTTTTCAGGGTCTAGCCCAGTTCGTGGCTAGGCTTGTGATTAAAACGCGAACCGGTCCCAGACCCGGGTTCGATTCCCAGCATCAACAAAACATTTTTTTTTTACCATTTAAGCTTTATATATATTCACCTATATTTTTAAAATTGGTTTTAAAATACTAAAACTCTTTTATAAATTCTAAAAAAATTATTCTATGTTATTCTAGTAGAAAAGTTTAACATACAATTTTTAGTTTTCCAAAAATTATTTATTTAATATATATAATAAATATTTCAAATTTATTCTATTTTAATTATAAAATTCTATAAAAATATCAAAACGATTATATAAATTCCCACAAAAATTATTCTGAGTTTATATAACATTAAACTTTTGTGAAATGATTTTTATTTCTGAAAAATCATTTATTTAATATTTTTAATCAATTTTTGTTAGTTTTAATCATAAATAAATCATAATAAATTCATTTTTCAATATTCTTGGATCAAAATTTTATATAAATTATTTATGTATATTTAGAACAGAAATACAAATTTTCATTTGAATTTTAATATTTTTAGATATTAAAGTTATATTTTGACAATTTGAAATAAATAGATTAAATATTCTATTTTTAGGAAAAAAAATTTATAAAAATTATTTTCATAGTTAAAACTTTATAATGTGACCATCTTTAATCTAAAATTTACAAAAAGACTTTTGTTTATTATTTATCAAATTTCTCTTATTTATTAAACATTTTATTTATTAATCAAACGAATACTTATCCCCAATTCAAAACCCTAGAAAATACTTGTAGACTAGAAAGACTTAGACTTATTTGTTACCTTATACATAGGGTAATACTTGGAAACTTTGGGGCTACACTTATACTTTTTTTCGAGACTTAATACTTTGCTAAGGTGAGTTTACGTAACCATGTTTATGCAATTCTTTATACTTGCAACATTATACTTAAGCAATTCTACATATATGTCTAGTTGTAAACTTTAATGCCTCATGATTTAGACGACAACAACAGTTAGACTTACGCTTCAACATACATAATCATTAGATCTAATGGATTGACAATCCCACCTAGATTCGTTGACCATCTTTTATGGGGAGCGCGGGTGATTGTTATCGTTCCAACATAATATTAAGGTGAACCGTGGATGACGGGATGGACCTAAACTAGTCGGAGGTTTCATTATGTGCATTCAACACTTCATGTTTATTCATGTAGACTTAAACTTACGATAGACATATGAATTGCTAAACTTTTATTCTTAAACTTAATTGCTGGACATGGCTTATGTATTCTCACCAACTTCTAGTTGACCCCCCCCCCCCATTTTTAAAACTCAACAGGAAATAATGATACGTGAAGACTAGAGTGTTAGCATGAGAAGACAAATTGAAGTTTTTGCTTTATTTGGTTATTTGATGTATTAGAATTCCATTCAAAACACATTACGTATTTTCAATTTTGGATATTTGCACTTTAAATAAATTTCAATTAAAACTTGATTACCATGTGCTACTGTATACTCATTCTTACATGACACCTCGATGGTTCCGCCATCGGTTAGGGTGTTACATCAACAATCCAAAGACTGCTCACAGGGCCAGCTGAAGCTCCCTGCACATATCAAGTAAAAAGATTAGATTTTTCGGGGGACCCAAGCCTGCTTGGTCTTGGGTCTTTGAACATTGAGTTTCAAAGATTCTTTCTCACAAACAGATTGATTTGAATTGATCTTTTTCTGATCAATTAAATCCTTTTCAATTTCAGCTTTCTCATTCACTTGTGAAGATGAAGCACCTTGAGAACCCTTTGGTGACCAATACTGTTCCGAACGTTTCAAAATCCGGATCTGAGATTTTGGGGTCTCAACTGGTTTCTTTACTTCGTCTTTAAAGGAAACTTTCTTGGTTACCTTCTCTGATTTAACAGAGATAGGTCCAACTGTTGGTTTGACTGCAGGTTTCACAGGTACCTTTTGCTTGTCAACAGTTGTGTTCACCATAGGTTTCTTAAGAGGTTTTTCCATGGCTATCCGGTTACGACGGTAATATGTCATCTGATGATTTTCCCTCTTTTGAAAATATCTGCTTTGGTTATAAAACGGTACAGGTTGTGGAACAAATCGTCTTTGTGGATAACAATGATTATTGACTGGACTCTGATATTTCTACTACACTTCAACCTCGTGCCTTTTGTGCCTAACATACGGGCAGTGAGCAAGTAAATGCCCTCTCTCCCCGCATTTTTTAACACGCACGGTATTCCTCAAAGTTGTTCTTGGCGTTCAACTTAGCATATGTAGTGATAGGATATTGATCATCCACACACCTTCTTCTAAGACTCTTAGGAGCTGGGTCCTTGGAGTAAGTCGGCTCAAGAAAACTATTAGCCTTCTCCTTT
This sequence comes from Ambrosia trifida, assembly GCA_028751855.1. Lineage (NCBI taxonomy): Eukaryota > Viridiplantae > Streptophyta > Magnoliopsida > Asterales > Asteraceae > Ambrosia > Ambrosia trifida. The sequence goes on along the minus strand of CM054123.1, from coordinate 158,447,321 downwards.
GGCTTGATAAACTCTGTGACATGAACCTTTGGTTCTTTTGGAACATCCAAATAGATTTTCTTTAAAACCTCTGGAGGTACATCATTTGTTCGCTCATGCTTTGGGAACCAAATGGTACTCTCCTGCCAAATTTTCTCAATCTTGGAATAGTTGGCAAATTTGATTGGATATTCCTCGTCAAAAATTATCTTATCGGATCCTTCCATCCGATAGAAAACTTTGACGGGTTTGTCACATTGTTCATTTTTCTCAACATGCTTAACTGATTGATTTACCCAATGAGCGTTAGCCATTGGATGCATAATCTGAGATGGTGACACTGGTTCATTTGTAATAATGTGATTTTCAGCAGGAATATAACACACCTTCTCAGATTTGTCATCCTCAGAGTCGGAATCATCAGTTACAGCAATCACACCTTCATTATTTAGTCCCAAAATAGGTCCAACATCATAATTAGGATCTCCCACACTGGAGGTGTTAGACTCATCATCCGATGTAGAGTCAAACTTAATTGAGCTCTCCAGTGTTATTGAATGCAAAGTATGGTTTTCAAATAACACAGGAGATAGGACTGCCTTATAGTTTGCACTACTTGACTGTGAAGGCTCCTCAATGATATGATCAACAACATATGCAATGTGCTTATAGCTTTCAAGCTTCTTGTTGACCTTTTCAGCAAAGCACTTGATGGTAACCATTTCAAGTTTTGTATTTTCTAATTCATTGATATAATTGTTAATGGCCAATTGTTTCAAAGATAAAGTCTTTTTAAGATCTGAAATGTCTTTCTTGTAACCATCAAGCACCTTATTGAATTCTCGTGCTTCTTTTGATACGATTGACAGTTGATCTTAGCACTCTCAAGCTAAACCCTGAGTTGCTTATTATCCTCTGTAAATCTATCGCATCCACCACAATACCTCTCACTATTCATATCTAAATTAGATTCAGAACTTACCTGCTTTAGAGGCTCAGTCATCGCCATCAAAGCAAAGTTTGCTTCCTTTCCAGCAAAGAATTTAGAATAATCGATTCTGGTAAAAGCATCATCCACTATGAACGATTTGCGCGTCATCAGAAAATCAGCTTCCGCAAGAAGTTGATTGATATCATCATCTACTGAGTTAACACTAGTTTCAGAATCAGAATCGCTCCCCGTATCAGAAAAAGCTGAATCACACTGTTTGGGAACATCAGTAACAGAGTCAAGAATAAATCCCGACTTCTTCTCATCACAAACATCACTTTCTTCACTCAACTCTTCAATCTTCACCTCAGACATCTTCTCAGTCATCAAAACATCTTCAACAGACACGGGCTCATCCAAATCCAGCTTCTGAGCAACACACACCACATTACCGGCTGTAATCTCCTCAACACCGAGTTGCATACCAGTCCAATCAAATCCCTTATCTTTCTGGATCACCAAAGCCTGGTTCTTGTTATCTGGTTTAGTTTGGCTGTTTAGTGTAGAAATAGGAATGATAGTTCTGGTTGGATTGTGTGGTTTTTGGTTTTGGTTCTGGTTTTGTGTAGTGGTTTGTCTGACAGTATTGTTTGGTGAGGTGTTTTGGCGGTTTTGGTAATTGTTTTGTGGTTGAAAATTGGAGTTATTTTGACTTTGATATGATACCTGATTTTGACGGTTCTGGTAGTTGGTGGATTCATGTTCCCCTGTTGTGCTGGTTGTTTGCATTCTCTCTTGAAGTGACCTTTCCCACCACAGTTAAAACATGTCACTTTGGCTTTGTTGAAGCCATATGTGGTGTTTGGAGAAGAAAGATCAGTTCTGCCTGTCTTCTCAATGAACTAAGTCGCTCGCCTCATGACACTAGCAAACGCCCACTGGATGTCAATGAGCTCCATCTCCTCTTTGTCAATTTGCGCATAGTCCTCACTGGTTAGGTTGTTATTACCAATTTGAGTAGCGACTACCCCGTTATAAGAAGCGACCATAGCAGAAACCAATGCTACATGTTGTTGTGCAACTTCAATAGTAACATTGTTCAAGTTTGAAGTCTCCAACATAATTGGGCTTTGATTAGGTTGAATTGGATTTATTTGGGTTTGATTCATTTGAGGAATGTAGGATTGTTGTTGAGGTTGGTTTATATTTGCAGAATAACAAGCAGCTTGTTGCATTGGTGAAAATGGTGGGATGTAATTAATAGGGTATGATGGTGGTGTATAAGATGATGTTTGAGCAAGATAGTTTAAGGGGGTTTTAGTTGGTTCAACAATACTTGATACACAAGAAATGTGTGGAGCAACAGTACTAGAACTTGAACTAGCTAGAGATGAAAATGTACTGCCATGGTATAACTCTGGATTCTGAGGAACTTGTGCTCTTTTTGCCTTCCTCTTTTCTTCCATTTCTTTGTTCTCAAGCTTCTGGATAAACTCATTGATGGTCCAGTATTGGTACGCATCTTTCTCCTTGAGAACCTCGATGTGTTGATTCCAGTATGGTGGCAATGCATCAGCGAACTTGTCCACCAGCTCAGACATCGGTATATTGATCTCATAACTTGAAAGTTCTGTCAATAAGTGACAGCACCTTGGAATCAACTCCTTCAGCGTTTCATTTCCCATATAGCAGAAGTTCTCAAACTATTTTCTTAACTCCTCCATTCTAAGCTTCCTCGTCTTTTCATTCCCATCGTGACGATTCCTTAACATATCCCACAATTGTTTAGATGTGGTGCACGACCCAAACTGATGTTAGAGATCAATGTTAATGGCCTGGGACAGTTGGAAAAATGCCTTCTTTTCCATCGCAAACATCTTCTTCTCGTCCTCAGTAAGACTCTCTAATGGAATTGGCTCACCAGTGTTCTCCAAAACCGGAGCAACATACCCCTTAGCAATCATTTGCCAAGCTTCCGTTCCTTCTAATCCCAATCCCTCTAGATGAATCTTGAACTTGGTCTTCCATTGGTTGTAGTCCATTTCCATCAACTTTGGTGGACGATTCCCACTACCCAAAGATAAGTCATGAATAAGTGTCGAAATCGCATTGGTAGTATGATAGTGTACAGCCGCTGCTGCAACTCCCCAGTAATCAGCCATAGGTTGTGTTTGTGGTTGTGCAACTTGTTGGGGCATCGAACTAGTCATCGCCAAATAGTTAATTGGTTGAGATGATTGACTAGTCTTCTGAGCAGCTACCGACCAAGGATCCATAGTTGTCTGCTGTTGTGGTGTTGTATTAGGTCATGGTGTTGTAGGAAAGTTCCACATATCGCTTTGAAAATGATAAAACACGAAACGATTAGAAAAAATTAACAAAAATTTCTACGTTCGACCCTTTTCAAGTATCGTGTGGTCGAATGTAAAATTTAATTCAGATTCGACCGTTTGTCAAGGTTCGAATGAAGAAAATAACAAACTCGTTTCACTTTCGACCAAGTTAACCCACTTTCGACTACCCGATTGGTCGAATGTACAACTGATGGTCGAATGAACAACAACACACTAAAACTTTCTAGGTTCGACCAAATAACACTCCACGTTCGACCAAAAACTACTTGGTTCGACCTAAAAACTCCACTCTCGACCAAATCTCCCTAGGTTCGACCCTTTCATTTTGAAAAACGGTTATACTTTGAAAATCTGTTATTTTGATCCAAAATTTTCAAATGTTGATGAAATTTGATGATCTTATGCAGGTTTTTCTTCGGATTGGATTTGGAACAAGTTTAACAAAGAGAATTTTGAATTTTATCCATGAAAACAAGTTCAAATCAATCAATTATCACCAAATTCAAATGTTCAATGAAAACAGAAAAATTTTGATCAAAATTGGGTCCAAATCAACTGAAATATTATCAATTCGTGGTTGTTTGATCCTTATGGCTCTGATACCACTTTGTATACGTATAGGATTGGCTATTCAAACAAAGAATATGATCAAACAAGTTCAGTTCAGGTGCGGAATCCCTGTATTGATGACGAAATGATAATAAAACTAGCAAAACACACAAATCATCATAAACACATTCATTTCATTCATAATCATAATCATTAATCACTTTAAAAGCTTGTTTACAATGATATAAATCAGTTATAAACTTGACAAAAACCCTAGGGAGAAACACACTCTGAGAGCGAAACAAAATGACCAAAAGTTAACATTCAAAAAATGATTATGCCTTATATAGACCTGCACATTCGCCCAATTGACTTGGTCGAATGTGTAGGTTCGACCATTCATAGTGGGTGAATCTGGACATATATACAAACAGATCTTCATTCGACCTCCCAGAGCCTCCTTCGACCATTCTATTCTACCTTCGACCATAGGATATCCACCTTCGACCATCCGTAATCAGCAAAACATTTTAGAATTTGCAATTCAATAGCACTAGTCGCACTTTCGTGTATCTACATCATGTGCATCGATCGTAGTCTCAGCAATCTCGATTAAGGGTTTGTGTTGTCCATAGGGTTGAAGTGCATCCGGGTTGCAGGTAAGTCAAGTCGTCCCCATCGGTGTTCGTGGTATGTAGTGATTTTGATGTAGTATAATGATTCGTTCTTCTTGTAATCGACCGAATGATGGAAAGCCTGTGTTGGTTATGTAACGGATTCAGGTTTGATAGAGGGACTGAGAATCAAGGAATTGTCGTCGATCCGGAATTTTCAGAGAGGAAGTTAAGGTAAGAAAACCCTATCTGATCTACTTGGTTACCTTCTCTAATTTAACAGAGATAGGTCCAACTATTGGTTTGACTGCAGGTTTCACAGGTACCTTTTGCTTGTCAACAGTTGTGTTCACCACAGGTTTCTTAAGAGGTTTTTCCATGGCTATCCGGTTACGATGGTCATATGTCATCTGATGATTTTCCCTCTTTTGAAAATATCTGCTTTGGTTATAAAACGGTACAGGTTGTGGAACAAATCGTCTTTGTGGATAACAATGATTATTGACTGGACTCTGATATTTCTACTACACTTCAACCTCGTGCCTTATGTGCCTAACATATGGGCAGTGAGCAAGTAAATGCCCTCTCTCCCCGCATTTTTTAACACGCACGGTATTCCTCAAAGTTGTTCTTGGCGTTCAACTTAGCATATGTAGTGATAGGATATTGATCATCCACACACCTTCTTCTAAGACTCTCAAGAGCTGGGTCCTTGGAGTAAGTCGGCTCAAGAAAACTATTAGCCTTCTCCTTTGGCTTGATAAACTCTGTGACATGAACCTTTGGTTCTTTTGGAACATCCAAATAGATTTTCTTTAAAACCTCTGGAGGTACATCATTTGTTCGCTCATGCTTTGGGAACCAAATGGTACTCTCCTGCCAAATTTTCTCAATCTTGGAATAGTTGGCAAATTTGATTGGATATTCCTCGTCAGAAATTATCTTATCGGATCCTTCCATCCGATAGAAAACTTTGACGGGTTTGTCACATTGTTCATTTTTCTCAACATGCTTAACTGATTGATTTACCCAATGAGCGTTAGCCATTGGATGCATAATCTGAGATGGTGACACTGGTTCATTTGTAATAATGTGATTTTCAGCAGGAATATCACACACCTTCTAAGATTTGTCATCCTCAGAGTCGGAATCATCAGTTACAGCAATCACACCTTCATTATTTAGTCCCAAAATAGGTCAAACATCATAATTAGGATCTCCCACACTGGAGGTGTTAGACTCATCATCCGATGTAGAGTCAAACTTAATTGAGCTCTCCGGTGTTATTGAATGCAAAGTATGGTTTTCAAATAACACAGGAGATAGGACTGCCTTATAGTTTGCACTACTTGACTGTGAAGGCTCCTCAATGATATGATCAACAACATATGCAATGTGCTTATAGCTTTCAAGCTTCTTGTTGACCTTTTCAGCAAAGCACTTGATGGTAGCCATTTCAAGTTTTGTATTTTCTAATTCATTGATATAATTGTTAATGGCCAGTTGTTTCAAAGATAAAGTCTTTTTAAGATCTGAAATGTCTTTCTTGTAACCATCAAGCACCTTATTGAATTCTCGTGCTTCTTTTTAATACGATTGACAGTTGATCTTAGCACTCTCAAGCTAAACCCTGAGTTGCTTATTATCCTCTGTAAATCTATCGCATCCACCCCAATACCTCTCACTATTCATATCTAAATTAGATTCAGAACTTACCTGCTTTGGAGGCTCAGTCATCGCCATCAATGCGAAGTGTGCTTCCTTTCCAGCAAAGAATTTAGAATAATAGATTCTGGTAAAAGCATCATCCACTATGAACGATTTGCGCGTCATCAGAAAATCAGCTTCCGCAAGAAGTTGATCGATATCATCATCTACTGAGTTAACACTAGTTTCAGAATCAGAATCGCTCCCCGTATCAGAAAAAGCTGAATCACACTGTTTGGGAACATCAGTAACAGAGTCAAGAATCAATCCCGACTTCTTCTCAACACAAACATCACTTTCTTCACTCAACTCTTCAATCTTCACCTCAGACATCTTCTCAGTCATCAAAACATCATCAACAGACACGGGCTCATCCAAATCCAGCTTCTGAGCAACACACGCCACATTACCAGCTGTAATCTCCTCAACACCGAGTTGCATACAAGTCCAATCAAATCCCTTATCTTTCTGGATAACCAAAGCCTGGTTCTTGTTATCTGGTTGAGTTTGGCTGTTTAGTGTAGAAATAGGAATGATAGTTCTGGTTGGATTGTGTGGTGTTTGGTTTTGGTTCTGGTTTTGTGTAGTGGTTTGTCTGACAGTATTGTTTGGTGAGGTGTTTTGGCGGTTTTGGTAATTGTTTTGTGGTTGAAAATTGGAGTTATTTTGACTTTGATATGATACCTGATTTTGACGGTTCTGGTAGTTGGTGGATTCAAGTTCCCCTGTTGTGCTGGTTGTGTGCATTCTCTCTTGAAGTGACCTTTCCCACCACAGTTAAAACATGTCACTTTGGCTTTGTTGAAGCCATATGTGGTGTTTGGAGAAGTAGAAAGACCGGTTCTGCCTGTCTTCTCAATGAACCCAGTCGCTCGCCTCATGACACTAGCAAACGCCCACTGGATGTCAATGAGCTCCATCTCCTCTTTGTCAATTTGCACATAGTCCTCACTGGTTAGGTTGTTATTACCAATTTGAGTAGCGACTAACCCGTTTTAAGAAGCGACCATCGCAGAAACCAATGCTACATGTAGCTGTGCAACTTCAACAGTAACATTGTTCAAGTTTGAAGTCTCCAACATAATTGGGCTTTGATTAGGTTGAATTCGGTTTATTTGGGTTTGATTCATTTGAGGAATGTAGGATTGTTTTTGAGGTTGGTTTATATTTGCAGAATATCAAGCAGCTTGTTGCATTGGTGAAAATGGTGGGATGTAAGTAGTAGGGTATGATGGTGGTGTATAAGATGATGTTTGAGCAAGATAGTTTAAGGGGGTTTTAGTTGGTTCAACAATACTTGATACACAAGAAATGTGTGGAGCAACCGTACTAGAACTTGAACTAGGTAGAGATGAAGATGTACCGCCATGGTATAACTCTGGATTCTGAGGAACTTGTGCTCCTTTTGCCTTCCTCTTTTCTTCCATCTCTTTGTTCTCAAGCTTCTGGATAAACTCATTGATGGTCCAGTATTGGCACGCATCTTTCTCCTTGAGAACCTCGATGTGTTGATTCCAGTATGGTGGCAATGCATCAGCGAACTTGTCCACCAGCTCAGACATCGGTATATTGATCTCATAACTTGAAAGTTCTGTCAATAAGTGACAGCACCTTGGAATCAACTCCTTCAGCGTTTCATTTCCCATATAGCTGAAGTTCTCAAACTCTTTTCTTAACTCCTCCATTCTAAGCTTCCTCGTCTTTTCATTCCCATCGTGACGATTCCTTAACATATCCCACAATTGTTTAGAAGTGGTGCACGACCCAAACTGATGTTAGAGATCAATGTTAATGGCCTGGGACAGTTGGAAAAATGCCTTCTTTTCCATCGCAAACTTCTTCTTCTCGTCCTCAGTAAGACTCTCTAATGGAATTGGCTCACCAGTGTTCTCCAAAACCGGAGCAACATACCCCTTAGCAATCATTTGCCAAGCTTCCGTTCCTTCTAATCCCAATCCCACTAGATGAATCTTGAACTTGGTCTTCCATTGGTTGTAGTCCACCATTTCCATCAACTTTGGTGGACGATTCCCACTACCCGAAGATAAGTCATGAATAACTGTCGAAATCGCATTGGTAGTATGAGAGTGTACAGCCGCTGCTGCAACTCCCCAGTAATCAGCCATATGTTGTGTTTGTGGTTGTGCAACTTGTTGGGGCATCGAACTAGTCATCACCAAATAGTTAATCGGTTGAGATGATTGACTAGTCTTCTGAGCAGGTACCGACCAAGGATCCATAGTTGTCTACTGTTGTGGTGTTGTATTAGGTCGTGGTGTTGTAGGAAAGTTCCACATATCGCTTTGAAAATGATAAAACACGAAACGATTAGAAAAAATTAACAACAATTTCTACGTTCGACCCTTTTCAAGTATCGTGTGGTCGAATGTAAAATTTAATTCAGATTCGACCGTTTGTCAAGGTTCGAATGTAGAAAATAACAAACTCGTTTAACTTTCGACCAAGTTAACCCACTTTCGACTACCCGATTGGTCGAATGTACAACTGATGGTCGAATGAACAACAACACACTAAAACTTTCTAGGTTCGACCAAATAACACTCCACGTTCGACCAAAAACTCCTTGGTTCGACCTAAAAACTCCAGTCTCGACCAAATCTCCCTAGGTTCGACCCTTCATTTTGAAAAACGGTTATACTTTGAAAATCAGTTATTTTGATCCAAAATTTTCAAATGTTGATGAAATTTGATGATCTTATGCAGGTTTTTCTTCGGATTGGATTTGGAACAAGTTTAACAAAGAGAATTTTGAATTTTATCCATGAAAACAAGTTCAAATCAATCAATTATCACCAAATTCAAATGTTCAATGAAAACAGAAAAATTTTGATCAAAATTGGGTCCAAATCAACTGAAATATTATCAATTCGTGGTTGTTTGATCCTTATGGCTCTGATACCACTTTGTATGCGTATAGGATTGGCTATTCAAACAAAGAATATGATCAAACAAGTTCAATTCAGGTGCGGAATCCCTGTATTGATGACGAAATGATAATAAAACTAGCAAAACACACAAATCATCATAAACACATTCATTTCATTCATAATCATAATCATTAATCACTTTAAAAGCTTGTTTACAATGATATAAATCAGTTATAAACTTGACAAAAACCCTAGGGAGAAACACACTCTGAGAGCGAAACAAAATGACCAAAAGTTAACATTCAAAAAATGATTATGCCTTATATAGACCTGCACATTCGCCCAATTGACTTGGTCGAATGTGCAGGTTCGACCATTCATAGTGGGTGAATCTGGACATATATACAAACAGATCTTCATTCGACCTCCTTGAGCCTCCTTCGACCATTCTATTCTACCTTCGACCATAGGATATCCACCTTCGACCATCCATAATCAGCAAAACATTTTAGAATTTGCAATTCAATAGCACTAGTCGCACTTTCGTGTATCTACATCATGTGCATCGATCGTAGTCTCAGCAATCTCGATTAAGGGTTTGTGTTGTCCATAGGTTTGAAGTGCATCCGAGTTGCCGGTAAGTCAAGTCGTCCCCATCGGTGTTCGAGGTATGTAGTGATTTTGATGTAGTATAATGATTCGTTCTTTTTGTAATCGATCGAATGATGGAAAGCCTGTGTTGGTTATGTAACGGATTCAGGTTTGATAGAGGGACTGAGAATCAAGGAATTGTCGTCGATCCGGAATTTTCGGAGAGGAAGTTAAGGTAAGAAAACCCTATCTGGTCTGCTAGGGTTAAGGGAAGGAGACGAGTTGCAGCTCCGCAAAAGGGCTGTGCTATGCGCGGAGGCGGGTTGAGCCTTGGCTTGCGCAGTCGCCTGTCTGCGCAATTGTGACGTAGTACATAAGGGTCCGCAGGTGCGGACCAGTGACGTAAAACGTAACGTCATGCGCACCGTTGGCTGCGAAGATGCGGGAGGATGCTCTTGGCGGAGCATTTGGCCTAGTCGAATGAAAGAGTAACGAAATATCATGTGACTAGGCGTTTGAGTTCACACGGGATAGAAGGCTTAGGAAGTAAGAGTCAAGAACGCAAAGCAAAGGTGAGTTTCTATCGCCCATGTTTTGATATTTTAAATGTTTCCGGGCTGATTGCATGCTTAATTGTTTTAAATAAAAGAGGTAGCGCATGGTTTAATTTAACGTTATAAAAATGGCGCACCTATATAATGTATGTGTAGTATGAATGATGTTGGTTTCCTTCGGGAAGGCAACAATACGACGTGGAGGGTTACGATAGTAATCCAAAGCGTGCGAGTACGACTCTAAGGACTGATGTGGTAGTCTAAGGTGGGCGAGAACGACGTCAAGAGTGCGGAAGTACTTTTAGGCGGGCGAGTACGACGCTGATGGCTGCGTAGCAACCTTAGGCGGGCGAGACGACGTTGAGGGCCGTGGTAGCGTCCTGAGTCGGGCGAGTACACATATGAGAAAGTGAATGTGTTTGAGAAAGTATTTTGAAAGAGAATGTTGTGAATGTTTTTATAAAAGTCTTAATATAGAACTCACTCAGCATAGCTGACTTTTAGCATGTATTTCAGGTAAAGGAAAGAAAGTGGTAGATGGCAGCACGTAGGCGGATGGCGATGGTTACATAGCGTATCTCGCGAAAAGGCTTAGTTTGTTAAGTAGTGTTTTAGGATTTTATTTGCGTTGTAAACTCTCGAGTGATGGATATGTTTGACGTTTATTTTCCGCTGCGTATGTTTAATAAGAGTGTTTTGTTCTTCTTGGACGATGTATTATGGTAATGTGCTAATTAGTGAGGTGCCCGGTTTTGGGGCCTTACAAGTTGGTATCAGAGCCATCGTTCAAGAGATCTGAGCACTTCCCAATGCTTAGACTTGGACAGAGAAAGGGACTGCGAGTAGCCAAGCTAGCGCGAGTAACCATCAAGCCACGAACGCCAGAGTCTAGTGTCTTAGTATGCGCTAGAAGAGGTAATGTGTAGAATGAAATATGACAAGGCATGAGGGGTGGGATTTAAAACCCGAACAGCAAGGCAAGCAGGGGAAGACGAGTGGCCACCGTCATTAGCTAATTGTTTTGCTAGTAGTGTTTTAAATGGTACCCTAACTGTTTTGTTGGTATTTTAGCGTAATCTCTATCAGTGAGCGTCATCCGGATAAGGCGATGAAGTTTGCTGCTCACTCCTTCACTGCCGAGGCGCTGCACTGGTGGAACACGGTGAAAGATAGAAGAAGTAAGGCGGAGGTTGACTGCATGACTTGGGATGATATGAAGTCGTTGGTGAAGAAGAAATTATGCGCAACCAGTGAGTTAGAGAAAGTGGAAAGAGAGTTTCTGGGTTTTAAGGCGCGCTTGGTGCCGCATATCTCTGGGGATGACGAATCATGGAAGAAAATGTATGTTGAAGGGCTTCCCAATCAGGTTAGGTATCTGGTCAAGGCGCATGTTCCAAAAAGCTTTGATGAAGCGGTGGAGTTGAGCGCAACACTTTATGAGGATGTGATGAGAGCAAAGATCAAAGTGGAGAAAACCGAGCAAAAGAAGTGGACTGAGTCCAGCAAGAGGTTCCGCAATGATCAAGGTGGAACTAGTGGCAAGAAAACCAAAACTGGAAGTCCACCGCAATGCAACAAGTGCGGGAAGTATCACCGCGATGAATGCAAAGCAGGACGTTTCTATGTTTCAAGTGTAGGATGACGGGACATCTCTCCAATGAATGCAAGTTTGGACCGAAGTGTTATAATTGCAGGGAACTTGGTCATCTGGCGAGAGATTGTAAGAACAAGGAGGGTGTGGGAAAGGAAGGTGCGGAACCGAAAAAGGAGGATGCGAAGCCTAAGGCAAAAGCACGAGCTATTACTATAACTAAAGAGGAAGTGGTGGCCGAGCCTGATGTAGTCTCAGGTACGTTCCTCATTAATGATGTTCCTTCTTCGGTATTTGTTGATTCGGGGGCTAGTAAGAGTTTTGTTGCCCCTTTGTTTTGTGATAAGTTGTGTAGGGTAGCTAGGAGAATCGAGGAGCCATTTAATGTTGAAACCGTTGTGGGTAGACCTTCTAGGGTTGTTGATGCTTTGAATGATTGCTATATCAATTTGGAAGGTCATAGGTTTCCGTCTAGATTGTTCATCATTGCCTTGGGAGGTTTTGATGTAGTTTTGGGTATGGAATGGTTGTCCGCGTTCGACGCGGATATAGTGTGTCGCAGGAAGATGATCAGGTTGACTGCCCTTGACGGGAGTCGAATCACTGTTTTCGGTGATAAGGTGTGCAGTACACCTAGAATCATCTCTATGATGAAGGCAGAGAGGTCTCTGTGGCGGGGCTGTGAAGCGTACCCGGCGTTCGTCGCGAATGGCAAGCCTGCGCTAGAGGAACTGAAAGATCTTCCTGTAGTGAGCGACTTACAAAATGTATTTCCGGAAGACTTGTCAGGTGTGATGCCTGCGCGGAAGATCTAGTTTCGGATTGATTTGCACCTAGGAGCTCAGCCTGTTGCGAAGGCGCTATATCGTTTGGCCCCAACTGAGATGCGGGAGTTGTTGAAGCAGCTTCAGGATCTTCTCTACAAAGAGTTCATTCGACCAAGCAATTCTCCCTGGGGTGCGCCGGTGCTATTTGTGAAGAAGAAGGATGGTAGCATGAGTATGTGCATCGACTACCGTGAGTTGAATAAGCTCACCGTGAAGAACAGATACCCATTACCGCGAATAGATGACTTGTTTGATCAGCTTCAGGAGGCACAGTGGTTCTCACGCATTGATCTTCGATCAGGCTATCATCAGTTATGGATAAGAGAAGAAGATATTCCCAAGACGGCTTTTCGGACTCGTTATGGGCATTATGATTTTCTAGTGATGACGTTCGGGTTGACAAACGCTCCGGCAGCGTTTATGGATATGATGAATCGGGTATGTCGATCGATGTTGGATCGGATGGTAATTGTGTTCATCGATGACATCTTGGTTTCCTCCAAGGAAGAAGAGGATCATGCGGAGCACTTGCGCGGTTCTAGAAACATTGCGATGAGAGAAGTTGTGTGCTAAGTTTTCCAATTGTGCATTTTGGTTGCGCGAAGTGCAGTTCTTAGGGCATATTATTAATTCTGAGGGGATCGTAGTGGATCCTGCTAAGATCGAAGCAGTAGTAAAATGTAGTACTCCTAGGAACCCATCTGAGTTCCGGAGCTTTATAGGGCTTGCGGGATATTATCGGCGGTTCATATAGGACTTCTCATCGATTGCGTCACCACTGACTCGACTAACCCAGAAGGACATAAGGTTCCAATGGGGCGTCGAGCAGGAGGACGCATTTCAAAAGTTGAAAGACCGGTTAACCAAAGCGCATGTGTTGGTATTGTCGGAAGGAGTAGAGGACTTGGTAGTTTATTCTTATGCCTCTGGGCAAGGGTTGGGATGCGTTCTGATGCAGTGCAAAAAGGTGATCGCTTACGCGTCACGCCAACTAAAAGCGCATGAAAGGAACTACCCAACGCATGATTTGGAGTTAGCTGTTGTGGTCTTTGCGCTTAAGATATGGAGGCATTATCTGTATGGCGTCAAGTGCGCGATTTATACAGACCACAAAAGTTTGAAGTATTTCTTTGAATAATAGGAGTTGAATATGAGGCAGAGAAGATGGCTAGAGCTGATTAAGGATTATGATTGTGATATTCTTTACCATCCTGGAAAGGCCAATGTGGTCGCGGATGCATTGAGCCGAAAGGGGACAACTGCGCCGATTCGGGTAAAGTCATGTCAGTTGATAGTAACGTCTGATTTCTTAACTCAGTTACGCGGGGCGCAGACTGAGGCTTTGCGCGAAGAAAGAATAAAGAAGGAAAGGATTTTCGAACAACAGAAGCTACTGATCGTGAGTGACAAAGGTATCGACTTCTAAGGAACCCGTATGTGGATTCCAATGTATGGATGATTAAGGGAAAAGGTCCTTGATGAAGCGCATAAGTCAAGGTATTCTATTCATTCGGGCGCCACGAAGATGTATCAAGATTTGAAGAAAGATTATTCGTGCCACGTATGAAACATGAAGTAACAGAGTATGTTGGGAAATGCTAGACGTGCCTTCAGGTGAAGGCGGAGCATCAAAAGCCCTATGGAAGGATTCAACCATTGGAAATTCCCGAGTGGAAATGGGAACATATAACAATGGACTTTATTACTAAGTTTCCTAAGACAACTAAGGGTTATGATACTATATGGGTTATTGTGGACCGATTGACAAAAAGCGCACACTTCTTGCCGATTCGCGAGACGTTCTCGTCCGAACAGTTGGTGGAAGTGTTTGTTAAAGAAATAATAGCACATCATGGAGTACTGGTGTCTATTGTGTCGGATAGGGACACGCAGTTTACGTCCAGATTTTGAAAGAAGTTTCACGAAGCTATGGGAATGCAGCTACACATTAGTAAAGCATATCACCCACAGACGGATGGCCAATCGGAGTGGACCATCCAGACGCTAGAAGACATGTTGTGCGCATACATTATAGATTTCGGCGGGTGTTGGGATGGTCATCTGCCATTGGCAGAGTTCTCATATAACAATAGCTATCAAGCGACAATAGGGATGCCTCCCTATGAAATGTTGTATAGTCGTTGATGTAGAACTCCCGTTTGTTGGGGAGAGATTGGTTAGAAGGAATTAGGAATTCTGGAAGTGGTTAGGACCACATCGGAGAAATTTGACCAAGTAAAAGCGCACATGAAAGCTTCACAGGATAGGCAGAAGTTGTACGCGGATAAGCGGCGACGGCCTATAGAGTTTGTAGTTGGAGACAAAGTTATGCTTAAAGTATCTCCATGGAAAGGCATAATAAGATTTCGGAAACAGGGCAAATTGATTCCACGGTATATCGGACCATTTAAATTTTAGCGTGGGTGGGTGAAGTTGCCTATCGGTTGGAATTACCGAAGGAACTTGCCGGGATTCATGCGACGTTTCATGTGTCCCACATGCGCAAATGTTTGGCGGATGAATCCGTGCATGTGCCATTTAATGACATTATAGTTGACGAGAAGCAGAACTATGTAGAACAACCAGTAGCGATACTGGAACGCAGGGAAAAGAAATTAAGGAATAAGACTGTGCCTTTGGTTAAGGTACAGTAGAAGCACCGCAAGGGTGCGGAGGCTACTTGGGAGACGGAAGATGAGATGAAGGAGCACTACCTGCATTTGTTTCTTGATCAGCAGGTTTCGGGGATGAAACCTCCTGTAAGGGGGGTAGACTTGTAAAATCCCAAATTTGGGCATGTTAATATGTTGTTGTGCATTAGTGAAGGGGGTGAAACCTTAGGGACTAAATAGCAAAAAGTTGGAAAACAAGTTGTCGTAAGGAAGGAAAGGGGGGATCTTGATGCAAAAGTTGCATGGGATCATTCTCTATATAAACACATCAACCCTCAAACCCTAATCCTTGTCAAGAGTTGTTGCCGTCGCAAGTTGAGCAAGAGAAGCAAGAGAGGGAAGAAATCCGGTCATCTCCGATTAAGGTAACCGTCTGACTCTCTTATCCTTCATGTGCATCGATCGTAGTCTCGGCAATCTAGATTAAGGGTTTGTGTTGCCGATAGGTTTGAAGTGCATCCGGGTTGCCGGTAAGTTGAGTCGTCCCCATCGGTGTTCGAGGTATGTAGTGATTTTGATGTAGTAGAATGATTCATTCTTTTTGTAATCGATCGAGTGATGGAAAGCCTGTGTTGGTTATGTAACGGATTCAGATTTGATAGAGGGACTGAGAATCAAGGAATTGTCGTCGATCCGGAATTCTCGGAGAGAAAGTTAAGGTAAGAAAACTGTAACACCCTAACCGATGGCGGAAACATCAAGGTGTCACGTAAGAATGAGTATACAGTAGCACATGGTATTCAAGTTTTAATTGAAATTTATTTAAAGTAAAATATCCAAAATTAAAAATACATAACAAGTCTTGAATGGAATTCTAATACATCAAAAAGCCAAACAAAGCATAAACTTCAAATTGTCTCCTCATGCTAACTCTCTAGACTTCAATCATCATTATTTCATGTTGAGTTGTAAAAAATGGGTGGGGGTCAACTAGATGTTGGTGAGAATACATAAGCCATGTTAAGCAATTAACTTTAAGAATAAAAGTTTAGCAATACATATGTCTATCGTAAGTTTAAGTCTGCATGAATAAACATGAAGTATAGTATGCACATAATCAAACCTCCGACTAGTTTAGGTCCATCCCGTCATCCACGGTTCACCTTAATTTCACGTTGGAACGATAACAATCACCCGCGCTCCCCATAAAAGATGGTCCACGAATCTAGGTGGGATTGTCAATCCAATAGATCTATTATTGAGTATTGCCAGCTTGGCCATAGCTAATGATTATGTATGTTGAAGTTTAAGTCTAACAGTAGTTGTCTAAGTCATGAGGCATTAAAGTTTACAACAAGACATGTATGTAGAATTGCTTAAGTATAATGTTGCAAGTATAAAGAATTGCATAAACATGGTTACGTAAACTCACCTTAGCAAAGTGTTAAGTCTCGAGAAATAGAGTATGTGTAGCCCAAAGTTTGCCAAGTATTACCCTATGTATAAGGTAATAAATAAGTCTAAGTCTTTCTAGTCTACAAGTATTTTCTAGGGTTTCGAATTTGGGGATAAGTATTTGTTTGATTAATAATCAAATTGTTTAATAAATAAAAGAAATTCGGTAAATAAATAAACAAAAGCCTTTTTGTAAACTTTAGATTAAAGATGGTCACATTATAAGGTTTTAAGTATGAAAATAATTTTTATAAAATTATTTTCTTAAAAATAGAATATTTAATCTATTTATTTCAATTTGTCAAAATACAACTTTAATATCTAAAAATATTAAAATTAAAGAATTTTTAAATTAAAATTTGTATTTCCGTTCTTAATAGACAGAGATAATTTATATAAAATTTTGGTGCAAAAATATTCAAAAATGGATTTATTATGATTTATTTATGATTAAAAATAACAAAAATTGATTAAAAATATAAAATAAATGATTTTTCAGAAATAAAAATCCTTTTAGAAATGTTTAATGTTCTATAATCTCAGAATAATTTTTGTGAAAATTTATATAATGGTTTTGCTATTTTTATAGAATTTTATAATTATAATAGAATAAATTGAAATATTTATTATATATATTAAATAAATAATTTTTGGAAAACTTAAAATTGTATGTTAAACTTTTCTATCAGAATAACATAAAATAATTTTTGTAGAATTTATAAACGAGTTTTAGTATTTTAAAACCATTTTTTAAAAATACTAGTGAATATATATAAATCTAAAAAGATAAAAAAAAGGTTTTGCTCAAGGTAGGATTCGAACCCGGGTCTGGGACCAGTTCGTGTTTAAAATCACAAGTCTAGACCATCTGGTCTAGACCCTGAGAACGATTATTCTAAGTTAGAAATAATTATATAATTATGCTTGAAACACATTTAAAATCTTTATAAAAGAAAAGAATAAAAGCTGTGAAGTGTGGGACTCGAACCCGTGTTCCCTGGTTGACAAACAGACTCACACAACCACTTGATCTAGATCAGTGGTTGTGTTTGTCTTGTCTCTGTTTTAATTATAAACACAATGTCCGTAGAAGTTTATCCCAAATTTCAAAGTGTCAAGCCCTAGTTTTCTTAATAACCATAATTTATAACCAATAGCCCCTGATATGATGGGGCTATTGTTTGTAGGTTGCCGAAGATCAAAACCCAACAAAAAAAAATTGAAACTTACAAATCGTTTATCGTGAATACGAGCGGTCAACCAAAAAAGTCAAACGCGAACAATTTGAAGCTTGAAAGGTGTTTTTATCAGAAATTGAGGATGAGGAAAGATATATCGGCGAGTTTAGAGTGAAATGAAGGTTTCAATTTATAGTGTGGGGTTCGGGTGTTCCAAAATGGCAATGGTTGACCCGTTTATTACAATGACGCGATAATTGACAAAATTTGGAATGTTTTGATATTAATTGGTCGTGTAATGGACGCGTTTTAGTCAACCAAATCATAGTTTACCATACTTGGAATCAAAAACGCGGTATTTGGGTTTGGATTTGAAGTGTGTTCGTAGCAGTTGACTTCTCACAAATCAACAGCACCTCTAAACTTAATATATATAAAATATAAGTCAGGATCATACCAAAAGAAGCTGTAGACCAGCTGGTTATGTTGTGGTGGTGTTTGATTGAACCGGCCATGGGCTCGGGTTCGAACCCCGGCCCATGCCATTATTTTTTTGACAATATTATTAATAATATATTGATGTTATATGTATATAGTATGGTACAATGTAACACCCCAACCGATGGCGGAAACATCGGGATGTCACATTCGCCACCAAAATTGATGACACATGCCCTGAGCATATCCTCAAGTGTCTGGATGGTCCGTTCAGTCTGACCATCTGTTTGAGGGTGATAAGTAGTACTCAGGTTTAACTTGGTACCCAAAGCGTCTTGTAAAGAATCCCAAAAGTGCGAGGTGAAACGACCATCACGATCAGAGATAATGCCCAAAGGTATACCATTGCGACATACGATTTCACTTACATACATCTTTGCTAACCTTTCCATAGAATATTTCTCACGAATAGGTAAGAAGTGGGCTGACTTGGTCAAGCGGTCGACGATTACCCAAATGCTGTCAAAACCTTTGGGTGTACGAGGGAGTTTAGTGATGAAATCCATTGCTATGCTCTCCCATTTCCATACAGGAATTTCTGGTTTTTCAAGCATACCAGATGGTCGTTGATGTTCAGCCTTGACCTTTGAACAAGTAAGGCATTTTGCAACGAAAAGAGCGATATCTTTCTTCATACCAGGCCACCAATACGAATAACGAAGATCTTGGTACATCTTGTCAGCTCCAGGATGAATAGAATAACGAGACTTATGAGCCTTGTTCATAAGGAAGGTACGAAGATCATCACGGTCAGGAATCCAAAGTCGATTGAGAAAATAAAGTAGACCATCAGGTTTGGTTTCAAGTTGAGTCTCAGCACCACAAGACATTTCGTCGTACATGTTACCTTGGGTGACTGAAGTATGTTGAGCCTGGAGGACACGATCCTGAAGATCAGTACGAACTCTCGCACAATGAAGTTTGATGCGCTCTTTACGACTGAGTGCGTCAGCCACAACATTTGCTTTGCCAGGATGGTAGCGAATTTCGCAATCATAGTCGGTAAGTAACTCAACCCAACGTTGTTGCCTCATGTTAAGATTTTTCTGGTCGAAGACATGTTGGAGACTTTTGTGGTCCGTGAAAACCACACATTTGGTTCCATAAAGATAGTGTCTCCAAATCTTAAGAGCAAAGACGACAGCGCCCAATTCAAGTCATCATTACCATCAGGTAGAGACAGGATAGGAGCTTCACATAGTTTCAGCTTAAGAGTTTCAAATGCTTCCTCTTGTTTTGGTCCCCACTCATAAGGTTTACCCTTGTGAGTTAAGGCAGTGAGAGGAACAGCGATCTTAGAGAAGTTGGCAATGAATCGACGATAGTAACCAGCCAAACCAAGGAAAGAACGAACTTCTGTTGGAGTTTTAGGAACACTCCACTCTTTGACAGCTTCGACCTTCGCGGGATCAACATGAATTCCGTTCTCATCAATGACGTGTCCCAAAAATTGAACTTCCTTAAGCCAAAATTCACATTTCGAGTATTTGGCATACAGTTGTTCTTTCTTTAGGAGACCCAAAATTGAGTGAAGATGCTGTTCGTGATCAATTTTTGATTTCGAGTAAATCAAAATGTCGTCGATGAAGACGATCACGAATTTGTCAAGTAGGGTCTACAAACCCGATTCATTAGATCCATAAACACTGCGGGAGCGTTGGTCAATCAAAACGGCATGACCATGAATTCGTAATGACCATAACGTGTACGAAAGGCTGTCTTGGGAATATCTTCATCGTGGACTCTAAGCTGATGATAACCAGAACGAAGATCAATCTTCGAGAAGTGGGTTGCTCCTTGAAGTTGATCGAAAAGATCGTCAATCCTAGGCAAGGGATAACGATTTTTGATGGTGAGTTTGTTGAGTTCACGATAGTTGATACACATCCTGAGAGATCCATCTTTCTTCTTAACGAACAAAACAGGGGCTCCCCATGGAGAAGAACTGAGGCGAATGAAACCTTTATCAGAAAGTTCCTGTAGTTGACTGGCAAGTTCTTGCATCTCAGAGGGTGCAAGACGATAAGGAGCTTTGGCGACAGGATTTGCACCAAGAACAAGATCGATCCTAAATTCCACTTGTCGAGCAGGAGGCAAACCAGGTAAATCCTCTGGGAAGACTTCAGGATAGTCCCGAATGATTGGGATGTCTTGGATACTTTTGCCCTTGTCTTTCTTTTCTATCACGTTAGCTAAGAAAGTCGTATACCCCTTTCGTAAGTATTTTTTTAGCAGTAGTACAAGACATGAGCTTAAGCTCACCACAAGGCTTTTCACCATAGATCTTCAAAATATCACCAGATTCGAGAGGAATGCGAATGACTTTCTCAAAGCATAGGATTTCAGCACGATGGGTTGACAACCAATCCATGCCTACTATGACATCAAAGCTTCCAAGATGCATAGGGATGAGATCGATAGAGAAAGTATGTTCATCAAGGTTCAACACACAGTTACGAATAATAGATTCGATCGAGATAGACTTCCCATTAGCTACCTCTACCACTAAAGGTTCCTCTAGGTTAGTTTGGGGTACGCTAAGTAAGGGTTCAAACTTTAGTGATACAAATGACTTATCAGCACCCGAATCAAATAATATGGATGCATAGTGGTTATTAACGAGAAACGTACCATTAACCACCTCGTTGTTGTCGCGGGCCTGATTAGCATTGAGGTTGTAAGTGCGACCTCGAGCACCTTGGTTCTGGTTGCGGTTCTGGTTTTGGTTGCGGTTTTGCTTTTGGTTGCGGTTTTGGTTCTAGTTATGGTTTCCAAGTCTAGGGCAAGCATCCCTATAATGTTCCGTACTTCAACATGTCACACCCTCAAATTTCCACTGCGGGGTTTATACCGCGAGGCGCATGACAAACCAGGATCCCATAGCCATAAGTCACATGAACGAACTCTAAATGCCCAACCCATTTAGTTCGTTTTCAAAAACCAAGTTTAGTTATGCTGCGGAAGCGTAAACCAAATTTAAACCTTTTTAAGAACCATGCGCAAAACAACGCGCCCAAATTGAAACCATACAAAAGCATAATATGTAATTTATGTGTATGCCCAAGACCCCAAATGCAGTGAAGTGTACAGTGCTTTCTAATCCTGGCACCGGAAGCTAACTACCTGCAAAAGCATGTAAATCGTATGTCAACATAAAGCTGGTGAGTTCAAAAAGTAAGGTAGTTTAATATGCAAACGCGCTGGTTTCCAAAACCACGTAAGTAAGTAATAACGTAGGTCCTCCAGACCAAAAAGTTAAAGAGTTGTCAGTTTAAGTATGTCAGGGGTAGCTAGCCCACTCAATGTAACTAAACAAGATTATTGGGAACCTTCAGAAAAAATAGTTATTTGCATCAATGACTGGCGTCTATCAACACCAGTCGGAAATTGTGGTCAGAAGTTCATGCTCGTGCCTCAAGCACCTCAGACATGAGGTTGCTGCATCAACCTAATAGCGCTATCAACTAATACCCCGTTCGCCTCCAGCGATTAACCCAATAATATGCAAGGACTTTCAATGATAGAGTGTTTAGATTACAAAGGACCAATAAGTTTTAAACTGACCGAAAACCCGATCCACACAAGGAATCGTAAAACCGACCCACGCAAGGAGTCAAAACCCGACCCACACAAGGAGTCAAAACCTGAGTAGTCCCAAACTGGACTAGAAAAGTTAAGTAAATTGTCTCAACCTGAGACGTATGCTTTTGAGAAAAAGAGTAGTGAAACTCACCTTAATGTGCAAGCAAAAGAAATCCGAACCGCAAGTAAAGTATGCTACCGACACCCTAACATAAGTGTCACTCAGTGAGTATAGGCGTAATATCGCTACACCACATAACTCGTTTGTCCAAGGCGTTTTAAACGTTCAAAAGTGTGTATGTGACGCCTAGTGATTCTACATGAAATAGTAAACCCTACGGACTCGTTGGTGAATGTGTTGGTTACAATTAGTTTCTACAATCCGTATGTGTCTCAAACAAGTGTACTTCAGTTACATGTCAATTTCATACAACATAAGACCTCAATTAATCACATAAGCACATAATACACAATCTGTGTTTTCAGGACAGATTGTGCGCCATCAAAACGAATTTATTTAAAATAGCAAATCAGTGAGTTAACCTCCCAAATTTTTACTAACTTTTCTTTGGGATTCACTCAACAATACGTATATTTTTTTTGTCTTAAATCCAAACACAAAAATAATTAAAATTCGTCTAATTCAGCTATGTTCAGAAAACCTTCCTAATAGGTCAGTTTGGTAGATAATTTCCCAAAAATTGTGTATTCATCCAAACGGGATGAATCCACTTGGAAAACTCATATTACTCCATTATTAACTTTTTGTAAAAATTTCACAACCCAACTCTTAATAAAACTTGAGTTATGATGTTTCAAAGTTGACTCAGTTTGATACCCGAAATTCTGACCTGACCTATTTTCAATGAAAATTTCAAAAACGACTCAACCGACGTCCAAAATACTTGATTTTACCCATTATGAAAATCTAAGACCATGTGTGACTAGACCATGCAAAGAAAATACCAAAATCATTATGTCAAGGTCGTGTTACAGCTCCTACAAGTTCGTCTAACCATTCTGTCCAGATTTTAGTTTCGCCTAAATCATACTTTAATCGACTATCGTGTGCATAAAAACAATCAACAAGCATCAATCATCATTACCAAACATCCCTAATACTTATTATGATCAGATTCTACTACTAAACATGCAAAGATCACAACTTTAAAGACCAAAACATCAATAACTTGCGCAACAAGTATCCTATGATGTTACTAATCGTTTATTATTATGTTTGATCCGTTTAATCTTCAAAAACCTCATGTTTTAATGATTATTAAAAACTGGACAAACTTTGTTACATGATTTTTATAACAAAAACATAAGATAAAAGTGTATAGAATCAAAGGTTATACCCTTAGCTCTTCGATTCGATCAACCGTGCGCCTTTGGAGCTTCCCAATTGATGATCTTGAGCCTTAGCAGGAGTTTTAGGCTTAATATTTTGTGTGGGGCAGTAAGGGGGCGATTAGGGTTGAGTTTAGGGGTTGCATGGGGATTAAGGATGCTTAAATAGGAGTTTAAGGCGGTTTAGACCCGTCAGACACGTGCGAGCGGCCGCTCGGGCCCTGTGTGCGGCCGCTCACAGGCCCGAGGCCCTCGTGCGTGTCTCGTTTCGTCACCCAACGCGTTATCCTTCGACATTTTCGTTATTTCGGACCGTAACAAGTGCAACCCCATGCGTTAAGACCCTAATCAACCTCATACTCCACTTTTAGTGATTTTTATTAACGTATTCGGTTTAGGGTTCACATAATCACGTATGGTTTTCACATAAGTTCATCAAATATCACAGAGACACATAAGTTCGTTATTCACCAACGTCCGAGGTTCACTAATCATGTACCCGATATTAACTCACAACAATGCACGTGTGTCCTATCTAGTTAACCGTAGTTATGTATAATGCAAGGAACGTAACTAGAGTTTAGTTAAAGTGAGAACCTGAATTTGCGGGGTATCACATCATCCCCAAGTTGAAAAGAATTTCGTCCCGAAATTCAGCAAGTAAACAGTAAAGCCAGCTAGAAAAGTGTATGCTTGGTTCCCGGATGTCACACAACATTCATAGCACTGGCCACGAACAGGCCTACCATTTTGAGCATTAGGAGCTGGATTATTTCTGGCAGGGTTGTTTTGAGTGGCAGGGGCTTGGCAAGCATTGGTATAGTGTCCATACCGCTTGCAGTTATTACATTGGCGGCATGGTCTGCCAGCAAGATGGTGGTATTGATAAGTGTTACAAAGAGGGTGATTCCCAACATACGGTTTCTTGGCTGGGTTTTGCGCTGCAGGTGGGGTGGTAGCAACCATGTAGTTCCTAGCCTTGCGCTTCCTGTTGGTTGAGGTCTCAGGCTTAACATCTATAGCGGGCTGAGGAGTGTCTTTTGCAGCAGTCTTCTTGGTGTTCTTGCGAAAAAGAGTGCCGTTCTTCACATGATTATCGGTGAGAGTAGCCGCCAGGCGTTTGGCTTCCTCCAAGGTGGCAGGATTCCTTCCCCATACCGTGTCCTGGATTTGCATAGGTAGGCCACCTATATACTTCTCGATTGCTATAGGTAGGGGAGTAACTTTATGGGGCAACAACAAACTGAGCTCGTGAAAGCGGGTATTATAAGAAAGGTTTTCCCCACTATCCTGAGCAAGGGTGTGGAACTCGTCTTCCAGTTTCTTAACCTCGTTACGGGGACAGAACTCATCTTTCATAATCTCCTTGACTTGATCCCAGGTCATAGCAAGTGCAACTTCAGCTCCGCGGGTGCGCTTTTCCTCATTCCACCAAGTGAGTTCTCGTTTGTGAAGAACACTCATGGCATAACGGACCTTAAAGTTATCGGGACACTCACTGTTAATGAAGGTATTCTCAATACCCTCGAACCATTGTAGAAGACCCGTAGCTCCTTCTTCTCCACTGAACTTAGGGGGATTATAGGTATTAAAGTGCTTAAGAGTGCAAGCTGGGAGACCATTCCCATTTCCATTCCCGTTTCCATTGTGGTTTCCATTACCGTTTTCGTTGCCGTTTCCGTTTCCATTACCGTTTTCGTTCATCTGGATGACTTGAGCCAGTAAGTTAGGAACCAGAGTTGCGATCTGTTGTGCCATTTGTTGAGAGATGATCGCAGCCAGTTGAGCATCAACGCCATTGTTGTTATTGTTATTGTTGTTGTGGTTAGCGTCGTGGTTATGGTTATGGTTGACGCCACCTTCCTTATGGTTCTCACCATTGCTATTGCGAGTGCTGCGACGTGGAGGCATGATCTGTATGAGAAACAATGAAATGAATGAGATAATATAAGGAATGTAATCATTTATTCATTAATTAAAATGAATAAACGAAAACGTTGACTTATCAAAGATTCTAGATTCTAATAACATAGTGAAGACATGCTTTAGCCTATAAGTGAACACTCATCCCGAGAATTCCCAGGTAGGCATCCGGGTCCCTCGTCTGATTGGGATATATGCGCAATGCCAGCCTAGACAGAAGACTCAGAATACAGGCGTTCACCCTTCCAGATTGCACGTGTTCGTTATTAAAATCTAGAACTTCGAAGAGATCTCATGGTGGTTCAGGCTAAACCTGAGGATTTTATCCTATTAATCTAATGGTGGATCAGGATTGCAGCAGACGAATAAGAGCAGTCACTTGTAAGGCTTAGGGTTGTATAAAGTGTAGGATAGGGATAAGATTAAGGAAGCAATTAGGTTACAAGTAAGAGAAGCAAGTACTGTTTTAAATCCCTAAGGTTATAGTCTAGATTATTTTCTAATAACCTAATTCCCTATAACCAAAGATCTGATACCAATCTGTAACACCCCAACCGATGGTGGAATCATCGAGGTGTCACGTAAGAATGAGTATACAGTAGCACATGGTATTCAAGTTTGAATTGAAATTTATTTAAAGTAAAATATCCAAAATTGAAAATACATAACAAGTCTTGAATGGAATTCTAATACATCAAAATGCCAAACAAAGCATAAACTTCAAATTGTCTCCTCATGCTAACTCTCTAGACTTCAATCATCATTATTTCCTGTTGAGTTGTAAAAAATGGGGGGGGGGGCGTCAACTAGATGTTGGTGAGAATACATAAGCCATGTTAAGCAATTAAGTTTAAGAATAAAAGTTTAGCAATTCATATGTCTATCGTAAGTTTAAGTCTGCATGAATAAACATGAAGTATAGTATGCACATAATCAAACCTCCGACTAGTTTAGGTCCATCCCGTCATCCACGGTTCACCTTAATATCACGTTGGAACGATAACAATCACCCGCGCTCCCCATAAAAGATGGTTAACGAATCTAGGTGGGATTGTCAATCCAATAGATCTATTATTGAGTATTGCCAGCTTGGCCATAGCTAATGATTATGTATGTTGAAGTTTAAGTCTAACAGTAGTTGTCTAAGTCATGAGGCATTAAAGTTTACAACTAGACATGTATGTAGAATTGCTTAAGTATAATGCTGCAAATATAAAGAATTGCATAAACATGGTTACGTAAACTCACCTTAGCAAAGTGTTAAGTCTCGAGAAATAGAGTATGTGTAGCCCAAAGTTTGCCAAGTATTACCCTATGTATAAGGTAATAAATAAGTCTAAGTCTTTCTAGTCTACAAGTATTTTCTAGGGTTTCGAATTTGGGGATAAGTATTTGTTTGATTAATAATCAAATTGTTTAATAAATAAAAGAAATTCGGTAAATAAATAAACAAAAGCCTTTTTGTAAACTTTAGATTAAACATTGTCACATTATAAGGTTTTAAGTATGAAAATAATATTTATAAAATTATTTTCTTATAAATAGAATATTTAATCTATTTATTTCAATTTGTCAAAATACAACTTTAATATCTAAAAATATTAAAATTAAAGAATTTTTAAATTAAAATTTGTATTTCTGTTCTTAATAGACAGAGATAATTTATATAAAATTTTGGTGCAAAAATATTGAAAATGGATTTATTATCGTTTATTTGTGATTAAAAATAACAAAAATTGATTAAAAATATTAAATAAATGATTTTTCAGAAATAAAAATCATTTCAGAAATGTTTAATGTTCTATAAACTCAGAATAATTTTTGTGAAAATTTATATAATCGTTTTGATATTTTTATAGAATTTTATAATTATAATAAAATAAACTTGAAATATTTATTATATATATTAAATAAATAATTTTTGGAAAACTAAAAATTGTATGTTAAACTTTTCTATCAGAGTAACATAAAATAATTTTTGTAGAATTCATAAAGGAGTTTTAGTATTTTAAAACCATTTTTTTTTAAATACTGGTGAATATATATAAATCTAAAAAGATAAAAAAAAATGTTTTGCTCAAGGTAGGATTCGAACCCGGGTCTGGGACCGGTTCGTGTTTAAAATCACAAGTCTAGACCATCTGGTCTAGACCCTGAGAACGATTATTCTAAGCTAGAAATAATTATATAATTATGCTTGAAACACATTTAAAATCTTTATAAAGGAAAAGAATAAAAGCCGTGAAGTGTGGGACTCGAACCCGTGTTCCCTGGTTGACAAACAGACAAACACAACCACTTGATCTAGATCAGTGGTTGTGTTTGTCTTGTCTCTCTTTTAATTATAAACACAATGTCCGCAGAAGTTTATCCCCAATTTCAAATTGTCGAGCCCTAGTTTTCTTAATAACCATAATTGATAACCAATAGCCCCTGATATGATGGGTGTAACATCGCGAAATTTTCAAATTTTAATACGTATATTATATTTTTTTTTATCATTCATAATGTGCCTAAGTTTTATTTTTCCGACCACACAACTTATATATATATATATATATATATATATATATATATATATATTAGTATAATAATAATAATAATCATAACAATAACAATAATGTTGGCACAAATAAATCTAGTTAGTTAAACCCACCAACACACTACCCATCCTTGAGCCCAAAACCTCTTTATTTTCTTTAAATCCGGAACCCAAACCTGTAAGCCCATACACCAGCCCAGAAACGTGATCGGCCCACCTGGAACCCGGCCCAACAGCCTTGGTCCGGCCCACTTATCCTCTCCCTCCCCCTTTTTGCTGTTAAAAAAGAAAAGAAAACGCTTGCTTCTGCCGGGTTTCGAACCGGAGCCAACCACACACAACACACACGCACCAACCAGCTAAGCCATGTTGATCATTTGGTTTATATCCAACTCGTATTATATAAATGGTCTTCTTAGCCTCTGCTACTGTTCGCTGCTGTGAACCAGCGCGCGAACTGCTCCATCTTTTTTCACCTTTGACTTTAATAGAACACGAAATTGGAAACAATTGATTATAGGATTCGTGTTATGGAAATTACAAGATAATACGCGTAATCTACTCATCAATTAACATTCAATTGTTTATCAAATTGATCCTTGATGCGTCAACATTAACGACAAGGTCAACTCTTGCCAATTCGAACACCAAACCACTACCCTATAAATTGAACGTTATCGAACCTTCACAACTCGCCATTACATCTTTCTCCACCTCCAATTCTTCACAATCATACTCTGTTCTTGATTTATAGTTCGCGTTTGACTTATTCATTGACCGCTCAAAATCACGCGTAAACGTGTTTGTAAGTCTAATTTTATTGATGGGGTTTATTGTTCGGCATGTACACAACCTTAACCCTAAGGTTAATTGGGTTAAAGTTGTGTAATATGTTCGATTGAAGAATCTAGGGCTCGATTATAGATTTGGGGAAGAACACATTATGTGCATATGTTTTATATTCAAATTAAACTGGAATCAAACACAACCACTGGTCTAGATCAAGTGGTTGTGTCTGATGTGTGGTTGTCTAGGCACGCGAGTTCGATTCTCTTCAGCCACAATTCTTTTTTTGTGAGTTTTGTTTTCTTTAAAAACAAACAAACTTACATATATATATATATATATATATATATATATATATATATATATAGTTCTTTAATTTTCTTACAAATTCATTTTAAAATACTAAAACATTTTTAAAAATTCTACAAAAATTATTTTGTGTTAATCTAGTGAAAAAGGTTGACATACAATTTTTAGTTTTCAAAAATTTATTTATTTAATATATTTAATAAATAAATCAAGTTTATTCCATTTTATTTATAAAATTCTATAAAAATATCAAAACGATCTTATTAATTTCCACAAAAATTATCCTGAGTTATACAATGATAAACTTTTCTAAAATGATTTTTAATTTTGAAAAATAATTTATTTAATATTTTTAATCAATTTTGTTAGTTTTAATCATAATTAAATCATAATAAATCCAATTTTTAATATTTTTGCACCAAAATTTTATACAAATTATTTCTGATTATTTAGAACAGAAATATAATTTTTAAACTAAAAATTCTTTAATTTTTGTATTTTTAAATATTAAGTTAAAGTTTGACAATTTGTAATAAATAGATTTAATAATTTATTTTAAAGAAAATAATTTTGTAAAAATTATTCTTATACTTTAAACACATTATTGTGACCATCTTAAATTTAAAATTTTATAAAAAGAATTTTTGTTTATTTATTTACAAAAACTCTCTCAATTACCAAACATTTTTAATATTAATCAAACGAGCATTTATCCCCAAATTCGAAGCCCTAGAAAACTTATACATTTGTAGACTTGATAGACTTAGACATATTTATTACCTTATTATAGGGTGATACTTGATACATTTGGGCAACACCATTATTCAATCTTTTCAACAGATATAACATTTTGCTAAGGTGAGTTTTACGTAGCCCCTTTTCTATTTATCATCATTTTTGGGGTGAAACATGTTACAACATTATTTATGCAATTCAATCATCAATGTGTCTATGTGTATTTCTATGTTGCATTATGTCTTGAACATGACTAGGGTAAGCACAATTCTAGCATAAACATTCATCAGCCAAAGGTATACATTGATAGATCTATTGGACTGACAATCCCACCCGGATACGTGCCTCCTACAAAGGTTACGTGGGTGTTTGTTACTGCAATATAAACGAGTGAACCATGAGCGTATGGGATGTACCACAATACAACAGTCACAATGGTTGATTATGCACACGATTTACTTCTAGTATGTTTTCACATATGGACTAGATTGCCATGACACATGAATTGCACAACAATTTTATTCGATTATCAAAACCTATGTAATTCTCACCAACTTTTGTTGACCCAAAATATTTTCAACTTAACATGTTTCAGGTTCTACTTGCGTGAAGATTTGAGTTAATGCTTGAAGATGTGTGCATAGTTTTATTCAATTTGATGTATGAATTCTTGTAGAACAATTGTATGTAAACTATTTAAATCATATAATGAAATTTATTATTTACCATGAGCTACTGAACAATCATCAATACGTGACATCCCAATGTTTCCGCCATCGGTTGGGGTGTTACAATGGGGCTATTGTTTGTAGGTTGCCGAAGATCAAAACCCAACAAAAAAATTGAAACTTACAAATCGTTTATCGTGAATACGAGCGGTCAACCAGAAAAGTCAAACGCGAACAATTTGAAGCTTGAAAGGTGTTTTTATCAGAAATTGAGGAAGAGGAAAGATATATCGGCGAGTTTAGAGTGAAATGAAGGGTTCAATTTATAGTGTGGGGTTCGGGTGTTCCAAAATGGCAATGGTTGACCCGTTTATTACAATGACGCGATAATTGACAAAATTTGGAATGTTTTGATGTTAATTGGTCGTGTAATGGCCGCGTTTTAGTCAACCAAATCATAGTTTACCATACTTGGAATCAAAAACGCGGTATTTGGGTTTGGATTTGAAGTGTGTTTGTCGCAGTTGACTTCTCACAAGTCAACTGCACCTCTAAACTTAATATATATAAAATATAAGTCAGGATCATACCAAAAGAAGCTGTAGACCAGCTGGTTATGTTGTGGTGGTGTTTGATTGAACCGGCCATGGGCTCGGGTTCGAACCCCGGCCCATGCCATTATTTTTTTTGACAATATTATTAATAATATATTGATGTTATATGTATATAGTATGGTACAAGGGGTCCAAATGTGTCACGAAATATTTTTAAAAGGACGATAAATGATGAAATTCGACGTTTTATTAATAATCAACGTAACGTACAAAGAATTTAATGCGAAAAGTTACAAAAACCGTATCTGATCTGCTAGGGTTAAGGGAAGGAGACGAGTTGCAGCTCCGCGAAAGGGTTGTGCTATGCGTGGAGGCGGGTCGAGCCTTGGCTTGCGCAGTCGCCTGGCTGCGTAACTGTGACGTAGTACATAAGGGTCCGTAGGTGCGGACCAGTGACGTAAAACGTAACGTCATGCGCACCTTTGTCTGCGCAGATGCGAGAGGATGCTCTTGGCGGAGCATTCGCCTAGTCGAATGAAAGAGTAATGCAATGTCATGTGATTAGGCGTTTGAGTTCACACGGGATAGAAGGCTTAGGAAGTAAGAGTCAAGAACGCAAAGCAAAGGTGAGTTTCTATCGCCCATGTTTTGATATTTTAAATGTTTCCATGCTGATTGCATGCTTAATTGTTTTAAATAAAAGAGGTAGCGCATGGTTTAATTTAACGTTATAAATATGGCGCACCTATATAATGTATGTGTAGTATGAATGATGTTGGTTTCCTCCGGGAAGGCAACAATACGACGTGGAGGGTTACGATAGTAATCCGAAGCGGGCGAATACGACTCTAAGGACTGATGTGGTAGTCTAAGGTGGGCGAGAACGACGTCAAGAGTGCGAAAGTACTCTTAGGCGGGCGAGTACGACGCTGATGGCTGCGTAGCAACCTTAGGCAGGCGAGACGACGTTGAGGGCCGTGGTAGCGTCCTTAGACGGGCGAGTACACATGTGAGAAAGTGAATGTCTTTGAGAAAGTATTTTGAAAGAGAATGTTGCAAATGTTTTTATAAAAGTCTTACTATAGAACTCACTCAGCGTAGCTGACTTTTAGCATGTATTTCAGGTAAAGGAAAGAAAGTGGTAGATGGCGGCTCGTAGGCGGATGGCGATGGTTACTTGGCGCAGCTCGCGAAAAGGCTTAGTTTGTTAAGTAGTGTTTAAGGATTTTATTTGTGTTGTAAACTCTCGAGTGATGGATATGTTTGACGTTTATTTTCCGCTGCGTATGTTTAATAAGAGTGTTTTGTTCTTGTTGGACGATGTGTTATGGTAATGTGCTGATTAGTGAGGTGCCCGGTTTTGGGGCCTTACACCAAATCTGCTCACTTTTTGCCAATCAAGGAAAGTGATAAATTGGATAAATTGGCAAAACTCTACATTAAGGAGGTTGTATCTAGACACGGTATTCTAGTTTCCATCATTTCGGATCGGGATAGTCGGTTTACTTATAGGTTTTGGCAGACGCTAAACAAATGTCTCATTACTCGATTGGATATGAGTACGGCCTATCATCCCCAGACTGACGGACAAAGCGAAAGGACGATCCAGACACTTGAGGATATGCTTCGTGCATGTGTGATTGACTTTGGAGGTAAATGGGATGCCCACCTACCTCTAATTGAGTTTTCATACAATAACAGTTATCACACTAGCATCAAAGCCACACCGTTCGAAGCTCTCTATGGACGCAAGTGCTGATCACCGTTGTGTTGGGCATAAATTGGGGACAAGCACTTGACAGGCCCGGAGATCATCCAGGAAACGACCGACAAAATCTTTCAAATCAAGGACCGATTGAAAGTTGTCTGTGATAGGCAGAAAAGTTATGCTGATATAAGGAGGAAAACTCTAGAATTTCAAGTGGGCGACAAGGTCCTACTGAAAGTCTCTACTTCGAAAGGAGTACCTCGTTATGGTAAACGCAGCAAGCTAAATCCAAGATACATTGGTCTATTTGAAATCTTGGCAAGAGTTGGCCCGGTCGCGTATAAGCTTATGTTGCCCGACGAGCTAAGTGAAGTTCATGACACATTCCATGTGTCGAACCTCTAAATGTGCTTATCGGATGAATCGTTGATAATTCCCCCCGAGGAAATCCAGATCGACGATCAACTTCATTTTATTGAGGAACTAGTCAAGGTCACAGACTGTAAAGTCCAGAAGTTGAGACGTAGCCAAGTTAAACTTGTTAAAGTTCGGTAGAATTCCCGACGCGGACCCGAGTTCACATGGGAACGCGAAAACCAAATGAAGCAAAAGAACCCCTCTCTCTTCAAGGATTCCCCGGTATCGGATAAGCCACGTCGAATTTCGCGGACGAAATTTCCTCAACAGGGGGAGAATGTGACACCCGCCACTTTACCAGGTCAAAATCCGTACACTTTCTAGTCAACATTTAATTTTCTATGCATAATTCATATCATTTTATATGCATAAGTCCCCCGAGAAAGTCTAGCAATGTCCGAACGAGTATAATTTCACTCATATCAATGAATCTTGGTGAGACGAACTTAAACGATTACGAACTAATTTCCAAAATCATGTATAAATGCCCATTATTTAATAATACAATGGTACTCGTTGGAAAGATAATAAAACGCTCGTTAATTTGGTGTAATGTTTTTTTTTTTCAAAAAAAAAGTGTCGTTTAAAAGAGTTATTAACATTTAAAAATCGTGGGGGAAAGTGCATGTGCCATGCACATGATAGAGAAAAAAATAATTTAATATTAGATGGAGTATTCATAACCCATTTAAATGACCCAGTAAAATGAGCGGGAAAAAATTAAAGGAAGCTCCCATAAGGTGCCATGTGTCCCTCATTAGCTTTCATTTATATATTATAGAAGATACACAAATACAAGAGACTAGTAGACACATTAATAACCAGTTCTTACATACCTTTTTGTTCCATTATAAATGAACTATCTAATTTTGATTATAAACTTAACTATAAATGGTGAAACAAGTGATCAACACTAGGATTTATAAAGTCTCCTAACCAAGAATGATCACCACCACTTTGCTTCTTGTTTTATTCTTACAGAACATTGAAACATCATCAATGAAGTGTCAAGTCCTCCCATTCTTTCTAAGACGAATTAAATATAGATTTGGTGGCTTAACCATATTTGGCAAGATTCCTTAAACAACTTAGATTCATAATGTTGGATTTGCCACAATAGTTAAGAGTCCAACTGTTTCTTTTTTCGGCCGCCTATACCCCCCCCCCCCCATGTCCATAATAATCTTTTTTCTTTACTAAGTCAACTCATGTTAATCACATGTTATATTAACCTCTAGAATCCTCCAATGTGTTGTCACATTAGATCAAGTCTTACCCAACATCATCATGGTGCTTAGTCAACCTTAAGATGTGATTTAGACACTTGATTTGCTTGTAAGATATGAGACAAAGTAGGATAGTTAACCAAATGTAGTAAGATCTATTAAGCTTCATGGATCAAGGTAAGATACACTACTATAGTTAGCACTCCCTCTTCTTCTTTGGGCACTAGTAACCGTCGCCCCCCTCCCATTACTCTCTCTAAATCATTTTTTAATCCAAGTCAACTTCTATTTAAGCATGTGTTGATTTAATCCCTGTAACACCCCAACCGATGGCGGAAACATCGAGGTGTCACGTAAGAATGAGTATACAGTAGCACATGGTAATCAAGTTTTAATTGAAATTAATTTAAAGTGCAAATATCCAAAAGTGAAAATACATAATGAGTTTTAAATGGAAATCTAATACATCAAAATAAGCAAATAAGCATAAACTTCAATTTGTCTTCTCATGCTAACACTCTAGTCTTCACGCATCATTATTTCCTGTTGAGTTGTAAAAATGGGGGGGTCAACTAGAAGTTGGTGAGAATACATAAGCCATGTTACGCAATTAAGTTTAAGAATAAAAGTTTAGCAATTCATATGTCTATTGTAAGTTTAAGTCTACATGAATAAACATGAAATGTTGAATCGACATAATCAAACCTCCGACTAGTTTAGGTCCATCCCGTAATCCACGGTTCACCTTAATATTATGTTGGAACGATAACAATCACCCGCGCTCCCCATAAAAGATGGTCAACGAATCTAGGTGGGATTGTCAATCCAATAGATCTATTATTGAGTATCGCCGGCTTGGCCATAGCTAATGATTATGTATTGTTGAAACAAGTCTAACTGTTGTTGTTGTCTAAATCATGAGGCATTAAAGTTTACAACTAGACATGTATGTAGAATTGCTTAAGTATAATGTTGCAAGTATAAAGAATTGTATAAACATGGTTACGTAAACTCACATTGGCTAAGGTGAATTATCCTCTAAGTGTTGTGAACGTATGCGAGGCGAATCCCAAAGACTCAACAACGTAGCTAGTCCAAATTGAAGAAATAAAAAAACGAAAAAGAAAGAATATCAAGCTTCCAATTCGCCAATTGAAAGAGCTTATAATCAAAGCTTCAATTGTAGAAGTAATAGACTATAGAAGAAAGGTATGAGGGAAAGTATAATCGGATTGAAACAATCGATTTAGAGGTGCCAAGTATAATGGGTCATAGGTGGGTTTTTATACTACTTTTGGATTCAATTAGCCATTAAAATTGGTCAACACCATAAAGTAAGGTTTTATGATAAATTGACTATTTGACTAAGACTTTGACTAGGACTTTGACTGTTTGACTAAGACTTTGACTATTTGACTGTCTTCGCAGACTACGAGAACTAAAAAAAATCAAATTTTCTAATTTAATCATTTTTATGTTCCGGACTTGTTTCCTTCGGTTTCTAAGTTGTTTTAGGACCGAAAATTAAGGATTTTGAGTATCAAGGTCTGAAACATACGTGCTCGGGTGTAGATGTGAGTATAAAACGTGCAATACTTTTACTTATAAAAATTATAAGTTTTATTAAATTATGAATTTTGGTCCTATTAAAATAGGAGGGTTAAAAATGAAAATTTTGAAATAGTTGAGTGACCAATTATGCACATTTATGAAAAGTGAAGGGTGCAGGTTGTCACAGTCTCCCCTACTTTAAAAAATTTCGTCCCGAAATTATTAAAAACTTAAGTTTGAGGGTGGTTGGGTAAATGTTTGGACGTCAATCGTTTAGCATGGAAAAAGTGTTTGAAATGATGGAATGTTATGAGAGTTGGATTCATTGGTTTAAAATGGCATGGAGGAATAAGTGTCTAACATCAAACCTAAGTTTTTAGGAATGCACAAGATGACCATTAAGGTTTAATGGACCACTAATTAACTAGGGTTTAGATTAGGTTCGTCTAAAATAGCAAGGAGAATAAGTATCTAGCAAAACACTAAACTTTAAGTTTTAGGAATCTTAAAAAGAAATGCATGAGTTAATTGACTATAGAAATACTAAACATGTAACTAGAGTTTATAATTGGTTATCTACCAAAAACCTTGATAGAATTTCACACTACCTTAAC
This sequence comes from Ambrosia trifida, assembly GCA_028751855.1. Lineage (NCBI taxonomy): Eukaryota > Viridiplantae > Streptophyta > Magnoliopsida > Asterales > Asteraceae > Ambrosia > Ambrosia trifida. Next base: position 158,411,028 of record CM054123.1, on the reverse strand, counting down.
GTACCTGTAAATTCATGATTACGTTCTGGACCGTAATCACCAATTTACCTTACATTAGGGTTTTGTGTTCTTCTATGACTCTAATCACACATGTAAGACAACAATGCAAAATAACCTTTATACAATGTATCCAAAAATGAGTCCAACTGTTGAGCAGGAAAAAGACTTCTACCAGTTAGTGAGTAAGAAGCTCTACCGATTGTTGAGCAGGTGCGATAGCCTCTACCAGTCGTTGAGCAGGTTGTAGGGCCTCTACCGACTGTTGAGCAGGCATGATGACCTCTACCAATCGTTGAGTAGGTTATTTGGTACTCTACTAACTGTTGAGCAAGTACTTCATCCTCTATCAGTTGTTTGATTAAGTGTACCAATTATTACACACATAAGTTGCAAATTGATAATATGTACATGTAAGCAATCAAGTATCAAGTATAGCATGCGAGTTGTAATAGAGTTGCCCTAGACAAGGTTAATGACTCTAGGTATGTCTATAGCAAATAGTTCTAGTATCAAATGTTCAAATATGGTAGATAATCGAATCCTCGTGTATAACTAAGGATTTAGTTTGAGTCAACACACAATCAAGTTTCAATAGTTTGGTTATCATGGGTAACTAGTTCATGTTTGAGAAGGTGAAGGATATGAGTCTAATTCTTGAATCTTGAAGCAGAATCAAGGTTGTGAGAGATAGTGAATGTAAAGATAGTTGATAAGGAGTTTATTTTATAGTAAGGAGATTTTGTAGCAATGTAAATTGTTAGGTTTGGATCAAAGGTTAGAATCAAGTGTATGAGAAAACATGATTACGGTATATGCCAAATATTGTAAAATTTTGAACAAGTTGAAAATGAGTGAGTGTCGATGGAGAATTTAGAGACGAAATATTGTTCCTATGGATGGGAAAATTTTATTTTCAAAATTTGGTTTTGTACATAAAGCAAAAGTTGTTAAATAGTACAAACTAGGTGAGCTTTGATTAAAATATTCCAGTTAGTTGGAGATTTTAAACACGACATTAGGTTTTATAGATCAAGGTGACATTATATCGAAAATCCCTTGTAATGCTGGTGACTAAACATTGGAATTTAGAAATTAAGTTTGAGGACTTTTTTTTTTGACAAAATATGTATTTTTCCGTAGTTTATAGGAGGTGAAAATTTGACAATATTAAGAAATCTTTAGTGTTGTGCTAGGGTATACTCAAATTATGAGGTTACAATTTAAAAATATATAATATGTTGAGAAAGGAAATAATATGATTTGGGTAGGGTGTTGAAGATAATCGAACAAGTGGCTAAGATGGTAAGATTAACCTGTAAAATTTTGAGATTTTAGAGCTTAGTTTTAAAGAAAGTGAGTGTAATCAATTATTCATTAATTAAAACGAATAAATGAAAACGTTGACTTATCAAAGATTCTAGATTCTAATAACATAGTGAAGACATGCTTTAGCCTATAAGTGAACACTCATCCCGAGAATTCCCAGGTAGGCATCCGGGTCCCTCGTCTGATTGGGATTTATGCGCAATGCCAGTCCTAGACAGAAAACTCAGAATACAGGCGTTCACCCTTCCAGATTGCACTTGTTCGTTATTAAAATCTAGAACTTCGACGGGATCTTCAAGGCAGTTCAGGTTAAGACTTGAGAATCTTGTCCTATTAGTCTAAGGGTAGATCCGGTGATGGAGAATAATCATCTTGTAGGGACTAGAGTGGGGATAAGAAGTAGGAGGGAGATAAAGAATAACAAGTAAAAGGAGCAAATACTGGTTATAATCCTATGGTTATAGCCTAGATTATTTTTCTAATAACCTAATTCCCTATAACCATGGCTCTGATACCAATCTGTAACACCCCAACCGATGGCGGAAACATCGAGGTGTCACGTAAGAATGAGTATACAGTAGCACATGGTAATCAAGTTTTAATTGAAATTAATTTAAAGTGCAAATATCCAAACGTGAAAATACATAATGAGTTTTAAATGGAAATCTAATACATCAAAATAACCAAATAAGCATAAACTTCAATTTGTCTTCTCATGCTAACACTCTAGTCTTCACGCATCATTATTTCCTGTTGAGTTGTAAAAATGGGGGGGTCAACTAGAAGTTGGTGAGAATACATAAGCCATGTCACGCAATTAAGTTTAAGAATAAAAGTTTAGCAATTCATATGTCTACCATAAGTTTAAGTCTAAATGAATAAACATGAAATGTTGAATCGACATAATCAAACCTCCGACTAGTTTAGGTCCATCCCGTAATCCACGGTTCACCTTAATATTATGTTGGAACGATAACAATCACCCGCGCTCCCCATAAAAGATGGTCAACGAATCTAGGTGGGATTGTCAATCCAATAGATCTATTATTGAGTATCGCCGGCTTGGCCATAGCTAATGATTATGTATTGTTGAAACAAGTCTAACTGTTGTTGTTGTCTAAATCATGAGGCATTAAAGTTTACAACTAGACATGTATGTAGAATTGCTTAAGTATAATGTTGCAAGTATAAAGAATTGCATAAACATGGTTACGTAAACTCATATTGGCTAAGGTGAATTATCCTCTAAGTGTTGTGAATGTATGCGAGGCGAATCCCAAAGACTCAACAACGTAGCTAGTCCAAATTGAAGAAATAAAAAAACGAAAAAGAAAGAATATCAAGCTTCCAATTCGCCAATTGCAAGAGCTTATAATCAAAGCTTCAATTGTAGAAGTAATAGACTATAGAAGAAAGGTATGAGGGAAAGTTTAATCGGATTGAAACAATCGATTTAGAGGTGCCAAGTATAATGGGTCATAGGTGGGTTTTTATACTAGTTTTGGATTTAATTAGCCATTAAAATTGGTCAACACCATAAAGTAAGGTTTTATGATAAATTGACTATTTGACTAAGACTTTGACTGTTTGACTAAGACTTTGACTAGGACTTTGACTGTTTGACTAAGACTTTGACTAGGAATTTGATCAGGACTTTGACTATTTGACTGTCTTCGCAGACTACGAGAACTAAAAAAATCAAATTTTCTAATTTAATCATTTTTAAGTTCCGGACTTGTTTCCTTCGGTTTCTAAGTTGTTTTAGGACCGAAAATTAAGGATTTTGAGTATCAAGGTCTGAAACATACGTGCTCGGGTGTAGATGTGAGTATAAAGCGTGCAATACTTTTACTTATAAAAATTATAAGTTTTATTAAATTATGACTTTTGGTCCTATTAAAATAGGAGGGTTAAAAATGAAAATTTTAAAATAGTTGAGTGACCAATTATGCACATTTATGAAAAGTGAAGGGTGCAGGTTGTCACAATCCCAAAGTTGACTTCATGTAAGGTCACTGGTGCTAAGCATCTAACCAACATAATCATTAGATTAGTATCCATCCAAAGCATGATTTAGACCTTGGATATGCTAGTAAGATTGGAGAAATAATAGATTTGTTAACCAAACAAGGAAAGATTCCATGTAACACAAGGATTTAGAGAAGTTGACTTACCTAACATAGCAAGCCCCAACCTCCCTTCCTTTCCCTTTCCTCTCTCTCACGGCTTTTTCTCTCCCTCTCATCTCTCTCGATCTCTCTCCATCTCCCTCTATAAATAGGACCCAAAGTCTCCACTAAACACTTGCACCTCCAACTTAACACCACTCTCAACACACACTCACATAACACTCTCTCAAGTTTCCAAGCTATCCTCTAAGTTCAAGACTCTCTAAGAGGTATGAAATCTTACCCACATTGTTGTTTTTACATTTAACTAGTAACTTTCAACATACTAGTGTTCACCCAACATATTAACCTCACTAGAAACATGAACCTAATGTAGAGAGTAAGTGTGTTACCTCAAAGATATATGTATGCGTGTATATATAACATGGATGTAGTGGCATTTTCTTTCAAGTATGTATGTATGCGTGGGTATATGCCTAGATGCCTAAGAGATTTGAGTTAAGATGATAGTATGTTTTAACAAGAATGTGTAGGATATGTAAGTGTACGTACAAGGCAAGATCTATGTATGTGTGCTCTACTATGCATGCGCGTGTACATATATATGTGTATGTGAATGTATAGCAAACACATGGACATAGATATTGATGTGTATGAATGTACTCAAGTACATACATATATGTGTATGTGTGTATAAGTGTACACCTCATGGACATGGACATCTATGGTCATTTATTGAAATACATGTAGATGGATACATATATGCGCATGCATATACATATACGAGTACACGCATAAGAGATGCTTGTGTGTATACTCAACAAGAGTCATGTGTAGTAGTACATAATGTCACTCGTTTTCAAATAAAGAACATATGTTTTATAGTGGATAACATGTGTTAGAAGCTAGAATCTATTTTCATATAAAAACCACTATTTTCAAGCAACTTAGATGTCACCAAGAAAACCTAAACAAACATACCGCTAGAGATTGGGTGAACCACGAGTACCATGGATTATTTTTACATGAATCTAAGGTACCCATGTATGTATATAGGACGTATAGGTCGAGATACCTAGTATCGCACATACACTCTTGATAGACTACACGCAGACTTGAGGTGAGTTTCTCACGACCCCTTTTTACTGTTTTATATTTTGGGAAAAACATGAATTGTTTACTAGTTTTAGAATGAATTCCTAGCCGACCGGTGTACATGAGATGGTATGTTTAGAGTACTCACTAAAGCCCTCATATATTAGTTTATCATAACCATTAGCTATGGATTAAGCCTAGAAATGCATGAATAGATCTTTGGGTTGACACCCCCACTCTTGGTTAGTCGCTCTAACCGGATATATACGATATGAGAGTGCTTGCATTTCTTTTATAATGATACATTGCCTTTATTGTTCGATGTGCGAGGCACCACTCGTCGAGGTTTGGTTATGGATTCATGATGGTTTATCATCATTGTTCTTGGCTAGACAATGATGGGTCATTCAATGATTTCATTAAACTTTACATTTTGGTTTACAAAACCCGTGAACTCACCAACATTTTGTTGACAAAGTTTTTATGCATGTTTTTCAGGTAACTAAGCTATGGATGGAACTTGGGATATGATTGGGCATTCATTCACTACTATCACTTATTGTGTCATCAAAACTTTTGACCCAGTAAAGGGTTTAAAAATGTATCTTGTGAAGTTGGTTGTTGTCGAACATGTTTGGAACTTTTATAAATAAATAAATATGAATGTTTGCTCATATCTTGTGCTTGAAAACCCTTCGTGGTTACACCCCGTGTTTCCGCCTAGGCGGGGTGTGACATATATCTTTTTATCCCGAGCTCGCCCCAAGTGTTCATGTCTTGATAAAAGTTCCTCGTTTTAACTCTTTTATTTATGAACATCTATAAAATACAAAATAAATAATTAAAAACTAAAAAAAAATAATCAAAATATAACAAAACTAATAAAACTACAAACTACATGCATAAAAATAATAAAACTACAATCTAAAGAACACAAAATCGACACAAAATACGATGGAAAATATACGTGTAAGAAACAACGCAAATTGTTGGGAGAGCTCGAGGCCAAAAGTTAACGCCTAGGCGAAGAATGTACTTCATCCCAACCGGATAATGTTGTAGCATTTGAACAAGTGTTGGGTTCTGTAGGTCCCTGTCCTTGAGATCTTCTATGCAATCAAACCAAAACACGAAACCAAGAACGGAATATCTTGATTGCTGGATATCACACAAAGAACAATGATTACTTTTAATGCTTTTCTTATTAATCGAAGTACTGATAACAATTAATAAGAACTACACCGAACTTGTAATCCTTGCTAGTACACAAGAGATTAAACCAAATACACTTAGGAATCAGGTTCGATCTCTCCTCTCACGAAATCTCTGACTCAAATTCTATGTGTTTTCTCTAACTAACCAACCCCTAAAACCCCATGTATCATTTGCTTATATACATGCATCCTCACGGGCTTTTAACTGGGATTGTGTTGGGCTTTTACAATACTAGCTTAATTACGTATACACGAACTAACTTAAACAAGTTCTTCTAACGACAAAAACAATATAAAGTTTTTTTGTCAATAAACCCGAGCGTTTGTTTATCCATATGAATATTTGTCACAAACTTGCACCAACAGGTTCTAGGCATGGGTACATTCGTGGGATTAGACATAAACCTTCCTCAACTACACCATTGACTTTCTTTGATGCGCATCAGTCACCTTAACAACCTCAACAATTTTCACCCGTAAAGTAGCTTATTTTATTTTAAAAAATAAATCTAATAATCGATGAATGCATGTTGGGTTGGTAAATTTAGTTTATTTCGGTAGTTTGTGATTTAGTATTGGTGATTTAGTAAATTAAGTTGGTAGAATTGGTAAATGTTAGTAGTTTGGTATATCTTAGTAGTTTATGTCAGTAGTTTGCGAATTGGGTTAATGATGGTGCTTTTGTAATTTGGTAACTTTGGTTTGTATTGGTAAATGTTAGTAGTTTGGTAAATGTTAGTTGATTATGCTCGTAGTTTGCAAATTGGGTTGATGTTGATGCTTTGATAACTTGGTACTTTGGTTTATATTAGTAATTGTTAGTAGATTGGTAAATGTTAGTAGTTTGATAAATGTTAGTAGTTTATGTTGGTAGTTTGTAAATTTGGATAATCTTGAAGCTTTGGTAATTTAGCAAATTTGGTTTATATTGGTAGTTGTTAGTAGATTGGCAAATGATAGTAGTTTTGTAAATTTGGTTTGATTGATAATATGCGCATTTGGTTAATGTTGATATTATTGTATGAGTATGTTGCAGGTTTGTTCCAAAACACGCATTTTAGAGGTGAACTCGCAAATATGATGGGTTCGATCTCCAATGGATCAAACTTTTACGGCGAAAGTGATGGAGAGGATGATGGTGACGATGATGATATGATGTAGACAATGTGAAACAATTTATCTTTAATTAATTTGTGACATTTTGTAAGTTATACGACTTGAATTATAGTTTTTGTCATGTATTTATGTAATGTGTGTGTGCGCGCGCTTTTATAGTTCTCTGTGACCCAAACCCAAATTTGGCAGGTAGTGTGTATTAAAATACTGATAAAACTGAAAAATGCAGGAAAAGATTTTTTTTTTAAAAAAAAGCAATGGCAACGATAATGTCGCCGCTAAAGGGCTAAGAATTGATGATAAAATTTAAATTTATTAGCAACAATTCGACCATTAGCAGTAACAATGTCATTAGCGTCGGCTTCACCATTAGCAGCGACATGAACCTTTAGCGATTACATATAGGCCATTGGCGACTTACCTTTTGTGGCAATAAGTCACCGCTAAAGGTATAATTGGCAACAAGCAATGGTAATAGCGGCGACTTTTAAAAGCCCGATTCGTTGAAGTAAATACACATATCGTAACCTTCAACGATCCAAGCAAGTAGCCAAGTTGCTCAGCCATTAATCTTTTTCGGAATCTATCGATCAAATAAATTTCTTCTTCTTTCCGGTCCAATCGGTTTCATGCTTCTTGTGAAACCTTTCTGATCTTCGGCTCTACTTCTCTAATCATCAGTACACGGCTCTAGTACCTCTTGCTAAACTTCACAAGAGGCTTTCGATCTTAGGGTGCATTTGGTTCGCATGAATTGAATGGAATTCAATGTAATTAGAATTTGAATTCCAACTCTTTAGGTGTTTGGTTCATTGAATTTGTTGGAATTGGAATTTCAATTCCAATCTTGTGTGTTTGGTTGACAAAGGAATTGGAATTGGAATTTGGTATGAATTCCTTCAAATTCCTTTACCTAATGGAATTCAAAATCCTTCCAATATTAGAAGGAATTCAATTCAATTTATTGTAATCTTCGAACGGTTGGCATCATTTTGACCCGAACCGATTCGAACCATGCCATTTCAACGCAAACCGCTTAGACCCGATGTCACACCACGCCAATGGCGGAAACACGTGGCGCGACGCTCGAAAGCATATCAAAGTCAAGAATAACACAAACTATATTTAATTAGAAAAGATCATTATGTTAAGATGTCGGGAAGGAGTACCTGGTTTCAAACATTACTTAAACCACAAACATTAAGTTTTAAAGTGGGGTGTTTCCGTTTATGTCCCAACCCGATAGTAACAATAGATGAAACCCCCAACCAGTGTCCGACATCCCAAATTCCACCGTACTAGCTGCATACCTGTTCAGCACTTAGTTACCTGAAAGATATGTTTAAAAAGACGTCAATATATAAAATATTGGTGAGTTCACAGGTTTTAGTTTCGTAAATACGACATTTTTACATCCTGTGCAAATCCAGCACATTTACATCCTGTGCAAATCCAGCACATTTTTATATCCTGTGCAAATCCAGCACATTTTTATATCCTGTGCAAATCCAGCACATTTTGTGGCCTTTGTATGGAGTAGCTAGCTCCTACAAATTATGATGATGAGCAATCCCCTGAGTCCCATAACCAAACCAAGACTAATAAATATGCCCCGCTCCAAGTCGTTTCTCAGAACCCAACGACTTAAGTTCAGAATACGTGCACCCCAGGCATACGCCGATGCATAATCGACGCTATCGATTAGGGGTGGGCCTTGTCAGGCACCAATAGTACTATCCAAATATTCCTTCAGTTTCATTTACCTGAATTAATGGTTACAGTAGCGAGGACCCAACCCCGAGTGGCGACCAAAAACTCAAGTACTCATCATGCCACTTACCACATTTTAACCTTTGAAAACATTTCAATATGTGATAATTTTTGACAAACATATCTTTCCCCCAGTTAAAACAGTAAAATGGGGCCGTGAAACTCACCTTAATTTCCATGCTTAGCTAGCAAATAAAATCCAAAGCTTTGACCGACTTCCTCGTGCCCTAATTACCAATAACGGACACCTTAAAGTCTATCATATATAAGTCTAGCTTATTTTCCGGTTAAAAGATAGTTTACTCGACTATCTCGACTCGCGTATACTAACCCGAGTCTTTAAGTGTTTTAACTCGACGAACCGGTCGTGACTTATCGTAGTTCATGCGTTCACATGCGAAATAGTACCCAAGTCGCGCACTTGTTACTATTCGTGTGTAAACTATGTTGGACTAATATCGCGAAACGTATGACTCATCCCGAGCCATAGCTTGTCTCGTTAACCAGATAATGTAATCGTCTTGTATAGTTATTTTCGGAAAATATACCTTGCTGAAATATAATATAGTTATTAAAATCCTTTTTAATAACATTTGTTATTTCTTTTCCCGAATCCGAGTATCTTACAAATCTCAAGACTTTGCTTTTTATGAACAGGTTTTCCAATTAAAACGAACGTTTATACATCTTTTAATCCGATAACAAACATATTTTAGTTACCAAGTAACCTTTAAAAACTCGTCATACTTGACGCTTGGTAACAAAAGACTATATATTTGTTTGAAATATTTCTCGGAATAGACTATTATTGTTACAAATAATATTTGTCAAAACGTCGTGATTGTACATGACTACATTTGTCAAGCGCTTGGAAAGTTATTTATAAGAACGCACAATAATGTCACACTTGTCGCGCTTCGGATTTTATAAAAATTTCGGCAGAGTTTCCTCTGTTTTTGGTATAAACCAGACAACACAAGTTGTCTACAAATTCCCAAAATCAACACCTAAACAAAAGACGACATTATATTTATCCGCATTTCTAATCCACGAGACTTTATACGTTGTGACTATTATATAAATCATACTATTTATATAAATATATATACGTATAGTCCATCAATTTAGTCCAACAACAATGCAAGTCACGACTAATACACAAATATTAGCTCATAATGCTTTTCGTTAATATTTTTATCGGTTCGTTAGGGAGTTAGTCGTTCGTATTTATATATTTTATAAATATATGTGTAAATAATAATATAACGAAATAATTTCTAGTTAATTATACCGTAACGCTTGACCGAAGTTTACTGAGTTGACCGGGTTGACCAACCCGAATCTGACCGGATCTACCCGAGAGCACCATACTTGACCCACGACTAGAACTTGAAGACGGCACGCAAACCGAGCCAGATCTGAATCTGACCCGGAAGCATAATCTTGACCCGAGTCCCGAACCCAAAACTGACCGGACCCGAACTGCCGGACGCCACCACCGTGGCCGGACCACCGGTGCCGTGGCCGGACCACCGCCGCCATCCCACGCCACCAAAAGAAAACCCCGTTCTGACCACCCGCGCGCCACCGGAACCCAACCAAACCCACTCCAGCCCCTCCGGGACTCGCAACCAACCGGAAATAGCTCGCCGGAATATGGCCGGAGAACGAAATTTCGTGAAAACTTATGAGGAGTCCCCCAAAGACCCGATCTAAACGTTTGTACAAAGAAAACTCGAAAACGAGCTTACCGGAAAAGTCGCCGGAAAGGTACCAACGTTCAAACCGCTTCGTTTTAGGGAAAACGGCCTTCACCATCGCGTTCGGGGCGTCGAAATTAGTGGGGGTGGGTGTGTCACGCGTCGGAAAAAGTCGCCGGAAGGTCGCAGGAAACTCGCCGGAAACTCGCCGGAAACTCGCCGGACGCCGCCGGACGCCGCCGGACGCCGCCGGAACGCCGCCGGAAGGCTGCCGGCCGGCCGCCGGAATTCTAGAGAGAGAGAGAGTTGAGAGAATTTGGTGTTAGAGAGAGAAAGTGGTGTGGGGGAAATGAGGAATATTTGAGTGGTTTTGGGCTTATATAGGTGGGTTTTTGGATTGGGCCTCAAGCCCAATGTCGCGTGCCAACTGCTCCGTTTTAGCCCGTTATCGCTTCTGGACTCGGTTTTTGTTCGTAGTCATAAATAACGCCAGACCGAGCAATTCAATAATTATTTTCGTCACCCGACGCGTGAAGACGGCACACGCGTTAAAATCGTGTTAATCGGTTCGGTTGTGTTATCCTTCATTTAAATGATCCAATAACTTTCGAAATTCAACCGATAACATTATTTATAATAAATAATTATTCCGGAAGTTCGGTAACGGTTAAAGCCACGCGTTTCGACGTTCGAATCCCACGTCAGTTCCTCTCCGCGTTTCTCCAAAACGCTGCGTTTTTTACCGTTCACCGCGCCGATTTCACATTCGATCGCATCGATAGTAAATACGTGTCGTATTTTCATAGAATAAGCTTATGTTATTCCAGTTTGACAAATTTTTGCTGATGTCAGTTCGTTACGTTAAACACGCGAAGTCTTTCTTTAAAGGCATCAAGGCTTCAACGAACTTTCAAAAGGACATCGTAGGACTCATATTAGCTCAACTAACCATAATTAACCTTAAGCCATGTTAATTATTTCTAAAACATGATTAGAATCACGTTAATCGTTGTACGAAATTTGCCGGTTGTCACACCCGAACCAATTCGGACCGTACCAATTTTGACCGGTACCGTTTCGACCCGAACCGTTTCGTACTGTACCAGTTTTGACCGAGTACCGTATCGGACCATACCAGTTTCGGACCGAACCGTTTCGGACCAGTTTCGACCGACACCGTTTTGACCGGTATCATTTCGACCTGTATCGTTTCGCCCGTAATGTTTCGGACCGTACCAGTTTTGACCGGTACCATTTCGGACAAGTTTCGACCAATACCGTTTCGACATGTACCGTTTCGCCCGTAACGTTTCGGACTGTACCAGTTTTGACCGGTACCGTTTCGACCGGTATCGTTTCTACCTGTACCGTTTTGCCCGTAGCGTTTCGGACTAAACCATTTCGGACCGTACCAGTTTAGACCGGTACCGTGTCGGACCAGTTTCGACCGATACCGTTTCGACCGGTATCGTTTCGACCTGTACCGTTTCAGACCGCACCGTTTCGAACCGTACCAGTTTCGACCGGTACCGTTTCGCCCCGTACCAGTTTCGATTGGTACCATTTTCGACCCGAACCGGTACGGGTCGAAACGGTGCACGTTGAAACGGTACAGGTCGAAACGATAGAGGTATCAACAGTTCGAGTCAAAACGGTACTGGTCGAAACGGTACGGGCTGATACCGGTCGAAACGGTACGGGCCGGTACCAGGTGAAACGGTTCGGGCCGGTACGGGTCACAACGATGCGGGTCGTGGGGGCAAAGTGATAGATTCCAATTTATTAACCAACCAAACACAATAATATAGGATTTGAGAATCCAATTCCAACAATTTCCAATTACTTTTGGAATGTTTGAATTACAAATCCAATTCATTCCAATTCCAATTCATTCACAAATTCCAATTCCAAACAATTCCGTAAACCAAACACACCCTTAGGAATAAACAAAATAATCATCAGTAATCGGTATTCACAGTCACACACTTGATTTTGTTAAAAACTCTCATGCGACTCTATTCTTATTTCTTAATTTATCAAACGAAAAGCATGTTACAAATTGCAACTAGAAACTGAAACATAAATCTAAACAGCTTTATATACTAGTGGTTACTTGACCCCTAAGTAACAATTGGAAATTTAAACTAATAATCGCAACTTCGCTCAAAAACAATTAGTTTAAATTAATTAAAATAAACTAAAAATTCAAATTAGTTTTTATCTTTTTGCATGTGTTGCTAACCTTTTCATAGAATGTGACAATAATGGACTCAGATCGTTTAACTCAACTCATTAAACCTCAAACACCCGCAATATAAAATTAGGGATTCCATCTTACGGCTTATTTAACTATTTATCAATCTTCCAACGTTACAATAGCTTGTATTATTATTATTTTTTTATAATCTATCAATTAATATCAATCTTTATAAATTTGTCAACTATAAATAAACTTTTTTTCTGTAAACTTCTTTATCTAATAATTCATTTAGTAATATCTCATCAAAAATGAAGAAGTTTTATTATTTTTTCAAAGCATTCTTTACTAAATCCAATCATATTTAACAAAGTAAAATAAGACCTCTCCGGCGGTCTATAAGAAGAAGCTTGTCTACATCCGCAATGTACGTTTGACATGCTCATGTCTTCTCGTTTTCATTAGTGATCCTTCCTCTCTTCTTCACTGTCATAAAATCCATGGCCGGCCCTTAAGGGGTGCGGGGAGGACTCCCGGCCCGGACCCAATTTCTTGGGGGCACATTGACCCTCCGGCAATCCAAGTTTTCTTAACAGTGATGTCCTTATTTCGATGGAATTTTGTATGTTTGAGCCCCAAAATTGTTAATCAAGTATTAATAAAAGTGAAAGGTAGTTTATATAAAACATAAAATAAAGAAATGTTGAGAGAGACTAAGAATTAAAGAAGAAAATAAAATGGTTTGAGAGAAAAAATTATTGGTTTATTAATAAGTGTAGGGATGAATTGAAGAGGGCTCATACTTAGTTGTTTTTGCTTTTTACCGGTTGGTTTTGACTTCCTTTTTAACTTTTATTTTTGTTATGAAACAATTTTTTTTTTAATTTTCAAACTTTCACCCATTTATATTTTCATACTTTGTGGGATTCGAACTCCTAACCTCCCCCAAGAGGGTCTGTTACCGTTAGACTACAATCTAAGTGAAATAAAATTTGATCAATCAATTTAATAGTACTTCAATCGTAACTTAAAAAAAATAGTTTACATTATTTCTTTCGTTAAGGCCTAAAACTAAGGCTAAAGGGCACAATTTTTACAACTCGGCCCGGACACCTGAATTTTCAGGACCGGCCCTGATAAAATCGAACCACACTCATCCATGTAAAAGGATTTTTTTCTTCACAAATGTCATCTTCCAATGCTGCACCTTCAACGCACGGCTTTGCATCATCTCACGGACGCCTCACAAGCCTCCCATTATATATACATACAAAATGCAACTTAACGGCATCCTTCACTCCGTTTTTTTTCCGTCATCATTCTGTTTCATTTGTTTATTCCCTCCCGCATTCAATCTACTGTGAAAGAAGCATTCAATCTCAGCCGTCGTTTTTTATCGTTTCCGCCTTCTACCGTCATTTCTTTATTTCCAACACAATTTACGTCACCCACATATTCTACCCTAATACATATAAACAGGCCAGACCAACCACCGCTATTTTCACCACCACCGGTAAATTTTGTTGTTTCCTCTCTCGCCGATCTCTCTCCCTCTTTATTTTCCTCTGTTTCTGATCGTTATTCACTTCCGTTCATCCTTAATTTTGCGTCTTTTCATATATGTTTCTGATCGTCATTTTCATAATTCCATCTGGAGTTCCGATTCCGGTACGTTCTTATTCCCATCTTCGGTTATTTATTATTATTATTATTATTATTATTATTATTATTATTATTATTATTATTGTTGTTGTTGTTGTTGTTGTTGTTGTTATTGTTCGGCTATTTGTTTCTACGATATGAACAACGTATGTGTTTTCGTGTTTACAATCTTTATTTGGAATTCGTTTACAGAGTATGAAGCATCACATATGCAGATTCATGTTAATTGTTACAGAGTATGAAGCATTAATGATCAATTTGCTTTTTCCAACAAAATTGTTTTGGTTTGTGTTGTTTTCCAAGAAAAAAAAATATTTATGTGTTTTCTGGGTGGTGATCTTCATCTGACAAAGATTCGGTTTTGGTCGGCAAAATAAAACTTAAAATCTAAAACAACATTAAATGTATTCTTTTTGTGGGGCATGGTTAATTACCGAATTTAGTAGATAAATCCCCTTTTACCTGTTGTCACAAACGAAATGGAATAATGACTTTGACGGAAAGATTAATCTTTTTTTTTTTGGCTATTGATCAATAAAACACAGATGAACAAATGGTCATTATCTAAATGAACTTCTCATAATTTTTTGGTGTATTGATCAACGATGTGTAATATTATTTCTGTAGTTAAGAAACTAACAATGAAAGTTATGCGCTTGATTGGTTTACATGTCAAATTACCTACTCACAATCTTTAGTTTTCTATTATGCAATATGCTTAATATATTATTTCTAAGAAGTAACAAGTTAAATATTGACCGATGTATCATAATTTGGTTTATAGTTTTTAGATTTCCTTGCACCATTAAATAGGCTTTGATGAATAACCCAGACTAATCATATGATGATGCTATATTAGAATTAGAATTAAATTTATACCCAAAGATGATATGTTTTATTTATGTGCCTTAATTCACCCTTATGTATGTTTATAACACTCTAATTTTTTTATTTTTTTTTTGTCATAGCCAACGCAATGCCAATGTTCAGCTATTTAAAGTAGGTTTTGTTATTGTTTTGGTGTTCTAATATATACATCTTGTGGTTACCATACAATTTTATATGGAAATAAATAAAAGTGCACAACATTTAACCATTCAAAATAAAAACGCAAAACCACTCTAAGTAAAGAGTCTAAGTAAGAGTTATAGGAAATGGAATCATATGGAAAATAACAAGAGCTTGGATTCATATTTCTTTTTGATAAACAATGATCTATGAAATATGATATTCAATTAGTCATGTAGGCCACCCGTCATTAACTTTTGGTCGATTCATTTATTGCATTACATAATCAAACGAATTTAGAAGAACAAGATGAAGTAGATCTATGTAAAAAAATTAATGGATATAGGAATATAGCATGACTAAGTTTTGTTATGTGTTTGATTTCTTTTTTTAGAAAAATTTACAAAATAAATGCTTTAGTGTGATGTTGTAAGCCGAGGATAAAGCAAAACGAAAAGAATATTTTGCAAAATCTTACCAATTTTCACATCTCATATATTGATACTAAAGACATTCATAATCAACATCCCGTCGCAACGCGCGGGTTGACATAAACTCGTTATATACATTATATAAATAGAGAGATATTATAGTTATGATTTAGTTTGGATGTTGGGTTTCATACACCATGTGACATCATATTCTGAGTGTTGTGGCATTCTCATATTAGTGTCTGATGTGGGCCAAGGTGCAGTGGCGGATCCAGGATTTTTTTTCAATGTTGTCACTGTTTTTAGATGTTATAATTTCATAGAACCAGACATAAAAATTTTCAGGTCAGTTTGACTATTCCGATTAGGTAAGGTTCATCACATAACAAAAATATGATATAGTAATAAAAAACATCGTCATTAAAAAAAACAGATAATATAAATTCGATAGTTTTTACGAATTCAAAAAACAAGTTATAGTTATTCCCCACGAGTTTTAATCTTTTGAAAAATGTTGCATTACATCTTTAATTAAAACTTGTTGAAAGAACTCTTCTCCAACATAACAACTGCGAGTATCGTTTATATATTCACACATATCCTATTACACAATCCAATCTTCACATGTTTCAATGAAGAAAAGCTTGTTTCCACACTAGTCGTTGCAACCAGTAAAACAAGGGGGTACATTTTTAGAATAGTAACTAACTTTATCTAATTAGAACTGAGCTCATTTAACTAGAATTTGATGAGTTTGATGTTAAATTAGTAATGGTGTACTTGAAAAATGAGCTGTACTATGAAAGATTGCATAGAGTTGTAGCGGTTCAACATCAATAAAAAAGAAACGTTTTTTTTTAGATTTGAATGTTATTTAAAATGAAAGTCCTAAAGCCGGAAATACTAAAATTCGTATAATTTTTTACCTTTTTAACGGCATACAGAATAATAACTTTTAATTAAAAGAAGATAAATAATCGGAATAGTCATTTCAAATCAGAGGGAGCAAGGGATAGGTAGTGTCTGCAAATTAAATTTGTATTTCCTTTTGAGTTATTAAATCAACTCTTTGTTCTATCTTCTTTGGTTTACATCTCTCCCTTCTCAAGGGATGAGTCAAAAAGTTCGTCTCCGATTGCCGAAGCTTTCAAAAGATGCAGATTTTTACTCTCTTTTTTTCTTCACATAACTGAATGTAGTCACTATTCAAAAAACATTGATGTCACTCGAAAAAAACCATGCATACATGTCTATACACAACTGAAAAAGCATTAATGTCTCGTGACTACGGTGCGATATATATACCTCCGCCCATGTCAAGATATATGAATCTTAATTAAAGGATGTATCATTTCTAAATACCGTAAGTTTAGCATTTCTATGCTTTACATATTATTATAAAGATTCTATGCTTTACATATTATTATAAAGACTTCTTAAATCGTTACCATTAGTTAAGAGCACCAAACTAGGAGGTATAAGGACATTTTACCTACCAACAAAACAAAGCAAACATAACATGATTTACATAATATTCCTTCATATTCCCATTTCTATAATACTTTCCTGCTTTCACAAAACCCCTCACCAATAACACTTCCCCACCAAAACACACTCACAAACCAAAAACCTCTAATTCATCCACCACCATGTCCACCACACTCATCCCTCTCCTCTTCTTCCTGCTCCTCTCCACCACCGCCATCGCCATCGCCATCACCACCATCTCATCCGATATAACCGCCCTCAAAGCGATCAAAACCGCCATCAACCCAGCCACAATCCCTTCCTACACATGCTTACACTCATGGGACTTCACTTCTGACCCATGCTCACCACCTCATATCACTCACTTCCTTTGTGGACTATCATGCTCAGGCAACCGAGTCACCCAACTCACCCTCGACCCAGCCGGTTACTCAGGCACTCTCTCCTCACTTGTCGTCCAACTCACCCAACTCATCACCATCGACCTCTCCAATAACCAATTCCACGGACCGATTCCCAACTCAGTCTTCTCCCTCCCAAACCTCCAAACACTCATCCTAAACTCCAACTCATTCTCCGGAACCATCCCACCAACAATCTCAAATCTCAAAAAGCTACAAACCTTAGACATGTCTCACAACTCCTTCACCGGGTCACTACCCAACTCGCTAACTCAACTCACTGAGTTGACTCAACTCGACCTGAGTTTCAACAAACTCACCGGACCAATCCCAAAACTCCCAAAAAACCTAATCCAATTAGCTCTCAAATCCAATTCCCTGTCCGGGTACCTAACAAAACCCTCCTTCACTGAGTCAACTCAGTTGGAAGTAATCGAACTAAGCGACAACTCACTAACCGGCACAATTCCAAACTGGCTTTTCTTACTACCCTCTATCCAACAACTCAACTTAGCCAACAACAGTTTCAACAAACTAATAATATTACCACCGGTCAAGAGCAACCTTGTAGCGGTCAACCTCGGTTTTAATAAACTTTCCGGCTATCTTCCGGCGACATTTCCGGCATACCCAATGTTGGCTTCTTTGACACTGAGTAATAATAAGTTACGTGGAAGAATCCCAGTGGTGTACACAAAGTTAAGCCGGTTGTTTCTTGATGGAAATTTATTAGTAGGGTTGCCGCCAAAAGAGTTTTTTTCCCGGAAAATAATAATAACCGGTAGCTTTGGAGACAACTGTTTAAAGTATTGCCCAGTTTGGTCGGAGCTTTGTTTGAAGTCGCAGAAACCGTTGTCGTTTTGCAGGAAAGCGTATAGGGGGGGAAAGTGAAACAATAGTCGTAAAGTTGAATCATGGATCATCATCTTTTTTTTTTCTTTGTAATTAAAAATGAGTTTAGATTATTATTATTATTTATTATTATTTTTTTTGGAGTAAGCATGCGTTGTACGAATAATGTTAAGGGAAATAGGGAACATTTTTTTATTTATATATTTGTTTATTTGAGACTCAGATTCTACGAGGTTTTATTTTATGATAAAGATATGGTTGTTTCTTTATTTTATTCATTTGGCCGTTGGAATCAAATGTTTTTTTTTGTTGGAAGGTATAAAAAAGTATTTGATGGGTGAAATTGATATTTTAGTAATCGACCGTTGCTTTTCTCCGGCGTCTCCGCTTGTTATTATTTCTTTACACATCAAATAACATTCCTGATGGCCTAGTGGTAAAAGGGTTGGTTCTCTTTATAGGGGAGCTAGGTTCGATTCCTACGGGAGGGATGTGATGGATACCCTCACTCTTGTGGTGGGGTAGGTGTTTGGGAAATGATGGAGAGACCCTTGACCTTAGTGATCATGGGTTTGACTCCTAATTCCTTCAAGTTTTACCGGTTCACTACCGTCGTGTCTTCGAGTGAGTCTGTGGGTCGGGTTTTCCCTAGAACAGGAGACGGGTGGGCCGAAGGGCTCTGTCCGTACGGACTAGAGGCCGTCTCACTACTAGAAAAATACCCCTATCTTGACACACATTTAATGACACGCGAGAATTCATGACACGCAAAAGCGGGGTGTCATTAAAAAATCGTCATCTTTTAAAAAAATTGGTCAAACAATGACATTCTTTTTTGCGTGTCAACAATCTAATGTCAAGATTTTAAAAAACATGACACTATAACAATTGAGTGTCATGTTTGGTGTCAAATATTTCAGACTTTCCTTTTCCTTCCTCGCGCCCAGCTCTCTCTCTTCCTCTATTCTTGTGCAAACACTTAAGAAAAAAAAAAACCCATCAAACACTCAATCGTAACCTACCCCTTCTCTGCTAAAAACCCATGCATCAAACACTCGATCGTAACCCAGAACCCTCTTCGATCAGACTAAACCCCATCAAACACCATCCAACAAAACCTTCTCTGCTCGACCCTCGTAACTTCTTCAGAACGAACCCGCGCAGATCGTAACCCTCTTCAGAAACATTCAAAATGTGATACTAATCAGGTTAGGGTTTATCTTATTATGTATTGTTTTTTAGTTATTATGGTTTATTGTTGAAATGTGATACTAATCAGGTTAGGTTTATCTTATTATGTATTGTTTTTTAGTTATTATGGTTTATTGTTGAAATGTGATACTAATCAGCCATCATTTACAATGTCAGACCTAGCTCGTCACTTCATCAATCGAACCCTAGCTCCTCACTTCAGCAATCGAACCTAGCTCCTCATTTCAGTAAGTTCAGTCGAACCCTAGCTCGTCACTTCACTTCAATTGTCGTGTATTGAATGCATATGATAGAAGATACAAAAGAAAAAATAAGCTTTTTAAGATCTTAGTTTTGTTTGTTGTTTTTTAATTATGTGGCTAAGAAACTACTTGTTGGTGTAAAACTGATGAAAATGATAAATATTGTGCACGACAACATCTTAGTTTTGTTTGTTGTTTTTTAATTATGTGGTCCCTTGTGTCCCTCACATATTAGATTTTGTAAGGGTTTTTTAGTATTTAGAAATGAAAAGCAATGTTTTATCTTATTATGTATTGTTTTATAGTTATGTGTTTGACTTCCAATATAAAAGTGCATGTTTCTATTTTACTATTTTATTTATGTTTTATTTATGTTGGTCTAGATCTACTAACAAAAGGTCATGGATAAATCATGGATTTCGTCTCATAGATTATCAAATGAATATGAAGAAGGAGTAAAGGCTTTTTTAGAGTTTTCACAATCTAATTATCCAAAATCGGATGTTATTCCATGTCCTTGTGTAGATTGTATCAATTTTCGTTACGAGTCAATTGATAATGTGCGTTATCATTTGTTTGTCCGCGGTTTCCACGAAAATTATAAGGTTTGGTCTTTCCACGGAGAATCACTTCCCAACCGTGATTCTAGCTTCCCTAATAAATGTAGACCTGATGACTTTGATCATACAAAGGAAATGCTACATGATGCCTTCACGTATGTAGAGGAAGAACCCGAATCACTAAAATTACTTCTTGAAGAATGTGATAAGCCACTTTACCTAGGGTCAAAGCATAATGCACTTAGTGGATTATTGAAATTCCAACATTTAAAGGGTCAATTTGGCTGGTCCGATGCTAGTTTTGATGCTTTGTTGGGTGTCCTAAAAGATATCTTACTATCCAACAATACAATTCCTAGCTCGATATATGAGGCTAAGAAGTTGCTAAAAGTAGTAGGTCTACAATATGAAAAGATTCATGCATGTGAAAACGATTGTGTTCTATTCTGGAAAGATCACAAGGATGCTTCTAAGTGTCCAACTTGTGGCACATCTCGTTGGAAGAAGAATACAAAAGGCGTGCCTTCAAAAGTTTTGTGGTACTTTCCTCCAATTCCTAGATTTAAAAGAATGTTTTCCTCACCGGAAATTGCACATGACTTAACTTGGCATGCACAAGGTAGGGCCAATAATGGTAAGCTAACCCATCCTCGCGATTCTCCCTCTTGGAAGCTTGTTGACCACACGTGGAAAGAATTCAGAAAAGAGAATCGAAATCTTAGATTAGCCTTATCGGCTGATGGTATCAATCCTCATAGGTCATTAAGTTCCAAATATAGTTGTTGGCCGGTTATCCTAATAACCTATAATCTACCCTCTCATTTGTGCATGTCAAGAAGATTCATGATGTTGACCTTATTGATATCAGGGCCAAGCCAACCTGGTAACAATATTGATGTCTACTTGGCACCATTGATAGAGATCTAAAAATCTTGTGGGAAACTGGCGTTGAGACATTTGATGCCTACAAGAAGGAATACTTCAATCTAAGAGCAGTATTACTTTGGACTATAAATGACTTTCCCGCATATGGTAATCTTTCAGGGTGTGTTACCAAAGGTTATTATGCTTGTCCAATATGTTCAGAGAATACATGTTCACAATGGTTGCCAAAGTCGAAAAGGTATGTTTTCTCGGGCATAGAAGATTTCTGCCGATTAATCATCCTTTCCGTAAAAGGAAAAAAGATTTCAATAATCTACAAGAGAATGAGGCTATAAAAAAACCATTATCAAGTGAAGAAATTTACAACCGTCTGGCGGGGTTTAAGACTATATGGGGTAAGAAAAAAAAGTCAAAGAAGGTAAAGTTAAAGATAAGCAAGACAAAGAAAAGAAAGTCAAAGATGGAAACACCAGAGAAGAAAACATCAAAGAAGGAAAAAGATAGTATTGATGAGAGAGCTAAATTTTGGCATAAAAAATCAATTTTTTTTGAACTTGAATATTGGAAGAAGTTGCTTGTTCGTCATCAACTAGATGTTATGCACATAGAAAAAAATGTGTGTGAGAGTGTTTATGGGACATTGTTGAATTTGCCTCACAAGACGAAGGAAGGGTTAAATGCACGACAAGATCTTGAGGATTTAGGTATTAAGCCTGAACTACAACCTCAACAAAAAGGGAAACGCCTTTTGCTTCCTCCTGCATGCTACACGTTGAATACCGCGGAGAAACATCTATTTTATAATACATTGTCTAACATAAAAGTACCTTACGGGTATTCTTCCAATTTTGAGAATCTCGTGTCCGATGATGTTTCCAAGATGAATGGTTTGAAGTCTAATGACTGTCATGTACTGATGCAACAACTTCTTTCTTTTGAAATCAAGGGGGTGTTACACGAGAAAGTGAGGAAAGCAATCATAAGCTTGTGTCATTTTTTCAATAAGTTGTGTAGTAAAGTTGTCGATGTTAGCAAGCTAAGCAAGTTGCAAAGTGACATCGTATTAACTTTGTGTTTGTTAGAGAAGTATTTTCCTCCTTCGTTCTTTGATGTCATGATTCACTTGATGGTGCATTTAGTTAGAGAAGTGAGGTTATGTGGCCCGGTTCATTTTAGGTGGATGTACCCATTTGAGAGATACATGAAAACACTTAAAGGCTATGTACGAAATCATTATCGACCCGAGGGTTGCATTGCAGAATGTTATGTGGCAGAGGAAGCCTTAGAATTTTGCTCGGGTTACTTAAAAAACATGAAATCAATTGGCAATCCTTATGAACGTGTTGATGAAACAATCCGCACCGGTAGGCCTTTATCGGGGGCTACTAGGGAGGTTGTGGATGCTCAGTTACGTGATCAAGCTCATCTTTATGTATTAAGAAACAGCGCTGTTGTGGAGCCGTATATAGAGTGAGAATCGCATAAAACTATATACTTTTTGTATTATATGTAATACATAAAGCTTCTACTAACATCTACAATATATACTTCAGGCAGCATATGTTGGAATTGCAGGATCTCAACCCTCGCGCCTCTCGAAATAGTACATGGTTGCAAAACCAACACAATCGAACATTTATTAGCTGGCTTAAGAACGAGGTCTATTTTTAAAAAGAAGTTTGTTAGAATTACCATATTATTTTTAGTAACATTTTACATTAATTCTTTTTCCAATAGGTTGAAAAACGTTTGGCTAGCGGAGAAAATATCTGTGACAATGTTCGTTGGTTGGCCAAAGGGCCTACTTTTGTTGTTAATAAATATAGCGGTTTCGCCATAAATGAGTATCAGTTCCATAAAACAACTTGAGACGAATCTAAAACAACTCAATGTAGTGGAGTATCTCTAGTTGCACATGCTATGCAGATTGCTAGTGCAAAAGACATTAGTCCCGTGTATGGCGCTGTTACTTACTTTGGCCGTATAAAGGAGATATGGGATCTTGATTATCGCATGTTTACCGTTCCTGTTTTCATGTGTGATTGGGCTGATAGTCGTGGAGTAAAAAAGGATGATTTTGGATTCACCGTGGTAAACTTCAACAGGCTTGGTCACCATTCTGAACACTTCATATTAGCTAGTCAAGCCAGACAAGTTTTTTATGTTCAAGACCAACAAGATGATAATTTGTGTGTTGTTGGCTTCACGCCACATAAGATGTACAAGTATGGAGCAAGTGATGAAACTGAGGATATGTTGAATTTGATGTTGCTGGTGATGTTACACAAGACTCCGCCTTAGTAGACCTTGATGATGATTTTTCGTGTAGGCGTATGGATGGAGACGGCATATTAATTTAAACTTTAGTTTTTGTGTCTTTAGTAGACCTTGATGATGAAATTTGTGTATTATTACTTAATTTGTTTTCTGATCATGTTGTGTTTTTTTATATTCTTGTATGTCTTTAATTCTGATCATGTTGAAGATAACAAACTACATGGAATTTGTTTTTTATTACTTAATTTATTTTCTGATAATGTTGAAACAGGAGATTTTTTTCTGACATGGAACCGAATTCTGGTTCGGATCATGATGAAGGAGATGAGAGATCACAAAGAGGTCCGACATGGATGAAGAGAAAGAAAACAAATCATAAAGGGAAACCTCCAGTTACTTACAATTCCAGAGGTGTCCTAATTGGAGAAACGTCAACAAAACTTTCTACTTTTGAGGGAGTGGTTGCAAGATCTATGATTCCTATAACTTATGAGAGTTGGAACGACGTTAGTGCTGATACCAAGGAAGAAATATGGCAGTACGTTTTGGTAAGTGTAACATATAATCTTAACTTCAAATTAATTATCTTATGTTTTTGTTGAAAATAATATTGTTTACGCTTTATGTTTCAGGCAAATTATGATGTTGACCCAAGGAGCCGGATTCAAACTTTACAATCAATTGGGACCAAGTGGAGAAATTTCAAACATACTTTGTATAAGGATCATATTGAGGTACAAAAAGATGACCCTGAGCTGAAGAATAATCTACTCAATCCTCCTCCAGACTGCCCGTCCGTGGGAAAAAGCGAATGGAAAGTATTTATGTCGCAAAGAACTACAAAAACATGGCAGGTTTGTTACATGTCTTTATGATTTTAAGGCAAGTTATTTGTGTCGCAAAGAACTACAAAAACATGGCAGATTTTAAGTCGCAGCATGCGCTCCTGTGCAATCGCCTGTTCTGTGCAGGCTGCGTGCTGCTGCATGTTGCTGTGCAGTCGCCTGTTCTATTTTGCACGCTGCTGCTGTTAAATTGTATGCTGTCTGCTGTTAAATTGTATACAGGCTGCGCGCTGCTGTTAAATCTGCTGCGCGCTGCTGTTAGGCTCTTTTTTTTTTTTAACATCAGTTTGTCTATTAATCTCTAGCTGCAGAAAGTATATAAGCAATAGTTCTGATATGTCTACTTTCGTATGGTCATCACATTTCTTGGTGATTACTGTTTAAATCAGTGAATCTATTACTACTTGACTGCCCATACTAGTACCCGTCCTTTTGTGCATTAAGTATTACTGTTTAACATAATGTTGGTTGTTAAACATGGATTGTTTAGTATCTAGATTCAAGAGACTAAGATATCTTAGCTGCAAAAAAAAAAAAAAAATCAGATTTGTATTCCTGGAGGTGGCAATTCAACCCATATATGTCACAAAGGGGAGGTTATTGAAAACTGATGAAGGGGAAATTTGGGTCTCAAATTACTTGCTAACAAAGATATTGGTTGAATGATATAATTGTTGCCCAAAATACACCCATTTATGACATCCTAAAGTGTTCTATTAAAAGAATTGAATAAGAGTAGTTTTTTGTATTCATATATAAAAATAAACTACTTATTATCCTGATGGCCGGTGGTACTGCAGAAGTTAACAAATTCAAATATGATCAAGGTGTCTTTCTGGTAGCATTCAGTTACTTTTTAAATAACAAGTGACATCCACTAAAGTCTTTGACCAACATAAAGTCTTTGACATTCCTAGTATGGGCAGTCAAGTAGTAATAGATTCACTGATTTAAAGGTAGTACTAGATCTCGACTCATTGGTCATAATTTCATACCCGCCAGATAACGCGCTGCTGGTCCGCTGCTGCTGGTCCTAGCCGCACTGCTGGTCCTTGCCGCACAGCCGCTGCTGCTGGTCCTAGCCAGACAGCAGCTGCTGCTTGCAAGTTCAAAGTCAAATGGGTCATGCAGTTTGAGTGTTACAAAGTCAAATGGGTCATGCAGTTTGACTATTTCAAAGTCAAATGGGTCATGTAATGGTGTGTGTTTCTAATCCAGGAGAAAAGTAAAAAAGCTAAGGAAGTTTGTGCACTTAATATATACAATCATCATTTGAGCCAAAAAGGATATGCCAGACTTCAAGCTGAGCTGGTATGAATTAAATTAATTGAATACTTTACTTGTTGAAATTTTTGTTAACTCACTTTTGTTATTCTTGATTATATAGATGACAGAAACTGGGAAGACAGAAGAGGAGATTGATAGGGCAATGCTGTGGAAAAAAGCAATAGAGTGAAAATCAGGATGTTTCGACAAACATGTCCAAGTAGTAGTTGATAAAATTGTAAGTTTTTTCTCACATTCAATTTGAATTATTTGATGTGGTCTTGGCTGATATGAGGGTAATAGATTAGTTTATCAGCTTAGTATATATTGTTACTAAATGTTTCATGAATTGGTTTCACATTGTAGGACAAGATGCTAAATGATGAAGGTTCTGGAGAGGTCACATGCGGTACAAATGATGTGCTTACACAGGCCCTAGGTACTAAGGAACAACGGGGGCATGTGCGTGGAATGGGTAGATTTGTAAGGCCACATTAGTATTTTTACCTACCCAAGACTGTTAAACATAACATGGAGAATGAGAAGAAGAAGTATGAAGAACGGTTCAATAAACTTGAAGACGAGTTGGATAAAATGAGAAGGGGTATGAATAATGTGCCTGAAGCCGGAAGTTGCCAAATGTGGGGCAATGAAGATTTTAAAGACCATTCATTTGAAGAACCAGTTGTAAGTATCTATGTACAAGTGTTTTTTTAAATAGTTTCTATGTTATATCTAAGAAAGAATTCTTTATAATTTATATATATTTGTAGGATAATGCGTGTTATCTGGCGGTTGACGTGCGTTCAAATATTGTCGCCAAAGGAATCATAATGAAGGATACATATAAAGAGGAGAATGTTGAAGTGAAAGTTGAAATAGCTTTACAAATAGAAGCCGAAGTACCTAATCCACTTGTTGAGGAGTTTGTTGAGACGGTTGCAGATGCTGTTGGGCACGTACTAAGTTGGCCGAGTGATCTTATCATTCGTTGCTTTGACTTGGTAATAATATTTACTTATTTTAAATACATATATAGACAATGTCTAAGTTATTTATATATATTTACAGGAAAAAGCGGTGGCGAAACCAAAGAAAAAACCAACTGACAAAACAAGAAAAAAAATAGAAATTAAGAAACGGTCCAGGAATGATGATGAGGAAAACAAAAAAGAAGATGAAAAAGAACTTGATGAGGAATACAAAATAGAAGATGAAAAAGGAGAAAGCCAGAAACAAATAAAAGGCAAAATGCAAGTTGTTGAGAATGTAGGAAAAAGAAGGATGACTAGAGCACAAAGGAATCAAATGGTTAGAATGGATACAAATGGGACTTTATTGATGGCTGCCCACGTAGTTGATGGACAACTTAAAAATCTGGAGTCTTTGAGACTGCCGTTGGATGAGGATGTATTTGGGCATGAGAGTTTCACGTATGTACATTGGGATGATTTTGAAGCCGTTTTTACAATGAATGAGCTGAGCGGTGGTGTAATCAGTTCTTTTATTATGTAAGTGTTTAAGTTTAGTCTAAATAACTGTTCGTAAAACACATTTTATTTTATGGATTCTGTTTTTGTATGTTTAACAGGTTACTGGATTCGCAAATAAAGAGTGGCCAAAAACGCGATCATGGAATTTGTTTTGCGAACCCAACTATAATCTCGCCGGCTGACCGCAAACCCAAATCCCAACATAATATTGAGCAAGCAAGTAGAGTGGTTGTAGATCGTTTATTAAACAGAAATGTCAAGGACATCATCTTATTGCCTTACAACCCCGGGTATGATAGATCTTATCTTAGTGCATTTTCATTTTAGTGCATTTTCATTTTTGTTTTTTGTAGAAACCATTGGGTGTTGGCTATGCTTGACATGAAAGGAGCCACTTGTTACTATCTTTATTCTTTATGCCCGGGGAGTGTCTTCGAGCCGTTAAGGCAAATTATTGATACGTAAGTAAATTCCGTATATGATGGCTTTGAAAAACAATAGTTTATTGGAAGTTACGTTTGAATATGCTTTAAGATATAATTTATTTTTAATAGGGCCACGACCGTGTATAGTGCTCAGACTAGTATCGGCAAGAGGTTTAAACTGAGATGGGTCAACACCAAGGTGAGCACTTAATTATCCTAACTATTTATTTGGACTGATCTGAATATAGATGCGCATATAGATGCTCCTAACTAATGCTGCAGGATTAGGGAAGCTTAATTCATATAATTCTTTTAATGAGCAGTGTCCGTGCAGCCGGGGTTCACAGAATGTGGTTATTATGTAATGAAATTCATGAAGGAGATCGTTACGGCCGGACTAGGAATATTGGACAATGTAAGTTGATCGAGTCAAATTCTACTCACTTTTGTTTTCTTGAAACTAAAACCATCGCGAACCTTAACCTTTGATCTTATTAATTTAATTGTGTCTCAGGTTGAGGGAGGAGTGGAGGCTTACTCGGATGCGGATATTGATTATGTTCGTGAAGAATGGTCGAGTTATGCCTCGACCTTCATTTTCAAGTTATGATCCGTATGTTTAGGCTTACTCATCGAATAATGTAATGTATTGATACAATGTTTTTGTAACCCTTTGTGGTAGAATTCGACATAATTGTAATGGGTTTTTGGTGGTATAATATATGCAGCTTTATTATTAAATTTATTGTTTTTGTAATTATAAATAAAAAATAATTCCAGGATATTATTCGTTTTTATAGAAAAAAAATTTTTAGGTAAAAAAACATGACACGCAAAATGACTGTCATAAAGGTGTGTCATAAATTCATGTGTGTCATAAATGCATGTAAAAAAAATTCGTAAATGAGTGTCAAGAATGTTTGTCATTAAAGAGTGTCATAAATGCGTGTCATAAAGGAGTGTCATAAACGCGTGTCATTAAAAGATGACACGCGCCTGTAGGTCATAAAAATTTAATGACATGTTCTTCCATGACACTTTGCTGTGTGTCATAAACACCCTTTTATGACGCGCAATGCGCGTCAAGATAGGGGTATTTTTCTAGTAGTGTCTGGGGCCCCTTTCGGCCATTGGGGGCCGCGTACAGAGTACCCGGCAATACTTTAGTTGATCGTTTAAAAAAAACACATCAAATCACACATGGAGCACCCACAATGGAGTGGCCGAACAGTCCACTCCCACCAGACACCCCCACATTTCACTATTGCAGAACCTTGACTCGGGTTGCTATGTATGTTTTATCACACCAGTCCACTCCCTTTTTTTATAGGTATTTAGTTGAATATTGTGAAAGTTTTATATTTAATTGGTATTTGTTTATATTGTCAGTTTTATATTTAAAATTTGTATTTTTTAAATATAAATTAAAATTTTCCGGAAATTAAAATTTTAAAACTAGAGAATTAATCAAATTAGATACTTAAATTTCTTACCGGTATAGAGAGAGAAACAATATATAGAGAGAGAGAAAGCATCAATATAAATAATATCTCTCTCTATGGCTCCACGCCGGTTCACTATTCCGGCGTCGGTTCAAGGAAGAATTACTAAGGTTTTTGTGTCCAATCTACCAGAGAAGTGCAGCGGAAGAGATCTCTCGGATTTCATCAGGGAGTATGGGGATATATACGATCTTTACATCGCTAGGAAGCACGACAAGGTTGGAAATCGTTTCGGCTTTGTATCTTTCCTCGATGTTAAAGATAAGACTGAATTGATTCGAAAGATTTGTGGTACTAAAATTGGAGACTGCTGGCTAAAGGCTAACATAGCGAGATTTACGTTAGAGGATGGAGAGATTTGGCAAGATCCGAAAGATACGGTTCATAGGAATGAAAAACATCATGTGCAGGAAGATGTTGGTGCTTCGGCTAATCACAGGAATGAGGTTTTCACAACCTTTGCAAATGGGGCTCGATCGTTCAAAGATACGTTTTTGGGGAAACAAGATAATAGCAAACTGGTGAATGTGGATGATCGCACTAACGTATATGAAGAATTGCATGGGAAGGCTTTGATTGCGCGAATGATTGATCTGGATGCTTTGAAAAATATTTATGTTATTTTGAATGACATCTGCCCGGGTCTGGGTAGGATACAGTACTTGGGTGGCCTCTCGGTTCTTCTTGTTTTTGATGATAAGGAGATTGCTAATTCAGTTCTTGAAGCGGCGAAGGAGATCATAGGACGTTTTTCTTCAGTGAAAGTCTGGGAAGGACAGTCTTTTGCATTCGAAAGGTTAGCGTGGGTCAAGATTACAGGTATTCCGTTACACTTATTATCTTCCAAGGTTATCGAGGATGTGGGAAGCACGGTTGGTAGGGTTATTCACAGCCCTATTCGATCGGAAACGGATTTTGATTTGTCGGTAGAAGGTCTTGGCATCCTTACAGGAGAATGCAAGAAGGTTGTAACAACCGGCAAAAATAAGGTAATTCCGTACAGATTAATTAATATATGATTAACGTAATTAAATGCAATTATGTGTGATTAAATTATCAAGGCCTTAGGAGATAGCAATTTCCAAATAGTGCATAGGAATGCATACGTTTAATGGTAAAACATGATTGGATCATGTGCGAATAAGCTATCCGGTATGGACGTTGGCAATTACCCGGTAATAATTAAATAAACGAAACGGATCCCGGACACCCAAGATATAAAATAAAGGGTATTTTCATAAGATATAATGAGTTTTGGAACTCCAAAACCATAAATGAAAACGTCTTGTACAAATCTCCCGGTAACGAATAAAATGCGCGTACCGCACCCGATACGCGTATAACTCATAATTTCACCCGGCAAAATCCTAAATAACCAATCAACGCTTAAATTAGACTATATTTAAGGGTTATTAAAGGTATTTTTAATGTCCGAATAACGCGCAATTAAAACCCGAAAGATACCCGAACGGCACCCGAACGACGGGGGATTAAACATAACAAATATTGGGTAAATATTTGAAGTAGTGGACCCCACCTAGACCCACCAAGGGCCGGCCTAAATGGCCTTGTAACCATCTTGCAAGTTGTTGTAATGATAACCTACTAATCTAACAAGCATGCATGGGATAATAATCATGATAATGTGTAAGATTTCACAAGGTACAAAGCATGCAATAGACTTGCTTTTGTGTAAGAAATAAATCGGCCCTATGGCCAAGTAATCCAAGACAAGGATAAATCTTATTATTACACTAGTACACATGCTTGTATAAAAGATCTAATGCAAGATCATGATAAGATTACAACCCTTTAGAAAGATTTGCAAGCAACCTCCTATCTATACATACATACATACGGCTATATACATACACACACACACACATCATCCTTTCAAGTTTCTACATCTCCAAAACACTTAAAACAATCCATCATCCAAACCCCTATTGTGTGTTTCAAGAGCTTGGAGCTAAACCACTTGGAAGAACACACTAAACCCCTCTCAAATCCAAGGTGTTTGTCTTCCCTAGCCTTGTGCTAGTAGTAAGCATTCTTAATCTTGTTTTTGATTATTATTATTCATGTATGTGTTCTTAGTAGCAAGTTGTACATGAAGGGTTTAAAAAGAGGTTTGAACATAATCTTTAATAGGTTTTACATATGTAAAATGGATGATTAAAGATATGGAAATAAATCATGGATTTGATGATGATGGAGATATAATCTTGAAAATATGTAAAGTTTACATTTAAAGCTAAGTAGGATGATGTTTTGGTTAAGATTTTGGGATGAACTTGAATATGTTAAAGGTAACTTTAAATCATCTTATTATGATCATCTAAGTTATAATATGTGGTAAAACATATTAGAAGTTCATAAATGAAGAAGATGGAAAATCTAAGTTAGCTTACTTAGATGAATGATATTTTGATAAAATGGACAAATACATAAAACACACATATAATTAGTCTTCCATATGAAATACAAGACTAACATAAGTGTTTTGATACAAAAATAACTTACCAATAAAAAGTTGAATCTTCAAAGTTTATCATTTTGAGTGAAAAATGTTAACTTTGGAAGCTAGAGTGGAAAAATGCAACTTTTGGAAGTTAAGAGACTAAAGTTGTAACTTTGAAAGTTAGAGGACTAAAATGGATATTTTAGAAACTATTAGTCCAAAAATACAAGTATGGAAAGTTTGGTGTCAAAAATGTAAGTAATAAAGTCTAAGGATGATTTTTGTAAATACTAGTAGAAATACTTGAGTATTTTGTATAAAAGTGTATTTTTGAAAGTTATAAAAATACAAAGGGTTTTAAAATAAGGATTTTTATAAAATAGAGATTTTATAAAAATGTTAATCAAACTTGAGAAACTTATACAAAAATGAATACTTTTATATAAATGGGAATATAAAAGTATTGGAAGCATTTTTGTATCTAAGTTAACGAGTTGGGCTAAAATACAAACCTTCCAAGTAACATGGGTTAGAAATGTGGATAATATTTCTATAAAGCACATGTTGGGAAAGACTTGGAAGAATTAACTAATCGAGTTAAGATATCGAACTAAGACGCGTTAACGAACCGTACACGGACAAATCATGAGAAAAATGCCATTGCGGCAAGATGAGAAAATATATATTTTTAGGAAGTAAAATATATATATACATGGGTGAAAGATAACAAACACTTTCCTAAGTGTTAAGGGAATTATTCGTGGGAGAAAAGTATAACATAAACAAATAAGACGTTAAACAAACGTATATACTTAACAAGAAAAACTACACATTTATATATATGTACGCTCGTCTCGGCAAAATTCTAGTATATCTACTTAATGGGAAAGTAGATATGTGGGAAGGAAAGCCGCGACGAGTAGACAAAGATATATATGTGTATGCCGTACCAACAAGATCCTAGTATATTTACTTGAATGGGAAAATAAATATACGGTATGGTGAGTTGAATCGGGTGTTAAGAATATACAATCGAACGACAAGATCTTAGCATATTTGTTTAAATGGGAAAACAAATGTGCGGCAAAGTGAGTCGGGTCGGGTGTTGAAATATATATTATATCGAGCGATGCGATCTTAAGTATAATTATTTAAATGGGAAAATAATTATATGTTAAGTGAAGTCGAGTCGATGATAATAAAATACAAGTTAAGGAAATATTAACAAGAGTAATATATAACTTGTAACACAAAGGGTAATGTAACGCCAACGAAACCTAGGATACGCGCTTAATTAAACGGGATTTGGAATAACTTGTGGTCGGGAGTTGGGTGTACAACTTGCCAAGGCACATGCACTATAGGAATAGTGACTCATACGTCCAGGACGTTTGTAGGTGCGAGGCCCTCTATGCTATCTACCTAGTGGGCCAGACAATGATTCAGGTGAGTTTCACGGCCCCATTTTACTGTTTTAACTGGGGGAAAGATATGTTGTCAAACGTTGTCACATGTTGAAATGTTTTTCAAAGGTTAAAATGTGATAAGTGGTATGGTGAGTACTTGAGCAGTGATCGCCACTCGGGGTTGAGTCCTCTCTTCCGTAATCATTAATTCAGGGGAATGAAACCGAAAGAATATTTGGATAGTACTATTGGTGCCTGACAAGGCCCACCCCTAATCGATAGCGTCGATTATGCATTAGGTTATGCCTGGGGTGCATATATTCCGAACTTAAGTCGTTGGGTTCCGAGGAACGACTTGGAGCGGGGCATTAATATTAGTCTTGGTTTGGTTATGGGGCTCAAGGGATTGCTCATCATTATAGTTTGTAGGAGCTAGCTACTCCTTACGAAGGCCACAAGTTGTGCAGGTTTCGCACATGTTGTAAAAACGGAATATCGATCGACAAGATCCTAGTATAATTACTTAATGGGAAAGTAATTATACGGTAAAGTGAGTCGAGTCGATGGTTGTGAAAATGTTGCTGTTATGAAACTAAAACCTGTGAACTCACCAATATTTTATATATTGACGTCTTTTTAAACATATCTTTCAGGTAACTAAGCGCTGAATAGATATGGGGCTAGTGCGGTGGAATTCGGGATGTCGGATACTGGTCGGGATTTCATTCACTGTTACCTTCGGGTTGGAACATAAACGGAAATACCCACATTGAAAACTTAATGTTCATCGTTTTAAGTAATGCCTTGTGCAACATTGTAACGAGATACTCAATTCCGACATTCTAATAAATTGATCTTTTCTAATTAAATATAGTTTGTGTTAATCTTGACTTTGATATACTTTCGAGCGTTGCGCCACGTGTTTCCGCCATTGGCGTGGTGTGACAGAAGTGGTATCAGAGCCAAGGTTGTAGCGAACTAGCATTTTTGAAAAATCTAGACTATAACCGGTTTTGGCTCGAAAACGAAGTTTTCAAAAATAAAACACAACAAAGTATTTTTAGAAAAGAAAGAAATGTGTACATGGGATGTACAAGGGGAAATTCCGACCGACTAGCCATGTGTGTCAATATATGAAGTATTAGAAAATGCGGATAAGATGCTTATAGTAGGAATCCGATTTTCTAAGATTAAGTTAATACATATACGTAGTACGGATATTTTGCCAGTAAGGTTGTTGTGTCACGCTTCACAATAGTCCGCGCTCTTGCATCGATCACCGGTACCAGCAAGCGGGAAGAATGCTGTGGTCTACTATGAGCTCACTTGCCTGTAGACGGGATGATCGGAAGGACTAATCTCTATCACGTTATTGGATGTCGCCACGTTGTTTGTGATTTAGAGGCGAAACTAGATCAAGTCTTTGTGGTATGAAATCTCGGTTTTGGATCAGGAAGCTCGGAACTAGCGGGCAACAAGATTACCTGGCAACACAAATTATCATTACGGGTGCACACGTAATAATAGTTTGGGGTGCACGGTAACCTTGGTGGGCGCTAGGGCCGGGATTGGTGATCACTCCTTGTCTTAGTTGTTCTTGTCCTTTAGATTCAGTCTTAGTTTTGATTGATCAATGGGTTAAATGGGAGGTCTCGCCGATGTTCCTTGATTTCGATCCTAGCAAACCTAATGAGCTTTCTTCGGCATCACCTTTAAGGTACGAGCACGGAAGAGCTCGAACGTCTATTCATGTGAGAAATTTGACGTAAATCTTCGCATCGGATAGAGACGGGAGACGAAAACTTCCTTGCATAGGAGTCAAATGCCTGGAACGATGCGAGGAATGCTAAACTTGGAACCCAGTGAAGACTTAGGGTGCGTCCCTGCTAGACTAGTGCGTCTAGGGAACGGGACCCTGCATGGATTAAATATGAGACTCGTGGCCGTGTGCTGCGGTGTTATCATGATGAATAAGTCATGTTCGACCTAACGCATGCCCAGGTTGTCTTCAAGGGTTGGATATTTTTCTTCTCCAGTAGGAAGACAGAATCGAAGTTACGGGATTAGGAAGCTTGATCATCGTTATTCTGAAGGCTCGATAGCCTCGGCTGAATCAACAGTATTGGTTGCTTCCAGGCAGTCATGGACGAACAGTGAAATCGGCATGTCGCCTCACGCGTCCGCAAGTCATAGTGCTTTGCTAAACTTTGATGATGTCAGAATTTCGACCACTAATCATGACTGCGGCATGGGTTGCCAGTGATAGGATGACGGCGTGTAGTAGAACAGCAAGCCCCAGTCGGCGTTTGGCAATAGGACTCACTCGGAAGTGCATACGATTAACTCGTGGGAAGCCACTACTCGGTGTATTGAGTATTCTAGTATGGATTAACAACCTTTGCAATAGCGCTGGATCGTGTTCGGAGAATGAATTGTGATGGACTCAGCATGTTGGTACTTGTGTCATACTACTTTCCTGAGGAGCAAGGGTTATCATAAGACTCCTCTATCTACCTCCTGTTTGTTTTTTTTTCAAGGATTGTTAGTGGTCTCGCTTCAGTCGAAGAACGCCAGAGTAGGCTCGTTACATGTGCTGTGCCTGAATCCGTCATAAATTCTAGAAAGTGGAACCGCACTTTGGGAATCGTAATCGTAAGAATGTTCTGTGATTGTCAGAATGTTGCAAGACGCTTCTTGCTGACATTAAAATCCCCCTCGAAAATCGAATGACGGACTACTGGAAGTGGTCACGTTTATCTGGTAAACTTACCCATGGGACGGAAATCCCATTGCTCTTGTGGCAATAACGTCCGTCACCCTCGTCATGACGACGAGACTAGTAATCTATTAGGGGCGGCAAATGACGCGAAGTGTTTTCCATCAATCCCCATAGATATTGAGACGTTGCGTCCCCTCGTTACGGTGATTTATAAACGAAGGTTGCAAGGTCCATTCGTTGTGGACACGGTGACCTGCCTAATCTCTTGCCGTATTTCGATACTCTCACGGCGTGGCCTATCAGGAAGAAAGTTCACCGGCCTTGCTTGAGTGACAGAGAGGCATTCCAGCTAATTACTATCGGTGCTAGATAGCATGTAAGGAGACCCTAATGAGAAGAATGACTCGGCTGGTTTACCAGAGTCGGTATCGTTTTCCTTTTATCGTGGTGTATCGATAAATCGTGATTCTTCTACCGCTACTTGCTATGCTCGTTGTGACCACTACCCTTGTATCGGGAAAGATGTAGGTTGGTTTCCAGGTCCTATGGATACCAGTCACCACACATATAATAGCTACGACGAGTCTAAGGCTCCAGTCGAGCCTGACATTGTTGCCCCTATTATTATCCTATGGCTCAAGCGAATCCTGTCGACGCTATTGAGTGTAGCTCTCGCTGAGTTTGTTGTTGTCAGTGGTTCGATAGCACTTATCGAGCTTGATGTCATCGTTTCTACATTTGTTGTTGAGTTCATTGTTGTCGTTGTCTGGCTTGATAATGTTGTTCTATGGCTCTGCTCGGGTTGACGTTGTTGATATATTTGAGGCTCCTGCAGAAGTGAATGATATTAACGAAGACGTCTCTATGACCCTTTCCAGACCGCTATGACCATCTGTGTGTGTTTGTGGAGTTTGTTGATATTAATTCCATTCGCTTTGAGGCTTTCATTGAACTACTAGTTATCATTCCTTGGGCTCTTAGGAAGCCTAACATTGTCAGTGGTTCTCAGGCCTCAGTGGAAACTGTCGATGTTTCTGTTGCCATTGTTCGAGTGACTCATAACAAGCCTATGGTCGTTCTCTCTATGAACAATATCGGCTTTAGAAGTCAGCTAAATTATGTAGAACCTGTCATTCCCATTTATGTTATGACGATTG
This sequence comes from Ambrosia trifida, assembly GCA_028751855.1. Lineage (NCBI taxonomy): Eukaryota > Viridiplantae > Streptophyta > Magnoliopsida > Asterales > Asteraceae > Ambrosia > Ambrosia trifida. The sequence goes on along the minus strand of CM054123.1, from coordinate 158,374,189 downwards.
ATGCGCCAGTCAACCTAACCATTCCTACCATTGGGCCTATGGAGGATAGGCTCGAGGCTGAAGGTACGGATGCAAATCCCACCTCCACAAGTGATCTGAGATGCACGGGGATGCGTGCTCACCATAACAGAGCTTCATGGTAGTGTGGACTATGGGTTCTCCATGTTGAGCGTCATATTGTCGCGTGCATTCGTGCTACTGTGTTACCCCCCAGCCATTGTGCATGCTTGCAGTTGCATTATTTTTGCTAGTTGCGTATCCAGGTGGTTACGCTGCATTGTCAATGATGCATTCCCGTTATTTACTGCTCCTACAGTAGTGTAGCCTTGCCGTCGTATTTCTCTGTGTCGTACGGTTCCTATTGCGGCGTTGCCTGTCGTCATACTTCTCTGTTGTCATGTTGCTCCTGTGTGGTGTTCCCTAGTTGATGTGCTTCGTGGATATGTTGCTGGTATTGCCATGTTGCTTCTACTGTCGTGTTGCTCAGAGGGCGTATTGCTACAGCTGTTGGATTACCTCGACGAACGTGATGATTTGTCGTTTACATTGCTCTTGTTTCTCTCGGAATGGAGACATCACCTAAACCCCTCGTGCCGTCATTGTTCTATTTGTTTGATTGTGTAGTGCCGACATTGATTATGTAGGATTTCAGGTGTCCAACGGACTTTCTAACAGTCGTGCTTAGATACTCTAGCCTTAGTGGTTACATGTGTATTCCCCTAAGGTCTGAACCCCGTGGTCGTCTGAGTAAGTGACCGAATCATGTGCCGACCCCTGTATATGCTCACGCATTTCGTGAACGGTACATCTTCGGAATCCGAGGCACCAGTGACGCTATGTCCAGCACTAACCTGTTACGTGCAATTTGGTCGCCCAGCGATCGGTTATGCAAATCAATGTCGGGAAGAAACCCTGTGATCAACACGTGACAAGGCGAGACTTGCCTTTGTGATAAGGGATTTCGAATACGTCTCGAACCTGAAGGTATCGAGTAATTATGAGCGATATTATGATCTATACCTTTGGGACTAGCAAGAGTTGAAAGGTTCGATTCATTTATTGCTCACACCAGTGGATTCATTTGGAGTCATACGTACCATACTGATGGTTATGGGAATACCGTCATGGACCCACCCATGGGCATGCATTGGTGAAGTCCCTGGTACATGATTAAGAGGTTTTATGAACCCTGAATCCAGAAGGGCGTGCAGCATCATCTACCCTTTAAAGGTGCCACACTACTGGGTTGAGATGGTTGATCGTCTCGACCCATCGATTAATGTTGTTATTCCCTTGATGGAAGGTTTATCCTACCTTGGTGTCGTGGCGTAGATTCTTGGAACAATGGAATACAATTTCGACCTTGAGCCGATAGTGGTGTTCCCAGTCATCTTTAGGTAGCATTGCTCACACTAGAGCAAAACCCCTTATCCTTGATAGACGCTGTTACAGACACCATAGTAATGTGAGCTGCCAGGTCAGGGCGTATGGCACCGGACTAATCAGGACAAGCTTGAAGGCTTACATATTCCGCCCATATGTGTGACTACTGAGGCATTGAATGGGATGCCGTATGGGAAGGCTCAGGACTATTACCTGTGGTGCGATATCAGTCGCTCGCTTGTTTAAGTAACGACTTGAGCGCATAAAGCCGTCAAGCCAAATGTGAAATCTATGCTAAATGCATGCATCTATGACCCGATTTCACCATTTACATAAGAAGATTCCGAAAGGATGGAACCTTCGATGAATGAGGGTTTTGGTTTCAGGACTCCTTTCACTCAGATCTCTGCATAAGATCTGAAGGCCAATGTAAGGGCATGTGGCCTGTACTATTCGGAATTGATTTACTAGGTTGCTATTGACGATAGAACACTAGTGCCCATGAAGCGCATATAACAGAACTGGTACTGGATACCCATGGTTTGGGTAGCTACTGGTGTTCTGTATACTTGTCGCTATGGGGGCCAACGTGTTGATATGTCATAATAAACCTTATACGCCGTTCATGGCGACAACTATTTATGATGTTTCATATATCTCTTTTCGGTATAGACCTATGTGCTGGAAGCATCTTGTCGCTGGTGATGAGTCGACTCGTACTACTCGAGGATTGTGGAATTGTACGGCCCGGGCGTCAGGTATGCACTGCTTAATGTCAGGGAACTGAGGGGTGAAAGCAACGCAAAAACTTTCGACCTCCATCAGTCCATAATAAGCGTCCTAGTACCATTAACCACAATTACTCAGGAGGAAAGCAGCAATTCAATACCCAGAGGATTCTACGGGAATAAAGTCCCATTTGAATGTGGTTGTTCGGTCGACAAGAACCTAGTATATTTATCTTAATGGGGAGGTAAATATACGGTAAAGTGAGTCGAGCCGAAGGATAAATAAAATGGGAAACCCGACGAGGTTTCCAAGGGGACTTTTAGGTTGTGCGGTAAGATCACCCGTTTGACATCACCATGACACCCGAGGTGTCCCGGGGTCAGATGTGACCCAAGTGATGATTGATGGTTGCTTGGAGCCCTCTCAATCCGTACTCATCTGTGGCTTCGAGATGAGGCATACGGACAGTTACCTATACTCTCGGAGAGTCGTGGCTAGGCACCGAATTGCCGACTTACATTATATCGGATTGTAGTGGTCACTCTACCTCAAGTTCGACAAACTTTGTACACAAGCATAGGATACTCGATTTGAGACGAGTATGGCTTGTCATTCCCGAACAAATTGAATGTACTTGACGGAATTGTTCCGTGTTGACACGATTGATGTTCGTGGCAGATCGAACCCATGAGCTTCATCGCCAAAATTTCCTATGTGATAGGGATTAGCATCCCAGTGTTCGGGGTGTACTACTCAAAGCCCTTGGAGGGCATACGTGTAAATCTCCAGTGCGTCGAATGACAGACGGAGATAGATACATAACCTGGTTTAAGTTATTCGAGAGATGGCCAGTAGATCTTGCAGATTAAAGACTACTTGGATGAGATGCGAACCTATTAAGAAGTCATACAGATAAGGCGTAGGCCTTAAGAACTTCGGTGTAATAATAGGTTTCCACTGAGAGTCATACTCCGAGGAGGTGTCAATAAGCTTAGAGTTTGTAGTGGGCCGAGTTCCTAATACTTCGGTGGTACGGAGATATCGATCAAAATTGGCCTCGTAACGAATAAGCTTGAATTGTCGCAAGAGCTTAGTGGGACTCTTAATGAATCCCGCAAGTCTGGCCTGAGGAAGTTTTGGTCAATTCCTCGACCGGCGGAAGTCCGGTTGACAATAAGCTCTACGATTTCGGGAAAACCGATAGATATGTCAAGGTGGGATGACCAAGAGCTTAGTCGTAGTTGAACTATGACACTGTGTTTGATAGAGCACTAAGCGTGAGCCGAGCATGAATCTGGGCTCACTAGGAAAGAGGAGATCTCATGAAGCGCAAACACCCCGCCCTGTTCAAGGATACTATTGTGATGGGTAACCTGAATTGAATTCCGGGACGGAATTCTCTTAACGGGGGGAGAATGTAACAACCGGCAAAAATAAGGTAATTCCGTACAGATTAATTAATATATGATTAACGTAATTAAATGCAATTATGTGTGATTAAATTATCAAGGCCTTAGGAGATAGCAATTTCCAAATAGTGCATAGGAATGCATACGTTTAATGGTAAAACATGATTGGATCATGTGCGAATAAGCTATCCGGTATGGACGTTGGCAATTACCCGGTAATAATTAAATAAACGAAACGGATCCCGGACACCCAGGATATAAAATAAAGGGTATTTTCATAAGATATAATGAGTTTTGGAACTCCAAAACCATAAATGAAAACGTCTTGTACAAATCTCCCGGTAACGAATAAAATGCGCGTACCGCACCCGATACGCGTATAACTCATAATTTCACCCGGCAAAAGCCTAAATAACCAATCAACGCTTAAATTAGACTATATTTAAGGGTTATTAAAGGTATTTTTAATGTCCGAATAACGCGCAATTAAAACCCGAAAGATACCCGAACGGCACCCGAACGACGGGGGATTAAACATAACAAATATTGGGTAAATATTTGAAGTGGTGGACCCCACCTAGACCCACCAAGGGCCGGCCTAAATGGCCTTGTAACCATCTTGCAAGTTGTTGTAATGATAACCTACTAATCTAACAAGCATGCATGGGATAATAATCATGATAATGTGTAAGATTTCACAAGGTACAAAGCATGCAATAGACTTGCTTTTGTGTAAGAAATAAATCGGCCCTATGGCCAAGTAATCCAAGACAAGGATAAATCTTATTATTACACTAGTACACATGCTTGTATAAAAGATCTAATGCAAGATCATGATAAGATTACAACCCTTTAGAAAGATTTGCAAGCAACCTCCTATCTATACATACATACATACGGCTATATACATACACACACACACATCATCCTTTCAAGTTTCTACATCTCCAAAACACTTAAAACAATCCATCATCCAAACCCCTATTGTGTGTTTCAAGAGCTTGGAGCTAAACCACTTGGAAGAACACACTAAACCCCTCTCAAATCCAAGGTGTTTGTCTTCCCTAGCCTTGTGCTAGTAGTAAGCATTCTTAATCTTGTTTTTGATTATTATTATTCATGTATGTGTTCTTAGTAGCAAGTTGTACATGAAGGGTTTAAAAAGAGGTTTGAACATAATCTTTAATAGGTTTTACATATGTAAAATGGATGATTAAAGATATGGAAATAAATCATGGATTTGATGATGATGGAGATATAATCTTGAAAATATGTAAAGTTTACATTTAAAGCTAAGTAGGATGATGTTTTGGTTAAGATTTTGGGATGAACATGAATATGTTAAAGGTAACTTTAAATCATCTTATTATGATCATCTAAGTTATAATATGTGGTAAAACATATTAGAAGTTCATAAATGAAGAAGATGGAAAATCTAAGTTAGCTTACTTAGATGAATGATATTTTGATAAAATGGACAAATACATAAAACACACATATAATTAGTCTTCCATATGAAATACAAGACTAACATAAGTGTTTTGATACAAAAATAACTTACCAATAAAAAGTTGAATCTTCAAAGTTTATCATTTTGAGTGAAAAATGTTAACTTTGGAAGCTAGAGTGGAAAAATGCAACTTTTGGAAGTTAAGAGACTAAAGTTGTAACTTTGAAAGTTAGAGGACTAAAATGGATATTTTAGAAACTATTAGTCCAAAAATACAAGTATGGAAAGTTTGGTGTCAAAAATGTAAGTAATAAAGTCTAAGGATGATTTTTGTAAATACTAGTAGAAATACTTGAGTATTTTGTATAAAAGTGTATTTTTGAAAGTTATAAAAATACAAAGGGTTTTAAAATAAGGATTTTTATAAAATAGAGATTTTATAAAAATGTTAATCAAACTTGAGAAACTTATACAAAAATGAATACTTTTATATAAATGGGAATATAAAAGTATTGGAAGCATTTTTGTATCTAAGTTAACGAGTTGGGCTAAAATACAAACCTTCCAAGTAACATGGGTTAGAAATGTGGATAATATTTCTATAAAGCACATGTTGGGAAAGACTTGGAAGAATTAACTAATCGAGTTAAGATATCGAACTAAGACGCGTTAACGAACCGTACACGGACAAATCATGAGAAAAATGCCATTGCGGCAAGATGAGAAAATATATATTTTTAGGAAGTAAAATATATATATACATGGGTGAAAAATAACAAACACTTTCCTAAGTGTTAAGGGAATTATTCGTGGGAGAAAAGTATAACATAAACAAATAAGACGTTAAACAAACGTATATACTTAACAAGAAAAACTACACATTTATATATATGTACGCTCGTCTCGGCAAAATTCTAGTATATCTACTTAATGGGAAAGTAGATATGTGGGAAGGAAAGCCGCGACGAGTAGACAAAGATATATATGTGTATGCCGTACCAACAAGATCCTAGTATATTTACTTGAATGGGAAAATAAATATACGGTATGGTGAGTTGAATCGGGTGTTAAGAATATACAATCGAACGACAAGATCTTAGCATATTTGTTTAAATGGGAAAACAAATGTGCGGCAAAGTGAGTCGGGTCGGGTGTTGAAATATATATTATATCGAGCGATGCGATCTTAAGTATAATTATTTAAATGGGAAAATAATTATATGTTAAGTGAAGTCGAGTCGATGATAATAAAATACAAGTTAAGGAAATATTAACAAGAGTAATATATAACTTGTAACACAAAGGGTAATGTAACGCCAACGAAACCTAGGATACGCGCTTAATTAAACGGGATTTGGAATAACTTGTGGTCGGGAGTTGGGTGTACAACTTGCCAAGGCACATGCACTATAGGAATAGTGACTCATACGTCCAGGACGTTTGTAGGTGCGAGGCCCTCTATGCTATCTACCTAGTGGGCCAGACAATGATTCAGGTGAGTTTCACGGCCCCATTTTACTGTTTTAACTGGGGGAAAGATATGTTGTCAAACGTTGTCACATGTTGAAATGTTTTTCAAAGGTTAAAATGTGATAAGTGGTATGGTGAGTACTTGAGCAGTGATCGCCACTCGGGGTTGAGTCCTCTCTTCCGTAATCATTAATTCAGGGGAATGAAACCGAAAGGATATTTGGATAGTACTATTGGTGCCTGACAAGGCCCACCCCTAATCGATAGCGTCGATTATGCATTAGGTTATGCCTGGGGTGCATATATTCCGAACTTAAGTCGTTGGGTTCCGAGGAACGACTTGGAGCGGGGCATTAATATTAGTCTTGGTTTGGTTATGGGGCTCAAGGGATTGCTCATCATTATAGTTTGTAGGAGCTAGCTACTCCTTACGAAGGCCACAAGTTGTGCAGGTTTCGCACATGTTGTAAAAACGGAATATCGATCGACAAGATCCTAGTATAATTACTTAATGGGAAAGTAATTATACGGTAAAGTGAGTCGAGTCGATGGTTGTGAAAATGTTGCTGTTATGAAACTAAAACCTGTGAACTCACCAATATTTTATATATTGACGTCTTTTTAAACATATCTTTCAGGTAACTAAGCGCTGAATAGATATGGGGCTAGTGCGGTGGAATTCGGGATGTCGGATACTGGTCGGGATTTCATTCACTGTTACCTTCGGGTTGGAACATAAACGGAAATACCCACATTGAAAACTTAATGTTCATCGTTTTAAGTAATGCCTTGTGCAACATTGTAACGAGATACTCAATTCCGACATTCTAATAAATTGATCTTTTCTAATTAAATATAGTTTGTGTTAATCTTGACTTTGATATACTTTCGAGCGTTGCGCCACGTGTTTCCGCCATTGGCGTGGTGTGACAAAGGTAGCGGGAGAAGTCACATTGGTTTGGCGACAGAGAAAGTATCGGGTATGGGTTTCTGAAGAATACGGAGATTGGGTCCCGGAGTTCTACTCAGTTTCTCCGGCAGAAGACACACCGGTGAACACGAATGATTCTCCGGTCGAAGAACCATCTTCTCCGCCGGAAGAATTTACAACGGCCGAGACGAACAGGAATTCTGGCGGGTTTCACGCTGCCGTTTTGGAAACTGTCATTAATGATAATATTAATCATGAGGAGACAAATATGGAAACAGAGATTATTATGGAAGAGAATGTTAATGGAATTGATGAGCCAATAATTGGCATTGACCTTCCCAAATTAAATGAAGGGGATTTTATCTCGGGAGAACATTTTGACTTTGATAATGTGGTGGGCCAGACAAGTTTAGAGGAACCAAATAACTTGGCTACTAAGAGAAAAAAGAAACAGGCCGCTAATAGTGTGGGCCGGCCCAGTCCTAGCTACTCAAGCAGTCTTGAGAAGTTTAAGGTGTTGAAGAAGCCCAAGGGTGATGACCCTTTTGGTTTGGATGATATTATTGGGCTAAATGATAGAGTTGAAGATAATGATATTTCTGATAATTTACAAACACCAGTTATTCAGGTGCGTGGGACTAATATTGCATCTAACAATTCTTTTGTGTCCTTGAGAATGAAGCAGCCTCAGACTGGTGACGGTGCGGAACAAGAGCCCGATTTTCCTAATTCTGAGGACGGCGTGGAGAACAGAACAGCAATGGACGAGTTTGTGAAGGAAACTAAGGCCACAATTGCTTTGGGGCTGAAGGTTGGTGCACAAGTTGATAGCAGAACTGATGTTATTCAGGAGATTTTATCTACAGAAGGCGTACAATCAGGTTTTAAATGAATATATTATCTTTGAACATTAAAGGTATTGGGGTTGATGGGAAAGATATGTGGGTTAGGAAATTAAAAGAGGAGAATGGGGTTTCTATTATTGCTCTTCAAGAAACGCTTTGTAAAAATGCTAACGTTGCTTTAGCTTGTCGTTTTTGGGGTAGAAAGAAGTGTGATTGGGATTGGGTAGAGTCGGCAGGTAGATCTGGGGGTCTTATGTTAATATGGGGTCCTTTGGTTTTTACGAAAGAAGGGTCGGTTAAAGAGCAGAATTTTTTATTGGTGTATGGTAGACTTGTTGAAGATGGCTCTAAGATAAATTTTTTGAATATTTATGCGCCACAAAAAACGGCGGATAAACGTTCTCTTTGGGATTCTATTTTAAATATTATCAATCAAAGAGATGGTATGTGGTGCCTTTGTGGTGATTTTAATGCAGTCCGTGACAAAGATGAAAGACGAAACTCTAAGTTTAACCAGGTCAGTTCTGCGGATTTTAATTCCTTTATTGATGATGCGTGCCTTAGAGAATATACGATGAAGGGTAAGCGTTTCACCTTCATGACGGGGTGTGGAAATAATTGTAAATTGAGTAAGCTGGATCGATTTCTGGTGTGTGGGAATTTTTTTAATAGGTGGCCCGATGCGTGTTGTTGAGCTCTTGATAGGAAGTTATCAGACCATTGTCCGATTCTGCTTTCTTTGGTTAACAAAAATTTTGGCCCGAGACCCTTTCGTTGGTTTAATTCTTGGCTTGACAGAGAGGGGTGTGAAGATTTGTTAGTGCAGGTGTTGGACAATTATCAGTCTAATGGACCTGCTGATGTGGTTTTATCTAATAAATTTCGTTTTCTTAGAAACATTATCAGGGACTGGAAATCTAAACAAGATGCTACGGAGACAGAATCGGCTCGTCTTATGAATGAAGAGCTAGCTAAAATTGAACACATTGTTGAGCATCGGGATTTGGATGAGGAAGAAGAATGGGTTTGGGCAGAATGTAAAAAAGGGTTGGGAGAGCTTGAAATGCATAAAGTAAAAGATCTCAAACAAAGAGCCCGGGTTTGTTGGGCTATGCAAGGGGATGACAATACGGCGTTTTTTCATAGTGTAATAAACGGAAGGAAAGCTGTCAATGCTATGCAAGGTTTAATGGTGGATGGCGCTTGGGTTGCTAAACCCAGTTTGGTGAAAAGGGAGGTTCTAAAATTTTTTAGAGATCATTTTTCTGAAAAATATCCTGTTCGACCCTCTCTTGTTTGTGACAATATAAAGAAAATTCCTATTGATCTGGTGGACGATCTTATTCTTCCTTTCTCTAAGGAGGAAATAAAGGAGGCAGTTTTCGCTTGTGGGTTGGATAAAGCCCCTGGTCCCGATGGTTTTAATTTTAATTTTGTTCGCAGGTTCTGGAGTTTTCTTGAAGATGATTTTTATGGTATTCTCAATGAGTTTTATAATACAGGGAAAATTAATAAAGGTTGCAGCTCGGCTTTTATTACTCTTATTCCCAAGTGCAAGAACCCGGTCAGTCTGAAACAATACAGGCCTATCACCCTTATTGGCATTATCAGTAAAGTCATTTCCAAGGTTTTGGCGTCTCGATTGAAGAAGGTCATGGAGTTTATTATTTCGGATACCCAATCGGGTTTCCTATCTGGTCGTTTTATTTTAGATGGCCCTTTATTAATTAATGAGATTATGGCTTGGATCAAGAAGAGGGATAAAAAGGCGTTTTTATTAAAGGTAGATTTTGAAAAAGCCTATGATAACGTTAATTGGGGCTTTTTAATCTCTATTTTGCAGCAGATGGGCTTTCCGGACAAGTGGTGCACGTGGATTCTGGGTGTCTTACAGTCGGCTAGAGCGGCTATTCTGGTTAACGGGTCACCTACTTTTGAATTCCAAAGTGAGAAGGGCTTACGCCAAGGAGATCCTTTATCTCCGTTCTTATTTCTTATTGTGATGGAGGCTCTTTCGTGTATGTTTCATAAGGCTATCGCTGGTGGCGATTTCAAGGGTGTTTCATTTTCTAACAATGGCCCAACTGTGTCGCACCTTTTCTATGCTGATGACGCCCTTATTTTAGGAGATTGGTCTCACGAAAATGTGGCTAACGTGACGAGAATCTTGAGGTGTTTTCATGCGTGTTCGGGCCTCAAGGTTAACATACACAAATCTAATCTCCTTGGTCTTGGTACAACGGATGTGGAATTAAATGACATGGCTGCGGGTATGGGTTTCAATACTGGTTCGTCGCCGTTTGAGTGTTTGGGCATTATTGTTGGGGCGAATATGAATAAAATCTCCAATTGGCGTAAGATTGTGGAAATTTTTGAGGCCCGCTTGACTTTATGGAAGGCGAATGTTTTATCCATAGGCGGGAGACTTACTTTACTCAAATCAGTGCTTGAAAGTTTACCGGTATATTATTTTTCGTTATATAAAGCCCCGTTTGGGGTTATTGAAAAATTGGAAGGTATTATGAAACGATTTCTTTGGTCTGGTTCGGATGCGGTTAGAAAGATTCATTGGGTGGCGTGGGATAGAGTTGCTACTCCTAAAAAGAATGGAGGCTTGGGTATTACTAGACTAAAAGACGCTAATGAAGCGTTGTTGGCTAAGTGGTCTTGGCGCTTTAAAAATGATCGTAAAGGATTGTGGAAACAGGTTATTTTATCTTGTCATGCGACTCGGGGAAATTGGTGTTTTCTCCCGTGTTCGTATAGACTCGGGGGCTGCTGGGGAAATATCGTCAAAAATGCGGAGAGGATGCGGTTTGGAGACCATAGATTCATTGATTGTTTCAAAGGTAAGATTGGGAATGGCGAGTCTATTCGTTTTTGGAGTGATCCTTGGCTTTTTGATGTTCCTATCAGAGATAAATTTCCGCGGCTATACACAAGAGCAATTAATAAAAAGGCTATCGTTAAAGATGTGTGGTCCGTCAATGGATGGCAGCCCCTTCCTCTGGATGAACCATACTGCGCGCAGGAGATGGAGGAATGGTGTTTACTGTCTTCTAGCTTGGAACAGACTAATATTGGGGTTGAACAAGATAAATGGAGCTGGATGGTCAATGGAAAGGTGGACTCATTTTCTGTTAAACGTGTTAAAGATCTGTTACGTGATTCGAGAGGATATGAGGATTGTTACACCTTCAAGTGGGTTAAATGGGTTCCGCTTAAATGTAATATCTTGGCGTGGCGAGCTGAAATGAACCGAATTCCAACGATTGAAGCTCTTGTCAAAAGAGGTTTGAATTTTGAAGATTTGAGCTGCAAGTTATGTGATGCGGATATGGACACGACGACCCATCTGTTTTGTGATTGTACTTTTGCACATGGAGTGTGGTCTTTTGTGTTAAGTTGGTTGGAGATGGAGCCGTTCAATGCGCGTGGCTTTCGAGAAATTTTGGATATACACAACAAAGCGTCGTTTGGAAAGAAAGGTAAGAATCTAGTGCTCGGCATCATTTTGGTCACGGTTTGGTGCCTGTGGAAAGAAAGAAATGACAGGATTTTTAGAGACAAGCGAGCGAATCTTGGAGAAGTAGTGGCTAGTATTAAGTCCATCTCGTTTTTGTGGTTTAAAAATAGGGCTAGTTATAAACACCTTAGATGGAAAGATTGGTTTGTGTTTCCTATGTACATTTTGTAATCGCTCGGTTTTTGGGGCAAGGTTCTCGTTAATGTCCTTGTCGCCTTTGTGATTGAAAGTTAATGTTCAAAAAAAAAACTTAAATTTCTTAAAATAAAAAATTTAAAACATTATAAGAAGTACATAATAAAACAAACTAAATACTTAAATTCCTAAAATTAAAAATTTAAAGCAAACTAGATAATTAAACTACTCTCGTCCGCATGCCCATCTCTTGCTCTTATTATTTGTAAGATGATGATATGAGTGAATGTAATACCGTGCTGCACATGGTATATGCGACGAGCCTCAACAATTGTTTCATCCCCCTTTCTGCCAGTGCCGCGATCCATCACTTAGTTGAGGAGAACATAAAACCAATTAACCTTCTCTTTAAAAGGTACAACCTCACATGACCTTGCTTTGCATTGCGATCGGTTTTACCTACACGTTGTTGGAATTGTTCAAATAGTGCTTCTTTAAATGATACACCTCGTGGTGACTCGTTTTCACAGAGGTAAACCTAAGACTTAATCAAAGTCACATCTTCATCCTTAATCCAAACTCTTCTTGCCATTTTTTTATGTGAATGCTTGTGTTGAAAAGTGCAAAGGTGAGTTCAATTTATAGGCAACGAAATATAGACGTTAGAAATATAGTCGTTAGAATATGACCATTAGTATATACCCGTTTGAAAAATAAATTAAAAAATAAATATTATGCAAATATAATTTAAAAACTAAATAAATTTACTTTTAGTACTTGTGTTTTTTAATTTTAATTTATTATGTTTTTTTAATTACAATATTCTTTTATTTTAGTTAATAAATAATATTATTTATTTGATAAAATAATAGAATATATAAGTTTAGATAAATATTAAATAAAAAAGAAAAAGTAGGTGATGAGATAGATATGAGATGGAGATTTGAAATGGTTTGGGATTGAAGGAAAAAAGTAGGTTGTGGTTTGAAATTGTTTGAAATGACGTGACATGCTAACATGGCAATTTGGAGTGGTTTGTTTGACTATGGATTGTAGGTGCTCTTATGATTTGACTAAAAAAACTGTATATATGAATTATCAGAGGAGTTACGTCTTACAACGGATTCAATAGTTTATAGTGTTGCACTCGTTTTTGTTTGTTTAATATCATTTTGTTTTTTAATTATGAATTACTTAAAAGTATCAGTAATCATAGAAAAAGCATATATGGGGCAAGTGTGCCCCAGCTGACTTATGTTTTTTTCTCAATAGTATAAATTTATGTGTTTTGTTTGAAAATTTTATATGTATTTTGTCCAACTGCCCATAATTTAGGGATTCTATGACTTTCGCCTCCGCTTGTATGTTTGTTCAAGCACCACCACTCCATAAGAATCATGTATTTATAACATGTAACATGTTTTGTTTGGGTTATATGATGTATGCAAGACGTTTTTTTTATCACCATCTTGTGGACATTTTACCAAGAAACACATATTCATTTACATGTAGTCTAAAAAATGCATAACATTTTATTTGTTATAATTCTATTAAAGAAATAAAGAAATAGCAACGCTAATAAAGTTTCACATAAACATGATATTCTGTAGTAACGACTAATTGTTTATAAGAAGATGTGCCTCAGGATGTTTTGTTCATACGCAAAATTGATGAAATCCATAGACCTCAATATATTATTTGATAAAAAAATATTACATATAACATCTATTCTATCTATATAATAAATGAAAACACTAGGGTTGAATCCTAGTTTTTGAGAGGGTCTTCTAGGATCCAAATGTTAAATGGAGCTCCATGTGTTGTTAGTATATAAACCTCTTCTTTTGTTGTTTTCTCAACATCCATTTGTATGTTAAAACATTCTTCCTCCTTCCTAGCCTAATACATTGTTCATCCTTCATATCCTAATGTTAAAACATTCTTCCTCCTTCCTAGCCTAATACATTGTTCATCCTTCATATCCTAATTCCTTTCTAATTGTTCTTTTTACAAGGTATGTTGTCGGACTCTATCTATTGGCGGACGGATTACCCTCATCAATTCGGTATTAGAATCTCTCCCTGTTTATTACCTTTCTTTGTATAAAGCTCCGGTGGGTATTATTGACAAATTGGAAAATACATTGGGTTGCCTGGGAATCCGTTACGAAAGATAAGAAAAAAGGGGGCTTGGGTATTGGTAGACTTAAAGATATGAACGATGCTCTACTCGCAAAATGGGTTTGGCGCTTCAGAAACGAAAATAAGGCGCTGTGGAAATCAGTGGTTATAGCCTGTCATTTCACTAAACGGAACTGGTACGGGTTACCTTGTAGAAAAGGTGTGGGCGGTTGTTGGGCCAGTATCATAAAAAATTGTGAAAAACTCAAAATTGGAGATAAGAATGTCATACAGTTGTTTCGCAGCAAGGTCGGTAACGGGGTTCAAACTCGGTTTTGGTTGGATGTGTGGCTGGGGGATGCGGAGCTGAAATCCAGGTTCCCTCTCCTATTCAACAAATCCGCAGACAAGTTCGCTATGGTTAATGAAGTATGGAAAGAAGGAGGGTGGTTCCCCATTGATTTCACAGCCATGTTTTCGCAAGCCGAAGCCCAAGAATGGTCCGATCTTTCTCCTCTTTTGGCACAGACTCAGTTGGTTAGTCAGGAAGATGTTTGGCAATGGGATGGGAACAACTCTTTCTCTGTTAGAGATGTCCGCAAAAAGATAAAAGATTTCAGAGACGTACCTGTGAACTTCAAGCTTAAGTGGGTATCTTGGGTTCCGACAAAGTGTAATACGGTAGCATGGAGGGCAGAATTACAAAGAATCCCTACTGTAGACGCCTTGAGCAAAAGAGGAGTTCCTATCGAGCATTTGACATGTAGTTTGTGTGATGCCATGTCAGAATCTACAAACCACATATTCGCCGTTTGCGGCTTCTCAACAGAGGTATGGGCTAGAATATGGAAGTGGTGCGATATTCCCTTTACGTTGGTAAACAATGTGAGAGATTTATTGCTTCTGCACAAAGGTGTTAAGGCGGCAGGTGGGGTAAAAACATTATTCACGGCATTATCGTCATCACGGTTTTGGAGGTTTGGAAAGCACGCAATGAAAAGATCTTCAATAATATCGATCCAAAAGTGTAAATGTGGTGGCTAGCGTAAAATCGTATTCCTTTTTGTGGTTAAAGTATAGGTCGAAGTATGTAAATCTTAGTTGGGATGAGTGGTGTTCATCCCCTTTGTATATGATGTAATCAGTTGGTGGCGGTCCTCGTTTTGAGGACGTGTTGTTTTTTTTTTGAATGAAAGTCAATGTTCAAAAAAAAAAAAAAAACAAGGTATGTTGTCCATCTAATCTTATATTTATCATTTTACATCAATCATGAATGAAAAACAATCGGTTTTTTTTGGTAATGATCAAAACGTTTTACGATTAATATAAGTCACGAAATTGTTTTATTATCATTTTTCTGATTTGAATGAGATTGATACATAACTTCTTACAATCATATTACATCAAAGAGAAATACAATCGGTTATGTATTTTCTTTTTAATACTCAGAAAAATCAGAATGGTATTACATCAAACTTGTAAAAAATACAATCAGTTTATAGTTTTCGTGAAAATGAAAAAAAAAAAAAAAACTTGCTTGAATTTATGGTTACATTAACAAATATTTGTTTTGCATTTGAAGAACAGGATTTCATTAGGACAAAGAACTTGATTATGGCTTATCACAAGGGTGACAAATTCTTCAAGGTTATTCATGACCCTTCCTCACGAGTTTTGGTATGAGTCTTTCTAATTTTTTTTTAAATAAAAAAAGTTATTCCTTATTATAATTGTTTTTTACGTGTTCGTTTTATACTTATTTTAAATCAATTTTACTTCTTATTAAATACAAGTTGACCTTTGACTGTGCTATAAATTTTCGACTTTGGTATTAATTGGAATTTAAACATGTAATTATGCAGTTGACTAAAATTTAATTATGGTCAATATGTGTAAATGAGTACGAATTGACTGTGAGTCAATAATCATTAAAATCATAACTATATTCCATTATTATATACAATAACATTTAGATTTTTACATAATATTTGGTAAGTTGTAATTGTTAGAATGTGTATACGTTAATCAGTGGTGGTAAGACGCGATTATTTAGGAATTGAAATTTCGCCATTTGATATTAACTTAAGAATTGAAATTGACTTCCTAATATAAACATTTGTTATTCGGAAATTTTGAAAACATGCAATTATATAATTTGACTAAAATTTAATGATGTTAAATATGTGTATAGACTTTGACTGCCTTATATATGTTTATTCTTCGTTATAAAAATGTAAACACATTTATATGCAGCAAATGTAATTAGACCATTAATTATGTATTGACTCAAAATGCATAATGTATTAGAAAAACCATTATGTTTATTGACTTTGACTTCCTTATATAACATTTATCTTATAAATATGTAAACACATAATGTCACACCCTCAAATTTCCACGTGCGGGGTTTTACCGCGAGGCGCGTGACACACCAGGATCCAAGTCAACGGTCACAATAAACAACACTATATGATACGTAAAAAAAATGACATAATCAAACCATTAAGTTTTTATAAATGATCCAACGCTGCGGAAGCGTAAAACTTTATTACAACATGAAATCAAAAGTACGAAAGTCTGAAAATACTAAATGAGATGCACATGAATCCTAGACGCCGTGAGACTCCGTGCGCCTATCGACAGCTGCTACCTTAGCGACCTGAGACAAACTTGCTAAATACGTCAGCAAATAATGCCGGTGAGTTCACAGGTTTTTAATGAATACCGACTCCAAATGTATACCAATTCCAAGTGAAAATCGACTCCAACTGAATACTAACTCCCAAATGAATACCCATGATCAATCCAGACCACATGCATGCAAATCATATGAATACCTGTTACTACTGCGATTGGAAAACCATTACTGGACTCGAATACTGTGAATACTGAATACGTGCCCGAATGAATACTGAATACTGAATACTGCATACTGAATACTGAATACTGAATACCTAAGAGACAATATGCACCCGTCCGACCTCCAGTCGACGAGTGGGGCGGGTCAAGCCCAAATAGCGCTATCCACATTTCCCCCGTTGTGCATCCCCGCACATTCATGGTTTCCCCCGGGACTTCCAAATATCGCATAGTAATATAATGAATACTCTAAAACATAATGAATACGTGAAAACATAATGAATACTCCAAACCCAATGAATTCATGAATACCAAAACGTAGTTGACACATCTTTCTTGAAAACTTAGTTGAAACGCCTTTTATGAAAACATAGTTGAAACGCCTTTTATGAAAACATAGTTGAAACACGTTTAAAGAACACAGCATGTTTTCTCCCCCGAAAATGTAAAACCAGTAAAAGAGTGGGGCCGTGAAACTCACCTTAGAGTGCGTCTTCTGATAACTAGAATTCCAACACGTGTATGATAATCCCAACTAATAACAACCTATTAATGAGTTTACATAAGTGTGATGACTACTAACCCGAAGGCTAACAAGTTCCCGATTGTCCAGATCTTGACCGAGCATGTTTTAAAACGTGTTTAAATGTTTAACCGACACACTAGACCGACCCGACATCCCGTTGGTGACCCATTACCCCAACTAATCAAGTACACATAGATTACACACAAGATTCAAGCATAAAACACTTAGTTTGTATCAAAAATCCCATCTCTGCATCAGAACGGTCGAACCAGTCAGTTTTAAGTCTCCTTCGCACCTTTTAAGTCTCCTTCGCACCTTTTCAGTCTCCTTCGCACCTTTTCAGTCTCCTTCGCCCGTTTGAGCCACGTTCGCCCGTTTTTCCCACGTTCGCCCGTTTTTCCTACGTTCGCCCGTTTTTCCACGTTCGCCCAAATTTTATTCCACGTTCGCCCATTCGAACCAATTTTATTCCACGTTCGCCCGTTTTCATCAGCATTTTATAAAACGCACCAAAACGCATCTAAACGGTCCGAAAACATCACGAAACATTACCAATCACAGCAGTCAACTATCATTAACATATTCCTACATAACCCTACCAATTTTGTCCCGAAATCCGTCCGTTTTACGAGTTACCCGAAATAGCAAATTATGGAGATGTCACATCAAACGCATGCAATCTTTACCCAATTAGGAAACTTTATGAAATCAATCAATAATCAACTTAATATACTCAGATTATCATGAACAATAAACCCCCCAATCATATCCTTATCACTATCATCATGAATAGGCCCTAGATCTAACCCAAAATCCCCAAAATGAACATAACATCATCAATAATCAATTGTAACCTATCTCAATTATAAATCATCATCAATAACACTCTTAGATCATTGTCATAACATCTATACAGCAATCAATCATCAAACAATGCATAACATCACATAAAACACCATTAACACATGTTATTTTGTATGAAAACTCATTGTTTATGAATAGGTTTTGTTTAGAAAGATATTAGGAAGGTTTTTATTCATGAAAACATGTTTGTATCAGATCTGGACTCTTGGGGTTTAATAAAAACGAATTGAAATGCTTTAAAAATGATTTAGAATGAAGAACACACCTTTGATCTTTGTGTAGAAGATGTTTGTAGGTTAGATTATAGAAAACAAGGGCAAAAACTCCTTCCCCAATGTTTAGAGTTGCTAGAGAGTGTTTTGAGACGGTTAGGGTTTGTGAAATGGTGAAAAATGACAAAGTGTGGTATTTATACTATGTCCACATTCGCCCCTTTTCAATGGGCGAATGAGCCCTCCTTCGACCCTTCTCAGGGTCGAATGAGTCCTTCTGTGGTCGAAGGAAATCCTTTCCATCCAGTTCCCAGGTTCGCCCCTTTACAAGGGTCGAACCAAAGCAATTTATCTCCTTCGACCATTCGAAGTGGTCGAACCAGAGTCCCTTTTTAACTAGTTTTCCAGTTTGTCGTGTTTAACGCATTCTAACACATCTTAACACATGAGCATGCAACCTTAGTCTATGTTTATCATATTTAAGCATGGACAATTATCTACACATCATTTAAACACATCTAAGCATATAATCCACCATACGACAATTAGTCTACACATACACTTAATTAGTTTATGTAATTCACCAACAACGGGACTCGTATCGTGTGTGTGTGTGTGACTAATCCCAATGATCTCCCGAATCATTGGACCCTGGACTGGACAATACGGACTGTGTTCCGACTCTACTGACCCCGTCAAGTATGTTTAATAAACGTTTTTCGCTAAGGTAGACTTATGTGTTTATAAAATGTTGACCCAAACATGCCGGGTGTCACATCATCCCCCTGTTGAAAGAATTTTCGTCCCGAAAATTTCCTGAAGTCAAAGAGAACGAAGCGATAAAAAGAAAAATTTTCCCGGTCGTCACATCATCCCCCTGTTGAAAGGAATCTCGCCCCGAGATTCACTCTTCGACAGTAATGAGTGTCGACCTAACCCAAGTAACGTTTCCCAGAACACAAACGAAATGATAACCACGAACGAAGGATGATATCAACGAATACTCTATGCCCGGGAATCGCCCTCCCCAAAGTGAATACAAAACAATGAATCCTCCTGATCGAAGGCCTACTAGAGACTACTGTGATCGGTATAAATGACACACCGGTACCGTCCAAGTAGCATCTCCAGAGGACCCACATCAGTCCCATGAATGCAAAACGATGACCAAATTCCAAACTGAATGCACACAATGAATACGAATCGCCAAACAATGTGAATGAGAATGAATACAAGTATAACGAGAATCAAGAAAAGAATACTCACCAGTAACAGTGTCAGGATCCTCCTGGTTCTCCCTAGTGCCAATGACGTAGACATGACCACGAGTAGTTCGACCGCCACCTTCATTCCCAGCACCACCTGCAGTCCCTTGCTTCAGCTTAGGACAATCCCGCTTGAAGTGTCCAGTTTCTCCAAAGTGATAACATCCCTGCCTCCCCTGAGGAGCAGTGGCAGTAGTAGTAGCAGTAGTGACCTGTGCCGGTTGTAGCTGAAGAGTAGTCCTACAGTCCTTAGCATGATGGCCAAAACGCTGACACCGTCGACAGCGAAACCTCTCACAATCACCCGTATGATGAAATCCACACTCACCACACTTCGGGAGTTTCCCAGTATATCCCCCAGACCTCTGCTCAGATGACGCTCCCACAACGTCCTGCCTCTTAACCTGCTGTTGAGACGACCCAATGTTCTTTCCAGCACTCTCCCATTTCCTCTTGTTGTCCGCAGGGGCTTTCACAGCAGCACCCCTCGGAGGTAGAACGCCCTCAGCAACCTTCATGTTGGTCAGCTTGTGAGCTGCCCGAACAGTGGCCAACATAGTAGTGTGATCAGCAGCGGCAACAAGCCCAGCAATCTCCGGCACTAACCCAGCAACGTAGTGCTCAATCCTCCGGTACTCCGGTGTAGCCAAACCGGGGCACATCACAGCCAACTCGTTGTGCCTAGCAGTAAACTCCTCGATCTCCGACCCAACCATCTTCAGATTCCAAAACTCATGCTCCAACTTCATGATCTCGTCCCTCGGGCAATACTCCGCTCGCAACATCTGAACAAACTCGGACCACGGCATAGCATTGGCCTCACCCAGGCCAAGATTCGCAGTGGTGGAGTTCCACCAGGTCAAAGCGTGTCCCTCTAGAGTAGCAGAAGCATACTTGACACGATCAGCGTCAGGACAATTACACATAGCAAACACCGACTCGATCTTCTCTAACCACCGGAGCAAACCCACTGCCCCTTCAGTCCCATTGAAGAAATGGGGCTTACAGTCCATAAACTTCTTGTAGGTGCACCCAGACTGCACCTGATTAGTGTTTCCCAGGGTCTGCTGAGCAGCCTGGAAAGCAGCCAACGCAACGTTCAACTGCTGCTGCAACATGTTCTCCAACTCCGCCTGAGTCATGGTGATGTTCCCACCACCTCGTCCACCGCCATTGCGACCCCCGCCGCCACCACGGCGTCCACCAGCACGTCCACCAGCGCGACCAGACATGTTCTGCCAAACATGAGACAAGATACTCAAAACCACCAACAGATCGAGCTACAAGTGACCAAACGAATTCAGAACGTGGTTCCAGCATGACCATTAGTCCGAACACGAAGTCCACCAAGATTTTCATGCATTTCGATTTATGATTTCGTGTGCACCCGAAATAACAAATCGCTCTACATGGTCCTCTAGGCGTGCTCCTAGCTAGAACTTCAAATCACCCGATACCCACATTCCTAAAAGAAACTGTTATCGCACGAAGATCCCAAAGTGAACAGTCACTCAAGAGTGTACTATGACAAGTACTAGTGCATGATAGTGTGTGTGCAGGCAAGTATGTACATTAGAGCATAGAGGGGAGATATCCAAAACCCGGAAAGATCTCAAGAATGTGCCGAAACCACCCCAATGTACACTACTGCCAAGTATAAGCGATAAGCCCCTTCATCTTCAAACCCGAAGAAGAAGATAGAACCAAGGTAGGAATAACAAAAGATGGATAATGTGATACCGTGTGATGAGGACACTGACACCCCGACAAGATTAGTATGTTTACCAAATGACACGACTCGTAACTATGTGTGACCGTCTAACGTGTGTGATACTCGGCTATAGACTAGACTCTACATGCAGTCCTAGTTCACTATAACCATTGGCTCTGATACCAATCTGTCACACCCTCAAATTTCCACGTGCGGGGTTTTACCGCGAGGCGCGTGACACACCAGGATCCAAGTCAACGGTCACAATAAACAACACTATGTGATACGTAAAAAAAATGACATAATCAAACCATTAAGTTTTTATAAATGATCCAACGCTGCGGAAGCGTAAAACTTTATTACAACATGAAATCAAAAGTACGAAAGTCTGAAAATACTAAATGAGATGCACATGAATCCTAGACGCCGTGAGACTCCGTGCGCCTATCGACAGCTGCTACCTTAGCGACCTGAGACAAACTTGCTAAATACGTCAGCAAATAATGCCGGTGAGTTCACAGGTTTTTAATGAATACCGACTCCAAATGTATACCAATTCCAAGTGAAAATCGACTCCAACTGAATACTAACTCCCAAATGAATACCCATGATCAATCCAGACCACATGCATGCAAATCATATGAATACCTGTTACTACTGCGATTGGAAAACCATTACTGGACTCGAATACTGTGAATACTGAATACGTGCCCGAATGAATACTGAATACTGAATACTGCATACTGAATACTGAATACTGAATACCTAAGAGACAATATGCACCCGTCCGACCTCCAGTCGACGAGTG
The DNA here is from genome assembly GCA_028751855.1 of Ambrosia trifida. Lineage (NCBI taxonomy): Eukaryota > Viridiplantae > Streptophyta > Magnoliopsida > Asterales > Asteraceae > Ambrosia > Ambrosia trifida. The sequence continues at coordinate 158,351,946 of CM054123.1, read as the reverse complement.
GGGCGGGTCAAGCCCAAATAGCGCTATCCACATTTCCCCCGTTGTGCATCCCCGCACATTCATGGTTTCCCCCGGGACTTCCAAATATCGCATAGTAATATAATGAATACTCTAAAACATAATGAATACGTGAAAACATAATGAATACTCCAAACCCAATGAATTCATGAATACCAAAACGTAGTTGACACATCTTTCTTGAAAACTTAGTTGAAACGCCTTTTATGAAAACATAGTTGAAACGCCTTTTATGAAAACATAGTTGAAACACGTTTAAAGAACACAGCATGTTTTCTCCCCCGAAAATGTAAAACCAGTAAAAGAGTGGGGCCGTGAAACTCACCTTAGAGTGCGTCTTCTGATAACTAGAATTCCAACACGTGTATGATAATCCCAACTAATAACAACCTATTAATGAGTTTACATAAGTGTGATGACTACTAACCCGAAGGCTAACAAGTCCCCGATTGTCCAGATCTTGACCGAGCATGTTTTAAAACGTGTTTAAATGTTTAACCGACACACTAGACCGACCCGACATCCCGTTGGTGACCCATTACCCCAACTAATCAAGTACACATAGATTACACACAAGATTCAAGCATAAAACACTTAGTTTGTATCAAAAATCCCATCTCTGCATCAGAACGGTCGAACCAGTCAGTTTTAAGTCTCCTTCGCACCTTTTAAGTCTCCTTCGCACCTTTTCAGTCTCCTTCGCACCTTTTCAGTCTCCTTCGCCCGTTTGAGCCACGTTCGCCCGTTTTTCCCACGTTCGCCCGTTTTTCCTACGTTCGCCCGTTTTTCCACGTTCGCCCAAATTTTATTCCACGTTCGCCCATTCGAACCAATTTTATTCCACGTTCGCCCGTTTTCATCAGCATTTAATAAAACGCACCAAAACGCATCTAAACGGTCCGAAAACATCACGAAACATTACCAATCACAGCAGTCAACTATCATTAACATATTCCTACATAACCCTACCAATTTTGTCCCGAAATCCGTCCGTTTTACGAGTTACCCGAAATAGCAAATTATGGAGATGTCACATCAAACGCATGCAATCTTTACCCAATTAGGAAACTTTATGAAATCAATCAATAATCAACTTAATATACTCAGATTATCATGAACAATAAACCCCCCAATCATATCCTTATCACTATCATCATGAATAGGCCCTAGATCTAACCCAAAATCCCCAAAATGAACATAACATCATCAATAATCAATTGTAACCTATCTCAATCATAAATCATCATCAATAACACTCTTAGATCATTGTCATAACATCTATACAGCAATCAATCATCAAACAATGCATAACATCACATAAAACACCATTAACACATGTTATTTTGTATGAAAACTCATTGTTTATGAATAGGTTTTGTTTAGAAAGATATTAGGAAGGTTTTTATTCATGAAAACATGTTTGTATCAGATCTGGACTCTTGGGGTTTAATAAAAACGAATTGAAATGCTTTAAAAATGATTTAGAATGAAGAACACACCTTTGATCTTTGTGTAGAAGATGTTTGTAGGTTAGATTATAGAAAACAAGGGCAAAAACTCCTTCCTCAATGTTTAGAGTTGCTAGAGAGTGTTTTGAGACGGTTAGGGTTTGTGAAATGGTGAAAAATGACAAAGTGTGGTATTTATACTATGTCCACATTCGCCCCTTTTCAATGGGCGAATGAGCCCTCCTTCGACCCTTCTCAGGGTCGAATGAGTCCTTCTGTGGTCGAAGGAAATCCTTTCCATCCAGTTCCCAGGTTCGCCCCTTTACAAGGGTCGAACCAAAGCAATTTATCTCCTTCGACCATTCGAAGTGGTCGAACCAGAGTCCCTTTTTAACTAGTTTTCCAGTTTGTCGTGTTTAACGCATTCTAACACATCTTAACACATGAGCATGCAACCTTAGTCTATGTTTATCATATTTAAGCATGGACAATTATCTACACATCATTTAAACACATCTAAGCATATAATCCACCATACGACAATTAGTCTACACATACACTTAATTAGTTTATGTAATTCACCAACAACGGGACTCGTATCGTGTGTGTGTGTGTGACTAATCCCAATGATCTCCCGAATCATTGGACCCTGGACTGGACAATACGGACTGTGTTCCGACTCTACTGACCCCGTCAAGTATGTTTAATAAACGTTTTTCGCTAAGGTAGACTTATGTGTTTATAAAATGTTGACCCAAACATGCCGGGTGTCACATCATCCCCCTGTTGAAAGAATTTTCGTCCCGAAAATTTCCCGAAGTCAAAGAGAACGAAGCGATAAAAAGAAAAATTTTCCCGGTCGTCACATCATCCCCCTGTTGAAAGGAATCTCGCCCCGAGATTCACTCTTCGACAGTAATGAGTGTCGACCTAACCCAAGTAACGTTTCCCAGAACACAAACGAAATGATAACCACGAACGAAGGATGTTATCAACGAATACTCTATGCCCGGGAATCGCCCTCCCCAAAGTGAATACAAAACAATGAATCCTCCTGATCGAAGGCCTACTAGAGACTACTGTGATCGGTATAAATGACACACCGGTACCGTCCAAGTAGCATCTCCAGAGGACCCACATCAGTCCCATGAATGCAAAACGATGACCAAATTCCAAACTGAATGCACACAATGAATACGAATCGCCAAACAATGTGAATGAGAATGAATACAAGTATAACGAGAATCAAGAAAAGAATACTCACCAGTAACAGTGTCAGGATCCTCCTGGTTCTCCCTAGTGCCAATGACGTAGACATGACCACGAGTAGTTCGACCGCCACCTTCATTCCCAGCACCACCTGCAGTCCCTTGCTTCAGCTTAGGACAATCCCGCTTGAAGTGTCCAGTTTCTCCACAGTGATAACATCCCTGCCTCCCCTGAGGAGCAGTGGCAGTAGTAGTAGCAGTAGTGACCTGTGCCGGTTGTAGCTGAAGAGTAGTCCTACAGTCCTTAGCATGATGGCCAAAACGCTGACACCGTCGACAGCGAAACCTCTCACAATCACCCGTATGATGAAATCCACACTCACCACACTTCGGGAGTTTCCCAGTATATCCCCCAGACCTCTGCTCAGATGACGCTCCCACAACGTCCTGCCTCTTAACCTGCTGTTGAGACGACCCAATGTTCTTTCCAGCACTCTCCCATTTCCTCTTGTTGTCCGCAGGGGCTTTCACAGCAGCACCCCTCGGAGGTAGAACGCCCTCAGCAACCTTCATGTTGGTCAGCTTGTGAGCTGCCTGAACAGTGGCCAACATAGTAGTGTGATCAGCAGCGGCAACAAGCCCAGCAATCTCCGGCACTAACCCAGCAACGTAGTGCTCAATCCTCCGGTACTCCGGTGTAGCCAAACCGGGGCACATCACAGCCAACTCGTTGTGCCTAGCAGTAAACTCCTCGATCTCCGACCCAACCATCTTCAGATTCCAAAACTCATGCTCCAACTTCATGATCTCGTCCCTCGGGCAATACTCCGCTCGCAACATCTGAACAAACTCGGACCACGGCATAGCATTGGCCTCACCCAGGCCAAGATTCGCAGTGGTGGAGTTCCACCAGGTCAAAGCGTGTCCCTCTAGAGTAGCAGAAGCATACTTGACACGATCAGCGTCAGGACAATTACACATAGCAAACACCGACTCGATCTTCTCTAACCACCGGAGCAAACCCACTGCCCCTTCAGTCCCATTGAAGAAATGGGGCTTACAGTCCATAAACTTCTTGTAGGTGCACCCAGACTGCACCTGATTAGTGTTTCCCAGGGTCTGCTGAGCAGCCTGGAAAGCAGCCAACGCAACGTTCAACTGCTGCTGCAACATGTTCTCCAACTCCGCCTGAGTCATGGTGATGTTCCCACCACCTCGTCCACCGCCATTGCGACCCCCGCCGCCACCACGGCGTCCACCAGCACGTCCACCAGCGCGACCAGACATGTTCTGCCAAACATGAGACAAGATACTCAAAACCACCAACAGATCGAGCTACAAGTGACCAAACGAATTCAGAACGTGGTTCCCCCGTTTGAGCCACGTTCGCCCATATTTTATTCCACGTTCGCCCATTCGAACCAATTCTATTCCACGTTCGCCCGTTTTCATCAGCATTTTATAAAACGCACCAAAACGCATCTAAACGGTCCGAAAACATCACGAAACATTACCAATCACAGCAGTCAACTATCATTAACATATTCCTACGTAACCCTACCAATTTTGTCCCGAAATCCGTCCGTTTTACGAGTTACCCGAAATAGCAAATTATGGAGATGTCACATCAAACGCATGCAATCTTTACCCAATTAGGAAACTTTATGAAATCAATCAATAATCAACTTAATATACTCAGATTATCATGAACAATAAACCCCCCAATCATATCCTTATCACTATCATCATGAACAAGCCCTAGATCTAACCCAAAATCTCCAAAATGAACATAACATCATCAATAATCAATTGTAACCTATCTCAATCATAAATCATCATCAATAACAGTCCTAGATCATTGTCATAACATCTATACAGCAATCAATCATCAAACAATGCATAACATCACATAAAACACCATTAACACATGTTATTTTGTATGAAAACTCATTGTTTATGAATAGGTTTTATTTAGAAAGATATTAGGAAGGTTTTTATTCATGAAAACATGTTTGTATCAGATCTGGACTCTTGGGGTTTAATAAAAACGAATTATAATGCTTTAAAAATGATTTAGAATGAAGAACACACCTTTGATCTTTGTGTAGAAGATGTTTGTAGGTTAAATTATAGAAAACAAGGGCAAAAACTCCTTCCCCAATGTTTAGAGTTGCTAGAGAGTGTTTTGAGACGGTTAGGGTTTGTGAAATGGTGAAAAATGACAAAGTGTGGTATTTATACTAATCCTCCTTCGCACCATTTCAATGGTCGAAGGTGGTCTCCTTCGACCCTTTCACAGGGTCGAATGAGCCCTGTTCTGGTCGAAGGGAATTCCTTTAATTCCATTTCCCTGGTTCGCCCATTTACAAAGGGTCGAACCAAACAAAATCCCTCCTTCGACCACTCGAAGTGGTCGAACCAGAACCCTTTCATCTAGTTTTCCAGTTCGTCGTGTTTAACGCATTCTAACACATTTTAACACATGAGCATGCAACCTTAGTCTATGTTTATCATATTTAAGCATGGATGATTATCTACACATCATTTAAACACATCTAAGCATATAATCCACCATACAACAATTAGTCCACACATACACTTAATTAGTTTATGTAATTCACCAACAACGGGACTCGTATCGTGTGTGTGTGTGTGACTAATCCCAATGATCTCCCGAATCATTGGACCCTGGACTGGACAATACGGACTGTGTTCCGACTCTACTGACCCCGTCAAGTATGTTTAATAAACGTTTTTCGCTAAGGTAGACTTATGTGTTTATAAAATGTTGACCCAAACATGCCGGGTGTCACATAAGGCGAAATTGATGGTCTCCTTCTACTCCATTGTTGAATGTATTGTAAATATATTTCATATCTTTAAATCTCAATAATAACAATAATAACAATATGCTAATTCGAATGCTAATTAGACTCCACTATTTCATCCATTTCTTATTGATTGAATTGATTGAATACCTATATAAACAAGTCAAAGCAATTCACATACGATTGTAATAAGACACGTTGAATGCACTTTGAGTAATCGCAAAGATATATTATTAGGTTAATTTCTGTTTCTCATCTTTAAATACATAAACATTATTTCTTTTGATTTGTTATTAACCAATGATTATGCTGATGTTTTGCATATATTGTGGAGTGATCAATCCAGACATTTATGCTACAATACATTTGAAACTTATTACCTAACTATAATATAAGTTTCAATATTATTATGTTGTCTACAATTTGTGTTATTGAAGTCATCTATTGGTTTTTACATTATTTTTTTCCAGTTAACAAGATCAATGGCTGCTGTAGATGCAAATGAGTTTACCATGGTTAACCAAATTCATGTCAACCGAAACGGTGTGGCGTTAAAGCTAAAGATTATTCGGGTTTGGCGTCTACCCGATCATCGCAATCCTAATGATGTGTACTCAATTGAAATGATCCTATGTGACGAAAATGTAAAACTCAACAACACTTTTTTATTATAGCCTCTTATTTTTAAATTTCATAACTTTTTTTTAGCTATTGATGTTTTTAATTTTAATGTATACGAATTTTCTTATATGAATTGCTTGGGAACAATACAGTATCACCTGTTAAGAACGATGATGAGGCAACTGAAGCTTAAATGGAGTCTGATGTGAAGACTAATAATGTTTATTACAAATAAAAACTTTCTTGGTTACTACTATGCTATAAAACGATTGTTTGTCTTAATTTATTTTTGATTCTCTTTCATTATACTTATATTATCTCATCTATGGTTTTTGTTTTTTGTAATTTATTTGTTTGTTCAAATTTGGTTTACTTTCAATACTGAACACTAATTTTATAATATTCATCTATATTTGATATAAGCTATATAATCTAATGATTGTATTTACATAACAATCATTGAGGCATAATCTAAAGTAATTTACATTTCTGGTCCAAAAAAAAACATAAATACTAACAATTACGTTAATTTGTAAAAGTCAATTCTATCTAATTCTATATTTGTAACCAAGGTTGACTAATCAATCATGTCCCAATTAGCTTAGTCCGATTGACATATACATTATTTGATAATATAAAATATATATACTAAAAAAACAAATTAATATAATTCAATTCTTTTAATCACACAACAATTATTGAGGTATAATTGATATATTGATAAGGATACTCATTCAAACACCAGTCAATACGTTTGACAACATTTTATGCACTAAATGTGCTAATTTATGCACTAAATGTGCCAATTTTAAGTATCTTTTACCTATCAAGCTAAAAATTAGATTAATCCCATATTTATACTTCACCTATATAATTACATCAATACAAGTCTTTCACACTTATTCAATCAACATTATCACACTGTTATCATTTAATTACTTATCTCTGTGTTTCGAATACAGTGATTTTTTCACATTGAGTTTCGTTCAGGCCGTGGAAGCAAAGACATTTGTAAGTGGATTTCTACATTACCTTATTTTTTTTGTTTTATTAAGAAACATAGTCCTTTATCATTGTAGCTGTTATACAACTATGTTTAATATGGTTTGTCTTCCACAGTTGTTACTACACATTCATAAGCATGGATTTTACATTTAATGTGTTTATGTTAACTACATACTTGCCATTTAGATTTTAAAGTTTTTATAAGACAGAATTGTGATTCCCAAATTTGTGTTATGTGTTTTGTTTTGTATAGACATTTCAGTATTCAATGTTGTCTGTTTTACTTGGTTCTTGCAGAAAAGTCTCACCATTAACTTTGTTAGCTTTTGTTAGATAAAAATTACATAAATAAATATGGAATTAATATAATTCCTAAACAATAAAAAAAATAAGAAATAAACTTTAACATTTTATTTCATTTTATAAAGTTTACAATATGATTACCTTACTTTCATATGGAGTCTGGATTTCAGGACAAATTCGGTATTCTGTGACATCTCTTTTTCTTGCCACCTGCCCATCGAAAACTATACAAGAATAAATTACGAATCTTTACACGTAGGACTTGTGAGAATCAATCAAAGCTTGAAACCGCAAATGTGGAAACTACGACTGATAACAAACCACAATAAAAAAACTCTTATGAAAGATGGAATGAAATGCAGAGAAAATCCGAACATTAAATATAATTTTAAAGATAGCATAAAGAGATCTGAAGAGAACAACGCAGATCGTAAAACATATTCGGCCCTTTTCATTCGAACTGTTGTCTATAATCCCTGTGCAGGTCATGGGAGTTCCCAAACGGTAGTGGTTATAATAGAACAAAAAATAAAAATAAATACAAATCAGCAAGGGAATGTTTATATGACAAAGACATATAATAGAAAAAACGACAAAAACAGATTTCAAAGATAATCACTGAATGAAATATACATTAAGATGGAGACCTAAATCAATTATATTCAATACATCAACATAAGAAGGATATACACTATACAGTTTAGTTTTGAACCTAATCATTGAACAAAGAATAAACAGATTTCAACCTAAACAATGAATCCACAATACATGAAAATTGAAACCTAACTTATTATAATCAGATTCAAAAACAAAAAATAGCACGATCCATAATCAGTTTCAAAACAGAGATTTTTTATCAGAAAACATTGAAATCTAAATCAAGAGGTCGACTGATATTCGCCAATGGAACCCTAAAACCTCAACTAAAAACGCAGATAAGGAGAAAAAACATTATCAATAACAAAAAAGTATATACAGAAAAATGTATATTCTCAACTAAAAAACCATAAACCAATAAAGTAAAACGTTATCGAAACTCAAACAACCGACAACAATAAATTGCAAGAGATGTTGATTGATCTGTGCTTTTAGATGATAGAAAAGATATGGCGCAAAAGAACCCATACCTGAAGTCGATTTTTGAGAGCCGTTGTATTGTAGTCTAGGGTTGAAGGTTGAATGAGAAACGATATACGTTTTGAAAAAGAAGAATTAATGATAAGAAGAAGATATAGGATTAGATGGAAAGTATACTTTGAAAAAGAAAATTGAAGGCTGCAGATGATTGGAGAGGATTAGGGTTGAAGGAGAAGATTAGGGTTGAGTAGACGGGTCAGTTGTTTTTGTTATCAAAAGGAATATAGAGCCAGAGTATTTATACCCGGGTTACCAGGTCAGAAAATGGTATATCGGGTCGGGTTTATTAACACACTGGTAAGCAAAATGGATAGTATGGAGGCCATCTAGAGCCCCTCTGTCGATTTTATAAAAATTAAAAAAAAAACCGAAATCACAAATGAAAAGCACATATCTTTTATGAACTAGGGGGGGGGGGGATAAAGTTTCCTTATTTTTCAATCATGAATAATATTTTTTTCTTTAATTTTTCTGGTATATACTTATTCTATTCAAGAAAAACATATCTTTTACAATGTCCGATCTCCCAAAATATGATTTTAGTTTACCGAAATCTAAAGTTTGTGACCTGAGGCGTAAATCTAACGGTAATGATTAATGTTTTTTTTTCGTTTACATTTGGTTACATTGATTGCTTTTTTAATTCTCTTATACTAACAAATATTATGAACATGTTTGGAGATATCAATACTGGAACACCGTTATCCAACATATCAAATGGTACGTAAATTATTATATTTCATCTTATAACTTTAATTCTTAAGTTTCGATTAAGAAATAATAGTTTTTATTATAATTTATTGTTTAGTGAGTCTTAATATCTCTGAAAGACGTAAACGGATGAATGCATATTTGGATTGCATAAGTTCAAATGTCGGTTGTTCGCTTTCAAATGTTGAAAACATAGAAACCTCTACAAACTCTTTCACACCGCCATTAGTAACAATACAAGGTAAATGTTTTTTCTACATTTCAAATATGTGTTATGCTTACTACTTTCCATTGTCTTTTTTTTTGTTAACTTATTTGTCTTTATTATATAGATAACACGCAGAGAACGCCTTTGTCAAGCATCTCTAATGAATGTGCTGAGTCTTCAAAGAGAAAAAAAATATAATTTTCCTTCGACACAAACAAATAACCGTGTAAGAATTGAAGGTAAAATTTCTTTTATACATTGCCCAAATATGTTATTTCTTACTAATTTCCATTGTTGTTTTTTTACTTATTTCTTTTTATTTTATAGTTAACACGCAGAGAACGCCTTTGTCAGACATCTCTAATGGTAATATTAATGTTATTTTTTATGTCATCATTTGTTAGGTTATCTATTTATGTTAGTATATTATAGAATTGTGTTGTCCCTTTTTGTGTTTATCTTATTTTCAAAGCATTCCATTTATTTATTTAATTTTTAAGCAGTTTGTCACGAATCTCAACATAGCAATCTATCTGAGTTATATAAACATAGGCGTACAGAAAGAAAGCGTATCTTGGATTCTAAGCGGAGTAACAAAGGAAAACTAAATGCAACACCTAACACTCAAACACACCCAGTTGACATTGTTGGTATGTTTAGTTTAGTTACGTTTACAAAGTATATTATAATACATCAACATTTATCAAACTTATATTATTTTAATTTGTTAGGATCTTCAGGTGTAAGTTGGCCGCTTTCTAACGTATGCAACACACGGTCAACATCGAATTTAAAACGAAAACGCCCCAGTATTACTCCCATACCGATGGCTGACTAGGAAGAATGCTTAGAAAACCTGCATGGAGTAACGACAAACAATGTAATACAAGGCATATCTCCAGGTAGTCTTTTTTCGCTAATAACTACTAATAAAAAATATATTTAATATTAATTCAACATTAGTTTAGAAATATGGTACATTTAATAAATTTGAATATCTTTTTTTAGATTACTTGGACCATGGTGATCAGAATGTTACTTGTGAAGATTGTAATGCAAGACTGTGGAGATGTGAATCTACTAGAGGGCTTAATAGAAGTAATACTAAAAAAAAATCTCTCTATGTTGTGGTTATGGAAAAGTTATGCTTCCTCCTTTTAAGGAGGCCCCACACAGTTATAAAGAGTATTTTAATGGAGTTGATTCTAAAAGCAAATTCTTTTTAAAGAACATAAAACGATTCAAGTCTATGTTTGCATTTACTTCCATGGGTGGAAAAATTGATAGGTCTATAAATCATGGTAATGTTCCATTCATCTATCGTATAAGTGGTGAGAACTACTATGCTTTGGGAAATCTTTTACCATCACGTGGACAAAATCCAGTATTCTCTCAGCTATACATATATGATATTGAAAATGAAGTTTCAAATAGAATCAATGTTGTTGGGTATGTTATTTTTTTATTGTCTTTTGTAGAAAACTCTAAGGATACCTAAATACTTTCGATTCTAATGTATTCATTTTATTTATAGTAATGCAGACGAGGAATACTCATCAGAAAAGGCGCTTGAATTTCAAATTGTAAAGGAATTGAAAAAAATGTTGGATGCCAAAAACTCCTTGGTGAAATCTTATAGAATGGCGAGAGATTGTTTTCAGAAGAATCCTGATGCACAAGTCAAGCTTCGATTAAACGGAATGAGGAAAGGAGATGCTAGAACCTACAACCTACCCACGGTTTCTAAAGTTGCTGGATTGATAATTGGTGACCTTAATGAAGAAATAGATAAACGTGATATTATTGTGCAGACCATTGATGGAAAGCTAAAAAGAGTTAGTGAGTTACATCCTTCGTATCTTGCTCTTCAGTATCCATTGTTGCTTCCTTATCGTGACGATGGATATAGAATTGGCATCCTTCACAAAGATGTTCCCTTACCAAATGAAAGCTCGTTTTCAAGTTCAAAAAAAAAAAAAGATGACCGTCAAGAAAATGTTGCCTTACCAGATGGGGGCTCATCTTCAAACACAAAAAACAAAAAACGTGAAAGTGTAACAATGAGGGAGTTTTTTGCTTATAGACTTCAAGATAGGAGTAATGAATTCTCGCTAATTCTTAATGCACGAAGGCTTTTGCAGAAATGTATAGTTGATTCGTATACAATGATTGAGATGGAAAGACTAAATTATATTAGGGGTAAGCAAACTGTTCTTAGGAGTGAGAAGCATAATGTCCTAAGCAAACAAAGACAAGAAGGACAAACAGAAACATTAACCATGAGTCAACGAGTTATTATTCCATCTTCCTTCACAGGTGGCGCTAGATATATGATGCAAAATTATCTAGACGCAATGGCAATATGTAAGTGGTACGGATACCCTGACTATTTTATTACAATCACTTGTAATCCTAAATGGCCAGAGATGAGAAGATATCTTCAAGATACCACTCTTAGACCCTAAGATAGGCCAGACATTTTATGCAGGTTGTTTAAGATTAAACTTAATTCTATCATTAAAGACCTGAAAGATAAACACTTATTTGGGACTGTTGAAGCTGGTGCGAACACATGAAGTTAATTTTTATTACAACAATATTTTTTTTTTTTTATAACCTTTCTAACTTATTTTCTTTTGTTTGGTCTCAATACTTTGCAGCTGTATACACGGTTGAGTTTCAAAAACGTGGATTACCACACACACATTTGTTTGTTTATGGCTGCTGGTTATAAGCTTCCTACAGTTGACCATATTGACAAGTTCATTTCAGCAGAGATACCGAATAAAGATGAAGAGCCAGAATTGTATGAACTTGTACGTGAATTTATGATTCACGGTCCTTGTGGTCCTTTGAACATGAGTTGTCCGTGTATGGTCAATGACAAATGTTCAAAAAACTTCCCAAAAAATTTCCAGAATGAGACTTCTATTGATACTGAAGGTTATGCAGTGTATAGACGCAGAGATAATGGTTCGTTTGTAGAAAAGTCTGGTGAGCAATTAGATAACAGATATGTTGTTCCATATAACAAGACACTTCTTAAAAGATACCAGGCTCATATCAACGTTGAATGGTGTAACCAAGCTGGATCCATTAAGTATTTATTTAAATACATTAACAAGGGTCCAGATAGAGTTACTCTTAATTTTGTGGAAAGCAAGAAAGTACCCGGTGAAGATAAAGTTGTTGATAAAGTCAAAGGATTTTATAATTGTCGTTATATTTCTGCGTGTGCGGCTTCATGGATAATATTCTCATATGATATTCATTACAGGTCACCTCCTGTAATGAGACTACCTTTTCATCTACCCGGTGAACAAAGAATTGTTTTCGATCCTACGCAGGACATTGACGACGTTCTCAATAAACCCTCTTGTGCTTCCTCTATGTTTTTGGGTTGGATGGAACGCAACAAAATTGATGCCAATGCAAGGCAACTAACTTACATCCAATTCCCTTCACAATATGTTTGGAAAGCACAAGAACGAAAATGGGAGGTTAGGCAAAGAATAAAATCAATTGGTCGAATTCATTCAGTTCCTGCTTCTGTTGGCGAAGCTTATTTTTTGAGAATGCTTTTGAATAAGGTTAAAGGACCAACATCATTTCAAGATATTCTTAAAGTTCATGGGAAAGTACAATCATCTTATAGGGATGCATGCTACGCAATGGGACTCCTGGATGATGATACAGAATATGTTGAAGCAATAAAGGAAGCAGCTTTTGCAGGTTCTGGCCCTTTTCTAAGGAACTTATTTGCAACTCTTTTAGCGTCCAACAGTTTGTCAAGACCTGACATTGTGTGGGAGGAAACATGGAATTATTTGTCCGATGACATTTTACGCAAGAGAAGAATAGATTCAAACTGTCCAGGTTTTTAACTTTTTTTAATATATTATTACTTTAAAATAGATTTTCTAGAAGTTTTTGGACATATACTAAATTGTAATGATTCATAATTATTAGGAATGTAAATTATACTATTTTTAATGGTTCCACATATTCAATTATTCATTTTATATGTTAATTTTATTCTATATATTCCATTCTAACACATTTTTTTCCCAGATTTGATACTTTCAGACGACGAACTTAAGAATTTAGCTTTGCTTGATATTGAGAAGTTCTTATTGCGTAATAGTTGCAGTCTACGACATTTCGTAGGTATGCCATATCCTGAGAATGAGTTTCTATCATTATTAGACAATCGTCTTATTTGTGAGGAGTTGGGCTATCACTCAAACAGTTTGGTTGAAGAATTTGATTCTCAGTTCTCTTCTTTAACAGATGAACAAAAAAATATTTATAACTGTGTAATTAAATCTGTTGAGGATAAGAAAGGAGGGTTTTTTTTTGTTCATGGTTACGGTGGTACGGGTAAAACGTTCCTATGGAAGACTCTATCTTCATCCATAAGATGTAAAAGAAAGATTGTTTTGAATGTTGCTTCGAGTGGTATCGCATCTTTGCTATTGGCCGGTGGTAGGACAGCACATTCCAGGTTTCGTATTCCTATAAACCTAACTTAAGATTCTATGTGCTACATACCACCTAATAGTGATGTTGCACAGCTGGTTAAACAAACTGACTTGATTATATGGGATGAAGCACCCATGACTCATAAACATGCTTTTGAAGCACTAGATCGAAGTTTAAAAGATGTATTTGGTGTACATGCTGATGAGTCGTCTGATTTGTTATTTTCTGGAAAGGTTGTTGTGTTTGGGGGTGACTTTAGGCAAATTCTACCAGTTGTACCAAATGGAACTAGGCATGACATTGTTAATGCATCTTTAAGTTCATCATACATTTGGCACAAATGCACTGTTTTAGAATTAACAAAAATATGAGGTTGCTTTCAGGAAGCTGCAGTTCTGATATTGAGGAAACTAAAAAGTTTGCATCTTGGCTTCTGGATATAGGAGAAGGAAAGGTTGATACAATAAGCGATGATCAGGATGTTATTTTGATACCTGATGACTTACTTATTTCTCAATCTTCGGATCCTGTTTCTGATTTGATAGCCTTTGTTTATCCGTCACTTTTGGATAACATCCACATTCCGACTTATTTTCAAGATCGAGCTATATTGGCACCGAAGAATGGAGTTGTTCATGAAATTAATGATATATTACTTTCAATGTTTCCCGGTGACGAAGTTGAGTATCTAAGTTCGGATAGTGTTTGCCAGTCCAAAGATATTAACAAACAGGTTGATGAAAGATTAGTTTCTCCTGATGTCCTGAATGGTCTTAAGTTTTCTGGAATACCAAACCATCGTTTGGTTTTGAAAGTTGGCGTTCCCGTAATGTTACTTAGAAACATTGATCAGAAAAGCGGTTTGTGCAATGGGACAAGGTTACAAGTTGTTAAAATGAGAAAACGTGTCATTGAAGCAAAAATCATATCAGGAAGTAACATTGGAATGCGAACTTTTATTCCAAGAATTACTTTATCCCCATCGGATAAAAAAATTCCTTTTAAATTGAACAGAAGGCAATTTCCACTTGCTGTTTCTTTCGCAATGACAATAAACAAAAGTCAAGGACAATCCTTATCCAGAGTTGGGTTGTATTTGAAGGATCCAGTTTTTTCACACGGGCAGTTGTATGTTGCGCTATCAAGAGTCAGAAGTCGAGATGGACTGAAGATAGTTATAGTAGATGAAAATGGTGAACTGACGAACAAAATATCAAACGTTGTGTACAAAGAAGTCTTTCAGGATTTATGAATAATGTGAGTAATTTTGATGCAATTTTTTACTTATCTTTATTGACGTTATGTATATACAACTTCAATAATAAAGTATTATTTTAAACTTTTTTTTTTGTGCTTTGAACAGTGCGTTGCCATTGGTCAATAAAACAAGTTATGTCCTAATTACAATTACATTAAAAAAAAATGATAAAAAGTAATTTACAAAAACACAATGTATTCATACCTTTTTTTATTTTTTGTTAAAGTTTACACTTTGGCTGAGTACTGATCATAATAGGTAATCGGTTTTCATTATTAACGTTACTTATAATTTACAAAAAAATATCCACTTTGACATGAAAACCATAGTTATATATTAGTTTTAATTTTAATACCCATTTCATATCAACGCAACATTGAAACATGACGTTTATATAAGAAAAAAAATACCAGGCTAACCGTTATTCTTAAGACTTTACGTTGTAGCCACTAAACTTGAATAATGCAACTCTTAGTTTAATATATTTTTTTTATTTACTATGGTTTGCACCGTGTGTCCCCACGGGTCTCAAACCTAGTTAGTGACTAATACAATGTAAACCCGTTTAAAACCCCACATTAATAATAATAAGTTTTGTTTCTTCGTTAATAACAATTTTGAAATCCTCGTAAATCATTAAGTAGTTTTGATGTTTTAGGTACTCACAGGGGCGGATCTAGGCTTATTGAATAGGTTTTCGGGAATCCAGTCGGTTTAAAATTTTTTAGTGAGAATATATATAAAAAATATCCTAGGAACCCATAAATAAATTATGTGGGAACCCATAACCAATTCCCTGAAGTTTTCCACTAGTAAGAGCTGCTGTGTTTCTCCACTATGGCGCGAGTTCGATCCGTGTTTTGACACAAAAAAAAAAAAAAAAAGAAAACCTTTTTCAGTTTTTTTTCTTCTAAAGTAAAACCCACTTTAGGTTAAAACTACAAATAAACTCAGAACAAATACAACCCTCAGTTATCTCTAGCTCTTTACCTCTGCCTGCCTCCCTCCCTCCGGCCCTCCATCTCCCACTGAATCCACATACTCATTTTAGCAATGGAATACCATATTTGACTTCTCCATCTATCCCTACCAAAACCTAAATGCGATGTGATGAAGATCATAAACAAATCCATTGATTAATCCATCTTGTGGTTCAAGGTTTATGTTTATGAATCTTTCCCTTTATTTTGTTTTTTTTTCTTTCTAGTTATTTTGGTGTTATGAAACCCTAACTCTCATCCGAATGCAATCGGGAGCTGCATCGTATGGTAGCGTACAAACGAGATTTGCTTTGTTTGGTTGTGGATTTTCAAGGGAGTAGTCCGGTAGCTATGGTTAATGAGGGATGTGCTTTTCTTACGGGAGTTGACCAACAAGTGAAATGCCTAGAATTTACAATTTGGGGATTCTCTAAGTTATTTGCAATTTAGGGATTCAATTTTTTATATCATAAATATGTTTTGTGTGGATGTGATAGCATGTTGTTGTGATGAACTAATAGAAAATTTTGAGCTAAGATGGTTATTTTTAATAACAAAATGGAGTCTACAAACTTATAAGGTTGAGTTTGTTGTCATTTAGGATGATATCATCGAGAAGGTAATGAAGAACAGGAGCAAAAGGGGGGAGACGAATATTTTCCAGTGACATTTTTACTATGTTTATTTAATATACATGACAATGACATGGCTAGGCTTGTTGAAAGTCATCAAAGGTATTTCATTAACCTTTTTAGCAATTTCACTCACTAACGGGTCTAGTAATACTGGCGAGCGAATGCGGTTTTCTTTCAAAGTTAGTGCATTATTTATTTACTTGTGTTATTTGTGAAGATTCACATTGAAGTGGGACTTGTGCTGGAATGTATTGGTCTCTAGCTTGTTGTGGAAAAAGGCATAGTTGGACAGGCAGTTAAGATATTTAAATGCTTACAACCTCCTAAATTCTTATACAATTATCATATTAGTTATAGTTTTGGTTATTATAATATTAATTATTTTAGGGATGTTACATTTTAACCTGTTGAAATCTAAACCGACCCGAACGTCAAAATCGACCGGAACCCATCTACCGACATGAATTTTTTTATGTTCGGTCATATGAAATTAGACCATCTAAAAAGGGAACCCAGTGAAAAAAATTCCTGGATCTGCCACTAGGTACTTGATGATGTGGGTAGTCTAAAGCTAAATAAATCAATAATATTGCATAAACCTGCTTGAAAGGTTAAAAGGTAAAAGAGGTCAAAAGTTGATAAAGCACTAAGCATAAAGCACAGAACAGATGACCTGTCTTGTCATCACATTTCTCTGTCAAAGTCCCCAGCTGTCCACACTCTGCATGTCGAGAAGCTGCTCACACGCACCGCAGGTCCAAAGCCTTCATCGGCTAAAAGTGACAAGTCCCTAAGTTGCTACAAGGATCAAGAGTTTATCAATACCCAAAGAGGAAAATGCTTTTCCTATAAATCAGATCACTTCATCAGTGATCTAATCACACCATCTTACATTCTTACTTACACACTCTTCTATTCTATTTAGCATTCACATGTGAAAGATTCGCTCTATCACACAAACATCTCACTCGAGCTTACAAACGACATTCTGGCTTTGAGTATCACTCAAAACGGAATTGTAAAACTAAAAACATAAAACTCTTGAACCTCCTTCTACGTTTAGCAACGTAGAGAGACACCAAGACCTGTGTTAGGCAAAACAAAACCCTTCAACCCTTTTACCCTTCCTCTGACTCTGCATTAACGTTGGACTTATATTTATTGTAGCAACAAGTTGGCGCCCACCGTGGGGCTGCACCATTGCTTTCTTCTCGAAGATCAGTTTTGTAGCTCCAACTCTCTGATATGTCCAACCACAATTCCCCGTAAAAAGTAAATCAGGTTTTTCCGAACATAGACCAAGCCTCTCTTGATAGATCTATGGCTTTCTCGACTCCTGGAAGCACTCCCACATGCGCTGCATCCTAGGATTTCACACTCTTCCAAACTCCAACTCCTAATCGCTCAGGGTAGCATCTCCTCTCCTCGGTTCCATGCGTACACCTGAACGCATAGATCTCACCCCTGAAGGTGTTGCAGACCACTTTTTACAACTGAGATCCCCCCTTAACCAACATGTAATAAGGGAAAGGGAAAAGGGGGTAAGGCTCCGACTAGATTATAATGAATAAGAACCCTCACTCTCACCTGGGCCACCTCATCCTCCTCATCTCATTTTCTCCAGCTCTCATATGATGGCCCTGATGATGGCCCATTTTCCCTGGCAGCAGCTCATTAGCCAAACACTAGTTGCTCACCAAGGAAACTCAAATGGGAACAACAACACAAGAGTCGAAAACAACATTAACCAGCATTACAAGCCCAGTAGCCTATCTTATTTCTCTCCACAAATAGCCGACTATGAGTTTCCCCACCAAACTAAAAATGTCCTCTTACATAAAAACATATGATGGTACCGAAGATTATGAGGACCACGTACAAATATTTTCTGGGGCAGCCCGGATGGAAAAGTGGGAGAACCCTAAATGTTGGCTCATGTTTATGCAAACGCTAGTCGGATCAACTTGTATCTGGTTCAACGACCTTCCAGCTGGAAGAATTCGATCCTTTGGCAACTTGGGCAAAAGATTCTTAGCCAACTTCTCTCAACAAAGACGTTGTGTAAAAGATGCCACTGTCATCTTCCATATCAAACAAAGGGATGATGAAAGCCTTAGAAACTTCATCAGACAATACAAGAAGGAAGGTCTCACAATTGTGGGTGCTGACGAAAAGATGAAGGTTGCAGGGTTCTTGAATGTTATTAACTCTAAGTACCTCACCAGAGATTTCAACAAAAGTCTCCTTAGAACCCTTGAAGAAGCCCTTGAGAGGGCTGAAGCCCACATTCAAGGAGAAGAAGCTGTTGATATCAAAGAACATATAAAAAGGGCTACCAATTGGAGAAGTTCCAGCCCAAACAGAATAAGGGGTAGCTATGGGTCCTATGACAGAAGGTCTAGGGGATCTGAATCTCGAAGGTCTAAAGGTAGGAACCCTCCAAGTAGAGACCGAACGATAAGCTTCACAGCTTTAACAAAAACCCCTCAAAAGATCCTAGCAACTGAAGAAGTTAAGCACAGCTTCAGACCTCCCCGTCCCTTACCAAAGAGTAAGAAAAATGAAAACTCCAACCAGTATTATGAGTTCCATGAGGAGAAAGGACATCACACTAATGACTGCTTCCAGCTTAAGAAAAGAATTGAAGAGGTTGTCAAGTCCGGAGAACTAGATTATTTGGTGAAGTGGGTTAAAGAAAACATAGCTAAAGGCAAAAAGAAAGAAGTTAACATGGTCCCGGTTAAACCAGAAGCTCTTAACAAATATCAAAGTTTGGAAGCTTGGGAACACCAAATTGTTTGCTTCCCACCACCTGAAGGAGAAAAGAGCTATGACCCTCTGGTTGTAGAAGCTCTCATAGGCTCAATCAAGACACAACGAGCCTACATTGACACCGGGGCATCAACAGAGATCATGTTTGAAAGATAATTCAACATGCTGAGCTCGGAGGAACGCTCCAAGATTCAACCATCCGAGTCCTCCATCAAGGTTATATCTGACATACACCTAAAACCCTTGGGTCAGATAACACTTAATGTTAGTTTCTCTGAAGGAAAGATACGGAAAACCGAGCCACTCACCTTTATAGTCCTCAACCTGCCTTCAAGTTATGATGTTATCATCGAAAGGCCAGGCTTGGTCACCTTTGATATGGTCATTTCTGTCAGCCAAAAAAGTGTGAAGTTCCCTAACAAAGGCGAAGTGGCAACCCTCCAACCCTCCACAGGGGTACTAATGATAGAAGGGTATGAAGCCGAAAGAAATAAACAAGGTTTGAGTATTAACCCGGAATATCCTGAACAATGGATTAGGGTCAATACAGACATTCCTAAAGAAATATCTCAAAGCTTGAAGGGTTGCTCAAAAACAACGTTGATGTCTTCGCTTGGAGTCCTAGTGAAATGACAGGCATTCCACGCGAGATTGCCGAACATGAGCTTAAAATTCCTTCTAATGTTAAACCTGTAGTCCAGAAGAAATGAAGCCTTGCCCATGAAAGAAGTTTGGCAGCTTGCCAAGAGGTTGACAAGCTTATCAAAGCTGGAATCCTCCGAGAGGTTAAATACCAATCATGGGTTGCCAAGCCTATGATGGTTCGAAAATACTATGAATCTTGGAGGATGTGCATAGACATTAAAGATCTCAACAAAGCATGCCCTAAGGACTGCTATCCCTTTGCTGAGGTTGTCTCAAAGTCGACTCGCTTACAGGCTTCCCCTTCAAATGTTTCCTGGACGCTTACAAAGGTTACCACGAGATACAAATGAATGAAGAAGATGAAGAAAAAACTACTTTCCATACAAACAAAGGTATTTTCTTCTATTGAAATATGCCTTTTGGTTTAGAAAATGCAGGTGCTACTTATCAAAGGCTAGTTGATAAAGCCTTCGCCATTGAAATCGACAAAAACATGGAAGCTTATGTTGATGACTTAGTAATCAAGAGCAAGACCGAAGAACAAATGCTCAAAGACATACAAGAAATATTTGACAACCTCAAGGAGATGAACATGAAGCTTAATCCAGTCAAATGCTCGTTTTGTTTTGAAGAAGGAAAATTCTTGGGGTACATTGTAGGAAAGCAAAGCATCAAGGCTAATCCCAACAAGGTCCAAGCTGTTTTAAACATGAAGTCTCCCCAAACAAAGAAAGAGGTAGGAAGCCTAAATGGGAAGCTTGCAGCCTTGAAGCGTTTCATGTTGAAATTGGCTGAAAGGTCCCTACCCTTCTTCAAAATCCTCCAAGGATGCACTGATAAGAAAGATTTAAGATGGACCAAGGAAGCTGAGGAAGCCTTCAACCAAATGAAACAATATCTTGCTTCCCTTACCACCATCGCCGCTCCTGAAACTAGGGAAACGATCTCTGTCTATCTATTAGTTGCTGAAGAAGCCCTCAGCGCTGTCCTCACAATCAA
Organism: Ambrosia trifida; assembly: GCA_028751855.1. Taxonomy (NCBI): domain Eukaryota; kingdom Viridiplantae; phylum Streptophyta; class Magnoliopsida; order Asterales; family Asteraceae; genus Ambrosia; species Ambrosia trifida. The sequence continues at coordinate 158,330,688 of CM054123.1, read as the reverse complement.
ATGAGACAAAGCTCAGGTACCCGTCTACTTCTTTAGTAAATCTTTAAAGTTACAGGAGGTCAAGTACCCTCCTTTGGAAAAATTAGCCTTGGCTCTTATGCAAACAGCCAAAAGGCTTCAAAAGTACTTTCAAGCACACCCAATACAAGTAGTCACCGATCAACCCATAAAGAGTGTGCTTGAAAAACCTGAAACCTCGGGATGACTAGCCAAATGGGCTGTCGAATTAGGTGAACATAAAATCACCTATGTCCCTAAAAAGGCAAGCAAATCATAAATACTTGTTGTTTTCATTGTTGAAATTCCAAAGGAAGAAGTAACTGAAGTTAACATCACCATTGATGAACCTCCTAAACCTGAAGCCTGGAAGCTTTTTACTGATAAGACTTCCAGCATCGAAGGTTCAGGGGCAGGCTGTGTTCTAATTAGTCCTGAAGAGTTGGAATTTACCTATGCTCTTTGACTTGATTTTCAGACAAATAACATTGAAGCAAAGTATGAAGCCTTAATAGAAGGATTAAAGCTTGCCAGAAAAATGAGTGTTCAAAGGCTTCAAGTATTCACTTATTCACTGCTGGTTTCGAATCAAATGAATGACAGCTATATCGCCAAGGAACCTAATATGAAGAAATATAGAGATAAGGCAAAAGAATTCATGAATACGTTCCAGTTTTGCAAAATCAAATAGGTTCCTCGGTCACAAAAAAAGAAAGCCGATGCTCTCAGCAAGCTTGCTTCATTGAACATTGCCCACCTCACCAAAAAAGTGTTAGTTTAAGTACTCAAGTCCCCTCCATACTAGAGCTTGAGGTTCAAGATATGATCACTGAAGTTGGATCAAGTTGGATGACTCCCTCATAGCATTCTTGAAGAACGGTGAGTTACCTTAAGATCAAAGAGGTTCACGAAGGGATATGTGGGGCTCATTGTGGTCCAAGAACGGTGGTTGCAAAGCTCATGAACCTTGGTTACTTTTGGCCGACCATGCACCGTGATGCAACCAAGCAATTGAAGAAATTTGAAGCCTGCCAAATCCATGCCCCTGTTCCAAAAATCCCAAAACATGACATGATTCCCATTAATTCAGTTTGGTCATTTCACAAGTGGGGAATGGACATAGTTGGCCCTTTCCCACAAGCCAAGGGAGGGGTCAAGTTCCTACTTGTAGCCATAGATTACTTTACAAAATGGCCCAAAGTGAAACCATTGGGAAAGATATCCGGAAAGCAAATCATTGAATTTGGGTGGGAAAATATCATATGTCGATTCAGCCTTCGTGGGGTATTAGTCACGAACAATGGTAAGCAGTTTGCTGAGAAGCCTTTTAGCTCCTGGTGCAAAGAATACCGAATAACACAAGTGTTCAACTCGGTAGCTTACCCTCAATCAAATGGAAAAGTAGAAATAATGAATCGAAGCATTGTTGAAGGGATCAAAACCAGGTTAGGCAGGCAAGGGAGTAGATGGCTTGATGAGCTTCCAAGTGTCCTATGGGCTATCAGGACCATCGAGAAAACAAGCCACAAAAAGACTCCTTATAGCCTTTTCTTCGGTTCAGAAACTATGATTCCGTCTGAAATAAGAGTAACCACACCTCGAACGCTTCATGTGGACATCAAGGCTAATGAAAATGAAGCCTTACTCAACTTGGACTTCCTAGAAATAGCCAGAGACTCGGCGGCCATCAAAGAAGCCCAATACAAGAAGAAAGTTAAATCTTACTACAATGCTCAAGTCAAACATGAACGCTTCAAGCCAGGGGATCTGGTTCTAAGAAAAATGAAGCAAGCAAGAAGGAAGATCAAGGAAAACTTGGACTTAAATGGGAAGGTCCTTACACAATTCTTGAAACCTACAAAGGAGGATCCTACAAGCTTGCCAACATGGAGGGCAAGAAGCTTCCTCGCCATTGGAATGGCAAAAATCTTAAAAGGTTCTTTGTTTAGCTTTCATGAAAGTGTTGTCAAAACCAACCTACCGAATGTAATATCTAAGTAATGAATGAATGAACTGTAACACCCCGTCCCTCTCACCACCAATATTGTCCGCTTTGCCCATCCAGAGCTCACGGATTTGTTTTTGGTTGTCCAAGTGGAGACTTCGCAGTAGGTCACCCATCCTGGAATTTCTCCCACCTGAGCACGCTTAACTGTGGAGTTCTCCTCTCATCCACTAATATTAAGCCCCAAAACGCGTTGGTGATTTAAGAAGCTTTGGATTACTTATGAACCAAGGATCTCTCCTGGCCATGGCCGATGTGGGATTTGCCTAGGGTGTCATACAAAGGTCTATGTTAATCTTCTCAAAAATCAGTACTGTTACAATCACCCCCCCTTAGGGACTCATCGTCCTCGATGAGGTTTGCCCTACCATCCTAAACGGCACAGGAGTGGCTCTGATACCATCTGTAACACCCCGCCCCTCTCACCACCAATATTGTCTGCTTTGCCCATCCAGAGCTCACGGATTTGTTTTTGGTTGTCCAAGTGGAGACTTCCCAGGAGGTCACCCATCTTGGAATTTCTCCCACCTGGGCACGCTTAATTGTGGAGTTCTCATCTCATCCACTAACATTAAGCCCCAAAACGCGTTGGTGATTTAAGAAGCTTTGGATTACTTATGAACCAAGGATCTCTCCTGGCCACAGCCGATGTGGGATTTGCCTAGGGTGTCATACAAAGGTCTATGTTAATCTTCTCAGAAATCAGTACTGTTACATGAATGGATCAAGTGATCCCCTTTTTATACTTGTCTTTCTATCCCATCATCAGGTTGAGAACCTTGCAAAAAACTCCATGGCATGGGCCATGAAAGGGGATGAGCTCCCAGGCCATATCGCTCAATAGATTCAAGGGTTGAATGAACCTATATAAGGGGTGAGTTCCTAAGTCAATCCAACTCCATGCGACCTACAAAAAAAAAAAAATTTACATGTCTCATAGACGGGTTTGAACAGCCTACACCAATTGTTCCTTAAGTTTTTAAACAAAGTTACGAAATACCAAAAAAACACTAAGTTGTGTACATAGGATAGGTGGTGACTTGTCTGCCTAGACTACCTTAAGGATAGGTGACTGCAGCACCTAACCTTTAAGGGGCTATCAGTAAGACATTCCCTAACAAATACAAAGACAAAACATGTAAACATGCAACAAAAATGACAAATAACCTAAACAAACATAAACATACCTAATAAGCCTTACAGGCTGAATATTAACATAAAAAGGCTTTAACAAGCCATCAACCTACAAATTGTCCACAAGGCATTAGTAAGCCTTCCACAACACTTAGAACCTTTCCAGGTTCCATAATGAGACATTGTTTAAATCACCACAAAAGATGTTAATTGTTTACAGACACAATGCTAAGAAAGCTACTAATAAGAAAGCATAAAGTACTTAACTGCATTACCTGAAGCAGACGGCTTCGAAGCTTCAGTCTCTACAGTAACAGTCTCAACAGTCTTAGCCTTCTTTGCTTTCCTTGCTTTCTTGGTTTTCTTCCAGGCACCATCACCACCAACCTCCGAAGCATCCAAGCTAGCATCCTTCAGGCCTCCTTCATCAACATCCAGGTTCTCCTCACTATCACCTGATTAAGACCTCTTCTTGGAAAAAGCTTCAAGTACCTCAGCACAAACTGCCTCGTTCAGGCCTGGAGGCTTCAGCTGCTTCAAATCCTGCAAAGGTTTACCATGAAAGGACGACACTTTAGTGACATAGGGATATGTCAAGTGTTCCATCTTCACAATAGACTGTTTAAAAACATCCATAGAGTTGGGCTGATAGAGGGGAGACTGCTCCAAATCATGTCCAGCTTCATGTGCCTTAAACCCGGCCAAATAACCCGCATGCTTCCCATGAATGAGTAGCTTGGTGTAAACCTCTCCCAATGCAGAGTTAAATTCAACTGATGGAGAAGGTATGTCACCAATTTCTGAAACCCACTCTCAATCAACCACTTGTTATCTGCTGAATCCTGGGCAAGTGAAGCCTCTAACCTTCCCTTCTCCCTCTCAAAAGCTTTCTTCTCAACCTCCAAAACAGCCGTATCTGCTTCAACCTCAACCCTTGAAACCTCACACTTTGCATCCTCAGCTTCATGAGCTTTCTTGAGTTCATCAATAAGACCAATAAGGGTTATTTCCTTTTCAGCATATTCCAGGGCATCATTCTTCAAGGAAGCAAGGGAAGCTTTCATCTCCTTCTTCTTCTTTGCAAACTCCTGATATCAGCCATTCTCTTTCTAAACATGCTCACACCCTTTGGATGCATGGCTGCAAGATTGCAGGCCCTCATCACCATCTTGGAAAGCAAAACATCATCATCCATAGCTTCCAAGGTATGCTTCACACCAGGAGGAGCAAGATGAGCTAAAACATCTTCACACACAGCAGACGATTTAAAGTTATCATTAACCTTCACATTCCACTCAGGAGCATAAACTCCTTCACCTTCAACACTTGTAGAACCTTCAACATTCTTTAAAACAACAACCTTAGCACAAATAGCCTTCTTGCCCTTTCCTCTCTTCGCCACAACACTCGTCAACTTCTCAGCAATCTCAATATAAACCCCCTCATCCTTATCATCTTCAGAATCTTCAATCTCATCACTCACATTCACAGCCTCAGACACACATGGCTGTTTAGCATCTTTCAACAACCTTCGGCTTGAACACCTAGTACAAACCTTAGAAGAACTAGGCTTTCAAGACCCCTTCACATTTGGAACGTTAACGTAGTTCACACCATCGAATCTACACTTTTCATACTTACCAGTGCATCCTCCCCTTGAACAGCCTTGGCATCCTCAAAAACAACATCCGACGCATCATCACTCTTAATAAAATCCAACGCTGACATGACTGCATGAACAAGAAAAACAAAAACATAAGGACCAAACAAAACAGGGAGAACAGAGTTAACAATAAAAAATAGCATACCCTGACCACCCCTCAAAGAAACGGATCTCTATTCCGTTTATCCCAACGGATACTAATCCCAAATAAAACTAAAAATGGTTTAGGAAAGGGGTGAAGCCTTGAAGGACATGCTCGAAGGGCTTCAAGAAAGTTATTATCCAACTCTGACCAGATGGTTCCATCTCGTTTAGAATAGCATCAGGATGCCTCTAAACTGGTTTAAACGGACAGACTCATTCTGAAACCCAGAAAAATCTTGTTTTCCATACACCAACAGTAGTGACATGTGAAGAAATCAAGCAAACATCAACTTAGGATGTTTCAAAAGTGTACCAATCACCATTTTTAGCTAAACGAAAGAAATGCCGGAACATCAAAAGGGTAGGATCGTAGCAAAGAGCACGGCAGAGCATCTCAAAATGTAACACCCGGGCCAACCCATGAGGGAGTAATTGCCCAAAAGAAACCCTGTAATAGTCTAATACAATCAAAAGAAAAACTGAAAAGGGGTGGCGAAGGTTTGAAAACTCAAAATGACAACAATACAGAGCAACCGACCCTTCCGGACACCGATCAACCGAATCACTAAGTCTAGGAGCAACATGATTAAAGGAAAGATCAATATCCCATTTCGCATAGAAAGCCTCAACCTCTTCTTGTGTCAAATAGGAGAAACTGACTGCCATGTCCTTCTTGGCACCCATTATGCTTGGAGGGATGATCAAACGAGGCAAAGAAAAGAAAAACTAACCTGATTGAAGCAAAGAAACGAAACCCTAAGAGAGAAGGTGAAGGAAAATGTCGATTGAAGATAGTAAAATGTGATTAAGTAAATAATTTTGGTTGTAGTTATAGTTTTGGTTATTATCATATTAGTTATTTTAGTTATAGTTTTGGTTATTATAGTATTAGTTATTTTAGGGATGTTACATATTAACCTGTTGAAATCTAAACCGACCTGAACCCCTAAAATGACCCGAACCGTCAAAATCGACCCGAACCCATGTACCGACATGAATTTTTTGTATGTTCGGTCACATTAAATTAGACCATCTAAAAAGGGAACCCAATGAAAAAAAATTCTGGATCTACCACTGGGTACTCATGTTACCTGAATGTTTCTATCTCGAATGAATATAGTATAAATACATTTTCGGCCAAGTTTTTATTAATCATATAACTTCACCAAATGTAATATGTTTTCACCCATGACAGAGGCAATATAATCTACCTAAACGAATGTCATGGTATACAAAATTCCACATTTTGTGATTCTTGAAAAATCATCAATAGTGGTATACACATGCATTTTTCACTTAGATCGTGTTTGAAATTAAAACCATATGTCGAACACAAAACCCACCAGCACACAATATTGCATGTAGTTTTGTTAATTTGATAAATTAAGCACATGAAGAAAAAAAAGTATCCTCTTGATTGGTTCGGAGTAAGAGGGATTAATTGACAATGATGTGAACACTATCAAATGAGCTTAGCTTTGAGTTAACCTGCAAAACAAAACACCGTTAGGTTTGTTACATAGGAGAGGGAATGTCTCTCTGTGACCACCTTCTAGCGTGAGAATCAGTATGAGTTTTTGAATGATAAAGTAGAGAGATAAATGTTTGGTTCCGAGGTTTACCAATGTCCCTCAATAAAGGTTGATTTGGAGTATTTATATCTTCCTTAATGGGCTTCGAATGTTTAAGACCCCACCGAAACATTTGATTGATTATTTCAATGTCGGTTCGACCATATACCACATATTCACTTCAGCACACAAGAACCCAAACACACATACGTGATTTAATTAACCCACTCCCACATTGTTCCCATTTTCCTTTACAAGCACATAGAGGTGAACAAATCGGTTTTTTTTTGAGGAACCGGTTCCGGTTTGGAACCGGTCCGCTACAGTGTCGGTTTCGTTCGGAACCGGTTTTGGTTTCGGTTCCGGCCGGTTTCGGTCCCGGTTCTGTCGGTTTCAAAGACCGGTTTTTAAGACCGGTTCCGATTTGGTTCGGTTCCGGTTTGGTTCCGATTTCGGTTCCAGAATCGGTTCTTGCACGCACAATTATCAATCAATTGTTTCCAATTTTGATTATAACGCGTCAAACTTTAAAGACGAAGTCAAACATTTCCAATTCAATGATCTACATTAACACTATAAATTGGGCATCAGTGGACCATCACAAGTCACCGAACATCCTCTTCCAATCCCCAATTGTACTTAAAAATCTTCTGTTCTGGATATCTTAATCGCGTTTTGAGTTTTAAAGTTGACTGAGCAATCGTGCACGATACAGCTTTGTAAGTCTAATCTTTTTTGTGGGTTACATTAATCGGCATGTGTACAACATTAGCCCCATGATTAATTGTACTAATGTTGTGTGAATTGCTTGATTGAAGAATCTAGGGCACGTATGCTTTGATTTGGGGATGAACATGATTTTGAATATGATACTTATTTTATTTAAACAAAAACTAATACAACCACTGGTCTGGACCAAGTGGTTGTGTCTGGTGCCCACCATCAGAGCCACACGGGTTCGAATCCCGGCTGTGGCACATCCTTTATTTTTATTTCGTTTTTAATCAAACAAATCAAATTAATTATATATAATACTTATAATTTTATAAATTCATTTTAAAATATTAAACTCTTTTATTAATTCTATAAAAATTATTTTAAGTTAATCTGATGAAAAAGTTTCACTCACAATTTTTAGTTTTCAAAAATTTATTTATTTAATATATTTAATAAATAAATCAATTTTATTCTATTATATTTATAAAATTCCATTAAAATATCAAAACAATTTTATAAATTTTCACAAAAATTATTCTGAGTTTATATAATGATAAACTTTTCTGAAATGATTTTTAATTCTGAAAAATCATTTATTTAATATTTTTAATCAATTTTTGTTTGTTTTAGTCATAATTAAATCATAATGAATCCAATTTTTAATATTTTTGCACCAAAATTTTATACAAATTATTTCTGATTATTTGGAACAGAAATATAATTTTTAAACTAATAATTCTTTAATTATAGTATTTTTTAAATATTAAAGTTAAATTTTGACAATTTGTAATAAATAGATTTAATATTCTATTTTAAAGAAAATAATTTTGTAAAAATTATTTTTATACTTTAAACACATTATTGTGACCATCTTAAATTTAAATTTTATAAAAAGATTTTTTTTCTATTTATTTACTAAATTTCTCTCAATTATCAAACATTTTTAATATTAATCAAACGAGCATTTATCCCCAATTCGAAGCCCTAGAACATATACATTTGTAGACTAGATAGACTTAGACATATTTATTACCTTATTATAGGGTGATATTTGGCATTGTTTGGGCAACACACTATTCAATATTCAAGAATTATAACATTTTGCTAAGGTGAGTTTTACATAGCCCCTTTTCTATTTTACACCATTTTTGGGGTGAAACATGTTACAACATCATTTATGCAATTCAATCATCAATGTGTCTATGTGTTTTTCTATGTTGCATTATGTCTTGAACATGACTACTAGGGTAAGCACAATTCTAGCATAAACATTGATCAGCCGACGGTATACATTGATAGATCTATTGGACTGACAATCCCACACGGATACGTGCCTCCGACAAAGGTAGCGTGGGTGTTTGTTACTGCAATATAAAAGAGTGAACCATGAGCGTATGGGATGTACCACAATATAACAGTCACAAGGGTTTATTATGCACTCGATTTACTTCTAGTATGTTTTCACATATGGACTAGATTTGCCATGACACATGAATTGCACAACAATTTTATTCGATTATCAAAACCTATGTAATTCTCACCAACTTTTGTTGACCCAAAATATTTTCAACTTAACATATTTCAGGTTCTACTTGCTTGAAGATTTGAATTAATGCTTGAAGATGAGTGCATAGTTTTATTCAATTTGATGTACGAATTCTTGTAGAACAATTGTATGTAATTTATTTAAATCATATAATGAAATTTATTATTTACCATGAGCTACTGAACAATCATCAATACGTGACATCCCGATGTTTCCGCCATCGGTTGGGGTGTTACAACATGCAGTCCTAGTTCACTATAACCATTGGCTCTGATACTAATCTGTCACACCCTCAAATTTCCACTTGCGGAGTTTTGCCGCAAGGCGCGTGACAAACCAGGATCCAAGTCAACGGTCACAATAAATGACACTATATGATATGAAAACAACGTAAACTGCTATTGAGTTTCAAAACCGTTCTAAAAAGGCGGAAGCAAAATGTATTATTACAACTCAAAAGTAAATTTCAAAGTCTGAAATGTTTAACAAATCCTGCTTATGATTCCTAGACGCCGTGAGACTCTGTGCGCCTATCGACAGCTATAACCATAGTATTTAACCAGTATTTGCTTCTTTTACTTGCTATTCTCTATCTCCCTCCAACTTCTTATCCCTACTTTCATCCTTGTAAGAAGGTTGCTCTCCATCACTGGATCTACTCTCAGACTAATAGGACAAAATCCTCAGGTTTAACCTGAACCACCTTGAGATCTCGTCGAAGTTCTAGATTTTAATAACGAACACGTGCAATCTGGAAGGGTGAACGCCTGTATTCTGAGTCTTCTGTCTAGGCTGGCATTGTGCATATATCCCAATCAGACGAGGGACCCGGATGCCTACCTGGGAATTCTCGGGATGAGTGTTCACTTATAGGCTAAAGCATGTCTTCATATGTTATTAGAATTTAGAATCTTTGATAAGTCAACGTTTTCGTTTATTCGTTTTAATTAATGAATAAATGATTACATTCCTTATATAATCTCATTCATTTCACTGTGTCTCTTACAGATCATGCCTCCACGTCGCAGCGCTCGTCTTAACAGTGGTGACAATCATGATGAAGGGAATAGCAATCACAACCATGACACTAACCACAACAACAATAACAACAACAACAATGGTATCGATGCCCAATTGGCTGCAATCATTTCTCAACAAATGGCGCAGCAAATCGCAACTCTGGTTCCCAACGGGAATGGAAATGGAAACCACAACGGGAATGGGAATGGTCTTCCAGCCTGCACTCTCAAGCACTTTAATTCCTGTAATCCCCCAAAGTTCAGTGGAGAAGAAGGAGCTACAGGACTCTTACAATGGTTTGAGGGTATTGAGAATACCTTCATTCACAGTGAGTGCCCCGACAACTTTAAGGTCCGTTATGCCATGAGTTGTCACACCCTCAAATTTCCACTGCGGGGTTTATACCGCGAGGCGCGTGACATACCAGGATCCCATAGCCATAAGTCATAAGAACGACTCTAAATGCCCAAACCATTTAGTTCGTTATTGAAAATCACGTTTAGTGTTTACCAAAAAGTTCAGTTAAGTTGCGGAAGCGTAATTCAAACATAACCATTTAAGTTCATGCGCAAAACAACGCACCCAAAATAAAACCGTTGAATGCAAAGTAAAGTATAAGTTAAATAATGTTCACAACCCATGACACAATGATGCATGTCCTATCGTGCTCCGAACCTAGAGACCTGCAAAAGCATGCTATCGTGTGTCAACATAAAGTTGGTGAGTTCACAAAGTAAAGTAATTTAATATGCAAAAGCGCTGGTTTACAAAACCACGTAAGTAAGTAAGTTATGTTGGTGCCCCGCACCGTGTAACCACTAATTCATCGCATTTCAAGGGTAGCTAACCCATTCATGATAACTAACCGAATATACCGAACTGCTATGTACTTGTAGCCACATAAGTGTGCCGCATGCCTGACATCATTGTCTATCCACAATGATAAAGTTTCGTTAAGTTATAGTTCACCCCCGCGCTCCCCGAGCCGGTGTGAGGTTTGTAAGACCTAATAGCGCTATCAACTAATAACCCGCTTGCCAACCCTGGCAACTCATTCGGTACGTGAGGACTTACAGATGATAGAAATGGTTTAGTTTATCAAGGACACAATTGCGAACTAGCAAAGTAACCGACCCTCACAAAGATCTATGGCATCCCAACCCGGGATGTGTAAGTAGTCCCAAACCGGACTAGAAAATGTTAAGTAAAGTGTCTCATACCTGAGACGCATGCTTTTGAGAAAAAGAGTAGTGAAACTCACCTTAGGTCGCAAGTGAAAATCCAAATTCCACGAATAGTAACGTGCTACCGACTCCCTATTACAAATGTCATTAGGTGAGTATACGTGCGTAACCAACACACCATGTAACTCGTTTATCCAAGACTTTTAAAAGTTCAAAACCGTGTAGTGACACCTAATGACTCTACATGCTCAAGTATGTCCTACGTATCCTGTTGGTGATCATAGCAATTATTATCAGTTTAATACCTCAAATACATCTCATACAAGTTTCCACACAAGTACATGTCAATTACATACCACATAGAACTCCAATTAGTCATTTAAAGACCCCGTACACAATCTGCGTTTTTAGGACAGATTGTGCGCTGTGAAAAACAATTTATTTAAAATACTTAACGAATGAATTAGAGTCCCAAATTTTTACTGAATATTATTTGGGATTCACTAGACAAAAACTATTTTTATTTTGTCTTAATTCCAAACACAAAAATTATGAAAATTCGTACAACACAGCTGTGTCCAAAAAATTTCCTCAACAGGTCAGTTTAGTAGGAAAATTATTAAAAATTGTGTATTCATCCAAACGAGATGAATCCACTTGGAAAAGCTCTATTTTTCCAGTATTGACCTACTGAAAAATTTCATAACCTAACTCCTTGTAAATCTCAAGTTATGACTATTTAAAGTTAGTCCAATTTACAAATCCGAAAATCTGATATGACCCCTAATCAATTAAAATTCCAAAAACGACTCAAACGATGTCCAAATTCGATGGTTTTGCCCATTATGAAAAGCTAAGACCTTGTAAATTACAATCATGCAAAGAAATCATCAAAAAAATCGATTTACCAACCCGTTACAGCCCCTACAACACGTTCAAACGAATCTGCCAGAATCTTAAACATGCATCCCATGAAATCTACAAACCCTAATTTTTCATGAACATCCCTAATACATGTATAACACCTATAGTACTGATTAAACACCATATTAATCATAGCAAAACACATATGTTATCATGTGAAAACCCTAATCATGGCTACTAATAACAATCATCATTAAATCATCAAGAACATCCAAGAACTCCTACACATACATACATGCGATTCTACATATATTATTTTTAGAGTTTTTAAAGTTTTTCAATCATTATAATTCATCAAAAATCATAAGAATGTATACCTTGCGAAGGATTAAACTCCCTAGGGCCTTGAAATCAAACCTGAACTAGCTTGATTAGGTGAAGGATTACTTGATTGCTTGAAAAACCAAGAGGGGATGGGGGTGGGGGTTCGCACGGTGCAAGAGGGACAAGGAGGTAGGGTTTTTATCTTTTCCTTGCCTCCTAATTATAAAAGGGCTTTGCTTGTTCCCCAAGCAATTGGTATTAGGGCCCTTCTAGTCCATTAACTTGACCCGTTAACCATGTTCTAGCCCAATACCGGACCCAATATTATTAACCATTCTAAATTGAATAAAAACCATTGTTTTTATTATTACATAGCATATTATTCATGTTGTGCACGTAATTTGCATAATCTACGCATTACCTTTCCGTTAGGCGATCATTCACAAAAACATGTAATTCACATAAGCACGTACTTCATGTTCACCATAATTCAATTGTATATATTATTGCTATGTATGTCATACAATTCACCAACGTTTGGGATACAGGACTCATGTGTGTGTTTAACAAGGATTTTCCTACTTATAACATATGTTAACATCATCTAACATATGTTAAACCTACTTAACTAACCCTAGTTAAGTATCTAGCCATGTATGAACATGTAAGTTAACTAGAGTTCAGTAAGAGTATTTAACCTGAAAATGCAGGGTGTCACATCATCCCCAAGTTGAAAAGAATTTCGTCCCGAAATTCAGCAAGTAAACAATAAAGCCAGCTATAAAAATGTGTGCTTGGTTCCCGGATGTCACATCATCCCCAAGTTGAAAGGAATTTCGCCCCGAAATTCACTTTGAAAGAGCTGCTTTATGTTCCGCGTTTGATCTATGTACGATTTCAGATTCAGTAAAGAGGTGTGGGTATTTGAGCCGCATCTGATCTTTGCGCTCCCACGTGTATTCCGGTCCTAGACGGGAATTCCACCGTACCTTAACAATAGGTATAGTACTTTGTCTGAGTTTCTTGACGCCCTGCTCAAGAATCTCCACTGGTTCTTCCACGAACCGCAGCTGATTGTCCACCTGGATCTCCTCCAGTGGCACTACCAGTGTCGTATCAGATAAGCATTTCTTCAAGTTTGAGACGTGGAATACATTATGTACTCCACTGAGTTCATCTGGTAGATTTAGCTGGTAAGCTACTGGACCAATCCTGTTAACGATCTCGAAAGGACCGACGTATCTGGGATTTAACTTCCCTCGTTTCCCAAAGCGTATCACTCCTTTCCACGGTGACACCTTTAACAAAACCTTGTCCCCAACCTGGAACTCCAAAGGTTTTCGACGTTTGTCAGCATAACTTTTCTGTCGGTCCCGAGCAGCAGCCATCCGGTTTCTAATTTGCACTATCTTCTCAGAAGTTTCGTGCACGAGTTCGGGACCTGTTAGTTGGCTATCCTCAACCTCAGTCCAACAGATAGGAGACCTACACTTGCGCCCGTAAAGTGCCTCGAAAGGCGCACACTGTATCGAAGTGTGGTAACTGTTGTTGTAAGAGAATTCGATTAAGGGCAAGTGCTTATCCCAGTTATTACCAAAGTCCACTACGCATGCTCGTAGCAGATCCTCTAATGTTTGGATGGTACGTTCACTTTGTCCATCCGTCTGTGGGTGATAGGCTGTGCTCATATCAAGACGAGTTCCTAAAGCATCTTGGAGAGTAGTCCAGAAACGAGAAGTGAATCGCCCATCGCGATCAGATATAATGGAAGTAGGCACCCCATGCCTAGAGACTATCTCCTTGATGTATAGGTTTGCCAGCTTTTCTAACGAATCCGTTTCTTTTATTGCCAGGAAGTGGGCCGATTTGGTTAAACGGTCCACGATAACCCAAATCATGTTATGGCCCGTTGGCGTTCTAGGAAGCTTTGTAATGAAGTCCATGGAAATTCCATCCCATTTCCACATTGGGATCTCTGGTTGTTGGAGTAGGCCTGAAGGTTTTTGATATTTAATCTTAACCTTCGCACAAGTCAAGCACTTACTAACATAAGTGGCTATCTCGGCTTTCATGTTTGGCCACCAGTATAGTCTTAAGATCTTGTACATCTTGTCCGAACCAGGATGTACCGAATAGCGAGAGGTATGTGCTTCATCGAGCACCAGTTGTCTGAGATCCCCACATCGTGGTATCCAGACTCGATTCATGAAGTATTGCAGACCGTCTGTTCTCAGTTCTAAGTGCTTATCAGTACCGTGTAGGGTCTCAAGCCCGATGTTCTTTCCTTCAATGCCTCACCCTGTGCTTCACGTATCTTATCAGGAAGGTTAGAGTGAATGGTGAGTTGTAAGGCTCGCACTCTTTTGGGTTTCGTTTCCTTTCGACTGAGGGCATCAGCTACCACGTTAGCTTTCCCTGGATGAAATTTGATGGCATAGTCATAATCATTCAAAAGTTCAACCCAGCGACGTTGTCGTATGTTTAGTACCTTCTGGTCAAATATATGCTGAAGGCTCTTGTGGTCAGTGAAAATTGTGCACTTGGTTCCATAGAGATAGTGCCTCCAGACTTTGAGAGCGAAAACTACCGCTCCCAGTTCCAAATCATGAGTGGGGTAGTTCTTCTCATGGACCTTCAGTTGTCGTGATGCATATGCAATTACCTTATCACGTTGCATCAGTACGCACCCTAAGCCTTGGATAGACGCATCACGATATACTACAAAGTCCTCTGTACCCTCAGGCAACGATAATATCGGTGCACTGCAAAGTTTGGACTTTAGTAGCTGAAAGGCAGATTCTTGGGCATCTCCCCACTTATACGTAATACCTTTCTGCGTTAGGGCGGTGAGAGGTTGAGCGATCTTAGAAAATCCCTCAATAAACCTGCGATAATATCCCGCGAGACCAAGAAATTGGCGCACTTTAGTAGGGGTCCTAGGAGCCTCCCACTTTTTGATAGCGTCAATCTTGGCTGGGTCCACATGTATTCCTGCCTCGTTGACCACATGCCTAAGGAATTGGACCTCCCGAATCCAAAAATCACATTTAGAAAACTTTGCATACAGCTGCTCATTCCTCAGTGGTTCCAAGATTAACCGCAGGTGCTACTCGTGCTCCTCCCTGCTCTTGGAATAGATCAATATGTCATCTATGAACACTATGACGAATTTGTCCAAGTAAGGCTTGCACACACGGTTCATTAGATCCATGAACACCGCAGGTGCATTAGTTAGCCCAAATGGCATAACCAAAAACTCATAATGTCCATAACGGGTTCGAAACGCCGTTTTCGCCACATCCTCTTCTCGGACTCTCAGCTGATGGTACCCCGACCTCAAATCAATCTTAGAGTAGAAGCTCGACCCTTGCAGTTGGTCGAACAAATCATCAATACGAGGCAAAAGTTATCGGTTCCTAATCGTTACCTTGTTCAACTCCCGATAATCTATGCACATACGAAAGCTCCCATCTTTCTTCTTAACAAACAGGACTGGAGCTCCCCATGGCGAAGAACTAGGTCTAATGAAACCCCTATCCAATAGCTCTTGGAGTTGGGTAGACAGTTCTTGAAGCTCCCCTGGTGCTAAACGATACGGTGCGCGTGCAACTGGCGCTGCTCCAGGTGCAAGGTCAATCTGGAACTCCACTTGACGAATGGGTGGAAGTCCAGGTAACTCCTCTGGGAACACATCTTGGAAGTCTCGGACCACTGGGATGTCCTCAATTCTAGTTTCAGTTTCAGCTCGAATGTCAGATATGTTAGCCAAAATGGCCGGACAGCCCTTGCGAATACACTTCTGGGCCTTTAGATAGGAGATGATGCCCACAATGGCACCACCTCGATCACCCTGTATAGATAAGAGTTCTCCACTTGGGAGAGGAATGCGAACAATTTTCTCCTGATAGAGAATTTCCGCGCGTTGCTTGGACAACCAGTCCATGCCAACCACGAGATCAAAGCTACCTAGGGTGATAGGTAAGAGGTTGATGGCAAACAATTGCCCGTTCAACTCGAGCTTACAGTCATGATGTATATGGGTTACCTCGACAGGCTTCCCATCAGCCAGTTCAATAGAGTATGGGGTATCAAGAAGAGTAGGAACCATCCCTAATTGTTTGTTAAGTTTTGATGACACAAAACTATAGTCCGCACCAGTATCATATAAAATAGAGGCAAGAGTGTCGTATCCGTCACGACCTTGTTATCAGTCCTAGCTTCCCCAATGCCAATCACGAATGCTTTCCCACGAACCCCATTGTTGTTGTTCCCGTTGTGGTAGTTGTTGCAGGACTTATACCTCACACTATCCCACGTTCTCTTGCTATCACCAACAGTAGAAAATGAAGTACCATGCTTCAGAAAGGTACCATGATCAGCAGTCTCATCTGTGAGTTTGCGAGTCAAGTGAAAGATTTGTAGGTGAGCTGCAGTGGCCAAGCCACGAATCTGAGGGGCCCACCCTTTTCGGTATAAAGTTCGATCCATTTGTAAGGTAGGTTAAATAGATTTGAGCCTATAGTGGCTATCTCCTGTAGCTTGGTAGTGTAGGCGTCGATCTCAGACCTATCCGTCTTTATATAACAAAATTTCTAGATTTCACCACAGGGTGTTACGTTCTCCTTCCAAGTATTTGTAACTCATCGAGTGTGCATGTAGCATACATTACCCCATCCTGCCTGGGGCAAATGCACATGGCAGAGACTTATACTATCGAAGCAATTAGACGGTCTCCTTCAGTTCCGTTGGAGTCATCGAGGATTACGATCAATAAAAGGCTTGAAGATATGATGGCAGGTTGTTGTTGTGGCATGTGCGTTCGAGAAATAAGAAAGTTCAAATGTGGAAGTCAGAGGAAAAGAACGATTTAGCAATATAGATCTTTACTAGCTGGGAAAGATGCGAGGGCCTCAACCACCCTATCGTTGATCATAAAAACTCAGTCTTACCTAAGTTAACAAGGGAAATGAAAGAAAAGATAGGTAAGAAAAGGTAAGAGCCAATCGTCGCCATGCTCTATCTAGATAGTAGAGCCTTCATCCTCACTTTCCGTGTGCTCGTCCTGCTCAGGTTCCCCTTCCATCTCTTATCCTTCCTCTTTTGCGATGTCAGTGTTATATGGTTCTCATCACGTACAATCTCCTTCTCTAGTCCTATATGAACCAGTTTAGTGGTAAGCTGTACTACTCGTTCCTCCAATCGTGGCTATCAGCCATTAGTAGGTTTCATCCTCCCTTGTGATGTTGCATTACATCGCAGGTTTTACGTAACTCCCCAAGAGTGTGTGTAACAAGTCCCGATCTAATGTGTTCCCATGAATCTACCATATACTTATGAGTAACAGGGATATGCAGTCATACGTCCGCCCGCTCATACTAGGCGTAAGGTACTAAAGTAAGAAATAAGTTCTATATGCGTAACCTAGTCCCGTCTGAGTTTCGAATGGGAGTATGAAAGATCAAGTAACAAGGAACGGAAACTAATTATCTCCTTGCTCAGTGAAATAGGATAAGTCTCAGTATGCGAATTCCTTCATTGTTGATTTAATGGTACCACGTCATGCGCATCGTGCAGCTTCCTGTGTACGTGCGCCACAACGCTCGCAAGGGCTCCCTCCCTTGTACTATAGTTCTCTCCTCGTCCATGAGGTTAGTTAGGATATTACTCCCAGTAATGCGCCACCTGGTGTAACCCTAGGTTCCCACCATTAACGTGTTAAGAATTAAGTCTAGAACTAGAAGATAACATATCTCCTGAAATCATATGTTGTAGATATATGTAGCTAATAGCTAGTTGTGCACTTAAGTTGTGAGTGTACTTATGCTATGATGATTATAGACTAGACTCAACATGCAGTCCTAGTTCACTATAACCAATGGCTCTGATACCAATCTGTCACACCCTCAAATTTCCACTGCGGGGTTTATACCGCGAGGCGCGTGACATACCAGGATCCCATAGCCATAAGTCATAAGAACGACTCTAAATGCCCAAACCATTTAGTTCGTTATTGAAAATCACGTTTAGTGTTTACCAAAAAGTTCAGTTAAGTTGCGGAAGCGTAATTCAAACATAACCATTTAAGTTCATGCGCAAAACAACGCGCCCAAAATAAAACCATTGAATGCAAAGTAAAGTATAAGTTAAATAATGTTCACAACCCATGACACAATGATGCATGTCCTATCGTGCTCCTAACCTAGAGACCTGCAAAAGCATGCTATCGTGTGTCAACATAAAGTTAGTGAGTTCACAAAGTAAAGTAATTTAATATGCAAAAGCGCTGGTTTACAAAACCACGTAAGTAAGTAAGTTATGTTGGTGCCCCGCACCGTGTAACCACTAATTCATCGCATGTCAAGGGTAGCTAACCCATTCATGATAACTAACCGAATATACCGAACTGCTATGTACTTGTAGCCACATAAGTGTGCCGCATGCCTGACATCATTGTCTATCCACAATGATAAAGTTTCGTTAAGTTATAGTTCACCCCCGCGCTCCCCGAGCCGGTGTGAGGTTTGTAAGACCTAATAGCGCTATCAACTAATAACCCGCTTGCCAACCCTGACAACTCATTCGGTACGTGAGGACTTACAGATGATAGAAATGGTTTAGTTTATCAAGGACACAATTGCGAACTAGCAAAGTAACCGACCCTCACAAGGATCTATGGCATCCCAACCTGGGATGTGTAAGTAGTCCCAAACCGGACTAGAAAATGTTAAGTAAAGTGTCTCATACCTTAGACGCATGCTTTTGAGAAAAAGAGTAGTGAAACTCACCTTAGGTCGCAAGTGAAAATCCAAATTCCACGAATAGTAGCGTGCTACCGACTCCCTATTACAAATGTCACTAGGTGAGTATACGTGCGTAACCAACACACCATGTAACTCGTTTATCCAAGACTTTTAAAAGTTCAAAACCGTGTAGTGACACCTAATGACTCTACATGCTCAAGTATATCCTACGTATCCCGTTGGTGATCATAGCAATTATTATCAGTTTAATACCTCAAATACATCTCATACAAGTTTCCACACAAGTACATGTCAATTACATACCACATAGAACTCCAATTAGTCATTTAAAGACCCCGTACACAATCTGCGTTTTTAGGACAGATTGTGCGCTGTGAAAAACAATTTATTTAAAATACTTAACGAATGAATTAGAGTCCCAAAGTTTTTCTGAATATTATTTGGGATTCACTCGATAAAACTTATTTTTATTTTGTCTTAATTCCAAACACAAAAATTATGAAAATTCGTACAACACAGCTGTGTCCAGAAAATTTCCTCAACAGGTCAGTTTAGTAGGAAAATTCTTAAAAATTGTTTATTCATCCAAACGAGATGAATCTAATTGGAAAAGCTCTATTTTTCCAGTATTGACCTACTGTAAAAATTTCATAACCTAACTCCTTGTAAACCTCAAGTTATGACCATTTAAAGTTAGTCCAATTTACAAATCCGAAAATCTGATATGACCCCTAATCAATTAAAATTCCAAAAACGACTCAAACGATGTCCAAATTCGATGGTTTTGCCCATTATGAAAAGCTAAGACCTTGTACATTACAATCATGCAAAGAAATCATCAAAAAAATCGATTTACCAATCCGTTACAGCCCCTACAACACGTTCAAATGAATCTGCCAGAATCTTAAACTTGCATCCCAAGTAATCTACAAACCCTAATTTTTCATGAACATCCCTAATACATGTATAACACCTATAGTACTGATTAAACACCATATTAATAATAGCAAAAAACATATGTTATCATGTGAAAACCCTAATCATGGCTACTAATAACAATCATCATCAAATCATCAAGAACATCCAAGAACTCCTACACATAAATACATGCGATTCTACATATATTATTTTTAGAGTTTTTAAAGTTTTTCAATCATTATAATTCATCAAAAATCATAAGAATGTATACCTTCCGAAGGATTAAACTCCCTAGGGCCTTGAAATCAAACCTGAACTAGCTTGATTAGGTGAAGGATTACTTGATTGCTTGAAAAACCAAGAGGGGATGGGGGTAGGGTTCGCACGGCGCAAGAGGGACAAGGAGGTAGGGTTTTTATCTTTTCCTTGCCTCCTAATTATAAAAGGGCTTTGCTTGTTCCCCAAGCAATTGGTATTAGGGCCCTTCTAGTCCATTAACTTGACCCGTTAACCATGTTCTAGCCCAATACTGAACCCAATATTATTAACCATTCTAAATTGAATAAAAACCATTGTTTTTATTATTACATAGCATATTATTCATGTTGTGCACGTAATTTGCATAATCTACGCATTACCTTTCAGTTAGGCGATCATTCACAAAAACATGTAATTCACATAAGCACGTACTTCATGTTCACCATAATTCAATTGTATATATTATTGCTATGTATGTCACATAATTCACCAACGTTTGGGATACAGGACTCATGTGTGTGTTTAACAAGGATTTTCCTACTTATAACATATGTTAACATCATCTAACATATGTTAAACCTACTTAACTAACCCTAGTTAAGTATCTAGCCATGTATGAACATGTAAGTTAACTAGAGTTCAGTAAGAGTATTTAACCTGAAAATGCGGGGTGTCACATGAGTGTTCTTCACAAACGAGCACTCACTTGGTGGAATGAGGAAAAACGCACTCGTGGGGCTGAAGCTGCACTGGCCTTAACTTGGGATCAAGCTAAAGAAATTATGAAGGCAGAGTTCTACCCTCGTAATGAAATCAAGAAGCTGGAAGATGAGTTTCATGATCTTGCTCAAGATAGTGGAGAAAACCTTGCCTACAACACTCGTTTTCACAAACTTAGCCTACTACTACCCCACAAGGTCACCCCTTTGCCTATTGCAATCGAAAAATACATTGGTGGCTTACCGATGCAGATTCAAGACACGGTGTGGGGAAGGAACCCTGCTACTTTGGAGGAAGCAAAGCGTTTGGCTGCCACCCTAACAGAAAACCATGTGAAGGCAGGAACCTTGACTCGGAAAGGGGAAAAGAAAACTGTTGCAAAGGATACTCCCCAACCTGCCGTTGAAATCAAAACTGAGGGCCTCAACCAACGGAAAGTGCAAGGTCAGGAATTTTGCAATAGACACCACTGCCCCACCCAACAAGAAACAATACAACGGGAAGCTACCTAAGTGTGACACCTGCCAGTATCACCATCCAACCCAAGTACCCTGCCGACAGTGCACCAATTGTCAGAGGTATGGGCATCTTGCGGATGCTTGTCGAATCCCTGCTACAAACGCTCTTGCTGCTCCAAATAACCCCGCTAGAGACCCTCCAGCTACTTAATAGCAAACCCCACCATTTGAATGATGTCTACTTTTAATTCTATGTATTGACACTTTTTCGATTCAAGTAATAAATTCAAATATTATCATAACATCTGAGTGCATGCTTGTTTGAATGTGAACTAATTGCTATATCTATAATCATACTTGCTTACTTGTACAACAATTAGTTGACTACGAAACAACCTACTCAACGATTGGTAGAGGTCATCATGTCTTTCCAACAGTCGGGAGAGGCCCTATCACCTGCTTAATGACTGGTGGAGACTATCGAACCTGCTCAACAATCGGTAGAGTCATAAAAGGACGCAAAACCCTAATGTAAGGTAAATTGGTAATTACGGTCCGGAACGTAGTCATGAATTTACAGGTACGTTAAGGTAGTGAGAAATTTTATCAAGGTTTACGGTAGTCGACCAATTGTAAACTTGGTGTTTTCTTTTAACTTCGGGACGAAGTTTCCAAAAGTAGGGGAGACTGTAACATCGCAAAATTTCCCCCAAATTTTTGTACGTAAAAGCCTTACTTTATACACCTTTATCATTAAACACACAACTTATATATATATATATATATATATATATATATATAATATAATAATAATAATAATAATAATAATAAAAATAATAATAATCATAATAATAATAATACCCACTTTTTTTAAACTACACATTTGAAACAAGCCCAACCCCCCTAAACCCTACCTGAGCCCATGGGATGCGGCCCAACACTGGCCAGGCCCAAGAAGCTGAGCCCAGTAGTCCTCATCCCCTTTTAGTAGAAAAAAAAATGGCTTCTGCCGGGACTCGAACCCGGGCAGAGAGCCGGCCAGCAAACCCCCACACACCAAACCATCTGATCTAGCCTTCATTCTTGTTTTTAACCCGGTTTATTATTAATATAACATTAGCCTAAAGACTCTCACAGTTGACTTAGAAAGTCAACTGTGAAGACGGGACTTACCAAAAACATCACCATTTCTCGTGATTAATCTATGATTGGAATCACAACGTGATATCCGGCCTATTCTGACTCATACCTTCGTCAATTATCAATCAATTGTTTCCAATTTTGATTATAACGCGTCAAACTTTAAAGACGAAGTCAAACATTTCCAATTCAAGGATCTAGACATTAACACTATAAATTGGGCATCAGTGGACCACCACAAGTCACCGAACATCCTCTTCCAATCCCCAATTCTACTTAAAAATCTTCTGTTCTGGTTATCTTAATCGCGTTTTGAGTTTTAAAGTTGACTGAGCAATCGTGCACGATACAGCTTTGTAAGTCTAATCTTTTTTGTGGGTTACATTAATCGGCATGTGTACAACGTTAGCCCCATGATTAATTGGACTAATGTTGTGTGAATTGCTTGATTGAAGAATCTAGGGCACGTATGCTTTGATTTGGGGATGAACATGATTTTGAATATGATACTTATTTTAGTTAAACAAAAACTAACACAACCACTGGTCTGGACCAAGTGGTTGTGTCTGGTGCCCACCATCAGAACCACACGGGTTTGAATCCCGGCTGTGGCACATCCTTTATTTTTATTTCGTTTTTAATCAAACAAATCAAATTAATTATATATAATACTTATAATTTTATAAATTCGTTTTAAAATATTAAAACTCTTTTATTAATTCTACAAAAATTATTTTATTTAATATATTTAATAAATAAATCAATTTTATTCTATTATATTTATAAAATTCCATTAAAATATCAAACAATTTTATAAATTTCCGCAAAAATTATTCTGAGTTTATATAATGATAAACTTTTCTGAAATGATTTTTAATTCTGAAAAATCATTTATTTAATATTTTTAATCAATTTTTGTTAGTTTTAGTCATAATTAAATCATAATAAATCCAATTTTTAATATTTTTGCACCAAAATTTTATACAAATTATTTCTGATTATTTGGAATAGAAATATAATTTTTAAACTAATAATTATTTAATTATAGTATTTTTTTAAATATTAATGTTAAATTTTGACAATTTGTAATAAATAGATTAAATATTCTATTTTAAAGAAAATAATTTTGTAAAAATTATTTTTATACTTTAAACACATTATTGTGACCATCTTAAATTTAAATTTTATAAAAAGATTTTTTGTCTATTTATTTACTAAATTTCTCTCAATTATCAAACATTTTTAATATTAATCAAACGAGCATTTATCCCCAATTCGAAGCCCTAGAACATATACATTTGTAGACTAGATAGACTTAGACATATTTATTACCTTATTATAGGGTGATATTTGGCATTGTTTGGGCAACACACTATTCAATTTTCAAGAAGTATAACATTTTGCTAAGGTGAGTTTTACATAGCCCCTTTTCTATTTAACACCATTTTTGGGGTGAAACATGTTACAACATCATTTATGCAATTCAATCATCAATGTGTATATGTGTTTTTCTATGTTGCATTATGTCTTGAACATGACTAGGGTAAGCACAATTCTAGCATAAACATTGATCAGCCGACGGTATACATTGATAGATGTATTGGACTGACAATCCCACCCGGATACGTGCCTCCTACAAAGGTAGCGTGGGTGTTTGTTACTGCAATATAAACGAGTGAACCATTAGCGTTTGGGATGTACACAATATAACAGTCACAAGGGTTGATTATGCACTCGATTTACTTCTAGTATGTTTTCACATATGGACTAGATTTGCCATGACACATGAATTGCACAACAATTTTATTCGATTATCAAAACCTATGTAATTCTCACCAACTTTTGTTGACCCAAAATATTTTCAACTTAACATGTTTCAGGTTCTACTTGCTTGAAGATTTGAATTAATGCTTGAAGATGAGTGCATAGTTTTATTCAATTTGATGTACGAATTCTTGTAGAACAATTGTATGTAATTTATTTAAATCATATAATGATATTTATTATTTACCATGAGCTACTGAACAATCACCAATACGTGACATCCTGATGTTTCCGCCATCGGTTGGGGTGTTACAACATGTAGTCCTAGTTCACTATAACCATTGGCTCTGATACCAATCTGTCACACCCTCAAATTTCCACTTGCGGAGTTTTGCCGCGAGGCGCGTGACAAACCAGGATCCAAGTCAACGGTCACAATAAACGACACCATATGATATGAAAACAACGTAAACTGCTATTGAGTTTCAAAACCGTTCTAAAAAGACGGAAGCAAAATGTATTATTACAACTCAAAAGTAAAACTCAAAGTCTGAAATGTTTAACAAATCCTGCTTATGATTCCTAGACGCCGTGAGACTCCGTACGCCTATCGACAGCTGCTACCTTAGCGACCTAAGACAAACATGCTAAAAACGTCAGCAAATAATGCCGGTGAGTTCACAGGTTTTTAATGAATACCGATTCCAATGAATACTAACTCCCAAATGAATACCCATGGTCAATCCAGACCACATGCATGCAAAACATATTAATACCTATTACTACTGCGATTAAAAAACTATTACTGGACTCGAATACTGTGAATACTGAATACTTGCCCAAATGAATACTGAATACTGAAAACTGAATACCTAAGAGACACCATGCACCCGTCCGACCTCCAGTCGACGAGTGGGGCCGGTCAAGCCCAAATAGATCTATCCACATTTCCCCCGTTGTGCATCCACGCACATTCATGGTTCTCCATGGGACTTCCAAAGATCGCATAGTAATATAATGAATACTCCAAAACATAATGCATACTTGAAAATATAATAAATACTCCAAAACCCAATGAATTCGTGAATACCAAAACATAGTTGACACACCTTTAATGAAAACATAGTTGAAACGCCTTTTATGAAAACACATTTGACACACGTTTAAAGAATACAGCATGTTTTCTCCCCCGAAAATGTAAAACCAGTAAAAAAGTGGGGCCGTGAAACTCACCTTAGAGTGCGTCTTCTGATAATTAAAAATCCAACACATGTATGATAATCTCAACTAATGAAAACCTATCAATGAGTTTACATAAGTGTATTGACTACTAACCCAAAGGTTAACTAGTCCCCGATTGTCCAGTTCTTGACTACGTGTGTTAAAAGTGCGTTTAAACGTTAACCGGACATACTAGACAGACCCGACATCCCGTTGGTGACCCATTACATCAATTAGTCATGCACATAAGGTTAACACATAAGTTTCAAGCATAAAACACTTAGTTTGCATCAAAAATCGCATATACGAAGTCGTAAGGTCGAATCGGCAGTTTCCTGTGTTTGGTTCGCCCGCAAGGGCTTCTGGTTCGACCCATGGACCCTTGGTTCAACCCTCATGATGTTCATTTAACCTATTCACAAGTTCATTTGACCTAACACATGTTTATTTGACCCTAACATATGTTTATTCGACCTTAACGTATGTTAATTCGACCCTAACACGTGTTAATTCGCCCCCGGGCACCCAGATTCGACCCCAAGCACCCACATTCGACCCTATGGTGCTACATTCGACCAATTTAAGCCACCTTCGACCCTTTTTAGTCACGTTCGCCCCTTTTGAGCCACGTTCGACCCTTTTGTGCCACGTTCGACCCTTTTGAGCCACATTCAACCCCACGAAGGGTCGAATGAGTTCCACGTTCGACCCTTTGCTGCAGAACTTCATAAAACGCACCAAAACGCATCTAAACAGTCCGAAAACATCACAAAACATCACCAATCACAGCAGTCAACTATCATTAACATATTCCTACAAAACCCTACCAATTTTATCCCAAAATCCGTCCGTTTTACAAGTTACCCGAAATGGCAAATTATGGAGATGTCACATCAAACGCATGCAATCTTTACCCAATTAGGAAACTTTCTGAAATCAATCAATAATCAACTTAATATACTCAAATTATCATGAACAAGAAACCCCCAATCATATCCCTATCACTATCATCATGAACAAGCCCTAGATCTAACCCAAAATCCCCAAAATGAGCAAAACATCATCAATAATCAATTGTAACCTATCTCAATCATAAATCATCATCAAAAATAGTCCTAGATCATTGTTATAACATCTATACAGCAATCAATCATCAAACAATACATAACACCACATAAAACACCATTAACACATGTTAATTTGTATAAAAACTCATTGTTTATGAATAGGTTTTGTTTAGAAAGATATTAGGAAGGTTTTTATTCATGAAAACATGTTTGAATCAGATCTGGACTCTTGGAGTTTAATGAAAACGAATTGAAATGCTTTAAAAATTATTTAGGATGAAGAACACACCTTAGATCTTTGTTTAGAATATGTTTGTAGGTTAGATTATGGAAAACAAGAGCAAAAACTCCTTCCTTAGTGATTAAAGTTGCTAGAGAGTGTTTAGAGGCATTTAGGGTTTGTGAAATGGTGAAAAATGACAAAGTGTGGTATTTATACAAGCCACATTCGCCCCTTTCGCATGGTCGAATGTACCCACATTCACCCCTTGCTCAGGGTCGAATGTACCTTTACTGGTCGAATGAACTTCTATTGTTTTCACATCCCAGGTTAGCCCCTTTATTGAGGGTCGAACCAAGCTCCTTTCCCAGGTTCGCCCCCACGCTATGGGTCCAACCTGGATCTGTGTTTTCTAGTTTTTCCAGTTTGTCGTGTTTAACGCATTTTAACGCATCCTAACACATGAACATGCAATCTTAATCTATGTTTAACATATATAAGCATGGATAATCATCTACACATCGTTTAAACACATATATGCATATAATCCACCATATAAGAATCAATCTACGCATAACAAGTAATTTAGTTTATGTAATTCACCAACAACGGGACTCGTAACGTGTGTGTGTGTATGACTAACCCAATGATCCTCCCAATCATTGAACCCTGGACAATACGGACTGTGTTCCGACTCGACTGACCCCGTCAAGTATGTTTAATAAACGTTTTTCGCTAAGTTGGACTTATGTGTTTATAAAATGTTGACCTAAACATGCCGGGTGTCACAAATATCGACATTTATATGGTCGTATTAATTATTAATTTAAATCGTGAAGTTCAATTATTTGTAATATACTATATATATTTTATGAAATTGTTAAATAGCTTTAAATTATATTATCATTTCCTAACTATTATAGAGATAGATTATCATTTCCAAATTTTTATTATCACTTCCGAATTATTGTGTAGATGATTTGTAGGAGATGAATATGGCAAGACCTTCGAAATTTATATGGTCGTCTTCTTTTATTCATTTAAATCGTGATTTCCGAATTATTTTGATATTTAAATGATATCCGTATATCGTGATTTTCTAATTATTTTGATATTTAAATAAAACACGTATATTATTATGATATACAAATTATTTTGAGTATACTATATATTTTAGGGAACTGTTAAATAGCTTTAAATTATATTTATTACTAAATTAAGTATCCTATTTATTAAATTTAAAATACGATTGATGAGGAGATGGTTGAGGTAATCAAATAAAAATGTGGAGATGATTGCGATAATGATGATTAGGAGATGATTGAGGTAATTAGATAATAATTCGGAGTTGATTTGTGTTGAGTAAGATAATATGATTGTATCCTAATCTAAAAATGGTAAAACATTGACATTTATAAAGGTGATCGTTGCATTTAATGCTCAAATTATGATAATGAGGCCTTAATTGCAATAATTGGTAAAAAAAATCCATATTTCATACCGGTATACATCATATTGATCTTGACTCGGTTTTATATGAACATTATTAATTGGATATTTATGTCTAGAATCTTAGCGCCCAAGTCTTTCCAAAAACTATACCATTATCTCAGTCAACTATAATAACCTTATTTCCAAACTTTCAGGCAACAAATTAGGAAACATGTCAATCATGATTAATACGCAATTAATAAGATCCGAACCATAAAACATGACCCAACTCCATATGGATTTCCTAACAAGCTTAAATCACTAACAACATCCAACAATCTTTACTCTTCCAATAAATAATATGAATCTCAAGAACACCATGATGAACACAAGAATATTAAAACACTTCCGAAGAACAATACATTCATACTCGGCCCAAACATTAACAATGCAAATAATCAGTCAATTCTAGGCAACAACTTCGGAAACATATCAATCATGATTAAACCACTAACAACATACAACAATATTGGAATATTCAGATTAAATCACTAACAACATCAAACATCATTTCGGTTGACATCAAATAATATGACTATCATGAACACCATGATGAACATATGAATATTCAAAGACATCCGAAGAACAATACAATCATACTCGATTAAAAAATTAACAACGCAAATAATCAGACAATTCTAGACATAAATCTTCATAACCACAATCGAAAATTATAACATCAGATTACAACAATGATTTATAAATATTATATTTCGATCAAAATAATCTGACTCTCTATAACACCATGATGAACATATGAATATTCAAAGACATCCGAAGAACAATACAATCATACTCGTTTCAAACATTAACAATGCAAATAATCAGACAACTCTAGACATAAATCTTCATAATCACAATCGAAAACTATAACATCAGATTACAACAATGAATTATAAATATTATATCTTGATCAAAATAATATGACTCTCAAGAACACCATGATGAACATATGAATATTCAAACACATCCGAAGAACAATACAATCATACTCGATTCAAACATTAACAATGCAAATAATCAAACAATTCTAGACATAAATCTTCATAACCACAATCGAAAATTATAACATCAGATTACAACAATGAATTCTAAATATTATATCTTGATAATAACAATAACATAACATAACAAAATAATATAAACGTGGTAAAGGTATACTTACAACTTGGAATGATTTCACGAGCGAAGATGTTGAATCGGTTTTGAAGAATCAAAAGATATGGGTTAAATGGATGAGGAGGATAATATAATTTCATAGAAAGAATTGGGTAGATATGAGAAAGGAGAATGAAAAAAAAAACTCATTTTATATAGGTAAAATTTCGGAGCTCCATTTCAGACTTGGATCCATGAGGACACTCTAAGGCCTCCATTCGACCCAAGACTATTCTTTTATTATATAGATAGAATAGATTACAATATATTATGATTAAAAAGACTTAGCATTTATATTTAAGACAAGTCAATTATCTCTAGCCCTGCTGGTTTGAGATATGGTGAGTTTTCCCTTAAGTGTTCCTATCCTGGTGGTAGGTCACAGGTTCGATTCATGCACACCACAAAAAAAAATTCCTCGTGACGGTTTGAGCTTAGACAAGGAGGACACCAGTGTGTGAGTAGGGATTCGAATTTGAAACCGTTAGGTTAGGGTTATATAAAATTTTCCACTGAAGTAAGCCTTTAAAAAAATTATATTTAAGACAAAACGAGTAGCTAACATTTGTTAACTTAATAAACTAATTATTTATCTTTTAATTAGAACTTGTAAATCATTAGAGACGATATATTCTACCAACCATTGTTGACTCAACACGCCTACCTTTTGTTGTTAGTTCCTCGAAGTCAACATGGTCCCATTCTTACCCCAACACTTATTATAAAGTTGAAGCCTTGAAGGTACATCAAGTAAGTTGAAGCATAATCCAATATTTTAGTTAAATATTCACCATAGAAAATGGTGAAAAACAAAGTATAAGTTTTCCAGTTTTCCCACTCTTCGTAATAAATTAAATATTGTTAATCAAACACAAGATATTCTCTTTATACCTTGAAATGTATGTTACTCTCTGAAAACATGTCTATATATATATATATATATATATATATATATATATATATAGGAAGGTTTAAATGAGAACACCCATCTTTTGTGAGAACAACGAGAACAAATCTCAACCACTCATTTATCTTCCCCTAAGTTTTAATAAAAAGGGTAAATCGGTAATTGTGCCTCCTCTAACACCCTAACAATAAAACACTCATAGAAATCACGATCTGTTCATCAGTTCTTCATAGGGTTTCCATGATCTAACTCAATCCATCATCAATTCTTCATCTATTCTTCACCTTATCATCGCACTAATTAAATCCGTCATCAATTCTTCATCTGTTCATGGATGCACAATTGCTAGATCTTATCTATTTCAGGTAATTTCATCTCTTCGATTTACAATTGCACGATCTGATCTAGGGTTTTTTAATGCAACAAAAATTGTTAGTAATTGTTAATTTAGGGTTTAATAGTGTTCGATTCATGGTTTTAAGTTGTAAAATAGCGAAAATTGTTTGATGGTGGAATATTGTTGTTTATTAGACTTATTAATCTGATTTCATGTTAATGTGAAATATTATTGTGCTTAGCCTTGTTAATCTGATTTCATGTGATTTGTGTTTCCATGATTTTAACCTAAAACATGTGATAATATGGATTAACCTAAAATTGATGCACACACTGATTGTGTAAATTCAGTAATGATTGTGTAATATTAGTTCATATGGATTCTTTTAATTTGAAGTAATTTGTTTTTATTCGTTAAATGGTAGTCATGGTTTGTTTGTCCGCTTTATTGTATGATTTTAGTACTCGTATAATGTAATGTTATGTTACTATTTACTTTTATCAATTGTATGTGTTTTAACGCTTTTATTATCATGTTGTTCCCACTTAATTTAGTTGTATCGAGGCTTGTATGGTGGATCTTGAAACAAGAGATGGTTGATATTAATTTATTGCATTCCAACTTACCTAGATTTACATACGTGTAACTGTTGTTCTGTATTCCATATCCCATTTATTCTATTCTTGCTTCGTGTATCTATGTTTTACATTGTTTTGTTAATGTAGAGACTCATATACTGGATTTTCAGGAACCTGCTTGCAGTACTACACTACTACTCTTGACTAATCTAATGTTTCTAGATGTTGGATACCTAACATTATGACAGTGCATAAACCTGCTTTGAATATGGTGTTTGCTAGAGAGGAAAATGTTGTTTCTTTGAAGCTAATATTAGTTCATATGTCCAGTTGTATATATCATGTTAAGTCTTTGTTTTACAAATGTGTAAATAGCTCATTGCCACTTATTTGAAGCTGATATACACATGTGTAAACTGTTCAGTGTCGTAGTTCTCGGTTATCTATGATTAGTTGTATTACAGATTTGTAAGTGTCATTTTTACACATGTGTAAATAGCTCACTGCCACTTATTTGAAGCTGATATACACATGTGTAAATTGTGTAGTGTCTTAGTTTAAGGTTACCTATGTTTATTTGTATTTTACATGTATTAGTGTCTGTTTTACATATGTGTAATTTGCTCACTACCACTTTTTTGCATCTATAGGTCGGTGGAGATGTGTTAGAGAATACCAACTTGAGAAAACATATACATAAGTTGCTATGGAATGTTTTTATCATACCTTCCACATTTGAGGAGCGATGGGAGTTATTGATGACTGAATGCAACTTGAAGCATCACAGGTGGTTATCCGAAATGTTTTCTATTCGGGATCAGCAGGTCCCTGGTTATTTTAGGGAAATACCCATGTGTTGTTTAATGAAAACCACATCCAGGTGTGAACACTCAAATACACTTTTCAAGAATAATTTGACTGCATCCAATATTTTGGTTCAATTTATGATTCTCGAAACTGTCCAACAAAACTCAATCAAAATAATGAAGAAGGTCATATTGATGAAGATGGTGAAGAATACGTTGATGGTGAAGAAGATGTTGATGTTGAATGAAGTTTACCTTTTATATCTTTACTTTTATTTCTAAATAAGTGTGCATGTAATATGAATTTTATACATGTAACGTATGACTTTGACATTAAAATTTTGCAGTTTTTAATTT
Organism: Ambrosia trifida; assembly: GCA_028751855.1. NCBI lineage: Eukaryota > Viridiplantae > Streptophyta > Magnoliopsida > Asterales > Asteraceae > Ambrosia > Ambrosia trifida. Next base: position 158,298,358 of record CM054123.1, on the reverse strand, counting down.
TATAATTTAAGTGTTCTAATATTATGTGTTGAGGTTTATTCCTAATTTATTTCATTGTTTGTTTTACACATTTGTAAGTTGCTCACAACCATGTTTTTGGTTTCTATATTATACATTTGCTGCTATTTTACACATGTGTAAGTGTCTAGTTTTTTCCAATTTACACATGTGTAAATTGCTCAACGTCACTCATTTTGTTTACGTATTATACATTTGTTGCTGTAAATTTTACACATGTGTAAGTTTCTAGTTTTGTTTAGTTGTCTGTCTTACATATGTGTATGTGTCTAGTTTTGTTCAGTTGTTACACATGTGTAAATGTCTAGTTTTGTTCAGTTGTTTGTCTTAAACATGTTGTTTGTCTTACACATGTGTACATTGCTCAACGTCAATTATTTTGTTTGTGTACAACAGCAAACATACACATGTGTAAATTGTTCATTGTCACGTATTTGTTGAAGTTTTACTCATTTAGACCTGAATTGCACATGTGTAAATTCCTTGTTGTCACATAGTTGTTAACGGATAAACTTTGAAGCTGTTTTACACATGTGTAAATTGTTCAATGTCTTTTAGTCTTAGTTTTTCTGTGTTTGATTGTTTTACACATGTATAAATTACTCATTGCCACACATTTGTTTTTGTATTAAACTTTAAAACTGATTTGCACATGTGTAAATTTCCTTCTATCCCTTATTTGTTTCCGAATTACACTTTTCCAACTGGTTTCATGTGAAAGTGTCTAGTTTTTTTCAATTGTATGTTACTACACATGCGTACATGCCTGTTTTACAACAGTGTAAATTGCGGACATTGCAACCAAACTGCATTCTCAACAAAGCCAAACTTTCCGGACATTTAAACAAACACATTACCAGCATAAACATTCATATATCATATATCAAAAGTTATAATCCATGATTACATGATATCCATGTTAGCGATTTGCATGGTAACATAAAAACTAGTCATTACTCAAAATATCAACTACTCTAGCTTTTCATTTTGTTCTTTCTCGAACCACAATTCATTCTAGATACATCCTAACCACGGTAACATAGAAGCAAGTCATAATCCATTATGTAGTCTAGTCTTCTTTCTTTCATTTTTGTCTCTCTTAAACTTCGATGCTTTCTCGATTACGTCTTCTAGATTAATGTTTGCTTTCCAAAGTACGATCTTTGTATCATCTTCTCGGCTTCTACAATTGACTTCTCAAGATTCTCTTTGTCATTTTCCAACCAACGGTAGATTGTACCTTTTTTATGTGCCTGGTCAAAATGACAAAATTACAATAACATTAAACCATTTGTTTTTTACTGCTACCCTATACAAATAATCCAGCTGACTTACCCACGCGTAAACAACCTCCTTACACATGTGTAAACTGGATAATTACACTTATTTTATCATACTTATTTGTTCCAATATCCTTGTTTCAATGTGCACATGTGTAAACAACTTACTTACACATGTGTAAACATCTTATTTACACATGTGTAAGTTAGTTAATTACGCAAATGCAATATGCCAAAAATAATTTACACGTGTGTAATTTCTTATTTCCACAAATGCAGTAGTAACGAAGCTGATTTACACATGCAGAAATTATACCCAAACATTTCATATATCAGTTACAATTGCATAGACTGATCAAATGCAATGGTTAGAGAAAAATTTATGATCAAACAAATAATTTGAAAAACAGTTGGTTTATCAACTTGAATACATTAATCATTTAATGGTCGAAACATGTTTTTAATTCATAGAAATCATAACTATCTAACCAAACATGGATCAACAACACTCAACACATTCATATTAATTGCTTTAGGCAGTCCAAGGAAACAATACAACAACTAAGAACCTGTGTACACCAAAAGTAAACTTCAACACTTTTAGATTTATTGCTAGAAATACAGGTCACAAACAAAGCTTATTCATCAATTAAACCTTAATCCATAGCAACTTGGCCACGAAATTGTTAATAACAATCGCTACAACATCGGAATCATACCTTGATCTACATAATATCAATAATATCAAATCACGAGAAAGTATAGACTGCGAGAGAACAAGTAAGTCGAATCCTGATGCTGATATCATGTTATCCTTAACTAATCATACACTTAATCTTCAATATTCATAGATCTACTCTACTTTAACAAATTCTAGACATTAATATCATTTCAACCAGATTAAACCCTAAAGATGAACAACAAACGAGTTCGGAATCAGTAGATCTATGTCAGAAGAATGATTTAATATAGTCGGAATCATACCTTGATCTACGTTCGTTTATGATCCATTAGGGTTTTGAAGAAAGTTTGGAGGTTATTTTGAGAGAATGTTTTGATCTGAGAAAAGTATCGTGTTTTTATAGAGAGTGTTATGATTTGGTATTTTACAAATTTACCCTTTTAATAAGATTTCTATTCTTTTAATCTCCATTTAATCTTAGCCCTTAATCATAAAGATCAAGGGATGAAAATTGTTCTTAGTGTTCTCACAAATTTCCTTGTTCTCAAGATAACCCTTCCCTATATATATATATATATATATATATATATATATATATATAGTGGAAGGTTCAATTGAGAACTCATAGATAGAGAGAGAACTCGAGAACTCCTTAAACATAGGGGTATTATTGTCAAGTTGTATTAACTTCATCTTCCCCAACTTTAGAAAATTATAGAACCCTAAATATCTTCCCTAACTTTAAACCTAGATCTCTTACTCCAATCACATTTATCAACAAGCTCTTACTAGATTAGAAATCCTGTACAATTTGTAATGTGCATATCAATGAATCATGTATTCAGCTCATCTGCATTGGAATCAACCTTCAAGATAATCTGTTAACAATGACGACAAAAGGTTCTTTTTTTAATCTCACATATGATTTTGTTGTTGCTTTCGTTAATTAGGTCAAAATTCTTCATCTAATTCAGACAAATATGCAATAAACGCTGATTATTCATCACGTATTGAAGATAACCGAGGAAAACAACCTATTTTGATAGATGATATTGTAGAATCTGCATCAAACCTTGATTCTTCTTCGTGTATAAAATCCGATTCAGATGATACACATCTATCTGGCATTGAACATAGAGGTACCTGAATCAATTTTTACGTACTGCACATGTGCACTACATTTGCTACGTGTTTACTGGTTGTTCTATACAACATATAGGTTTGTGGCTTTTATTACGCACTTCACATGTGTAATACAACCGTATTGTTAATACTTTATTCTTTAAAACATATATATTTGTTAACAAAATATGTATTTCGCATGTGCACTTCACATGTGTAATAATAATAATGATACATACATTGTTTTTTAAATGCAGGTCGTGTATCCAGTCACGTCTATATAGTTCTCAAGTTCTCTCCCTAACTTAACACTAACTATCACAGATACTATTGTCACACATGTGTAATACAGGCATGATTATCACACATGTGTTACATTATCATATTTGTATATGTGGATCTTAAAAGCCAAATAAACTAGTCTCGTCTCCCTTTTACAACTAGTTATATACTTTTTGAACATGGTTATTTTTCTCATTTCCAAAATTCTGTTTTGCTCTTGTAGTTTCTACATGTGGATGCAGCGCATCGGGAAGATTGTTGGTATGGTACACATGTCGAACACAAAACCATAATGATGACCATGCTCGTAAAAGGAACCACGTTTGTCGTCCAACCGGGGGGTATTATTGGAAATTAGCTGCAGTTTGATGTTTTCACACCTATGTTCTTTACTTTGAATCTGTATGTTGGTAAAAAGATAGATACTTGTGTTAGTAGTGCAACTAAAGTATTGTTTTTGGAATGTTTATGATAATGTTTTCTGAATCATGAAGTGCTTGTTGACAACATTTCATGTAGAGGAAATGCAGCACGTTGGTTCTAATAGTAGTGTTTTTTTTTTTTTTTTTTTTTTTTTTTTTTTTTTTTTTTTTTTACAGAAAATATGGTTTGTAATGTAACCATCCCCTACTTCTATCCACTTTGTATGCGTCATTATAGTTCAAAACCAGAACAGTGTTAAATGTATGGGCATTCCAATATAAATTTTAACCTTTTTGAATCGATCAAAACGTAAAAACTTTTTAAAGATACATATTTTTATTCCTTACTTTCCAAACAAACTAGTTTGCTTATGATTTCAAACTTGCATAAAGGATTAAATGCATAGAAACTCGCCATTTTTCGATCAATATATTTGTAGACTTTTCTGTTTGGCATAAAAAAAAAACTTATCTAGTTACGTTATTACATGAACATATTTTACAAAAACTGAATAAACAGGTTAAACGGTTTTACTTGTTAAACCAAAATGGCTAAATCGAATACAACTTGATTAGGTAGATACATTCATGGGTTCAACTAGAAATTGGGGTGCTATTTACAAGTGGTAAAAGGAAGACAATGATTTATATTTCTAAGAAAGAATCTTAGTTTCTGGCTTTTTTTATACAACCAAACTTAGTACATAGGTTAATTCATTGAAAAACAAAATACATTATGAAAAGGACCCAACTAAAAAGAAAAACTTCAATCTTTTTATTCTTCCATGCCATAGTTCTAGCTTGTTCTCCATGTCGCCTAATCTGTGATTCCCTTATCCTAGCTTGATCTTTATGGCTGTTAATCGATCTCCATATACCTTGTATCACTTCATCAGCTCCTCCACACAATGGAGTCTCAGCCAAACCCACAAACCCGCAACTCCTTCCCTGTAGCATTACACTATGTGAAATATTGTTCACATTTAACATTGCTATAATAGTCGCATTACACATGCAAAATACAGTAACATCAATAACATATGGCAGTACATGACAAACAAAACATCATATCATTTTAACATTAAACTATCACAAATTAAATTATCACACATGTCTAATACATTACACAATTATAACACATGTGTATTGCATTGCATACAAAGCCTATTCAGATTTAACATCCACTAAAACAATCCTATCACACATGTGAAATACAATTACTAATATCATATATGTGTAACATATGACAAACAAATCAATCAAATGTACAGATAGTTTAATCACGTTAGCAGAAGCTAGTTGCATAGAAGCACCCGATATTACCTTCAAGTCGTTGACACAAGCAATCAATATCATATCACCATCTTCATCCTTATATTTCAGTCTAAAGCTTCCGATCCTGAGATGAAACCGCGTTGCAAGAAGCTCCTCCAGCTTTAACAATCCATCTAAAAGGCGATATGTAAACTTTATAGTATCTTCTCCATATGTTGCCTTAATTGTCACATGATTTTCCACTGTCCCAAAAAAATTCCCACTAATGTATGTTTCGGGCTGTACAAATTCATAAGGATCATGAGTTATATATATGTTGTACCACCAAATGGTTCATTGGAAGCCCCACTAACTGAGGTTGAGGTAAGTGCTCCTTCAGAAGTAAAGACGTCTGCATCTATTTGATCTGACTTCATAAAGGTATCGCCTTCACTCTTATAAGGACCAGTCTTGTATGGCCACCTTGGTATACCAAGATTCCTGCAGATGTGCTTCAGAGTAGATCTGCTAACTACATAGACATAATGTAAGCACAAAGTGAAGAGTTGAGTACTAAAAGAAAACATTGCACACAAATATTGACATCATCTGCAATTTATTGATTTATTTTTTTAGCATTTCAAATAAAATCTACAAGCTATGAACTCACCATTAAGGTTCGCTGCAGCTTCGTCCATTGTCTTCTCTAAATGTTTACATATTTCGTCATCACTAATCATCCTATCCGATCTCTTCCTTTTTCTAACTTAACACTAACAATCATAAATATTATTATTACACATGTGTAATACATGAACAATTATCACACATGTGTAATACATGCCATACAATGCATGTTCACAGTTAACATAAGCTACACCAAGCATATCACACATGTGTAATACATGCCATACAATGCATGTTCACAGTTAACATAAGCTACACCAAGCATATCACACATGTGAATTACAGTTAAATCTATAACATATATGCCGCACATGACAAAGAAATAATGTTCACAATTAACATTCGTTGTAACAATCCACATGTGAATAAGTTTACATCTATAACATATGGCACACGTGACAAACAAAACATCATATCATTTTATCATTAAACTATCACAAATTAAATTATCACATATGTGTAATACATTACACAATTATAACACATGTGTAGTGCATTGCATACAAAGCCTATTCAGATTTAACATCTACTAAAACAATCATATCACACATGTGAAATAGAATTACTAATATCATATATGTGTAACATATGACAAACAAATCGGTCTAACTTAACACTAACTATCACAAATACTATTATCATACATGTGTAATACATGGCATAATTATCACACATGTGCAATACATTGCACAAAAAGCATGTTCACAGTTAACATTAGCTGAAACAATCATATTACACATGTGAACTACAGTTACATCTATCACACATGTGCAACACATAACAAACAAAGCCTAACCTCGTTTAAATACTAACTATCACCAACCATATTAACACACATGTGTAATACATTCACGATTATCACACATGTGCAATACATTGCATACAAGCCAATTCACGAATAACATTAGCTAGAACAATCATAGTACACATGTGGAATACAGTTAAATCTATCACACAGAAACATAATCTCATTTAGCATCAACATTAACCACATCTCACATACATCTAAAGAATAAAACATGTAATGTTACTCGAAATTTTGTTATTTATACAAAACACTCAACAATTGATGCAACATGTGTATTAAGATGCGGTATGTTTGTAATACACCAAATAGGCGACGATTTGAATCAGATTATAACTATTTACGACTACATATTCGTACCTGATGTTGATCCATGACGAGCTTATTGATATTCGTGGTGGATTTGTAGAAGGAAATCAGGTTTATTGAAACCCTAGAATGTTATATGAATGATATTGATGAGAGCTATAGAGAGAGAGGGAGGATTTTCCAGGAATGAGAGGAAATGATTTGTGTATTTTTTTAATTTCCAATTCGACCCTCCCTTGTTTAAAACCCTATATTTTTTTAAGTTAGCAATCTCCTTTGATCACAACCATTGATCTACTAAGATCAATGGTTATTATTTAGTTCTCAAGTTCTCTCAATAAAATGAGTTTTCTATTGAACCATCCCCTATATATATATATAGGGGTGGATATTTTGAAAACCCACTCGAGTTAAGAAAACTCCGAAAACCCGTCAAAAAACCATCTAAAAAAGTTTTTTTTTTTTTTGAAAAAAATACACAAGGTAACATATATGTTTTTAAGTGTTTTGGGCCAAAAAATAAAAAACATTTTTAGATGGTTTTTTGACGGGTTTTCAGAGTTTTCTTAACTCGAGTGGGTTTTCAATTTATACTTTCCCTATATATATATATATATATATATATATATATATATATAATTTGGTTCAAATGAGAATTTTTTGTTAAATTGAGAACTAAGAGAATCATTAAGGACCACACATTTCTCTAAGGCGATTTTTTTTTTTTGCTTTAATCACTGCTTTTTTATGCAAAAAATTTTTATTTTATTTATTTTTTCAATATACACATGTGTATAATTGCATTATACACAAATGTATAATGCAATATACACATATGTATAATGCAATATACACATATGTAAAGCTAAAAATATTGTTTACACATATGTATAAATGAAAAAAAATTTAATCAATAAAAAAAATTTCTTGCATAAAAATGTGCAATTAAAGCAAAAAAAAAAAAAAAAAAAAAAAAAAAAAAAAAAATTTGCCTTTATATGAAATGTGTGGTCCAGAATGGTTTTCTAAGTTTTCCAATAGGGGTTGGTTCTCTTAAGATCTATACCCTCTATATATATATATATATATATATATACATACACACACTAAACTATTGCTCGCGTGGACACGCGGTTCAATAACTAACAATTATTTGGAGAAGTATAACCTATAAACAAAATATAGTAGAAATATTTTATTAAAATTTAAAAGTAAGGAATACATATGCTATTCAAATATTACTAAATGTTTCCTTATACACCACATTTTTTATTTGAGTTTTGACATTCCTATCACTATCTAGTATAAGTAATTTCACTAATGCCCTGCTTTTAACTCTTGACAATATGACATAAAGTTGGCCATATGAGAATACAGGGTCTCTTATAATTAAGTCTAATTGTTACCATTATAGATATTAAAATATGAAATTATATACTTAAATAGAACATTTAATATTCGTTACCATTAGTATATCTGTATTTTAAAGGTAATAGTAAGATTGTTTGTTACCACTATTATCTAGAATTCAAAATTTAGAATTTTTATAATGTTAAATTTTTTTTAATTTATATTATAGATGTTGAAATATGAAATTATATACTTAAATAAAACATTTAATATTTGAATAGTTACAAATTTTAACTGAAATCTAAACCATTTAAAAATTTGAATTAAATGTTTTAAATGTGTTAATTAAATCTAAATCTAAATGTTACCATAAATCTTGAATTCAAATTTTTGAGATTAAATATTTAAATAAAACATTTAGTATTCAAATATTGTTAAACTTTAACAGAAATCTAGAATTTCAAATTCTAGTATTTAAAGTTTTAATTTTTACTTTTAATTAATTTGATAAAGTTACAACCAAATTATTAATTGTTATATTTTAAATATATTATGAAATCATAATTTAAAGATAATAAATGTGCGTATGTTTACCATTATTAACTTTAATTCAATTGGTTTTTTAAAAGATTAAGTCATTCAAAATGTGTAATTAAAAGGATTATTAGTATGTGTAATTTCTTACCATTATCAAACTAAATTCAAAATTTGAAATTTTGTCTAATTCGAATTTAAATATTTCGAATTTTAATTTGAAATTTGAAATTGATATATATTTTCCAAGCTAAACATTTAGGTCCCGTCTTTCTGCAGATCACAGAAGCATTAGTATATATTAAACAAAAATACAAACAATGATTAAAATAATAATAAAAACTACATACCTGACAGTTTACAAAATCAAATAGTGTTTGGCATCCTATAATTTGCATTTCGTTTTGTCTGGTTTACTACATACGATTTGCATATCAAATCGCATACTAATCAAAACAGATATATAAATGTTAAAAGAATTTCACTAAATAAATATACTACATACATGTATACATAACTAACATAAATGTTAAACACAAATAAACAGATATTAAAAAAAAATGCAAAACTTGAAAAAATGTGTGCATGAACTTCGAAGTATATAAACAGATGGAGATGGTTTGAAGTAATCTTTATGCAAAGTGAGTATAGATTAATCAGTGCACATACGTTTATTTAGTATAATTAAGCACAATAGTATATAATAGGCAAAATGAAACAGTTTTAATGGCATTTAAACTAATTAAATTAAAAAATATGTAAATGAGTATGATTGAGTATTTATATAAGGAAATGATATTTTTCTTTAAGTAGTTGGTTAAATTTTTTAAATTCGATTTTGACAACAATAATCAAAATTAATTACCTAATAAGTTAATTAATGATTTTTTACCAAGATTTATCACAAATGTTAGACCATGTGTATTGGGCATTATAAGGGCATGAATAAGCATGATAATGCTCCTAACACCATCCCCTTGGGCATTATATGGGCATTATGAGGGTGGGGCATTTCTAGTATAATGCCCAAATAGGATAAAAAATATGGAAAGTAATAACTAAAAAGGACATTAAGTGGCTTTAACCATTACACATTTTTTTAAAGGGCATTATAATAATGATGTGGTGGAAAATGTCCCCTAAAGGGCATGAACCATTACTTATGGTCTTAGTATGAGCAAGTAAATAGTTTTATAACCAAGATTTATCACAAATGTTAGTATGAACAACAATAAATGAAATCAAACAGATTTGACTTCATACTCTTTAAGATTGAAACCTAAATCAATCAATCACCAAAACTTAAAATCTATACAGATTTTAACCTACATGAATTAATCGCCAAAAAGATTATTACTTTCCAAAATAGAGCAATATGTATGAAATCAATTAACACTAAAACTGAAAAATTATTAACAATACATAATGTGCAGAGAATAAACAAAATTAAAATGAAACTGATATCCAATTCATCTACGGATTTTGACGAAATTGTTCATACACCTACCATAAACAACCAAAAGAAAACCCAGTTAGTTCATCCAATATCATAGAATTCCAGAAAAATACGATGGCTATTAAGAGAAAAAGAGAATACAAATTAGATTAAAAAACAATTTTCTTATATTGCCCCTTCACCATAATTTTTATCATCTCCAATTGGTGATTTGGTGCACCTGACAGGATTATTAAAATTCAGAGTTTGATTGTTTAGGAGAGGCTAATTAGTTATTAATAAAAGAAACATACCTGCATCACTCCAATGGATAGAGAAAGATGACGATAATGTTTCTATGTTGGAGGGCATGATGATTGAGCACAGAGAAATACGATGAACAAAAACGATAAAATCTAGATTATAACCTTATAATCGAAGATGCTTCTAAATCGTAAAATGGCGAGAGCTTGTAAACCCTAGAAATGGAAGCGACGGAGAGCGAGAGGGACATGTTCTGAAGCTCTTTAAGTTGGTGCAGCTGATGAAGGACAATAACACAACAAAAGTAGCGTACAGACGAAGAATTGTGATAAATGAGAATACTCAAAAGTCAACATATTAATTAATTATATCTTTAATGAATTATTTTTTATTTAAAAAAAAACTAAAATTTTATAAATTACATGCAAGGGACAAGTGGCGCAATATGAAGGAGAGAGTATTGAAGTTTCAATGAGGTGATGACAAGTGTACATAATGGCTTTTATGTAATAGATGTATAGAATAGAATAGATAGATAGATATAGATAGATTTCAATGGGCTAAATCATACATGACACTCATATAGTCATTCTTTTATTTGAGAGTGCCATGTAGGATGACATGTCACATTAAGTAATTTTAGAAAAAAAAAGTTTAAAATTAAAATTGGAATTTTTACTCTCATGTTTTCTCCCATAATTTTTAAACGTTAATCTATACTATATTATAGTGCAAGAGGAAAGGGTAGTTCGAGATACCTAAAATTTAAGAACTTTATTTTCATTAACAACCCTAAAGTGAGGGTAAAATAGTTATTCAAACACTTTTACATTTTGATACATCATCTTAGTTAGGGGTGCAAACAAGCCGAGAGCTCGCGAGCTACTCGAGATCGACTCGGTAAAAAGCTCGAACGAGCCGAGTCTTATTGAGCTCAAGCCTGAAATAAAGCTCATTTGGTTATCGAGCTCGAGCCTTGAATGTAAAGCTTGGTTGGGCTCGTCGAGCCTTATCGAGCTTTGCTTATTTATGTCAATTAATACTATATAGCCTAATTTTATTGCAACCCATGTATTAACTAAATTACTTTGGGCCTTGGGTTTCTCAATTGTCCAAAACGAGCTCATTAATGGTCCAAAACGAGTCCTTAATAGTCAACAGCACTTAGACTCCAACAGATGTTGCAAGACCATCAGAGTTTTCCCTTAGCAGTAGTTTGCTTTAACAGTGCTTTGTAATATAACAGTAGTTTGTATAGGGCAGATGTTTTATGTTGTTATTCTGTTAGAGGTCACTATCTTAGGTGACGTCAGCACAGGTCACCAGTGGTTTAGGTTTGTCTATAAATAGAACAGTGCTTGTACTGTTCTATTACATCACACACAAACATTCTCTCAAACAAACAATCACTGTGTGATCAGGCTGAGGGGGAGTATTTGTACTGATTGTAATCTTTCAATTGATGAAATCATTTGATCATTGAAAACATTTATTCCTGTTGTTTTGATTATAGTTTATCTTTCCGCTGCACTTTCCATATATACTTACATCATTCATTTCTCATCTTCTTCTAAATATATCAAAACAATCAAACTCAGATCCTAACAATTGGTATAAGAGCTTGGTCAATTAAATTCGATCTAACCAATCAATTTAATATAAACAGATCAGCTCACAATTATTGATATCGTTTGTCTATTGGATTGAAAACAGAGTAATAGTTTAATTTCGATTCAACCGTTTTTAAACAGACTTTGTTTTTTTAAAAAAATCAGAGAATGGCTTCAATCAATCACGATCCACATAACACTGGCACGAACAACAAGCCACCGATGCTTGTCAGATCTGAATAAAATATCTGGCAACGTCGGATGAGCCATGTTCTAGCTCAACAGAACACTGGGTGTTGGAAGTCGGTTATCTTCGGACCACATGTTCCGATGGTGCCGAGTACTGAAGATCCCAAGGTTCAGGAGCCAAAGAAACTTGAAAACTACTCCGACCAGGATTTTCAGAAAATTGAGTTAGATGCTAAGGCCTTCAGCATTGTGGCCATGGCTCTACCCAATGATATATATGATGGGCTGTTACACTGTAACAGTGCAAAGGAGTTGTGGGATGCACTGAAAGAACAATTTGGTGGGACTGAAGAGGTTATTGAAAACAATCGTGAAATACTTAACCAACAATATGAAACATTCAGTCATGTCAAGGGAGAGTCATTAACTCAACAATTCGAGAGGTTTAATTGTCTCATTAGTGAACTAAAACTGGTTGGTCTTACTTACCCCCATTCAACTTTGAACCATAGGTTTCTAAGATCATTACCAGACAAATGGGACACTATTGCTATTGTTATGAGAAACTCAATTGGATTTAAGGACCTATCACTGACCCAACTTCATGGTAAGCTCTTGACCTATGAGAGAGAGCTTAACCAGAAAAAGAAGCTCCAGGACTCTGGAAAAGTGTCTGATGATTATGTATTTGGGAATACAGCACTTTTGGGTCATGATGAGGTGCATGGAAATACTAAGGATCAGAGTTATGATCATTTCATTGACATAACTTCAGGTTTTAACTCTGATTCTTATTCACCAAACTATGCTTTCACAGCAAGTGGTGGTGATATCCAGACATCTGATAACATATCCTTTGAGTATGATGACCTGAAATACTTTGACCCTGATGATTTGGAGGAAATGGACATTATGCATCAATTGTCCCTTCTCAGTGTAAGAACTAACAATTTTTACAAGAAAACTGGGAGAAGGTTTCCAGGGTTAACTGGCAGATCAAAGGTTGGGTTGGATAAATCAATGATAAAGTGTTATAAATATCATAGACTTGGTCATTTTGCTAGGGAATGTAGGAGTCAACATGGTACACCTATAATCACCTATCCAAATCAAAGACCTCAGACCAACACTTATCAAAATTCCTATAATACCCTTGGACCAAATGTGCAAAACACTGCTCATTTTGCACAGTTCTCAAACACTGTTCCTGTCCAGTATGTCCAAACCACTGTTCCTCATATCCACTATGTGCAAACACCTGTTGCTCAAGCACCTGTGCAAACGACTGTTGCTCCATCCTCTGCTCCTGCAGAGACCAGTCAACAGAGCTTCTTTACACAAGGCTTTGTTGATTGGAGCAGTCTACCAGATGAGTTAACAGATGAAAATTTTGCATTAGTTGCCAAAGCTGAAAATGAACCAGAAAACTTTTGTTTCATGGCTATGGTAGAAGAGGTTGAATCTGAGGAGGTGGTGACTGAATATAATGTTGTGACTGATGATGTTGTTGATGAAGTTGTTATAGGTGAAAAACCTGAAGAAGAGGTTGTGAATCTCTCAGATCCCTGGGGTGCATCTGATGATTGTGAGTGTAAGTGTGATTGTGCATTGATGGCTGCTGCTAAGGTATCTCCTCAAATTCATAAGGATTTATGTTCTGACAGATGTGTAATAGCATTTGCTAACATCAAAGAGGTAAATGAAAACCTTAGAAAGAAAATTTTAGATGATGAAGTTAAATTTGAGAAACTTTCAAAAGATTTAAAAACAAGTTTAACTGAAAAGGAATCTGAAATAAGCAGCTTAAAACATGAAGCAACCATAACCAAAGGCCAGCTCCAAACTATGATAACAAAATATCAGAGTTGTAAACGTGAGCTTGAGTCCACCCAAGTTGAATGTCAGAAATGGGTGGAATCATGTAGAGGATTTGAAATGCTACTCAACAAACAAACCAAAAGTCTTGTGAAATTTGGTTTTGGTTTTGAAACCACTGCTCCATCTTTTGAAAACACTGACAAAAGGGATCAAAAGTCTGTTGAGATAGTACCAACAAACTTGCAGGGTCAAGAGATTAAAATCACTGAACCAAATGGTAAGAAAATTGTTCTAGAAAAACCAGAAGGTTCCTCATCATTCACTGAACTTGAAAAGTATGAATTTAAACCTACTAGGTCTGATGAGTGTGGTACTCTTGAGAATTTTAGACCTGTTGATTTTAGAACACCTGAAGGAAAGATAGCTCCTCAGGCAAAAGTCATTCCCTTGAAAAACCTTCCAGCAGATGCTTAAACATCTGCTGAAAAGAAGGCTGAAAAAGGGAAGAAGAAAGAAAAGACTGTCCACTTGTTCTGTGATTTCTGTGAAAAGAAGAATCATGTCACTAAAAACTGTTTTCTTCTAAAAGCATATGACATTAACAAAGGAACAAGTGTATGTGATTCCAAAGCCACTTGTTCAATATGTGGGAAAAAAGATCACAAAACCAAAGAGTGCTTGTATCTTAAAAATTTTGATGTGAAAATACAAGAGTACAAAGCTAAAACTCTTGCAAATCTTGGGGTAAGTACTTCAAAAGGAAAGCCCAAACAGACCTTCACTCCTGTCCAAACATCTGTTACTAAAAGTCTTGAAACATCTGCTCCTAGGGATGTCCAAGTAACAGATGCTCCACCCACAAGCAAGTACCCAAGAGGATATGGACAACCACCATGTCATAGTCTGTCACATGTTTATGAGGAGCCAAAAAGACCCTCTAAACCAAGAGTGAACAGAAATCCCCATGGGTATTATCATCTGTCTGGAAGTGATCAAACAACTGTTGCCCCAAGTGTTGACATTCAAGCACTGGCAAATGGTCAGCAGCAGTTGTTGAACTTGATTCAAAAATTAGTTCAAACCACTGATCATCTTCCAAAGCTTTAGTCTGAAAAGTCTGAGGACCCATCCAAAGCCAACTTGGCTTTGGACACTCACCAAAACTAATCCATTACTGCTGTGCAGGGAGCTTCTGCTTGTTTAGATAGTCTTTGGTATGTAGATAGTGGAGGCTCCAGGCACATGATAGGATGTAGAGCCCTTCTTCTGGACTTCTTAGCTCATGGAGGGGGTGATATATCCTTTGGTAATGATTCAAAAGGTAAGGTGTTGGGGTCAGGGACTGTACAAGCTGGGAAACTCAAGTTTGAAAATGTCAATCTTATTGATAATCTCAAGTTTAATCTTCTGAGTGTTTCACAAATGAGTGACAAAGGTTATGGCTCATTCTTCACAAAGAAAACTTGCAAGATTATTGGGCCAGAAGTGGTGAAAAAGATTGATACCATCATTGCTGAGAGCAAAGCACAACTTGTTGCTCATAGAAGTGGCAATGTGTATGTTGTTGATATGTTAAAGGACAATCCTATGGCAAATGTCTGTTTGTTTTCTGCTGCCTCCACAAAGGAGATAGAATTGTGGCATAGGAGACTGGGTCATACCAACCTTAACACTATCAACACACTCTCTAAACAAAGTCTTGTCAGAGGCTTACCGTCAAAAGAATTCAAATGTGATGAGCATTGTGTTTCATGTTTAAAAGGGAAACAACATAAAAGCTCTTACAAATCCATTGATGAGTCCAAAACCAGTCAATGTCTACAATTGTTGCACATGGACTTGTTTGGCCCTGTTAAAACCATGAGTCTAAGAAGAAAAAGATTTTGTCTTGTCATAGTTGATGATTTTTCTAGGTTTACATGGACTTACTTTTTACATTCTAAGGATGAGACTGCAGGTATATTGAAGGACTTTGTCACCAAAGTTGAAAAACAATATGACTTGCCAGTAAAAGACTTCAGGAGTGACAATGGAACAGAGTTTAAAAATAAGGAGTTGGACGACTTCTGTGTGTCAAAAGGGATTGTGAGGTAGAACAACATCCCAAGAACATCAGAGCAAAATGGGGTGGTTGAGAAGAAAAATAGAACTCTTATAGAAGCTGCAAGAACCATGCTAGCAGATTCTGGTTTGCCATTGTCCTTCTGGGCAGACGCTGTAAACACTGCTTGCTATGTTCAAAACAGAGTTTTGATCAACCCAAGACATCAAAAAACTGCTTATGAAATTTTGTTCAAAATCAAACCATTAATTTCATTTTTCAAAATATTTGGCTACCCATGTTTCATCTTAAATCTCAAAGATTCCATTTCAAAATTTGCAGCCAAAGTAGACTGTGGTTATTTTCTGGGATATTCTTCTACTGCCAAGGCTTATAAAGTGTTTAACACAAAGACCAAGACAATAGAAGAAACTCTGAATGTAAAGTTCAATGAACTTTCATCCCTAAAAATCCCAGCAAATCCTGCTGAACTATTTGAATTAGATAAATTCAAATTTGAAGATATCACTGTTAAAACTAACAATGCAGGTTTTCTACAGTCTCCACAACAAGATTACAGAACAGATGTTGTGATCCCCAGTCACTATAAAATCTACTCTGCATCAGAGGAAGCAGCTGTTCAAAACAATTGTCAAAACTCTGTCACAGCTGAGTCAACCACTGTTGGCCAGTCTTACCCTCAAACCACTGCTTCACCTCTCACAACCACTGAACAATCATCTGTTGACAAAAGTCAAACATCTGTTGACAAAAGTCAGTCCAGTTTTACACCACTTGGACCCATTCCCCCACCTCCATTCCAAACATCTGATGGCACTACAGAAGTGCAAACAGATGTTACATCAACAGAGTCACCAAACCTCTGTCCTTCACCTCAAAATGCCATCATACCATATCAGGGAGATCTTATCTACCTAAGAGCTCATCCACCAGACCAGATCATTGGCAACATCAGAGAGGGTGTGCTCACAAGAAGCCAATCCTCCAATATCTGTCTTTTTGCAGGGTTCCTATCTCTCACACAACCTGTCAAGTACAAAGATGCACTGAAAGACAACAGTTGGGTAGAAGCTATGCAAGAAGAACTCCTTCAGTTCAAAAGACAACAAGTATGGGAACTTGTACCACTGCCTAAAGATGTTTGTCCAATTGGCACAAAGTGGGTCTTCAAAAACAAAACTGATGAAAGGGGTATTGTTGTCAAGAATAAAGCCAGGCTTGTGGTTCAAGGCTTCAGACAAGAAGAAGGAATAGACTATGATGAAACCTTTGCTCCTGTAGCAAGGTTAGAAGCCATCAGACTCTTTCTAGCCTTTGCGGTCAACCACAACATCAAGGTGTATCAGATGGATATCAAATGTGCCTTCCATTATGGCAAAATTCAGGAGGAAGTCTATGTATGTCAACCACCTGGTTTTGAAGACACATTCCATCCTGATCATGTCTACAAGCTTAATAAAGCTTTGTATGGACTCAAACAAACACCAAGGGCCTGGTATGAAACTCTTTCCACTTTTGTCTTATCCATTGGCTTCACAAGAGGTAAAATTGATAAAACTTTATTTTTGAAATGGAAAGGGAAAGACTTAATGATTGTTAAAATATATGTGGATGACATCATCTTTGGATCCACATGTAACAAAATGTGTGAAGAGTTCAGAAAACTCATGACAGCAGAGTTTGAAATGAGTGCCATGGGTGAACTTCAGTGTTTCCTTGGTCTCCAAGTGAAACAACTGCAAAATGGCACATTCATCCATCAAAATAAATATGTAAAGAATTTGCTAACTAGAATTGAGATGAATGACTGTAAGCCATGTAGTACACCCATGAGTACAGTCAAGCTACTCACTATTGATGACAAGGATGAACTGGTTGATCAAACACATTATAGATGCATGATTGGGTCTTTATTGTACTTAACTGCATCTAGGCCAGACATTATGTTTGCCACTTGTGTCTGTGCAAGATCCCAGGCTTCACCTAGAAAGTCAAACCTTATTGCTGTGAAAAGGATATTCAGATACCTAAAAGGTGCTCCTACACTTGGTATCTGGTACCCTACTAATGGAATCATTGAGCTTTCAGGTTATTCAGATAGTGATTTTGCTGGCTGTCACACTACAAGAAAATCCACATCAGGAGGGTGCCAATTTCTAGGGAATGCCTTAGTCTCTTGGCAAAGCAAAAAGCAGGCAGTTGTTTCCACCTCAACAGCTGAGGCTGAATACATTGCTGCTGCAAGTTGTACAGCCCAACTCGTGTGGCTTCAAAATCAATTGCTGGATTTTGGGATAACTGCTTTACAGACTCCACTCATGTTGGATAGTCAAGCTGCTGAAAATATCATAAAAAATTCAGTCTCTCACTCCACTACCAAACACATTGACATCAAACATCATTTTGTCAGAGATAGCTATGAAAAAAGTTTGATTTCTCTGCACCATGTTCCAATAGAGGATCAGTTGGCAGATGTGTTGACAAAAGCTTTAGACACATCTACCTTTACAAATCTGATTTCTAGAATTGGTATGCTAAACATGGATTAACAACACAAATGTTTTTAATAAAAGCATTAAAATGTTTCAGAAAATCAAAATCCATCCTTAAAAATAGCTTTTTGGTTGAAAAATCTGCTTCAAACCTCTGATCAGATAAAACAACCACTGTTTCATTCATTTTATCCACTGTTGGTTGAAAAATCTATCTCAAACCTCTGATCAGATAAAACAACTGTTTTACTATCCATATATATATATATATATATATATATATATATATATATATATATATATATATATATATATATATATATTTACATATATCTATTGAAAAAAAAACTGGTTGGCATCAGTTGTTTGCATCAGTAGTTTGCCAAAAACAGCTGTTCCCCACCAGATGTTTTACCAATTTAACCATCAGATGTTTGCCACGTCTGCTCTTACAAGCAGAGTTTTGGCCACATCAGCGGTTTCACCAGAGCCTATAAAAACCCTGTTTTATCACAACAGTCGTTACACTGTCTCATTGTATTCAAAATACTGAAACCGCCTTTTTCATTCTCAAACCCTCAATCAAATTTCATTCATTCTCCACTTCGGAATCCATTACAATAGATCTTCAAGCTAAAGCCACCCACAATTACCTTCCATATCTGGTTAAAACAGATGAAAACACTCCATTCCATTCCACCATCGACATCATCCTAAAATCCTAATACCTGACAATCTTAACCACTGACGCCCCTATCTATCTTGATACTCTCCAAGAATTCTGGTTGAATGCTGAGTTCTTGCTTCTAGACAAAAAGCCTACTTCCATTATCTCAAAAATTGGTGAAACAAGAATCGTCATTACCCCTCAACTGATATCCACAACTTTCTCACTTAATGACCTGTCAGGTAAAGACTCTTTCCCTAAAACAGAGCTTCACACAGAGTTTCAGGAAAGGGGGTATGATGCTCGGATGACTGGGTCAACACTTTTCAAAAAGTTTTTCCCACCAGTCATGAAATTTTTCTTCCATACCCTCATTCTCTGTGTTTCCGCTAAGTCCACCTCCTTTAATGAAATCCCATTGAGGATTCAGTACTTGGGCTATGCTATGTTGTCAGATTCTGACTTCAATCTATCCCAGGGAATGTTTATGGATTTAGTGTCAAATGTGAAAGCCATAAAGTCTGGGTCAAACAATGCTTTTCTAATTTACCCAAGAATCTTAAGTGTAATTCTACAAAAGGTTTTACCAGAAAAAGTTTTCAAAAAGGGTGAGTCTATGCAAATGAAGAGTCTAACTGATGAAACTTTCACAAAAATGCTGGGTGCAAACACCCAAGAAAAAGTATCAAAAGTGTCAAAGGTTTCAAAAACACAAACAAAGAGGACTAAGACAACAATTGTTATCCAAACCTCTGTTGTTGTGCCCACTGCTCCTGGTGATCATGGCACTACATCCAGTGCTGTGAAACCCACACCAGCCATTTCCAAAAGAAAACGTCCATCCACAAAAACCACCACGCCACCTCAAAAGAGACTTCTGGAAGATGAGATACCAGAAGATAACTCTGTTGCAACACAAAAGCAACTAGAAACCAGTGTTGTTACTTCCTCACAACAGTTGCAAATATCTCAACATGAACAAACTCCTCATGCATCCCCACAAAAGGATCATGTTGTAAGCCAAGGGGAACCACATCATGATACATTTGAGTCACTTGGCCAGATGTTCACAAGACCCTCTCCCAGGGCTAATTCTCTTTTTACTCCTCCACCTTCACCATCACATGTTCAACATACCATGCAACCTCTGTTTGAGGCTATTGACAAAACTCAGGAAAATCCCAGTTCCTCTCTTTCACCTGTCAATGAGAGTATACCTCCACAAGTGACTGGGACTGAGAAATTCAATCAGCCATCCCACAAACAGATGAGGAGGTTACACCCCTAGAGTTCAATGCAACTCTAGGTGAGTTTTCAAGTGGAGCAGCCACTACTGATGTAGAGACCATCGTCTCACACCAGGACAGTGGTTACATAACTAAGACTCCCTTGAAGGCAACAACTGATGAGGCCACTATAGTGTCCCCAAAATCAGTTGGAAGTCCCCAGAACCAAGACAAAGGGGCATCTGGTTCTCATCCTTTGGATTCACCTCCTAGGACTGAATCAGTTAAAACTACCACTGGTAGGAATTCAGATGATCCTATTAACTTAGGTGATGGATTAAAATACCAAGAATTGACGGCTAGAGTTCAAACCATTGAAACCTCTGTTGCTGACATCAAATCTGATGTCAAGTTAATATTGGAATCCTTGGCAACTCTTTCCAAGAGTCAACCATCCACATCTGATATTGCTAGTGAGCTATGGAAATCTGTTTCCCCCATCATCATAGCTCACAGAAAACTAGCAGATTAGAATCATGAAACCTACATGGCTGAGATCAGAAACATGGTAGATGCAAGGTACAAAGATACTCATGCAGACATTCAAGCCATCAAAGACCATCTGCTGAAGACCACTGGCTCTGCCCCTACCAACATTCTCAGGGATGAAGATGATGATGCATTCACAGCTGATGATGCCAAAAAGGGGGAGAGTGGCAGAGATAGGTTGCCAAAGCTAGATCCCTTTGGTTGTCCACCTTCACAAAAAGGTAAATCAAAGTCTGCCAACATACCAGGGTCTACTCAAACAGCACCACAATAGCAACAACAAACTCAAACTACACCACAACAACAACATACCAACAAAGATAAAGCATTAGACAACTCTGCAAATAAAGAAGCTGAAAATGCTGCTGAAGACATGCAAAAGAGGGCTGACACTTTGGAAGCCAAAGCAGAGTTGTTGGTACAACTAAAAAGGGAACAACAGCAGGAAGTTGAAGATGTGGGATCCTCAAAAAGGAAGAAGATGCTTGCTAAACATGTCAGACAACCACCATCTAAACTGAAAACCACTGCTGCTAAAACCTCTGTTGATAAAACCTCTGCTGCCACCCAAACCACTGATAAAACCACAACACCTGAACCTACAAACACATCTGAACCTACAACCACCAAACCTACATCTAAACCTATAATCACTTCACCACCCAAATCCCAAACATCTGCTGGTCCTACTAAGGTGCAAACAGATGTTAACACAACCACTGCTTCCACACCACCATCACCAAAAATCTTGTACAAAAGGAAGAGGAAATCAACCTTTGTTGTACAAGATGAAAACATTCACACATTACCACATACCACCTCAACCACACAAGCCACACCTATATCAGCCATTCTACTCTCATCATTTTCACCACACACATCACAACTCAGATCCCATAGACCACCACCAACAATTACACCATTGGCTGTTCAGTATCCCCTTGAACTTGATCTACTCAAGGGGGAAATGCAATCCTTCTATAATACTGAACAACCATCTGATAGATCTTTCCCTTTTCTTCCACATTTCCCTGTTCCCTTAAACATTGACACATATCTTAAATACAAGGCTGAATAGGCAGATGTTACCATAAAAGAGAAATGCAAAGGGAAGGATGACAGGACTGCTCAGGGCATCCATTCAGCAGAACTTAGCAAACTGAGAAGGATTGAAGATTTTGCTAAGACCCTGAGCAATTCCATGTCTGCCATGCCTCTCAGTAGTGACATGGAAAAGGAGGTTAGGGAATCCCTTCTTGAGCAGATCTTGGCAACCATGCCTTACAAAGCAAACAAGAAACAGTTTGCAGGCTGGACCACTCATGCACTGAGGGAAGAACTCTTAAGAATAGAAGAGTTGGCCAAAAATCCCCAAAATAAAGTCTCTGCCCCTGATTTTGGTAAAGGCAGAGATCCAGCCAGAGCCTTGAAGTTTAAGAGGATGAGACAATTAATAGTGGCTGCTAATTATGGGGAGATGAGGTCTGTTGCAAGATGGTCTGAGCTGAGGCTGGTTGAAACATACAAGAGACTTGAAGAAAACAGGAAGAAAGATCCCAGCCTACCTAGAAAACCTGTCTACACTTATGAACCACTGATGAAGAGACCTCAACAGGCTTTTACACTTGATAGCTTACTTGACACTTCTGATCTATCAGTTGCTGCTAGAAGACAGTTCAAGAAGCAGAAAGAAATGTCTGAAGAAGATCAGAAGAAGTTTGCTGATACCTACATAAAAGAAGGCCTCTTCAATCAAGTGCACTTTTTCTCAGATCCCACTACTGACAAGCTCAGAGAACTCATTGGGAGACCTCCATCACCAAACTCATCAAGAATAAAAGTGCATCTCAGCAAATCCACTGACTCAAAAAATCTAAAATGGAAAGTCAATAAAGACAACCATGAATTGACTCTGCTCAGGTCAGATGGAAAAGTTTAAAAGCTAAGCATGGATGATGCATATAGCCTGTGTGCAAATGATCTCCAAACACTGCTGAACCTTGAGCTTGAAAGAGATGTAGAAGACCTATTTGCCTTGGACTTTGAACTTCAATTCAAAGGACAAATCAGAGAAAGTCGGATGAGAAATAAAGATCAATAATAAAGCTTAGTTTTGGCATCATCTGTTCTAGGGGGAGATTGTTGGGTCTGCTGACCTGGAGAAGAACAGATGATTGAAAAGCCAAAATATGCTAACAGTTAATTCCACAAATAAACAGTCTTTACAACATATTCTTCCCAAAAGACTGCTGACCCTAACAACTGTTCCATCCAAACAACTGCTGTGACAACTGCTGATACAAAGGACTGCTAGAGAACAACTGATAGAGAACAACTGCTGACCAAAGGTCTGATGAAGAAACAACTGCTGATCAAGTACTGAAGACTAAAGGTCTATTGGAGTCAATAGCACTTAGACTCCAACAGATGTTGCAAGACCATCAGAGTTTTCCCTTAGCAGTAGTTTGCTTTAACAGTGCTTTGTAATATAACAGTAGTTTGTATAGGGCAGATGTTTTATGATGTTATTCTATTAGAGGTCACTATCTTAGGTGACGTCAGCACAGGTCACCAGTGGTTTAGGTTTGTCTATAAATAGAACAGTGCTTGTACTGTTCTATTACATCACACACAAACATTCTCTCAGACAAACAATCACTGTGTGATCAGGCTGAGGGGGAGTATTTGTACTGATTGTAATCTTTCAATTGATGAAAGCATTTGATCATTGAAAACATTTATTCCTGTTGTTTTGATAATAGTATATCTTTCCGCTGCACTTTCCATATATACTTACATCATTCATTTCTCATCTTATTCTAAATATATCAAAACAATCAAACTCAGATCCTAACAAAAAATTACACCAAATTAATGAGTGTCTTATTATCTTTTCAACAAGTACCATGGTGCTATATAAAAATGTAGAAAAAAAGCGACTATTTTTTTGTGGGGATTTGTTCATACAGGAAAAATAACACGTGTTCAGGGAATTCATTAATCATGTATAGGCAAGTCACTAATTATGTTCAAACCAGTAAATATGAATTGTATTTTCAACCAGAGAAGAATAGGTTACTAGAGTTATACATTGTTTTAGGTTGGGTATCAATATAGTATGTTAGAGTTGTACATTTATTGTTTTAGGTTATGTATTAATATTGGAGTTATACACTGTTTTAGGGTAGATGTTAACATTAGAATTATATATTTATACATTGTTTAAGGTTAAGCGTTAACATTAGAGATACATTGTTAATTATTTTAGGTTAGGTGCTACCTGAAGCTTTCCTGCATGTAACCGTAAAGCGTATAGCTGGCAAACGGGTCGGGTCGGGTCAAGATGGGTCGCGGGTCAAAACGGGTTCGGTGTGCATCAAACAAAACATTACCTTAATCCATCACTACAATTACAAATTTGATAAGTAAGAACATATTTATCTTGAACACATCAACTACTTTAAACGACAGTTACTAAATTCAGAGTTGTAATGCAACAAGAAGATGAGGTGATTGAAACAAACAGAAATAATAACTTCTTTTCAAGTGTAAAAACCATACCTTTGTAGATAATCCGATAAAGCAACTAGAGATTGATCAAAGAAATGATAGCCTGAGTATATCTTGCTCAATAATTAGAATGATGATGAAGATTGAAGAATGAGTAGATGACGATAATGAAGATTGAAGAATGATGTACTGGTAGTAGATGAGTAGATGACAATGATGAAGATTGAAGATAATCTAAAGTCTAAACCCTAGATGATGATGACCCGCATGTATTCTCAGACCCAGATTACCCGTTAGTTTTTTTTATTTCCATCTCATTTTGACCCTGCATTAATATCCTCACTTTTCAAATTAACCCGGATTGACTCTTAGACTTGTATTCCTTTACCCAAATCCACCCATTGTAGTATAAGAAAAACCCAAAATAACCCATACTAATGCCTTTGGGTTAGGATTGCCCTATCTACACTACTAGAAAATAGGCCTTCCTTGACACTTTTTTTTTATGACATGCCACATTTTATGACATGCAAAAGTGCATGTCATAAAAAACATCATATTTGGAAAAAAGTGATAATTTCTTGACGTTTTTTTACGCGTGTCAATAATTTACCGTCATAAAATAAAAAAAACATGACAGTTTTGAAATCGCGTGTCATGACTTTTGTCACCTAAAATCTCAAAAGTTTTTAATCCCCGCACGTTTTTCCATAAACCTTCCCCTTCTCTCTCTCAAATCAAAAGTTTTCCTCAATTGATTTCATCCCTCAACTCCTGCTCATTCATCCCCCCCTCTCTCTCTCTCAAATCTCAAAAGATTTCATCCCTCAATCTCCTGCTCGTTCATCCCTCAATGTCCTGCTCGTTCATCCCCTAACCATTCTTCAATCATTGCTCGTTCATCCCCTAGCCATTCTTCAATCACTTACATCTGTGAAGAAATAAAGGCGAGAATGTAACCCTGATTCGTAAAGAGATGCACCAGAACCCTGATTCGTGAATGTAGCCTAACCTAACCTAATTCGTGAATGTATGTGTTCCACGACACAGAACCCTAACCTGATTCGATACAGAAGAAGGATCACATAACCCTAACCTGTAGCCGAAAGAGGAAGCTGAAACCCTAACCTGCAGCCAAAAGAAGGATCACCATTTCTGTATCCTTCTTTCTCAACTCTGATTATTATAAGTTTTTTTGATCAGTTTTGTTAGTTCAAGTTTTCTGTATGCGTCTTTCTCAACCTGCAGGGTGTTGTTAAATTTCGTGATTTTTGCTCAAGTTTTGTTAGAACTCAGGGTTCTGCAGGTTGGTATCGTTTGAATATTTTGTCGTTTGAATATTTTGTGATTTTCGTTCAAGTTTTGTTAGAACTAGGTCAATTTGAATATTTTGTCATTTTTGGTATCGTTTTTTATTTTTATAGGGTTGACTGATACCTAGAGATGAAATTGAAGCTTCTTTGCTTTGCTATTGTGCAGATTTGTTTGATTAGAGGATATGGGTGACATTGGGTTTTCACTTTAGTGATAGAAATTGTAGGTCAATTTGTGATACTCTCCTACTCGGTCGTTTTAATTATTGATCAGTTTATATTATTGTTTATTTATTTATTTGAATTTTGAAGTGATCACATGTGCTGTATGTACCTTTGGATTCTATTGTCAATAACCTAGATCAATATGAATATCTTGTTGTTTTTGTATCGTTTTCAAGTTATTTAGGGTTAACTGAAACTTAGAAATGAAATTGGAGATTCTATATTTTGATATTGAGCAGATTTGTTTGATTAGAGAAGTGTAAAAAGCTCTAAACGAGTCGAGCCTTATCAAGCTCGAGCTCGAGCTCGAGCCGGGCTTGAGCCTAAAACAAAGCTCGAGCCTGACGTATGAAACTCGTTAGGCTCGTCGAGCCTTATCGAGACTATGTATAATATTTTTTTTTTTAATATTTAATCATATTTACCCCTTGTTTAAAGTTGTTAAATTAACGAGCCCGAGCTGGAGCTTCACTTATCGAGCTCACGAGCCTAAACGAATTATTATTTATATTATTTTTATTAAATAAATTAACTAATAGATAACAAACGAGCCGAGCCCGAGCCGAGCTCGAGCTTGAGAAATTACTAACGAGCTCGAGCCTGGTCGAGCTCGGGCTCGGCTCGGCTCGTTTGCACCCCTAGTCTTCACTTTAGTAATAGAAATCATAGCTCAAGTTGTGATACTTGATGGTTTTAATTGCCTTTTGGTTTATGCCTTTATTTAAATTTTAAAGTGACTAGATTTTCTATATGTATTTTTGGATTGTTTGGATTTGTTAGATACACGGATTTATCTTGAATGGTGTTTTTAGATTAGTGGGAAATATTGATTGATTTGGTGTTTAATGTTAGTATATGTTAATTGATTGCTGTTGGTTTGGAACATGTGATGTTGCAATTGCCTAGCGTAGGGATCAATCAGCAGTTTATCACGTTTACTAATGTTACAATGGAGTCAGACAAGTTCATATGTGTGCGTGAAACATCGCCTCAGAACAGCGTGGTGATTATCGATATGAGCATGCCTATGCAGCCGCTGAGGAGACCAATTACTGTTGACTCAGCTCTCATGAATCCCAATTCTAAGATACTTGCTTTAAAAGGTATTTCCTATTTTGGTATTTCCTATAGAAATTGACACAGTTGACTTTTCATGCATAGTGATATAGATGACTAGTAGTCAAACGTGAAGTTAGCCGTCCATTGACAAAACAAATGGATTGTTTGATACTAACTAATAGGTATGAATCTAAAGCAAGTGTACTTGAACAAAATAAACTAGTTCTTAAGATTTTTGCGATCCTGACTTGGGGGCAACTGGGAAAGTATTGCTTCTGGAAAACTCAATTTGAAAGATCTGGCGATTTATTTAGGATGGAAGGGGCACAGTTTATTATATGACCCATGTTAAACTTTCTGGTTTAGTTAAGATAACCCTCTGATTACATATCCAAATATCCAATCATAAGTTTATAAATTATAATTTTACTTCCCACTATCCTTGCAATGGAACTTTCAGACCTTTGCTCTCTTTATACCTTTTGATAAAGCTTGGCATCTGTTAAGCCGTTGTTTTTTAGGGACATACTAGCACCTTCTTTTTGTAATACAATAGCAATATATGTATGTAATACAATAGCAATATATGTATGTGTGTACGTTATGAATTGCGCATAAGCACCTATGCGCCTAGGTGTTTAGGCGCTTAAGCATTAGATACGCTTAGGCGCCTATTCGCTTAGGCGAATCAGGTATCTAAACACCTATGCGCCTATGCGCGTAGGCATTTAGGCGTATGATTTGCGTAGGCGCCTATTCACATTCTGTGAACATCAAATGTTCTATGCCTTTGACCATTGATGTGAACATGAATGATTTATGTAAAATAATATTTTTCTTATTGTTTTTAATGTGTATTGTCCATGCCAGCCGGGAAGCACAAAATATTGGGCAATGTAAGTTATGGCAAAATAAACGTAGCGATATGTTATGATTTATGTAAAATAATTGGCCGGCCTCGATTAATGTATTAATTTTATTGTTGTCTCAGGTTGGTGGAGGAGCGGATCATTACGGGGATGAAGACATGGATGCCGTTCACGAAGAATGGTCAGGCTATGCCGCAACATTTATTTTCAAATGATCAACTTGTTTGTTTGAAGGCAATGTAATGTCAATACAATATTTCCGTAAACGTTAAACGTCTCGGATTATATAACGAAATGCTGTTTTTGTTATTAGTTTGCTAATTATTTTGCATATAATAAAATATCTATAAATCCAGGAGGGTAAATATGTAATTTTTATTGGAATTTTTTTTTTAGATTAATAAATTTATGACACGCAAAAGAACATCATAAAATTCAGTCATAAATTTCTGTCATAATATGTGTCGAAAAAATGTCAACAAAAACTGTCATTAAAAAGTGTCATAAAGTATGTCACTAAATGCTATCATAAATGTGTGTCATAAACAGATGACACGCGAAAATATGTCATATTAAATTTATGACAACGCCATCTTTGACGTTTTTTTCTTGTCATCAGACCTCTTTCTTGACATGCAATGCGTGTCAAGAAATGCATTTTTTCTAGTAGTGCTAGTAAAGCGCAATAGTCTATTTTATATGTAAAATTGATGTGTCATATTAGATTTCTCCGGGGTAAAATCTAGTTTAATACTATTAGATATACTCGAGATTAAGTAATATCTTATGATCGGGTGAAGATTCGCTCCTTTGTGAATGCCCAATTCATCTAAACGAATAATCATAAGAGATACCATATCACTAAGGGTTTATATATTAATCTAATGTGTGACTTAGTATACTAATCACCATAGATTAGGCCGAAAGAAAAACACAAAAAAACTCTCATCAATTCATAACAAGCCTCGAAACAAGTAAGCGCTTGTGTCAAGTAGCCACGCTCTCAACGCCAATATTTGGATCGGTCAATGAAGTTTTGAGCTTAGCCACATGGTTTTCTTGTTTCATTTTCATTTACCTGAGAGTGCTTAAGTGAAGAAGTAGGAACCGAATTTAATTCATATGCCCATAAGATCCTAACTGGCCCACAAAACCTGAGATAAAATTGTTTACCGTTCTATTACCTTACTTGGCAAAAAGAGTGTTGAAAATCTTCGTACCGGTTCTAGTTTTATTTATAATATCATATTTCATAAATTTTAATATCACATATTAATTGACCCGAAGCAAAAACACAATGCCAAATGATTTTCGCCATCAATCCAATTGCACAACATATGCAAATAATTAAATACACACCATATGATGTTTAGTAATATACGCCAAGGAAACACAAATTTGTGGTATGATGGATTAACAAACGATTCCACTAGAAAACCATACACGAAGCCTCCCGAATCCTTGAATCAACACGTGTATGTAAAACAAAATGAGGGGAGGTGGTGTAGTGTGGTGGTGGTCGACGACGGCTCCAAGGGCTTCCTTGGAAGCCTACGGCCGTAGGTAGGAGAGGAGATAGAGGAGTTTGCGCGTGACGGCTAGGGTTTGTTATGTTTGCATTAGGTCATTATTCCTCAAGTTTAATCTATATCTATACTATATTATAAAGCATGAGGGAAGGATTCCAACAAAATTTAAGTAATTACAATATTTTATGCTTATGGTACAACAACTTAGTGAAGTTAGTAAATGGCCAAGATGGTCTTTCAACATGAGTATTAAATTAGATGAAATGGAGAGAATAATCATTTTACATAAAGATTAATTGTTCTTAAATAATTACAAATGATAATGCACATTGTACAAACCTTTTAAGTTGTATGTATAATTAAATTTCAAATAAATATGTAATCACAACCATTTAAACATTCTTCTTTACTAATGCTTACTCCCGACTCTTCATCTCCTAGGGATAATAGTAAATAAATATAGATGACATCATTTAATTTTTCTCACTTCCCTCATACAATATTTACTAACATCATATTTCTCTCCCTCAATGATCTTTAATCCGGTAAGTAAATACGAATATCTTAAAACACTTTCTAATGCTCTTTGACATGAGACCGCATGGTAAGCAATACCCAAAGCGTTGTGACGTCTTTGAAACACAAATCTTGTAAGTATCTTCATCCTTGCACGTTAAAACCTCTTAATGACTTTAATATTTATCAATATCTAATAACTTTAGTTTTTTTATTTCTGATCATTATCTTCAAACTTGGTTCATGAACATTTTTAAATTGGATAGCATCAAAATGGGTTTTTTTATGTTTTCTAGACGGCAACCATTGTTAATGGTTTATTAAAAGTAACGTGTTAGAATAATATAGTAACACGTTGGAAGCCGGTTTTATTTATATAACTCAAGTTTTTTTATTTCTTTTCATTTTTTACTAAACTACGAACTAAATAGAGTTTGTCAAGTTAGCCATGCTTTGTATAGTTTATTTTTTTGTATTGTTTTAGTGCCCTAAGCTGTTGTGGTAGATGTAACACTGACAGAATATAAAACGAAAATAAAACTCTCGGTGAAAGAGGAAGATGGAGTAGTGATATAGGAAGATGAAACTATCGATCGCTCTTTTTATGAGAGTCTCAATGATGAAGACTGGTGGTCGAACAATGTAGCTGGTGTATGTGACAAAAGTTGATTTCATTATGATGCTGTTGGTTGACATACGGAATTTATTCTTAAATTACTATCTTCATGACTGATAATTTCCTATTCTTTTGTTCGAATTTTATTTTTAAATTACATACTATATTTATGGCTGACATTTTGTTAGTCATGTGTTTCTTTTTATTTAATTGTGATATGTAACGTTCATGACATCTATAGACCACAATGATCCTATGAAAAAGAAAATTAACAAAATTACTATAAAATATATTACGAGATGATTGATAAACTAAAATAAAACAAGTATCGCATTGTAAATTATAATCAACGCCGCATCGTGCGACACTAACATTTCATTATTTGCTTCAATATATGTCGCACCTCCGCATCGCGCGGGCATCCCACTAGTATATTTAAATAGTCAAACTATTTACATATTAAACCCTGATGTTTTTCTTGTCCCACAAGCATATATTTTTATTATAACTAATTATAATTAAGTCTATCCATATTATTATTCTCTAATAATAATATTTACACATTCTTGTATTTTATTAACCTTTAATAAAACACATGTATTATTATTCTCTAATACTAATAATAATAATAATAATAACTCTTTCTCTTATTCATTATTCTCAAATAATAAAACCACATATCGTGTTAAAATATATATATTTAACAACATATATTTATTCTTTGTTTGGTCCTCCGAAGTGTAACTCTTTGGATCGTATCAAGATAGCAACGTTAAATGATGAGTATCCGAGATACATTTCTAACAGACTCCCACTTGGACGATTCTCAATCAGCAGTGCTTAACGTAGATAACAAGGGACACCTAGCTGTGTCATGCTGAACATGAGACATGGATCAGTTTCAATCTCATATTGTCCAGCCATTCTCTTTTCTCGTTCTATGATACAAAGTGGTCAAAACTTCAATATGTTTGAGTGTGGCCACGCGTTTACAATAGTTTGCATCAACGAGGGCACCAGAATGCACAATTTCTTTGGGTTACTGAAGAAGAAAAAAATTTGCTTTGATGACATACAACTCCCACTTAGCTTTAGATCCGTTCCTAACCAAGTATCTTTATAGATGTCCTGTTACGGCACAACGTTTGATAAGGTTAAAGAACAAACTTTAGCATGAGGTTGTTATAATATGTCTCTTGGGTTGAAGGACACCTAGATCATATCAATATCAAAATATCTCATGACAAAGATCCATGGAGATCATTTTGAAGCGAGTTACATCCGATATCATTTTCTAATGAATACCTGTGAATTTTGGCCCTCAACGCTTTGAGCTTTCATCTTCATGACCAACCAAACATTCACAATAGTCTTAGCTGGAATTAATTCCCATGAATTCGATCGACTATAGACATTTTGAATAATTAATATTCACCGATGCTTAAAGATACCAGAACCAGACACAACAATCATATTTCAACATGCATTTAACAATTAGCTCATAATAAATAATGTAGGTGCTTTATGATTGAAGCACCAAATATTAATGAATCAAAACCACTCCTTAGTTTCTTCAACCCCATCTTCTCCGCATATATTTCATGTTTAGCCATAGGAAAAGGCTTTGTGAAAGGGTTTGTTAAGTTTTGATCCATATGAACTTTGTTAAACAAGATGTCTCATCTTTCCAATATCTCTAATATAATGGAATTTCCTGAGTATGTGCATAGCTTTGTGATATGACCTAGGTTCTTTTGTTTGAGCTATAGCACTAGTGTTGTCACAAATGATCTCTATGTGTTTTCGTATGCTGGGCACCATGTCGAGATCTGTGATGAACTTCTTCATCCATGCAACTTCCTTTGCAACATAGCATGTAGTAATATACTCTGACTTGGTGGTAGATTGAGCAACCACTTCCAGCTTGGAACTCTTCCAAGTGATTGCACCACCATTCATCATGTAAACAAATCCCGTTTGTGATTGAGAATCATCTTGATCAGTTTGGAAGCTCGCATCAGTATAACACTTTACTGTCATGCTAAACGCGAATGCCACATCTTGTCTGCTACACAACATTGCGTACATTATGGAACCAATAGCAGATGCATATGGAACTCTTTCCATTTCTTTCTTTGTTTCTTCTGTTTTAGGGCATTATTTCTTGTTTGGTTCCATGTACCATAGGTATCGAACCTTTCTTGAAATCTTTCATATGAAAACGTTGAAGCACTTAATCAATGTAAGTACTTTGACTAAGTGTAAGGCCCCAAACCCGGGCACCCTACCGTCGGGTCTCATTACAGTATACCATTTAAAAATCAACAGTTTTATTAAAATCACGCAGCGGAAAAATAATTAAAACTGTTCACATTGTTTAAAAAAATAGTTTGTTAATAATTCTCAAACTACGAATGCCATCCATGCTATCACGAGTTACCCTATCCGCTATCCAAGATGCATCACCAACTCGAACAAACCTACAAAACAATCTAACATACATGCAAAAGTCAGCTACGCTGAGTAAGTTTTAATAGTTTAAGTTTATAAAATTAAAACACCTCATAAACACTCCAACTTCATCGTATTAAAGTCATCATTAATTATTTAAACACTTTATCATCAACACCCTACCCAAAACCACTCAATCCATAACTGACTTATCACCCATCTCGACCCACAACTATGACTCGGTAACTTCTTTTACGCGTTCAACTATTCCCTCTGCAACACAATGTCGCTACACATGACTAGATCTATACTCCTTTTAATTGTAATGGGCACCCCCAAGTAAAATTCATCACAAGAAACTCTATGTTATCATCTTTAACAAAATACATTACACATACCCACTGATTTATCTATATGAATGCAAATAAAACACATAAGGTGGGGACCTACCACGCAATTGGTCAAATCACAAGGAAGTGACCCTCTCTAGGACACGTCGATTTCCTCTTTCATCGACGGCCCGTCACAATCTCAAAACTCATCACATAAACGTGACAATCATCTTTAGCCTATTTAACTCATCGTGTCACAAGGACAACGACAATCGTTTTAAACACATCGTGTCACAAGGACAACGACAATCATCTTTGCCACTAAGGCTTACTTTTTAAACACCACTAGGGTGCTACATCTTAAACATAGCACATAGACATACACACACACACACACACACACACACATAGGTGCCTATAACTCGACATCTTGCATCTTTATGTGGATTAACCACAAGCAATGTAATCTCGCCACTAAGCCCGTCTCGAAACATCCAAGGACACATACGCATCCCCATGCCCGTGCAACCTAACTACATATCTTGTATCTCATTACTCTATAAGTGTCACACGACACATCAATATTCCTAACCATTCACCATCTAGGCTAAAAACCAAGACTCGACTCTTATAAATAATAACTCTACCTAACTCTCATTATGGTATCATAAAGTTGTACCTATAAACCTCTGGACTCATTCAACCATTGTAGAACCATCTCGTTAGAAAACGTTTATGAAAACATTTAAGTCGAAAAACTCTTTAATTTAATCAACACATTAAGATGTATGAAAAACATGTATAGCATGTATGATAGCCCTAAAAATATTTAAAAACAGAAAATAAGGGGGATTAGAACTCACAGGTTGCAAAGCTTCCAATCCACATGCTTAACTATTTTGAACTACGACTCATCTGGAGCACAAACATCTAACCGAATGACTTGGGGTTACTAACTAATTCGATATATATCGCATAACCCAACACGTCATCAAAGCCGGGTCACCCCGCACCCATTCGAACCGGTGAACCCGACCCAAGTTCGTATGTCCGTTCACCATAACCATTCATGCACACCATGTAGACTCTCATCTTCATGAAATTACATACACCTTCTTGCACCAAAATTATTTCATGCAAACCAACATCCAACGTCATCATCTTTCAAACACCATCCATTATATTATCCTACCATGACCTCCATGCAAACACAAACCAATACCTCCATGCAATGTCATCCTTTCATAAAACATATTACACACCATCATTTGGTACAATTTATTACGCTGCTTCACCAATGTTATTCCCACGCAAAACTCATACACACACTCAACTTAGTTACGGAACATACACATGCACACATCTATACCATCTTCATCAACACACATTCATTATGAACCCATAACCAGCCGACATCATCTTCACGTCACCTCGTGTCTACATCGTAGCTAAACACCACGAGCACAAACCCAAACACCATCGTCACCACCGGTTAACACCATCGAGACCCCGTAGACCACCGCACACCACCGTCACACAACATTAACAACCTACATCATCTTCATCGTCCACCTATTTATCGTCAACACCACCATTGTCGCCTCCAACCGTTCCCAATCTTCACCACCATAGTCGTCTCCAATCACAATAGTCACTAACCACCACCACAAGCTGCCATCGAGTACCGCTTTCATCACCAACACCACCCCTGATAAGCACCACTATACGCCATCTCACCTTCGAAACCACTGACCACCACCATCGCATCCATTTATAGTCACCACAGCCACCTACACTACCTCTATGCACCTCCACATCCACAACCGAGCCGCCATGGTTATCTTGTATCATCATTTGACCGGCCCCTGTCAAAACCATCATCCACGAACGACCACCGTCACTTTCTGTCTCCCTTGTTATCGGTTACACCCCATGCGAAACAAAGTACATAGCGTGAATAGAGTGTAAATCGATGTTACCTTATTGCGAGGTATGAGCCTCACGAGCAAAGCCACCGTCGAGCCCTACTCCTTCATGCTCTTGCACTCCCTCTCGACGTCTCCCTCCTTCGCTGCTCAACTTTTCTACCGTCACACAAACATTGGCCTCAATATCGCCTAGGGTATTTCCTTACATGTGTTTTTAAAACACTAAAGTTTTACATATAGGTCCCTTAAATATAAATCACCGACATGTTACCGCCAAAGTAACTGTATACATCTTTAAAGAATAACAAAACGGTCCTACTAAATCTTTAAACCCACGTTTTGGCGCCAATCTTATTTATCAATTTGTTCGATTACATACGGGTAGCCGCTTCCATCTAAAAAGTATCTCACAAAATATCGGGATGTTACACCAAGACTAATCAGTCTCTTAGATCTATCCCTATAGATCTTGATTCCAACCATATAAGCTACCTCTCCAAGATCCTTCATTGAGAAACACTTCCAAGCCATGACTTTATATCATTAAGCATAAGGATGTTAATCCCAATTATCAATATGTCATTTACATATTGGATTAAGAAAGTGATTAGACTTCCACTTGCCTTTTTGTACACATAGGATTCATCTTCGTTGTTGATAAAACTAAACTCTTTGATTTTCTGATCAAAATGAAGATTCCAACTAGGAGATGCTTATTTAAGTCCATAGATGGACTTATTCAATTTGCAAACTTTATTAGGATGCTTTGGACTTTCAAAACCTTTAGGTTGCACAATCTAGATATTTCAGTAAGATGCCCATTTAAGAATGCGGTTTTGACATCCATTTACCATAGTTTGTACTCATACTATGCAACTATGGCTAGCAATATCCTAATCGATTTAAGTATTGCTACTGGCGAAAAGGTTTCCTCATAATCAATTCTTTGAGTTTGAGTAAAGCCCTTTGCCACGAGCCTTGCTTTGAAAGTTTTTACTTTCCCATCCATGTCCGTTTTCTTTTTGAAAACCAACTTATTTCCGAATGTTCAACGTTCGGGTGAAAGATCAACTAAGTCCCATACTTGGTTGTCATACATGGATTGCATCTCTGCTTTCATCGCTTCAAGCCATTTCTTAGATTCCGAATCTACTATAACAGCTTGATAAGTCTGGGTTCATCTTGATCAACTATCAAGACATCATGAAACCTAATGTACCTGTCAGGTTCATGACGATCCCTAGTACTTCTGCGAAGTATCTGGGTGTTAGCCTCTTCAAGAATCCTTTTAGATTTTGGATCAACAACTCTATGTTGAATGATTGAACTGCTTTATGGACCGTATAACATTCGACAAAATTAAGGTAACTCTGTACGTAATTAATATATGTAGTTAACGGTTCTAAGCAAGAATTAATATCAATTAAGTATAATTGAGTATTTGGAAAATAGCGGAGTCCAATAGATGGCATAGTAATGCCTTAGTTTAATTAGAAATGCAAAGGAATCGCACAAGAATAAACTAGTCCGAAATGAACGTTGGTGATTACCTGACAACAATTAAATAACTGAAAATGATCCTGAATCCCCGAGATATAAAATAAAGGATAGTTTTATGAAATATAAAGTGCTTTGGAACCCCAAAACCATAAATGAAAACTCCAAATAAAAATCTCCAGGTAACAAATAAAATTCGCTTATCGCTCCCGATGCGCGTAAAATATATAATTTCACCAGATGCGCATAAAATAATTTACCAATACTTAAACTAGTCAATGTTTAAAGGTAATTGGTGGCTAATTATATGCCTGGAATAGCTCGTATTTAAAACCCAAAAAAACCCGAAAAACCCTAACTGACTAAGCTGGAACTTAACTAATTATTTAGAAGATATTTTTGCAGCAAAAGTTGGGCCTATGATGGCCTCTGGGCCGGCCACTTTAAGGTGGTTTTATCTACCCTATGTTGCTTGTAAAAAAAAAAGCATTATGATTATGTTTAAGCATGCTTTTGTAAGGACTGGTACTAAGTGCATGGAAAGATTTTTATAAGTTTCAAAACCTTAACATAATTCACCACCACAACAACAACAAAATAACCTCACCCTCCCCTCAAAACATACGGCTGACACAGCCCCTTATTCATCATATTTGTTTTCAAACAAATCAACTTACAAATAACTTCATTTCCTACCCCAAATCAAGTGTGTTTGGAAGCTTGGAGCTTAACCCTTGGAAGAACACACATAACCCCATCATAATCTTGTGTTTTTGTGACTTCCCTAGCCTTGTGTTAGTAGTAAGTTTATTAAAACTCATCTTATTCAAGTATTGTTTATTTATGTGCTTAACTTGAAAATTTAGTTTGGGAAGGTTTTAACTAATGTTTTTAAATAAAGTTTTGTGTGTTTCCTAAAAACAAAGTGTGATCTTTAAAAATATGAACTTGGATATGAGTTTTAGGATAGTTGGTGATTGTAGGATCGAGGATGATCAAACTAACAATAATCTGCACGATTTGTTAACCGAGAGGTGCAAAAAACCTCTCAATCTAGCAAAATCATATTTAACACGACAATCACGCAGCAGAAATCATTTCAATGCTTATCATAACTTTTATATTGATCAAATAACGATTACAAACACTAATTATGATAAACATACTTAACTAGGTATTCGAATAGAGAATTGGCGCTCAAAGATATTTGTCCAACTGACCAAACTCTACCAACCTCTGTTGGACACCTATATATATATATATATATATAGATCAGTCCTATTCGCATAGTCGACTATGCTAATGGCTCTAAAAGCATATGAATGGCTATGATATGACTCATTCGCATGGACACATAAACTCATTCTCATTCTCGCTACCGCAAATGGCTTTTACAAACTCAAACATTACAAACTTAGACGACAAACTAACTAAACGACCAACCCGAATGCTACAGACACATATGAAATGCATCTACAGACTCCCCCTTAGCTGTAGCTCAAGTTCTTCACTTGTTTTCTCTCTGAACGAACTTCAATTTGTCTCTAGCCATCTTTGTTTTTCCAGCTTCATTCTTCTAAACTTGCTTCTGAAACTTCACTGTGTGTTTTCCCAGCAAACCTTTGTAATCACACCCAAAATGGATTTTAATTGCAAAGCACATATTCACTACGGCTTGAAATCTCCAGGCTTGTTCAATGTCTAGTGCATCAAAGTGAATCGGATTGAAATACAAAGTATCAATGTCGTTCCTCAAACAGTTTACCAACCACATTGGATCAAATATCCTTGTCTTCTTACACACATTCTACTTATGTTCATCGTCCATAACAATCACCACTTCGCCAGTTCTCCAATCTAATACCAGAATGAAAAATTCTTGTTGATGTCCTGTTTAATTGGCATTAGCGTGATTTTCTACATGCACTCAACTGATTTGTACT
The DNA here is from genome assembly GCA_028751855.1 of Ambrosia trifida. Taxonomy (NCBI): domain Eukaryota; kingdom Viridiplantae; phylum Streptophyta; class Magnoliopsida; order Asterales; family Asteraceae; genus Ambrosia; species Ambrosia trifida. The sequence continues at coordinate 158,259,513 of CM054123.1, read as the reverse complement.
TTAGTGTCACAAAAGGTAGATTATTCTTCGGGTCTATCTCTTTGTGAACTATCCGTTTTGTATACTGTGGCTTAAACACGTCCCACTTGGTCTAACTTTCACGAGTTAACTTGTTAGCCATTCATTCTAGCAAACCTGTAGCACCAATCAACTTGTGCCTGTAGATATCTCGAACTGTCCAATATGGAAGAGTTTTTATGTTGTGGAATCGACTGAAGTAATGAATTCCCTTCTCCAGTTTTATCCCGACACATCGCAATTGTGGAAAGAGTTTCCAACTAATTGCTCTACCCTTAAATATCATGTTGTGAAATCCGTAGAATTCTCCCAGAATTGGTAGAAGTGGACGGTTTTCTGTCTCTTCTTCCAATCTCCTAAGATAGGCATTCAAAGCATCAGAATGCTTGTGAACATCTTATTTCTCAGCTTCAGTAAAGATTTCATCAATCACATCTTTACTTTTCTTTTCTTCCACATTCTCAGCTTCATTCAGAATATCATCCTCAACGAATGGAACACTTGTATTGTCTTTAACGTTGAAATATTCTGGATATTCTTCATGAGAAATGTGTTCAATCTCTATCTCATCAAAGTTATCCATGTTCGCATCATCTGAATGATTTCTCGGAGACACAACTAGTATATCGGGAATTTGTTGTCTTTGAATCAGATCTTCAAGACTCATACCAGCTTGTTTTGTAACACCTTCTAGAATTTCTCTTGTCATTTCTGCGTTGACTTCTCCATCTTCGAGTTCAGGATCTTGGTATTCTCGATACATCTTCATTTCATCGTTCACGAATATATCTCCGAACTTAAGTAAACTTGACTGAGACACATCCTCTTTTGATCATTTTCTTCAGACGTTCTTTATCTGCATCAGTCATAGTTCCTAAATTTCCTTGATCCGAACCAGCTGCTTTATCTTCCTCATTCTTCGCTCTCTTCTCACACGAATAATTCTTGATATCATCATTAATATCATCAGAATCAATCGATCCTTCACCATGCTTATCACCACCACCATCATCATCACTGTTATCATCATCCGAACCACCATCATAATCAGTTTTCTCATCTTCCTGGTCATCATCATCTTCATCAAAGTCCTCATCAGATTCATCTTTTGCCTGATCTTTACCCTTCAATTTAGGAACCTTTTCAGACAACTTGGTAATGATCTTCTCCAGCTTCTTTTTTTCCTTCTCAACTGCAATGATTCTTCTCTCGTTGTTGTGTTGGATAACTAAAATTTTGAGTTGTCTAACTTCAAACCTGTCACCTAGTTGCCAAGCTTATCGTATTTTTCTTTTGATTTGGCAATGATCTTCAGCATTGATGTTTTCCTTTTGATTTGGAAATGATTTCGAATAATGATCTTCAAATCTGTCACTTAGTTCTCAAACAGATTGATGTTTTTCTTTTGATTTGGCAATGATCATCAGGATGTCTTCAAAGTTGTCTAACTTAAAATCTGTCACCTACTTCTCTGCTTCAGACTTCCCATGGTAAGACATCGATCTGTTTAGAGTCTGAATATCCATATGCACTTGATAACCAATCTGGGTTGGATCTTTCAACAAATTTGGATACTTTTCATCAAAGATCATTTGTAAAAACCTCGGATACATCATGAACTTGTAAGCATCCAGTCTTGTACCATCAAACACATCTTTAAGATGACTGAAAATCATTCTAGAGAAGTTGTATTCTTTGTTTAGCATCAGTACAACCGCCATATAATATGTAGTGTCCCTCAAAACATCAAATCCGCCATATCTAGGAGCAAATACGTGGATATTAACTTGTAGTACAAACTTTAACGGCGCACGCACATTTGATTTGTTGATCTATTAATCTGTGATCTTCCCGAAGCATTTGGCTCTAAGGAAGCAACCTCTTTGAACTTTCCTGGAAAAATTTGTTAGAAAAGTCTGTTCGTCATTGAAATGCAATACCCTCCTGAAATCTTCTTTAGACACAAGAATAAATTGGTATTGCACCTTGCTATGAATAGCTGAGTTATTGTCGAAGAAATCAAGGCGAGCATTCTTCCAGAATTACTTTTGGTGATCTTTGTATATGGTGTGTGGCTGAGTGATAGCATAAAGTATCCTTGATCTTCTCAGAAATTCGATGTTTCCTTAGAAAACAATGTATTTATCATCAACGTCTCCCAAGAATGCACAAGAAATGTGTTTTGGTTCAGATGTGCCATCATTTTAACATGTTTTACACATGTATTTACCCATCTTTAATAGATATTTATGCTTTATTCCATGCAAAAAACAGAGCTAAATCATTCCTTTGAGTTAATTGTAGGTATTCGGAGGCAAATATGCAAAAGAAGCGGAAACATGCTTAAATGGGAAAGTACTGGAATAATTTGAAGACTTTGAGGACTGCAGCAGAACATGCACGGTCGTGTACCTACCTAAAAGTCAAACAGTCAACATTTTCAGCATCCATATGAGGAAGTCAACGTGCATGGGCGTGCACACCCCTGTGCATGGCCGTGCACCCTGATACGTGCTCCCCAAGGCTTCAACCGACCAAGACTGGCAGACGTACTAAAGTGCACAGGCGTGCTAAACCCCTGGCACAGGCATGCAAGAGACCAAACTGCTCGAAAGCACCTCCAGTACCAACGGAAAGTACCTGATTGATGTGTAAGGGCGTGCCAAACTTGTTGCATGGGTTTGTAGGCCCTGGGAGGTCTATAAATAGAGAGCTCCACTCCTCATTTTGCCATCCCATACCACCCGAATCTCCCTCACATTTATGCTATTTTTAGGGTCTTGTAAGTGACCTTTGGAGCTTGGGATCACTCCATAAACAGTACAAGAGTGCGAGCTTGAGAGAGATCACCATAAATCATCCCGAAAACCCTCTTTAATCCTCTAGCAACCACCACTATGTTTTATTGGAAAAACCAACTTAGTATACAGGTTGTAATGCCAATTTTGGCTAGGATTCTTGGGTGTTGCTAGGGTGAAGACTACTTTGGTATGGATTATATAGTTTTTATTTATGGAGTAGTGTTTTGTGTTCTCATTTAATTCTTTCTACTTTAAACTTTATTTGACGACTTAATTAAACTATCACTTAGTATTTGGTCTTGTGGGTGTTTTGATAAGAAGTGGAAGGAATTATGAGTGTACCCATGGTGTGTAATAACCCATTCACTTGAAAGCTAACCTAATTCCACGAGTAGTGATTAGCCCATTTGTGATTGGAAACACTCACACTTTGTGGCTTGATCCTCTATTATCAAAATCTCACTTAGGATTGGTATGGTCTCTATACTTGGTCCTAGTGATAAGCCAAGACTTGGTAATGTGACTTAGCTTCATGGTCTATATGTTAGCTTTGGTGCAAACCAAGAATTGATGAACCCGTGTTGGAAGGGGAAGGTCTTTATCTTCTTCCATTACTATATTGTCGCACAAATAGTAATAGGCCAATCACTTTTTGAAAAGATAAATAATTCAAGTAGAGGATGAGCGTGAGCTGGTTGGCCACGACTCCTCTATGAGGTCATGTGGTAGCTTGTTCGGCCATGCTCCAGCCGCCGGCAAGTTATTCACAAAAGTCTAAAGTAGCCTGATGTCATTATTGCAACATTGGGAGGTGAGTTCTTCGGGGTTGGTTATACACAATCTCGGGTGATCCTTCCCTCATTGTTGAGAGGTGAGCTTACCGGTTTGGGAGACCCTCAATTTAACAAACGAGAGTACAAATCGTTACTATAGTTATGCGATAACATGCATCTTTAGAGTATGTGGTAATGCGCATCTCAAGGTTGGAGAAAGTGCGCAACTCAAACACATCACTCAAGTGAATAATTACTGTTAATCCATCCCAATGTCAGTTGGATCCCCAAGCAACACTTCTCTTCGGATATTGGTTTCTACATGGGTTATTCCCGCTCTTTCTCAATCTTTACTTTAATTTTAAGCAACTTAAAGCTGAGTAAGGGAAGTCGTGTTTTAGAGTTCGATACTCGGTACTTGCACACTACAGGATCCCTGTCCTTTCCCCCAAGATGAATTCATCCTCAAACTCCCGAGTCCTATCACGAAGGGCTCGTAGCAAAGTGTCACGATGTCCGACCATATCCCTCACGGAGTAAAGAGTATGACGAACCAGGATCGGCTCAAATCCAGTGGGCAAAGGGACGTCAGAGGTTGGATGGGATGGTCCACCAACCTCGAACGTAGAAGGAACCTCATCATCTGATTCCTCGTCACTGAATGCGAGAAATCCGTCAACAGTGAGAAGGTAAGCACTCTTGCAAACCTACAATCTCCGCAGCAGTTTCTTCTTGGGCGGCACTAGATCCGCTGGTGTTAGTGTCGCTTGAGCAACTGGATTAGTTGGAGGGTGAGCTCGTTTCCTCGGGGTGTACATCATACGTACCCCACCGGGAACCAGTTGGTATGGGCGGGGTGAGGGCATACATGGCTTGGCTGGTGGTGCTGCCACATACGGGGCCCTCTGGAGGTATGGGATCGGCCACCTCCTGTGCCCCTCCAGCTAGCATGCTGTCACCATCGTCAGAGACAGGGTGATCCCTCTTTGTGATATCCTCATGTGCATCCCTCTCTGGATCTGATACTAGATAGTCAGGCTCATCATCCTACTAATCAGGAGAACTATTATGAAATGGCTAAAGTTTAAGTATTGTTATTGTTATGAGACATCTCCAAAGTTCAAAATAAAGTTTAAGTATTTTCATGCTCAATCATTTATCTACCCAATAATTTTCATAATATATCTTTTAGGATATAAGATCCCATTCCAAAAATACATCATGACATGGCTAAGAAACTTTTCACTTTGTGTCTACTTCGTAAGTAGGTAATGATTACCAATTGTATCTCTACACAACTCTCGATTTGGGGTTCCGTTGGCATAAGTTAAGAACGGGTATGTGTAGCCCCAACTATGCCCACTTAACTCTTTTAGCGATATTAGTCCTTAATTGAGAAAGTGTCTCCGGCCCAACTGAGTTAGGAATCACGAAGTGTCACCTCAGATCCAAATGGTAGTCCAGGTGCAGGGTAATCGCTAACAGAAGGGGACATTGATTTGGTTGAGTATCTCCAATTAAGGATATCACTATAGTATTGTTTCATTGGGAGTGTATTTTAATATTGACCGAATAGGTTTATATATTATGAACGACTTCTAGCATGAGACAAATCATGCAATTTTGTAATAATCAGCCCCCAACCACTTTTCTTCTTCTCTAAGTTTGTATTAATCTCCAATTTAATACATTTCATTTCCGCCACCAATCATCATTAGTGCATATCTAGAATCTTTCTCTTCCATATTTGAATTCTTGTTTAGGTTTTATGTATCTCCAATTTTAAAATAAAATTAAAAATACAAAATAAACCTAACTATTACAATGGCATCCAAAACACCAGAAAATAACACAAGATTGAAATTACAAACCACCAAAAACGCAAACATCATACAAACACAAACACACCACACGATCTAGGGCTCGATTTTATATAATCACAATCACACCATAAAACGATAAATGCACAATCTTTTGTCAAACAAAAGTTTTGACAAAATAAAACATAGATCGTAAATATTAATATTTACATAAGTATAAAACCGGCTCTTATACCACTGTTGGAAATCCTCATAGCGGTTTTAATTTTATTTATAAAATCATATTTCATTAATATTACTATTAATATCACATATTAAATGAGTGGAAGTAAAAACAAAAAACTAAATGATTTCCAACATTAATCCAATTGCACAACATATGTAAATAATTAAATACACACCATAGGATGTTTAAAACCTCAACGAAACACCAATTTGTAGCACGATGGATTGAGAAATGGTTTTGTTAGAAAACCACACACGAAGCCTCCCGAATCCTTGAATCCACACGTGCATGTACAAATAGATGAGGGGAGGTGGTGTAGGGTGGTGGTAGTCGACGGGGGCTCTAAGGGCTTCCTTAGAAGTCTACGGCTGTAGGTGGGAGAGGTGATAAAGAGAGGAGTTTGTGTGTGGTGGCTAGGGTTTGTTATGTTTGCGTTAAGTCTTGATTTCTCAAGTTTAATATGTTTAAATAGTCAAACTATTTACACATTAGATCCCAATGTTCATTCTTGTCCCACAAAGATATATTTTAATTACTAGTGGGAAACCCGCGCGTTGCTACGAGGTACAATTTAAGCGTGATATTCGTTTATGTTAGTTAATCAATCCTCTCGTGATCTATTCTGTAGTACTTTTGTTAGTAGTTTTATTCGTATAATTTAATTACATATTCGCAAGACTATATTCAATTAAGATACAAGTACAACACGTTTAGTACCATGAAAAATAGTGGAAACTGATATTACTATCAATAACATGAAAAGCCATCGCATAGTGTCTTAAGATGAAGAGGAGTATATTGTATCAAATTACGTGGCTAACATGTTTATACACTCAATTCAAAAACATCACTCTAATCCTTGATTGTCCACAATTTATTCACCTGAATTTTCAAACATACCACACCAAGATCAAATACTAATGTAGTTTATTGTTATTCCTTTCGAAACAAACAATATTTGACTATTTAAAGTCACAATAGCAATTTACAACCAAATAAATATTGTCTGGTTAGATTCTTAAGATAGATACAAAGTATAAATTTTAAAAAGTACACACAAAATATTAACTCACTGTAAAAGTAATAAAAATGTGACAAATTAATATGAAACCAAGGGGAGATATAGGTCTAACACATGAACTTCGGTTATGGTAAAGAAGGCAAATGAGTGATCAATGGACTGTTCAGCCATTTCTGATTCAAAACCCATTTTTTTGTTTCTTTTAACAAATAGGTAGTTAATCATCCTCTTTCGTATTAACTCTAATCAAACCAGTCATGGTTTGGCCCATTTAAATCCCAAACCTCAAATATGAATTAACTTTTGGATTCTCGTGATGGCTCTATTTGTCCATTCATAAGATGGAAATTCTTACCTTGTTTCCTTGTGAAGATGAATCGAACCGAAAAAAAAAAAAAAAGAGTCACTGACGGTGATGTGGGGCACGATTCTGGCCACAAATCATTGGTTCGCGTAACAACAGTGGTAAAAAGATATAAAAACATAGGGGTGTGTGGGTGGAGATGTATAATCGTTCATAGAAGATTTAACCGACCAATGTGGAGTTTAAGATTTAATTGCTATGTTCTAACCCGAATCTATTTTTCACATATACTGATTATTCCGAAGCTTGGTGCTGCCCACCATTTTAATCAAATACTCATATTACATACACATGATTCTAGTTCATATTGTTACCTCAAAAGGAATCTTCATATGTACATTGAAATTGTGGTTCGTTTGTCTCTTCGTTTTAGGTGGTGCATGGCTACCAAACAATATCTGATCGTAGGGAAACTAAAGAGAAAGATGGCATGTTGCAGAGATTCTTCTCAAACGTAAACGAAATTGAAAGACAAACATTAATATAGAGAATATGTGAGTGCATGGGTGTGTATGTGTATGCGGATCATCTATTAAATTCTGGTTAATAGTACTCCATAATTGTGTTCATATAAGAATTAATGTGAGACTGGTTAAATTCTAAAAGATTATTGTTTGGAAGGTTATTGAAGCTTAAAGGTTTTTGTTGGATATGAGATAAAAACTCAACGGTTACAAGTTTATGAAGTATCTATGGCTTTAAATCATGCATTCATTATATACATTATATTTATCAATTAATTTATCATGTAGAAATACCATTTTGCTCTTTACTAAATTCATTAAGTTGTTTTTACCATAAGTATAAAATGTTGTAATTACTTAAATTTGGTTGGAATCCTTGCTAGATGCTTTATAATATAGTATAGATGATTTTTGCAGGAATAAGGCTCTAACAATCGACTTTCATGCTATATGAAATTTCCTGCTTAATCTTGTTATCTTCCTTTAAAGTTATGCTACCCTGGCAAGAAGTATAGTTGTTATCAACTTGTCTTTCCTTCGCTTAGTTTGAATCAAATCTTATCTATTACTTATCTAGGCCTTCATATTGTATGATGTCTTGGGTATACAATATGAATATTAATATTTAAAAAAATCTTCACCTTATATGAGATTTATTGTATAGTTATGTTATTATTACTTATTGTATTGATAAAGATTTAGTTGTTCTCTTTAATGTGTCTTACAAATTTAATAAATAATACAAATGGATGGACACCACATAAATATGAGAATTATTGTATGGTTATGTTATTATTATTTATTGTATTGATAAAGATTTAATTGTTCTATTAAATGTGTCTTACCAATTTAATAAAATTACTATTTTACCCATAAAAATGAATGTGAAATGACTATTTTAGCGGTCCAGAATACACTATATAGTAGTATAGATATAGATAACTGGTTATAATTAAGTATTTCAATATTATTATTCTCTAATAATAATAACTCTTTCTCTTAGTTATTCTTCTCTAATAATAAAACCACATATTGTGTTAAATTATATATTTAACAATATATATTTATTCCTTGTTAGTTCTCCAATGTGTAACTCTTTAGATCGTATCGCGATAGCAACGGTAAGTGATGAGTATCGCATTCCTACATCCGAATCATTAATAACATCAGTTTCATCCTCAGAAGGATCACCGAACTCAATAGAGCAACATCCGACTGTAGAACAACGTTAGGAATATAACAGACGGCATTTGAAGTCAAGTGCTAGATTAGATTATTAAAGAATATAAGGATCTCCTCAAAGAAGGACGTCAATGGAAAGTATATCTTCTATCTTATATATTAATAAAAGAAAACATATGAGGGACACGTGGCACTCCCTCATGAATTCTCTCATTTTATTATTTAATACAATAAATTCAAATTTAGTTATAATACTTGATTTGCAAAAGCATAATATAAGTTTATAAAATTGAATTTTAGTAATTATATTAATAATCATAGTTGTAAGCTGTAACTGAAATCATTAATAAAAGAAAACACATTATTCTTTTTTATATAACATATTTATATTTATATATTATTAAATTTGAATTGAAATCATGTACCTTAAATTAACCCATTTTTAAAAAATTTGATCTGTAATTCTAAGTTTAAAAATTAAATTTGTTACAATATTTGACAAATCATTATTAAGTTTTATTATTTTGGTCATTGTTTTAGATGTTAAACTATGCTCAGCAAATAAATATTAATTTTAAGTGCTTAAAATAGTTCAAAAGTCAAATAAACAAATTAATAATAACACAATGCAATTAGTCAAGCTTTTTTGGTGAGGCTTTCATATTGTTCAAAACAAATAAATAAAATAAATCAATCAGCATTAATCGATTTTATTTATAGTAATAAAAGACAGCACATAGAGTACATAGAACTCCATCATAAAGCCTCTTATTTTATTATTTCAAGCAATACAGTTATTTAAATTTGTTTCTTTATTTAATAATTATTACTCATTCAGTTTTTATTTGTCACAACTCTAATTATTAATATAATTACTAGAATTCAAATTAATATATATATATATATATATATATATATATATATATATTCTATGTTTTTTTGTAAATCAATTAATATAATTATATTTTAATATAAAATTAGAAATAAATTATTAGAGATAATTTGAAAATGTTTATGAACTAACAAAAGTAATCCTTATTAAAAGTTATTTTTTTAAGATAACATATTTATATGTTGTTAAATTTAAATCCTGTACCTTAAAAAACGTGTTTTTAATATGTGATTTTTCACTCTAAGTTTAAATTATATTTCTTACAATGTTCTGAACAAACAAAATAAAAGAAATCAATCCACAATAATTAAATATTTGATTTAATACAAAACTAAATATGTTTGGCTATTTTCGTATTATAATAGCTTGATATATAAAATACATTTTATATATGAAAAATCATTAATTGAAATCTTCGTTGACTTTGTTTTTTCAAGTTACTTCAATAGAGAAATGTAATATCTAAATCAACGGATAGGTGGTCGCCGGAGATGGAGGGGTGGTCGCCGGAGAAGGAGGGTTGGTCGCCGGAGAAGGAGAGCTGGTCACCGAAGATGGAGGGGTGGTCGCCGAAAAAGGAGAGGTGGTCGTCGGAGGTGGAGGGGTGGTCGCCGGAGAAGAGCACCGATCACCAGAGAAGGAAATGGGTTTGTTTAAAAAGTTTGACTAATGGGCAGAAATGGTCCTTGATCTTTTAAAAAGTTACATTTTTAGCCTATTAACTAACTAGGTCTGTTAAAAACTAACCCCAATTAGTTTTGGTCCAATGAAATTAAATACAAAACAAGTTGGGACCATTGCCTTACAACTTTCAAGTTAGGATTATTGCGTTCTAATACCCCAAAGTTGGGAGTATCTAATTTTGTTTCCCCTTTACAAAAAGTGATTTGATTTTATTATACGCTTTGTGTTGGATATACAGTGAAAGTTGGATTTTTCACTAAATATTTTGGACAAAATTAATTATGTTTTTATATATAATTATTCATGGCTTTGTGTTATAAGATGTGAAATCATCATAACGAACCAAACTATGTTCAAAATAGAATTAAGTTGAATGTGATATCTATGCTAGAAGTTTTAAGGTTGAAGAACCAACGATGAGAAAATGGATAAAACTTGTCCCACATTGTTAGGATGATAAAACATGAAATTGTTTATAAGGAGAAGCACTTCTTATATGTTGTTTCGCTTGAGCCGAACACTAGTGGAGACCCTAATGGTAAGAAATAGCATATTACGTTGTTTTTATGGTTGAAATGTTTTCATCATCTAGAACGAACCATGTTTATTTTCATAAAGGACAGGTAAAGACTCAAGTGGTGAAAATTCGAATCAAGAATGCTACTCGAATCAAGATACGTTGAATCAAATTTGGTGAATTTGTATGTGTTTTGTATTCAATTTTATGTAGTCTGTAACTGGTATTGTATTTCTATGTTTCTTGTGAACAACGAAATTTCGTTATTACATTTTTTAATTATTTTTTTAATAAAAAGTAAACAATTATTCTAAACTTTATGCCTAAAGAAATTGAGCCGACCTAAACAAAGCCACACCTATTATAAGGTTTTCTCATTAAGCTGACCTAAACAAAGTCACGCCAATTATAAGGTTTTCTCATTAAGCTGTAAGGAGGAAAAAATGGCTCACAGTTGTAACTTACTTTCAGATTCAAAATCTAGATTATAAAGAAGGATAATCTATCTGGGGTCAAAAAATATGTCCAATGGCATAAAATATATTATCTTCATCATACTTAGTAAATCCTATAAATAGTAAAGCTAATATATGGTAAGATATATACAATCATACTTCAACCCTATATATAGATATGTTGCTTTCACTAAGACCCCGGGCGCGATAGTAATTTTTTTATCAAAACTTGGACCTAAGGCACATAACAGTGAACAAATATGTGCTTACAAATATGTCAAACACATGATAAAAACTATGTAACCTTAGTTAAGCTCGGGTTACATACTCAGTCAAACCAATTACGGACTCTGGTATTACCGGGAGACATATATACAACACCAAAATTAGTCCATTACGGAACTCAATTCGAAGAAAAGAAGGAGAGCAGACGAAGAAGACATATTCCTTTAATCCCACACCTTTCAAATCCACCGTAACCACCACCCTCCGAACTAACCCTAACCCGAACCCTTTTTGCAAAAACCCAGACCCGACCACCAACCAATCCTGACCCATTTCTCAAAATCACTTTTCAAATCCACCGTAACCACCTCCTTCTAACCACCACCCTCCGAACAACCACCCTCCGAACTAACCCTAACTCGATCCCTTTTCTGCTCAGAAAAAAACCCAGACTTGACCACCAACCAAACCTGACCCAACTCACAAAATCCCACTTGGTAACGAACCACCGACCCGATCACTATAATTTTACACCCTCAAATTTCCACATGCGGGGTTTTACCGCGAGGCGTGTGACACAGCAGGATCCAAGTCAACGGTCACAATAAACGACAACTGTATGAAATGAAAACAACGTAAAAAGCCCATTAAGTTTCAAAATCATTCCAGCACAGCGGAAGCAAAATGTTATTACAAGCCAAAATTAAAATATAAAGTCTGAAATGTTAAGTAAACATGCATATGAATCCTAGACGCCGTGAGACTCAGTCCGCCTATCGACAGCTGCTACCTTAGCGACCTGAGACAAACATGCTAAAAATGTCAGCAAAAAATGTCGGTGAGTTCACAGGTTTTTCATGAAGACCGACTCCAAAAGTTTCAATGAATACCCTTGGACAAATCAGGCCACATGCATGCAAATCATATGAATACATGTCACTACTGCGATTGGAAAACCATTACTGGACTCAAATACTGTGAATACATGAATAATGCCCGAATGAATACTGAATACTGAATACCTAAGAGACAACATGCACCCGTCCAACCTCCAATCGAATGAGTGGGGTCGGTCTAGCCCAAAAAGATCTATCCACATTTCCCCCGTTGTGCAACCCCGCACATTCATGGTTCTCCGTGGGACTTCTAAAGATCGCATAGTAACTCAAATGAATACTCCAAAACATAATGAATACATGAATACCAAAACATACTTTGACACACCTTTAATGAAAACATATTTAACACACGTTTAAATATACTGCATGTTTTCTCCCCCGAAAATGTAAAACACTAAAAAGAGGGGCCGTGAAACTCACCTTAGAGTGCGTCTTTAGTTAAATAGAAATCTGACACGTGTGTGATAGTCCCGACTATTGGCGACCTATCAATGAGTTTAAGTAAGCGTATTGACTACTAACCCGAAGGTTAACTAGCCCCCGATTGTCCGGATCTTGACTATGTGTATTTAGAAATGTGTTTGAGTGTTAACCGGACATACCAGACAGACCTAACATCCCGTTGGTGACCTATTACATCAATTAATCAAGTACATAGGATTAACACATAAGTTTCAAACATACAACACTTATTTTGCATCAAAAATCGCACATATGGAGTTGTAAGGTCGAATCAGCATAAAACTTGTCCAGGTTCGACCCAAACAGCCTTGGTTCGACCCCTTTGTGACTCATTCGACCTATACACAAGTTCATACAACCTAATACAAGTTCATTCGACCTTAACACATGTTCATTCAACCTTAACATGTGTTAATTCGACCTAAATCACGTTCGTTTGACCTAACAATGGCACATTCGACCTATCTGAAGCTAAATTCGACCCCTGGCCCTACCTTCGACCCCACGCTGGTCGAAGGAGTGCCAGGTTCGACCGCCGCCGCAACATTCTTCCTAAATCGCATCAAAACTATCCGAAAACATCACGAAACATCACGAAACACTACAGTCAAGTATGAATAACATATCCCTACAAAACCCTACAAATTTTATTCCAAAATCAATCCGTTTTAATACTTACCCGAAATGGCAAAATTATGGAAACGTCACATCATGCATCAAAACTTTACCCAATTAGGAAACTTTCCGAAATCATTCAATAATTAACCCAACATGTTCAGATTATCATGTGAAGCAAAACCCCTAATCATATTATCCATAATAACATCATGAATCCAATCCCTAAATCTATCAAAATCCCCAAAACGAGCAAAATATCATCATCCAACAATTGATAGCCTAAAATATCCAAAACCTATCATCCATAGCAGCCCTAGAACCTTTCTATAACATCTATGCAGCACATAATCATCATACAACACTTACCACACATAAAACATCATTTACACAACATAACACATGTTAACTTGTATGACAACTCATGTTTAATTATTAGGTTTTGTTTTGAAAGATGTAAGGAAGGTTTTTAATTGGGAAAACCATCTTAAAACAGATTTGGACCTTTGGGGTTTAATGAAAATGAATCAAAATGCTTTAAAAAGGATATAGGATGAAGAACACACCTTAGATCTTTGTTTAGAAGATGTTTCTAGGTTAGATTATGAAAAACGAGAGCAAAAACTCCTTTCCCAGTGATTAAAGTTGAGAGATTGTGTATAGAGGCATTTAGGGTTTGTGAAATGATTAAAAATTACAAAGTATGGTATTTAAACTAAAGCCGGGTTCGACCCTGTGCATGGGTCGAATGAGGCTAGGAGTGGTCGAATGAAGCTTTCAAGCTTCTGAATGTCTGGTTTGATCCCCCTACAAGTTGAACCAAGACTAAGTATTTTCAAGTTTTCCAATTTTATCTGTTTAACGCATTTTAACACATTCGAACACATGAACATGAAATCCTAACATATGTTAAGCATATCTAATCATGGATAATTATCTAAACACCGTTTAAACACGTATATGTATGTGTTACACTATATACGAATTAATTCATGTTTGTTACTTAATATAATTCATGTAATTCACCAACAACGGGACTCATGACTTGTGTGTGTGTGATTAACCCAATGATCCCCCAAATCATTGAACCCTGGACAATACGTACTGAAATTTGACTTGACTGAACTAGTTAAAAATGTTTGAATAAACGTTTTTCGCTGAGGTAGACTTATGTGTTTGTGAAAATGTTAACCTGAACATGCCGGTGTCACATCATTCGCCTGTTAAAAGAATTTTCGTCCCGAAAATTTCCCGAAGTCAAAGTGAATGAAACGACAAGAAAGAATTTTTTTTCCGGTCGTCACATCATCCCCCTGTTGAAAGGAATCTCGTCCCGAGATTCACTCAGCTTCAACAGTAATAAGTGCCGACCTAACCCAAGTAATGTTTCCCAAAATGCAAACGAAATGAGGATCACGAACGAAGAATGATAACAACAGATACTCCATGCCGGGGAACCGCCTCCCCCAAGGTGAACGCAAAACAAATGACTCCTCCTGATCGAAGGCCTGCTGGAGACTACTGTGATCGATATGACGCATCGGTACTGTCCAAGTAGCTTCTCCAAAGGACCCACATCAACCCAATGGACGCAAAACAATTACCAAGTCCAATACCGAAAGCACTCGATGAATACGAAATGCCTAATGATGTGAATAAGGATAAAAACAAAGTACAACGAATAACAAGAAAAGAAACTCACCAGTAACAGTATCAGGATCCTCCAGGTTCTCCCTTGCACTGATGATATATGCACGAGCCGGAGCAGTTCGACCGCCACCCTTGCCTTCCTTCACTTTAGGGCAATCACGCATTAAGTTCCTAGTATCTCCACAGTGATAACATCCCTGCTTCCCCTGAGGAGTAGTAGCAATGGTAGTAGCAGTAGTAGCTTGAGCCGGCTGTAGCTGAAGAGTAGTCCTACAATCCTTAGCATGATGACCAAAACGCTGACACTGATGACAGCGAAACCTCTCACAATCACCCGTATGATGAAACCTACACTCACCACACTTCAGGAGCTTCCCAGTATACCCCCACCCCAGACTTCTACTGAGATGACATTCCCAAAACATCCTGTTTCTTCACTTGCTGCTGGGACGACCCAGCGTTCTTCCCACCACCTTCCCACTTCCTCTTGTTATCCGCAGGGGCCTTCACAGCAGCACCCCTCGGAGGTAAAACACCCTCAGCAACCTTAATGTTGGTCAGCTTGTGAGCTGCCCGAACAGTAGCTAACATAGTAGTGTGGTCACCAGCAGCAATATGCCCAGCAATCTCTGGCACTAACCCAACAATGTAGTGCTCAATCCTCCGGTACTCAGGTGTAGCCAAACCGGGGCACATCACAGCCAACTCATTGTGCCTAGAAGTAAACTCCTCGATCTCAGACCCAACCATCTTCAGATTCCTGAACTCATGCTCCAACCTCATAATCTCATCCCTCGGGCAATACTCTGCTCGCAGCATCTGAATAAACTCGGACCACGGCATGGCATCGGCCTCACCCAGGCCAAGATTCGTGGTGGTAGAGTTCCACCAAGTCAAGGCATGTCCCTCTAGAGTAGCAGAAGCATACTTAACACAATTAATCTTAGGACAGTTGCACATAGCGAATACCGACTCAATCTTCTCCAACCACCGGAGTAGTCCCACCGCCCCTTCAGTCCCACTGAAGTTATGGGGCTTACAGTCCATGAACTTCTTGTAGGTGCACCCAGACTGTACATGATTAGTACCTCCCAGAGTCCGCTGAGTAGCCTGGAAGGCAGCCAATGCAATGTTCAACTGTTGATGCATCATGCTATCCAACTCCGCCTGTGTCATGGTGATGTTCCCACCACCTCGTCCACCGCCTGTGCGACCACCGCCGCCACCACGACGTCCCCCAGTACGTCCACTGTTACGACCAGACATGTTCTGCCAAAACATGAGACAAGATACTTAGTGTCACTACTAGATCAAACTACTAGTGACCAAATGAATTCAGAACGGGGTTCAGCCATGACCATCTGTCCAAACACAAGGTCCACCAAGATTTTCATGCATTTCGATTTATGATTTCATGTGCACCTGAAATGATAAATCGCTCTACATTGTCCTCTAGGCGTGCTCCTACCTAGAACATCAAGTCACCCAATACCCACATCCTTAAAAGAGATTTTATCGCAAAACGACCTCAAAGTGAACAATCACTCAGAGGTATACTATGACAAGTACTAGTGCATGATAGTGTGTGTGTGTAGGCAAGTGTGTCCATTAGGGCATAGAGGGGAGATATCCAAATCCCGGACAAATCTCAAGAATGTGCCGAAGCCACCCTAATGTACACTACTGCCGTGCATAAGCGATAAGCCTCTTCATCTTCAAATCCGAAGAAGAAGATAGAGTAAAGATAGAATCAACCAAAGATAGATAGTACAATACTGTGTGATGAGAATACCGACACCCTGACAAGGTTAGTATGTTTACCAAATGACACGACTTCTAGATATGTGAGACCATCTAATGTGTGTGAGACTCGGCTATATTCTAGACTCTAAATGCAGTCCTAGTTCACTATAACCATTGACTCTGATACCAACCTGTCACACCCTCAAATTTCCACATGCGGAGTTTTACCGCGAGTCGCGAGACACACCAGGATCCAAGTCAACGGTCACAATAAACGACAACTGTATGAAATGAAAACAACACAAAATGCCCATTAAGTTTCAAAATCATTCCAACACAGCTGAAGCAAAATGTTATTACAACCCAAAAGTAATATATAAAGTCAGAAATGTTAAGTAAACATGCATATAAATCCTAGACGCCGTTAGACTCCGTGCGCCTATCGACAGCTGCTACCTTAGCGACCTGAGATAACATGCTAAAAACGTCAGCATATAATGCCGGTCAGCTCACAGGTTTTTCATGAAGACCGACTCTAAAAGTTTCAATGCATCCCCGCACATTCATGGTTCTCCCCGGGACTTCCAAAGATCGCATAGTAACTCAAATGAATACTCCAAAACATAATGAATACATAAATACCAAAACATACTTTGACACACCTTTTATGAAAACATAGTTGACACACGTTTAAAGAATACAACATGTTTTCTCCCCCAAAAATGTAAAACAGTAAAGAGTGGGGCCGTGAAACTCACCTTAGAGTGGGTCTTCAGTTAAATAGAAATCTGACACGTGTGTGATAGTCCCGAGTATTGGCGACCTATCAATGAGTTTAAGTAAGCGTATTGACTACTAACCCGAAGGTTAACTAGCCCCCGATTGTCCGGATCTTGACTATGTGTGTTTACAAAAGTGATTGGGTGTTAACCGAACATACCAGACAGACCTGACATCCCGTTGGTGACCCATTACATCAATTAATCAAGTACATAGGATTAACACATAAGTTTCAAGCATACGACACTTAGTTTGCATCAAAAATCGCACATATGGAGTTGTAAGGTCGAATCAGCATAAAACATGTCCAGGTTCGACCCAAACAACCTTGGTTCGACCCCTTTATTACTCATTCGACCTATGCACAAGTTCATACAACATAATACAAGTTCATTCGAGACCTAAATCTATTTCGTTCGACCTAACACAGGCACATTCGACTTACCTGAAGCTACATTCGACCCCCTGGCCCTACCTTCGACCCCACGCTGGTCGAAGGAGTGCCAGGTTCGACCCCTGCAGCAACATTCTTCCTAAAACGCATCAAATCGCATCAAAACTATCTGAAACATCACGAAGCATCACGAAACACT
This sequence comes from Ambrosia trifida, assembly GCA_028751855.1. Classification (NCBI taxonomy): domain Eukaryota; kingdom Viridiplantae; phylum Streptophyta; class Magnoliopsida; order Asterales; family Asteraceae; genus Ambrosia; species Ambrosia trifida. Next base: position 158,241,329 of record CM054123.1, on the reverse strand, counting down.
GCAGTCAAGTATGAATAACATATCCCTACAAAAACCTAACAATTTTATTCCAAAATCAATCCGTTTTAATGCTTACCCAAAATGGCAAAATTATGGAAACGTCACATCATGCATGAAAACTTTACCCAATTAAGAAACTTTCCAAAATCATTCAATAATCAACCCAACATGTTCAGATTATCATGTGAAGCAAAACCCCTAATCATATTATCCATAATAACATCATGAATCCAATCCCTAAATCTATAAAAATCCCCAAAACGAGCAAAATATCATCATCCAACAATTGATAGCCTAAAATATCCAAAACCTATCATCCATTGCAGCCCTAGAGCCTTTCTATAACATCTATGCAGCACATAATCATCATACAACACTAACACACATAAAACATCATTAACACAACATAACACATGTTAACTTGTATGAAAACTCATGTTTAATGATTAGTTTTTGTTTAGAAAGATGTCATGAAGGTTTTTAATTTTGAAAACCATCTTAAAACAGATCTGGACCTTTGGGATTTAATGAAAACGAATCAAAATGCTTTAAAAAGGATATAGGATGAAGAACACACCTTAGATCTTTGTTTAGAAGATGTTTGTACGTTAGATTATGAAAAACGAGAGCATAAACTCCTTCCCATGTAATTAAAGTTGAGAGAGAGTGTTTAGAGGCGTTTAGGGTTTGCAAAATGATGAAAAATGACAAAGTATGGTATTTATACTAAAGCTTGGTTCGACCGTGTGCATGGGTCGAATGAGGCTACGAGTAGTCGAATGAAGCTTTCAGGCATCTGAATGTCTGGTTTGACCCCCTATAGGTCGAACCAAGACTGAGTATTTTCAAGTTTTCCAGTTTTGTCATTTTAACGCATTTTAACACATCCGAACACATGAACATGAAATCCTAACATATGTTAAGCATATCTAATCATGGATAATTATCTAAACACCGTTTAAACATGTATTTGTATGTTTTACACTATATACGAATTAATTCGTGTTTGTTACTTAATATAATTCTTGTAATTCACCAACAACGGGACTCATGACTTGTGTGTGTGATTAACCCAATGATCCTCCGAATCATTGAACCCTGGACAATACGTACTGAAATCTGACTCGACTGAACTAGTTAAATATGTTGAATAAACGTTTTTCGCTGAGGTAGACTTATGTGTTTGTGAAAATGTTAACCTGAACATGTCGGGTGTCACATATAACCCGACCCTTCCCCTTCTTCTTCCATCTCTGACTTGCAACCCTCCATCACTTTACCCGCCGCCGCTGCCTCCATCTTCCTCCTCGACCCTCCGTCACAGGACATCATCATCAACATCATTCTTTTTTGTTTAGTTTGTAGGTCGTGCGCTGACTAGATAGACTATCAACTGACAAGGAATCATTCTCCCCATGGGAAGGCAGAGGCAAACCAAAAGTCACAACACCAACCCGACGACGACTAAAGATTTGAGACGAAGGAAGGCTGGAGAACTTATCAACATCAACACGAATGGGTAGGAAAGTAATGCTGAAGATGGATGGCAATATGTGATCTCCAAATCTGAAGCTAGGAAAATGAAGAAGTTCCAAGTAAGGGATGAGTGACTTAGAGAAACTACTTCTTTCTTTGTCTCGAACATCCTGGATGATTGTAACGCGGAAAGACTCTGGAGGGCTTTTCAACATTTGGAAAATCTTAAAGATTCATTCATCCCTGCCAAGTGTGATAGGTTCGGAAACAAGTTCGGGTTTGTTAAGTTTTCTAATGTTAATAATGTGAATTAGTGGAGAGAGAAGTTGAGAGGGGTGACTCTGGACGGGGCTGTTCTCGGTATTAATCTGATGAGATTCAGTAGGGATGGCAAAGCCAATGGTCCATCCAGTGACCCCTCTAGGGTTTCGGTGTTTCATAGAATGGAGAAATCGTCAAGCATAGACCTTCGGTCCACAATTCAGTCCAAGGAAGTGGACAATGATGTAGATGTGGTTATTCTTTTGAAGAGTTGTTCGCGCAAAGAAGCTCTTACTGCTGCTTAGTATGATGGTGTTCATCGGTTAGGGTTATAGCTACCTCCCTTGAAGTCGGTGGGATTGGAAAAATGGGAAGGTAGATTTTTGGTAGGGGAGGTGAAGGAGTTTGAATGCCTTAATAGGTTGCAAGAGTTGCATGATGAGCTCATAAACTAGGATATCCAGTTAAAATACCTTGGTGGCTTGAGAATAGGTCTTCTCTTTTTAGACATTGAAGTCTGCCAAGTGTTTTTGAAGGAGGAGATAACTTCTTGGTTGTTAGGATCTGAGTTTGTTTGTTTTGATTGTTTAACTAAATGATGATAATAATGGAATGAAAATAGAATGAAAGTGCAGCGGAATAATAAACTGTAAATCAAAACAAGAGAGTAAATGTTTTTCGATCGAATGCTTTCATTAATTCAAAGATTACAATCGTACAAGTTACTCCCCCTCAGCCTGATCACACAGTTGTTTGTCAGAGAGAATGTTTTGTGTGTGATGCCATAGAACAGTACATGCACTGTTCTATTTATAGACTGACTCAAACCACTGATGACCTAGGCTGACGTCACCTAAGACAGTGACCTCTAACAGAATAACAAACTTAAACATCTGCTATACAAACTACTGTTACATTGAAAGCACTGATAATAAACAGCTGTTAAAGATAAACTCTGATGGTCTTGTATCCACTGCTGGAGCCTAAGTGCTGTTGGTTCCAGCAGTGCTTTGGTCTTCAGTACTTGTATCAGCTGTTGCTCTTCATCAGACCTTTGGTCAGCAGTTGTTCTTCATCAGTTGTTTCCTTAGCAGTTCTTTGTATCAGCAGTTGTTGAGCAGTTGTTTGGATAGAACAGTAGTTAGGGTCAGCAGTCTTTTGGGAGAAGCAAGTTGTAAGGACTGTTTATTCAAGGATCAAATAGATAGCATATTTTGGCTTTCCAATCATCTGTTCTTCTCCAGGTCAGCAGACCCAACAATCTCCCCCTAGAACAGATGATGCCAAAACTCAGCTTTATTCATTGATCTTTATTTCTCATCAGACTTTCTCTGATTTGACCTTTGAATTGTAATTCAAAGTTCAAAGCAAATAGGTCTTCTTCATCTCTTTCCAGATCCAGATTTAGCAGTGCTTGGTGATCTTCTGCACAAAGGCTGTAAGCATCATCCATACTGATCTTCTGAACCTTTCCATCTGACCTGAGCAGTGTCAATTCGTGGTTGTCTTTGTTGACCTTCCACTTTAGAATTTTTGAGTCAGTGGATTTGCTGAGATGAACCTTTATTCTTGATGAGTTGGGTGAAGGTGGTCTTCCTATGAGTTCTCTGAGTTTCTCTGTTGTGGGATCAGAGAAATAATGGATTTGATTGAAGAGCCCTTCCTTTATAAATGTGTCAGCAAACTTTCTTTGGTCTTCCTCTGACATCTCCTTCTGCTTTTTGAACTGTCTACTTACAGCAGCTGTGAGATCAGAGGTTTCAAGAAAGCTGTCTAGATTAAAAGTCTGTTGGGGTCTCTTCATCATTGGCTCATCATTGTAGATTGGCTTTCTTGGAAGGCTGGGATCCTTCTTTCTATTCTCTTCCAGACTTTTATAAGTTTCAACCAATCTAAGCTCTGCCCATCTGGAAACAGACCTCATCTCCCCATAATTGGCAGCTACAATCTCCTGCCTCATTCTTTTGAACTTCAAGGCTCTGACTGGGTCTCTGCCTTTGCCAAAATTGGGAGTGGAGACTTTAGCTTTGGGATTTTTGGCCATTTCTTCAATTCTGATCAGTTCTTCCCTCAAAGCATGAGTAGTCCAGCCATTGAACTGCTTTTTGTTAGCTTTGTAAGGCTTGGTTGCCATTATCTGTTCAAGAAGGGATTCCCTTACCTCCTTCTCCAAATCTACACTGAGAGGCATGGTGGACATGGAATTGCTCAGGGTCTTAGCATAGTCTTCAATCCTTCTGAGTTTGCTAAGCTCTGCTGAATGGATGCCCTGAGCAGTCCTGTCATCCTTCCCTTTGCATTTCTCCCTGATGATGGCATCCACCTGTTCACCCTTGTATTTCAGATAGGTATCAATGTTAAGGGGAACAGGGAAATTTGGGAGAGATGGGAAGGATCTTTCAGATGGCTGTTCAGTATTGTAGAAGGATTGTAATTCCCCCTTGAGTAGATCAAGTTCAAGGGGATACTGAACAACCAATGGTGTAATGGTTGGTGGTGGTCTATGGGATTTGAATTTGGATGTATGTGGTGAGAATGATGTGAGTGGAATGGCTGTGATGGGAGGAGTGGATTGGCCAGTTGAAATGGTGGTTGGTGATGTGTGTATGTTTTCATCATGCACAACAAAGGTTGATTTTCTCTTCCTTGTGTACATGATTTTTGGTGAAGGTGATTTGGTAGCAGTGGTTGGATCAACATTTGTTGGCCTTTTAGAAGAACCAGCAGATGTTGGGGTTTTGGTTGGTGATGTAGGTTTGGTGGTTGTTTGTTCAGGAGTGTGTGTTGATTTGGGTATAGTGGTTTCAGTGGTTTGGGTGGCAGTGGTTTCTGTGTTTTGGGTGGCAGTGGTTTCTGCAGCAGTGGTTTTATCAACAGAGGTTTGTAACTTAGATGGTGGTTTTCTAACATGCTTGGCAGGTCTTTTCATCCTTTTAGAGGATCCCACATCTTCAGTTTCCCTTTGTTGTTTCTTCTTGAGTTCAATCAATGACTCTGCTTTTACTTGCAAGGTGTCAGCCCTTTGTTGTTTGGACTGAGCAGCCTTTTCAGCTTCTATGTTTGCAGAGTCATCTACTGCCTTATTCTTTTCAGTGGTTTGTGGTGGTGGTGCTTGATGTTGTGGTGGTGGTGCTTGATGTTGTTGTTGTGGAGCTGATTTGGTAGACTCTGGTTTCTTGGCAGACTTGGCTTGACCTTTTTGAGAAGGTGGGCAACCAAAAGGATCTAATTTTGGTAGCCTATCTCTGCCACTCTCCCCCTTTTTGGCATCATCAGCCGTGAAAACATCATCAGTTTCATCCCTGAGGATGGTGGTAGGGGCAGAGCCAGTAGTCTTCAGCAGATGGTCCTTGATGGCTTTGATGTCAGCATGGGTATCTTTGTACCTTGCATCAACCATATTTCTGATCTCAGCCATGTAGGTTTCATGTGTCTGATCAGCCAATTTTCTGTGAGCTATGATGATGGGGGAAACTGATTTCCATAACTCATTGGCTATATCAGTGGTAGATGGTTGACTCTTGGAGAGATCTGCAATTGAGCTTAGGAGAAGCTTGACATCAGATTTGATGTCAGCAACAGATGTTTCAATAACAGAAACTCTGGCCGTCAATTCTTGGTATTTTGACTCATCTCCTAAATTAATAGGATCATCTGAGTCCCTACCAGTGGTAGTTTTATCTGATTCAGGCCTAATAGGTGAATCAGATGCCCCTTTGTCTTGGTACTGGGGACTTCCAACTGTTTTTGGAGACACTATAGTGGCTTCAACAGTTGTTGCCTTCAAGGGAGTCTTAGCTATGAAATCACTGTCCTGATGTGAGACAGTGGTCTCTACATCAGTAGTGGCTGCTCCACTTGAAAACTCACCTAGAGTTTCATTGAACCCAGGTGGTGTAACCTCCTCTTCTGTTTGGGGGATAGCAGATTGAATATTCTCAGGCTCAGTCACTTGTTGGAGTATACTCTCAGTGACAGGTGGAAGAGAGGAACTGGGATCTTCCTGAGATTTTTCAATTGCTTCAAACAGAGGTTGCATTGTTTGTGGGACATGTGATGGTGAGAGTGGTGGAGTAAGAAGAGAGTTAGCCCTGGGAGAGGGGCTTGTGAACATATGGTCAAGTGACTCATATGCATCATGATGTGTGTCCCCTTGGCTTACAACATGATCCTTTTGAGAGGATTCATGAGGAGGTTGGTCAGGTGGAGGTATGTCCAACTGTTGTGAGGAAGTAACAACAGTGGTTTCAGGTTGCTTTTGTTGTGCAACAGAGGTTTCTTCTGGTACCTCAACATCCAGAAGCCTCATTTGTGGTTGAGTGGTGGTTTTTGTGGATGAATGTTTCTTTTTGGAAGTGGCTGGTGTGGGTTTCACAGCACTGGATGTAGTGCCATGATCACCAGGAGCAGTGGGCTCAACAACAGAGGTTTTGACAACAGTTGTTGCCTTTGTCCTCTTTGTTTGTGTTTTAGAAACTTTTGACACTTTTGACACTTTTTCTTGGGTGCTTCCACCCAGCATTCTTGTGAAAGTTTCATCAGTTAAGCTTTTCATTTGCATAGCAGCACCCTTTTTGAAAACTTTTTCAGGTAATAATTTTTGTAAAATTACACTAAGAATTCGTGGGTAAATAAGAAAAGCATTGTTTGACCCAGACTTGACTGCTTTCACATTTGATACCAAGTCCATGAACAATCCCTGGGAAAGATTGAAGTCAGAGTTTGACAACATAGCATATCCCAGATATTGCATCCTTAATGGAATTTCATTAAAGGATGTGGACTTAGCAGAGACACAAAGAAGAAGAGTATGGAAGAAAAATTTCATGACTGGAGGGAAAAACTTTTTGAAAAGAGTTGATCCAGTCATCTGACCATCATACCCTCTTTCTTGGAACTCAGTGTGAAGCTCTGTTTTAGTGAAGGAATCCTTACCTGCCAGGTCATTCAGTGTGAAGGTTGTGGATATGATATCAGGGGTAATGACGATACTGGTTTCTCCAATTTTGGAAATAATGGATGTAGGCTTTTTGTCTTGTAATAGAAACTCAGCATTCAACCAAAATTCTTGGAGTGTATCCAGATAAATGGGGGCGTTAGCGGTTAGGATGGGTAAGTATTTGGAATTAAGGAAAATGTCGATGGTGGAATGAAATGGAGTGTCGTCATCTGTTTTAATCAGATAGGGGAGACAATTGTGTGTAACTTTAGCTTGAAGATCCATTGTAATGGATTTCGAAGGTGAAAATGACTGAAGATTGATGAAGGGTTTGAGAGTGAAGAAGGCGGTTTACAGTATTTTGAATACAATGAGACAGTGTAACATCTGTTGTGGTAAAACAGGGTTTTTATAGGCTCAATGAAACCGCTGATGTGGCCAAACATCTGCTTATATGAGCAGACGTGGCAATCATCTGATGGATGTAACATCTGGTGGAGAACAGCTGTTTTGGTAAACAACTGATACAAACAGCTGATGGATCCAACCGTTGGGTTTTTTTTTTTTTTTTTCTTTTTTAATATAGTATATATATATATATATATGTGGACAGTTGTTTTATCTGAACAGATGTTCTGAAACAGATTTTTCAACTAACAGTTGTTTTATCTGATCAGATGTTTGGAAACAGACTTTTCAACCAACAGTGGAAATGAATGAAACAGTGGTTGTTTTATCTGATCAGATGTTATAAACAGATTTTTCAACCAAACAGCTATTTTAAGAAAATATTTAATTTCTGAACAATTTTATTTTGAAAATTTATTTGGTTAATCCATGTTTAACATGCCAATTCTGGAAATCAGATTTGTAAAGGTAGATGTGTCTAAAGCTTTTGTTAACACATCTGCCAACTGATCCTCTGTTGGAACATGGTGTAAAGAAATCAAACCTTTTTCATAGCTGTCCCTGACAAAATGATGTCTTATGTCAATGTGCTTGGTAGTGGAATGAGAGACTGGATTTTTGATGATATTTTCAGCAGCTTGGCTGTCCAACATGAGTGGAGTCCTAAGTGCAGTTATCCCAAAATCCAGTAGTTGATTTTGAAGCCACATGAGTTGGGCTGTACAGCTTGCAGCAGCAATGTATTCAGCTTCAGCTGTTGAAGTTGAAACAGCTGCCTGCTTTTTGCTTTGCCATGAAACTAAGGCATTCCCTAGAAATTGGCACCCTCCTGAATTGGATTTTCTTGTGGTGTGACAGCCAGCAAAGTCACTATCTGAAAAACCTGAAAGCTCAATGTTTCCATTAGCAGGATACCAGATACCAAGTGTGGGAGCACCTTTGAGGTATCTGAATATCCTTTTCACAGCAATAAGGTTTGACTTTCTGGGTGAAGCCTGGGATCTGGCACAGACACAGGTAGCAAACATAATGTCTGGCCTAGATGCAGTTAGGTACAATAAAGACCCAATCATACATCTATAATGTGTTTGATCAACCAGTTCATCCTTGTCATCAATAGTGAGCAGCTTGACTGTACTCATGGGTGTGCTACATGGCTTACAATCATTCATCTCAAATCTGGTTAATAAATTCTTTACATATTTGTTTTGGTGAATGAATGTGCCATTTTGCAGTTGTTTCACTTGAAGACCAAGGAAACACTGAAGCTCACCCATGGCACTCATCTCAAACTCTGCTGTCATGAGTTTTCTGAACTCTTCACACATTTGGTTACATGTGGATCCAAAGATGATGTCATCCACATATATTTGAACAATCATTAAGTGTTTCCCTTTCCATTTAAGAAATAAAGTTTTGTCAATTTTACCTCTTGTGAAGCCAATGGATAAGAGAAATGTGGAAAGAGTTTCATACCAGGCCATTGGTGCTTGTTTGAGTCCATACAAAGCTTTGTTGAGCTTGTAGACATAGTCAGGATGGAATGTGTCTTCAAAACCAGGTGGCTGACATACATAGACCTCCTCCTGAATTTTGCCATAAAGGAAGGCACATTTGATGTCCATCTGATACACCTTTATATTGTGGTTGACAGCAAAGGCTAGAAAGAGTCTGATGGCCTCTAGTCTAGCTACAGGAGCAAAGGTCTCATCATAATCTATTCCTTCTTCTTGTCTGAAGCCTTGAACCACAAGCCTGGCTTTATTCTTGACAACAATACCCCTTTCATCAGTCTTGTTTTTGAAGACCCACTTTGTTCCTATAGGACAAACATCCTTAGGAAGTGGTACAAGCTCCCATACTTGTTGTCTTTTGAACTGAAGGAGTTCTTCTTGCATGGCTTCTACCCAACTGTTGTCTTTCAGTGCCTCTTGGTACTTGACAGGTTGTGTGAGGGATAGGAAACCTGCAAAAAGACAGATATTTGAGGATTGGCTTCTTGTGAGCACACCCTCTCTGATGTTGCCAATGATCTGGTCTGGTGGATGAGCTCTTAGGTAAATAAGATCTCCTTGATATGGAACAATGGCATTTTGAGGTGATGGACAGAGGTTTGGTGACTCTGTTGGTGTAACATCTGTTGGTACTTCTGTAGTGCCAACAGATGTTTGGAATGGTAATGGAGGAATGGGTCCAAGTGGTGTGAAACTTGGCTGACTTTTGTCAACAGATAATTGACTTTTGTCAACAGATGATAGGTCAGTGGTAGTGAGGGGTGAAGCAGAGGTTTGAGGATAGGACTGGCCAACAGTGGTTGACACAGCTGTGGCAGAGTTTTGACAATTGTTTTGAACAGCTGCTTCCTCTGATGCAGAATAGACTTTGTAGTGACTGGGTATCACAACATCTGTTCTGTAATCTTGCTGTGGAGACTGTGGAATACCTGCATTGTTGGTCTTAACAGTGATATCTTCAAATTTGAATTTATCTAAATCAAATAATTCAGCAGGGTTTGCAGGGATTTTCAGAGATGAAAGTTCATTGAACTTAACATTCAAGGTTTCTTCTATTGTCTTAGTCCTTGTGTTAAACACTTTGTAGGCCTTAGCAGTAGAAGAATATCCCAGAAAATAACCACAGTCTACTTTGGCTGCAAATTTTGAAATGGAATCTTTAAGATTTAAAATGAAACATGGGCAGCCAAAGATTTTGAAGAATGAGATTAATGGTTTGATTTTGAACAAAATTTCATAAGCAGTTTTTTGATGTCTGGGGTTGATCAAAACTCTGTTTTGAACATAGCAAGCAGTGTTTACAGCTTCTGCCCAAAAGGACAGTGGCAAACCAGAATCTGCTAGCATGGTTCTTGCAGCTTCTATAAGAGTTCTATTTTTCCTCTCAACTACCCCATTTTGTTCTGGTGTTCTTGGGATGCTGAACTGCCTCACAATCCCTTTTGACACACAGAAGTCATCTAACTCCTTATTTTTAAACTCTGTTCCATTGTCACTCCTGAAGACTTTTACTGGCAAGTCATACTGCTTTTCAACCTTGGTGACAAAGTCCTTCAATATACCTGCAGTCTCATCTTTAGAGTGTAAAAAGTAAGTCCATGTAAACCTAGAAAAATCATCAACTATGACAAGACAAAATCTTTTTCTTCTTAGACTCATGATTTTAACAGGGCCAAACAAGTCCATATGCAACAGTTGTAAGCACTGACTAGTTTTGGACTCATCAATGGATTTGTAAGAGCTTTTATGTTGTTTCTCTTTTAAGCAAGAAACACAATGCTCATCACATTTAAATTCTTTTGATGGTAGACCTCTGACAAGGCTTTGTTTTGAGAGTGTGTTGATAGTATTAAGGTTGGTATGACCCAGTCTCCTATGCCACAATTCTGTCTCCTTAGTGGAGGCAGCAGAAAACAGACAGACATTTGCCATAGGATTGTCCTTTAACATATCAACAACATACACATTGCCACTTCTATGAGCAACAAGCTGTGCTTTGCTCTCAGCAATAATGGTATCAATCTTTTTCACCACTTCTGGCCCAATAATCTTACAAGTTTTCTTTGTGAAAAATGAGCCATAACCTTTGTCACTCATTTGTGAAACACTCAGAAGATTAAACTTGAGATTATCAATAAGATTGACATTTTCAAACTTGAGTTTTCCTGCCTGTACAGTCCCTGAACCCAACACCTTACCTTTAGAATCATTACCAAAGGATATATCACCCCCTCCATGAGCCAAGAAGTCCAGAAGTAGGGCTCTACATCCTGTCATGTGCCTGGAACCTCCACTATCTACATACCAAAGACTATCTAAGCAAGCAGAAGCTCCCTACACATCAGTAAATGATTAGTTTTGGTGAGTGTCCAAAGCCAAATTGGCTTTGGATGGATCCTCAGACCTTTCAGACTCAAGTTTTGGAAGGTGATCAGTGGTTTGGACCAATTTTTGAATTAAGGTCAACAACTGCTGCTGACCATTTGCCAGTGCTTGTATGTCAGCACTTGGGGCAGCAGTTGTTTGATCACTTCCTGACAGATGATAATACCCATATGGATTTCTGTTCACTCTTGGTTTAGAGGGTCTTTTTGGCTCCTCATAAACATGTGGCAGACTGTGACATGGAGGTTGACCATAACCTCTTGGGTATTTGCTAGTGGGTGGAGCATCTGTTACTTGGACATCTCTAGAAGCAGATGTTTCAAGCCTTTTTGTAACAGATGTTTGGACAGGTGTGAAGGTCTGTTTGGGCTTTCCTTTTGGAGTACTAACCACAGGGTTTGCAAGAGTTTTTGCTTTGTATTCTTGTATTTTTACATCAAAATTTTTGAGATACAAGCACTCTTTAGTCTTATGATTCTTTTTCCCACATATTGAGCATGCGGCTTTTGAATCACATTCACTTGTTCCTTTGTTGATGTCATATGCTTTTAGAAGAAAACAGTTTTTAGTGACATGATTCTTCTTTTCACAGAAATCACAAAACAAGTTAACAGTCTTTTCTTTCTTCTTCCCCTTTTCAGGCTTCTTTTCAGCAGATGTTTGAGCATCTGCTGGAGAATCTTTCAGGGGAATGACTTTTGCCAAGGGAATGACCCTTGCCTGAGGAGCTGTTTTTCCCTCAGGGGTTTTAAAATCAACAGGTTTATAATTCTCAAGAGTATCACACTCATCAGACCAAGTAGGTTTAAATTCATACTTTTCAAGTTCAGCAAAAGATGAGGAACCTTCTGGTTTTTCAAGAACAATTTTCTTACCATTTGGTTCAGTGATTTTAATCTCTTGACCCTGCAGGTTTGTTGGTACTATCTCAACAGACTTTTGACTCTTTGTGTCAGTGTTTTCAAAAGCTGGAGCAGTGGTTGCAAAACCAAAGCCAAACTTCACATGACTTTTGGTTTGTTTGTTGAGTAGCATCTCAAAACCTCTACATGATTCCACCCATTTTTTACATTCAACTTGGGTGGACTCAAGCTCACTTTTACAACTTTGATATTTTGTTATCATAGTTTGGAGCTGATCTTTGGTAATAGTTGCTTCATGTTTTAGACTGCTAATTTCAGATTCTTTTGCAGTTAAACTTGTTTTCAAATCTTTTGTGAGTTTTTCAAATTTAACTTCATCATCCAAAATTTTCTTTCTAAGGTTTTCATTCACCTCTTTGATGTTAGCAAATGCTATTACACATTTGCCAGAACACAATTCTTTAAGAATTTGAGGAGATACCTTAGCAGCAGCCATCAATGCACAATCACACTTGCACTCACATTCATCAGATGCACCCCAGGGATCTGAGAGATTCACAACCTCTTCTTCAGGTTTTTCACCTGCAACAACTTCACTAACAATATCATCAGTCACAACATCAGATTCAGTTACCACTTCCTCAGATTCAATCTCATCAACCATAGCCGTGAAACAAAAGTTTTCTGGTTCATTTTCAGCTTTGGCAACTAGTGCAAAATTCTCATCTGTTAGCTCATCAGGTAGACTGCTCCAATCAACAAAGCCTTGTGTAAAGAAGCTCTGTTGACTGGTCTCTGCAGGAGCAGAGGATGGAGCAGCAGTCGTTTGCACAGGTGGTTGAGCAACAGGTGTTTGCACATAATGGATCTGAGGAACAGTGGTTTGGACATACTGGACAGGAACAGTGTTTGAGGACTGTGCAAAATGAGCAGTGTTTTGCACATTTGGTCCAGGGGTATTATAGGAATTCTGATAAGTGTTGGTCTGTGGTCTTTGATTTGGATAGGTTATCATAGGTGTACCATGTTGACCTCTACATTCCCTAGCAAAATGACCAAACCTATGACATTTATAACACTTGATCTTTGATTTATCCAACCCCACCTTAGATCTGCCAGTCAACCCTGGAAACCTTCTCCCAGTTTTCTTATAAAAATTATTAGTTCTTACACTGAGAAGGGCCAATTGGTGCATAATGTCCATTTCTTCCAAATCATCAGGGTCAAAGTATTTCAGGTCATCATACTCAAAGGATATGTTATCAGATGCCTGTATATCACCACCACTTGCTGTGAAAGCATAGTTTGGTGAATAAGAATCAGAGTTAAAACCTGAGTTAAAACCTGAAGTTATGTCAATGAAATGATCATAACTCTGATCCAAAAGTGCTGTATTCCCAAACACATAGTCATCAGACACTTTTCCAGAGTCCTGGAGCTTCTTTTTCTGGTTAAGCTCTATTTCATAGGTCAAGAGCTTACCATGAAGCTGGGTCAGTGATAGGTCTTTAAATCCTATTGAGTTTCTCATAACAATAGCAATAGTGTCCCATTTGTCTGGTAATGATCTTAAAAACCTATGGTTCAAAGTTGAATGAGGGTAAGTAAGACCAACCAATTTTAGTTCACTAATTAAGCAGTTAAATCTCTCAAACTGTTGAGTTAATGACTCTCCTTTGACATGACTGAATGTTTCATATTGTTGGTTAAGTATTTCACGGTTGTTTTCAATAACCTCCTCTGTCCCACCAAACTGCTCTTTCAGTGCATCCCACAACTCCTTTGCACTGTTACAGTGTAACAACCCAGCATATATATCATTGTGTAGAGCCATGGCCACAATACTGAAGGCCTTAGCATCTAGCTCAATTTTCTGAAAATCCTGGTCGGAGTAGTTTTCAAGTTTCTTTGGCTCAAACACTTTGGGATCTTCAGTACTCGGCACAGTCGGAACATGTGGTCCGAAGATAACCGACTTCCAACACCCAGTGTTTTGTTGAGCTAGAACATGGCTCATCCGACGTTGCCAGATATTGTATTCAGATCTGACAAGCATCGGTGGCTTGTTGTTTGTGCCAGTGTTATGTGGATCGTGATTGATAGAAGCCATTCTCTGATTTTTCAAAAAAAAACAAAGTCTGTTTAACAACGGTTGAATCGAAATTAAACTATTACTCTGTTTTCAATCAAACTGACAAACGATATCAATAATTGTGAGCTGATTATTAAATTGATTTGTTAGATCGAATTTAATTGACCAAGCTCTGATACCAATTGTTAGGATCTGAGTTTGTTTGTTTTGATTGTTTAACTATATGATGATAATAATGGAATGAAAATAGAATGAAAGTGCAACGGAATAATAAACTGTAAATCAAAACAAGAGAGTAAATGTTTTTCGATCGAATGCTTTCATTAATTCAAAGATTACAATCGTACAAGTTACTCCCCCTCAGCCTGATCACACAGTTGTTTGTCAGAGAGAATGTTTTGTGTGTGATGCCATAGAACAGTACATGCACTGTTCTATTTATAGACTGACTCAAACCACTGATGACCTAGGCTAACGTCACCTAAGACAGTGACCTCTAACAGAATAACAAACTTAAACATCTGCTATACAAACTACTGTTACATTGAAAGCACTGATAATAAACAGCTGTTAAAGATAAACTCTGATGGTCTTGTATCCACTGCTGGAGCCTAAGTGCTGTTGGTTCCAGCAGTGCTTTGGTCTTCAGTACTTGTATCAGCTGTTGCTCTTCATCAGACCTTTGGTCAGCAGTTGTTCTTCATCAGTTGTTTCCTTAGCAGTTCTTTGTATCAGCAGTTGTTGAGCAGTTGTTTGGATAGAACAGTAGTTAGGGTCAGCAGTCTTTTGGGAGAAGCAAGTTGTAAGGACTGTTTATTCAAGGATCAAATAGATAGCATATTTTGGCTTTCCAATCATCTGTTCTTCTCCAGGTCAGCAGACCCAACATTGGTCTACTTGGTTCTCGTCTCTTTCGATGTGGGACGACAACACTGTTGAGTTTCAGCGTTTGGCTTGGATCAAAGTGTCGGGTGTTCCACTATGTATGTGGGATAGACATATCTTTGACAAAGTGGGAGAAAGATGTGGCTGTTTGCTCGCTAAATCTACGGCCTCTCTTGAGTCTACTGATATGTCATCTAATTCTATGGTGGTGCTTGTGAATTCTGACAAGAAAGTTAACACTAAAGTCGATTTGTCTCGGAATAACCGGTTGGTTAGTGTTTGGGTGGATGAAATTGTCCCTGACTGGGTTCCATCTATTCCTGTTAATTTAGCTCACCTGGAGGACCGGAAGAATTCATCGGCCGGCCTTTCATTAAAGTCGGTTATGGTGAGAGCATCCGACGTAGTGGAAAATGAAAAGTCTCTTGAAGATAGAGGGACGTGCATGGGGATTCCTATCGATGTGCATGCACAGGAGGAGGTGCAATTTCCAATCCTTAGCAGTGATGAGGGTAGGCGGGTCCACCAGGAGAGAGACGATAATATTCCTGACTTTTTGAATGGCCATTCCATAGTCCCACTTCCTCAACCCTTATCAAAAGTATTATTGTTGGGTCGGACCCTGTGTCCAATTGTGAAGCTAACAGTTCGGATAAACATGAACCCTGCCTCATTTATGTTTCTTCTTTCCCTGAAAAGAACCTATTTAATACCCCATATCTCAATCGTTCCTCAGATTCTGATCCCTTCAACCTAGTGGAAACCATTCTCAAAGATACTGAAGAATATCGCCGTAGTAGGATGGTTGTTCAGTCCCTTGGGATTGATAGAGACACGAATGGGGACCCACAGGCAAGTGATGGTGAAAGTATTTTTGATTCGAACGAAGAGGATATTTTCGAGAACGAAGTTGAGGATTCCATTGATTATGGGGAATGCTTGGGTATTGGACTAAACGGGTTCCACAATCAGATAAGAAAGTTAGTCCATGGAGAAGCGGCTGAGAGAAGTTGTCAATGAATTTTCTCTCACTTAATATTCGTGGAGTGATTGGGCCCAGAAAACAGTCTTGGGTTCATAATCTGAAGAAAAAGAATATGATCAATTTTCTTTGTTTGCAAGAAACTCATAAATGTGATTTGTCTAGTGATATTGTTTCTATGTTTTGGGGGAGATCTCAAATGTGCTTTGATTCTGTTGATGCGGTGGGGAGGTTTCTATATGGGACCCTAATAGGTTTTCTGTTCTTAATGCTATTAAACACCGGCATTTCTTGCTGGTTTCGGGGGTGATGTATGGTCTTGATGAGATTGTTAATATAATTAATATTCATGCTCCTAATGACCCAGAGTGTCGGAGGGCTTTCTGGGCTGAGATTGAGGCAGTGGCTTTATCACAACCCGACCAAGGTGGGCCTGGTCGAAATTCTAGATTGGTGTCAAACAACACATAATGTGAGCAAACAGCGAAAGCGTTATAAATAATTAATCTTTTATTAAAATATTTGTTTACTTTACATAATATCTCATCTATCGATATTTCAATCTAAGTCCCAAACATACACTAGTCAAATGGTCTCTATGGTTTCTTGATCATCTTTAGGTTCGTCTGTCGGGGTGACTCCAAGTTGCAGCTGATCCTTCCTTCTAACTCAGACAGGTACCTGAACACATGCTTAAAAGAGGTTTGGGTCAACAATAAAGTTGGTGAGTCCGTGTGTGTGTTTAAATGGTTTTAAAATTAGTTTTATCTTATCAAAACAGTTTATCGTTCCAAAAACAAGTTAGTAAGTTCATACAATTCAATTCATGGTCTAGTAATGGTGATGTACAAGCCACACCTCAAACCTATACGCTGAATCCACCTACTCCCATTGTGGATTCCAATGGAAAAATACATGACACAAACTGCAGTGGAGGGTTCCTCGGGCTTCCGGGTCCACTGTGTGCGGGGGTTTCCCCAAGTAGCGCTACCCATATATTAAGTGGCCCAATCTCCCGTTGGGTTAATGAGTGTGAAGGTTTGGTATTCGGGAGCACACCTTGTCACATCATACTGGTTTATCACATCGTCCTGGTTAACTACTGGAAACATGTGTTCACCCCAAAATAGTTTAAATAATAAAAGAGGGGATGGTTTACGAGACTCACCTGGAAACGATGCATATGAATAATTTATAATAATCAAAGCGTCCGGCATCTCGTATTGGTATTCTTCCTGGTCGAATCATAAGTCGACAAATACTGTTAGTGTCCGCTTTATTTATAATGGTTACGCGTGGGGACGAGCTCGAGCGTATGGTTTCATATCATACCATTTTCGTTATTCAAACAACGGCATTTCTTTTATTATCTCATTTGGATCTAGTCGAGTTCGAGTATTACTGTCGAGTTCTTCTCTTAATTCCATGTTCAAGGCATAAGGTACTAATATGTGGTTTAATAGTCGTTATACACTCGAGTTATATCTTAGTATATTTCAAGTCCAGCTATGTCCGAACCTTAGTCTCCCATGTCCATAGTTCACATCTCATCCATCGTTTTCACGAGTTCATATTTATACATATATTTGTACTTTACGTTGATTATGTCGATGTCCAAGTCTTATGTCCTACACACAAGGTTCAATCCCTTCGGCTCAATGTCTACGTCTATATATCTTATCTAATGTTTTGAATATACACTTAGCCGCTAATGGGATGGGCCGATCCTCGTGTTCTATGTCCGAGTTCGTATTCAGGTTTCATGTGTCAACGCCTAAGTTGTCAAGTTCTAATCCTTATGTTCCAATGTTCAAATGTTACAAATTAGTATTCGTTTTAATCTATAAGTCGATATTTAATATAACTTGGTATATGTTTTATATATTTATGTAACATCCTTCAATATATGTTCGCCTAACCAAGTCCATGTCTAAATGACGAGTCTAAAGCTTCACGCTCATATGACTAGTCCAATTATCCAAATTATTAATGTCCAATCTTAAGTTCCGACACAAGTTGGTCTTACGCCTCCATGTCCATGTTCATATATTATAACTCACCATATGTCGCTTCTCATCCAATTTATGTACAAGTTCCATTGTCCATAACTAATGTCCTACAACTAATCCAAGAGTCCAAGTTATCAAGTGTTAAACCCAATCCTATCAATACTTTTTAGTATGTATACATATATGTTCGCTTTTATGTCCGGTTCGTTATGATGCTTGTCACGATCCCACACGCAATAATTACATTATAATAAATTATAACTATCTAAGATTGCTGAGTCACGGGAGTCGGTTATACCTATTGCTCGTGTTGACTAAGTTGACCCGAGTTGTCTGCCATGTTGACCCTTTGACTTTAGTTCACCATTCCTGGACCCGAGTCTGGATCTGGCCCGAACCCCTGACCCGATAATAATCCAACAACATCAACCATCTTCCACTTCTGAGAATAACCACCACCACTCGACACCTCAAAACCATCACCGCGCCACCTGTCAAGGCTCCAACACCACCATCACCACCACAGCCTGCTACCGTCACCGCCACCTGTGGCCATCACAACCACCCCTACTGATAGTCCACCATCCTACAACACTACTGCCGTCATCAATCACAACAATATACTATCAGATCTTGTTTTAAGAGGTGGGTTGTAAAGGGGGTTTTACCTTGGTTTGATTTTTGGGAACGGAGGCGCCGCCTGGTTACCACCGTGTCTCCTACCTCTTCTGTCCGTCTCTCTCTCCCACGCCTTCTCTCCCTGTCTCCTGACTCTCTCTCTCATTCTATCTCTCTCCTTCGTCTGTATGCGTGTGTGTGTAGTTGTGAGAGGAGGGAGTCTTTGGGGGTTGGATAGGGGACCGGCTGCGGAGCTCCGCCGGAGGCGGAGGAGACCTCCGGTCTCTTTCTTTCTCTCTATAAGTCTCTCTCTCTCTCTCTCTTGACTTATGTTTATGTGTGTATGTGTGAGGTTATAATGAACACACAGATTGTGTGTGTGTTGTGTTTTTATAAAACATAAAGGGATGGGTGGCATCAAGAGGGGAGGACAAGTGTCCTCTCCATTGATGACTCACCCGATCCGCTCGGGTGCGGGTTTAGGTTCGTTATTGCGTATTAACTCGGTCTCGAACATGTATTACAATAATATCCTATATATTATTTGGTTCGGTTTTTAGTTCCGCACACAACCGTATTATTTATTGGTTTTATTTAAACTAAACGCGAAAAATTTTGGGTTCCGCTCTGGGTTGTTACAGGCTTCTAGATCTCTGGGTATATGGGTGGCTATTGGGGACTTTAACGAAGTCAGGTGTATAGAAGAGAGGCTTAATTCTGCTTTCGACCATTCGGCTGCTGTGATCTTTAATTATTTTATTAGTCGAATGGGTTGGTTAGAATTTAATATGATTAGTGGTTCGTTCACTTTCGTTTCCGATAATGAAGAAATCAAGTTTAGCAAGTTGGACCGGTGTCTTGCGTGCCCCTTGGTTATGGTCCGGTGGGAGGATGCTAAGTTCTCAGTTCATGAGCGCAAGTACTCTGACCACTGTCCTATTTCTTTGGTGTGTGATCCCCAGAATTTTGGACCCGTTCTTTTCAAGTTTTTTAATAGCTGGTTAGGTGAATCGGTTTTGGATGAGATTGTTAAAAGAAAGGTGGCTTCGAGGTCTAAAACTGGGAGTACTAATTACTACATTATTCTCACTCTAAAAAGGATCATAGAGGAGATTAAAAAGTGGGGAGTTAGACAAAAGTTTGGAGGAGGAAAACGTGTGTCTTGCGCTTTCTAAAACTGTGATGGAGATTGAGAAAAAAAGCTGAATCTGGTAGTATCACTACTGCCGAGAAATGTAACAGAGTCAAAGTGAGAGCTAGATTAAAGGCTTTGGAGGTTAAAAGATCCAAAAACTTAATGCAAAAGGTGTGAATTCATTGGCTGAAATACGGTGATGAAAACTACAAATTCTTCCATGAGACGATAAATGTTGATAAAGCTTGCAATAATATTTATGGTCTTCATGTTGGAGGCGCATGGGTTACGGACACCCAAGGTATAAAGAACGAAGTTTTCAACTGGTTCAAAAAACAATTTAACGAACCGATGCGGAGAAGACCTCTATCTTCTAACCCGTGGCTACCCTCCTTGACCTCGGCCCAGGCAAGTTACTTAATCAACCATTTTTCTCCAGAGGAAATTTGGGCGGCGGTGAAAGATTGTAATGGTGGAAAATCGCCCAGCCGGGATGGATATACTCTGAAATTCTTTAAAATATTCTAGCATGATTTTAAAGATGCTTTTGCTGATGTGTTCAAAGAATTTTATGAATCCGGACATCTTTCAATCAACTGTAATGCCTCGTTCGTGGCTCTTATTGCTAAAAAACCGGATCCTCAACTCATTCAAGATTTTAGACCCATATCTCTTGTGGGTTCTTTATACAAAATCCTTGCTAAAGTCCTCGCTAATAGGCTCAAGTTGGTGCTTGATTCGATCATAAGCCCTACTCCATCGGCTTTTGTGGGCGGGAGGAATATTCTTGATGTCCCTCTCGTTGTGAGCGAAATTTTATCTTGGGCTAAGAAGTTGAAAAGAAAGATGCTTATTTTCAAAGTTGATTTCCAAAAGGCCTACGACTCGCTTAATTGGAAATTCCTTTTCAATTCTATGGAACATTTGGGGTTCCCGTGTAAATGGATTGAGCGGATTAATGGTTGTCTTAAATCCGGTAGAGGGTTGGTACTCGTCTACAGTCCTCCTACCGGGGAGTTCATGTATAATAGAGGAATTCGCCAAGGGGATTCTCTATCTCCTTCTTTGTTCATTTTGGCAATGGAAGTGGTTAGCATGTTGTTCAAGAAAGCCAGAAACTTAGGTCTTTTTCATGGTATCCAACTTCCTAACAATGGCCCGGTTATATCCCACCTTTGCTATGCTGATGATATCATCTTCTTAGGGGATTGGTCAAGACATAATGTCACTAGCTTCAATCGTTTTTTGAGATGCTTGTTCCTTGTTTCCAGACTTAAAGATAATTACAACAAGTGTCAACTATTCGGGGTTGGGGTCGATGATAATGAGGTGGTCGATTTTGCTAGTGTCCTTGGGTGTCAAGCGGGCGACTTCCCTTTCGTTTATTTAGGGGTCCCTATTGGTGCAAATATGAAGCGTATAAACTTTTGGCAGCCCGTGGTCGGTAGATTCACTAAGAAACTCTCCAGATTGAGAATTCGATTTAGGATCGTAATCACGAACCGTGATCTTGCGAATACCAACCGTAGGGTGCGGAATCCCCTCCGATCGTGCAAAATGATTCAGAAATAAATGAAAACAATCGTGATGAAAACAGATAACGAATCACCGAGCATTCCTTAACTTTACTCGTGTATTAGATCAAAATATCAACAATTACAATTCAATCCTAGACCTAATACATAGAATATCACACACACACAAACTAGGGAAAAGCTCTAAATGATAATTTTCTCTAAAAATAACTAACTTTTCCCTATTTATAGACTCCCACCTTCGCCCCTTTCTTGAGGTCAGAAGTGTTCATTCGACCCTTTAAGGGTTCGAATGAAGCCTTCTTCTTCATTCAATCAACGTTCGACCTATAATAAACTACATTAAACCTCCTGACTGGTCGAATTTATCTTCAAGCTAAAGTCTTGGTCGTTTTTCCAGATTATCTGAACCTTCCACATTCAGTACTGGATCACTAGCTGGGGACATACATGAATAATGCACTTACAATCTCCCCCTTGGACCTAGCTAGTGATGTACCAAATCAGAAAGTTAACAAATCTTCAAGTCTTGATCTCATCATCTTGAATGACTTGAAAATATTCCATCTTCAAGCACGGTTGTGTCGAGGTTCTTGTCTATCTATGTAGTAAGCTTTGAACTCTTAGACGGACTCAAGAAATCTTGGCTTTGTCATTTGTTGGTCTAGAGATGAAGACAGAAATCAATCTTGAATTCTTCGATCTTCAGTCTATTCTTTAGCAACCTCTGACAAGTTTCTGTTGTTCTGGTGATCTTGATGTTCAGGTTTGGGTCTTGTTCAGTTACACGCTTTGTCGATGAGTCTTGAGCAATGCACCTGTTGTGTTTGATTCTCCGAGTCGAGTGGTTATTGTTGGTTCTTGGTGCTCGGATCCGGGTTACGTTTTGGTCTTGGGCTCTTTGATTCTTGATGGTGGTCGCCTCGAGCTCCAGATCCGGGTTCAAGTGGGGTCTGATCCGGAACAGTTTTTGCTCGGGTTCACTTGGAGTGTCGGGTTCGGGTCTTGTTAACTCGGGTTTGGTCCGGCTAAAGTTGGCTCTAGTCGGGTGTAGTTGATCGGGTCAGATTCGGTTTAGGGTTCGTGTTCGGGCTCGGTCAAACCTGGTCAACGGGTCAGATCTGGTTGGTCAAACGTCCAGATCTGGTCAAACACTGGTCAACATCCGTCAAGCTCCATTCCGGTCAAAGCTGGTCAACGAGTACTCCAAGTGCATGCGTATCAGTTCGCGAGTTTGAATAACGGGAAGGTATAACGCGAGTCGCGACTTTGTTTTATTTATTTTGGTTATATTTATATGGTTAAAGTTATATTTTCTTTTGTGTATAACGAACCGAATCGACTTGTGACTAAATGTTATTTTACTAATACTTTGAATGAACTAAAAACGACTAACTTATAAGTAAACTTATATTATTAACACTATTATTCAAGTTTAATACTAGTCGACTTATTATTTGTTTTCGAGCCATCAAATAAATGTTACCTGTCGAAAAGTATACTTTACTCGCTTATTATTGCTTTTGAAAGTTAAACCTTGTGTCGTGCACTTATACATTGATGTTTTGGGAAAATATAGACAACTTGAGTTGTCTGGTTTCTTACAAAAACAGAGGAGACTCTGCCCAAATTTTTACAAAATATAACTATAACTTTGTACAAAAGAAACTATGTTTTACAAATAAATGCTATTCAAACTTTATTTCGTCATAAAAGCGTACATAAATAAACATAATGCATATATCATCCGGTCTTCGAAACAAACTAAATGTGAGTCATGTTACATGTACATTATTTTCACAGCCTAAGTACCCTTTTGCAATTAGTCTCAAGTTGCGAAATCCTAAATATATCATAATAAGGTATATATTTTATACAACTATACATTCACATATTTTCGTGAAATCAAAACCAAATCCTATCGGATCGTTAAGTTATAAATACTTTAAACGAGTATTGTTTACAATACGAGTCTAGGTAGTTGAATCAACTATCTTTACAACCAAGAAACGAAACAAGCGTATTTGCATTAGAATTTAAGCATCGTTTATTTGTAATAGGATACAAGAGTTCAATTTATCCAAGTTCAGACTTGTTGCTACTTGCTTGTACTTACACAGTGAATTTCAGGTGAGTTTACGTACCATGTTTATGCAATTCTTTATACTTGCAACATTATACTTAAGCAATTCTACATACATGTCTAGTTGTAAACTTTAATGCATCATGATTTAGACAACAACAACAGTTAGACTTAAACTTCAACATACATAATCATTAGCTATGGCCAAGCCGGCGATACTCAATAATAGATCTATTGGATTGACAATCCCTCCTAGATTCGTTGACCATCTTTTATGGGGAGCGCGGGTGATTGTTATCGTTCCAACATGATATTAAGGTGAACCGTGGATGATGGGATGGACCTAAACTAGTCGGAGGTTTGATTATGTGCATTCAACACTTCATGTTTATTCATGTAGACTTAAACTTACGATAGACATATGAATTGCTAAACTTTAATTCTTAAACTTAGTTGCTTGACATGGCTTATGTATTCTCACCAACTTCTAGTTGACCCCCCCCCCCCCCCCATTTTTACAACTCAACTAGGAAATAATGATGCTTGAAGTCTAGAGCTAGCATGAGGAGAAATTTGAAGTTTATGCTTTGTTTGATTATTTGATGTAGACTTTAATGTAATTCAATATTGTATAGAAATAAAGGATTAATTAAACTTTTGTATTACCATGAGCTACTGAACAATCATTCACACGTGACACCTCGATGTTTCCGCCATCGGTTGGGGTGTTACAGATTGGTATCAGAGCCATGCTTATAGGGAATTAGGTTATTAGAAAAATAATCTAGTCTATAACCTTAGGACTTTAACCAGTACTTGCTTCAATTACTTGTAGCTCTACCTTATCCTTATCTCTATCCCTATCCTCATCCTTATTCTTAGCCTAACTTGGTCTTGCCTACTCTCTTTCACTTACTTGGTACAATCCCAACGTACTTCTAGATTATTAGGGCAAATTCGTTGGGCTTAGACCTGATCTGTTTTGATAAGCCAACATTTTCGTTTATTCGGGGTTAGATATTTACAATCTTTGTGTTTCATTTTCATTTATACCCCCTCACTCCCGTATAAAATCTAAGTTTTGAACTCAAAATCTCTACAATTCAAATATATTTTCTTCTAATATAATTCCCTCATTAATTTAAACTTCATGAATCATTTCTGGGTTTCACAATCCTAATTCATTTTACAAACTTATAATATTACCCATAAGTCTAATTATTTTTAACATCTAACCCAAATCATATGTTTCCTGTATGTGCGTGAAAGGATCGATAAACAACAAAGAATGATCAAACAATATAGTTTTAGGTGCGGAAACCCTAAAACTATCACAAAATAATAGTCAAACAGATTAAAACACACAGATCATCATTTTTCAAAAGTTTTCATTAATTAATCACTCGATTACACGTTGAAATATAGTTACAATCAAGGTATGAACGATAAACGAGTTAAACAAAACACTAGAGAGAGTTTCTGAAAGTGGAGGGAATAATAATGATCAAAAGTTACATTCAAAAATCAAACTTGTCTATTTATAGACTGCACATTCGCCCAAATTGATTGTGCGAATGTGCAGGTTCGCCCAAATCATCTGGTCGAACCAAGTTATACAATAAACTAAAAATCTCATTCGTCCATGTCACTTCCTTCGCACCTTTTATCTTCCTTCGCACCTACAAAAAGTCTCCTTCGCACCAACTTAAACTCTCCTTCGCACCAACGATATTTACCAAAACATATGTGTTGTTCAATCCGAAGCATTAGTCGCACTTTTGCATCTACAAACTCCCCCTCGACTATTGCTTGGATTGTTGTCGTCGTTCTTCGTCCATTCTAATGTTCATCAGTCTGATGTGTCGTTGAATCTTCTATTCTTTTGTCAATTCCGGTTCCTGAAATTGCTTTTGCTTCTTCGTTTTCAGTTCAGGCACCTTTTGCTTCTCAACAAACTTTCCCAGCTTCTCTCCATAGTCACATCCAGCATTGATATCATATGCAAAGCACAGAAATACGACACGTTGGTACTTTCCTGCTTGCTCAGCATCTTTCGCATCTGAATAGATCGGATTGTAGAACAACATGATAATATCCTCATGTGAACAGTTTATTAACCACATGGGATCAAAGATGTGTACTTTCTTGTAGTTCGTCTCTCCGTCTTTCAACACAATCACGGCCTCTGCAATTTTCCAGTCATAATACCACCAGATGAAATATTTGGCAAAGTGTTGTGGGATAGGCAACAAAAGAATCTTTTTCAACACTCGCGGTGGTTTGTACTTTAACGTTACCTTGGGCATACCAGTAATCTGATCAATATCCTTTTTGTGAACAATTCGTTTAGGATATTGTGGTGTAAACAAATCCCACTTGGTTCGGCTTTCTCTAGTCATTTTCTCAGCAAAGTAGGTAATCTGACTATTTGACGCTCCCGTTAAACGGTGACGACAAATATCACGGATTGCCCAATAGGGAAGAGTCTTCAAGTGATGAAACTTGTCGAAATACAAGATCCCCTTCTCCCACTTTACTGCGAAGCATCTCAATTCTTTAACAAACTTCCAGGCCAATGCACGACCTTTGAAAATACCATTATGAAGTTTGTAAAAGCTTCCTTGAATATCAGCTTTCGGACGATTGTTTTCTTTTTCTTTCAATTTCTTCAAGAATTCTTTCAAACTCTCCGACTGCTCGAACCGTGGTTTGTCATGCCCTCTAAAGATTTCGTCTTCAAACGCTTTGCTCTTCTCTTTAGCTAGTTTCTCGGCATGGTTTAGCAGTTCATCTGAGAAGGAAAATCCACAATCTTGATTAGTCTTGAAGTATTGTGGATACTCCTCACTCGTAATATCTTCCATTTAAACTTCCTCGAACGCAGGAACGTCACGGTCATCAGAATGATTCCCGGCTTCCTTTTCAGGTATCTTAGGAATGAAGTTATCAGCAAGTAATTCTTCCAAAGTCTTTCCTACCTGCTTTCCTAAACCCTCAAGTATTTCCTTTGAAATTGCCGTAGAAACTTCCCCATCTTCAAGATCAGGGTCATCAAACTCCAACTCGAATAGTTTATTGTTTGATTCAAATATCTCTGGAAACCTGCTAGTCATGTCGATCGTCCAGACTCGATCAGTAAGCATCTGGCGATACTTGTTCTTATCGTCTTCAGACAATGACTGCAATTTCTCGTTCCAGAATATATCATCATCAACATTCTCTCCAGGAGCCTTAGAGCTCGACTCACCACCCTTATCTGAGTCACGCTTCTCATATGTAAACTTGTCAGCGTCATCATCATCATCATCATCACTACTATCATCAAAAGCAGAGCCGTTTCCATCACTCGAACCATCATCTGAACCTCCATCACCCTTAACATCTTTCTTCTTCTTCTTTGTATCGTTTCCTGCATCTTCATCAAGTTCATGATCTTCTTCTTCATCAGATAGTTCGTAATCAACCTGTTCTTCTTCTCTTTCCTTATCTACTTCACCAGCTTGAAGTTGAGGAGCTTGAGAGTACAAGTTCTTGATCAAATCATCCATATGCTTGTTACTCTTCTTCAACTGTTTGTTCTCCTCCTTCAAGACTATGATTCTCCTGGTGTTTCGTTGCTCGTGCTTCAGCAACTTCTTATTTTCTCTCTTCAATCTCTTGATCGTTTTCTTCAAAGTTTCATTATCATCTGCTGATGTGACTACGACCTCCAACATCTTCTTATCATTCGACTTTAACTGCTCGATCTCAGTTTGTTGTTTGTTGATTAGATTCATCATTTCAGACAATCTCTGATTCACAGCACTCATGATGTCACTGTCCACCGAAACTTTCGTCTTCTTTGGTGGTTCAACAACATCAGGCAGTTTGCCTTTTCTGATCTTCTTAAGCACGTTATCCAATGCCTCATTAACCTCATCCATAGGCATTTCTTCAGTCTGTGGTGTGCTCGATGTTGTCGTAGTCTTTTGCTTCTTTTGAGCTGGTACAATAATCGGTGATTTAGAACTAGAAGCCGGTGGTAGTTTCTTACCAGCTATCAAAGATTCAATCTCTTTCTTCCTCTTGATACTCGGCTTCTCCTGTTTCTTCTTTTCTTTCCTAGCAGCTTGCACAGGAGAACCAATAAACGTCTCATCTACATTTAAACCCAACTCTTCTTCATCAACAAGAATAGGACTTTTGTTCCCTTGATCCTCAACGTTCTGGCTACCAGACGCACCAGCTTCAGTGGCCTTGGGCATGGTTGTCTCTACCGTTTCAGCATCTGAATTCCAACGTTCATCCTCTAACATCTCTTCTGAATCAATAGACGCTTCATCAACTAAATGTAATCCCTTTTTCGCCATCATCTTGTTTCTTCTTTGCGTGCTTTTCTTCTTCTCAGGTTCAGAAACCTCTATCCTTATCTCCTGTTTCTTTGTCTTCCCACTCTTTGCGCCGACATTCACAACTTGTCTGTTGCGTTTAGCATTAGGATCAACATGATGTAACGGATTATCAGGATCAGAATCACTGTTCACATTCCTCACAAGCCCTTCACCCGGATCTGTATAATCGACTCTAGCTAGGTGTCCAAATAAACGTCTTACTGGAGGACGTTCATCAACAGACAATCCCTTATACGCTTTCATCCTAGCGAGAGTATTCAGCGACATATGTTCCTGAACAACAATGTGTTTAGGATCTCTTTTCAGCTCCTTATACTTGTGATCAAATATCATTTGGAGGAAACGAGGATATAAAAGAAACTTCAGATTCCTCGTGCCGTTCACAGGCTCCAGTAAATGAGACATCAGCATGCCAGAGACATTGAACGGTTTGTTCAATACTAAGGCAACCATCATAGAACTGATGCTCTTCCTCATCAAATCATGTCCTCCAGCTGCAGATCCGAATACGTGAATCAAAACGTGTGCCAGATATTTGAATTGTGGGCACAGTTTCCCTTATGCAATGAACCGTCAGTGATTGGTCCAGTGTATTTCATTCTGAGGAAGCACTTTCGCTGATCCATAAAAGTAAACTCCTTTGGATCTGTCGGCTCATCATTCAAGTTCAACGCTTCCCTCAGATCTTCTTCACAAACTATGACTCTCTGTCCTTGAATCTTGCTCGTCAAACACGATTCGCACTTCCAGAAGTCAAGCTTAGCATTCGACCAAAATTCTTGTATCATATCCCTGTAGATAACTGTCGGCGTAGCAATGGCATCTATCACCCTGCATCTCTTCAGAAAATCAATAATGCCAACGAAATCTGTGTGCTTCTTTACATCTCCAAGATACGCACAGCAGTTATGCGCATTTTCAAAGTCTAACTGTTTGGCAGGCTGTGATGATGATCCAGCTTGTTCCGTCGTCTTCTCTTGTTCAGACATCGTTAAATCTGCAAAACAAACAAAAAACACACGTTAAAAATCGACAAAATTTCAAATTAAAAATCGACAAAATTTCAAATTGAAATGTTCTTTGATCAATACGATGTAAGCATTAGTCTAGGTTCGACCGTTTAAGTAGGTCGAATGTGGAACTTTTCCACATTCGCACCATCTCAAACGGTCGAACCTAGACTTAGTTTTGGTCTATATTCACAAATGCATCAGATCCATAAAATGCCCTTATGGATCACCACAATCTCATGTAATACAATACAAAGACTCAACCCTAGTCTATTTGACAGTGACGTCCACATAATAGTGCATCAACAATCTCCCCCTTGGACGTTGCTGGCGAATCCACAAATCTCTTGCACATCAACAGTCAAAATCACAGGTCTCCCCCTTAATACATGCACTATTGCATTGAGTAGAAATACAATATCCTTTGTGAACTAACCAAGTAATGCACTACGGACCCTCAACATCAATACGCAGGAAGTCAGCTAGACCACGTATATCATTTGCGAAATCAACCGGCACGTTCAGCTGAATTACATCCAGATCACCTAGTTATGCCAATGTGAAGTCGACAATGTAATGCACTGCAGTCTCGTAGCATCAGTACACAGGGATGTCATCTTGACCAAGTACATCACGCGCAATCCAACTAGTCTGATAAAACTCCTGCTAGATGAATTCCATACTGACCGATCAGATATTCAACGTAACACGTAGGTACTATCACTAATTCACGTCTCATATCTGCACTTAACCTTTGCATCACCCTTCATGTAACATCGCAAAATTTTCCCCAAAATTTTAATACATAAAAAGCCCTTATATATATATATATATATATATATATATATATATTTTATTACACCTTTATCATTAATATTATACAAATGTGCCTAAGTCTTTATTTATCCTAACTCACAACTTATATACATACATAAATGTATATAAATAATAATAATAATAATATGATTCTAAATTCTTTTTTTTTTCACATACAAGATTTTTTTTTTAAATAAAGCCTTGAGTCAAATAGTCAAAGTCCTAGTCAAAGTCTTAGTCAAACAGTCAAAGTCTTAGTCAAATAGTCAATTCATCATAAAACCTTACTTTATGGTGTTGACCAATTTTAATGGCTAATTGACTCCAAAACTAGTATAAAAACCCACCTATGACCCATTATACTTTGCACCTCTAAATCGATTGTTTCAATCCGATTAAACTTTCCCTCATACCTTTCTTCTATAGTCTATTACTTCTACAATTGAAGCTTTGATTATAAGCTCTTGTAATTGGCGAATTGGAAGCTTGATATTCTTTCTTTTTCGTTTTCTTCAATTTGGACTAGCTACGTTGTTGAGTCTTTGGGATTCGCCTCGCATACATTCACAACACATTATTCTATTTTTTTTACGAGACATAACATTTTGCTAAGGTGAGTTTTACATAGCCCCTTTTCTATTTATCACCATTTTTGGGGTGAAACATGTTACAACATTATTTATGCAATTCAATCATCAATGTGTCTATGTGTATTTCTATGTTGCATTATGTCTTGAACATGACTAGGGTAAGCACAATTCTAGCATAAACATTCATCAGCCAAACGGTATACATTGATAGATCTATTGGACTGACAATCCCACCCGGATACGTGCCTCCTACAAAGGTTGCGTGGGTGTTTGTTACTGCAATATAAACGAGTGAACCATGAGCGTATGGGATGTACCACAATACAACAGTCAACAAGGTTGATTATGCACTCGATTTACTTCTAGTATGTTTTCGCATATGGACTAGATTGCCATGACACATGAATTGCACAACAATTTTATTCAATTATCAAAACCTATGTAATTCTCACCAACTTTTGTTGACCCAAAACATTTTCAACTTAACATGTTTCAGGTTCTACTTGCATGGAGATTTGAATTGATGCTTGAGGATATTTGCATAGTTTTATTCAATTTGATGTACAAATTCTTAGAACAATTGTATGTAACGTATTTAAATTATTTAATGAAATTTATTATTCACCATGAGCTACTGAACAATCATCAATACGTGACATCCCGATGTTTCCGCCATCGGTTGGGGTGTTACACTTCACACCAACTGGAGAAGTCTAACTGTCAGTACCCAATTAAACATCTCAAATGTGACTATGTGCAAAACAATCCACTCGGACACTTGTACTTCTATGAAATTCTTCATCGTGCTGACTGTGATTGCATTAACACATTATTCTCTTTAAATGTTCTTGAGTAACTTCATCTGTTCGACAGAATACTAGCCGTAGACGAGTGAATCAAGCAATCAGAAGTTTTCAGCAGGAACTACCGGTACAATTGTGGACTTGAAATGCTTCAGAAACTGAAGTTTTCTATAGGGCCAACAATAACCACCAACAGCTCTTGAAATTCTTCAGGACTGTAACCTTGAAACTTTCATTGAATCTACGTGCCACATGACTTCTACTAGGATCCCTCAATACTTTTGGAACATTGAGATCTCAATCTTGATATGTTTGTACATAACAACTTTGTTTGAACAAGTTCCTACAATCTCACTGGAACTGGGTTGACTGTTCTCAACTTTGCGGAATAAAAATATATCTATTTTCTGGCCCATAATAGTTATTTGAATCTGATTATCATATTGTTGATTCTCATGACTACCCCACAATAAAACGTTTCATCATCATCATTTCTTCAACAATTTGTGAAGACATCATCACCATCCTCCCAAAAATCTTCAAAAATACCATTTTTTTCATTCTATATGTCGAAGGGGCGAAGGTGTAAATAAAGCTACGTTCGACCGTTTAGTAAGGTCGAATGTACCATGATTGTTGAAATCCCACATTCGCCCAGTAGTGAGGTACGAAGGTGGAAGATTTCCAGGTTCGACCTGTCGTAAGGTACGAATGTGGAAAATTTCTAGGTTCGTCCTCAAAATCCTACGTTCGACCGAATATACTCCACGTTCGACCACTCGTAATCAAATCTTCTACACATTCGTCCGTTTGCAGAAAAACGTGTTCTTCTTCAATATTTTCTGCAAATCAACCCATAAACACTCTGATTGTTCGAATTTGATGATGAAACTTGTACAGAAAGGTGCGGAAATGAAAACCTAACCCTCGAATTCACAAAAACATGGTGAAATCACATGATTTTGGGTTCAATTAAGAATCTAGGGTTTCTAGGGTTTCAACCTTTCAATCAAGAACTGAACTTTAACGTCTGAAATCATGAAAACGAATTGTGATTGATTCAAACGACTGTTAGATCGTTCAAATCGGTACCATAGCTCTTTTATAAAGACACCCTGTCTGATCTAGGTCCGTAATGACTTACAGCAGAAGATCAGAAAGGCTATCCCCAGACAACTAATAACATAACGACCCTAAACCTCCGAGTTTTGTACAGATACCCTATCAAACGATATTATGGTACTAAGACCATATGCCCATGAGGAGTTCATCCACACAATAATTCGTTTGATATGTATGTATCAGGCACGCAGTAATAGGTCTACGAAGCCTATCAGCACATCGCACAGACTCAGACACACGCCCTATATAGCAGTATATTACTTAGAATGTGTCAGATCCCCACTGATGTACTATCATTTCCCTTTATACTCTAGGAAATCATTTTAGAATTTTTTGATTTTTATAGATTTTCTAATTTACTGTTCCCAAGGATAAGCTGGAGCATTTCAAATATGTGACTGCCCAGATATCGTTTGTTCACAGAAATCTGACGGCATTAATCTAAGGGAAGAAGATATAGCAGTCAGCAAAGAAATTTTCTAATTTTTATGGATTTTGAAATTTTTCAATGTTTTTGGATTTCCGAAATTTTTCTGAAAAGCAGTAAAAATTTAAACTAAAAAGGTGATAGACTGAGGTGGTGATCAGTCCTGTTTTTCTTTAATACCATTAGCTTTTAAAAGATAATCAAATCTAGATTTGTCAAAAGCTTTGGTAAAAAGATCTGCGCGTTGGTAATCAGTGTGGATTTTGACCATATCGATCAACTCTTTAGCATAACAATCACGGATAAAATGATATTTAATCCGGATATGTTTAGCCTTTGAGTGATTTACTAAGTCTTTTGTTAATGCGATTGCGGCCTCATTATCACAGTAAATAGGGGTTTTAAGAAATTGCAAACCGTAATCCACCATCTGCTGTTGGATCCAAAGAACCTGTGAGCAGCAGCTCGATGCTGAAACGTATTCTGCTTCACATGTGGATAGTGCAACTGCGGTTTGTTTCTTGCATTGCCAGGTCACGAGCCTGCTCCCCATAAACTGACATCCAGCCGTTGTGGATTTGCTGTCTTTGTCACAGCCGCCCCAATCTGCATCACTAAAAGCGATTAGGTCAAAATTATCATCATGAGGGTACCAAAGTCCTTTCGATGGACAACCCTTCAGATATCTAAGGATACGCTTGACAGCTGCAAGATGACTCTGTTTCGGCTTCGATTGATATCGCGCACAAAGACATGTCGCAAACATTATATCAGGTCTTGACGCTGTGAGATACATCAGAGATCTGACGATTGCTCTGTATGTAAACGGATCAGTCAGCTCCCCCTTAAGGTCAACTCCAATCCCGTGATTGGGCTGTATCGGGGTATCCATCGGCTTCGAATCATCCATCTGGAATCCGCTCAAGACTTCAGAAACGTATTTCGTCTGGTGAATAAAGATCCCCGTTGGTCTTTGCTCCACCTGCAAGCCTAGGAAAAACTGCATTTCTCCCATTGCGCTCATTTCGAACTTTTCCTGCATAACTTCTTCAAATTCCCTGCACAGAAGTTCGTTAGTAGACCCGAAAATAATATCATCAACATAAATTTGTACAAGAAGCAAATCATCTCCTGCTCGTTTCGTGAACAGTGTGCAGTCTACCAGTCCGCGTTTGAATCCTTTCGAGAGAAGATACGTGCTCAGCTCCTCATACCATTGTCTCGGAGCCTGGTGCAACCCGTAGAGAGCTTTGTTTAACACATAAACCTTATCCCGGTGAATAGGGTCCTCAAAGCCTGGCGGTTGACCTACATAAACTTCCTCTTTGACCACACCGTAAAGAAAAGCGCTCTTTACATCCATCTGATACACCTTAAATTTCTTCCATGATGCAAACGCTAGGAACATTCGGATAGCTTCCAGGCGTGCAACCGGTGCATAGATTTCATTGTAGTCGATTCCTTCAACCTGATGAAAACCTTGAACGACCAAACGAGCTTTGTTTCGCACTATGACTCCTCTGTCATCCTTCTTGCACTTAAACACCCATTTGGTTCCAATTTTCTTTCTTCCAGGGGGCAAATCTGTCAGTGTCCATACACCAAGTTTCTGGAATTGTAATAACTCCTCCAGCATTGCTTCCACCCAGGCATCATCCAAAAGAGCATCCTTGTAAGTTCGCGGCTCAACCTGCGAAACATAACAAGCAAATGACCAGTCATTTTGAAAACCAGATTTCTGTATTTTGGCATATAAAGCAAGGTTGCCAATATTTTCTGGTGCTTGAGCATTTCTCAGCTGCCCTCTTGTCATCACACTGCTACCAGGATCACCAATAACCTGTTCAAGCGGGTGTATCCGATGTATCCGAGATTCCGGATAATCAGGTACTTGTACTCCCGTTTGAGTTGTCAAATTCTCTGTAGAAACCAGATCATTACCCACATTTGATGTTGAAGCATCAGGATTAGTTGGGTTCACTGGTGGTGTCATTGTAGCGTTGTCCAGAATAGCTTCACTTGTTGTATCATCGTCTTCTTCTTCTGAATCGGATGAATTAAGCGTTGTAGAAGCTTCTTGGAACACCTCTTCTTCCATCACAGGAGCAGTGGTATCATTAGAAGCTGCTTGGGGGTTTACCGTGATCGACCTCGTAATATAAGCGAAGTACAGCTTCTTCAACCATGCTATCTAGATTGAATGATTCAAAGAAGTCTTTGTAATCAAACATCCAATCTGGTCCTCCACCCTGTACATTTTGTGTATATCTTTGAACTTCAACATTAGCCCACTCCTCGACTTTTCTAGTTCTTTTGTTGAATACCCGTTTTAATGGGGTTGCATATCCAACAAAATAACCTTCTTCAGCCTTTGGTGCGAACTTCTCCGAAGGATTCAGCATTGTACACGGGGCACCAAATGGTTCTAGATACTCCAGATTCGGCTTGCGTCGGTTCAACAGCTCACAAGAAGTCTTGCCAAACTTCTTCACTGTCAAAACACGGTTAAGAGTATAACATGCCGCGTAAATAGCTTCGTTCCAGAACATGACTGGAAGATTTGAATCAGCAAGCATAGTTCTAGCCGTCTCTATTAGAGTCCTGTTCTTTCTCTCTACGACACCATTCTGCTGGGGTGTATACGGAGCGCTATATTCATGATGAATTCCCTTGTTTGCACAAAGATCCTCCATCTGAGCGTTTTTGAACTCCGTCCCATTGTCACTCCGGATTCATTTGATCTTCAGACCATATATATTCTCCAGGCGTGTAAACAGAACCTTTAGATTATCAAAAGTGTCGCTTTACTGATGCAAGCAAATTACCCATGAAAATCTTGAATAATCATCAGTCACCACAAGACAGTACAACTCCCCTGCATGACTTTTACGTCTGACTGGACCGAATAAGTCCATATGCAAACGTTCAAGTGGCAGCTCTACTGAATTGACTTTCTTTGGTCTATGGGATTGTTTGTGCTGCTTTCCCTTTTTGCAACTGATACACTTGTCATTCAAATGGAAGTGTTTTACATTAACTCCCGTGACAAGTTCATTCTTCACTAACTGGTTCATCTTTCGCAAATGGATGTGTCCCATTCTCCTGTGCCACATAATTGATTCTTTTTCTGTAGCCTTAGAGAGGAAACACGTGACTTGGCCATGGGTGGTCATTGCTTTGGACATATCGAGAATATACAAGTTGTTTACTCTCGATGCCTTCAGCATCACCCACTCTTTCGGAAGCTCAAACCCAGGTTTCAAGATGTAGCAGGATTTGTCATCAAAATACACAGAAAATTGTTTATCACAAATTTGACTAACACTGAGCAGATTGTAATCTATCTGTTTCACGTATGATATCCGCTCAAATGTTACGACCCCATTGCTTACACTACCCTCCATCGTAATGTAGCCTCCCTTATTACCAGCAAAGGCCACATAACCTCCGTTAATGTTTTTGATATCAAAGAGTAACGTGAGGTCCCCTGTCATCTGACCAGAAGCTCCACTGTCAACAATCCATAGGCTGCTAACAGGGCCAGCTGGAGCTCCCTACACATATAAAGTAAAGCAGTTAGATCTTTCGGGGGACCCAAGCCTGTTTGGTCTTGGGTCTTTGAACGGGTTGTTTCAAAGATTCTTTCAATTCACAAACATCTTGGGTTAACTCAACCCCTTTCTTCTCACTCACAATTTTCTATTTCTCACTCTTCTCATTCTGTGAAGTAGAGGCTCCTTCAGATTCCTTAGATGACCAAGATTGCTCAGATCTTTTCAAGATCCATATCTGAGATTTTGAAGTCTCAGTCGGTTTCTTTACTTCATCTTTAAATGCAACCTTTTTGGTTACCTTCTCTGATTTAACAGAGACAGGTCCAACTGCGTGTTTTCCATTAGGTTTAGGAGCAACCTTTTTGTTATCAGCAGTTGAGTTCATCATAGGTTTCTTAGCAGATTTTTCAGTGGTTATCCGGTTGCGTTTATCATACGTCATCGGACGGTTTTCCCTCTTGTTGTAAAAATTGTTTTGATTATTATAAGATTCTTGCTGAGGGAAATACCGTCTTTGTGGATAACCGTAGTTGTCAACCGGATAATCATGATAATTCCTCATCTCCACCTCGTGCCTTTTGTGTCGTACGTACGGGCAGGCGGCAAGTAAATGTCCCCGTTCCCCGCACTTATATCACGCACGGTATTCCTCATAGTTTTCTTTGATCGGCGACTTGGAAAAGCTAGCAATGGGATATCGATCGACCATGCATTGTTTCCTTAAACTCTCAGGAGCTGGGTCCTTCGAGTAAGTCGGTTCAATAAATTTTATCTAAAATTTCTTGAGGAATGTCATTGGTTCTTTCAAATTTTGGAAACCAAATCGTACTTTCCTGCCAGATCTTTTCGATTTTTGAATAATTGACAAACTTAATCGGATATTCATCATCTGATAAAATCTTATCGGAGCCTTGCATCCGATAGAAGATTTTGACAGGTTTGTCACACGATTCGTTGCTCATTTCATTGGTTTTCTCAGTTTTAAGCTCATTTTTCTTTTCAACCGGTTTCACCACATTTTTCTCAGATTTAATTTCATTTTTCTTTTCTACCGGTTTAACAACATATTTCTTAATTTTCTTTACCTCTTTCTTTTCAAAACTCTTGCCAACAGACTTTTCATTTTTCTTAACCACATTTTTACGATGAGCATTTGCCATGGGATGAACGATCTGAGATGGTGAGACTGGCTCAGTAGTGATTATGTGATTTTCATCAGGGATATCACTTTCATTTTCAACCGTCTCAGATGGTTCATCTTCTTCATCTAAATCATCAGCAGCGACCACACCCTCATTATTTCCCAGTACTGGTCTCACATCAGAATATGGATCCCCGACACTAGAAGTGTTAGGCTCGTTTTCTGATGTGGAGTCAGAATTGACTAAAGTCTCCGGTGGTATTGCATGTAAGTTGTGGTTCTCAAACAATATAGGAGATGGGACCGCCTTATAGTTTGCACTATTCGACTGGGAGGGTTCTTCTATGATATGGTCAACTACATGTGCTATGTGCTTGTAACTCTCTAACTTCTTGTTTACTTTTTCAGCAAAGCACTTGATGGTTGCCATTTCCAATTTAGTGTTTTCCATTTCATTGATGTAATTATTAATGGCAAGTTGTTTAATTGACAATGTCTTTTTAAGTTCAGACACATCCTTTTTATAACCATCAAGAACTTTGTTGAAATCTTTTAAATCTTTTTGATAAATCTGACAATTGAGTTTGGCACTCTCAAGTTGGACCTTGAGAAGCTTGTTCTCATCTGTCAGTTTTTCAAAATCAGCACATTTATCACATTTAACACACGCTTGAGATTGAGTTTCAGAACTTACCGGTTTAGGAGGTTCTGTCATTGCCATCAAAGCAAAGTGAGCTTCCTTCCATGTGAAGAATTTGGAGTAGTCAATCTTGGTGCACGCATCATCCACCATACATGACTTGCGGGTCATCAGGAAATCAGCTTCAGCTAGCAGTTGGTCAATGTCATCATCTAGTGAATTCACACTAGCCTCTGAATCAGATTCACTCTCCATATCCGAGTAAGCTGAATCGTATTGGTCTCCAACATCCGTGACAGAATCAAGAATCAACCCCGATTTCTTGTCTTCACTCTCAGCAATCACATCCTCATTCACTTCCTCAATTTTCAACTCCGACACTTTTTCAATCACAACCTCCTCTTCAATCTCCTCATTCTCATCCAAACTCATTTGCTGTGCCACACAAGCCACGTTCCCAGCAGTAATCTCCTCCACCCCCAATTGCATACCAGTCCAATCAAAACCTTCATCCTTTTGGATCACAAGTGCTTGGTTTTGATTGTCAGTTTGGTTTTGGTTTTGTGTGTTAGGTGTAGAGATAGGAACAATAGTTCGGTTTGGATTTTGTTGAGGTTGGTTTTGAGTTGTGGATTGTCTAGTGTTGGTATTTTGTTGACGGTTCTGATAATTGTTTTGTGGTTGAAAGCTTGAGATGTTGGAACTGTTGTATGACACTTGATTTTGGTTTTGGTTTTGTCTATTTTGGTATGTTGAATTGAAGGGGTTTCGATTACCTTGCTGTGTTGGCTATGTGCACTCTCTTTTAAAGTGACCCTTCTCTCCACAATTAAAACATGTAACTTTTGCTTTGTTGAATCCGTATGTGGTGTTGGGAGAAGTTGAGAGGTCAGTTCTACCAGTCTTCTGAATAAAGTCAGTGGCTCTCCTCATAATGCTTGCAAAAGCCCACTGAATGTCCATAAGCTCCATCTCC
The DNA here is from genome assembly GCA_028751855.1 of Ambrosia trifida. Lineage (NCBI taxonomy): Eukaryota > Viridiplantae > Streptophyta > Magnoliopsida > Asterales > Asteraceae > Ambrosia > Ambrosia trifida. The sequence continues at coordinate 158,202,674 of CM054123.1, read as the reverse complement.
TCTTTGTCGATTTGAGCGTAGTCTTCATTGGTGAGATTGTTGTTACCAATTTGACTCACAACCAAACCGTTGTAAGAAGCAACCATAGCAGATACAAGAGCAACATGCTGTTGAGCAATTTCAACAGTCACATTGTTATGATTCGAGGTCTCTAACACAATCGGGTTTTGACTTGATTGTGCTTGAGTAATCTGCATCTGATTCATGTGAGGAGTATACTGTTGTTGTTGTTGTTGAGGTTGACTTGATGTGTAGCATGCAGCTTGTTGTAATGGTGAAAAAGGTGGAATAAAGTTTGGTGTTTGATAAGGTTGTTGTGTGTATGATGGTGTGTAAGATGATGTTTGGGCAAGGTAGTTGATGGGTGCTTTTGTTGGTTCAACAACGTTGGATACACATGCTATGTGAGGAGCAACATTAGAAGTGGTGCTTGAAGCAGAAAGAGAGTTAGATGTACCACTCACATATAGATCAGGATTCTGTGGAATCTGAGCTCTCTTAGCTTTTCTCTTCTCCTCCATCTCTTTGTTTTCCAGCTTTTGAATGAACTCATTAATAGTCCAATACTGGTATGCATCCTTCTCCTTCAACACTTCGATGTGCTAGTTCCAGTAGGGTGGTAAAGCATCAGCAAATTTATCTACTAACTCCGACATTGGTATGCTGATCTCATAGCTCGACAGTTCAATGAGCAAATGGCAATACCGTGGAACCAACTCTTTTAGGGTCTCATTACCCATGTAACTGAAGTTTTCAAATTCCTTACGAAGCTCTTCCATCCTCAGCTTCCTTGTCTTTTCATTACCATCATGTCGGTTTCTCAGCATATCCCATAGTTGTTTGGATGTTGTACACGATCCAAACTGATGCAATAGATCAGTGTTGATCGCCTGGGATAGTTGAGAGAATGCCTTCTTCTCTATCGCAAACCTTTTCTTCTCATCATCCGCCAAATTCTCCAAAGGTATCGGTTCTCCAGTATTCTCCAGAATAGGAGCAACGTAACCCTTCACAATCATTTGCCATGCCTCGGCTCCCTCAAGTCCTTGTCCCTCAACATGGATCTTAAACTTCGTCTTCCAAGTATTGTACTCCTTCATGTCCATTAACTTTCGTGGACGATTGCCTCTTCCAGAGGATAGATCATGAATAAGAGTGGATATAGCGTTGGTCGTCTGCGAATGAACTGCTGCTGCTGTGACTCCCCAATAGTTGTCAATCGGTTGTGGTAATGGTTGAACAACTTGTTGAGGAGCCGAACTAGTCATTGCCATATAATTGATTGGCTGTGATGGTTGACTAGTCTTCTGGGCTGCAACGGACCACGGATCTTGTGTTGTCTGCTGTTGTGGTGCTTGAGTAGGTCTAGGCGTTGTTGGGAAGTTCCATATCTTGTCCTGCAAACGATTAAACACGAAAAGATTAAAAATGTTTTAAAAACAGAATGCTCCTTCGTACAGTCGGACGTGCGAATGAGAAATAAAGTTCACCTTCGACCGTTTGATTGATACGAATGCGGACAGAAATAACAAAATCTCCTTTGACTGCTTTCTCCTCTCGTTCGACCGTTCTCCTTCTCCTTCGACCGTTCGATCAGGCGAAGGTGATACAACTGGGCGAATGAACAAAATAAGCAATCAAAGTCTTCTTTCGACCACTATAACACCTCCTTCGACCACAAAATCCTTCTTTCGACCCAAAAGATTTCCACTTTCGACCAAACTCTCTCTTTCGACCCCTAAGATTTCAAAAACGGTTATTCTTTGAAAATCAGTTAATTTTGATCATGTTTATCAAATGTTGATGGATTTTGATGATCTAAATCAGGTTTTGAATCGGAATTGATTTGGAACAACTTTAATGAAGAGAATTATCCAATTTAAACTCAAAATCAAGTTGTAATCAATCAAAATCTTATCACATCAGTTTATTCAGAAACTTTTTGACCAAAATTGGGTCCAAATCAACTGAGAGACTATTAATTTGTGGTTGTTTGATCCAGAATGGCTCTGATACCACTTTGTATGTGCGTGAAAGGATCGATAAACAACAAAGAATGATCAAACAAGTTAGTTTTAGGTGCGGAAACCCTAAAACTATCACAAAATGATAGTCAAACAGATTAAAACACACAGATCATCATTTTCAAAAGGTTTCATTAATTAATCACCCGATTACACGTTGAAATTAGTTACAATCAAGGTATGAACGATGAACGAGTTAAACAAAACACTAGAGAGAGTTTCTGAAAGTGGAGGGAATAATAATGATCAAAAGTTACATTCAAATATTAAACTTGTCTATTTATAGACTGCACATTCACCCAAATTGATTGTGCGAATGTGCAGGTTCGCCCAAATCATCTGGTCGAACAAAGTTATACAATAAACTAAAAATCTCATTCGTCCATGTCACTTCCTTCGCACCTTTTATCTTCCTTCGCACCTACAAAAAGTCTTCTTCGCACCAACTTAAACTCTCCTTCGCACCAACGATATTTACCAAAACATATGTGTTGTTCAATCCGAAGCATTAGTCGCACTTTTGCATCTACATTTCCCTTTACATCATACATAAATCTATTATCTTTGATGTTTCTGGCCAATTTATTTTAAACTTCCCCCCTACATTTTTATTTATGTGTGTATATATATATGTATGTATATTTTGAAAATACCATCAACCGTAAAATTTCATCACATTCGAGATTTTAAAATCCTTGTTTAAACTGTAACCTTATAATCTGTGTATAGGAGATACTGTAGCACCAAAGCTAAAGAGTACTGAATTTTTCCAAACTTTCATCACTTGGGAATTTCACAAACTATAACAAATAAATATATATATATATATATATATATATATATATATATATATATATATTTTTAAAAAGAGTCTTTTATTTCCACAAACTTATTTGCTAAATTTCAAATTTTTATTGAATAATTTATTGGCGTAACAAATGATTTACGATAAAAATGTTTTAATCTATTAAGAATGACTTCTTTTATGTATTACTCGAAGCCTATTATACAAAACGTCTGAACAAATTCTTGATTTTTGAAATCCGACATTAAGTTTAAAACCTATGACTCATCGAAATATTTTGATCTAAACCAATTTAGTGGTACTATTTAATGACTTTTGCTTTACATACAAAACCAAAATTTTGAAAATAAAATCTTTCCATCCACAGGAACTGTGACACCCAGAAAATTTTTTTTTGGAATTTTCTCCAACTTGACACTCACTTGACGCCAACTTTACTGTTTACTTACTGAATTTCGGGACGAAATTCTTTTCAACTTGGGGATGATGTGATACCCCGCAATTTCATGTTCTACTTAACTAGGGTTAGCTAGTTATGTCACACGTTGCACAGTTAATTCAATGCATTCTACTTAACTAGGTTAGCTAGTTAAGTCACACGTCGCACAGTTATAGGGTAATAACTGCATGAAGTGGTAATTCGAGGAATTACCAGACTATATAAATGATTAGTGAACCTCGGACGTTGGTGAACAAAGAAGTTTAATAATTGTGAGTTAACTGATTGAGATTGATTGCAATTACGTGCTTCTGTGATACGCTGTGAAAATATGTGCAAACCGTATGTGATTACGTGAACTTAAATTAGATACTTTAATAAAAATCGTTAAAGGTGGACCATTAGGTTGATTAGGGTCTTAACACATGGGGTTGCACTTGTTACGGTCCGAAATAACGAAAGCGTCAAAGGAAAACACGTCAGGAGACGAAACAGGCCACCCGCGCGCGCCGAGGGCCTGTGAGCGGCCGCTCACAGAGTCCGAGCGGGCGCTCACAGAGTCCGAGCGGGCGCTCGAAGAAGCCTGACGAGTCTTAACCGACTTACACACCTATTTAAGCATCCTTAACCCCCATGCAACCCCTAAACTCAACCCTAATCGCCCCCTTACTGCCCCACACGAAATATTAACCCTAAAGCTCCTGCTAAGGCTCAAGATCATCAATTGGGAAGCTCCAAAGGCGCACGGTTGATCGAATCGAAGAGCCAAGGGTATAATCTTTGATTCCTTACGCTTCTATCTTGTGTTTTTGTTATAAAAATCATGTAACAAAGTTTGTCCAGGTCTGAAAGTTTTTAACAATCATTAAAACATAAAGTTTTTGAAGATTAAACGGATCAAACATAATAATAAACGATTAGTAACATCATAGGATACTTGTTGCGCAAGTTATTGATGTTTTGGTCTTTAAAGTTGTGATCTTTGCATGTTTAGTAGTAGAATCTGATCATAATAAGTATTAGGGATGTTTGGTAATGATGATTGATGTTTGTTGATTGTTTTTATGCATACGGTAGTCGATTAAAGTATGATTTAGGCGAAACTAAAATCTGGACAGAATGATTAGACGAACTTGTAGGAGCTGTAACACGGCCTTAACATAACGATTTTGGTATTTTCTTTGCATGGTTGAGTCACACTTGGTCTTAGCTTTTCATAATGGGTAAAATCAAGTGTTTTGGACGTCGGTTGAGTCGTTTTTGGAATTTTCATTGAAAATAGGTCAGGTCAGAATTTCGGGTATCAAACTGAGTCAACTTTGAAACATCATAACTCAAGTTTTATAAAGAGTTGGATTGTGAAATTTTTACAGAAGGTTAATATTGGAGTAATATGAGTTTTCCAGGTAGATTCATCCCGTTTGGATGAATACACAATTTTTGGAAATTTATCTACCAAACTGACCTGTTAGGAAGGTTTTCTGAACATAGCTGAATTAGACGAATTTTAATTATTTTTTTGTTTGGATTTAAGACAAAACAAAAATAGGTATTATTGAGTGAATCCCAAAGAAAATTCAGTAACAATTTGGGAGGATAACTCACTGATTTACTATTTTAAATAAATTCGTTTTGATGGCGCACAATCTGTCCTGAAAACACAGATTGTGTATTATGTGCTTATGTGATTGATTGAGGTCTTGGGTGGTATGGAATTGACATGTAACTGAAGTACACTTGTCTGAGACACATACGGAATGTAGAAACTAATTGTAACCAACACATTCACCAACGAGTCCGTAGGGTTTATTATTGCATGTAGAATCACTAGGTGTCACCTACACACTTTTGAACGTTTAAACGCTTTGGACAAACGAGTAATATGGTGTATCGTGTATACACATGTACTCACATAATGACACATATAATAGGGAGTCGGTAGCGAGTCTCTACTTCTTACTTGGATTTGGATTTAGCACTTAACGCAACCTAAGGTGAGTTTCACTACTTTTACTCAACAGCATGCGTCTCGGGGAGACAACTTACTTAACCTTTTCTAGTCCAGGTTTGAGACTACTGTTTTATCCCGGGTTTTGGGATGGGTTGATTCCTGGGAGGAATTGGGTTTTGCTTATTCTATCTCAGGTTGAGATACACTGACACCTGGGAGGAATCGCATTTTACTAGTTTCACATCTTTTGTCCTTGATGAACTAAACTGCATTATATTACGAAAGTCCTTCACTATTTACCGAATGAGTTGCCGGGTTATGGCAAGCGGGTTACTAGTTGATAGCGCTATTAGGTTTGACAAACCTCACACCGTGCTGGGAGCCGGGCGTGAACTACGACCGTAGATTTTATCATTGTTGATAGGCAATGATGGGAGGCAAAAACCAGCTCGCGGGGCGAGTGCATCGTTCAAATAGCAATTCGGTATATCCTTGTTTAGTTATCATGAATGGGTTAGCTACCCTTGGCATACGCTGAACTAGTGGTACTTGGTTCTTGGTTTTGGTTGTTGATTACTACTTTTGGGTTTGGGAAAACCTAACTACTGTTTCTTGGTTTGGGAAACCTACACTTTTACTTACATTACTTTGTGAACTCACCAACTTTATGTTGACACACGATAGCATGCTTTTGCAGGTCTCTAGGTTCAGAGCACGATAGGACATGCATCATTGTGTCATGGGTTGTGAACATTATTTAACTTATACTTTACTTTGCATTCAACGGTTTTATTTTGGGCGCGTTGTTTTGTGCATGAACTTAAATGGTTATGTTTGATTTACGCTTCCGCAACTTAACTGAACTTTTTGGTAAACACTAAACGTGATTTTCAATAACGAACTAAATGGTTTGGGCATTTAGAGTCGTTCTTATGACTTATGGCTATGGGATCCTGGTATGTCACGCGCCTCGCGGTATAAACCCCGCAGTGGAAATTTGAGGGTGTGACAGGAACAAAATTTACTCTACAATTTTCCATTGACACCTACTTATTTTAAACTTGTTCGAACCATTACAAATTTTTGGCAAATACCACAATCATGTTTTCTCATACGCTTGTATCTAACTATTTATTCAAATCCCACGATTATTCTGCATGATCACCTTACTATTTGCTTCTTTTGAAATCCTATAAATTAAACCCTTTATCAACCATTTACACGTTCACCATTTTTCACAACTTTGATTTTACTTTGAGTTTTCATCATCTCTCAAAATCCAAATTCACATCCTTTACCTCCTCGAACATGAACTTGATCTCCACGATAACCACCCTATTGAAAACTTAATTGTTCGTTGCATCAAAACTTGAATATTAGTTATACATGAGAATTTGATTATCTACCTGAATAATTGATTATTTATGATACATGAAAGCATGGAATATAAACTATTTGCTATAAACACACCTAGAGTCATTTACCTTGTCTAGGGCAACTCTGTTACAACTCGCATGCTATACTCGATACTTGATGCATTTACAAACTTCCTTACATGTATGTATTACGAATTTGCAACTTATGTGATAAACCAAAGACAATTGTTACACTTAATCAAAATAACCGATAGAGGATGAAGTACTTGCTCAACAGTTAGTTGAGTACCAAATAACCTACTCAACGATTGGTAGAGGTCATCATGCCTTTTCAGCAGTCGGGAGAGGCCCTACAACCTGCTCAACGACTGGTGGAGACTATCGAACCTGCTCAATAATCGGTAGAGGTTCTTACTCACTGACTGGGAGAAGTCTTTTTCCTGCTGAACAGTTGGACTCATTTTTGGATACATTGTATACAATTCAATCACAAGGTTATTTTGCATTACTTACATGTGTGTTTAGAGTCATAGAAGGACACAAAACCCTAATGGAAGGTAAATTGGTGATTGCGGTCCGGAACGTAATCATGAATTTACAGGTACGTTAGGGTGGTGTGAAATTCTATTAGGACCTTGGTAAGAAACACTAACAATACATCAGAAATGAGATTTGGGGTCGAGCCAAAAAAAAAACCCTAGTTAATTGGTAGTTCATTTAGCCCATCCATAGTCTATTATCTCATGTAACTTAGGTTTGGTGTTTATTTCCCCCTCGTTATTTTAGACTATCGTAATCCAACCCTCATAACTCATACGTAACACTTTATCCTAGTATCCATAAACTTCCGCCATACTTTAAACTAAATTATAACCGTCCAAGCATTTACCTACACCATGTGTTTTTAATAACTTCGGGACGAAGTTTCCTAAAGTAGAGGAGACTGTAACGCCCAGCGTTTCTCGAATAATATAATAATAATAAGAATATTTTAGTCTTAAAACGATTTGTTAATTCGTTAACAATAATACCATATTAACAAGAAATACATTCTTATTCCGATAACAAATTAATTACCTAAATTCGCCAAATACCGCGTCGTAAGTAATAACATACTAATCAACCGACACTTATCCTTATAAATTTTCAAATGCGACTACAAATATATTGTCCGTATACTCGATTTTAGTCGGTTCATATAAATAAAATGTGTGATACAAATATTTAAGCGACTAAACGAGTGGGCATGTAAAGAGACCCGAGTCAGTAACTGGTTCGTATACGAAATAATCTTTCACCTAACCTACACCAAAACCCTATCTATATAATATCCTAACCCATCTTCTTCTTTTCATCTCATCTTCACCAACAAAAAACCCTAGCCACTACTTAAACCTTTCCTTATCTTCTTCTTCATCCCTTACAAACCTCCATCACCTACACACCCCTTCCTTCCCCTTTCTGGAACAAAGGCGGCAGCCAACCACTACCACCACCTGAGCCGCCGACCACCACACCGCCACACAGACAACCACCACCTACGCCGCCGCCGCCCCTCCATTCAGCCACACCACCACAGCGATGTCTTCTTCTTGACCTTTTAAAACAGCAGTGGCAACAACAGTGACGGGAAGGATGATGTCAGCAATGGTGGAAGCTTCATGTCGCCCAGTTCATGTCCCGTTCAGCTACAGTAACGACGACCGGATTCAGGTCTGTTCTTTTTGTTCGATTTGGTTCCGGGTCAGTTTGCTTTTCTTTCTTTCTGGTCTCGTGGTGGTCAGGTGCAGCAGCGGCTCGAGTAACAGCGATTCTGGTATGTTCTTTTGGTCTTGGCTACGGGTCAGATCTGTTGGTGTGGGTCTCGTTGATGTGGGTGGTTTAGATGGTGGGTCTCGGTTCAGTTTTGGTTGTGGCTCGGTCCGAGTCGAGTGGTTATTGTTGGTTCTTGGTGCTCGGATCCGGGTTACGTTTTGGTCTCGGGCTCGTTGATTCTTGACGGTGGTTGCCTCGAGCTCCAGATCCGGGTTCAAGTCGGGTCTGATCCGGAACAGTTTTTGCTCGGGTTCACTTGGAGTGTCGGGTTCAGGTCTTGTTAACTCGGGTTTGGTCCGGCTAAAGTTGGATCTAGTCGGGTGTAGTTGATCGGGTCAGATTCAGTTTTGGGTTCGTGTTCTGGCTCGGTCAAACCTGGTCAACGGGTCAGATCTGGTTGGTCAAACGTCCAGATCTGGTCAAACACTGGTCAACATCCGTCAAACTCCATTCCGGTCAAAGCTGGTCAACGAGTACTCCAAGCGCACGCGTATCGGTTCGCGAGTTTGAATAACGGGAAGGTATAACGCGCGTCGCGACTTTGTTTTATTTACTTTGGTTATATTTATATGGTTAAAGTTATATTTTCTTTTGTGTATAACGAACTGAATCGCCTTGTGACTAAATGTTATTTTACTAATCCTTAACTAAAAATGACTAACTTATAAGTAAACTTATATTATTAGCACTATTATTCATGTTTAATACTAGTCGACTTATTATTTGTTTTCGAGCCATCAAATAAATGTTACCTGTCGAAAAGTATACTTTACCCGCTTATTATTGCTTTTGAAAGTTAAACCTTGTGTCGTGCACTTATACATTGATGCTTTGGGAAAATATAGACAACTTGAGTTGTCTGGTTTCTTACAAAAACAGAGGAGACTCTGCCAAAATTTTTACAAAATATAACTATAACTTTGTACAAAAGAAACTATGTTTTACAAATAAACGCTATTCAAACTTTATTTCTTCATAAAAGCATACATAAATAAACATAATACATATATCATCCGGTCTTCGAAACAAACTAAACGTGAGTCATGTTACATGTACATTATTTTCACTATCCTAAGTACCCTTTTACAATTAGTCTCAAGTCGCGAAATCCTGAATATATCATAATAAGGTATATATTTTATACAACTATACATTCACATATTTTCGTAAAATCAAAACCAAATCCTATCGGTTCGTTAAGTTATAAATACTTTAAACGAGTATTGTTTACAATACGAGTCTAGGTAGTTGAATCAACTATCTTTACAACCAAGAAACGAAACAAGCGTATTTGCATTAGAATTTAAGGCATCGTTTATTTGTAATAGGATACAAGAGTTCAATTTATCCAAGTTCAGACTTGTTGCTACTTGCTAGTACTTACACAGTGAATTTCAGGTGAGTTTACGTAACCATGTTTATGCAATTCTTTATACTTGCAACATTATACTTAAGCAATTCTACATACATGTCTAGTTGTAAACTTTAATGCCTCATGATTTAGACAACAACAACAGTTAGACTTAAACTTCAACATACATAATCATTAGCTATGGCCAAGCCGGCGATACTCAATATAGATCTAATGGATTGACAATCCCACCTAGATTCGTTGACCATCTTTTATGGGGAGCGCGGGTGATTGTTATCGTTCCAACATGATATTAAGGTGAACCGTGGATGACGGGATGGACCTAAACTAGTCGGAGGTTCGATTATGTGCATTCAACACTTCATGTTTATTCATGTAGACTTAAACTTACGATAGACATATGAATTGCTAAACTTTTATTCTTAAACTTAATTGCTTGACATGGCTTATGTATTCTCACCAACTTCTAGTTGACCCCCCCCCCCCCCCCTCATTTTTACAACTGAATAGGAAATAATGATGCTTGAAGTCTAGAGCTAGCATGAGGAGACAATTTGAAGTTTATGCTTTGTAGATGCAAAAGTGCGACTAGAGCTTTGGATTGTAAAACACATTTTGGTTTGTTGATATCGAAGGTGCGAAGGAGGATATAAAGGTGCGAAGGAAGATGTTTGTACGAATGAAGACATAGATTATTGAAGAACTTGGTTCGACCGGTCAATGTGGGCGAACCTGCACATTCGCATGGATGATTTGGGCGAATGTGCAGGCCTATAAATAGGTTAAGTTCCTTTTTGAATGTAACTTTGATGATTATTATTCCCTCCTATTTCTGAAAACTCTCTCTAGATTTTGTTAAACTTGTTTTACATTTAAACCTTGATTGTAATCATTATTCCAAGTGTAATCTAGTGTTTTATGAATGAAATTGATTGAAAATGATGATCTGCGTGTTTGAATCTGTTTGATTATTACTTTGTGATAGTTTTAGGATTTCCGCACCTAAAACTAACTTGTTTGATCAATCTTTGTTTGTTTTCGATCCTAATACACACATACATGCTTTGCTTGATTATTTAATGTAGACTTTAATGTAATTCAATATTGTATAGAAATAAAGGATTATTTAAACTTATTTATTACCATGAGCTACTGAACAATCATTCACACGTGACACCTCGATGTTTCCGCCATCGGTTGGGGTGTTACACCCAACATCGGTTATCGAAAATAAAATTGAAACAAAAACATTTTGATTTTTCAAAGTTTTTGCTAAAACACACCAAAAATATTTTTGAATTTTCAAATGGAATTGCATAAAGATAAACTGAAAATATTTTTGTGAATTTTCCGGTAAGAGGATCATATCAGTATTTAAACAGTCATTCAAAACTCTTTTAGATCAATTTTTGCTTTTGACATTGAGCATCCTACAACCATTACTGACACACCCTCAAATTTCCACTTGCGGAGTTTTACCGCGAGGCGTATGACAAACCAGGATCTAAGTCAACGGTCACAATAAACAACATTATATGAAATACGTAAACTCAACAGCTTAATTATAAAAACCATTAAACCGTAGCGGAAGCATTTAAAAATTTAATTAACTACAAAACAGTGTGCCAAAATGTTCAAGACACATTAATAAAATATGCGACTAAGCCTAGACACCAATGCAGACCCATGCGCCTAGTCCAACCGATGCTACCTTAGCGACTTGAGAAAAACATGCCAAAAAGACATCAACATATATAATGCTGGTGAGTTCACAGGTTTGTTTAATATGTTACCAAATTTTACCTCGTGTCACCAACATGTTCTCATGTCCATACTATATCAATGTTACCAAGTACGCTAGCTAGGCGTATGTTTTGTTACTACTACGATTGGAAAACCATTACTAGACTGTTACCAGTGTTCAGCCCGAATGTTCAGCAAATGTTTAGCAAGTTAGAGACAATATGCACCCGCCCGACCCTCCAAGCCGTTGAGTGGGGCCTGTCAAACCCAATAGATCTAGTCACATTTTCCCTCGTTGTGCAACCCCGAACATTCATGGTTTCCCCTGGGACTTTCAAAGATCGTATAGCAATGCAAAGTTAAATCATAGTATGACATATGTTACCAAATAAGTTTAGTGCATGTTTTCTCCCCCAAAAGTAAAAGCAGTAAAAGTGGGGCCGTGAACTCACCTTAGGTTTGTGTTCTTCAAGTTTAATAAGAAAAGCCAAGTCCTTGATAATCCCAACTACCGGAGATCTATCAAAATGTTCATATAAGTGTTCCGACTAATAACCACATGGTAATCTAGTCCCCGATTGTCCAGATCGTGATCCAGTATGTTTTAAAATGTGTTTTAAAGGTTTAACCGACACACTAGACTGACCCGACATCCCGTTGGTGACTCATTACCCTAACTAATCAAGTACACATAGATTACACACAAGGTTCAAGCATAAAACACTTAGTTTGCATCAAAAATCCCATTTTTGATTCCATAGGGTCGAACCAGGAAATTTTGTTCCACCCTCGCCCTTTTAAGCCACGTTCGACCCTTTGGAAGCCACTTTCGACCCATTCGAAGTCACATTCGACCCTTTGAACAGATTCGACCAATATTATCCAGGTTCGACCTTGGGATTCCACTTTCGACCCCACGATTGGTCGAAGGTGCCCAGGTTCGACCCTGGCAGAATGTTTTTCCCAAAAACGCTTCAAAAACATCCGAAACATCACGAAACATCACCAAACACAGCAGTTGAATATGAATAACATATCCCCACGAAACCCCACCAATTTCGCCCCAAAACATGTTCATTTTAGCCTTTTCCCAAAATGGCAAAAATTATGAAAACATCACATCATGCATGAAATCTTTACCCAATTTGGAAACTTCTTTTTTTAAATCAATCCATAATCATCTTAATAGTGCTCAGTTTGTCATGTGTTTGAAAACCTCAAAAAGTTCTATTGATCATACTAGCATGCATCGAACCCTAGCTTTATCAAAACCCCCAATTTAGACATGATATCATTAATCATCTAATTGTGACCATAAACAATCCTAAATTAACATCAATATCAGCCCTAGATCATGTTTCTAGCATTAGTGCAGCAGCAAATCATTAAACAACACATAATATCACATAACACATAATTAACATATGTTTATTGATATGTAACCTATGTTTAATGATAGGGTTTAGGTTTAGAAAGATGTTTAAAAGGTTATTATTGATAAAAACATCCTCAGAACAGATTTGGACATTAGGGTTAGATGAAAACGAATTAAAATGCTTTGAAAAGGTTTAGGATTAAGAACACACCTTAGATTCTTGATTAGATGTTGTTTGTAGGTTGGATTATGGAAACAAGAGCAAAAACTCCTTCCTTAGTGATTAAAATCATTTGAGAGTGTTTAGAGACGGTTAGGGTTTGTGAAATGGTGAAAAATGACAAAGTTTGGTATTTATACTAGTCCACATTCGCCCCTTTCACATGGTCGAATGTACCTTAACTGATCAAATGAAATTCTATTGTCTCCACATCCCAGGTTTGCCCCTTCACTAAGGGTCGAACCAAGATCATTTCCCAGGTTCGCCCCTATGCTATGGGTCGAACCTGGACGTATGTTTTCTTTCTAGTCTCCAGTTTGTCGTGTTTAACGCATTTTAACGCTTCATAACACATGATCATGCAATTCTAACACATGTTATGCACATATAGGCAAGTATAATCATGTTCACATCTTGTAGCACATATTCTCATGTTATGTTACACGTGTGTTAATAATCTACTTGTCCTACTTGATTCAGTTCATGTAATTTCACCAACAACGGGACCCGGTACTAGTGTATTCCCAAATGACTCCCAATGATCCTCCAGATCATTGAACCCTGGACAATCCTATAGTGGCCCGACTCAAATAACCCAGTTAAGTCCATTTATAATGTTTCTCACTAAGGTAGACTTATGTTTTACTAAAATGTTTTTTGCCGAACATGCCGGGTGTCACATCATCCCCACGTTGAAAGAATTTTCGTCCCAAAAATTGCACGAAGCCCCAAAATGAAAGAGACAAAAGGAAGGAAGGAAACGAAAAGAAAATTTACCGGTTGTCACATCATCCCCACGTTGAAAGGAATCTCGCCCCGAGATTCATTCAGCTTCAGCAGTAACATGCCTAGACTCGAACGCACGCTTCAGAAAAAGATGAGGATACTTGGATTTCATCTGTTCCTCTCGTTCCCATGTGAACTCCGGTCCACGATCTGAGTTCCAACGAACATTAACAATGCGGATTTTACTCCGGCGAAGGCTACGAATCTTATAGTCGAGGATCTCAATAGGTTCTTCCACGATGCGAAGATGATCATCAATCTTGATCTCTTCCAGTGGTACAATAAGAGATTCATCAGCCAAACACTTCTTCAAGTTAGACACATGGAAGACGTTGTGAACACTACCGAGCTCCGCCGGTAAGTCAAGTTTGTATGCCACTGGTCCAATCCGTTCTAGGATTGCAAACGGTCCGACATAACGAGGGTTAAGCTTGTCACGCTTTCCAAAGCGTATGATGCCCTTCCATGGTGAAACCTTCAGAAGTACCCCGTCCCCAACCAGGAACTCCAAAGGTTTGCGACGGCGATCGGCATAACTCTTTTGTCGATCCCGTGCGGCTGCCAAATGGTTATGAATTTGTACCATTTTCTCCGACGTTTCGTACACCAGTTCAGGACCGGTGAGTTGACTCTCACCCACCTCGGCCCAACACAGAGGAGATCGACATTTCCGTCCATAAAGAGCTTCGAGCGGAGCTGCCTTGATACTAGAGTGATAGCTGTTGTTGTAAGAGTACTCCACCAACGGTAGGTGAATCTCCCAACTTTTGCCAAAATCGATAACACATGCCCGAAGCATGTCCTCCAAGGTTTGAATCGTCCACTCACTCTGACCGTCAGTTTGCGGATGATAAGCCGTACTCATATCCAACTGAGTACCCAAAGCCTTGTGCAGAGCCTTCCAGAAACGCGAAGCAAAACGAGAGTCACAATCAGAGATAATAGAAACAGGCACCCCGTGCCAAGAGACTACCTCCTTAAGGTAAAGTCGAGCCAACCGCTCGAGTCCATCCATTTCCTTAATAGGTAGGAAATGAGCCGATTTTGTCAACCTGTCGACAATCACCCAAATCATATCGCAACCACTTGGTGACTTCAGTAGTTTGGTTACAAAATCCATCTTGATTCGTTCCCACTTCCACTCTGGAATCTCAGGTTGTTGTAGGAGAACAGACGACTTTTGGTACTCCACCTTGACTTTAGCACAAGTCAAGCATTTGCTCAAGATGGAGGCTATATCAGCCTTAATGTTCGGCCACCAATAGAATATCTTCAAATCCTGGTACATCTTGTCGGAGCCTGGGTGAATAGAATACCGGGATTTGTGAGCTTCATCCAAGACAAGCTCCCATAATCCCCCAAACAAAGGAACCCAAACACGCTCTGTGAAGTAGTGTAGGCCATCAGACCTATGCTCAAGGTGCTTGTTAGCACTGTGCATAGTTTCAGCTTTAAGGTTTTCCTCCTTCAAAGCTTCCAGTTGTGCAGAACGATTTTGGTCAGGCAAAGAGGAATGAATGGTGAGCTGTAAAGCTTGAACACGACGAGGTTTCGCAGATTCCTTCCTGCTCAAGGCGTCCGCCACAACGTTCGCCTTGCCAGGATGATACTTAATAGCACAGTCATAATCGTTAAGGAGTTCAACCCAGCGGCACTGCCGCATGTTTAACACCTTCTGGTCAAAAATATGCCGGAGACTCTTGTGATCGGTGTATATGGTGCATTTGGTACCGTACAAGTAATGTCTCCAAATTTTCAACGCAAAAATCACCGCACCCAATTCCAAATCATGGGTAGTATAGTTCTTCTCGTGAATCATAAGTTGGCGAGAAGCATAAGCATTGACCTTTTCGCGTTGCATCAACACGCAACCGAGACCACGAATAGAAGCGTCACAATACACAACAAAGTCATCCGTACCCTCAGGTAGGGATAGTATAGGTGCAGAACAAAGTTTAAGCTTCAGCATCTGAAATGCTGATTCCTGCAGTTCACCCCAGTCAAACTTTCGGTCTTTCTGGGTAAGGGAGGTGAGGGGTTGAGCGATCTTCGAAAATCCGTCAATGAAACGATGATAATAACCCGCAAGACCTAAGAATTGCCGCACCTCAGATGGCGTCTTTGGTGCTTCCCAGTCTTTAATAGCTTCGATCTTAGCCGTATCGACATGAATTCCCAATTCATTAACCACATGCCCTAGGAATTGAATTTCACGCAACCAAAAATCACACTTTGAGAACTTAGCATACAACTGCTCCCGTCTCAAAAGCTCCAAGACTAACCGTAGGTGCTCCTCATGGTCCGTCTTGTTCTTAGAATAAACCAGAATGTCATCAATAAACACGATGACGAATTTATAAAGATGAGGCTTGAAAACGCGATTCATCAAATCCATGAACACTGCTGGTGCATTGGTGAGACCAAAAGGCATGACCAAGAACTCAAAATGGCCATAACGAGTACGAAAAGCAGTCTTCAGAACGTCAGCTTCCTGGGCACGCAACTGGAACCCTGGAGTTGGTCAAAGATATTATCAATGCGAGGGAGAGGATAACGATTCTTGATGGTCACTTTGTTCAGCTCACGATAATCGATACACATGCGAAGACTTCCGTCCTTCTTCTTCACAAACAAGATAGGAGCAACCCACTTGGAAGAACTCGGTCGGATGAAACCCTTTTCCAAGAGTTCCTGTAACTGGCTGGACAACTCTTACATCTCGGGAGGTGCAAGACGGTACGGGGCTCGGGCAATGGGAGCTGCACCAGGTGCAAGATCAATACCAAACTCAACCTGACGATGGGGAGGAAGACCAGGTAAATCATCGGGAAATACATCAGGGAAGTCACGAACCACAGGGATATCCTCGATCTTCTTCTCATCATCAGTCGAAACAGAAACAAGTGCCAGAATGGCCGGATAACCCTTCCGAAGATACTTAAGGTCTTTCATACTAGAAATGATACTCAGCGGAGCACCGCTCTTTTCACCTTGAACCGAAAGAGTCTCTCCATAAGGGAGAGGGATTCGAATGACCTTATCAAAACAAACGATCTCCGCACGATATAACGATAACCAATCCATGCCCACAACGACATCAAAACTACCCAAAGGTACCGGCATAAGGTCAATGGGGAATGACAAACCCAGCAGTTCTCAGCGACATTCCATAAGAATATGTGTCGCTTTAATGTTCTTACCATCAGCCAATTCTATCAAGTACTTAGCCTCTAAAGGTGTGGGTACTATATCTAGCAATCGACTAATGTCCACAGATATGAAACTCTTATCGGCACCAGAATCAAACAAAATAGAAACATAGCGATTGTTGAGAAAGAACGTACCGGTAACTGTGTCAGGATCATGTTTGGCCTCGGCAGAGCCAATGACGAAAGCACGCGCATTCGCCGCCACCGTTGTTCCCGTTACCGTTTCCGCCCCTCCATTATCGCCCTGCTTCAGTTTGGGACAATCACGCTTGAAATGTCCCGTGTCACCACAGTTATAACACCCCTGCTTCCCTGGAGTTCCCTGAGCAGCAGGAGCAGGAGTAGTAGTAGTAGTAGTCTGAGCCGAGGGGAGTGACACCCTACAATCCTTAGCAAGATGCCCCAACTGATGGCACCGATGACGGCGAGCCCGATCACAACTCCCAGAATGATGATAACCACACTTGTTACACTTGGGATGCTTCCCAATATACCCACCCGACTTCTGCCCCGAAGACGACCCAGATGAATCAAACTTCTTCACTGGCTGAGACGGTGCTGGCACAGCACTCTTCCCCACATGATCCTATTTCCTCTTGTTCCCCTCAGAGCCCTTCATAGTAGTACCCTTAGGAGGCAAAACACCTTCTGCCACCTTCAGGTTAGTCATCTGATGAGCCGATCGAACAACTTCAGCAAGTGTGGGAAGATTCCCGGCAGCCACCAACCCTGCTATCTCTGGCACCAACCCAGAAACGTAGTGCTCGATCCTTCTGTACTCAGGTGCGTGCAAATCAGGACACAACACCGCCAACTCGTTACGCCTCACAGTGTACTCCTCTATCTCAGATCCAACCATCTTGTAGTTCCAGACCTCATGTTCCAACTTCTGCACTTCCTCTTTAGGACATTACTCACTCTTCAAATGCTGCACGAAATCTGCCCAAAGCATGGCATGAGCTTCCCCCAAACCCATGTTCTGAGCAGTAGCATTCCACCACGACAATGCAGGACCCTCGAATGTCGCAATAGCATACTTAACCCGGTCCTCCGCAGGACAGTTACACATCAAAAATACAGACTCGACCTTCTCCAACCATCGGAGCAATCCCACCACTCCCTCAGTTCCAGCAAAGTTATAGGGCTAACGGTCCCTAAACTTGTTATAAGAACACTGAGGTGGAGGTGGATTAACAGCAGCACTTGAGACGCGATAAACAAATAAGAAACAAAAGAAAATACATGATACCTAAGAATGAAGCAGAGTTGATAGAAGTCGACTCACCACCCATGGTATTAAGCCCAGCCTGGAAAGTAGCCATGGCCATGTTCACTTGATGTTGCAACAAGTTGTTCAGTTCAGTGTGACACCCCGGATATTCAAGTTAACCCTTTTACTGAACTCTAGTTAATTGTCCTTGATCATATGTGGTTAAACACTTTGCTAGGGTTAGTTGAACAGGTCTTTCAGAATGTTATGTAACAATAACACATGTTAGGTGATATTAACGTACGTTATAATTAGGAAAAATAATTGTCTTGACGCACACACGAATCCTGTATCCCGAACGTTGGTGATTTGTTAGGCATGCATGATTATATGAATGATTGGATGTTGACGAATGTGGAATAACACGTGTACGTGAATTGCATGCTTATGTGAACTACTGTGTGTTAGTCAACTTGTACGTAAACGTTATGAGATATGTTCACTTAGGGTAAAAATAATATGAATTGATAAAACAATAGTTTTATATGAGTTGGTAGGATTATTATTGTCGGGATTAATCTCGAGAGTTAGATAGGGCCATTGGGCTTGCTTGTCAGATAAAAATCACTAGAGCCCAAAACCTTGGCCCATAATCCTAACCCTTAGTGTTTTGTTTATAAAAAAAAAAACAAACCCTAATACTACCATTGCGCCGTGGATTAGAAGACCCCTCACAACCCCCTTTCAATCTCAATCTTCACCAATCTTGCACTAGTTCAAGCAATTTCGGGTGCTATCTTGTGATTCTAGGGACTCTAGCAATTCAAGGTATGCGTTTTACATGTTAAATGATGTGTTTTTAGGCTGGAAAAATTATAAAAGCTTTAGGAAATATACATGCTAGAATCGCAAAATCAATGTATGTGAATGTTTATGATGTTTGTTGAAAGTGTTGATGAATATTGTTGATAGAAATCATATCTAGGGTATATGGTACGTAAAAACCTGAGATTAAATGTAATAATATGAATGTTATTGTGTTAATATGAGGTTATTGCAGG
This sequence comes from Ambrosia trifida, assembly GCA_028751855.1. Lineage (NCBI taxonomy): Eukaryota > Viridiplantae > Streptophyta > Magnoliopsida > Asterales > Asteraceae > Ambrosia > Ambrosia trifida. The sequence continues at coordinate 158,183,288 of CM054123.1, read as the reverse complement.
TATTGAGAATGATTAGGGTTTATAAGAGTCATGTTGATAAAATTCTGATGTGCTGGCAGATTCATTGTGACGAATTGTAGGGCTGTTATAGAGTGATTAAAAGGTGTAATATGATTGTTTTATAATGCCAAAACATAACTTATGGTGTTAGCTTTTCAAAAAGTCCAAAATCATGCGTTTTGGACCTGTTTTGATATATAATTATGATTTTATAAGTTTAAAGGTATAATCAGATTTTCGGATATGAAAAATGGACCAACTTTAAAGGGGTATAACTTGAGTTTTACGAGTCTGTTGATCATGAAATTTGGACAGAGGTTGAGTCTCTGAGTATAAAAGCTTTTCCAATTGGATTCATTTCGTTTGGATGAGTCTACGATTTTTAATGAATTTTTATGTAAACTGCTGTCAACAGCACTCTTTTTCAAAGGTATCTGTACTAAATTAATTTTCATAAAATCGTGAGGTGTTTTTGACGGGAAATAAAAATAGTGGAGTCACGTAAAAACTTTTGAAAAACTTCTGTAAAATTTTGGGCACTTGAAGAGTTGATTTGGTATTTTATAAAAATTGGTTTCCATGACGTAAAATCTTCCCAGAAAACACAGATTTGCGAGAAATTGATTATGTGATAATTCGAGTATGTTAATGAGTTGTAAGTTATGAAATTCTATATGAAGACATGCGTATATGTTATTTATGTGTTATAGATGCCATGATAGGTTGATGGTATGCAATGTGTGATGAGAACTAGCTATGTTAACAGTCTTACCATGTTGCCTCATTTACTAGTCACCAACGATTGACGGGTTTTGCATGGTCTATTTGTGTCAAGTACAATTATTTGAGAGGTCACTTAAGTCTTGGTGTCAAGCACACTTAAACATTTTAAAACCTTGTATTTGATAGGTTATTGGTAGGCGAGTAGTCTTCCACGTTTACTATCTTTGCAGTTTATTCTTAGCACGCAACCTAAGGCGAGTTTCACTACTTTTCTCAAAAGCATGTGTCTCGGGTTTGAGACAACTTACTAAACTTTTCCTAGTCCGGTTAGGACTACTTTCACATGCCGGGTTGGGATGCTATGACTCCTCGTGTGGGTCGGTTTTTACTAGTTTACAAACTTTGTCCTTGATGAACTAAACCAACACAATCTCTATAAGTCCTTCACGTACCGAATGAGTTGTCGGGTTATGGCAAGCGGGTTACTAGTTGATAGCGCTATTATGTCTGACAAACCTCACACCGGCTCGGGGAGCGTGGAAGTGAACTATAATTTAACAGATTTTTGTCATTGTTGATTGGCAATGATGTAAGGCATGCAGCTCACTTTTGTGACTACACGTTCTTTAGCAATTCGGTATAGCGGTGTTAGTTATCATGAATGGGCTAGCTACACTTGACATACGATGAACTAGTGTTTACATGGTTCTTGGAACCAACTCAATTACTTACTTACGTGGTTTTGGAAACCAGTACTTTTACATACTCATTTACTTTACTATGTGAACTCACCAGCTTTATGTTGACACACGTTAGCATGCTTTTGCAAGTAACTAGGTATGGAGCACGTCTAGGGCATGCATCATATCATATCATGGGCTTACAAACATTTAAACTTTCTTATCATTTAACTGGTTACTTTTGGTTTTTGTGCGCGGTGTTTTGCGCAGACGTTTATTTACTGTTTTGCAAATTCACTTCCGCTATACTTAACTTGGTTTGGTTAAAAGTTCAAACTTGATTTTACAATAACGAACTAAATGGTTGGGCATTTAGAGTCGTTCGTATAACTTATGGCTATGAGATCCTGGTGTGTCACGCGCCTTGCGGTAAAACCCCGCAGTGGAAATTTGAGGGTGTGACAGATTGGTATCAGAGCCAATGGTTATAGTGAACTAGGACATCGAGTTGAGTCTAGTCTATAACCGTCATAGCATAAGCACTGCATTAGTTACACTCACTGCACAAATACTCATTTACTTATTCCTTTTGGATTTACATGCTAAACTTCTTGTTGCAGTGAAACATGTCGTCTTCTTCCTCTAACCTCAATTCTAAACCTAACTCTCCCACCATGGACGACAAAATGGCAAAAGAGTGGGGATGGTATCCTGCCCTACTGAATTATACTGTGGAGAAGTACGGGGTACCTGACAATGTTCCCACTGTCAGGGATTCATGGGAGAGGACATTTGCAGGTTACGTGAGCTATGTACAGGACAACCTCAGTGATGTCTTTGAGGCTGGCCGTCGTTTGGGGCTCGTTTGGGATTTACGTAACACAATGACCACACGATATTCCACTTTAGAAGAACGTGTCGAGATACTGATTGCCCGTCTAGCAGAGACTAGACTAATAGTAGAAGAACAGCAACAACGGATTCAGCTACTGGAGGCCAATCAACAACCTCCTGCAATACCACAGGAGGATCCCCTTGAGGAGGAACCGGAGGAGGACCCTGAAGAGGACCCAGAGGAGGTCGAGGAGAGCGATGTCGATGACTCCTGCACCACTATGGATAGCGACTAATATTTTTTTTATTTATCTCGAAAATTATTATTAACATGACTTGACTATCGTTTTAATAACATTGCGAACTTGGGAAACCATGTTGGATATTTTTTTTTGAGGAACTATTGGTAGTGTTATTTTTTTTATTTATTCTGGTTGTTTTATTCTATTCTCGCGTTTGTTTGTTATGCTGGGTTCTAGTTTACTTGTACTGTGTGAACAATTATATGTTTAGCATATCATCGTTTTCTCATGGGTATAGTGTAAATGTAGAATTTCAATGGCGGGAAGAGGACACGGGAGAGGAAATATCAATATGACCCAGGCAGAGTTGAATGCACTTATCAACGATAGGGTGGTGGAAGCCCTTGCAGCTTTCCAAGCTGGTAACTAACTCTATTACGCTCTATATTTCCCTCTAGACTCCAATGTTACGCTCTTATACTCATACATGGTTTCTTCGCTCCTTGTACTCAGGTCAACCACCTGTGCATCACCCTCCAGCTTGCACCTATAAGTCCTTCATGGACTGCAAGCCGCATAACTTTGGAGGATCTGAAGGGGCTGTCGGGCTACTGAGGTGGTTCAAAAAACTAGAATCTTGCTTCGCCTTGTGTAACTGTCCACCAGCTGACAGGGTGAAATATGCGACCGCTACTCTCGAAAATTTGGCATTAACCTGGTGGAACTTACAAGTACAGATGCTGAGTGTGGAAGTGGCTAACGCAACACCTTGGGCGGATTTCAAGGAACTAATGAAGGAGGAGTACTGTCCTCGAGATGAGATCCAAAAGTTAGAGACTGAGTATCTCAATCTGAAGATGGTAGGATCAGAAATTGAGAAATACACCACCAGATCGCATGAACTAGCGGCGATGTGCCCGAATTACTCTAATCCGCCCTACAAGAGAATCAAGTTATACATCAAGGGCTTGGTGCCCCAAATCAAGAGCATGGTTACTGCTGCTAATCTCAACACCATCCAGCAAGTCATATGTATGGCTCATCAGCTGACTGACCAAAAGGTGGAAGAGAGATTGTTACCACCTCGTGGAGCTTCATCCTCCAGTACTAATGATAACAAGAGGAAGTGGGAGAATGCATCTGGCAAACCCCCAGGGAATGGCAGTCAGCAGCAACAACAACATAAGAGGCATGACAATCAGGGCGGTAGTAACAACCGCAACAACTCACAGGGAGGTTATCAGGGAACCCTACCAAAGTGTAATAAGTGCTATAGGCACCACTCTGGGGCATGTAACAATAACAAGTGTGATCGCTGTGGTCAGATGGGACATTTGGCTAAGGATTGTAGGGTTAATCTTCGTGGAAATCATCCAACAGCTCAGCATGGGCAACAACAGACCAATGGTAAAGGTTGTTTTCAGTGTGGAAGTGAGAATCATTTCAGGAAGGACTGTCCACAGCTGAATGGTAATGGTAATGGAAACAACAGGGGTAATAACAACAATGGTGGTGGTAACAGGACAGGAATCAACAACACCACTAATGCTGGGAACAACAACAACAACTAGTGAGATACCCGTCCGTTGGGACGGGTTTTCGAACGGGGATTAGAAAACGTGAAAGTTTATTAATCCATGTATATAATATCTCAAATTTAGTTATATAGCTGGCGCTGTAGATAAAACGACCAACTTACATCTAAAACATACAATATTCAATACGGGTCGGTTTGGATAAAACAGCCAACATACATATAAAACATACAAAATTTCATATGGGTCGGTTTGTATTTAATTATGGAGCGCTTGACTCTGCCGTATCCATATAATATATAATTTATTTAACCATATATATTTATATTTGTTTACAAGTAGGCATCAAGATTGGTATGGATGATATATTGTTCAACTGGGATTAGTAGGCGTAGAAATTGCTTAATTCTTATACATGTCAACTCAATTTTTTTTTTAATTTTGTTGGCGCAATTTAAAGGCATGGCACACTCAAATAAACGAAAATTTTGTATCATAGGAATTACCTAACCCAAAAGTTAAACGTTAACTGGAAGATCCTAGAAATTGATACACGATCCAACACTTTATGCAACTGTTACAAGGCGTAAAAGGAAGATAACATCTAATCGTGTTGGTGTTTCATTTAATCCAACATTTTCAATTCCATCTTGTTGTTCCAGGCTTCCAGCGGTCTCTTAACTCTTACACAACTACAAAAAGCAAATAAGTATTTAATCAAACACCTTACATACATAAACATTTATGTGCCTACACAGATCCTAGTTAGCTCTCACCAAATGTTCACATTCCAGCCATGAGACATAGCAAAATAACTTCCACATATTTTGATATCGGTACCAGAGTATCAACAATCTTACTCATAGACGGAAAATAACTCTACACAAACACATTCACCAACAAAACACAGTAAATTAACAAAAATGGTTTTGAAGCTGATGAATTGAACTTACAAATATGGATGGCTGAAGAATCAAAGCTGACGATATCGGTTCTTCAAGAAGCAAGTGATTGGAGTTCATGTTTATGAATAAACGGTGGAGATGATTAGTTTCGCCCTGATCAACTAATTAACAACAAACTGTACGAATTCGCACTACTTACACTAAACAAAAAATCATAAAAACAACAATCAACAACATAATGCAACAGCAGATAACAAAAATTTCAAAAAATCAAAACCAATAACCTAAAATAAGAGCTGCAATTAAACGGTGAAGATGATACCTAGCGTACAAAGCCTTCTCGAATACATCGGAGAACAATCTCTAATTAAAACCTTCCAATTAAATATGATCGTAGAGTGAGGTGAGGTTACAATTGAGTGTCGAAAGTTTTACGTCGGTGCAGCCGTTGTCGGAGTGGTGGTGTGACGGTTGCCGGTCCATTCCCGTCATTGTGGTGGTGGTTCTGCAATCATTGTCATACAATTGTAGGTGGTGATGGTTAGGGTTGACGATCAGGGGGATTAGAGTAAGCGATGTTGGTTAGGAGGACAAATGGGAATTGCAAAGTGTGGATTATAAAGGAAGTGTGGAAGAATGTGGGAGTGGAGGGAGCGTAGAAGAAGTAGAACGTGGGGATATCAGGTAACCGTCTTAGTGAAAAAATAGCCTCCAAATTTTTGGTATAACCACCAAATTATTATGGCTGAGATTGAATCTCAGATATAACCACCATCAATGAATGGCTTAGATCATCCCAAAAACAATTATTTTTGTCAAAATGGGTGGTTACTACCTTGGTGAACAATATAGTAATAATGTAGCTATGTACGTTTAAGAGTGGGTGAATACAAAATCCTCATAGAATTCAAAATCCTAATCAACTTGATAACCTCATTACCGCAATGTTTTCAAACCTATGTGGCAGATGCTACCCTCTCTGTAATATTGCAACACACTTCATATGCAACCGTCCTGGTGGAATATCAAAAATGAATGCATCATGTTGTAAATATTTTAAGTAATTACAGAGTAAAGGTATGGATTAACTTGGTATTGAATCTGGTCCTTTATTGGATGCCCTTGACAACCCTCTCAATCTTGTCGTCCTTCTTAATATAACTTCACAAAGAACCAAAAAACCACCAAGTTCACTTCTGATTGTTTGACCAATTCTTATCTACAAAAAGACACAATCAGTTCTAGTATTTAACAGAAGTTTTATAGCCACAGAAATAATATAGTTTTGGTAAACAATGTTCATCCCGTGTTCACCTAAAGCAACTCGAATGTGGAAACCGACTTTACGATTTGTCAATTACGCTTAATAACGTTCTTTTATAGTCTTTGAAACAGTATACCTACTATTTGATACACACTTAAATACTTATATTTTAAAAGTGGAAAATGTTCTTAATAATATTGACATTATAATGATCATATTTAGAACATTATATTCAAAACTTAGAATGAAATATATGCATTGGTGTACCAAAACATAGAGAGAGAGAGAGAGAGAGAGAGAGAGAGAGCAGGGAGGAGCTCCGACCGGGGCACAACCACACCACAAACCAACCACCCATTATAACCTCAACATCCGGAGGAGAGAGCTGAGATCTAGAGATAGAAACCGTATGAGAGAGCCACCATCGAACCTCGTGATAACCCGATAAAACCCCTAATCGGAACCCTAAATCACTACCGCCGCCGTCAACCCTAATCGGAACCCTAAACCCTGTTTCTAGCAGAGATTCAAGACGATGGAGAAGACGGTGGAGCAGGGATTGAAGACGCCGGTGTTGTGTTGTCGTCGGAGCAGGGGTTGAAGACGCCGAAATCAGTTTTAAGGTCACCCTCTCTCACTAACTCGCGTCTCTCTCCTATTCTAAGATATTATTGGTTGAAGGGGGTAGGTGTGAGTGTTGTGTTGTCGTCGGAGCCGCCGTAGAAGGGTGGTGGTGGTGGTGGTGGTGGTGGGCTGGCGGCAGATGGTGGTGGTGAGTCTGTCACAGAAGAGTAGGGGGGAGGGGGCGGGGGGTTGGGTATTTAAAATAAAAAGTTTTAAAAAATGTCCCTTAAGTTTTGGTTTTTATATTTTTGCCACATAGAAGTTTTCGTTTTTACATTTTGGCCACGAAGACTAACCAGGTTAGACCTCCGTTAGTTTTGGGGTGATGGAAGACAATAAGTTGGAAGTGCTATTGGCCAAAGTGATAGTTGTGAGTATTATCCGCCAACAGGTGATAGTTGAGAGTATTAAAATCATTTTCCCTAAATGTAAACATGTTAGTTTTTTATAGTTCTTGAATTATATGTTTGAGTTTTTAAATTTTATGGACTTATACATCAGGTAGCTATTTTTCTTTGATCGTATAACCGAATGTTAAACTCTTTATGCAATGTATGGTTTTTGAATTTACTAAATTGCTGCACAAAGAGAACTAACAGGAAGCCAAACCGTTCAAATAAGCATCAAGATATAGTTGAGAACTGGGATTGGGATTAGCGAACCACAAATCTTACTTGCTTCTACTGCCATATGTGTCATTAACCAACACAATATAATCTTTAAACATCAGATACCTACTACCTTGAGTCAAGTTTAACAAATTAACCTTGTCCTCAGCGGTTTGATTATTATGTAGATCTTGAAAATAATCTGTCTCATTTTGGTGTATTGTGGTACTGCAAAAATGGAGCCTGAGCATGTAATAAAACCTTGAATCAACTAGAAGTATCCTAGTCAGATTAACGTATTGGTCAACTTGTTTGCCCATACTCCTTTGGTTTGATAAGCTGCCTTAGGTGCGACATAATATAATTGTGCGTCTCCATGGTATACATGGTTAGATTATGATATGCAAATGTTGAACCAAATGTTACCCCGAATATGTAGTAATCATCTTGTTCCCATGACCGGTAAGTACTGGTGTCATCGCTAACAGAGATTTGTGGCCCACCCACGCTTAGCCTGTATATATTTTCAAGTGCCCTGTCCTCACCAATTACGTGTCTGTTACTCATTCCAACGTAGTGCAAGCTCTTAGGCTTAAAATACAGATCCTCTATTTGAATAGAGCAACCATTAGGTTGCTCCTCAACTCAACCAACAAAGCAGGGAAAACCTAAAGAAGCCAAAGAAAATTATGAATTTGTATACATAAAACCTGAAAGTACCGTCATCGATTCGCTCAATCCTATGAGCATCCAAAACGGAGTATTGACTTGCAGGAAGAATGACGCCAAATCAAATGGCAAATCTCCTTGTATAATCTAGAAATAAAAAAGATTCTTTTAACATTTGATGAATAATTAAAGCTATATGAATTACCAGGAAAGAAACTTTAAACTTATTTCTAGAATTTATTTCAAGTTAGGATCAAAATTAAAGCTATACGTGTCTTGAAACAAATTTATTAATGATGATTCGAGGTTGATCATTATTTTTCATTATTATTGGTTATAGTCGAGAACTCATAAGTATGGTCGTTGAGAAGTGCTTAATTATATGACATTTAAAAGAATTTGACTATTACAGCACTCAAAGCAACTTGTAATCACAATCAATAAATAGTATAATAAGAAGCTTATAACTTTAATATTAAATGGAGGTCCATGCATAAGTAGAAAGACTTGCCTTAGAAAGTAAATTATTTACACAATTTTTAAGCTTGCTTTTTTTCCCAGCATACTCCACATGAATGCATGACACTAACTGATGCAAACCGAACCCAGTATGCGGCAACACGAATGCACATAGAATCTGGTACACATTGCTAAATCTTCAACCAAGTGTGTTTGTATATTTCCAAGAAAAATATGTCCACCTAAATTGCAAAGTACTGATGTAAAAAATTAGACGAAGGAGACATCATACACGGGCAGGAAAAAGTGGAAAGTTCATTTATGATCAAAGTGCAGATCTAACCATTACTTGTCAAGGAATACAAATATGCTTCTTTTAATGTTTTTCTACAATAAATTTTTAAGATGGGATGCCAAGTCATGTTCAATCCAGAAACGGTCAGAATTCTAGGCATCAATAAGATATTGAACAGTATACACTTTCATAGAAACATTACTTGTAACTTAAAGTTCAATAAACACCAAATAGTAACTATTCAAGTTTTCATCATACTTGGAATCCATATTAGACCTATATTAGATTTTAGTTCATTCACTTAGTGAGGTGTCATCAAATACTAATCAAACAAAAAAAAACGTAAACTCAGAAGCCAAAATTATTAATAATAATAATATACTGACCAGTCTACCCTTTGATAGAAATATAATAACTCTTTCCTTTTCTCCATAATCTTAGGTTGTAGATACTGAATGCCAAAAAGACTCCAACGAAGATACTACCAAACCTGCTGTCATAAATTTATCCAAATATTATGAGTGAAAGGGGCCATGTATAACAGAAAAATAGAGAAAACCATAGTTGTGATGCTTAATTATTAGAAAAATCCAACTTACACCATAAAACTACTAATGGAAGGCAATCCAACTCACATTTCCTCAAGGAACCTCAGCTTCTTCTAACAATTGCCTTCAAAATTGTCATAATCAGTATATAGGATAACTTGTAACTGAAAAAACAATATCATAACCATAAGTTAATAACTTGTAACCAGTGTTGTAAAACTCGGTTTGGCCTTGTACTCGGCGACCTACCTTGGAGCGAGTACTCGGACTAATCGGGGGAATACTCGGGGTCAAGTCGGCCTATGCGGGGAGTACTCAGAATATTCGTCCAACTCGGCTATACTCGGCGACCTACCCTGGAGCGAGTACTCGGGGAGTAATCGGTCAACTCAGCCTTGTTTTGCAACAGAGCTTGTAACTGAAAAAACAAACGCGCTTATCATCACATTCCGGCATTTTGTCGAACATCTGACATGCGAGATCAAACCTGTTGTTCATCAAGTCGCTATATATCTCTGCGTTGTATGGAAGTGACTCACTCAAATACAAAATTAAGAAACAACTTAGAAATTCAATAGCTAACATATATAGTAGTATCAAGCAACAAATAATATAGAATAAGAAACAGAACTTGAAAATAGTTCTTTACTCTGCATTTTTAGATTAAAACTAAGCATAAATCTCATACGAACCAGATTTGAAATCGAAACATTATGCAGGTACGGATGTGTAGTATAAGAAGTTCACTTACCTGGCTGTAGAATTCACAAAATAATTCAAAATCCAGACATCAAACATAGAAATCGTAATAATGAACCAAGATCCACGCCATCTACCAACTACAATCGAAAATCCAATCATCCTAATGGCATCACTAACCGGTTTCCTTATAATCTGTAATTAATACCATGTGCCTATTGATATATGAATCAGCAACTAACCTCATTATGTAGCGCTGAGGGAACTTTTTAAGGATTTGTTCGGCAACAAAAACGTTAGGAGCAAGCATGAACTCTTGAACCACATAATTTAATTCTCTGATTTGATACATGCCTTTAGAAAACAGTATATAAATTTAAAAATGGAATAAAACAACTTCTTTAATTTTATATAAATAAAATTATTACAAATATACAATACAAGAGAAATTTACCAATATTAGGAGGATCATGAGTCTTGGTGTCAACATGGACTTTGACTTCTGCAGAAGCAAGAGTTATGGTCCCTCTTTCAGCAAACATACAAGTTCCATTGCATGATGTACAACATAATCATCTACTACTTTTGTCAAAGACATTAAGACAATCAACATTTACTATATTTATAACGAAGCATATAGATACCACACAAAATCCATCGAAAGCTTCATTTTACTATATTAACCAAAAGAACAACGTAGAAGTTACAACTTAGAAAACAACAGTTGAAGCAGATCTAGGATTTTGTGGGGTTTGAGTTGTCAAAAACAGGGCACTATGAACAAAGTAGAGACAGAAAGAGGAGATCAGTAGTTGTACCTGCAACCGCCATGGGCAACGATCAAAATCCAGCGTTGGACCTCAGCCGATTGAAAGTAAACTCGGTGATTGGTCGACGATTAAATTCTGAATTTAGGTTTTATTTACCAAGCCAAGAATGGATGATAATATTCATTAGGTTTGGAAAGAAATTAGGGGAAGGGTGGTAAACAGAAAAGAAAGAGCAGGATCTATTCATGGGATGTGGAAGTGATTTTATAGGGACAAATTTAGCGGCAACGGTTGGGGGAGCGTACCCACTCCTTAAACTCCTAATAACCAGGTAATATGAAAACCGCTAGAAGAAAAAGAAAACCTCCAAATTCTTAGAGTAACCATCCATTTATTCCGGTCAGGATTAATCCTTAGCTATAACCGTTTTGATCTGACGGTAGAGATAAGGCCACAAATGGTTGCAACCGCCAAAAATAGCGGTTTCATGTGGGGTGAACAATATAGTAATAATAACGGGAACAACAACAATAGGGCTCGTGGGAGAGCATTCGTGATTGGCTCTGGGGAGGCCAGGAAAGATAATAACGTTGTGATGGGTACGTGCTCTTTAAACGACATTCTTGCTTCTGTTTTATATGATACTGGTGCGGATTTTAGCTTTGTGTCAATGAAACTTAGCAAACTTCTAGGGATCCCTACTTTTCTAGAAACTCCACACTCTGTAGAGCTGGCTGACGGCAAGCCTGTTGAGGCAACTCATGTTCACCGCAACTGTAAGCTCGACCTGAATGGTCACCTGTTTGACATCAACCTTATTCCCATCACACTAGGAAGCTTTGATATTGTAGTCGGCATGGATTGGTTGTCTGAGCGTCATGCTGAGATTCTTTGTTTGGAGAAAATTGTTCGTATTCCTCTTCCTAGTGGAGAACTCTTATCTATTCAGGGGGATCGGGGAAGTCCTATGTTAGGCATCATTTCATTCCTGAAAGCCCAGAAGTGTGTACGAAAGGGCTATCCAGCTATATTGGCAAATATCTCTGACACTCGAGTTGATGACGGGCCAAACTTCGAAGACATTCCGGTGGTCCGTGATTACCCGGATGTCTTTCCAGAAGAACTACCAGGACTCCCACCTATTCGACAGGTAGAGTTTCAAATAGACCTTGCACCCGGGGCGGCTCCAATCGCGCGTGCACCTTACCGCCTAGCACCAGGTGAACTACAAGAACTGTCTACCCAATTCCAGGAGTTACTGGACAGGGGTTTTATTAGACCCAATTCTTCGCCATGGGGAGCTCCAGTTCTGTTCGTTAAAAAGGGAGCAGTTGTACGAAAAGTTTTCCAAATGTGATTTCTGGATTCGGGAGGTTCAATTTTTAGGGCATGTCGTGAATGAGGCAGGTATACATGTTGACCCTGCCAAGATTGATGCTATTAAGCGTTGGGAGGCTCCTAAGACCGCTACAGAAGTGCGTCAATTTCTTGGTCTCGCAGGGTATTATCGCAGGTTCATCGAGGGATTTTCAAAGATCGCACAACCCCTCACTGCCTTGACACAGAAAAGTATTACTTACAAATGGGGAGATGCCCAAGAGTCTGCTTTTCAATTGTTAAAGACAAAACTCTGTAGTGCACCAATTCTGTCGTTACCTGAGGGCATGGATGACTTTGTGGTGTATTGTGACGCCTCCATCCAAGGCCTAGGGTGTGTACTGATGCAACATGATAAGGTGATCGCGTACGCATCACGGCAATTGAAAGTTCATGAGAAGAATTACCCCACTCATGACTTGGAGCTGGGAGCGGTGGTCTTCGCTCTCAAAATTTGGAGGCACTACCTCTATGGGACAAGGTGCACAATTTTCACTGATCATAAGAGCCTTCAGCATATATTCGATCAGAAGGTGCTGAACATACGACAACGTCGATGGGTCGAACTTTTGAATGATTATGACTGTGCTGTTAAGTATCATCCAGGGAAAGCTAATGTAGTAGCGGAAGCCCTTAGCCGTAAGGAGACAAAACCCAAGCGGGTGCGAGCCTTGCAACTTACCATACACTCGAACCTTCCAGGAAAAATCCGCGATGCTCAAGTTGAGGCCTTGAAAGAGGAGAATATTGGATCGGAAACGTTACGTGGTGCCGATAAACACTTGGAATTAAAGTCTGATGGACTTCAATATTTTATGAATCGGGTTTGGATTCCACTTTTTGGGGATGCCAGACAGCTTGTGCTTGATGAAGCGCATACCTCTCGTTATTCAGTACATCCTGGCTTAGATAAAATGTACCAAGACCTCAAAACCCTTTATTGGTGGCCGAATATGAAAGCCGAAATAGCGACTTATGTTAGCAAGTGCTTAACTTGTGCTAAGGTCAAGATCGAATATCAGAAACCTTCGGGCTTGCTACAACAACCAGAAATCCCTATGTGGAAATGGGAGGGAATTTCCATGGATTTTATCACCAAACTTCCTAAGGCGTCTGGTGGCTATGACAAAATTTGGGTAATTGTAGACCGCCTAACGAAATCAGCTCATTTCTTGGAAATTAAGGAGACAGATACATTGGAACGTTTAGCTACCTTATACATCAAGGAAGTTGTTTCTAGGCATGGGGTGCCTACTTCAATCATATTTGACCGTGATCCTCGATTTACTTCCCGGTTCTGGACTACTCTTCACAAAGCGTTGGGAACTCGCTTAGATATGAGCACGGCTTATCACCCCCAGACAGATGGTCAGAGTGAGCGTACCATCCAGACGTTAGAAGAGCTACTACGAGCATGCGTGGTGGATTTTGGTAACAACTGGGATAAGCATTTACCCCTGATTGAATTCTCGTACAACAACAGCTATCACACCTCTATACAGTGTGCGGCTTTTGAGGCACTTTATGGGCACAAGTGTAGGTCACCAATCTGTTGGGCTGAAGTTAGGGACAGCCAGCTGACAGGCCCTGAGCTCGTGCATGAAACATCTGAAAAGATTATCCAAATTAGAAACCTTATGGCCGCTGCTCGAGATAGGCAGAAAAGCTACGCTGATAAGCGCCGAAAACCATTAGAGTTCCAAGTAGGGGACAAAGTACTCTTGAAGGTGTCGCCTTGGAAGGGCGTGATTCGTTTTGGGAAACGAAGAAAGTTAAACCCGCGATATGTTGGACCATTCGAAATTGTGGAAAGAATCGGTCTGGTGGCCTATAAGTTGAACTTACCTGACGAACTCAATGGAGTGCATAACGTATTTCATGTATCAAACCTTAAGAAATGTTTGTCTGACACAACACTGGTGGTTCCACTGGAAGAAATTCAAGTGGATGATCAGCTGAGGTTCGTGGAAGAACCAGTAGAAATCCTTGAGCAAGGCGTTAAGAAACTCCGACAAAGCACTATACCTATTATTAAGGTACGGTGGAATTCTCGTCTAGGACCAGAATATACGTGGGAACGCAAGGACCAGATGCGACTCAAATACCCACATCTCTTTACCGAACCTGAAATTGTACATAGACCGAACGCTAAACGTAAAGCAGCTCACTCAAAGTGAATTTTGGGGCGAACTTCCTTTCAACTTGGGGATGATGTGACATCCGGTAACCAAGCACACCATCTTTACTGTTTACTTGCTGAATTTCGGGACGAAATTCTTTTCAACTTGGGGATGATGTGACACCCCACATTTTCAGGTTAACTCTTTTACTGAACTCTAGTTAATTGTCCTTGATCATATGTGGTTAAACACTTAGCTAGGGTTAGTTGAACAGGTCTTTCAGAATGTTATGTAACAATAACACATGTTAGGTGATATTAATGTACGTTATAATTAGGAAAAATAATTGTCTTGACGCACACACGAATCCTGTATCCCGAACGTTGGTGATTTGTTAGGCATGCATGATTATATGAATGATTGGATGTTGACGAATGTGGAATAACACGTGTACGTGAATTGCATGCTTATGTGAACTACTGCGTGTTAGTCAACTTGTACATAAACGTTATGAGATATGTTCACTTAGGGTAAAAATAATATGAATTGATAAAACAATAGTTTTATATGAGTTGGTAGGATTATTATTGTCGGGATTAATCTCGAGAGTTAGATAGGGCCATTGGGCTTGCTTATCAGATAAAAATCACTAGAGCCCGAAACCTTGGCCCATAATCCTCACCCTTAGTGTTTTGTTTATAAAAAAAAAAAAAAAAAAAAAAAAAAAAAAAAAAAAAAAAACAAACCCTAATACTACCCTTGCGCCGTGGATTAGAAGACCCCCCACAACCCCCTTTCAATCTCAATCTTCACCAATCTTGCACTAGTTCAAGCAATTTCGGGTGCTATCTTGTGATTCTAGGGACTCTAGCAATTCAAGGTATGCGTTTTACATGTTAAATGATGTGTTTTTAGGCTGGAAAAAATATAAAAACTTTAGGAAATATACATGCTAGAATCGCAAAATCAAAGTATGTGAATGTTTATGATGTTTGTTGAAAGTGTTGATGAATATTGTTGATAGAAATCATATCTAGGGTATATGGTACGTAAAAACCTGAGATTAAATGTAATAATATGAATGTTATTGTGTTAATATGAGGTTATTGCATGATTATAAGGTATTGAGAATGATTAGGGTTTATAAGAGTCATGTTGATAAAATTCTGATGTGCTGACAGATTCATTGTGACGAATTGTAGAGCTGTTATAGAGTGATTAAAAGGTGAAATATGATTGTTTTCTAATGCCAAAGCATAACTTATGGTGTTAGCTTTTCCAAAAGTCCAAAATCATGCGTTTTGGACCTGTTTTGATATATAATTATGATTTTATAAGTTTAAAGGTATAATCAGATTTTCGGATATGAAAAATGGACCAACTTTAAAGGGGTATAACTTGAGTTTTACGAGTCCGTTGATCATGAAATTTGGACAGAGGTTGAGTCTCTGAGAATAAAAGCTTTTCCAATTGGATTCATCTTGTTTGTATGAGTCTACGATTTTTAATGAATTTTTATGTAAGCTGCTGTCAACAGCACTCTTTTTCAGAGGTGTCTGTACTAAATTAATTTTCATAAAATCGTGAGATGTTTTCAACAGGAAATAAAAATAGTGGAGTCACGTAAAAACTTTTGAGAAACTTCTGTAAAATTTTGGGCACTTGAAGAGTTGATTTGGTATTTTATAAAAATTAGTTTCCATGACGTAAAATCTGCCCAGAAAACACAGATTTGCGAGAAATTGATTATGTGATGATTCGATTATGTTAATGAGTTGTAAGTTATGAAATTCTATATGAAGACATGCGTATAAGTTATTTATGTGTTATATATGCCATGATAGGTTGATGGTATGCAATGTGTGATGAGAACTAGCTATGTTAACAGTCTTAACATGTTGCATCATTTACTAGTCACCAACGATTGACGGGTTTTGCATGGTCTATTTGTGTCAAGTACAATTATTTGAGAGGTCACTTAAGTCTTGGTGTCAAGCACACTCAAACATTTTGGAACCTTGTATTTGATAGGTTATTGGTAGGCGAGTAGTCTTCCACATTTACTATCTTTGCAGTTTATTCTTAGCACGCAACCTAAGGTGAGTTTCACTACTTTTCTCAAAAGCATGCGTCTCGGGTTTGAGACAACTTACTAAACTTTTCCTAGTCCGGTTGGGACAACTTTCACATCCCGGGTTGGGATGCTATGACTCCTCGTGTGGGTCGGGTTTTACTAGTTTACAAACTTTGTCCTTGATGAACTAAACCAACACTATCTCTGTAAGTCCTTCACGTACCGAATGAGTTGCCGGGTTATGGCAAGCGGGTTATTAGTTGATAGCGCTATTAGGTCTGACAAACCTCACACCGGCTCGGGGTGCGCGGGAGTGAACTATAACTTAACAGATTTTTATCATTGTTGATAGGCAATGATGTAAGGCATGCAGCTCACTTTTGTGACTACACGTTCTTTAGCAATTTGGTATATCGGTGTTAGTTATCATGAATGGGTTAGCTACCCTTGACATACGATGAACTAGTGTTTACATGGTTTTTGGAACCAACTCAATTACTTACTTACGTGGTTTTGGAAACCAGTACTTTTACATACTCATTTACTTTACTATGTGAACTCACCAGCTTTATGTTGACACACGTTAGCATGCTTTTGCAGGAGCACGTCTAGGGCATGCATCATATCATATCATGGGCTTACAAACATTTAAACTTTCTTATCATTTAACTGGTTACTTTTTGTTTTTGGGCGCGGTGTTTTGCGCAGACGTTTATTTATTGTTTTGCAGATTCGCTTCCGCTATACTTAACTTGGTTTGGTTAAAAGTTTAAACTTAATTTTACAATAACGAACTAAATGGTTGGGCATTTAGAGTCGTTCGTATAACTTATGGCTATGAGATCCTGGTGTGTCACGCGCCTTGCGGTAAAACCCTGCAGTGGAAATTTGAGGGTGTGACATCAGCTTGGGTCATATTGATGTTACCACGGCCACCACCACGACGTCCACCACCACAAGCGCCAGACATGATCTGACAAATCAGAAATCGAGAGATTTAGATTCACTGCTAGTGTCAACCACTAGTAGTTACAAAAGTTAAACCTAGGTCCAATCCAGGACTATCCATCCAAACTCAGGGTCCACTAGGATTCTCATGCATTTCAGTTTATAATTTCGTGTGCACCCGAAATGATAAACTGCTCTACATGGTCCTCCAAGTGTTCCCCCAGTTCGAACTCAAATCACCGAATACTAGCACCTAGTGACATGCTACTACAAGCATATGTGTACAAGAACACGTGTAAGCAAGTGCGTCTATTGGAGCATGGAGGGGAGATGTCCGATTCCGGGACAGATCTCAAGAGTACGCAAAACCACTCCAATACACGACACAATTGTGCAAGATTCATCTAGTCAGTTCCTTCTTCTTCAATTCCCGAAGAAGAAGATAAGAGTAAGCAAAGTCCAAGTAAGAACGGATGATGTAACACAGAAGTGAGATGATGATGTAAAGACACCCTGACAAGGTTAGTACGTATCCCAAAACCGACTCAAGTATGTGACCGTCTAGTGTGTGTGACTCGGCTATAGACCAGACTCTACATGCAGTCCTAGTTCACTATAACCATTGGCTCTAATACCAATCTGTCACACCCTCAAATTTCCACTTGCGGAATTTTACCGTGAGGCGTATGACAAACCAGGATCCAAGTCAATGGTCACAATAAACAACACTATATGAAATACGTAAACTCAACAGCTTAATTATCAAAACCATTAAACCGTAGCGGAAGCATTTAAAAATTTAATCAACTACAAAACAGTGTTCCAAAATGTTCAAGACACTTATTTAAACTATGCGACTAAGCCTAGACGCCAATGCAGACCCATGCGCCTAGTCCAACCGATGCTACCATAGCAACCTGAGAAAAACATGCCAAAAAGACGTCAACATATATAATGCTGGTGAGTTCACAGGTTTGTTTAATATGTTACCAAATGTTACCTCGTGTCACCAAAATGTTCTCATGTCCATACTATATCAATGTTACCAAGTACGCTAGCTAGGTGTATGCTTTGTTACTACTACGATTGGAAAACCATTACTAGACTGTTACCAGTGTTCAGCCCGAATGTTCAGCAAATGTTTAGCAAGTTTGAGACAATATGCATGTCACACCACGACAAAGGCGGAAACACGTGGCGCGACGGTTCAAAAGCATAAAGTCAAGGTTATGGCTAAACACAAGTAATTTAAGAAAATGGGTCATTTATTATGACGTCAAATCAGTTTCATGCATTACACAAAAGTTAATTGTTTTTGAAATAAACATAGAGGTTTCTCATATATATCCCAAATGCCTTGGGAAATAAAGGTGAAACCCCACAAAAGCTCGACGTCGCATTGGAGATTTCCCGACCCTGCTTGCCTGATCTTTCATCTTCTAGTTACCTGAAAGATATGTTTTAAAAAGTTTCGTCAATATAAATATATTGGTGAGTTCACAGGTTTTCAGTTTCTAAAACTTGAATACTTGGGAATACCATGTTATGACAATATATAGGAGTTGCAAATTCCTATAAATCTACTTGAGACTATAATCAAACCAAGACATATAATAATTGTGCCCCGCTCCAAGTCGTTACTCGGTTTCCCACGACTTAAGTTCAGAATATTTGCACCCCAGGCATAACCTAATGCATAATCGACGCTATCGATTAGGGGTGGGCCTTGTCAGGCACCAATAGTACTATTCGAATATTCCTCCGGTTTCAATTCCCTGAACAAATGATTATAGAGGCGAGGACTCAACCCCGAGTGGCGGTCACACCTCAAGTATTAAATCCGTCAAACACTATCCCTAACATATCTTTCCCCCGGAAAACGTAAAAATAGTTTAAAATGGGGCCGTGAAACTCACCTGAAACTGCGTCTGGCTCAATAAGGTGAATAGCAAGGGGTGGTCTTGCACCTACAAACGTCCTAAGCGTATAAGTCACTATTCCTATAGTGCATGTGCCTTGGCAAGTTGTACACCCAACTCCCGACCACAAGTTGTTCCAAATCCCGTTTAATTAAGCGTGTATCCTAGGTTTCGTTGGCGTTACATTACCCTTTGTGTTACAAGTTATATATTACTCTTGTTAATATTTCCATAACTTGTATCTTATTATCATCGACTCGACTTCACTTAACATATAATTATTTTCCCATTTAAATAATTATACTTAAGATCGCATCGCTCGATATAATATATATTTCAATCCTCGACCCGACTCACTTTGCCACACATTTGTTTTCCCATTTAAACAAATATGCTAAGATTTTGTCGTTCGATCGTATATTCTTAACGTCCGATTCAACTCACCACACCGTATATTTATTTTCCCATTCAAATAAATATACTAGGATTTCGTTGGTACGACATACACATATATATATCCTTGTCTTCTCGTCGCGGCTTTCCTTCCCGCATATCTACTTTCCCATTAAGTAGATATACTAGAATTTTGCCGAGACGAGCGTACAATATATATATAAATGTGTAATTTTTCTTGTTAAGTATATACGTTTGTTTTAACGTCTTATTCGTTTGTGTCATGTGTTTCTCCCACGAATTAATCCTCCAACACTTAGGAAAGTGTTTATTTGTTTTCACCCAAAGTATATATATATATATTTTACCTCTTAAAATATATATTTTTCTTATCTTGCCGCAATGGCATTTTTCTCATATTTTGTCCGTGTACGGTTCGTTAACGCGTTTTAGTTCGATATCTTAACTCGATTAGTTAGTTTTTCCAAGTTTTTTCCCAACATGTATTTTATAGAAATATTATCCATATTTCTTCCTATTTTCACATGTTACTTGGATGGTTAAAATACTTATGTATTTTTAACCCAACTTGTCAACTTAACTACAAAAATGTTTCCAACACTTTTATATTCCCATTTATATAAAAGTATTCATTTTTGTATAAGTTTCCCAAGTTTGTTTAATATTTTTATAAAATCTCTATTTTATAAAAATCCTTATGTTAAAACCCTTTATATTTTTATAACTTTCAAAAATACACTTTTATACAAAATACCCAAGTATTTTTACTAGTATTTACAAAAATCATCCTTAGACTTTATTTCTTACATTTTTGACACCAAACTTTCCATACTTGTATTTTTGGACTAATAGTTTCTAAAATGTCCATTTTAGTCCCTTAACTTTCAAAGTTACAACTTTAGTCCCTTAACTTACAAAAGTTGCATTTTTCTACTCTAACTTCCAAAGTTAGCATTTTTCACTCAAAATAGTTAACTTTGAAGATTCAACTTTTTATTGGTAAGTTATTTTTGTATCAAAACACTTATGTTAGTCTTATATTCCATATGAAAGACTAATTATATGTGTGTTTTATGTATTTGTCCATTTCTTCAAAATATCATTCATCCAAGTGAGTTAACTTTAATTTTCCACCTTATTCATTTATGAACTTCTAACATGTTTTACCACATATTATAACTTAAATGATCATAATAAGATGAATTAAAGTTAGTTTTAACATATTCAAGTTCATCTCAAAATCTTAACTAAAACATCATCCTACTTAGTCTTACATGTAAACTTAATATATTTTCAAGACTAATACATCATCATCAACAAATCCATGGTTTATTTTCATATCTTTAACCTTCCATTTTACACATGAAAACCTATTAAAGATTATGTTCAAAACCATTTTTAAACCCTTCATGTACAACTTGCTACTAGGAACACATACATGAATAATAAAAATCAAAAACAAGATTAAGAAGCTTACTACTAGCACAAGGCTAGGGAAGACAAAAACCTTGGATTTGAGAGGGGTTTAGTGTGTTCTTCCTAGTGGTTTAGCTCCAAGCTCTTGAAACACACAAAAGGGGTTTGGATGATGGATGATTTTAAGTATTTTGGAGATGTAAAAACTTGAAAGAACAATGTGTGGGTATGTATGTAAACTTACGGCCAAGAGAGAGGAGAAGAAAGAGTGTTTTGCTTTGCTTTTCAATCTTCTAACATGTGTTATTTATATCCTTATCACATGTAATCTTCCATGGATCTTGTGATTATTACTAAGGATATGAGAGATATGTATTGTACTAAAGTTGGTCTTGGATGGATGTGGAAGAGGGGTGTGGCCGTGAGTTTTGAGAGGACAAGAGAGGTGGAGTGTAAATCTTGGTTAATTGATTATAATCTTTCCTAATCTTGCACTTGATTTTATACAAGACCCTTCCATGCATGCACACACTTAGGTTATGATTAGCTAGCTTTGTCTTGGCTTTTCTTGGCCTCTTGGCCGAAAATTGATCCAAGGGGGACAAGAAAGTGTTGCTTTTGTACTAAATGTTCACTTACACACTTTATCTCATGTTAAGGCATGCTTTTTCATAGGTTTTAGGTTATAATTATCAATACAAGTTGCATGGACATCCCTTGGCCTTTAGGCCGGCCCTTAGAGGGGTTTGGGTGGGGTCCACAACTCCAAATATTTACCCAATATTTGTTAAGTTTAATCCCCCGTCGTTCGGGTGTCGTTCGGGTATTTTTCGGGTTTTAATCACGCGTTATCCGGACCTTAAATATACCTTTAATAACCCTTAAATATAGTCTATTTTAAGCGTTGATTGGTTATTTAGGCCTTTACCGGGTGAAATTATGAGTTATACGCGTATCGGGTGCGATACGCGCACTTTATTCGTTACCGGGAGATTTGTACAAGACGTTTTCATTTATGGTTTTGGAGTTCCAAAACTCATTATATCTTATGAAAATACCCTTTATTTTATATCCTGGGTGTCCGGGATTCGTTTCGTTTATTTAATTATTACCGGGTAATTGCCAACATCCGTACCGGATAGCTTATTCGCACATGATCCAATCATGCTTTACCATTAAACGTATGCATTCCTATGCACTATTTGGAAATTGCTATTCCCTAAGGCCTTGCTAATTAATTCACACATAATTGCATTTAATTACGTTAATCATATATTAATTAATTGTACGGAATTACCTTATTTTTGCCGGTTGTTACATTCTCCCCCCGTTAAGAGAATTCCGTCCCGGAATTCACTTCGAGTTCTCCGGTACAGGTGTCTTCTCGAATAGGGCGGGGTATTTTTGCTTCATCCGGTCCAGCCTTTCCCACGTGAACTCCGGTCCACGCTTGGCATTCCAGCGCACTTTGACCCATCTGATCTTGCTGCGCCTTAATTTTTGGACCTTCCAATCAGTTACCTCGATTGGTTCTTCCACAAAATGTAACTTGTCGTCAATCTGGATTTCGTCAGCAGGAATAATGAGAGTTTCGTCGGATAGGCACTTTTTCAAGTTCGACACATGAAACGTGTCGTGTATTCCACTAAGCTCTTGAGGCAACTCGAGCTTGTATGCCACTGTGCCTACCCTGGACAAGACTTTGAACGGTCCAATATATCGCGGGTTCAGCTTCCCGCGCTTCCCAAAGCGCGCGACACCTTTCCAAGGTGACACTTTCAGTAGGACCCTATCTCCGACTTGAAACTCTAAAGGCTTTCGCCTCATATCAGCATAGCTTTTCTGGCGGTCCCGGGCCGCTTTGAGGCGTTCTTTTATCAAAAAGACCTTATCCGTGGTCTCTTGAACAATTTCGGGCCCGGTGAGTTGTTTTTCTCCAACTTCCGCCCAACATAATGGCGATCGGCACTTGCGTCCATATAAAGCTTCAAACGGTGCGGCTTGAATGCTCGTATGATAACTGTTGTTATAGGAAAATTCTACCAATGGCAAGTGCGTATCCCAATTACCTCCGAAATCGATCGCGCATGCCCGTAGCATATCTTCCAAGGTCTGGATGGTTCGTTCACTTTGACCATCCGTTTGGGGGTGATATGCGGTACTCATGTCGAGGCGAGTACCGAGGGCTTCGTTCAAACTTTCCCAAAATCTGGAAGTGAAACGACTATCTCGATCAGAGATGATAGAAACAGGTACACCGTGTTTAGATACCACTTCCTTAATGTACAAACGGGTCAGTTTCTCCAAC
The DNA here is from genome assembly GCA_028751855.1 of Ambrosia trifida. Classification (NCBI taxonomy): domain Eukaryota; kingdom Viridiplantae; phylum Streptophyta; class Magnoliopsida; order Asterales; family Asteraceae; genus Ambrosia; species Ambrosia trifida. The sequence goes on along the minus strand of CM054123.1, from coordinate 158,159,857 downwards.
CTGTCCGTTTCGCGTATCGGGAGGAAGTGTGCAGACTTTGTCAATCGATCTACGATTACCCAGATCATGTCATGGCCGCTTGTTGTCTTAGGTAACTTGGTAATGAAGTCCATGGTGATTCGTTCCCATTTCCATTCCGGTATTTCCGGTTGCTGGAGCAAACCGGAAGGTCTCTGGTGCTCAGCCTTGACCTTTGCGCAAGTCAAACATCGCGCAACATAGGCTGCTATATCCCTTTTGAAATTCGGCCACCAATAAAGTTCCTTCAAATCGTGGAACATCTTGTCTGCACCCGGGTGAACCGAATATCTAGAACTGTGAGCTTCGGCCAATACTAGCTCACGCAATCCACCATATACTGGGACCCAAATTCTGTTCATGAAATACAATGTCTGGTCCGCTTTTGGTTCCAGTGAATCAACCATCTTTCGTAACCTTTCACCTTTGACATTCTCGGGTTTGAGGGCGTTAACTTGAGCTTCACGAATTCGTTCAGTCATATTCGTGTGGATAGTCAATCCCAAAGCTCGAACACGCAATGGTTTAACCCGTTCCTTGCGACTCAAGGCGTCGGCTACGACATTCGCCTTACCGGGATGGTACTTTATCTCACAATCGTAATCGTTTAATAATTCAACCCATCGCCGTTGTCGCATATTCAAATCCTTCTGATCAAAGATGTGCTGCAAACTCTTATGATCAGTGAAAATCGTGCACTTGGTTCCGTACAAGTAGTGCCTCCATATCTTGAGAGCGAATACCACTGCACCTAATTCCAAATCGTGTGTAGTGTAGTTCTTCTCATGGATTTTCAGTTGCCTGGAAGCATAAGCTATTACCTTTTCTCGCTGCATCAATACACAACCCAAACCTTGATGCGAGGCATCACAGTAAACCACAAAATCTTCCGTACCGTCTGGAAGTGACAGTATCGGAGCGCCACATAACTTGTCTTTTAACAATTGGAATGCTGCCTCTTGCTTTTCCGTCCACTCAAATTTCTTGTCCTTCTGGGTTAGCATGGTTAAAGCTTGCGCTATCTTTGAAAAGTTCTCGATGAACCTTCTGTAATAACCCGCGAGGCCTAGAAATTGTCGTACTTCGGTAGGAGTTCGAGGTGCTTCCCAATTTTTAATTGCCTCGATCTTGGCTGGATCAACGTGTATGCCCTTCTCGTTTACCACGTGGCCTAAAAAGTGGACTTCCCGAATCCAAAAGTCACATTTCGAGAATTTAGCATAGAGTTTCTCCTTGCGTAATACTTCAAGAATTAACCGAAGGTGATTCTCGTGGTCTTCTTTCGTACGTGAATAGATCAAAATATCGTCAATGAAGACGATGACGAATTTATCCAGGTATGGCTTACATACGCGGTTCATTAGATCCATGAACACCGCTGGTGCGTTGGTCAAGCCGAACGGCATTACCAAAAATTCATAGTGTCCATACCGGGTTCTGAAGGCCGTTTTTGGTACATCTTCTTCTTGTATACGCAACTGGTGATAGCCTGACCTCAAATCGATTTTGGAGTAATAGCTGGAACCTTGGAGCTGATCAAATAAATCGTCGATCCTGGGGAGAGGATAGCGATTCTTGATGGTTAGCTTGTTCAGCTCTCGATAGTCGATGCACATGCGAAATGTGCCATCCTTCTTCTTCACAAATAAGACGGGAGCTCCCCAAGGTGAGAAACTCGGTCTTATAAAACCTTTGTCCAGTAATTCTTGCAGCTGGCTGGACAGTTCCTGCATCTCTGATGGAGCTAGGCGGTATGGCGATCGTGCCACAGGAGCTGCTCCGGGAACGAGGTCGATGCGGAACTCGACTTGGCGAGGTGGCGGTAACCCCGGCAAATCTTCTGGAAATACATCTGGAAAATCTCTGGCTACTGGAATGTCTTCCAATTTTCGCTCGTCGGCCTTCTTGTCCACTACGTGTGCTAAGAATGCGACAAGCCCTTTTCTCAGACACTTACGGGCCTTCATGCTCGAAATAATCCTTAGTGGCGTCCCGTGTCTTTCCCCTTGAATTGAGAGAGTTTCACCGCTTGCGAGGGGAACTTGAATAACCTTATCGTTGCAAACCACAATGGCACGGTGCGCGGACAACCAGTCCATGCCAACAACGATGTCAAAACTTCCCAATACAACCGGTAATAGATCTATCCCAAACTCGTGCCCACAGAGTTCTAACTTACAATCTTTTGCTACCTCTCTCGTTTCAATAGTTTTACCATTAGCCAGTTCTATAGAGTAGGGTGAATCTAGTTTGCTAGTTTTTAAACCAAGTAGTCTTTTAAACTCAATGGATACGAAGCTAAAGTCAGCACCGGTATCAAATAATACAGAGGCATAATGACCATTTAGAGGAAACGTACCAGTGACCACATTGGGGTCTTGCCGTGCGTCACCGGCTCCAATTACAAATGCCCGGCCACGGGCCTGATTGTTGACTTTGGGGCAATCTTTCTTCCAATGGTCCAATGACCCGCATGCAAAACAGGGTCTGGCCCCTCCGTTCTTTGGTGCTCCAGATCGGCACTCTTCAGTCTTGTGCCCGGTGCGGTGGCACTTCCCGCAAGTTAATCCATTGTTTCTCCCCTGGTTTCCCTGTTTGTTATTGTTATTGTTACCACGTCCTGTGGCGGCATAACCCTTTCCTTTCTTGTTCGAGCTACTCGACGCTCGATCCCTTCTTCCCTCATCTCTCTTCCTTTTCCCAAACCTCTGCCCGTTACCTTGATCATTAGTTGCAACCGCTGAACTTGATCCCTGTTTCTTGGCCTCAACACTACTTGCTTCAGAAATTTTTAATCCGGAAACTTGGCGGATTAGGGTACCCATGCGGATAGCATCCTCAGTCAGACTTAGTGCCAGATCAATTGCCTCGCGCATGGTCGTGGGTTTGGAAGAGGTGACCATGCTGCGAATCTGTGGTGCTAACCCGAATAAGTAACGTTCCACCTTGTTCTTTTCCGGTGTAACCAGACGAGGTACTAGTCGAGCGAGATCATGAAATCTTGACGTATACCCAGTGACGTCTGCCCCTACCATGGTGAGGTTCCAGAACTCGGTTTCCAACTTCTGCACTTCGCTTGCCGGGCGGTATTCGGCAGTCATAAGTTCTTTCAGTGCCGCCCATGATAGAGAGTATGCAACATCATCTCCTAAAGACTGTACTTGGCCGTTCCACCAAGTTAGCGCTTGATCTAGGAACAGATTGGTGGCGTACATGACAGACTGTCGAGGGGTACACCCGCTGATGCGGATAACTGCCTCGGTCTTTTCGAACCATTTGACCAGGCCTATGGAACCCTCAGTGCCGCTGAAGTTTATTGGCTTACAGTCCAAGAAAGCCTTGAAAGTGCAGCCGCGCTCTCCCGAGGCTGTCCCTGTAATAGTAACATAGTATGTTATTATGGGATAGGAGTTTGTGAAATATCCTCCCATCACTTTTTCATTTATTTTTAAACCTCTTACCACTGGGGGAGGTCTCTCGTCGCTCGCTCCCTGTCCTGTCATGGGAGTGTTCCGAGCGTGCGGCTTCGTGTTCAGCGATGGCACGAGCTATGCGTTCAGATATCATAGTTTCGAGCTCGGCCGGTGTTGTGGGCAGTCCGTCTGCTCCACTATTGCTTCGGGTGGCAGGTGCCATTTTTCTTCAATAATAATTATCAAAGGTTAATTTGGCAAACATTTATACAATACAAGGCATAAATAACAAACCAAAGCATGAACACAATAATTAACACCATATCATCACACAACATACCAATACATCACACAGAAATATAAATAGAAATCAACACAACATCACCACACAGATATACAAACCACAACACATGGAGTAAGCAATAATAATCATAGACAACAACATATTTCACCATAATAATAAGATTTTTCATTAATTTCAATAATATCAGTACAATGCTTGTTCATAATACAAAATGGAGAATACATTTCTCATACAATACATTGCTTTTGAAATAATAAAACATCATATCATACGCCGTAATACCCGTACGGCTAGGCAAAATGCAGACGAGTGTCATAACCCGTGCTGTACTACCATAGTGCTGCTAATATGTACATAAGCTGGTGTGTCTTCTGCGCATCCCCGATACATCCTACTGTGGCGGTGGCGGTGGATACTGGTACTGCGGCGCATACATGCTAATCGTCATGCTGATCTCTGAGATGCGCTCGTACAAAAACTGTCGATGTGCCCAGTGTGCATCCCCAGTAATCCCGCTCTGCGCATCCATGCGCAAGAGCTCCTCTGCATAATGTGCCAAGGCATCACGAGTGTCAATCATCCTAGCCCACATCAACCTCGTCTGCTGTTCAACCTGATTCACGGTGCGCTGCACCGTGTTGACTAGAGTCTGAAAATCCTGCTCTAAAGTGATGGTCGAGGTCTGGGCTGGTCCAGAGGGGGGTGTCATCCTGGGAAGGTGGGATGGTCCGGGTACATCAGGGTGTGTGGATGGGAAGGGCCCGAAGGGGAATGGTACTGGTATGTGTGGCAGTAATGGAGTGGAACCGGGTGGCCTGATGGAAAAGTAGGGTGGCATCATATACGGGTCCCCTGCACCTAGAGGGTATGGTGCAGGTGTCATGCTGGGAATGGTGGGGATGGGTATAGTCATGGCAATGGTGGGTGGTGGCATGGGTTCAGCTAGTGGGGCTACCAACGGCTCAGAGACAGTGGCCCACTCTGGAGTGGACACCACTACAGGGGGTGTGGGAGGGCTCGCAGTGGCGAAGGCCTCCATGCCTGCCCTATGTAGCTCAGAGCTACGGGCGGGACTACCCTCATGTATAAGTGCTGCGGGGGCTGGCTCCTCCTGAGGTATGGGCTCGAGAGGTGCTGGTGGGGCTATGGGGTCGGCTGGGGCATCCTCTAGCATTGGAGCCACTGGCTCCTCCTGATCAGCCTGAATCTCTGGCACCAACATGTGTCCTACCGAACCCACAGACTCGTCATCGGAGTCGTCGGATATCCATCCGTTCCTCCCATGGGGAATAGGCAGGAGTCTCATGCCTGCTGGGACATGGATATGAGGTAAGGGTGCTGGCTCGTGCTCCATGTGAGCCTGCTGGTCGAATGGAGACTCCACTGTCTCCGAATGGGCTGGGATCGGCCGGGATGGTCCGGCACAGCCCTCGGGAAAATCCCTAACCGCTCGAATGGGGCGTGGAGCTAACGGTGCTGCCGGTACAACGGGTAGCGGCGCGTCCACCACAGCGGGTGCCCAATCAGGATCCTCGCTAGGATCCGTCTCATCCGAGTCGTCGTCCGAGCCTCCGTCGGCGTTCATCTCTAAATCTTCGTCTTCTGCGTCCAGTACAACTAGCTCTACCGGCTCAGGCGGTGGCGCAGGTATGATCTGGATACTGCTATCAATACTAGGCGCTATACTTCCCGCGTCGGACATCCTGGTAAAAGAACCGTACATGTATATATGATTTATTTAAATTAGATAGTTGTGGCGTACTCTATAGTAACCTTCCTAACTTCTAATTTTTAGGTTACAGTATAACAATACTCATGGCTGGCTTGGTCGGAATCTCCTCATGCCCAATGCTTCTTGAAAATTACTTTTATTTGAAACCGTGTACATTTTCTTTTGAAAACTTTATCTTTAGAACCAAATCCGGTTATAGTCTAGTTTTTAAAGAAAATACTCTAGTTCGCTATAACCTTGGCTCTGATACCACGTTCTGTCACACCACGACAAAGGCGGAAACACGTGGCGCGACGGTTCAAAAGCATAAAGTCAAGGTTATGGCTAAACACAAGTAATTTAAGAAAATGGGTCATTTATTATGACGTCAAATCAGTTTCATGCATTACACAAAAGTTAATTGTTTTTGAAATAAACATAGAGGTTTCTCATATATATCCCAAATGCCTTGGGAAATAAAGGTGAAACCCCACAAAAGCTCGACGTCGCATTGGAGATTTCCCGACCCTGCTTGCCTGATCTTTCATCTTCTAGTTACCTGAAAGATATGTTTTAAAAAGTTTCGTCAATATAAATATATTGGTGAGTTCACAGGTTTTCAGTTTCTAAAACTTGAATACTTGGGAATACCATGTTATGACAATATATAGGAGTTGCAAATTCCTATAAATCTACTTGAGACTATAATCAAACCAAGACATATAATAATTGTGCCCCGCTCCAAGTCGTTACTCGGTTTCCCACGACTTAAGTTCAGAATATTTGCACCCCAGGCATAACCTAATGCATAATCGACGCTATCGATTAGGGGTGGGCCTTGTCAGGCACCAATAGTACTATTCGAATATTCCTCCGGTTTCAATTCCCTGAACAAATGATTATAGAGGCGAGGACTCAACCCCGAGTGGCGGTCACACCTCAAGTATTAAATCCGTCAAACACTATCCCTAACATATCTTTCCCCCGGAAAACGTAAAAATAGTTTAAAATGGGGCCGTGAAACTCACCTGAAACTGCGTCTGGCTCAATAAGGTGAATAGCAAGGGGTGGTCTTGCACCTACAAACGTCCTAAGCGTATAAGTCACTATTCCTATAGTGCATGTGCCTTGGCAAGTTGTACACCCAACTCCCGACCACAAGTTGTTCCAAATCCCGTTTAATTAAGCGTGTATCCTAGGTTTCGTTGGCGTTACATTACCCTTTGTGTTACAAGTTATATATTACTCTTGTTAATATTTCCATAACTTGTATCTTATTATCATCGACTCGACTTCACTTAACATATAATTATTTTCCCATTTAAATAATTATACTTAAGATCGCATCGCTCGATATAATATATATTTCAATCCTCGACCCGACTCACTTTGCCACACATTTGTTTTCCCATTTAAACAAATATGCTAAGATTTTGTCGTTCGATCGTATATTCTTAACGTCCGATTCAACTCACCACACCGTATATTTATTTTCCCATTCAAATAAATATACTAGGATTTCGTTGGTACGACATACACATATATATATCCTTGTCTTCTCGTCGCGGCTTTCCTTCCCGCATATCTACTTTCCCATTAAGTAGATATACTAGAATTTTGCCGAGACGAGCGTACAATATATATATAAATGTGTAATTTTTCTTGTTAAGTATATACGTTTGTTTTAACGTCTTATTCGTTTGTGTCATGTGTTTCTCCCACGAATTAATCCTCCAACACTTAGGAAAGTGTTTATTTGTTTTCACCCAAAGTATATATATATATATTTTACCTCTTAAAATATATATTTTTCTTATCTTGCCGCAATGGCATTTTTCTCATATTTTGTCCGTGTACGGTTCGTTAACGCGTTTTAGTTCGATATCTTAACTCGATTAGTTAGTTTTTCCAAGTTTTTTCCCAACATGTATTTTATAGAAATATTATCCATATTTCTTCCTATTTTCACATGTTACTTGGATGGTTAAAATACTTATGTATTTTTAACCCAACTTGTCAACTTAACTACAAAAATGTTTCCAACACTTTTATATTCCCATTTATATAAAAGTATTCATTTTTGTATAAGTTTCCCAAGTTTGTTTAATATTTTTATAAAATCTCTATTTTATAAAAATCCTTATGTTAAAACCCTTTATATTTTTATAACTTTCAAAAATACACTTTTATACAAAATACCCAAGTATTTTTACTAGTATTTACAAAAATCATCCTTAGACTTTATTTCTTACATTTTTGACACCAAACTTTCCATACTTGTATTTTTGGACTAATAGTTTCTAAAATGTCCATTTTAGTCCCTTAACTTTCAAAGTTACAACTTTAGTCCCTTAACTTACAAAAGTTGCATTTTTCTACTCTAACTTCCAAAGTTAGCATTTTTCACTCAAAATAGTTAACTTTGAAGATTCAACTTTTTATTGGTAAGTTATTTTTGTATCAAAACACTTATGTTAGTCTTATATTCCATATGAAAGACTAATTATATGTGTGTTTTATGTATTTGTCCATTTCTTCAAAATATCATTCATCTAAGTGAGTTAACTTTAATTTTCCACCTTATTCATTTATGAACTTCTAACATGTTTTACCACATATTATAACTTAAATGATCATAATAAGATGAATTAAAGTTAGTTTTAACATATTCAAGTTCATCTCAAAATCTTAACTAAAACATCATCCTACTTAGTCTTACATGTAAACTTAATATATTTTCAAGACTAATACATCATCATCAACAAATCCATGGTTTATTTTCATATCTTTAACCTTCCATTTTACACATGAAAACCTATTAAAGATTATGTTCAAAACCATTTTTAAACCCTTCATGTACAACTTGCTACTAGGAACACATACATGAATAATAACAATCAAAAACAAGATTAAGAAGCTTACTACTAGCACAAGGCTAGGGAAGACAAAAACCTTGGATTTGAGAGGGGTTTAGTGTGTTCTTCCTAGTGGTTTAGCTCCAAGCTCTTGAAACACACAAAAGGGGTTTGGATGATGGATGATTTTAAGTATTTTGGAGATGTAAAAACTTGAAAGAACAATGTGTGGGTATGTATGTAAACTTACGGCCAAGAGAGAGGAGAAGAAAGAGTGTTTTGCTTTGCTTTTCAATCTTCTAACATGTGTTATTTATATCCTTATCACATGTAATCTTCCATGGATCTTGTGATTATTACTAAGGATATGAGAGATATGTATTGTACTAAAGTTGGTCTTGGATGGATGTGGAAGAGGGGTGTGGCCGTGAGTTTTGAGAGGACAAGAGAGGTGGAGTGTAAATCTTGGTTAATTGATTATAATCTTTCCTAATCTTGCACTTGATTTTATACAAGACTCTTCCATGCATGCACACACTTAGGTTATGATTAGCTAGCTTTGTCTTGGCTTTTCTTGGCCTCTTGGCCGAAAATTGATCCAAGGGGGACAAGAAAGTGTTGCTTTTGTACTAAATGTTCACTTACACACTTTATCTCATGTTAAGGCATGCTTTTTCATAGGTTTTAGGTTATAATTATCAATACAAGTTGCATGGACATCCCTTGGCCTTTAGGCCGGCCCTTAGAGGGGTTTGGGTGGGGTCCACAACACCAAATATTTACCCAATATTTGTTAAGTTTAATCCCCCGTCGTTCGGGTGTCGTTCGGGTATTTTTCGGGTTTTAATCACGCGTTATCCGGACCTTAAATATACCTTTAATAACCCTTAAATATAGTCTATTTTAAGCGTTGATTGGTTATTTAGGCCTTTACCGGGTGAAATTATGAGTTATACGCGTATCGGGTGCGATACGCGCACTTTATTCGTTACCGGGAGATTTGTACAAGACGTTTTCATTTATGGTTTTGGAGTTCCAAAACTCATTATATCTTATGAAAATACCCTTTATTTTATATCCTGGGTGTCCGGGATTCGTTTCGTTTATTTAATTATTACCGGGTAATTGCCAACATCCGTACCGGATAGCTTATTCGCACATGATCCAATCATGCTTTACCATTAAACGTATGCATTCCTATGCACTATTTGGAAATTGCTATTCCCTAAGGCCTTGCTAATTAATTCACACATAATTGCATTTAATTACGTTAATCATATATTAATTAATTGTACGGAATTACCTTATTTTTGCCGGTTGTTACAATGCACCCACCCGGCCCTCCAAGCCGTCGAGTGGGGCCTGTCAAACCCAATAGATCTATTCACATTTTCCCTCGTTGTGCAACCCTGCACATTCATGGTTTCGCCCGGGACTTTCAAAGATTGTATAGCAACGCAAAGTTAAATCATAGTATGACATATGTTACCAAATAAGTTTAGTGCAAGTTTTCTCCCCCAAAAGTAAAAGCAGTAAAAGTGGGGCCGTGAACTCACCTTAGGTTGTGTTCTTCAAGTTTAATAAGAAAAGCCAAGTGCTTGATAATCCCAACTACCGGAGATCTATCAAAATGTTCATAAAAGTGTTCCGACTAATAACCACATGGTTATCAAGTCCCCGATTGTCCAGATCATGATCAAGTATGTTTTAAAACGTGTTTTAAAGGTTTAACCGACACACTAGACCGACCCGACATCCCGTTGGTGACTCATTACCCTAACTAATCAAGTACACATAGATTACACACATGGTTCAAGCATAAAACAGTTAGTTTGCATCAAAAATCCCATTTTTGATTCCATAGGGTCGAACCAGGAAATTTTGTTTCACCTTCGCCCCTTTTAAGCCACGTTCGACCCTTTGGAAGCCACTTTCGACCCATTCGAAGTCACATTCGACCCTATGAACAGATTCGACCAATATTGTCCAGGTTCGACCCTGAGATTCCACTTTCGACCCCACGATTGGTCGAAGGTGCCCAGGTTCGACCCTGGCAGAATGTTTTTCCCAAAAACGCTTCAAAAACATCTGAAACATCACAAAACATCACCAAACATAGCAGTTGAATATGAATAACATATCCCCACAAAACCCCACCAATTTTGCCCCAAAACCTGTTCATTTTTTGCCCTTTCCCAAAATGAAAACATCACATCATGCATGAAATATTTACCCAATTTGGAAACTTTTTTTTTGAAATCAATCCATAATCATCATAATAGTGCTCAGTTTGTCATGTGTTTGAAAACCTCAAAAAGTTCTATTGATCATTATAGAATGCATTGAGCCCTTGCTTTATTAAAACCCCCAATTTAGACATGATATCATTAATCATCTAATTATGACCATAAACAATCCTAAATTAACATGAATATCAGCCCTAGATCATGTTTCTAGCATTAGTGCAGCAGCAAATCATTAAACAACACATAATAACACATAACACATAATTAACATATGTTTAATGATAGGGTTTAGGTTTTGAAAGATGTTTAAAAGGTTTTTATTGATAAAAACATCCTTAGAACAGATCTGGACATTTAGGGTTAGATGAAAACGAATTAATATGCATTGAAAAGGTTTAGGATTAAGAACACACCTTAGATTCTTGATTAGATGTTGTTTGTAGGTTGGATTATGGAAAACAAGGGCAAAAACTCCTTCCTTAGTGATTAAAATCATTTGAGAGTGTTTAGAGACGGTTAGGGTTTGTGAAATGGTGAAAAATGACAACGTTTGGTATTTATACTAGCCCACATTCGACCCTTTCACATGGTCGAATGTACCCACATTCGCCCCTTTCTCAGGATCGAATGTACCTTAACTGGTCGAATGAAATTCTATTGTTTCCACATCCCAGGTTCGCCCCTTCACTAAGGGTCGAACCAAGATCATTTCCCAGGTTCGCCCCCACGCTATGGGTCGAACCTGGACCTAAGTTTTCTAGTCTTTCCAGTTTGTCGTGTTTAACGCATTTTAACGCACCCTAACATATGATCATGCAATTCTAACACATGTTATGCACATATAGGCACGTATAATCATGTTCACATCTTGTAGCACATATTTTCATATTATGTTACACGTGTGTTAATAATCTACTTGTCCTACTTGATTCAGTTCATGTAATTTCACCAACAACGGGACCCGGTACTAGTGTATTCCCAAATGACTCCCAATGACCCTCCAGATCATTGAACCCTGGACAATCCTATAGTGACCTGACTCAACTAACCCAGTTAAGTCCATTTATAATGTTTCTCGCTAAGGTAGACTTATGTTTTACTAAAATGTTTAAGCCGAACATGTCGGGTGTCACAATTACAAGTATGTTTGTCCACTTAAACCCAAAATCATCATTCATTGTTCAGCACTTCAGATACATTATGGTAATATTAGATACTGAAAAATCTATGGTCCCCGCACACGTGGCACATTCCCATATCAAGAATTGCGCAAAGCATCATCGTAACACGTGATTATATTGTAGTTATCCGTTAGTTACAAGGTATGAGGCACAGCGGTGACAGGTCAGCAAATTAATGCTTCAAAGCGACTTATGCACTCAACCAGGGTGAGGACTAATATCATACATGATTTTCATCATAGTACTGATACGATGCATTAGATGATCTTAGATCATCATTGTAGATGCATTTATGTGACTAATGCTTTGGATTTTATGTTAATAGTTTGAGTCGAATGGGCGAAGGAGATTTTGTGAGGGCGAAGTAAGGAAATCAAGGGTGCAAAGGAAGAATATCATACGAATGAAACACAGGAGGCGAAGGAAGATTTTGATAGTTATATATTGCTTCATTCGACCAGTCTGTTTGGTCGAATGTGCACGTTCGCACGAACAATGTGGGCGAACGTGCAGCCTATAAATAGGTCAAGCTGATTTTTGAATGTAGTTTTTAGCATTATTATTCCCTCCAAATTCAGTGTGTCTCACTAGTGTTTTTGTAAACTTAATTTACGTTGTGTCCTTCATGTTTTGATCTTTTTAACGTGTAATTGAGTCTTGATTATTAATGAGAAAAGCTTTGAATGATGATTTACTGGTTTTGATCTGATTGATTATCATTTTGTGATTGGTTTAGGGTTTCCGCACCTAAATCAAACTTGTTTGATCATTTCTTTGTTGATTTGTCGATCCTTTTAGCACATACAAAGTGGTATCAGAGCCATTCTGGATCAAACAACCACAAATTGATAGTTTCTCAGTTGATTTGGACCCAATTTTGGTCAAAAAGTTTTTGTTTTCATAGAACAAACTGATTTGATAAGTTTTTGATTGATTACAACTTGTTTTCATGGTTAAAATGGATAATTCTCTTTGATAAACTTGTTCCAAATCAATTCCGATTCAAAACCTGATTAAAATCATCAAAATCTATCAACATTTGATAAACATGATCAAAATTAACTGATTTTCAAAGAATAACCGTTTTTGAAATAGCAGGGGTCGAACCTAGAGAGACGGTCGAAGGTGTGAGTAAATTTGGTTGAACGAGTGATTTTTTGGTCGAAGGTGTTGTTTTTGTGGTCGAACGTAGAGGTTCATAGCTTATTTGTATACATTCGTCCATCAGAGTTACATTCGACTGATCGAACGGTCGAAGGAGGGAGAAAACGGTCGAAAGAGAGAAGAAACGGTCGAAAGAGTTTGTGTGTTGTCATAGTTCACATTCGTACATCTCCAAACGGTAGAAGGAGAAGAAATTTCCTCATTCGACCATACGATAGTGCGAAGGAAAAACCTGTTTTAAAATATTTCTAATCTTTTCATGTTTGAACATTTACAGGTTAAGATGTGGAACTTTCCAACTACGCCAAGACCTAATCAAGCACCACAGCAGCAGACAACCAGAGATCCATGGACAGTTGCAGCTCAGAAGACTAGTCCACCATCTCAGCCAATCAACTACATAGCTATGACTAGTTCTACTCCTCAGCAAGTTGTACAACCATTACAACAACCAATTGGCGATTATTGGGGAGTAGCAGCAGCTGCAGTTCACTCACAGACGACCAATGCCATATCTACACTCATTCATGATCTATCATCAGGAAGTGGAAATCGTCCACCAAAGCTCATGGATATGATGGACTATAACACATGGAAGACAAAGTTCAAGATACATGTGGAGGGACAAGGCTTAGAGGGAGCTGAGGCATGGCAGATGATAGTGAAAGGTTATGTTGCTCCTATTCTGGAGAACACTGGTGAACCAATACCGTTGGAGAATTTGGCTGATGATGAGAAAAAGAAGTTCGCGATCGAGAAAAAGGCGTTTTCTCAATTATCTCAGGCGATCAACACTGACTTGCGGCATCAGTTCGGATCGTGTACTACTTCAAAACAGTTGTGGGATATGCTGAGAAACAGACATGATGGTAATGAGAAGACTAGGAAGCTGAGAGTGGAAGAGCTTCGTAAAGAGTTCGAGAACTTTAGTTACATGGGTAATGAGACTTTAAAAGAATTGGTTCCAAGGTATTGCCACTTGCTCACAGAGCTCTCGAGTTACGAGATTAGCATACCTATGTCAGAACTGGTGGATAAATTTGATGATGCGTTACCACCATATTGGAACCAACACATTGAAGTGTTGAAGGAAAAAGATGCATACCCGTATTGGACTATCAATGAGTTCATACAAAAACTGGAGAACAAAGAAATGGAGGAGAAGAGGAAAGCAAAGAGAGCACAGATTCCACAGAACCCAGAATTGTATGTGAGTGGTACATCTACTTCTCTTTCTACTTCTAGCTCTACTTCAAGTGTTGCACCTCATATTGCTTGCGTATCTAATGTTGTTGAACCCACCAAAGTACCAATAAACTATCTTGCCCAAACTTCATCATATACACCACAATCCTATCAAACACCTAATTTCATTCCACCTTTTTCACCTATGCAACAAGCTGCCTGTTACACTGCCAGTCAACCTCAACAACAACCATATAATCCTCACATGAATCAAATGCAGATCACTCAAACACAATCAAATCAAAGTCCGATTGTGTTAGAGACTTCTAACCTTAACAATGTTACTGTTGAGATTGCTCAACAGCATGTAGCATTAGTATCTGCTATGGTTGCATCATACAACGGTTTAGTTGCTAGTCAGATTGGAAACAACAATCTAACCAATGAGGACTATGCACAAATCGATAAAGAGGAAATGGAGCTTATGGATGTACAGTGGGCATTTGCTAGCATCATGAGAAGAGCCACTGATTTTATCCAGAAAACAGGGAGAACTGACCTTTCGACTTCTCCAAACACCACTTACGGCTTTAACAAAGCCAAGGTCACATGTTTTAATTATGGTGAGAAGGGTCATTTCAAGAGAGAGTGTACACAGCCGGCTCAGCAAGGTAATCGAAACCCGTTCAACTGAAGCTACCAAAACAAACAAAACCGAAATCATCAGGTATCATACAACAGCCCCAACATCTCTAGCTTTCAACCTCAAAACAACTACCAGAACCGTCAAAACACACAACAAAATACTTATACTAGACAATCCACACATCAAAACCAACCACAACAGAATCCAAACCGAACCATTGTTCCCATCTCTACACCTAACACTCAAACCCAAACCCAAACTGAAAATCAAAACCAAGCACTTGTGATCCAAAAAAGATGAAGGTTTTGATTGGACGGGTATGCAATTAGGAGTGGAAGAGATTACTGCAGGAAATGTGGCTTGTGTAGCACAAAAGATGAGTTTGGATGAATATGTGGAGATTGAAGAAGATGTTGTGATAGAAAAATTGAGGGAGTTGAAAATAGATAAGTTGAATGAGGATGTGAATGATGAGTGTGAAGACAAGAAGTCTGGAATGATTCTTGATTCTGTCACAGATGTTGGAGAGCAATATGATTCAGCTTATTCGGACATGGAAAGTGATTCTGATTCGGAAGCTAGTGTGAACTCACTAGACGATGACATCGATCAGTTGCTCGCTGAAGCAAATTTCCTTATGACCCGCAAGTCGTACATGGTGGATGATGCCTGCACAAAGATTGATTACTCAAAATTCTTTGCAGGGAAGGAAGCTCATTTCGCACTGATGGCAATGACAGAACCACCTAAACCGGTAAGTACTGAATCTCAATCTAAAGTTTGTGTTAAATGTTCTGATTTTGATAGATTGACAAAAAAAAATAAGCAACTCAAGGTACAACATGAGAGTGCTAAAATAAACTGTCAAAATTATCAAAAAGAATCAAAAGAATTCAACAAAGTACTTGATGGTTACAAAAAGGATGTTTCTGAACTGAAAAAGACTTTGTCTTTAAAGCAACTTGCCATTAACAACTATATAAATGAAATGGAAAATACAAAGTTAGAAATGGCAACCATCAAGTGCTTCGCTAAAAAAGTGAATAAAAAATTAGAGAGCTATAAGCACATTGCTTATGTAGTTGACCACATCATCGAAGAACCTTCACAGTCAAGTAGTGCAAACTACAAAGTTGTCCCATCTCCGGTGTTGTTCGAAAATCATAATTTACATGAGAGAGCACCGGAGAATCTAGTCAAATCTGACTCCACATCAGATAACGAGTCCAACACATCCAGTGTCGGAGACCCGTATTCTGATGTGAGACCTATTTTGGGAAACAATGAAGGTGTGGTAGCTGCAGATGATTCTGATGAAGAAGATGAACAGTCTGAGATAGTTGTTGAGAATGAAAATGATATTCCTGATGAAAATCATATAATCACTACTGAACAAGTCTCACCATCTCAGATTGTCCATCCCATGGCTAATGCTCACAGAAAGAATGTTGTTAAGAAAGTTGAGCAGTCTGTTGATAAAAATGTTGAAAAGAAAGTGGTTAAGAAAGTTGAGAAAAATGTGATTAAAACTGCTGATAAGAAAATTGAAACTAAAACTGAGAAATCAAATGAAATGAACAACAAATTATGTGATAAACCTGTAAAAGTTTTCTATCGGATGCAAGGCTCTGATAAGATTATGTCTGATGACGAATATCCGATTCAATTTGTGAACTATTCCAAAATTGAAAAGATCTGGCAGGAAAGTACAATTTGGTTTCCAAAACATGAACGAACCAATGATATTCCTCCAGCCATTTTAAAGAAAATTTATTCGGATAATTCTAAAGACGCAAAGGTCAATGTCACACAATTTGTTAAGCCAATAGACAAGTCAAATAGTTTTATTGAGCCGACTTATTCAAAGGAACCAGCTCCTGGGAGTTTAAGAAAACAGTGCATGGTTGATCAATATCCCATTGCGAGTTTTTCCAAGTCGAACATCAAGGAAAACTATGAAGAGTACCGTGCGTGTTTTAAGTGCGGGGAAAGGGGACATTTACTTGCCACCTGCCCATATGTACGACACAAGAGGCACGAGGTGGAGATGAAGCAAAGACATGATTATCCGGTTGATAATTACAGTTATCCACAAAGACGGTTTTTCCCTCAGCCAGCACCTTATTATAACCAAAACAATTTTTACAACAAAAGGGAAAATCGTCCGATGACTTATGACAAACGCAACCGGATAGCCACTGAGAAACCATTGAAGAAACCATTGATGAACACAATTGCTGAAAACAAAAAGGTTCCTGCTAAACCTAATGCCAAATCAGCAGTTGGACCTGTCTCTGTTAAATCAGAGAACGTAACCAAGAAGGTAGCATTCAAAGACAAAGTAAAGAAACCGGCTGAGACCTCAAAATCTCAGATCCGAATCTTGAAACGGTCTGAACAGTCTTGGTCATCAAAGGGGTCTGAGGGTGCTTCAACTTCACAGAATGTGAAATCTGAGAAAACAAAAGTTGAGTGTGAAAAGAAAGGGGTTGTTAAAACCCAAGATGATTGTGAATCTAATGAATCTTTGAAACAACCAGTTCAAAGACCCAAGACCAAACAGGCTTGGGTCCCCCGAAAGATCTTATTGCTTTACTTGATATGTGCAGGGAGCTCCAGCTGGCCCTGTTAGCAGCCTCTGGATTGTTGACAGTGGAGCTTCTGGCCACATGACAGGGGATCTCACGCTACTTTTTGATATCAAGAATATAAATGGAGGTTACGTAGCGTTTGCAGGAAATAAAGGAGGCTACATTACGATGGAGGGTAGTGTTAGCAATGGGGTAGTGACATTTGAGCGGATATCATATGTGAAACAGATAGATTACAATCTACTCAGTGTCAGCCAAATCTGTGATAAACAATTCTCTATTTACTTTGACGACGAATCTTGCTACATCCTGAAACCGGGTTTTGAACTTCCAAAAGAGTGGGTGATGCTAAAGGCACCGAGAGTAAACAACTTGTATATTCTCGATATGTCCAAAGCTATGACCACCCATGGCCAAGTCACGTGTTTCCCCTCTAAGGCTACAGAAAAAGAATCTATCATGTGGCATAGGAGAATGGGACACATTCATTTAAGAAAGATGAACCAGTTGTTGAAAAATGAACTTGTCACTGGGGTTAATGTGAAACATTTTCATTTGAATGACAAGTGTATTAGTTGTAAAAAGGGTAAGCAACACAAACAGACCCACAGACCAAAGAAAGTCAATTCTGCTGAACTACCGCTTGAGCGTTTGCACATGGATTTATTTGGTCCAGTCAAGCGTAAAAGTCATGCTGGGGAATTGTACTGTCTTGTGGTGACTGACGATTATTCAAGATTCTCATGGGTTATGTGCTTACACCAGAAAAGCGACACGTTTGACAACCTGAAAGTTCTGTTCACTCGTCTGGAGAATATCTATGGTCTAAAGATCAAAAGAATCAGGAGTGATAATGGGACGGAGTTCAAGAATGCTCAGATGGATGATCTTTGTGAAAACAAGGGAATTCATCTCGAATGCAGCGCTCCGTATACACCCCAGCAGAACGGTGTAGCAGAAAGAAAGAACAGGACTCTAATCGAAACGGCAAGAACAATGCTTGCGGACTCAAATCTTCCAGTAATGTTCTGGAACAAAGCAATTTACGCAGCATGTTACACTCTAAATCATGTTTTAATAGTGAAGAAGTTTGGCAAAACTTCGTATGAACTGTTGAACCGACGAAAGCCGAATCTAGAGTATCTAGAACCATTTGGGGCCCCGTGTACAATGCTTAATCCTTCGGAGAAGTTCGCACCAAAGGCTGAAGAAGGCTATTTTGTTGGATATGCAACTCCACTAAAAAGGGTATTCAACAAAAGAACTAGAAAAGTCGAGGAGTGGGCTAACGTCGAAGTACAAAGATACACTCAAAATGTACAGGGAGGCAGTCCAGACTGGATGTTTGATTACAAAGACTTCTTTGAATCATTCAATCACGATAGCATGGTTGAAGAATCTGTACTCCGTTTATATTACGAGGTCGAAAACGCAGTGACTTCACCGTTAGTGCGTCCGATCACTGTAAATCCTCAAGCAGCTTCTAATGATACCACTGCTCCTGTGATGGAAGAAGAAGTGTTCCAAGAAGATTCAACAACGCTTAATTCATCAGATTCAGAAGATGAAGACGATGATGCTACAAGTGAAGCTATTCTGGAAAATGCTACAGTGACACCACCAGTGAACCCAACTACAGCTGATGCTTCAACATCGAATGTGGGTAATGATCTGGTTTCTACAGAGAATTTGACGACTCAAACGGGAGTGCAAGTACCTGATTATCTGGAATCTCGGATACATCAAATACACCCGCTTGAACAGGTTATTGGTGATCCTGGTAGCAGCGTTATGACAAGAGGGCAATTGAGAAATGCTCAAGCACCAGAGAATATTGGCAATCTTGCTTTATATGCCAAAATACAAAAATCTGGTTTTCAAAATGACTGGTCTTTCGCTTGTAATGTTTCGCAGGTAGAGCCACGGACGTACAAGGAAGCTCTTTTGGATGATGCTTGGGTGGAAGCGATGCAAGAAGAGTTGTTACAATTTCAGAAACTTAGAGTTTGGACGCTGACAGATTTGCCCCCGGGAAGAAAGAAGATCGGAACCAAATGGGTGTTTAAGTGTAAAAAGGATGATAGAGGAGTTATAGTGAGAAACAAAGCTTGTTTGGTTGTTCAAGGTTTTCATCAAGTTGAGGGAATCGACTACAATGAAATCTATGCACCTGTTGCACGCTTGGAAGCTATACGAATGTTTCTGGCGTTTGCATCCTGGAAGAAATTCAAGGTGTATCAGATGGATGTAAAGAGCGCATTTCTTTACGGTGTGGTTAAAGAGGAAGTTTACGTAGGTCAACCACCAGGCTTTGAGGACCCTATTCACCGGGATAAGGTTTATGTCTTAAACAAAGCTCTCTACGAGTTGCACCAAGCTCCGAGACAATGGTATGAGGAGCTGAGCACGTATCTTCTCTCGAAAGGATTCAAACGCGGATTGGTAGACTGCACACTGTTCACGAAACGAGCAGGAGATGACTTGCTTCTTGTGCAAATATATGTTGATGATATTATTTTCGGGTCTACTAACGAACTTCTGTGCAGGGAATTTGAAAAAGTTATGCAGGAAAAGTTTGAAATGAGCACAATGGGAGAAATGCAGTTTTTCCTAGGCTTGCAGGTGGAGAAAAGACCAACGGGGATCTTTATTCACCAGACCAAATACGTTTCTGAAGTCTTGAGCCGATTCCAGATGGATGATTCGAAGCCGATGGATACCCCGATACAACCTAATCACGGGATTGGAGTTGACGCTAAGGGGGAGCTGACTGATCCATTTACATACAGAGCAATCGTCGGATCTCTGATGTATCTCACCGCGTCTAGACCGGATATAATTTTGCAACATGTCTTTGTGCACGATATCAGTCGAAGCCGAAACAAAGTCATCTTGCAGCTGTCAAGCGTATCCTTAGATATCTGAAGGGTTGTCCATCAAAAGGACTTTGGTACCCTCATGATGATAATTTTGACCTAATCGCTTTTAGTGATGCAGATTGGGGCGACTGTGACAAAGACAGCAAATCCACAACGGCTGGATGTCAGTTTATGGGGAGCAGGCTCGTGACCTGGCAATGCAAGAAACAGACCGCAGTTGCACTATCCACATGTGAAGCAGAATACGTTTCAGCATCGAGCTGCTGCTCACAGGTTCTTTGGATCCAACAACAGATGGTGGATTACGGTTTGCAATTTCTTAAAACCCCTATTTACTGTGATAATGAAGCCGCAATCGCATTAACAAAAGACTTAGTAAATCACTCAAAGGCTAAACATATCCGGATTAAATATCATTTTATCCGTGATTGTTATGCTAAGGAGTTGATCGATATGGTCAAAATCCACACTGATTACCAACGCGCAGATCTTTTTACCAAAGCTTTTGACGAATCGAGATTTGATTATCTTTTAAAAGCTAATGGTATTAAAGAACTATCTGGTGGTACTACGACTGGAAGATCGCGGAAGCTGTTATTGTTCTGAAGGATGGTGTTAAAAGTTTCAAGAAAATACACATTTTTGATCCCATGTGGTTAGTGAATTGCTCACATGAGGATATCATAATGTTGTATTACAATCCTATCTTCAGTGATGTTAAAAATGCTGAACAGGCTAGTAAATACCAGCGAGTGGTATTTTTGTGTTTTGCTCATGATATCAACGCTGGATGCGACTATGACAAAAAGCTCGGCAAGTTTGTGAAAGTTCAAGAGATTTCTGAAGAGAAAAAGAAAAAGCCGAAGCAAGTGTTTGAGAAGGTGATGACGTGAGAAGAAAAGAAACTTTTGAGGATCAAGCTGATGAATAAAAGAATGGATGAGGAACGAAGAGTTAAACAATCCAAGCAATAGTCAAGGGGGCGTTTGTAGATGCATTTATGTAACACCCCAACCGATGGCGGAAACATCGAGGTGTCACGTAGTGACGATTGTTCAATAGCTCATGGACTAAAGTGTAAATTTGAATACATTGATTAAATAATTTATTACATTGAAATGAAATTACAGGATACAATAATTCTAAAGTGACAAGTCTAGCTGAAATACAATGTAGACAAGACTGAAATATAAAATCCAAAAGCCTAAAAGAAGCGTCTCAAAACAACCTGAAACATGTACAAAATATTTTGGTCAATACAAAATTTGTATTGGTGAGCATACCCTGTTTGAATACATATAGTAGAAAAAGTGTTTCGCAATTCACGTGTCATACTGTCTACAATTTAGTGTTCAAGCTGTGTACAAATGCTACCCAAAATCAAACCTTTCGTTCAATGAATCAAGAGTCACATATATATAGTATTCGCTCATAGTAGGCGATGAATAATCGTTCACACATAACAATAATTAAGTACTATTTATTGCTATGCTAGGCCGCCCAGCGGTTAATGATTAAGGTCATAAGTACACACTATCAACGAATCAACAAGTAAAACACATACAAGAATTGCGATTGTAAATATAGAATAAACCATGATTAAGTGAGTGAAGTAATAAGCGTACATGAATCACCCCAAAAGTGTAAAACATGAAAAGGGGAAAGATATACTCACAGTTTGCGAAAGCGATCAAAATCCACTTAGGCGGTCGTGAGCTAAGTAATGGGAATTCCGAGGAATTCAACCTATAATGTGTAAGAATACTAATAAGGAAATGTCTAAAAAGTCTAAGGTAACTAGGGTCTAAGGCATTAGGGTTTGCTAAGTCGATTTGGGGAATTAGAGTTTTTATGATAAGTCGAAATAATATGTCAAAATTTGTAAATATGGTTTAGGTAATATAAATATTACCAATTTAATATTTAGATACAAATTATGTTTGAATAGTTAAAACAAAATAATTTAGATATTTACTTTAGATAATTATCGTAAATAAATACAATAATCATAATTATTGAAATAAATAATTATGAGTTACACAAAGATCCATCAATGATAATAAAGACTTTCAATCATAAGACATTTCTATTTTTATAAGAAAAATATTTATAAAATAGATGTTAAGTAGTGTAAATAAATAAATGTTTAATTATATCTAATTATACGTAAATAATATTAGAAATACAAGACATGATCCAAAAATGTTATTTTTATAGAAAATGGATTCTTAAAGATGTAAATAAATGAAAATAATTTTCTCATAAATGTTATAAACCTATTTATATTTAAAACTGATTTAATAGAATTTAATCATGTTTAAAAGATTAAAAATAGCAAAATTAATAAAAATAAATGTTTTCTGAGCTAATAATTTTTATTTCAGTTCTTAATAATTAGAAATAATTTATGACAAATTTTGAGACAAAAACCATTAAAAATGAATTTTTAATCAATTAATTATGATTAAAACAATTTAAATTAATAAAATCATAAAAATAGATATTTTTCAGAAAACTAAAAATATGACAATTTTCTATGAGGTATCAAGAAGCTACACCTAAATTTTCATAATTTTTGGGTAAAAATTAGATTTATTATGAATATTCTAAGTTTTAATGAATATATATATATATATATACATTTAAAAATATTGCATAAATAAATAATATAAATTTCAGGAAAAAGAAAAAGCTGCACTTGTGGGTTGCTCAGACTCGAACCCAGGTTCCCTCGCTAACAACAAACAACCATAACCACTAGACCAGAAATATGGTTGTTGAATTAACTGAAACTAAATTTTCTTTATACAATAATTTGAAACTCATCATCTTCCCCAAATAAAACCTCCAAGAACCCTAACCCTAACCTAAATCAATAAAACTTGATTTGACACAGGAAGCGGCCAAAATCATAGGGCTTTCATTCGGAATTGCGTGGAGATCAAAACGGCATAAGAAAAACGGACTCACATTGTGTTTTGAGGCTCGAAACGTCGTTATGCAGGTCCGCACTTTGAGAGCCGATTAACGAGTATTCTGGACGCGATTATGATGCGTTCAAGGTGGGTTTTGATCGTGTGTCAATGCAGAATCCTATTGGGACGTTTGTTATGCATTAAGATCGCCTAAGACTTGGCCTGCGATCGTTTTTTTAAATGTCCGGTCATAAGTAACGTAAATTCGTATGAAACCTCATTAATACGCATTCAAAGCTCACAATAACCATAGGAAAACGTTTAGTATTCGAGGAGAAACGTATTGCATTGGTCTGGATGGTTAATGGGCATTAAAAAAATAGTTTTTGTCTTGCCGGAAGGCTTCGCCGGCGGCCACAGATCTGGCCGGAAAAGGAAACAGAAAAGGGGCGGGGGTTGGGTTTGAATCAAAACAATTATTTTCATGTTATGGCAGGTTTAGTCCCTTAGGTTTAAACTAGGTTAAAAAGATTATAGTGTTGGTTAGTTTTCCTTTATAAAAAAAAAAGATTAACTTGGTTAACTAAGTTAACTTAAAAGTTTCCAATATTTATAAAACTTAAATTTTTTTTTTAAATCTTTTACGAATACGTTTCATCGTTCGCGTTTGATTAAAACTTATGCCCGATTCATAGTAAATATACATGATAAATTTTAGTTCGTTCTAAAATTTAAATTTGAAACGACGAAACTTACAAGGACTATAATGAAAATATTTGAAGGCTATTATTGTAATTTAACGAAGGACGAGGGTGGCGGATGTCACAATTTATGCGACTAATGCTTTGGATTTACAATAAACGTATGTTAATAGTTTGAGTCGAATGGGCGAAGGAGATTTTGTGTGGGCGAAGGAAGGAAATCAAGGGTGCGAAGGAAGAATATCATACGAAGGAGACACAGGAGGCGAAGGAAGATTTTGATAGTTATATATTGCTTCATTCGACCAGTCTGTTTGGTCGAATGTGCACGTTCGCACGAACAATGTGGGCGAACGTGCAGCCTATAAATAGGTCAAGCTGATTTTTGAATGTAGTTTTTAGCATTATTATTCCCTCCAAGTTCAGTGTGTCTCTCTAGTGTTTTTGTAAACTTAATTCACGTTGTGTCCTTCATGTTTTGATCTTTTTAACATGTAATTGAGTCTTGATTATTAATGAGAAAAGCTTTGAATGATGATTTACTTGTTTTGATCTGATTGATTATCATTTTGTGATTGGTTTAGGGTTTCCGCACCTAAATCAAACTTGTTTGATCATTTCTTTGTTGATTTGTCGATCCTTTTAGCACATACAATCATCACACATGTTAAGTTCCTCATTCGGTAACTTCAGGTTTTGTCACTAAAGATCTTTTTATAACATACCCTGATTGATCTAGGTCCGTAAATTAATACGACAAATGATCAGTTAGGCTATCCCCAGATAACTTTCAATATAACGACCCGAAACCTCTGATTTTGGCAATCTATCAAACGAAATTTCGGTACTAAGACCATACGTCAAAGAGACGTTGATCCACATGATTAACAGTTAATGTTTTTAGCTTTATATCACCATGCTGAACTTTAACCTTTGATTTCAAGCCTACCAATATATAATTGTAGTGGCTACTCAATGTTTATCAATTCATTTTGTTTTCAGAGTAGTCTGACAGTCCACTAATTACTATCATCTCCTCTTTTTCTTCAGGAAAACTCATTTTGGATTCTATAAATTTTTATTTTGATTTTTCTGAAATTTTCTGCCCCTAAAAATCTAAAAATAAGCATATTTTTGGATTTTTCAACTTTTGAAGAAAAACAAAATAAAATAATATCCGATGAGGTTTACTTACTGTATTTCAAAAACCATCTTCCCACTCAGATTACTTGACTCACTTTATTCTTTCAACTAGTAAATCCATTAACAAAGACAAGAGAGCTTAGAATAAACCGTTTTGTCGCATCCTTTGTAGAAATCCAAAACTTGAGAGCAATTGCATTAGATTGCAACTTTTTCCAGCTTCACAAGTAGGAAACAAACATTAAACACTCTCCTCTCTATTGAAATTATATTTTTCTTTTTCAAAATCCCATCCTTTGACCTTCACCTCTCCAATAAATATATTGTATACAGATGCTCCACTATCAACTATCAAAAGATAGTTAATAGATCTGTCTGGAACAACCTGCACACTTGTTAAACAATTAGCACGAGAGAGGCACCCATCCCTTCACAATGATGGGTCGTCCAAGGGCATCAATCCTCGGAACATCAATCCATTCTCCTTTTGAAAAACTCAATTGGTTTTTCAATGGATTGATTTGAAGTAGAAATTGCTATTGATTTAGAAAGTGATTTGGGTTTCCAAACACGTTCAGAGTTTATTTTAGCCTTTGTTGAAATTGTTTTGATTGTTGACTTTTCAGGTTTCATGTTTGACACCTGCTTCTGAACTTTGTTTGGAAACTTCTCAGACTTAACTGATAAAGGTCCAGGTTTAGAGTTATTCTTAGGCTTAGCCTTAGAACTCCCCCTTACCTTAGCAACCCTATCACAATCTCCATTTTTATTCAAGGCAATTTTGTTACGATTGTCATACACAACATGTTTCCCCTTTTGTTTCTTGATTGGTTTTGGGGATCCAGGCTTTTTGACATTGCCTGAATTTTTAGCAAATTTCATTTCGGTCTTTTTCTGTTTAACATACGGACAGGCAACAACTAAATGCCCACACTCTCCGCAGTTATAACAAGACCTATATTCTACAAAATCACATGCATACCCTTCATCCCAATACCAGTAGGGACAATGAGCAGCAATATGACCAACTTCACCACATTCAAAACAGCTTCTCCATTCAACATAACCATGAGAATACTGTGGTGAGTTGTTTCTCCAATAACCATCAAATCGAGAGTGACTTTGAGAATCATAAAAGTCATGTGTTCTCGATGAAAAACTTTTTGAATTCTTATGATAAGAGTTTTTCATCTGATCATTACCTTTAGATTTGTTTGGTTTTGTTCCTTTTGTATTTTGATTTTTCTTTTTGTTCCCAGACTGATCCATTTTATTCTCATGTTGGTTAGGACTGAGTTCAAAATGTAAATGATCAAATTGATTTCTAAATTGATTTATCAAATCATTATTATCGACAAAGATACATTTAAGTAACGATTGTTCGATATTATCAATTGGAAAATCTTTGTTGAAAATCAATTTGTCCTGTCCTTCCAACATATAGGATCCTTCAATTCCTTCAGGATACTTGAATATGGGTGTTTCTTCAGATTCAGTTTCTGAAGTGACAACCACATTTTCATTTTTCACTTCAAGTTTTGATTTCACCTCAGAATTAGGATCAACAACACAAGGTGTTGTGATTTCCAACTCTGATGTGGAATTATTCTTTGAAAATGGTGTTATGAAGTTCTGAAATCTCTTTCTTAAAAGATTCAATTTGATTCATAAAATTTCTTTCATTATTTGCCAAAATTTTATTTTCAATTTGAAATCTTTCAAGTTTATTTGTTAAGTTCTGTTTGTCCTCAAGAAGTTTCAGCACTTCATTTTTCAATTTGACACATTCAGAACAATTAGCACATTCAGCATTAGATTCTACCTCAACATCTGAATTATTACCATTCTCAGAATTTACATCAACATTTGATGTATCACTTTCTCTTGATTCACTATGTTCTAAACTCGTATCAAAACTCAAATCACTCTTTGACAATTCACTTGAATCATCATTCCACATTTGTTTGACAAGACACACAACATTACTTTTAACACTTTCTCTGTTAACACACTCATTCACATTAACCATTTTATCAGTTTGTTGCATAGCTGGTTGTGTAACAGATTGTTGAATCATAGATGCAACAACTTGTTCCCATGTTAGCTTTTGTTGCATTGCAGCTTTTATCTGGTCATCAGTTCTTGATATAGCCAAGTAATTTATCATTTTTCGACAAAAAATATTTCTAAAATTTTCTAAAATCAGGCTTAACCAAATTTTCGATAGAAATTTTTCAAAATTTTTTACACCTTAAAATTTGAAAAATATTGTCCAAAAATTAGTGGGTTCGAACCTGGAAAAATATAGTCTTATTCGACCTTTTACAAGGGTCGAATGTATCTCAGTCTTGGTTTGACCTTAAGAAACATAATCGAAGGTTCGAATGTGGAAATAACCAGGTTCGACCCTTTTATCTGACTCGAATGTGAAACTTGAAACACACTAAACTCACTTTCGACCACTTTACTCTACGTTCGACCTCCCGTAAGGTCGAATGTACCAAACCTTGGTCGAATGTACAGAACAACACACATAACCTCTTGGTTCGACCTAAAATGGTTCACGTTCGACCAGAAAAAGCTAGGTTTGACCATCAAATCTCACATTCGACCTTTTCAGGTCTGTTCATCATCTTTAACCTCAATAACACGAATCTGATCGGTTTTTGACAAAATTTTCACCAAATGTAATGAAATTTGATAGGTTATGTACGGATTTGAATTTAGACAAACATTTCTGAAAAGATTTTTGAAAACAACATCAAATTCAACTCCAATTTAATCAAAAACCATGTTTTTACGAAAAGTTTCAAAATTTCTAGGGTTTTGATCTTTAAACCAGAATTCTAATCTGTTTTCATCATTTAGATCAATTTGCAATCGTGAAATCGAGCCTATGCTCTGATACCAAATGAGAATTCGATTTAGGATCGTAATCACGAACCGTGATCTCACGAATACCAACTGTAAGGTGCGGAATCCCCTCCGATCGTGCAAAATGATTCAGAAATAAATGTAAACGATCGTGATGAAAACAGATAATGAATCACCGAGCAATTTCCATAACTTTACTCGTGTATTAGATCAAAATATCAACAATTACAATTCAATCCTAGACCTAATGCAGAGAATATCACACACAAACAAACTAGGGAAAAGCTCTAAATGATAATTTTCTCTGAAAATAACTAACTTTTCCCTATTTATAGACTCCCACCTTCGCCCCTTTCATGAGGTCGAAAGTGTTCATTCGACCCTTTAAGGGTTCGAATGAAGCCTTCTTCTTCATTCAATCTATGTTCGACCTATAATAAACTACATTCGACCTCCCGACTGGTCGAATGTATCTTCAAGCTAAAGTCTTGGTCGTTTTTCTGATTATCTGAACCTTCGACATTCAGTACTGGATCACTAGCTGGGGACATACATGAGGAGGTCCTTTGGTAGCCTCCCTTCTTAATTCCTCTCGATATTTCAAGCCCCGACACTTGCGGTTAAGAAGCTCGAAGCCATTAGACGGGACTTTCTTTGGGGGAAGAAAGATGGTAAAGTTAAAGTTCGATGGGTTCATTGGGAAAAAAAATGTGAAACCGGAAAGTTTGGGGGGTATGAGCACGAAGTGGTGGTGGAGATTCAAAAACGAGCAGCCTCAACTTTGGGTTGATGTTATTAAATCTATCCATTCGCCGTACAGGGACAAACACTTAATTCCTATTCAAAATTCGGTGGCGGGGGTGTGGAAAGATATTGGAAATGTGGATGGGCTCTCTTCCGGAGGGGCATCACTATAAACAGTAAACTTACGGTTAAGATCGGTAATGGTGCGAAAACAAGATACTGGAAAGATGCTTGGTGCTCGCCTTCGTGTTTCATGGTCATGTATCTGGATCTTTTCAAAGTTGCAGCTAACAAAAACATTTCGGTACGGGATCTCTTTGCTTAGAATGGTCAAAATTGGGTCGGTAATTGGGCTTGGACCCGGCAGCCTTCTGGGCCGACTGAATTGGACCAGTTTTCAGATCTGTCTGATGTACTGATCGAGATTCCTCTTAACGACACTGAGGATGTTTGGTCTTGGGCCAATCCTTCGGGCCTTTGTTTTTCAGTGAAGGACGTTAGAAAGGAGCTGGCCGAAGCTACTAATTCGATCCAGCCTCAGTCTAAATTTGTTTGGAACGCTTGGGTCCCATTAAAAGCTAATTATTTTTTGTGGAGAGCGGTCGATAGAAGAATTGCTACTAAAGTGGAACTTGGTGCTCGTGGGGTTGCTTTTTCGGACCTGATTTGTGCGAGATGTGGTCTGGAGTTGGAAGATATCGATCATGCTTTGGTTCAATGTCTTTGGGCCAAGGAGGTTTGGTAGAACGTTGTCGTTTGGCTCAATATAAGATGGCCTCCTGACGTGGGCTCCTTATCCGGTATGATTGAATATTTGGTGACTGCCCCCGGTTTGAGCAAATGGAGGAAATTGTTACACACTGTTGCGGTTGCGACGGCTTGGCGTTTATGGCGTGCTAGGAACGCTAAAGTCTTCGAGGGCAAATTCCTTTCTGTCAGATACATTGTCGACCAGGTTAAAAAAGAGTCATTCTTCTAGATCACCAACCGATGGAAGCCGTTTATTGTTTCGTGGGAGCAGTGGTCTGTCTTTGATGTTGTGCATCTTGTGTAGGTGTTAGTTTTTGCAATTTTTTTAGAGGTTTTGTTGCTGTTTGGTGCCTTCGCTTGTCGGGGCTTTTGGTGTATTTCCAGCTTCTTGCTGGTGCTTTATATTTAACTATAAAGAAGTTTGCTGGTAAAAAAAGGCACATAACAGTCAACACTCGTGACAGAGGCCGATTGGTGGATGTACCCAATGTCTTTTGGTTATCAACGCCACAACTTGATAACCGTTCGCTGTTTTTAACGTTATTTTTGCGAAACTAGTAAAATAACATTAAAATTAATGCAATTTCACTTTTTCCCACTGAAGGCCACACATATAATATGCGCACACCACAACTCGGAGTAAGAGCATTCACATCCCCTCCACCAAATCTCCTCCATCAAATTACACTAAAAATTACTACTCCACCCCTAAATCTTCTATCTCCTAATTAAAAAAAATAATATTTTTTCTTACTTTTATCATTATATTTTCTCTCTCCTCACTCACAATTACTTACAAAAATATTAAAATATATATAAGGGTGAATAGTAGCTTTCATATATAGGGGTGAATAGTGGTTTCTCTAAATATTTTCTCTCTCATCCACTCACACTCACCCCATATAATTTGAGGAAACCCCTTACATAATTTGGTTCTCGGGTTGTGAATGCTCTAAATATAGGGCTGTGCAACGGTTCAGAACCGGACCGACCCAGGAACCGTTTATTCCAAAATATGAGAACCAGAACCGGAACTGCTAATAACTAAACGGTTCGGTTCAGAACCGAGTGAAACGGTTCTAAGCCGAAACCGGTTGTCAATAAAATCCTAAGAATAACAATTAAATAAAAAACAAACAAAAATAATCAAACCAACCAAAACATCAATTGCAACATTCAATTTTTTTCACAGTATCTGCAATTTTTCTTTCTATTGTCATCCTCATAAAATTCGTCATAATGTTTTCAACATTCACCAATCACCTATGAGCTTCCTTTTTCTTGTTGTCACTTTTTGATTCCCGGTTTGCGTTTCATCAGTGGTTTTCTTTTCGTCATTCTCGTCACCAGAAACATTTTTTTATATGATCCATTCAGTTAAAAGATTAAACTAAGGTTTGATGAAAAAGAAAAAAGAAAAATACAGTGCATAAATAAGATGATGAATTGATTAAAATCAAAGATAAGTATTGTAATAGAGGAAGAAGAAAAAAAAAACAAACCTGACTGAAGATTGGAGGAGAAAAACTCGTATGATGATTGGAGTTGGAATATGATTTTGGAGAAGAGAATTGAATAATTGAAGATCAAGACAGGTGGATGCAATATGTATAATATAATAATCTAAAGTTTCAGAAAAGTTAAAATAGAAAGCAGTAACATTCAAAACGGTTCTAACGGTTCTTAACTAGACCCGTTGGTTTTAACCGGAACCGAACCGAGAACCGATTTGGCCAAAATATGAGAACCGGAACCTATAACTTTAATTCAGTTCGTTTCTAACGGTTTCAGGTCAGTTTCACGGTTTTCACGGTTCATAACCGTTTATTGATCACCCCTATCTAAATATCTCAAAATATTAGCATATCTAATCCGGGACCTATCAAAGGCAACTTCTTACATCGCCTATGTTTTGAAGTAGTCTTTAAAAAACCCGTGAAACTCTAGTGTTAGGTGTTAATGTTAATGTTAAAAGATTTCTTGTTGATATTGAGAAAAGTGGGTCACAAAATAATATATCTAAGATGGTTTATGTGACATCACATTTGGGGGTATGACATCACATTCTAAGGGGGTGTTTGGGATTAATTATTCAAAACAGATTATGCGTTTTAGAAAAGCAGGGGTAGAGCTGCTTATAGATTATTGCGTTTTGGTAGCCTAAAAAACTGATTATCTGCGTTTTCAAAACGCAATCCAAACACTAAAAACTAAGTATCTGCGTTTTCAAAACGCAATAATCTAAAAATCAGATTCAAAACGCAATCCCAAACACCCTCTAAGTATGTGCCACCGGTCTGTGATGTAAGCCAGGATATATGAATCCTAATTATAGGGTGTATTGTTTCTAAATGCCGCATACTTATGGAAGCGTAATTTACAAGGACATTCACATCCACGAGTATTACACCCACTACTGATTGACAAGACATGAATAATGAAACATTTAAAGGACGGTTTCCACCTATTTCTCCACTTTGGAAACACTTCCTATATAGAGAATCCAATGATAAACATAAAAAAATATCGTATACAAACAATTTAAATACTTAGATTCACCTTCCTCTTGTTACAAATTTGACGATCAGGATGTTAATCAAGGACTCATGATACATTAATCCACGGTCTTTCTTCTATGTATTTTATGTCAAGTTTAATCTCATTCATCCATCTAAAAAGAAAAGGCTACATTTCATTTAACTTAATAACTAGTTTTTAGATAACATCGCTATCAAATTTAATGTAATAAGGCATTTGTTATTTTTTATATAAAGCATTTGTAACTTTTTGAAAAGTAAATTTCCACATTTAGTACGGGTAAACTTTTTATATAGCCACTAATAAAAAGCAAAACCAACATTATTTGGGATCTTTCATCTAAACATTATTAATTAATATTTTATTATAAATGTTTACATTAATTATACAATGCTTTACTTATATATGAATCTTTTTTTATGAATATAGATGTGGAGAAAGTGTAGGGTACAAAGTCTCTTATCCTACAAAGTGTAGGAAGCCACAAAATGATGCCACGTGGAACTTGTCTGTTATAACTCTATAACTGATTAGAGGGGTAGTATAGTCAATTGGACATATCAATTAATCACGTTTATTATCAAATCCCTGTTTTATCGTTCATCAATTTTTTTCAAATTTCATAACTGATTCCATAAATATACGATTATCATTTCTTACCATATTCAAAAATCTACAATCATCGTCGATCACTGGTTCAAATTTTTTACGAAAAATCATAATCAATTTTGCCGAGTTCTTCACCATGTTCGGTATGTAATCTGTTTTTATTGTTTTCAATTAATCGTGATCTTACTCTTAATTTGTTTTTTCAGATCTAAACAATGAACCTGAATTCTTATTCGATGAAGAACATGAAGTTTCTACTGTTTTTGAAGTTTTTTTAGATCAGTGATGAAAACAGAGGTTGAGCATTCCATTAAAATTTTTTGATGTTTTGTGGATTTGAAGATAATCATTTGCGTTTTAGTATGTTTTATACATGCGTTTTGATGTATCTGGTGATATTATGTTGTAGGATAACATTCAAATGCGTTTTAATATGTTTTAACATGCGTTTTGTTGTATCTGGTGATTTTAACATGCGTTTTGATGTATCTGGTGATATTATGTTATTGATAAGATTCAAAAAATAAATACATGCGTTTTAAGATTAACAAATGCGTTTTATCTGATTAATGAAACTACTGATTACTGTTGATTGATAACTTCTGATGAAGTGTTTGTAACTACTGAAGAAGAAGTTAATAACCACTGCTGAATCAAACCACTGATGGCCTAACTTCTGATGAGCAAACTACTGATGAACATTGATACACATGCGTTTTATGGGTTTACAAATGCGTTTTAACTACTGCTGAATCAAACCACTGATGGCCTAACTTCTGATGAGCAAACTACTGCTGAATCAAACCACTGATGGCCTAACTTCTGATGAGCAAACTACTGATGACCATTGTTACACATGCGTTTTATGGGTTTACAAATGCGTTTTAACTACTGCTGAATCAAAACCACTGATGGCCTAACTTCTGATGAACATTGATACACATGCGTTTTATGGGTTTACAAATGCGTTTTACTTTTTTTTTAACATTGATACACATGCGTTTTACTTTTTTCGTGATGAGCAAACCACTGATTATCTAATGCATTACTAAATTCATAAAACGCCTCTAATAAAACTTCAAAACGCATCTGCAACTATAGATCACCAAAACATCATACTAATCAGTAAGACGCCTTTACTTTTTTCACGTCCTTCACCTGTTTTAGGTTTTTAAAGTAAAATCATGAAGTAAAATTAAAGTAAAATACGATCAAAATACGATCAAAATTAAAGTAAAATCATGAACAATTCCTTTCCTGATTTGCGTTTTGGAGGCATATTTGTTGATATGATTTAGTGTTTCTCCGATGCTCTGTTTTTTTATTTTTGATTTTTGGACTTCGGTGTCAGTTTTGATTTTTGGAGAATCAATCGCACGCATAAAATGAAGTAACCGTCAATTAATGAGGTTGATTTGGGCGCTGGATTAAAAAATTCAAATTATTTTAGTTTGTAATTTGTCTGTTTTACCCTCAAATTGATAACTGCCATTAATGACAAACGTGGGTAATTAATGTACGAGGTTTTCCTTATAAAACGCAGAAGGTGGGAGATGGAGGGCCAGGATGGCTTCTCACACTTTGTAGGTTAAGAAGGCTTTGTACGTTAGCCGGCCTCTATAGATGTGATCATTATAAGGTTTGGTACGGAAAAGGAGAATATAGAACAAGCAGCATTGAGATCAATGAACAACGAAAATGATGGATTATTACTTTTTGTCATAATTAGTACTTTCCATTTAAGTGTTGTTTAAGTCACCACACGTCGACCAACCAACTTTGGATAACGTATCAAGAATAATGGTTAACTATCCATCCATAGTGGTGGAGTGGTGAAGAGGACTTATGTTCACTTAGGTGATCATGGGTTCAATTCCCACTTTCAACATTATGGTTTGGTATCCGGGTGAAGATCGAATACGGGTGGCGCCGGTTCGAATCTGACGGGCGGCGAGGTTTTACCGAGTTCTATAACACTGTCGTGCCTTCGGGCGGGTGGGGCTCGGGTTTCCGCACATCGGGAGAAGGCGGGGGCTGCTGGAGGTCGAGTAGTCGATTCTTGGGCACGGCGCCCCGCAAGGGTGGTTGCCACACAGTTGTTCGCCGATCAAAAAAAAATAATGGTTAACTGAACACAAATAATTTACATAAGATTCTTTTATGTTTCGTTGAAGTCACAACACATTTTTTTTTTACGTCAACCAAATAATTTTATTAATCAACACAAAGACTAGCAGAATACTAGTCCATCACACCAATGGAAACAAATTACACAATCAAAAGGCATCAAAAGCATACTCCAAACCGCAACCCCCCCTCCCCTCCCCCCACACAAAATGTAGACAAACCTATTTGGACCTATGTTTAACCCAAAGGTAACTCAATGCTTTATTGTTACTAACGACTTTTTAGAGTTAACCTACATTCTGGATTCCCAAAGACACCAAATAGTCATTGAACATATTGCATTCAACGCCTTCTTATATTTGGTTGAACCTCTAACATGCACATCGACCTTCAATTGATCCCTGAAACCAAACGCAAATATGATGATTAGAAATCAACCTCATTGCTGGAATGAGGAATATGAGAACTATTTATAAGACAAAATAACAACAGAAAGAAAACGAATATTACAATTAAAGGAATGGTCAAACTAAATAAATGTGATTGGTCAAACTAAATAAATATCATTTAACACCCCCCTTCAATCGAAACGGTGGCGGTCCTAGACGGAGCATTGCCCGAAAGACTTCAAATTGAGAGCGCGGAAGACTTTTGGTGAAGATGTCAGCCACCTGAAGATTGGTTGGAACAAATTTCGTATAGAGCTTCCCAGAGTTGACCAATTCTCAAATAAAATGATAGTCTAAATCTATATGTTTAGCCCGTTTGTGAGCAACCGGGTT
Source organism: Ambrosia trifida (assembly GCA_028751855.1). Classification (NCBI taxonomy): domain Eukaryota; kingdom Viridiplantae; phylum Streptophyta; class Magnoliopsida; order Asterales; family Asteraceae; genus Ambrosia; species Ambrosia trifida. The sequence goes on along the minus strand of CM054123.1, from coordinate 158,124,481 downwards.
TTGCGTCATGAAGAGAGCACTTTTGTTGTCACAGAGTAGAGTGGGACGATCCGGTGGTAAAGCATGCAACTCTCGTAAGAGATGAGTAATCCACACAATTTCAGCTGCAGTATTAGCCATGGCTCGATATTCAGACTCACAGCTCGAGCGGGACACCGTTGGTTGCTTTTTAGCACTCCAAGAGACGAGATTTCCTCCAAGAAAAATTGAGTAGCCATATGTTGAGCGACGTGTATCTAGACATCGTGCCCAATCAGCATCCGAATATCCAAGAACATAGTTCTTGGGTGGACGACAGTAAGAAAGACCATATGAAAGTGTGCCTTTAACATAACGAAGGATGCGTTTGACTGCTTGAAAATGATATACTGTCGGGGCATGAAGAAATTGAGATACCTGATTAACAGCATAAGATAAGTCTGGTCTGGTTATAGTTAAGTATTGCAAAGCTCCTACAAGAGAACGGTAATGAGTAGGATCGGAATAAGGCAATCCATCAGAAACAAATGATTCATGAGGTGCCAATGGAGTAGCAACAGGTTTAGAGTCATATAGATTAGCTCGAAGAAGGATGTCTTTAGCATACTTTGCCTGTGTGAGGAAGAGACCAGAATCAGTGTATGCAACTTCAAGTCCCAAAAAATAGCTCAAGTCGCCAAGGTCTTTAATGGCAAATTCATGATGAAGATGCTTGATAAATGTAGTTATAGCACTGCTGTCATTTCCTGTAAGGATAAGATCATCAACATAAACAAGCAAATACATTAGACAAGAGTCTTTGTTGAACACAAACAATGATGTGTCCGCACGACTGCACGTGAAGCCATAGGACAAAAGAAAATTGCTTAGTCGTTGGAACCACACCCGAGGAGCTTGCTTTAGTCCATATAATGCCTTGGATAATTTGCAAACATGATTGGGGAATCGAGAATGAACGAATCCCGGTGGTTGTTCCATGAAGACTGTTTCATTCAAATGGCCATTCAGAAAGGCATTTTTAACATCAAGTTGGTGTAATTTCCAATTGTTGAGGACGGCAAGAGATAGCACAATTTGGACCGTTGAAGCCTTAACTACGGGGCTGAAAGTATGTGAATAATCCAAGCCAGGGATTTGGGTGAAACCTTGAGCCACGAGTCGAGCTTTATAACGTTCAATGCTTCCATCTGAATGGTATTTGATTCGATATACCCACTTTGAGCCAACAATATTAGTAGAGGATGGGCGAGGGACCAAAGTCCAGGTTTCATTGTGTTTTAAAGCTTCAATATCTTCAACCATGGTTGCCATCCATTTTGGGTCTTTGGCTGCGGATTTAAACCCACGCGGCTCACTAGCTGTAGACAAAGCTACATGCAAGGCATGTGTGGTTAGAGAAGCAAAATCAGCCTGATGTTTGGGTTTAAAGACGCCCGCTTTAGCTCTAGTAACCATTGGATGAGAATTTGTTTGTTGAGGATCAATAGTTTCAAGAGGAGCTGAAGTGGTGGCTGTGGTTGTGGCCTCGGTTGCCGTTGAAGTAACAGCCATAGATGGAAGTGGTTCTATGGATGCTTGGGAAACGGGAGCAGCCACTGAGGAGCCCGTAGCTGAATCAGAATGAGCTTCAGTGTGTGCCGAGGCTGGAGTAGATGGGGTATTATGTTGTTGGGTCAGTTCAGTGGGTTGGGCCTGTGGAGAGGGTGATGGTTTACAAAGGGGACATGGAATTGGGCCTGGTGAAGTAGGTATATTAGGTGATTTAGAATGAGAGAATGGGCTTAATGAAGTTGGGGTATCGTTAGGTTTAGGAGGAGACAGTGGGCTGCCAGAATCGTGAGTGTCATCCACAAAGGTGATTAATTCTAGCTTATTTAGATCAGAATTAGTGGAGACCTTTTTAAAGGGAAAACAAGACTCATTGAACCGGGCATGGCGAGTAATAAAAACACGATGAGTTGCTGGATCCATGCATCGATAACCTTTATATTGAGGACTATACCCGAGGAAAACACAGGATAAGCTACGCGGTTCAAGTTTGTGCTTGGTATAGTCACGTAAATATGGAAAAACTTCGCAGCCATATACTCGAAAATTAGAATAATGTGGCAATTGATTGAAGAGAAGTTGAAATGGTGACTTGTTATCAAGAAGAGTGGAAGGCACACGATTAATAATAAATGTGGCAGATGTGAACGCATCCACCCAGTAACATGCCGGAACATGAGCATTGAATAACATTGCAAGACCCATCTCAACAATATGACGATGCTTTCGTTCCGCACGCCCATTTTGTTGAGGCGTGTACGGACATGAGTATCGATGAAAAGTCCCATTATTCTCAAAAATTTTGCGCACCGTATGATTCACAAATTCGGAACCACCATCGCTTTGAAAGATTTTTATTTTCCTGGAACATTGTGTTTGAACTAGATTTATAAATGAAGGTAAAACGGAATAAATACCCGTTTTTGTTTTGAGTGGATAAAACCACGTGAACCTGGAATAGTCATCAATGAAAACAACATAATAACGGTACCCTTCGGTGGAGGTAATTGGTGAGGGTCCCCACAAGTCACAATGAACCAAGTCTAAAGGGTTAGAAGAACGCTTTAAATTAGATTCAAATGGTAAGCGTTGTCCTTTAGCAAGTTGACAAGAAACACAAATAGTAGGCTTTGGCAATAAAGAAGTAACTGATAAAACACCAAATTTGTTTAAAATAGAAATAACATCAAATGAAACGTGCCCCAAATGAGCATGCCATAATTCATAAGAGGCTTTATTGGAAACTTTAGAAACAGCAACAAAGGCTTTGGGTTCTTCTTTAAGCACATAGAGTCCATCTTCACAAGTCCCTTTAGCGAGTACCTGTTTTGTGTTCCGGTCCTGAATGTGAAAAAAATGTTGAGAAAATAAAACATCCACAGGGTGGTCAGCCGTTAATTTGCTGATTGATAGCAATTTCTTATTAAGGTTTGGAATAACAAGAACACCACGTAACGGAATATTATTAGATAAAATTGTAGAACCGGTATGGGAGATCGGAAGGGTCTTACCGTTACCGAAAAGGACCTGATGTTTACCTTGATAAGGAGTCGAATTGTGAAGGGATTCAGGAGTTGGAGTCATGTGCTCCGTAGCCCCGGAATCGGCATTCCAATCTGGAGTGTTATGAGTAACATGGCATTGAGCATGAAATGCTTGTGCTAAAGTATCATCCGATGGAGGAGGCCGTGTCGCATAGGAATGAAGATTCGGACATGACGAGGCATAGTGTCCATTTGTACGACACAATTGACAATGAGGAGGCCGACGGTTTTGAGTACGACCCCTTCCACGGGAATAATTTCCACCACGAGCACTGGCTCCACGACCTCGATTTTGCTTTGAAGATCCACGGTTTTGTTGAGCATGAAATGCAACAGGAGGAGTGGAGGTACCATGTAGAGATTTTAAAAATAACTCATGGCTTTCAGCCTGAGCAACTAAATCACGGAAAGGAGGGGCTGGTTTCGAGGCTCTTATGGCAGTGGAGAAGACTTCATAAGATGGGCCTAACCCACATAGGAACCAATGAAGTTTGTCAATCTCGACCACTGGGTGACCGATGGCAGCAAGCTGGTCACAAAAGCCTCTGAACCGACGAGAAAATTCTGAAACAGTACATGTACCTTTGGTTAATTGGCGCAGAGAATCACGCAGGGACTGAACGCGTTCAATGGACGCGTTGCTGTAAGCATTTTCGAGCGCAACCCAGATTTGGCGCGCACTTGTGAGGCCAAGAACCTTAGCCGCTGCTTCTTCAGTGAGAGAAGAGAGAAGAAAAAGAGCAGCTTTCTGGTCTGATTCAGTCCATTTAACAAAATCGAGATTGGAGGTGCTTTTGCCGTCAACCATAACAGTTTCGGGTGGTGGGGAAGAGCCGGCTGCAATGTGGTCGGAGAGTTTGTGCAGGGCAAAAAGAAGCACCATATGATTGCGCCACACAAGATAGTTGGTAGAGGTGAGTTTGATGTTTGAAAGGTGAGAGGGAGAGATGATGTTGGTGGAATCGACTGGTGAAGAGGCCATTGAATTTGCCCAGGAACAAAAAAGATGAACAGAAGTGAAGAGAGGAAAACAACTAGGCTGATACCATATGATGATTAGAAATCAACCTCATTGCTGGAATGAGGAATATGAGAACTATTTATAAGACAAAATTACAACAAAAAGAAAACGAATATTACAATTAAAGGAATGGTCAAACTAAATAAATGTGAGTGGTCAAACTAAATAAATGTGATTGGTCAAACTAAATAAATATCATTTAACAGCAAATATCGGTGGGACGTTATACCATTGGGCAATCACTAACCACACCCACCATGCAAGACCACATCAAACAAAAATATGATCAGCATTCTCCACCACCTCACCACAAATCAAACATAAGTCAGATGATATATTTATGTTCCTCTAAAGCAATGCACGCCTTGTAGATAATCTATCATGTACATCCCTCCATACCAAAATACCTACCATTTTTGGTGGCGAGTTATTTCACCGAGTAATGTATTTTGTGGCAGAATAATGATGATCCTGCAAACAACCCGTAACACCACGTACCGGGAAGGAACCTAACCCATCTAGCATGTAAATCCATCCATATATCCTCATCATTAAACAATGACGAAAGACCCAACATACCCTCTAGTTGCTGCAAATCTACACCTTCGACCCCATCACAGGGATTCCACTTCCATTCCTAATACCACCGAGCCCCTCCACCTTGGCTATCTCCAAAGCATTTACGGAAGTAAATATGTGCGCTAGAGGAACATCTGCACACCAACAATCTAACCATAATAGTATACTATAGGCCTTGCCCAAGATGCCTTTAATGGTCCTGACAAGGTTGCATCAGTCTTCAGTACTTCATTTGCCGAATTTGCCACATGTTTCCACGGTCTAGAAATAGAAAGCTTGGTGGGAATAAAGTTCCACGCCCTAGAGTTATGATGATTGAAATCATCATCTTTAAACTTCCACCACCACTTTTTAGCATAGCCAAATTAGTGTCCCCCATGAACTCAAGTCCCAATCCCCCATACTTAGTCGGCACTGTAACCTTTTGCCACGCTACTTAGTTGATTTTATCCTTTCATTGGAACAACCCCCCCCCCCCTCACCAGAAAAGAATATCCTCCTCATACACTCCAAAGCCTCAATAACCTTGTCAAGAGCCCAATATATGGAAAGTAATAAGGTGGTAGAGAATTAATTAAGCATTGATCTAATCAATGTGACACGATCTCCAAAGGAACGTGTCTTAGCCTTCCACATAAACAACCTATTTTACATTTTGTCTAACAACGGCCTCCAATGCTTGCACAGATTCATATTGGCACCCACTATGACAAAATAATTTGAATGGAAACACTACCACATCACACTTCAATACATTAGCCGTGGATTGTAAGTCATTACCATTCATACCCACAAAAATAAAATAAAAAAATATTGCACTTGAACATATTAACTTTGAGGACTGAAACAAAGTAAAAGCACCTTAAAATTCTCTTCAAGTTCAACACATTGGTACAAGACCATTCACATGAAATCACTACATTATATGCGTACATAAGGTGCAGAAATATTACACCACAAGCCATAAATAGATCTATAGGACATGTTTGTTTAATTGTACCTGACAATACAAAAATGGAGAAACTGAATTGCCTTGTCTCAACCCTTGGAAGAAACTAAACTTTTGAGTATATGATCCATTATTGACACTAGGGTCGATGAAACTAAAGCTTTTTTCCACTTCCTCTACATACTTGGAAAGTTCACCTAGCATAGAACTGAGTCAAGAAATTTGAATAAACTGAGTCATAGGCCTTGCCAATGTCTACTTTGAACAACATATCCTTTGTTTTAGCCCACCTAATCCATCCAATTAACTCATTAGCAATTAGCGGACTGTCCACAATGTTTCTATCGGCTAGAAAAGCCGAATGCTCATTTGATAGAGGCTTACTAATAACACCATTCAATCTGTTAAGAAAACTTTTGACCACACCAATTAATGGATCGCATAATGCTAATAGGCCTAAAGTTCGAAAATGTGACAACTGGCAAAACAGAGGTAATTTCGTACAATATTAATATACGTGATTAACTAAATTAACTACAACATGCATCAAATTGTGTTAGATTAATCATTCGAGAATAACAAAGTCCCCATTTGATGCATGGTATTGCATTAGTTTGATTAGAAAAGTGATGCAGCTGTGTGATAGCAAATTAGTCCAGTACCATTACTTTTGTTGAGTAATCAATTAATAACCAAAACGATCCTAAATGTCCAGAATATTAAATATATGGTATTTTCACTTTATAATAAGTGTTATGGAGTTTTGAAACCATAATTGGAAGCTTAAAACTGAAATATCCTGGTAATTAATAAAGTTCACATAACGCACCCATGCCAATACGCGTATAACTTGTAAACTAATTCAACGAAAGCCCAGATTATTTATACACGCCTAAACTAATATTGTTCGATGATTATTTGTGGCCATTTTAGTTTCCCAAATGCTCGTGTTTAGGACCTGACAAAACCTGAAAATCCTAACTTGTTAAGTTTTTATCTAATGAGATAATTAGGGATATTGTTCAATGGGATAAAGACCCCCTAATCACCCTCTAATTTTTGTCACCCCCCCCCTCAAGTGTCTCATTTAATGTGATCTTGTTTCCTAAATATTAAGCATTCTTCAGCTTAAGTTTTAAGCTAAGTTATGGATGATATTATAAATAAGCATTTTTGAGTTAATAATTCATCAAAAGCAACTATTGCTTCCTCCCTTGGAGCTCTCGGTTGTAACCTAAAATAGCCACTACCATAGTTTTTTAACAACCAATACTACCAAAAAAAACTCGCAAATCATCCATGATCAAGTGTGTGCTAAGAGCTTAAAGTTTAAAACTAACAATAACACACCTAAAGACCACATTTCCATTATGATTTTTCTGATTTTCCATAGTATTAGATTCTACTTCGCGTTCAAGATTAACGCAAGATATGACTAGTCAAAGCTAAGCAAAATTCGTGTTGCTCAACAAAGATTGGAGATCAAGTGTTATTGTGCTATTTTTTTTATAATTTTGAATATTTTGAAGACATACTAGCTAGGTCCAAGGGGGTGTCTGTTAGTACATGTTCATTATATATCCCTAGCCTAGTATAGGTGTTTATTAGTTGACTTTACGTCGTTTTCAGCTCGTTTCTATGCTAGGGGTATTACTGTAATTTGTTATAGTGAAGAGATCACATATGCACAAAGGGGTCACCCCTTCATGTGGTCCTAAAGACGAAGGAGTCCATCCCTTCTCCTGGACCTCTTCGTATGTCAACACCCCTTCGCTCTCAGGCCATTAGCGAAGGGGGTAGGGGACTATAAATAGAATGTGTTGATACCCTAGCCTCTTTAGTGGTCATTTTAAGAGAGAAACTTGGTGTAGATGATCTGATTGTATTATAACACTCGAGCTCTATTTAATATAATCATTTATCATTTAACTTGTTACCAAACACAGACTAAGGATTTCGCACGTAGTTTTGTAAAACCCATGATTGTCGGTTATCCAAAATCAGTCCTACGAGTATAGGTCCCTATCTATAATGAACCACGAGACGCAAAAATGTGGGATAAAAAATGAGGCATGCAACCCGAGGCGATCCCACAGTCCGTGTAAAACCTTAACTGATGGCGGAAACATCGGGGTGCCACGTAATGACGATTGTTCAGTAGCTCATGGTAAATGACAAGTTTCAATACTCAATTTAATTTCATTAACTGAATTACATATATTTGTTCTAACATAAACTTGTACATTAAATGACTAACACTAAATATAAATCTTCAAGCATAAACTTTAGTCTCCAAGCAACAATATGACTTGAAACATGTTAAGTTGGAAAATATTTTGGGTTAACAAAAGTTGATGAGAATTACATAGGTTTGTGTAAAGTATCATGTGTATAAAAGTTGTACAATTCAAGTGTCATGGCAATTCTATTTCATATATTAAAACAAATACTACGTGAATCATTTGCATAATCAAACCTTGTGACATGTTTAATGTGGTCCATCCTATACGCATATGGTACACCTGTTTGTGTTTATTATGGTCCATCCCAAAAACATATGGTTCACCTGTTGTGTGTTGCGATAACAATCACCCATGTTTCCCCATAACAATGGTCCACGTATCTGGGTGGGTTGTCAATCCAATAGATCTATCACTGTGTATCATCAACTTGTACGGAGTTAATGATTATGCATGTCTAATTGTGTATACCTAAGTATTGTTCATGACATAATAAAACATAAAAATCACATAAAGACACGTATGTTGAATTACATAAGTAAATGTAAACATGTTTCACCCAAAAAAGCATGAAAAAAATATAAAAATGGGACTATGTAAAACTCACCTTGATTGCTAGTCATGAATACGCTAAAACATTGCAAAGTAGAATAGGCAAGATCCCAAGACATCATCCTATTCAAATAAAGGACAATTTAGATGAGAAATAATTGAGTCTATATTGTCTAGATCTAAGGCATTCTAGGGTTTCTATTTGGGAATTGACGATTGTTTAATATTTGATTGAAATATTGGTTAATTAAATAAATTAAGAGAAATTAAATAAATAAATTATTAAATGGAATTTTTGTAAAGTTTTGGTCAAGAGTTGTTGTACAAAAATCATATACTTTGAAAAAAAATTATAAATTATTTTCATAACTAATGTTTATATAATAAATAATAACACAATAATTTTAACATGTTAATAATGCCCAAAAATAATAAATTTCAAAAAATTCAGAAAATAAATTTATTTTTCTAACCTAAATTATTAGAAATAATTTATGTGAAATTTTGGTGCAAAAATAATGAAAATTGGATTTATAATAAATTTGTAATGATTTAAATAGATTTAATTATCTAAAAATAATTAAATGCGCCTTTTATGTGAATAAAAATCATTTTTATAAAGTTTATGAGTTTATAAACATATAATAATTTTTATAATTTATAAAGATATTTTAGTATTTTTTTATTAAATTTCAAATATATATATATATATATATATATATAATTTATTCAAAAATAATTGTTATATATATTAATAAAAGATTTTATGAAATTAAAAACTTTCATAAATAAGTTTATATGTTATATAACCCAGAATAAATTTTATAAGATTTATAAACTAGTTTTAATATTTTAAATATATATTATAAGATAATATACAAAATACATATAATATTGAAAAAGATAATTAGCTTTTAAAAAAACCATGATAGGGACATGGTTTGAACCTAACACTTGTTCTTTGTGTAACAAACCTACAAACCAACTAATCTACTGATCAGTTTTGTTTTCAAATGGCAAATCAGTTTTAAAAACTTCGTTCCCTTTTTATCAGATTTTCCCCAAAGTTTAATACAAAACCCTAGGCTAATCCCGACCTAATAAACCACCTAATCGATGTAGTTAATGAATCAAAGTACGGGGCTTTTAATCCTTGACTAAAAACAACAGCAAATAGGAGATTAATTGAATCATACTAGACAAGAAACGAGGATCGATCGCGAGTCAACCATAATGTCAAACGGCCTTGAATATTCGAATTATAGTATGGTGAAACCACTTTTGTAAACCTTAGTATAATTCACTTCTGCAAAATATCCTAAGTATAGAACTACTGAAGAAAGAAGACTAAAGTACTGAAGAAGGATTCAACAAGTACTGAAGAAGAAGTATCAGAAGTTCTGAAGTCTAACCAGACAGTTCACTGAAGAACTACTGAAGACAAACTACTCATCAGTAGTTTGTCATTCATCAGCTCTTGTTCAAGAATCTTTTTAACCGACTTATGTTTCAGTAGTTTATTAGTTTAGTATTACTTTATCTTTTGTACAAGTTCCAAGATTGCAACTTGTTGCAACTTGTTACTGACTTACTTTTAGCAAGGTTCATGTATATGTAAAGTCTATAAATAGATGGGTTCATCCCCTCTGTTTTAGACATTGATTTTGATTAATACAGAAATCCTTCAAAGCTTATTATTGTTCTTATTATTCTTTCTATTTCATTTACTGAGAATCTGTTTAAGTATTCATTCTCATTCTATACTTAGATTCTCATTAAATACTTGTCTTTAGTTTTCAAACATCCAGGAGGAGTAATAACTCCTGTTGATAGTGTAACTTTACTTATCATTTCGCTGTGCAAATCTGATTGAACTTGCTAAACACATAAGTGTTCACTAGCAAGCAATACATCAAGAGCATTACTGATCCAACAATTGGTATCAGAGCAATGGTTTATCTGATCACATATCAATCTAACACATTGAGAATTAGACACAAGCTCTTATTGATATTCAATAAAGGATTAAAAGTTCAGTTTTATCAACACCCATCACTTTAAGAGATATTTGACAAATCAATACTCTTTAAAATGGATCCTCATAATACTGGTTCTGCCAGTAAACCTGCTATGCTAGTAAGAAATGAATACAATATATGGCAAATGAGAATGGCACATACATTATCATAGACCAACATTGGTTGCTGGAAATCTATGATATATGGTCCTCACAAACCAGTAAATATCAATCTTGAAACTAAAGAAGAAATACCAAAAGACCCAAAAGACTATACAGATGATGATTTCCTAAAACTTGAGGATGATGCTAAAGCTTTCTCTATGTTGGCTATGGCACTCCCAAATGAAATCTACTCTGGCCTATTACATTGTGATAGTGCCAAAGAGCTTTGGGACTGCCTCAAAGAACAATTTGGAGGAATTGAAGAGGTGATTGCCAACACTAGAGAAATCCTGGCTCAACAATATGAAACTTTTGCTCACATAAATGGGGAAACTTTAACTCAACAATTTGAAAGATTCTCCTTATTAATATCTGAGCTAAAATTAAATGGTCAGACCTATACAAATGTATCTATGCTTCATAGAATTTTAAGGTCTTTACCTGAAAAATGGGAAACATACTCTATAGTCTTAAGATCTTCACTAGACTTCAGCTCCCTCACTCTTACAAAATTACATGGGAGATTATTAACTTTTGAAAGAGAAATCGATCAAAAGAAGAAATTACAAAGTTCTGGTAAAACTGCTGATGACTATCTACCAGGTAGTACAGCACTATTGGGACAAGATTCACCTACTTGTTCAAATAGTTTTGGATCTTTTGACCACATTGACATAACTGCTAGGATCTCATCTGAAAGATCATTCCCAGGTTATGACTATGAAGAAAATAGTCAAAATGATGATAACATTTGTTTTATCATGGATGATTTAAAAAATTTCAGCAATGATGACTTAGAAGAAATGGACATTTTACACCAACTATCCATGTTAAGTATCAAAACAAACAAATTTTACAAAAGGTCAGGAAGGAAATTTCCAGGACTTAACAGTTCTACAAAAATTGGTTTTGACAAATCTAAACTTAGATGTCACAAGTGTCAGAAGTTGGGATACTTTGCTAGAGAGTGTAGAAGCTCTAGCTACAACCAATCTCAGTCTGGAAATCTGTATAACCCTAGTTATAATAGGAATAATTGGGGAGTGCACATTTTGTACAAGCACAAGCTCCACAAATCCAATATGTGCCACAAGTACAATATGTATAGATGCCTGCTCAACAGATGCAGAGCCAACAATCAATCCCTCCCATTCCAGCTGCTCAACAACCTCCACAGACTCAGCAACCCTCACAACAAAGCTTGTTCACCTCAGGGTATGTTGACTGGAGCAGTCTTCCTTTTGACACCACAGAGTGTAATCCTGATGCAGACAACAAAATGTTTGACATCAACTGGGGAGAACCTGACAATGGCAGAAAGAATTTTGCCTTAATGGCATTTGAGGGTTGCACCTCAAAATCTGCCCTGTCTTAGGTATCAAAAGAATCTTTAACAAAACTTTGTTCAACTTCGTGTAAAGAATCTTTTGCTCTCATAAGAGAGACCAATGTGCACTTACAAGGCAAAGCAAATGACTCTGAGAGAAAATTCACTCAGATGAAATGTGATTTGGAAAGAAAACTTGCTGCAAAAGCAAAAGAAAATTCTAAATTAACTAACAATGCTATTGAAACCCAAGCACTACATAAAATAATGATAGATGACCTAGGAAATGTCAGAAAAGAGCTTGCTGACACCAAGGTCACTTGTGAAAAATGGGTAGAATCTTGTAAGGGGTACCAACTGCTGCTAAACAAACAAAGTGCTTCAAATGTTAGGTTTGGCATATGGTACTGAAGATGGGAGAAAAATTGTTTCAGGTGAAACTTCTGAAGAGAAAGAATGCACATCTTTCCATGAAAACTTTCTAAAAACTCACAAAGAAAGTTCTTCAGAAGTACTGATAAAATCTGACTTTAAGCCATCAGTAGTTTCATCTACATCAGGAGTTGAGAACCTGAAAACTACTGATGACCTAAAACCAATCAAGACAGTCATAAACTTGCCTTTAAATGAAAAAGAAAAGGCAAAAGAATGTGAAATCTGTAGTCTGTTCAACCACAAGACAGAATTTTGTAGATATAGAAAAGGAATTCAGTACAACAAGAAAATTTCACAACTGGTTGTGGGAAAACAAATCAAAAATGATTTTAAAGAAACTTTTTCTCCCAGGAAACAACAACCAGTAAACACCTTTTCTCAGAAAAAGATAAAAGCTCAACAAAAGTCTTTTTCTCAAAATTCTCTTTTAGTAGTTAGACAAACATCATCAGCAGTTTCACAAACTGCTGAGATAAAAGATCTCATGAACATGGTACAACTACTGATGACCAGGGTTGATGGTGGTCCTCAAAAGGATACCACTATTGCTCTTAATGAAAAATCAATTGCCAAAAAGACATGGATTCCTCAACCTGGTCAAGAACAAACTGTTAATGTTCTCAAGAGCAAACCCAAAGCCAAACTGGCTTGGGTTCCTAAATCTAACTAATTTGCTACTTTGTGCAGAGGGTCTCTAGAGGCTTAAATAGCATTTGGTATGTGGACAGTGGAGGCTGAATGCACATGACAGGATGCAGATACCTGATAAACAATTTTATCAATCAAAGAGAAGGATCTGTATCCTTTGGGAACAATGCTAAGGGATATGTGCTAGGACATGGCAATGTCTCCTCTGGCAAAATACAGTTTGACAAGGTCAATCTGGTTGAAAACCTTGAGTACAACTTGCTAAGTGTGTCTCAAATGTGTGATAAAGGATATTCTTCCTTTTTCACAAAGACAGCATGCAAGATCATATCACCAGAAGGCCAGAAGTTGATAGAGAAGATCATTGAAGATCATACTTTGTTGATAGCCAAAAGATGTGGCAATGTCTATGCAGTGGACATTAAAAAGGACAAGGTACTGAACAACACTGCATGTTTCTTCTCAAAGGCATCAACTTCAGAAACTGATCTCTGGCACAGGAGACTTGGCCATGTGAACTTTAAAACCATAAACAAAGTCACAAAAATGGGCTTGGTCAGAGGTCTACCTTTGAAAGTATACCAGTGTCAAGAACACTGTGTATCCTGTTTAAAGGGAAAACAACATAAGTCCTCCTATAAGTCTATTGAAGAATCAAAAACAACTGCATGTCTTCAACTACTCCATATGGAGTTATTTGGGCTTGTAAAAATCATGAGCCTTGGTAAGAAGAAGTATTGCTTGGTCATCATTGATGACTATTCAAGATTCACATGGTTATTCTTCTTATTCTCCAAGGATGAGGCAGCTGAAATCATCAAGTTCTTCATTTTACAAGTAGAGAAACAATATTCTCTATCTGTCAAAGCCATTAGAAGTGATAATGGGACAGAGTTCAGGAACAAAACTCTGGATGAATTCTTTTTGTCTAAAGGGATTATTAGACAATTCAGTGTTCCTAGAACTCCTGAACAAAAGGGTGTGGTAGAAAGGAAGAACAGAACACTGATTGAAGCAGCAAGAACCATGTTAGCTGATTCAGGCCTACCATTGTATTTCTGGGCTGAAGCAGTTAACACTGCATGTTATGTTCAAAATAGAGTCCTTGTCAACAAGAGACACTCCAAGACTGCCTATGAAGTTCTTCATGGCATAAAGCACCTTATCTCCTTTTTCAAGGCTTTTGGATGTCAATGTTTCATTCTAAACATTAAAGACTCTATTTCAAAGTTTGCTGCTAAAGTTGATTCAGGTTATTTTCTTGGTTACTCTTCCACTAGAAAAGCCTACAAGGTTTTTAACTCAAGAACCAAGATAGTAGAAGAAACACTGAATGTCAAGTTCAATGAGTCAAAACACACTCTTATTCCAGCACATCCCGCTGAACTCTTTGACCTTGACAGCTTCCACTTTGGACCTGAAAAGACTGTTACTTCATCTAAACCTACTTATTATGGTGATCAAAGGTTTGATGATGAGGATCCAGCACCATGGACTCCTAATACAGTCATTAAGTCAACTTTCAAACCATTAGAAGTTTCACAAACTTCTGATTCAACAACTGCTGATGTACAAACTCAAATATCTGCTACAGCTACTGAAGATGTTTAAACAGCTGAACCAGATATTATTAACCTCAGTGGTTTGTTTGATGAAGTACAAGAGCCACCTACACCTGTCAGTGGTTTAAACAACTAATTGAACACAAAGATCATCCACTTGAACAAATCATGGGTGATATTGCATCAGGTGTTCTCACAAGAAACCAGCTTTCCAACTTTTGCTTCTTCTCAGCATTCATTTCTCAGTTGGAACCTAAGAAGTACCAAGAAGCCCTCAAAGACAACAATTGGGTGGAAGCTATGCAAGATGAGTTACTTTAGTTCAAGAAGCAACGGGTTTGGGAAATCTGTCCCTTACCACCAAACAAGCTACCCATTGGCACAAGATGGATTTTTAGGAACAAACAAGATGAAGCTGGTATGATTATAAAGAACAAAGCAAGACTGGTAGTACAAGGTTACTCTCAAGAAGAGGGAATTGATTATGATGAGACCTTTGCTCTAGTTGCAAGGCTTGAAGCCATCATGTTATTTCTGGCCTATGCCATTTCCAACAAAATTAAAGTTTTTTTCAAATGGACGTTAAAATTGCATTTTTGTATGGAAAAATCAAAGAGGAAGTGTATGTCTGTCAACCACCTGGGTTTGAGGATCCTTCTCATCCTGAGTGGGTGTATAAACTTGACAAAGCTCTTTATGGGCTCAAACAGGCTCCAAGAGCCATGATGAAACACTTTCCAACTTTTTACTCAAAAATAACTTCACAAGAGGCTCCATTGATAAAACTCTTTTCATTAAAAATGTTGGAAATCATGTCTTATTTGTTCAAATTTATGTTGATGATATCATATTTGGTTCAACAAACACAAAATTTTGTGTGATGAATTGAAGAAACTCATGCAATCAAAATTTGAGATGAGTACAATGGGAGAACTGCAGTACTTTTTAGGATTGCAGATTAAACAACAAACTAATGGAACTTTTATACATCAATCAAAATATGTTAAAGAATTATTGAACAAATTTTCTTTACAAGACTGTAAATCATGTTCCACTCCTATGACACCTACCACAGAAGTTGAACCAGATGATTAAGGAAAACAGGTTGATCAAAGCATGTATAGATGTATGATAGGTTCCCTTTTGTATCTAACTGCTTCTAGACTAGATATTATGTTTTCAACATGTGTCTGTGCTAGATATCAATCAACTCCTAGGGAATCACACCTCATTGCAGTCAAAAGAATCTTCAGATATCTGAAAGGAACTCCTACACTTGGAATTTGGTATCCTGCTTCAAGCAATACCAAGTTATCAGCTTTTTCAGATAGTGACTATGCAGGGTGCAAAATGTCAAGAAAATCAACATCTGGTGGTTGTCAATTCTTGGGAAACTGTCTAGTGTCCTGGCAATCAAAGAAACAAACATCTGTTGCAACTTCAACTGCTGAAGCTGAATACATTGCAGTTGCAAGTTGTACATCACAGATACAATGGCTCCAATATCAACTTCTTGATTATGGAATCAATGAGACCAAGACGCCATTACTTGTAGACAGCAAATCTGCCATTAGCATCATTCAAAATCCTGTATAGTTCTCAAAAACTAAACATATTGAAATCAGATATCATTTCATCAGGGATTGCTATGAAAAAGGCAAGATTGAAGTGAAGCATGTCACAACAGCTAATCAGATAGCTGACATATTCACAAAACCCCTTGACACATCAACATTTCAGAAGTTAGTATCCATGCTTGGGATGCTAAATTTGTAAGTGTTCTTTTACTTTTCCTGCACATATTTTATTTTTCACTTACATCTGTTTTTAAAACAAAAACTTTTGAAAAACAAAAGGAGAGAAACTACTGATGAACAAAAACATCAGTATGGGAATATTTTCTAAAAAAATGATTAACTTCTGATAAGATAATCTTCAGAAGTTATGAATAAAGTGCTTAAAACATTCTCATCAGTTGTTAACAAACTACTGAAGAGAAAATGGGAACTACTGATGACAATTGTTCTTCATCAGCAGTTTTGTCATTAAGGGCAAATCAGACTTTTCCCACTTCAGAAGTTTGACCTAAGGCGGTTATAAACTTCTGATAAACACCTTTTCCAACACTTATCCATTCAAAAAGCAAAAATTCCCTCTTTCTCTCTCAAAAAGCTCTCAAACCCTGAACCTGCAAAAACACTGTTCGATCCACACACACACAAACCAATTATTACCATATTAATCAAAAACGCGTCCCACATTCAAATCATGGTCAAAACTTGCCAATTCAATCACCTAGGCCTAAATTCTATAAATTGATCATTCCCGAACAATCACAACTCGCCATTACATCTCTCTCAACCTTCAATTCTTCACAAAAACCCTCTGTTCTTGATAATTCAATCGCATTTTGACTTTTCGTGTTGACTGAGCATTCGTGATCATTACAGCATTGTAAGTATAATGTTTTGGATGGGTTTTGATCTTCGGCATCCACACATCAATAGCCCTAAGGTTAATTGGGTTATTGATGTGTGAATCAAACGATTGAAAAATTAGGGCTCGTGGGTTGATTTTGGGGATAAACTCGATTGTTCATATGATATCTTTGATAAGTCAACGTTTTCGTTTATTCGTTTTAATGAATAAATGATTACATTCTTTATATAACCTCATTCATTTCATTGTGTCTCTTACAGATCATGCCTCCACGTCGCAGTGCTCGCCTTAACAGTGGTGACAATCATGATGAAGGAAGTAGCAATCACAACCATAACCACGACACTAACCACAACAACAACAACAACAATGGTGTCGATGCTCAACTGGCTGCAATCATTTCTCAACAAATGGCGCAGCAAATCGCAACTCTGGTTCCCAACTTACTAGCTCAAGTCATCCAGTTGAATGGCAACGGGAACGGTAACGGTAACGGGAATGGAAATGGAAACCACAACGGGAATGGAAATGGTCTTCCAGCCTGCACTCTCAAGCACTTTAATTCCTGTAATCCCCCAAAGTTTAGTGGTGAAGAAGGAGCTACGGGACTCCTACAATGGTTTGAGGGTATTGAGAATACCTTCATCAACAGTGAATGCCCCGACAACTTTAAAGTCCGTTATGCCATGAGTGTTCTTCACAAACGAGCACTCACTTGGTGGAATGAAGAAAAACGCACTCGCGGAGCTGAAGCTGCACTAGCCTTAACTTGGGATCAAGATATAGACATTATGAAGGCAGAGTTCTGTCCTCGTAATGAAATTAAGAAGCTGGAAGATGAATTTCATGATCTTGCTCAAGATAGTGGAGAAAACCTTGCCTACAACACTCGTTTTCACGAACTTAGTCTACTGCTACCCCACAAGGTCACCCCTTTGCCTATTGCGATCGAAAAATACATTGGTGGCTTACCGATGCAGATTCAAGACACGGTGTGGGGAAGGAACCCTGCTACTTTGGAGGAAGCAAAGCGTTTGGCTGCCACCCTAACAGATAACCATGTGAAGGCAGGAACCCTGACTCGTAAAGGGGAAAAGAAAAAGGATACTCCCCAACCTGCCGTTGAAATCAAAACTGAGGCCTCAACCAACGGAAAGTGCAAGGTCAGGAATTTTGCAATAGACACCACTGTCCCACCCAACAAGAAACAATACAACGGGAAGCTACCTAAGTGTGACACCTGCCAGTATCACCATCCAACCCAAGTACCCTGCCGACAGTGCACCAATTGTCAAAGGTATGGGCATCTTGCGGATGCTTGTCGAATCCCTGCTACAAACGCTCTTGATGCTCCGAATAACCCCGCTAGAGACCCTCCAGCTACTTAACCGCAAACCCCACCATTTGAATGATGTTTGCTTTTAATTCTATGTATTGACACTTTTTGATTCAAATAATAAATTCAAGTATTATCATAACATCTGAGTGCATGCTTGTTTGAATGTGAACTAATTGCTATATCTATAATCATACTTGCTTACTTGTACAACAATTAGTTGACTACCAAACAACCTACTCAACGATTGGTAGAGGTCATCATGTCTTTCCAACAGTCGGGAGAGGCCCTACCACCTGCTCAACGACTAGTGGAGACTATCGAACCTGCTCAACAATCGGTAGAGTCATAAAAGGACGCAAAACCCTAATGTAAGGTAAATTGGTAATTACGGTCCGGAACGTAATCATGAATTTACAGGTACGTTAAGGTAGTGAGAAATTTTATCAAGGTTTTCGGTAGTCGGCAAATTGTAAACCTGGTGTTCTCCTTTTAACTTCAGGACGAAGTTCCTAAAAGTAGGGGAGACTGTAACATCGCAAAATTTTCAAATTCTAATACGTATATTATTTTTTTTATCATTCATAATGTGCCTATGTTTTATTTTCCGACCACACAACTTATATATATTTATATATATATATATATACATATATATATATATATATAAAATAATAATAATAATAATAATAATAATAATAATCATCATAATAATAATAATACCAACATTTTTTTTAAAAATAAACTCATAACCCAATGTCCCTTCTTCCTTTTTCCCCCCACCTGAGCCCAATCCGAGTCTGGCCCAACCCAAACGGCCCACCAAGAGCCCAAAACCCCTCCTTCTTCTCTTATGTGTTCGCTGGAACACTGGACAAAAAAAGGAACGTCTGGACCGGGAATCGAACCCGCGTCCAGACCCGGCTCAAACATAAACACAACACACACCAACCATCTGGTCTAGCCTTCGTATTTGTTTCAAACCCGGTCCAATATAATTATATCATTTGATTCAAAAACCCTCACAGTTGACTTAAAAAGTCAACTGTGATACACAACTTGCCAAAATCAACCTCATTAGCTCGCGATTAACCTATGATTTGCATCACTACGTGATTATCGGCCTTTTATGACTCAGCAACACGATTATTAACAGCCAATTATTACCATATTAATCAAAAACGCGTCCCACATTCAAATCATGGTCAAAACATGCCAATTCAATCACCTAGGCCTAAATTCTATAAATTGATCATTCCCGAACAATCACAACTCGCCATTACATCTCTCTCAACCTTCAATTCTTCACAAAAACCCTCTGTTCTTGATAATTCAATCGCATTTTGACTTTTCGTGTTGACTGAGCATTCGTGATCATTACAGCATTGTAAGTATAATGTTTTGGATGGGTTTTGATCTTCGGCATCCACACATCAATAGCCCTAAGGTTAATTGGGTTATTGATGTGTGAATCAAACGATTGAAAAATTAGGGCTCGTGGGTTGATTTTGGGGATAAACTCGATTGTTCATATGATATTTATTTTAAATTAAACTGAAATCAACACAACCACTGGTCTGGACCATGTGGTTGTGTCTGGTGCTCACAAACCAAGCCACCCGGGTTCGAGTCCCGGCTGTGGCACACTCCTTTTTCCTTATTTCTTTTTAAATCAAACAAATCAATAATTATATATAATGCTTATAATTTTATAAATTCGTTTTAAATTATTAAAACTCTTTTATTAATTCTACAAAAATTATTTTTAGTTAATATAATGAAAAAGTTTAACATACAATTTTTAGTTTTCAAAAATTTATTTATTTAATATATTTAATAAATAAATCAATTTTATTCTTTTATATTTATAAAATTCCATTAAAATATCAAAACGATCTTATAAATTTCCACAAAAATTATTCTGAGTTTTTATATCAATAAACTTTTCTGAAATGATTTTTATTTCTGAAAAATCATTTATTTAATATTTTTAATCAATTTTTGTTAGTTTTAATCATAATTAAATCATAATAAATCCAATTTTTAATATTTTTGCACCAAAATTTTATACAAATTATTTCTGAATATTTAGAATAGAAATATAAATTTTAAACTAATAATTCTTTAATTTTAGTATTTTTAAATATTAAAGTTAAATCTTGATAATTTGTTAAAATAGAATTAATATTCTATTTTAAAGAAAATAATTTTGTAAAAATTATTTTTATACTTTAAATACATTATTGTGACCATCTTAAATTTAAATTTCATAAAAAGATTTTTGTCTATTTATTTACAAAAATTCTCTCAATTATCAAACAATTTTAATATTAATCAAACGAGCAGTTATCCCCAAATTCGAAGCCCTAGAACATATACATTTGTAGACTAGATAGACTTAGACATATTTATTACCTTATTATAGGGTGATATTTGGCATTGTTTGGGCAACACCACTATTCAATCTATTCAAGAAGTATAACATTTTGCTAAGGTGAGTTTTACATAGCCCCTTTTCTATTTATCACCATTTTTGGGGTGAAACATGTTACAACATCATTTATGCAATTCAATCATCAATGTGTCTATGTGTTTTTCTATGTTGCATTATGTCTTGAACATGACTAGGGTAAGCACAATTCTAGCATAAACATTGATCAACCAACGGTATACATTGATAGATCTATTGGACTGACAATCCCACCCGGATACGTGCCTCCTACAAAGGTAGCGTGGGTGTTTGTTACTGCAATATAAACGAGTGAACCATGAGTGTATGGGATGTACCACAATACAACAGTCACAAGGGTTGATTATGCACTCGATTTACTTCTAGTATGTTTTTCACATATGGACTAGATTGCCATGACACATGAATTGCACAACAATTGTATTCGATTATCAAAACCTATGTAATTCTCACCAACTTTTGTTGACCCAAAATATTTTCAACTTAACATGTTTCAGGTTCTACTTACTTGAGGATTTGAATTAATGCTTGAAGATGTGTACATAGTTTTGTTCAATTTGATGTACGAATTCTTGTAGAACAATCGTATGTAAATTATTTAAATCATATAATGAAAATTATTATTTACCATGAGCTACTGAACAATCATCAATATGTGACATCCCGATGTTTCCGCCATCGGTTGGGGTGTTACAGTTCAGGAGGTTGAGATGCCTGAATTTGCTAATGTGCAATCTGCACTTGATAAAGATGTGACTGAAACATCCTCTCAGTCTCATCCATCTCAAACCCCTACAAGAGCACCAATAACCATTTTATTCAAAAGAAAGAAATTTAAGAAAACAATCCCCATAGACTCTTCTTTTGAAACTGCTGAACCCATAGACCAAACTACTGAACCAGCACCACAACTTTCTGAACCTGAAGCCCTTGAAATTGCCAAACTTCTCTCTGGGCTGAAAGAAAACATTCCATCAGAACATGTCAGTCCCCAACAACCACATCAAACAGAGGACATACCTTCAGCACTTGACATGGATGTGGATATCCCTAGCCCTAGCCCAAGAGATGAGGATGAACCAGGGTCTCTAAGCCCAAACTTAGAAACTCTAGGTACATTTGAGGCTGCTACTACTCAAATACCACCCAGTGGTGGATCTGAAGATAGAAGTAACATAGCTAAGACCTCATTTGTGGCAACTACTGATGAAGGCTTAATGCCTGAGGTAGGAAATCCTCTGAACCAAGAAAAAGAGGTATATGAGACAACTGAGTTGGGCTCAGCTCATGATGTAACTGATACTGTCCTCATTGAGGATGTAATCAGGGATTCAGATGATTCCATTGATTTGGATGATGATTCACACTCCACTAAAATTGAATTGACAGCTGCTAGTGAAGGTCCTGCACCTGGTGTCTCTAAGCTCAAAGAGCTGGTCACACCAGATCAGGTTAAAGACCACTTGATCCCTGATTCCCCTAAAGTGGCATCTTCTGTACAACATGAAGATCACCCAAAAACACACCCCTCACTAAATATGCCTACATAATTCCCTAGGTCAACAAGCATAGTTCTGAACCAACTATGCAGCCCAGATGATCCCCTATACCAGATGATGAACAACCTTATTGCCAATCACCTCAAAACTTTCACAGCTGCTTTGGTGCTGTCAACCAAAAACCAATTTGAGATAATCAAATCCAAGATGAATGATCTGTCCAACAAAATTGACCACAACTCAAGACAGATTGCCAAGTTCACTGGTACAACTTCTCAACCTTCTAAGCTTCCAAGAGTGGATGAAGCCAAAAAGGGGGAGAAGATTAAGGAACCAAGGGAGTCACTGGAAGCCAGAATAAAGGCAAGAGTGGCTCTACAAGAAAGAGAACTCCAAGAGAAAGCCAGAAAACAAAGAGAAGATTAACAAAGGCTTATCTCTGGAACTGAAGTTGAAGCTGAAACTTCCCAAGGCCATATTGAAGAAACTTCTGATGATTCAGAAAATACTGAAGACAATCCTTCAGTAGTTGACACTCCTGTCAACACATCAGAAGTTAACACTTCCAACATACAACCAACAGAAGAGCCTTCCAAACCAACTGAACAACAACAACCAACTCCTATTCCAAGGCCTACAACAATGACTGTGCTGAACCCTTCTCCACTATCAATGTCCAAAGAACTACTTGAGAAGAGTTTAATTGCAGCCTAAAGAAAGGCTAAGGAAGATGAGATCTGGAATGCTTTGGAAGCAAGGGAAGACTTAAGCCTCAATAAAAAGTTACAAGCTTATATAGGCAAGCTGAAATAGAGAGAGTTGCTGAAGAAGACAAAAGACAACAACTGATGTCTTTTATAACAAAGAACATCCAAACAAAAGCCTTTTCACTCAAAATGCTCTCAATGGATGAGCTGACTAAAAGAGTTCAACTTGTTGCTGACAAACTTTCAACAAATAAAGATGGAAAAACCAAGAGAGTTGAGATGATTGAAGAACTGGTAGCAAATCACTATGGTTCAAAAGCCTCTGTGTCAAGATGGAAAGTAGAAAGACTACTAGACACATACAAGAAGTACAAGGCTGCCAAGGCTGCTAATCCAGAGAAGTTCAAAACTTCTGAAGTATCTACTTCAGTAGTTAGAACTTCTGGTGTTAAAAGACCAGCTACCAAGAAGAAACCAGAGGACAATACAAAGACTGACTTCAAAATGGTGTTGCTGGAAGGCAACACAGTTGTTCAAGGAGACTTTGATATTGAAGAGAAGCCTTTGATAACTCAATTTAGGGATCCTTCAACATTTGCTTACCAAATCCAGAAGACTATCACAGATAGACTGCACACTAAGGTAGTTACTGAACATCATTTACCCACTTTCAAACTACCTGATGTGATGCATAAGGAAGATAGAAGTGAATCCCACCTGAGAGTCACTGAAATAGAGAATATCCAACACTCAGGAACATCCCAAGGATCCAGCATGGTTCCCTATACTTCAGACTTTGACAAGTCTAAAGTGCTGATCATCAGATGGTCCTTTACTGATGACAACTCAATATTAGTGACAAGGAGAGATCTTACAAGCAAGGCCTACAAGTCCATGAATGAACAGAAGAAACTATCAACTCAGGACTTGCTTACAATTCAACATCTGGAACCTCAAAGGGGATCTCTCACTGATGAACAGCTTAATCAATTGAAGAATTCCATGTTCAAGGAGATATCGAAGATTGTGAATGACAGAAGAAGACAATAAAGAATTAGAAAAGGTTTTGGCTTCATCAATCCAAGGGAGATTGTTAGGACAAAAAGGATTGGTGAAACCACTTTTGTAAACCTTAGTCTAATTCACTTCTGCAAAATATCCTAAGTATAGAACTACTGAAGAAAGAAGACTAAAGTACTGAAGAAGGATTCAACAAGTACTGAAGAAGAAGTATCAGAAGTTCTGAAGTCTAACCAGACAGTTCACTGAAGAACTACTGAAGACAAACTACTCATCAGTAGTTTGTCATTCATCAGCTCTTGTTCAAGAATCTTTTTAACCGACTTATGTTTCAGTAGTTTATTAGTTTAGTATTACTTTATCTTTTGTACAAGTTCCAGGAATGCAACTTGTTGCAACTTGTTACTGACTTACTTTTAGCAAGGTTCATGTATATGTAAAGTCTATAAATAGATGGGTTCATCCCCTCTGTTTTAGACATTGATTTTGATTAATACAGATATCCTTCAAATCTTATTATTGTTCTTATTGTTCTTTCTATTTCATTTACTGAGAATCTGTTTAAGTATTCATTCTCATTCTATACTTAGATTCTCATTAAATACTTGTCTTTAGTTTTCAAACACCCAGGGGAGTAATAACTCCTGTTGATAGTGTAACTTTACTTATCATTCTGCTGTGCAAATCTGATTGAACTTGCTAAACACATAAGTGTTCACTAGCAAGCAATACATCAAGAGCATTACTGATCCAACAATCATCATCATTATTATTATTATTATTATTATATAAGATTAATACAGTTTGAATAAACTCATATTATATATAAATAACAATACAAAAATAATTGGCAAGAATTAAAAATGTTACAGCCTCCCCTATTTTTGGGAACTTTGTCCTGAAGTTATTTTTGTAGAGGCTGCTGGAAAGAGGTGATGGTATTTGGTACAAACTAGGGTGACTATGGTTTCGAGTGTGGTAATAGTTTATAAGTAACAGAATAAAGGTTTTTGAATGATATTGGTCTGAGATAAAGTTCTAATTGAACAGTAACTTTAATTTTTAGAAATGGGAAAAAGAATGCACAAGATGACTATTAAATGACTAAATGTACTACCACATAAAAAGGGTTTGTTATTGATCCGACCCCAGTCTCATTTTCGATGCATCATTAGTGTTTATAAGTAGGGTGTACCGCAGCTAACCCACCACACCTCTGATACTTCAAAAACGTTCTGGGTACCTTACCAAAACCCTAATAGAATTTCACACCACCTTAACGTACCTGTAAATTCATGATTACATTCTGGACCGCAATCACCAATTTACCTTACATTAGAGTTTTGTGTCCTTCTATGACTCTAAGCTAAACACACATGTACAATACAACAATGCACAACAGCCTTGCGTCTGAGTCTTTCTATCAATGGGTCTAATGAATCGAATTTCATGATCACCACAGAAAAGTACACAAGATTAAGATTTTACGTATGGGCATTACCCCAAACGGGGAGCCGGCTAAGTAAGATGTTTGCACCATATATCAAAAAATAAGTCCAACTGTTGAGAAGGCAAGAGGACCTCTACCAGTCAGTGAGTAGGAACATCTACCGATTATTGAGCAAGTACAATGGCCTCTACCAGTCGTTGAGCAGGTTATTAGGACCTCTACCGACTGTTAAGCAGGCATGATGACCTTTACCAATCGCTGATCAGGTTGTTAGGAGCTCTACTATCTGTTGAGCAAGTACTTCATCCTCTACCATTTGTTCAGCAAATGTAACAATTGTTTTCGTAGTTCAACACATAGGTTTCAAATTGATAATACATACATGCAAGCAAGTTTGTAAATGCAACAAGTATCATGTATATTATGCAAGTTGTAATTGAGTTGCCCTAGACAAGGCTAATCAATCTAGATGTGGTTTCACTAGTTGGCGATTATAATAAATAGCTCATATTTAGTTAGCCATGTTTTCAAGTATCATGAATAGTCAAATATTCAAATATAATAGATTATCAATTTCTCCTGTATCACTAACAATCAGGTTTTATGCAACTAACAATCGAGTTTTTAGAAGAATCTTGTAGGATCAAGTATCTAGAATCAAGTTTTCAATAGTTTAGTTATTGTGAAACTCAAGTCCATGTTAAAAATGATGGATAACATGCATTTAATCCATATAAGAATGATGAAACAATTAAAGGATAGTGAATGTAAAAATAGTTGATAAATGTTTTAGGTTGTAGTATAGGAGGAGAAAGAAGGTAGTCATGTTTGTGGAGGGTGTGAAAATGAATAATCAGGTTCTTGAAAACTCAGCTTGGGGGAATAATGGAATATAGATGATAGGTACTGGAATGTTTTATTCCTAAGAACATGTACGAATAAATGGAGAATTTGAAGGATGGTTGAATTGTTGAGGAGGAATAGTATAAACTCAATGGTTCAGACATGAAATTTATAGTGAGCCGGAGATTTTAAACAAAATCAAAATTTTGTTGAGGCGTTTTTTATAATCAAATCTGATTAATTCATAAAAATGAGTGATTATTAATAGATTAAAACATTTTTTTTTATCGAAACTCATTTGTTACTCAAATAAATAGTTAGATAAACATTTGAAATTTAGAAAATAAGTTTAAGAAAATAAAAGACTCTTTGACACAACATTCATTTTATGACACCAATCAACGATCCAGGTCAACATCCATACGCATTTTACTTATTATTGTCATATCATGTGCATAATTACACATTTTGCACACACTATACCCCCCAGTCTGGTAAAGTATGAGTTATAAAGAAAACTCAATAAATTATCCGTTTATGCATACAACACCCGGACTGTACCACATAATTGGCATTAAACAGTCAAGCCAGTCACTTGCTCAACAGAGAGCAACTGGATACCGATTAACACAGTTGCACAACATTACAATACACGTGACAATACACAAGTAGGAAATTACATAATACCACACAAACCTGAACAATTCACACAGTGTTTGTAACCATTAACACACGCTGATGCTAGTGAATACTACCAAGGAACAAGCATGTGTTGACATGAGTTAAGATTTCACCCAACAACGCATGTCCATCAATGATTAACACATATATTGATACCATGATATTACCAATATATATTACCAACTCACTAGATTACATACCATGGGTAATTTGAGTTTATTAATAACACATGCATGGACATATACATATATATATATACATACACATGCATATATGCGACCACACACATGTATAAACATTATCATAATATGGGTTAGTCACTTTCCATGATGATCAACTTACACCATTTAAGGGTATTGACACATTAACACTCTAATCCTTATATTATGATCATAACCTCACTTAGAAAGATATCACTATGTCTTCTTCTCTTTTCGGCCAAAGAACCAAGACAAAGCCACAAGTCTCTTTCAAAACTCATGACACATCCTAGTTTTATACCCTTTAAGAAACTTAAGTTATGACACCTCTCGTCTTGTACATGGTCATAAACCCAAAACCACAATGGTTTCCTTGGAACCATTCCCGGCCGAAGACCCAAACGAAACCCCTCACAAGTCACATTCACACTATCTCACCAAATCTTATACATTTTTGGCCTAACCACACTCCATCCCACTTACCAAGAATGATAAGCTTCTATGTTTAGTTAAACACCAACATTCCTCCTTTCCTTTGTGAAGAATCGGCTGATGGTGACCCCTCATACACTAATCCTTGTCATGCATGGCATGTATTGACAAATCTATCTATCTTGCACTAAAATGGGTCTTGCATGAACAACTAAGCACATACAAAGAGTTGACAGCAACCAAAAGTGGAAGACGACCCCTTTGCTAATACCTTTCGGCCGAAACATCCCTATCCCAATCATGTGTCTTTTTCTTCACTTGTCAACAAGTTTCACTTATATAGAATGTCCTTCCAAATATGCAAAGATCCATGAACTTAAGCTACCATAACTTAGCCTATAAATAAGATGGTAAAGATCAAGATTACTCACACCAAAAACACATCAAACTCTCCCTTTTCCTCCTTGTTTCTCTCGGCCGAACCCCTTTACCCCAAAACCAAAACCATTTTCTTGATCCAAGCACTAAGAGCACAAGATTAGGAGCTCAAGTGGAGGTTAGAAGATCCCATCATTCTGTATTCACCATCATTTCGACTAGGTAAGTTGTTTATCTAGAAACTCATCTTCTATCCACCTTATATCAATCGGCTTCCATGTTAACCTGGCCCCCGAGCCTTGAACACCATGAATTCGGCCACACAACACACCAAAGATAGTAATTTTTGAAGGAATTATCTTGTTATTATAGATTGATATCAATTTCTAGCACACACTAGCATTTTTATACATATTATTTGCACATGAACTCACCACACTCAAATATGACATGAACAGGCCTAGAAATTACAACCACATTTTGATCTACACCTAGTAAACTTTCCACGGCTTTTAACTATGTTGAGAAACCGATTTTTATATCAAACATACACATATATACATACTCGACAACTCACCACAATTTGAGGATAAACGTAGCTGATTTCATGAAAACACACTTATACACACTCTTGGTCACTCCCTTGTACATTGATTTACATAATCGAGTCATTTTTGGCATGATAAATAATCAGATTTAGAACAACATAACATGAAAAACAATCGGCCATTATTATAACACATGTTAATAAGACTATAACATATGTTAATACTAGCTTGGATAGTACTAAAGCCTAAACATATGTCAAAACACTCGTTTTGTCATAAGCCGACCACACATGCTAGATTGGGAACAATTTATGGCCCATGACAACATGTGGGGCCCGTTCAGTCCACACTAAATAACATTTTACAATAAAACGCCTGGGATTTCTGGAGCTGTATGTTTTACAAGTACATACAAATAAACTATAGATTGTCACATGCACAAAAACATGGCCCACATACTCTAATACCAGGGTCCACAATGTCGGGTGAACAACTTGTATGATAAACAAACAAAAACGTACAACTTACCATACTATTAAAAATCATAGGGCAATCATTGTCAAGACGGTAGTTACCTCACATCCCAGCTTTACCAGACCACACGTGTTATCATCAGGTGAGTTTCACGGCCCCATTTTACAATGTTTCCATTTTTGGGGGATAAACATGCTACAATCCTAGTACATTTCAATTGTTTGTTATTCTATCGTGACTACCATGTCGAACATGAGACATTTGGTTCATGAGCTCAACAGTCCTCGTACTTACATTATACTATAACCATTAACTATCAAAAGCCATGGAACACTATAATAGATCTATCCGGTTGACACCCTCACTCTTGGTTAGTCGCTCTAACCGGTTACATACAAAAGAGTGTTAGTATTCTACTATACATACGTTGTCTTAATTATACAATGCGCGAGGCATAATAGTCAAGAGGTTTGGTTATGGGACTCATGGTTTGCATAGAAATCATTCGCTTAGCTAGCCTATGATTGGTCATACACGGATTACACGAGCACTTTACATAGTATATTAAAATCTGTGAACTCACCGACATTATGTTGATGACTATTTTATGCATGTTTTTCAGGTAACTGGCCATGATGAGCGGGGACTTGAGAGAGAGTTTGAGCTTGCACTGGGTGGTACCATTGTGGATGTGGTTTTGTCAGTCATACGTCATTTTAGTGTTTAAGTCATGCGTTTCCGGACAATTTTTTAATTTTAGACAATGTTATGTTAATTTGAATAATTTATGACATCATCCATCCTTTGATGGTATTTATTTTAATTAAGTCTTGTGTGTTGCTCGAACCTTGTGCTTGAAAACCTTTCAAATCACATCCCCGTGTTTCTGCCTTGGAGGGGTGTGACACATTTTCTATGGTTAGTGAAATTCCCATGTGGTAAAGGTTTGGCAAAAATCAGCAGTCTTTAGTGTTGGTGCTAGAGTGTCTCCTGTTCACGGGTTAATGGATTATAGTTTAAACAAGGGTTTTAAAATCTTGGATATTATGAAATTTCATGGTTGGGGATACTTTAAAAAATATACTAGAAATGTAAGGGGAGGTTTAAAATGGAATTGACAAGAAAACACCAAGGGTAATAGGCTTTCAGAATATGTAATATGTTGTAAAAGAGAACCATCATATGATTTGGGTTAGTTGTTGAAAATAATCAAACATATGGGTAATACTGAGAGATGATGTATGATTGCGAACTCACAAATGATCATGAAATCAGGTTGGTGGGTGATTTATATAAGCAATGAAATGGATTTGAACTGTAAAAATTTTGAGATTCAAAACTTTGGTTTTAATGAAAGTGATGCATTTTCAACAAAGGACATGAGGTTGTATAAAACAAAAATAATAAAATGAAAGGAATGAAATAAAATACAAGAGTGTAATAATTTATTATTAATTAAAACCAATAAACAGAAACATTGACTTATCAAGGTTTTTAGATTCTAATAACACTAGCGAAGACGTGCTTTAGCCTATAAGTGAACACTCATCCCGAAAATTCCCAGGTAGGCATACGGGTCCCTCGTCTAATTGGGATTTATACGAAATGCCACCCTTAGACAGAAGACTCAGAATACAGGCGTTCACCATTTCAGATTGGGCGTGTTCGTTATTAGAATCTAGGACCTTGATGAGATTATCAAAATAGTTCAGGCTTGAACCTGAGGAGTTTGTCCTAATAATCTAGGGGTAGATCACGATTGCAGCATGTGAATAAAAGTAGAAAACTTGCAGGGCTTAGGGTAAGGATAGGGAGTAGGATAAGGATAAGGAATCAAATAGAGAATCAAGTACTCGTTAAAGTCCTAGGATTATAGACTATATTATTTTTCTAATAACCTAATTCCCTATAACCAAGGCTCTGATACCAATCTGTAACACCCTAATCGATGGCGGAAACATCGGGGTGCCATGTAATGACAATTGTTTGGTAGCTCATGGTAAATGACAAGTTTCAATACTCAATTGAATTTCATTAATAGAAGAGTTAATAGCCAAAATCGTCCCTGAGGTTTGGTCACTTTTGCCACTTCAGTCCAAACCCAAACCTTTTACATCTGGGTCCTTCTGTTTACATTTTTTTTTTTTTTGCCACATTCGTCCCTAACACTAACCCAGTTAAATTATCTCGCTAAGTTTAGGGGTATATATGTCGTTTTGCATACCCATTTATTTTTAATATTTTTTTTAATAAGTGGGACCCACCTCCCCACTCATCTTCTACCTCTAGACCACTTCCCATGAATCTCTCTTCAAACCAAAACCCAGATCCCCACCTCCACCACCGATGATATCAGGCAACCACCACTCTATTTCTCCATCTAAGACCACCGTATGCAACACGACCCATCAACCATCACATCGGCAATCATCATCAACACTACCATTTACCAAACACCCACCGTCACTATAACATATTACACCAATGTGACCCGTCACCCTTCACCGTACCAATCCTCACCATTACTAATCTGAGATTATTAATAAAAGGAATAGAGATGGGTTTAGAGATTTCATGTTTGAGGTCATATCTGGTTCGATTGGACACCCATGACTCCGTCACCGCCTTTAATCGCCTGTTAATGCGTCTGGTCCGGAACTGGGTTTTCTTCTACAGACTCAGATTCATCAGACTCAGATTTATAAAACAATCTGTTCGTTGAGGAAGCCAAGGGCATATTGGTAACCCTTGTTGCTAACCCTCGTTTCCTGTAATTAGGTTTGTGGAAGCACCTGTAACTACTCTAATTGAATACTCTGGTGTTCTTCGACCTTGGTTTCAAGAATTGGGCTTTTTTTCAGCGGAATTGGAAAGCGATTGGAGGGATTGGGGATCTGGAAGAGTGTTGTGGGTTTAAGGAGAGGTGGTGCGGCGGTGGTGGTGCGGCGGTGGTGGTGCAGCGGTGGTGCAGCGGCAACAATAGGTTTAAGTAGAGGTGGTGGTTGATAGTGGAATGGTGGAATGGTGATGGTAGTGGTGGTTTGAACCTGAGAGATGCAGGTAGGGCTGGCAATGGGTAACCTGTATAAGACATGATAAGACCTGTTAACTAAAAAATACACTATGTGATTTTTTACTTTTTTTTTTAAATAATTGAATTAAGAGGCAAAGATCCTTCATTTCTTTTTTTTTTTTGGGGTACATAAAACTGTGTTATAAACATGAGATATAAAGTAGTTAAATAAGTCGTGTTCATGTTTAGAACTTGATTTGTTCGCGTCGTCAGAAACCTGTTAAACCTATTAATACACGATTTGCCAGCCCTAGATGCAGGGGAGGGGAGAGTTAAAGATTATTTGTTTTATGTATTTAAAGGCAAAAAAGAAATAAAAATTTTAAAATAAATAAAGTATACAAAATGTCCAAAATGCCCTCGATTTCCTAGGCAAAAAGTCAGAAATACCCTCCAACTTAACGTCAACATTTAACTGAGATAGTGTTAGGGAAGAATGTGGCAAAAAAAAAAAAAAAAAAACAGAAGGAGCCAGATGTAAAAGGTTTGGGTTTTGGACTGAAGTGGCAAAAGTGACCAAACCTCAGGAACGATTTCGGCTATTAACTCATAAAAATCTAGATAAAACATGTAAGATATAATTTGAAATAATTACACAAATAATTCCTACAACATGTTCATAGTATAGTAAAATTTTGGTCGTTAATTCAAAAATTATATATACAGTCATCACTTATAACCTATAAGTAACACTTACAACCCTATTATGAAAAATACAAAATGAACTCCGTAACCCAAATATGAAACACTTCTCTCGAGTCGTTGTTCTTTCCACCATGTCATATCACTTCTTATCTCGATTATAAAAACTAAAACCTAAATTCTTGCATCGCATTTCACCAAGTCCCGAAACCACCAAATGGCTAGTCTAAACATAAAATTAAATAGATCATTGCACATCCACATATAAAGGAGAACATGTGACCAAAACTGATAGCTTTGTTCCCCAAGGGCACTTTCACAACCGAGGATATGTTGATGCATCCAACCGGTCCATGAGAACAGACTGTAGATTTGGACTACACTTTGGTCCACAATATATAATGTCCTGCATGCAGAGGAGCTGGACCACACCACAGTAAGATGATGTATCATTGCTAGACTTCAGATATTATACATTTTGGTTTACGATGAAAGCAATTGTCAAAAAAAGGGGTGTTGATGAAAAAGAAAGGAAAAAGGGATTTGATGGGGTGGGTTATTTTCATTTCATATTACAATAAAGGAGTATATAGTTTTAGGCCATGGGGAGTGGAGCAGGAAAGAGGGAAATGAAACATCATAGGCCACTTGTGACTCCCAAATTTGAAGCGTGAAAATTGTGAGGAGTGGAAAGAGGGGAGAGAGTGGGCATCATTTGACACGTGACATTTCTAGTTTACTTTTTTTTTATAAACTAATAAATAAAACTTATTTAATTAAAAAGATAATTAAAACCATAATAATTAATAATAAAATTACCTAAAAATTAAAAATCGTAAAAAAATAAATAAAACTACATGTTGTATTTTTTTCATGATCCCGCGCTTCATTTGTAACGCCATCTCTAACTCGGGACCGGTGAGGTGATCAACGGGCATAGCGAGAAATTTCATATCTTCGCGCTTTTCTTTCATAATCAATTTTCTTTCAAAAGCTTCTCGAATGCTTCTTTTCTCCTCGAGCCTTTGTTGTTGAATCGTATTGAATTGAACGATGTTAGCATTTAAATCGTCCAACTGACGGATGTAAGCACCTTTACCCGATCCAGAACCCAAACCCAAAGCAGGGGATTTTACGTCCTCTTTTTTGCCTTATCTCGACCGGGTGGGCAACTCAACTCCTCGTCGAACTCATCATCATCCAAGTTAATTTCCTCCAAGTTTTCACGACCAATCGAACTGTTATGAGATGAACTCGTTTTCGTTCTTTTTGATGAGTCGCTTGCATTGGGGACATACGCCCATTTTGAATGGTTTTTCGCAACTTCCCAAAATTGCAAAAACTTGAAGTCCAAACCCTTCTCGTTGCGAAAAGCTTTAAACGCGTTGGTTACGTAGTCGTCATCCGTCTCACCACTTCTTGGATTGTTTCTTGTGTGATAATAAAAACTCTTGAACACGTTCATTGCTCAGTTTATTTCGGTCCACTTGAACGGGAGACTATCATTTGCTCGATAGAACTCTCGGTCCATCAACTTATGGAAAAGGGAAGGAGGTGGGGGGTGGCCATTATTTGACACGTGGAATTTCTAGTTTTTATTTTTTTTATTAAACTAATAAAAAAGCACATTATTTAATTAAAAAGATAATTAAAACCATAATAATTAATAATAAAAATACATAAAAAACCTAAAAATTAAAAAACATAACAAAAACTACATGTTATAATTGTTGATGCACCTTTTGTGGACGTCATTGTCGAATAGACTAGGGTTGAGTCTTGTATTATATTACATGAGATTGTGGTGATCCATAAGGGCATTTTATGGATCTGATGCATTTGTTAATATAGACCAAAACATGAAGTGTTGGTTCGAACCCTACAAGGGTCGAACCTGCAGGTTCGACCTCATTAAAGGGGCGAATGTGACTTATGTGTTTGGACTATAAATAGCAATCTCATGTGTTGGCTTTCATTTAAGATTTTGAGTTTGTGCTTTAAATGCTCTCAAGGGGGAAATCATGCCCGACCTCCCCCGGCCCCGAGATAGATGTTTATCCTACTGATGACAGTGTTTGTAACCGTTTCTGATGTAATACGAATCTGTGATGACATTGTTTTCGTCGATTTCTGTCTCGTCTCATATCTTCTGTCTAAAACTGAGTTGTTTTTCGCTTAATCGATCCCTGGATTCGGTTTTTAACCGGATTCTCAATATTTTTTCATGATCTCGCACTTCATTTGTAATGTCATCTCTAACTCGGAACCGGTGAGGTGATCGACGGGCATAGCGAGAAATTTCATATCTTCACGCTTTTCTTTCATAGTCAATTTTCTTTCAATAGCTTTGCGAATGCTTCTTTTCTCCTCGAGCCTTTGTTGTTGAATCGTATTGAATTGAACGATGTTAGTATTTAAATCGTCCAACTGATCGATGTAAGCACCTTTACCCAATCCAGAACCCAAACCCGAAGCAGGGGATTTTTGCGCCCTCTTTTTTGCCTTATCTCGATTGGGTGGGCGATTCAACTCCTCGTCGAACTCATCATCATCCAAGTTAATTTCTTCCAAGTTTTCATGACCAACTGAACGGTTATGAGATGAACTCGTTTTCATTCTTTCTGATGAGTCGTTTGCATAGGGGACATACGCCCATTTTTAATGGTTTTTCGCAACTTCCCAAAATTGCGAAAACTTGAAGTCCGAACCGTTCTTGTCACGAAAAGCTTTAAGTGCATTGGTTACGTAGTCGCATAGTTGCCAAAGTCGTTCGAGTTGACCGAGTATAGCCGAGTTGGCCAAATATTCGGAGTACTCCCCGCATAGGCCGAGTACTCGCGACTCCTCAATCGGCAGAGTCGGTAGCGCCTAGCGAGTTCTGCAACCATGCGTAGTCGCCATCCGTCTCACCACTTCTTGGATTGTTTCTTGCGTGATAATAAAAACTCTTGAACGCGTTCATTTCTCGGTTTATTTCGGTTCACTTGGACGAGAGACTATCATTTGCTAGATAGAAATCTCGGTCCATCAACTTATGGAATGCATTGTTTATCTCGAGCCAGAAGTCGGTTTTGTGTCGATAGTTTCTTAGTTAAAAAAAATATATTACTCATAGGTATAAAAATATATTTTTAACAACGTATATTATGTTTAAAAAAGTATTAAAAATACCTTGACCCGAGCATTCCGACTCGCTTATCCAAGCTTTTGTTACCGCGACCTCTTCGGTGGTTGTCCACTTTATTACGGTTCAGTTGGCCGTGGCGAGAGCTTTTTCCTCATTCGTCTTCTTCTTACAGTTTGTTTCCCCGACGATGACCCAACAATATTTTGTGGTTGAGTCTTGGGTACGCTTTCGGGTAAGGTTAACGGGGTTTGTGGTTGTGTAGAAATGGAGGAATCGTCAAATGGAAAATTGGTATAGACACGGCCACTAATGTAAGGCGCGAAACCGGCATATTCGGGACACGACGTTTGAAATTGGGGTGGACGGTTTGCTATCAGGCGAACCGGTGGTGTATTCGGGTTTTCGGAGTACTTGTATGGGTTGTTCAGGTCAAAGCCTTGGTT
The DNA here is from genome assembly GCA_028751855.1 of Ambrosia trifida. NCBI lineage: Eukaryota > Viridiplantae > Streptophyta > Magnoliopsida > Asterales > Asteraceae > Ambrosia > Ambrosia trifida. Next base: position 158,088,153 of record CM054123.1, on the reverse strand, counting down.
GTATTGTTGCATTTTTATAAAAAGTATGGTGCTTATATAAATATAAAGACGTCAAATGGTGTGAAGATTGGTTGGAATGGGTTGGTCTTATATAAATATTGATTGGAATGGGTTGAAATGATATGTAAAATGGTTGAATTTAATATAAATAATAAATTTCTTAACCTACAACGGTAATAATGTTTTTAATTTTTTTTAAAGCTTCCAACAGTCATGTGTAGCATTTAATGATATTTTTTTTTTTATAAATAGCATCAACCAATCACAAACCCGCACCTCATTACCCCCCCCCCCCCCCCCCCGCCAGTTAAACCCCTACCGGCCAAGGGGTCACGCCGATGATAACACCCATAAGTGGCGGTGTAGGTGGGCGAGATGAGCTTTTCACGCTGTTTCCCCCTCCCCACTCTTAACATAAATCAATGCAAAAAAGATGCATGTTATTGATTGATGAACAATGAGAGCATATACTTAACCCCTTAAAAAGAAAAAGTAGATCAAACTTGTAACATAGACCTAGGATAGAAAATTCGTATAATAACTAAAGAAAAACTATTACTTTTAGTAACACTACGTGTATAGGTTTTTATAGACTTCTCCAATCCAAGTCTACAAGGCTACAACTAGGATCTTCACTTACCACTCACTATATATCTATATCTATATCTATATCTATACTACTATATAGCAGTGGCGAAGCTTGACCCGAAATATCGGGGGTCGGAAGTCACCGAGGGTCGGAAATCACTAGTTTCGGGGGGTCGAAATTGTCTATACCAAAAAATTTCTATACGAATACTATATAATCGGAACTTCTGAAAGAAAATTCGGGGGGGTCGGCCGCCCCTCCCCGCCCTTTAAATGCTACGCCACTGCTATATAGTGTATTCTAGACGGGTAAAATCATCATTTCATATTCATCTATATGGACAAAAATGTAATTTTATTAGATTGGCAAGACAAAATTAATACAAAATTTAATACAAGTCAAAATTTATAATAATAATAATAATAATAATAATAATAATAATAATAATAGAAGGTTGTTATTAAATATCACTAAATGTGATAATTAAATATCTTTTTTTTATCGACTAACGACATCACCTCGGTACCCCCCGTTTCGAATCCCCGTTTCCGCATCGTCACTGAGGGCATAAGCCCTTTCAACGTCAAGGGGTGTATTTTTGCTGGCCCTAGGATTCGAACCGTGTACCTCTCCCGGGCGGGAACCTCCCTAAGGAGTATACCCTCCCACCTCTCCTCAACTGAGCTGGGGTCATTGACGATAATTAAATATCTAATAAAACTAGAAGAACTACCAAAAGTTATAATGAAGATCAAGAGTTTTGCATTATACTTCATTTCTTAACCACATAAATTTAGTTAAAAACAATAAAAGAAGATATAAATTTAGAGTTCATAATATTAATATGAAGTTGAATTATTTAAATAGCATCTCATTTTCTTCTACTCTCTTTCTATGATCAACCAAATAATTTGTTTAGTTATTAGTGAGACTTTAATGGCACATTAGAATAAAAGGAGAACAATGTTAATTACATGTTTCATATTCAAAGAACCAATAACCAAATAATCACTAGGGTTGTCCACAGTTTGGCCCAAACAAAAATAATTTGCTTGGCCAGTTTGGGCAGTTGCTATTAGGATAACTTAAGTTACCACAATGGGAAGCGTGTGTGCTCTTACATATATACACAACTTATATATGATCTTTTTTTTATTGTTTTAAGGTGTAAAATATGTTCTCATCACGTATTGTTGACTCCGCCGTAATGCGCGGATTCCCCACTAGTAGTTTATATATAATTCTTTAATTTATCTGTTATTAATCATTTAAACTTATAATGTATAAGTAAAAAACTGATTATAATAGCAAAACACTATTTAAACTTAGAAACATCTCGATGATGAGTTCCATCATACCAGAGAAGGTGTTACATCTTTATAAACTAGTGTGTTATAACTAATTATGATACGTTTGAGGCTGTGGCCCAGTGTTGGGGATAAGGTGATAAAGGTGATAAGAATGAAAGGTAGGGAGTTCGAATCCTCAAGGTGAGTGTAATTAGCCGATAAAAAAAACTAATTATGATATTGACAATCACGTTGCAGTTGGACACACTATTGTACAGCGGAGCCAGAAATTTCTCATTGGTGTCATTTTTTTCTATTTGGATTTATAACAACCTTGTCACAAAATTTCGGGTCATTTAAGGTCGAGTCGGGTCAAATAACATAATAAAAACCAATATCATTATAAATGTACAATGTCCTAAAAAACTCATGCTTAATCGTCCTCGCTACTCTCGTTGAGGAAAAAAAAGACAGAATTGATGACTCCTTTTTCTTCGGTTTAAACAGAATTATCCCTAAGTTATACCGATTGTGGCGCTTCATGGCTTATGTTCATCTCACGACTCTAGTTCGTCTTTTATATTAATTTAGGTTAGAAAATTGGAATTAGTTAAGTGAGCCTTTAATTGCTCATTAGGTTAAAACCATAAAAATAAGACATGAGCTTTTATAGTTTGAAGTGAACTCTATATTAGAAGGAATTAAGTAATTGGGTTTAACTAATAAATTATTAAAAAAAAATTGGGTAAAACATTTTTATAACTATTTTCTTTAGTTAAAAAATATATTGTCGACGTATCACACAGGGAGAAGTAAGAGCAGCACTTAGTAAGATGGGAAGGGCTAAGGCGGTTGAGACGGATAACATACCGATTGAGGCGTGGAAGTGTATGGGAGAAGTAGGAGTTCAATTGCTAAGAACATTATTCAATCTTATTTTCAAATTTGGAAGGATGCCAGATCAATGGAGGACTAGTGTAGTAGTACCTTTGTATAAGAAAAAAGGAGACGCCCAATGTTGTGGGAATTATAGAGGGATTAAACTGCTAGGACATACTATGAAATTATGAGAGAGAGTAATCGAGTCTAGACTTAGAAGAGAAACTCAAGTTACGGTTAACCAATTTGGTTTCATGCCAGGGCGGTCTACTACAGAAGCAATACATATCCTTAGGAGATTGATGGAAAAATATAGGAAGAAGAAGAGAAATTTGCATATGGCGTTCATTGATCTTGAAAAGGCATATGACAGTGTGTCTCGTACACTGATTTGGGATAGTTTGGAGAGTAGAGGGGTTTCTGGGATGTATATAGACCTATTTAGAGATATGTATGTTAGGACAGAGACTAGCGTTCGGTCACCTGTAGGAGAAACTGAATCTTTCCCTGTAGAAGTAGGACTCCATCAAGGGTCTGCCTTGAGCCCTTTCCTATTTGCGGTTGTCCTAGATGAGTTATCAAAGTCGATCCAGGAGACGGTCCCGTAGTGCTTGCTTTTTGCAGATGATATTGTGTTAGTCTCCGAGAGTAAACAAGGTTTGAATGCGAGGCTAGGGGAGTGGCGTGTAGCGCTAGAAAGTAAAGGTTTAAGGATTAGTCGATCCAAGACGGAGTACTTGTACTGTGACTTCAGTGGCGTGGGCAATGACGAGGACACTCAGATTACCATTGAGGGACAGGTGGTGCCACAAGTAACTAAGTTTAAGTATTTAGGATCATTTGTACAAAGGGATGGAGAGATGGATAGTGACGTAGCCCACCGCATCCAGGTTGGATGGTGTAAGTGGAGAGCAGCTACTAGGGTTTTGTGCGACAAAAGATTTCCAACTAACTTAAAGGGGAAGTTTTATAGGGTAGCTATTAGACCGGCTATGTTATACAGCTCTGACTGTTGGGCAATCAAGAAAATGCAAGTACAGAAGATGGAGGTAGCTGAGATGAGGATGTTGAGGTGGATGTGCGGTCACACACGGTTAGACAGGATAAGAAATGAGGTTTTAAGGGATAGATTGGGGGTAGCTAGTATATCGGATAAAATAAAAGAGGGGAGATTGAGATGGTTTGGGCATGTGAAGAGGAGACAGACGACTGAGCCAGTTAGAGTGGTAGAAGGTCTCACTGTGGAAGGGAAGAGGAGTAGAGGCAGGCCAAAATTGACGTGGGATGAGCGGGTTAGACAAGATTTACTGGGGTTGCACCTCTCCGAGGACATGGTCCATGATAGGGGTTTATGGAGGCGGATGATAAAGACTAAGGACTATTAGGATATGGGAAAAATGTATTTTAGGTGTTTCGTAGGGCCTTACTTTTTGTTTTCACGTTATACGGATTTTATATGTATGTGCATAGGTTGTTTTATGGTGGTATAGTGTCTGTTCTTTCGATGAATTGTTTTCAATGTTTAGGATGTTATCAGTAGTTGTGTGTGTGTATACCTTTTTTTTTTCTTTCCGTTGTGTATTTGAGCAGAGGGTCTCTCTGGAAGCGGTCTCTCTATCCCTAGGGGTAGAGGTAACGTTTGCCTACATCCACCCTCCTCAGACCCTACTAATAGCTTCGCTATTTGTGGGATTTACTGGGCTTGGTTGTTGTTGTTTTTTGTATATATATATATAAAAGAAAACGTATATGCTGACGTGGCGTGCAATGGAGGTCTCAACCTCCCCTTGAGAGTACCACGTGGCATCATAATTGAAAGATTTTAGTGTTTTTGAACTATTTCCCTTAACCCTAAATTAAATTAAGTTATTTTAGGAAAAAAAGAATTTAAAAAAAAATTAAAATTTCTCTCTCATGTTTCCTCCCATAATTTGTAAACATTTATATCTTTTATATACGAGATTTTTTAAAGAAAAAAATTACACCAAATTAACCAGCGTTTTATTATCTTTCCAACGAGTACCATAGTCCTATATAAAAAACGGAGAAAAATCGACTATTTTTTGTGGGGTTTCGTTCATACAGGAAAAAAACACACAAAGTATTCATGTTATTCATTAATCATGTTTTTTCTTTTAAACCAGGTTCTTATCTACGATGTTGAAAATCAGCCTAATCGCCATGTTATCATTGGAATTTTACTAGGTATACTTCATCAAGGGAAGTTAGGAGAAACAAACGCGCAACACTGCAACACATGGTGTCACCTTATAGCAAGGTTATTTCTTTTATTTATTTAATTACAAGAGTAATAATTATTACTACTAGTATTAGTATTATTAGAATGGTTATATTTTTCAACCCCGGGACGCTCCCGGAAAAAATTGATAGTTGTTGACGTGGCGTTCAATGGTGGCCTCAACCATCTCTTGATTATGCCACGTGGCATAATGAGATGCAATGATTATAACTTCCAACTTAAGTGTTTGTTTAGTTGATTAGGTTAGTGTCACACCACGCCAATGGCGGAAACACGTGGCGCAACGCTCGAAAGTATATCAAAGTCAAGATTAACACAAACTATATTTAATTAGAAAAGATCAATTTATTAGAATGTCGGAAATGAGTATCTCGTTACAATATTGCACAAGGCATTACTTAAAACGACGAACATTAAGTTTCAATGTGGGAATTTCCGTTTATGTTCCAACCCGAAGGTAACAGTGAATGAAATCCCGACCAGTATCCGACATCCCGAATTCCACCGCACTAGCCCCATATCTATTCAGCACTTAGTTACCTGAAAGATAAGTTTAAAAAGACGTCAATATATAAAATATTGGTGAGTTCACAGGTTTTAGTTTCATAACAGCAACATTTTCACAACCATCGACTCGACTCACTTTACCGTATAATTATTTTCCCATTAAATAATTATACTAGGATCTTGTCGATCGATATTCCGTTTTTACAACATGTGCGAAACCTGCACAACTCGTGGCCTTTGCAAGGAGTAGCTAGCTCCTACAAACTATAATGATGAGCAATCCCTTGAGCCCCATAACCAAACCAAGACTGATAAAATGCCCCGCTCCAAGTCGTTACTCGGTTTCCCACAACTTAAGTTCAGAATATATGCACCCCAGGCATAACCTAATGCATAATCGACGCTATCGATTAGGGGTGGGCCTTGTCAGGCACCAATAGTACTATCCAAATATTCTTTCGGTTTCATTTCCCTGAATTAATGATTACGGAAGAGAGGACTCAACCCCGAGTGGCGATCACTGCTCAAGTACTCATCATACCACTTATCACACTTTAACCTTTGAAAACATTTCAACATGTGACAACGTTTGACAACATATCTTTCCCCCAGTTAAAACAGTAAAATGGGGCCGTGAAACTCACCTGAATCACTGTCTGGCTTACTAGGCAGATAGCAAGGAGGGTCCCGCACCTACAAACGTCCTAGACGTATAAGTCACTATTCCTATAGTGCATGTGCCTTGGCAAGTTGTACACCCAACTCCCGACCACAAGTTATTCCAAATCCCGTTTAATTAAGCGCGTATCCTAGGTTTCGTTGGCGTTAGATTACCCTTTGTGTTACAAGTTATATATTACTCTTGTTAATATTTCCTTAACTTGTACCTTATTATCATCGACTCGACTTCACTTAACATATAATTATTTTCCCATTTAAATAATTATACTTAAGATCGCATCGCTCGACATAATATATATCTCAACACTCGACCCGACTCACTTTGCCGCACATTTGTTTTCCCATTTAAACAAATATGCTAAGATCTTGTCGTTCGATTGTATATTCTTAACGCCCGATTCAACTCACCATACCGTATATTTATTTTCCCATTCAAATAAATATACTAGGATCTTGTCGACGCGGCATACACCTATATATCTTTGTCTACTCGTCGCGGCTTTCCCTCCCACATATCTACTTTCCCATTAAGTAGATATACTAGAGTTTTGCCGAGACGAGCGTACATACATATAAATGTGTAATTTTTCTTGTTAAGTATATACGTTTGTTTAACGTCTTATTTGTTTATGTTATATTTTTCTCCCACGAATAATTCCCTTAACACTTAGGAAAGTGTTTGTTAGTTCTCACCCATGTATATATATATTTTACTTCTTAAAAATATATATTTTCTTATCCTGCCGCAATGGCATTTTTCTCACGCTTTGTCCGTGTACGGTTCGTTAACGCGTCTTAATTCGATATCTTAGCTCGAATAGTTAATTTCTCCAAGTTTTTCCCAACATGTGTTTTATAGAAATATTATCCACATTTCTAACCCATGTTACTTGGAAGGTTTGTATTTTAGCCCAACTTGTTAACTTAGATACAAAAATGCTTCCAATACTTTTATATTCCCATTTATATAAAAGTATTCATTTTTGTATAAGTTTCTCAAGTTTGCTTAACATTTTTATAAAATCTCTATTTTATAAAAATCTTTATGTTAATACAATCCATATTTTTATAACTTTCACTTATATAAAAATATACTTTTCATACCAAAATACCCAAGTGTGCCTACTAGTATTTACCCAAATCATCCTTGGGAAATTATTACTTATACTTTTGACACCAAACTTTCCATTATTGCATCTTTGGACTAATAGTTTCTAAAATATCCATTTTAGTCCTCTAACTTCCAAAGTTACAATATTAGTCCCTTAACTTCCAAATGTTGCATTTTTCCATTCTAACTCCCAAAGTTAACATTTTTCACTCAAAATGATAGACTTTGAAGATCCATCTTTTTATTGGTAAGTTATTTTTGTATCAAAACACTTCTATTAGTCTTATATTTCATATATAAGACTACTTGTATGTGCGTTTTATGTATTTGCCCATTATATCAAAATATCAATCTTCTAAGTAAGTAAACTTTAATTTTTCATCTTCTTTATTCTTGAACTTCTAACATGTTCCATCATTCATTATGTCTTAAATGATCATGTTAAGATGTTTAAAGTTACTTTCTAACACATTCAAGTTTATTCTACAAATCATACTCAAATCATCATCCCACTTAATGTATGTGTAGATTTTATACATTCTCATGAACACTACATTTTCATCATCAAACCCATGATTTAATTACATATCTTTAATCATTCATTTTACACATGTAAAACCTATTAAAGATTATGTTCAAACCACCCTTTTAAACCCTTCATGTACAACTTGCTTCTAAGAACACATACATGAATAATAATAATCAAAACAAGGTTAAGAAGCTTACTACTAGCAGAAGGCTAGGGAAGACAAAACCTTGGATTTTGAGAGGGGTTTGGTGTGTTCTTCCTTAATGGTTAAGCTCCAAGCTTGAAACACACAATAGGGGTTTTGATGATGGATGTTTGGAAGTGATTTGAATGTGTTAAACTTGAAAGAAAGATGGGTTTTGTGCTCCTTGAATACCTACGGCCAAGGGAAGGGAAAAGAGAAGGATTTTTGCTTTGCTATCCAAGTATTCACCACATGTCTTCCTTTTATAACTCTTCCATATCTTTCAAATATTGTAAGTAATCTAATGAAGATTGTTTAGTGTACTTGGGTGATCTCTTGGTGGATTTTAGTGTGTGTGTGTGTGCCGTGTATATATGTATAGATGTGAGAGGTTTCTTGCAAATCTTTGCTAAATATTTAAGATTCATCACAATCTTATACAAGATCCTTCTCATGCATGTGCATACTAGTGTGTAGTGGGTTTGATTATGTCTTGGATTTATGGGGCCATAGGGTCGAAAATTGTGTAAGGGAGGGACAAGAAGTTGCATGCTTGTACTTACATGTCTTACACCTTTTTTGGCTTTAGTAAAGCATGCTTTGTCTCCTAGATTACTAGCTTATTATTATTATTAACACATGCATGGACACCTCAAGACCCCCTTTAGGCCGGCCCCTTTGTGGGTTTAGGTGGGGTCCACAACTTCAAATATTTACCCAATATTTGTTAAGTTAAATCCCCCGTCGTTCGGGTGTCGTTCGGGTATTTTTCGGGTTTTAACCGCGCGTTATTCGGACATTAAAAATACCTTAAATAACCCTTAAATATAGTCTAATTTAAGTGTTGATTGGTTATTTAGGCTTTTACCGGGTGAAATTATGAGTTATGCGCGTATCGGGTGCGGTACGCGCAATTTATTCGTTACCGGGAGATTTGTATGAGACGTTTCCACTTATGGTTTTGGAGTTCCAAAACTCATTATATTTTGTGAAAATACCCTTTATTTTATATCCTGGGTGTCCGGGATCCTTTTCGTTTATTTAATTATTACCGGGTAATTGCCAACGTCCATACCGGATAGCTTATTCGCACATGATCCAATCATGTTTTACCATTAAACGTATGCATTCTTATGCACTATTTGGAAACTGCTATCTCCTAAGGCCTTGATAATTAAATCACACATAATTGCATTTAATTACGTTAATCATATATTAATTAATTTGTACGGAATTACCTTATTTTTGCCGGTTGTTACATTCTCCCCCCGTTAAGAGAATTCCGCCCCGGAATTCAATTCAAGTTACCCATCACAATAGTAACCTTGGACAGGGTGGGGTGTTTGCGCTTCATGAGATCTCCTCTTTCCTAGTGAGCCCAGATTCATGCTCGGCTCACGCCTAGTGCTCTAACAAACACAATGTCATAGTTCTACTACGACTAAGCTCTTGGTCATCCCACCCTGACACATCTATCGGTTTCCCGAAATAGTAGAGCTTATCGTCAACCAGACTTCCGCCGGTCGAGGAGTTGACCAAAACTTCCTCAGGCCAGACTTGCGGGATTCATTAAGAGTCCCACTAAGCTCTTACGATAGACCGAGCTTAATCATTATGAGACCAATTTCGATCGATATCCCCGTACCACCGAAGTATTAGGAACTTGGCCTACTACAAACTCTAAGCTTATCGACACCTCCTCGGAGTATGACTCTCAGTGAAAACCTATTATTAGACCGAAGTTCTTAAGGCCTACGCCCTGTTTGTATGACTTCTTAATAGGTTCGCATCTCATCCAAACAGTCTTTAATCTGCAAGATCTACTGGCCATCTCTCGAATAACCTAAACCAGGTTATGTATCTATCTCCGTCTGCCAATCGACGCACTGGAGATTCACACGCATGCCCTCCAAGGGCTTTGAGTAGTACACCCCGAACACTGGGATGCTAATTCCTATCACATAGGAGATTTTGGTGATGAAGCTCATGGGTTCGACCTGCCACGAACACCAATCGTGTCAACACGGAACAATTCCGTCAAGTACATTTAATTTGTCCGGGAATGACAAGCCATACTCGTCTCTAATCGAGTATCCCATGCTTGTGTACAATGTTTGTCGAACTTGAGGTAGAGTGACCACTACAATCCGATATCATGTAAGTCGGAAATTCGGTGTCTAGCCACAACTCTCTCCGAGAGTATAGGTAATTGTCCGTATGCCTCATCTCGAAGCCACAGATGAGTACGGAATGAGAGGGTTCCAAACAACAATCAATCATCACTTGGGTAACATCTGACCCCGGGACACCTCGGGTGTCATGGTGATGTCAACCAGGTGATCTTACCGCACCACATAAAAGTCCCCTTGGAAACCTCGTCGGGTATTCCATTTTATTTATCCTTCGGCTCGACTCACTTTACCGTATATTTACCTCCCCATTAAGATAAATATACTAGGTTCTTGTCGATCGAACAACCACATTCAAAATGGGACTTTATTTCCGTAGAATCCTCTAGGTACTGAATTGCTGCTTTCCTCCTGAGCAATTGTGGTTAATGGTACTAGGACGCTTAGTATGGGCTGATGGAGGTCGAAAGTTTTTGCGTCGCTTTCACCCCTCAGTTCCCTGACATTAAGCAGTGTATACATGACGCCCGGGCCGTACAATTCCACAATCCTCGAGTAGAACGAGTCGACTCATCACCAATGACAAGATGCTTCCAGCACATGGGTCTATACCGAAAAGAGATATATGAAACATCATAAATTGTTGTCGCAATGAACAACGTATAAGGTTTATTATGACATATCAACACGTTGGCCCTCATTGCGACAAGTATACAGAACACCAGTAGCTACCCAAACCATGGGTATCCAGTACCAGTTCTGTTTTATGTGCTTCATGGGCACTAGTGTTCTATCGTCAATAGCAACCTAGTAAATCAATTCCGAATAATACAGACCACACGCCCTTAAACTGACTTTCCGACCCTTGGCGGAGATCTGAGTGAAAGGAGTCCTGAAACCGGAACTCTCACTCATCGAAGGTTCCACCCTTTCGGAATCTCTCAAGGTAAATGGCGAAATCGAGCATAGATGCATGCATTTGACATAGATTTCACGTCCTGACAGCTTCATGCGCCAGAGTCGTTACTTAGAACAACAAACGAACGACTGAGACCGCACTACAAGTAATAGCCCTGAGCCTTCCCATAAGGCATCCCATTCAATGACTCGGTAGTCACACATATGGGCGGAATATGTAAGCCTTCAAACTCGTCCTGATTAGTCAGGTGCCATACGCCCTGACCTGGCAGCTCACATTACTATGGCGTCTCCAATAGCGTCTATCAAGGATAAGGGGTTTTGCTCTAGCGCGAGCAATGCCACTTAAAGATGGCTGGGAACACTAGTATCGACCCACGGTCGAAGTGGTTCCATTTTTCCAAGAGTCCCACGCAAGGATACCAAGATAGACCAGTCGTCAGAGGAATAACTACATAAATCGAAGGGTCGAGACGATCAACTATCTCAACCCGGCAGTGTAGCACCTTTATAGAGTAGATAATGCTACACGCCCTTCTGGATTTAGGGTTCATAAAGCCTCTTAATCATGTACCAGGGACTTCACCAATGCACGCCCATGGGTGGGTCCACGACGGTATTCCCGTAACCATCAGTATGGTACGTATGACTCCAAATGAATCCACTGGCGTGAGCAATAAATGATTTGAACCTTTCAACTCTTGCTAGTCCCAAAGGTATAGATCATAATATTGCTCATAGTTTCTCGATACTTTCAGGTTCGAGACGTATTCGAAATCCCTTATCACAAAGGCAAGTCTTGCCTTGTCACGTGTAGATCACAGGGTTTCTTCCCGACATTGATTTGCATAACCGATCGTTGGGCGACCAAATTGCACGTAACAGGTTAGTGCTGGACATAGCGTCACTGGTGCCTCAGATTCCGAAGATGTACGAAATGCGTGAGCATATACAGGGGTCGACACATGATTCGGTCAATTACTCAGACGACCACGAGACTCAGACTTTAGGGGAATACACCCGTAATCACTAAGGCTAGAGTGTCTAAGCACGACTTTTAGAAAGTCCGTTGGGCACCTGAAATCCTACATAATCAATGTCGGCACTACGCAATCAACAATAGAACAATGACGGCACGAGGGGTTTAGGTGATGTCTCCATTCCGAGAGAAACAAGAGCGATGCAAACGACAAATCATCACGTCATCGAGGTAATCCACAGCTGTAGCAATACGCCCTCTGAGCAACACGATAGTAGAAACAACATGGCAATGTCAGCAACATATCCACGAAGCACATCAACTAGGGAACACCACGCAGGAGCAACACGACAACAGAGAAGTATGACGACAAGGCAACACCGCAATAGGAACCGTACGACACAGAGAAGTACGACAGCAAGGCTACACCACCGCAGGAGCAGTAAACACTAGGAATGCATCATAGGCGATGCAGCGCAACCACATGGATACTCCCAGCAAAAATAATGCAACAACGAGCATGAACAATGGCTGGGGGGGTAACACAGTAGCACGAATGCACGCGACAATATGACGCTCAATATGGAGAACCCATAGTCCACACCACCATAAAGCTCCGTTATGGTGAGCACGCATCCTTGTGCGTCTCAGATCACTTGTGGAGGTGGGAATTTCATTCGTACCTTCGGCCTTGAGCCTAACCTCCATAGACTCAATGGTAGGACTTGGTTAGATTGGCTGGCGCATCAGTCGTCATAACATAAATGGGAATGACGGGTTCCACATAATTTAGCTGACTTCTCAAGCCGATATTGTTCATGGAGAGAACGACCATAGGCTTGTTATGAGTCACTCAAACAATGGCAACAGAAACATCGACAGTTTCCACTGAGGCCTGAGAACCATTGACAATGTTAGGCTTCCTAAGAGCCCAAGGAATGATAACTAGTAGTTCAATGAAAGCCTCAAAGAGAATGGAATTAATAACAACAAACTCCACAAAGATACATAGATGGTCATAGCGGCCTGGAAAGGGTCATAGAGACGTCTTCGTTAATATCATTCACTTCTGCAGGAGCCTCAAATATATCAACAACGTCAACCCGAGCAGAGCCATAGAACCACATCATCAAGCCCAACATGGACTGTACAGACAACGACAACAATGAACTCAACAACAAATATAGAAACGATGACATCAAGCTCGATAAGTGCTATCGAGCCACTGACAACAACAAACTCAGTGAGAGCTACACTTAATAGCGTCAACAGGATTCGCTTGAGCCATAGGATAATAATAGGAGCAACAATGTCAGGCTCGACTGGAGCCTTAGACTCGTCGTAGCTATTATATGTGTGGTGACTGGTATCCATAGGACCTGGAAACAAACCTACATCTTTCCCGATAACAAGGATAGTGGTCACAACGAGCATAGCAAGTAGAGGTAGAAGGATCACGATTTATCGATACACCACGATAAAATGAAAACGATACCGACTCTGGTAAGCCAGCCGAGTCATTCTTCTCGTTAGGGTCTCCTTACATGCTATCTAGCACCGATAGTAATTAGCTGAAATGCCTCTCTGTCACTCAAGCGAGGCCGGTGAACTTTCTTCCTGATAGGCCACGCCGTGAGAGTGTCGAAATACGGCAAGAGATTAGACAGGTCACCGTGTCCACAACGAATGGACCTTGCAACCTTAGTTTATAAGTCACCGCAACGTCTCAATATCTATGGGGATTGATGGAAAACACTTCGCGTCATTTGCCGCCCCTAATAGATTACTAGTCTCGTCGTCATGACTAGGGTGACGAATGTTATTGCCACAAGAGCAATGGGATTTCCGTCCCATGGGTAAGTTTACCAGATAAACGTGACCACTTCCAGTAGTCCGTCATTCAATTTTTGAGGGGGGGTTTCAATGTCAGCAAAAGCGTCTTGCAACATTCTGACAATCACAGAACACTCTTACGATTACGATTCCCAAAGTGTGGTTCCACTTTCTAGGATTTATGACGGATTCAGGCACAGTACATGTAACGAGCCTACTCTGGCGTTCCTCGACTGAAGCGAGACCACCAACAATCCTTGTAAAACAAACAGGAGGTAGATAGAGGAGTCTTATGATAACCTTTGCACCTCAGGAAGGTAGTATGACATAAGTACCAACATGCTGAGTCCATCGCAATTCATCTTCCGAACACGATCCAGCGCTATTGCAAAGGTTGTTAATCCATACTTGAATACTCAATACACCGAGTAGTGGCTTCCCACGAGTTAATCGTATGCACTTCCGAGTGAGTCCATTGCCAAACGCCGACTGGGGCTTGCTGTTCTACTACACGCCGTCATCCTATCACTGGCAAACCATGTCGCGGTCATGATTAGTGGCCGAAATTCTGACATCATCAAGGTTTAGCAAAGCACTATGACTCGCGGATGTGCAATGCGGCATGCTGATTTCATCAGCAGTCCATGACTGCCTGGGAACAACCAATACTGTTGATTCAGACAAGGGCTATCGAACTTTCAGGATAACAATGATCAAGCTTCCTAATCCCGTGACTTCGATTCTGTTCTCCCTACAGGAAAAGAAAAATACTCGACCCTTGAAGACAACCTGGGCATGCGTTAGATCGAACATGACTTATTCACCATGATAACACCGCAGCACACGGCCACGAGTCTCATATTTAATCCACGCAGGGTCCCGTTCTCTAAACGCACTAGTCTAGCAGGGACGCACCCTAAGTCTTCACTGGGTTCCAAGTTTAGCATTCCTCGCATCGTACCAGGCATTCATCTCTTCAGTAGGTAGCGTATCCTCGTACGCCCGCTCCTTTGGAAGAACTTTGTGGTGGAGACCTTCAACTCCTACACAAGGAAGCTTTCATCTCCCGTTCCTATCTGGAGCGAGGGTTTGCGTCAGATTACTTATATGAATAGACGTTCGAGCTCTTCCGTGCTCGTACCATAAAGGTAATGTCGAAGAAAGCTTATTAGGTTTGCTAGGATCGAAATCAAGGAACATCGGCGAAACCTCCCATTTAACCCATCGGTCAATCAAAACTAAGACTGAATCTAAAGAACAAGAACAACCAAGATAAGGAGTGGTCACCAACCCTTGGCCCTTGCGCCCACCAAGGTTACCGTGCACCCCAAACTATTATTACGTGATAGAGACTAGTCTTTCCGGCCATCCCGTCTACAGGTAAGCGAGTGAGCTCATCGTAGACCACAGCATCCTTCCTCTTGGCTGGTACCGGTGATCGATGCAAGAGCGCGGACTATTGTGAAGCGTGACACAACAACCTTACTGGCAAAATATCCGTACTACATATATGTATTAACTTAATCTTAGAAAATCGGATTCCTACTATAAGCATCTTATCCGTATTTTCTAATACTTCATATATTGACACACATGGCTAGTCGGTCGGAATTTCCCCTTGTACAATCCATGTACAATTTCTTTCTTTTCTAAAAATATTCTGTTGTGTTTTATTTTTGAAAATTTCGTTTTCGAGCCAAAACCGGTTATAGTCCAGATTTTTCAAAAATGCTAGTTCGCTACAACCTTGGCTCTGATACCACTTCTGTCACACCACGCCAATGGCGGAAACACGTGGCGCAACGCTCGAAAGTATATCAAAGTCAAGATTAACACAAACTATATTTAATTAGAAAAGATCAATTTATTAGAATGTCGGAAATGAGTATCTCGTTACAATATTGCACAAGGCATTACTTAAAACGACGAACATTAAGTTTCAATGTGGGAATTTCCGTTTATGTTCCAACCCGAAGGTAACAGTGAATGAAATCCCGACCAGTATCCGACATCCCGAATTCCACCGCACTAGCCCCATATCTATTCAGCACTTAGTTACCTGAAAGATAAGTTTAAAAAGACGTCAATATATAAAATATTGGTGAGTTCACAGGTTTTAGTTTCATAACAACAACATTTTCACAACCATCGACTCGACTCACTTTACCGTATAATTATTTTCCCATTAAATAATTATACTAGGATCTTGTCGATCGATATTCCGTTTTTACAACATGTGCGAAACCTGCACAACTCGTGGCCTTTGCAAGGAGTAGCTAGCTCCTACAAACTATAATGATGAGCAATCCCTTGAGCCCCATAACCAAACCAAGACTGATAATAATGCCCCGCTCCAAGTCGTTACTCGGTTTCCCACGACTTAAGTTCAGAATATATGCACCCCAGGCATAACCTAATGCATAATCGACGCTATCGATTAGGGGTGGGCCTTGTCAGGCACCAATAGTACTATCCAAATATTCTTTCGGTTTCATTTCCCTGAATTAATGATTACGGAAGAGAGGACTCAACCCCGAGTGGCGATCACTGCTCAAGTACTCATCATACCACTTATCACACTTTAACCTTTGAAAACATTTCAACATGTGACAACGTTTGACAACATATCTTTCCCCCAGTTAAAACAGTAAAATGGGGCCGTGAAACTCACCTGAATCACTGTCTGGCTTACTAGGCAGATAGCAAGGAGGGTCCCGCACCTACAAACGTCCTAGACGTATAAGTCACTATTCCTATAGTGCATGTGCCTTGGCAAGTTGTACACCCAACTCCCGACCACAAGTTATTCCAAATCCCGTTTAATTAAGCGCGTATCCTAGGTTTCGTTGGCGTTAGATTACCCTTTGTGTTACAAGTTATATATTACTCTTGTTAATATTTCCTTAACTTGTACCTTATTATCATCGACTCGACTTCACTTAACATATAATTATTTTCCCATTTAAATAATTATACTTAAGATCGCATCGCTCGACATAATATATATCTCAACACTCGACCCGACTCACTTTGCCGCACATTTGTTTTCCCATTTAAACAAATATGCTAAGATCTTGTCGTTCGATTGTATATTCTTAACGCCCGATTCAACTCACCATACCGTATATTTATTTTCCCATTCAAATAAATATACTAGGATCTTGTCGACGCGGCATACACCTATATATCTTTGTCTACTCGTCGCGGCTTTCCCTCCCACATATCTACTTTCCCATTAAGTAGATATACTAGAGTTTTGCCGAGACGAGCGTACATACATATAAATGTGTAATTTTTCTTGTTAAGTATATACGTTTGTTTAACGTCTTATTTGTTTATGTTATATTTTTCTCCCACGAATAATTCCCTTAACACTTAGGAAAGTGTTTGTTAGTTCTCACCCATGTATATATATATTTTACTTCTTAAAAATATATATTTTCTTATCCTGCCGCAATGGCATTTTTCTCACGCTTTGTCCGTGTACGGTTCGTTAACGCGTCTTAATTCGATATCTTAGCTCGAATAGTTAATTTCTCCAAGTTTTTCCCAACATGTGTTTTATAGAAATATTATCCACATTTCTAACCCATGTTACTTGGAAGGTTTGTATTTTAGCCCAACTTGTTAACTTAGATACAAAAATGCTTCCAATACTTTTATATTCCCATTTATATAAAAGTATTCATTTTTGTATAAGTTTCTCAAGTTTGCTTAACATTTTTATAAAATCTCTATTTTATAAAAATCTTTATGTTAATACAATCCATATTTTTATAACTTTCACTTTTATAAAAATATACTTTTCATACCAAAATACCCAAGTGTGCCTACTAGTATTTACCCAAATCATCCTTGGGAAATTATTACTTATACTTTTGACACCAAACTTTCCATTATTGCATCTTTGGACTAATAGTTTCTAAAATATCCATTTTAGTCCTCTAACTTCCAAAGTTACAATATTAGTCCCTTAACTTCCAAATGTTGCATTTTTCCATTCTAACTCCCAAAGTTAACATTTTTCACTCAAAATGATAGACTTTGAAGATCCATCTTTTTATTGGTAAGTTATTTTTGTATCAAAACACTTCTATTAGTCTTATATTTCATATATAAGACTACTTGTATGTGCGTTTTATGTATTTGCCCATTATATCAAAATATCAATCTTCTAAGTAAGTAAACTTTAATTTTTCATCTTCTTTATTCTTGAACTTCTAACATGTTCCATCATTCATTATGTCTTAAATGATCATGTTAAGATGTTTAAAGTTACTTTCTAACACATTCAAGTTTATTCTACAAATCATACTCAAATCATCATCCCACTTAATGTATGTGTAGATTTTATACATTCTCATGAACACTACATTTTCATCATCAAACCCATGATTTAATTACATATCTTTAATCATTCATTTTACACATGTAAAACCTATTAAAGATTATGTTCAAACCACCCTTTTAAACCCTTCATGTACAACTTGCTTCTAAGAACACATACATGAATAATAATAATCAAAACAAGGTTAAGAAGCTTACTACTAGCAGAAGGCTAGGGAAGACAAAACCTTGGATTTTGAGAGGGGTTTGGTGTGTTCTTCCTTAATGGTTAAGCTCCAAGCTTGAAACACACAATAGGGGTTTTGATGATGGATGTTTGGAAGTGATTTGAATGTGTTAAACTTGAAAGAAAGATGGGTTTTGTGCTCCTTGAATACCTACGGCCAAGGGAAGGGAAAAGAGAAGGATTTTTGCTTTGCTATCCAAGTATTCACCACATGTCTTCCTTTTATAACTCTTCCATATCTTTCAAATATTGTAAGTAATCTAATGAAGATTGTTTAGTGTACTTGGGTGATCTCTTGGTGGATTTTAGTGTGTGTGTGTGTGCCGTGTATATATGTATAGATGTGAGAGGTTTCTTGCAAATCTTTGCTAAATATTTAAGATTCATCACAATCTTATACAAGATCCTTCTCATGCATGTGCATACTAGTGTGTAGTGGGTTTGATTATGTCTTGGATTTATGGGGCCATAGGGCCGAAAATTGTGTAAGGGAGGGACAAGAAGTTGCATGCTTGTACTTACATGTCTTTCACCTTTTTTGGCTTTAGTAAAGCATGCTTTGTCTCCTAGATTACTAGCTTATTATTATTAACACATGCATGGACACCTCAAGACCCCCTTTAGGCCGGCCCCTTTGTGGGTTTAGGTGGGGTCCACAACTTCAAATATTTACCCAATATTTGTTAAGTTAAATCCCCCGTCGTTCGGGTGTCGTTCGGGTATTTTTCGGGTTTTAACCGCGCGTTATTCGGACATTAAAAATACCTTAAATAACCCTTAAATATAGTCTAATTTAAGTGTTGATTGGTTATTTAGGCTTTTACCGGGTGAAATTATGAGTTATGCGCGTATCGGGTGCGGTACGCGCAATTTATTCGTTACCGGGAGATTTGTATGAGACGTTTCCACTTATGGTTTTGGAGTTCCAAAACTCATTATATTTTGTGAAAATACCCTTTATTTTATATCCTGGGTGTCCGGGATCCTTTTCGTTTATTTAATTATTACCGGGTAATTGCCAACGTCCATACCGGATAGCTTATTCGCACATGATCCAATCATGTTTTACCATTAAACGTATGCATTCTTATGCACTATTTGGAAACTGCTATCTCCTAAGGCCTTGATAATTAAATCACACATAATTGCATTTAATTACGTTAATCATATATTAATTAATTTGTACGGAATTACCTTATTTTTGCCGGTTGTTACAGTTAGGAATTATAAGAGCCATTAGAATGTGAGAAATTAGAGAGATGTAATGAGTTTTTTAATAGTTGCAGCTTACATAAGTGATTCTTTAAATAATTACTGATTAGGTTTTAGATTAGGGAATATGAGTTATTACTGATTAGAATACTATGAACATGTAATGATTGAGATATTTTATGGTTAGTTAACTTGAGCCATTTGCAATAGGTTATCACGTAAAATTAGATTTTTCAACCCCGGGACCCTCCCGGGGTAATCAGCTAGTTTTCTATAAAAACAATGGTGTCAATAGGGCTGCCAATTTCATACACGAACACAAATACTTGATACGAACCTACACGATTTTTACAAGTATAGGTATGACCTTAACAGGTTTCGTGTCCTAAACAGGTAGACATGAAACATACAAGTTACTTTTTGTGTCTAAACAGGTTAAATATTTGTTTGCCCGTTTAGTACTCGTTAAGACATATTAAAGATTTTTTTTTTTTTTAAATATAGATTGTGGGGGTGGAGTATTGGAGTTACACGTTTTTACCATGTGGAATTCTACCTTTTTAATGCTTGATGGTATCCATTTAACGTGTCGGATTTGGAAAACATGTTCGTGTATTATCGTATTAACGTGGTATAAACATGTATTATCGTGTCTTATGGTGTTAATTTTGTATAAACTGGTATTACCGTGTCTTATCGTGTAAACTAGGTATAAATAGGTTCGTGTTCGGTACCAAAAAAATGACATGATAAGTTATCGTATTGTGATCGTTTATATTATGCCCACTTACGGTGTAAGCATATAATGTATATATGTGTGGCCATTGGGGGACAAAAATAAAGTTGCACTAGTTTTAACGTTATTTTACTAATTTCGTGAAAATAATATGTACTCCGAAAACCCGAATACACCACCGGTTCGCCTGATAGCAAACCGTCCACCCCAATTTCAAACGTCGTGTCCCGAATATGCCGGTTTCGCGCCTTACATTAGTGGCCGTGTCTATACCAATATTCCATTTGACGATTCCTCCATTTCTACACAACCACAAACCCCGTTAACCTTACCCGAAAGCGTACCCAAGACTCAACCACAAAATATTGTTGGGTCATCGTCGGGGAAACAAACTGTAAGAAGAAGACGAATGAGGAAAAAGCTCTCGCCACGGCCAACTGAACCGTAATAAAGTGGACAACCACCGAAGAGGTCGCGGTAACAAAAGCTTGGATAAGCGAGTCGGAATGCTCGGGTCAAGGTATTTTTAATACTTTTTTAAACATAATATACATTTAGTTATTGGTAGTTAGTTAGTTACGCTTAGTTAAATGGTTAGCTAGTTGGTTGTATTATCAGCTAGCATAAATACTTGGTTAGGGATACTATAGCAACTTGTTTATAAACACAATATCATTCTTTATATATTTCTCTCTATATGAGTGTTCTTATTTCATAAACTATATTTTGGTTTATAGAAAGTTTACAAATTACACAACAGTTTCACGTTCTATTAATCTGTTCCGTAAAAGGGTAAGCAATAAGTTGGTTCTACATATATCATGCAAATGACCACAATTTTCTTATATCTTTCAAAAGGGTATGCAAGAAGCAATTTGTACATATGTCACATATATGTGCACCTATATGTTGTAGAGATGTAAACCGAAAGAAGTAACAGATTCCATGACATACCTCAAGAAGCCCTTTCCCTGTCGATATTTCAACACTAATCACCACCGCAAAGCCAACCATCGCTGTGCGACCAAGCCACACATCCAAGCCGCTACCACCCTTGCTACTTTGCTCACACATGACAGAAAATGATGTGGCCTTACGGACGAGCGCCTTCTGATGATGATTTCTACATATCACTGTAAAAATAACCGAAATATCAGATTATATCCTTTACCTCCATGCCCAAATTCCAACACGTAGATATGTGAGAGAGTTTCAAACCATGATATTTCTAGTAAGAAAGATTTGGTATACTTCTCCCTCTTTTCAGAAGAACAAAGATGAAATACGATTTAGTTATTGACAAACACATATTCATACATAGATCGGGTGCAAAAGGTGGTCTATAGTAATTGCTCGTCAGCCAAGGGGCAAAGCTTCATCTTTGTTATGGTTTTTATTAATGAAATATATATGTTAAAAAAATACATAGAGATGTTGAAATTTATCATCATATGGCCATATGACTACCAACATGGTAGTTTAATCTTCAAGTTGTAATATTATCAACTATCAACTTGGCAATATTTTTGGCTCAAGAGAGCTATTCACTAATGCTTCTTAATTAATGTCAAACTAAAATATCATACATACATATTGTTTTCCTGTCTAAGTTAGGAGAAGAAAGAAGAACACCACATACATACATACATACATACATATTCAATCCATCATAACTTGGGCATTAAAGAAGACTGCAGTCTACTCTCTTATTGCATATCATTAAACACCATATCAAATCTTCCAATTAGTAAGTTCTCTTATGTTCTTAAATATTGTTTTATGTGATATTTTCGGCCCCTCAATTTCATTATTCAAGTTGAGCCACTAGTTGAAATAATCAACATGTGGTATCAAAGCTATTCTTGATCATTAAGATATCATAAGTAAATAGAAAATGAATTTAGTAACGGATAAGTTTCTGTTATGGTTTTAAAAACAGTATTAGCTTCAAACTGACTTAATTCGTAATTCAGACATATTTGTAATAGCAACTGAGTGAAACCGATAACAATCTAGAGACTTACTGGGAGGCGAACCGCATACGAACGTTGTTCCAATCCGAGGCAAGCAGGATGATGATGGTGATGAAAACTGAGAAATAGCGGTGATTCTATTTGTAGCTGAAATTTACAACAAAACATATCTAAATTAAACTTATAAATATATTATTATATGACACGCATGTGTTGGAATAAATATACGTAACGTTTGTATATTTATCGATAGCCATTATAATCATTTATATTATGATGATCAATTATTAATATTATCCTAAGCACAATAACAGATATGTCTTTGATGGGCGGACTATCATTAGATGGGCCTTATTAGGGTGTCCCCTGGGTATGTATAAATAGAGAGGTTATTATGAGACTAGGGTTGACACATTCAAAACACCATTAGCCATCCCCTATCTCTCTCTCTCTCTCTCTCTCTCTCTCTCTCAATGTGTTCATAACTCAAGAACACATAAACCATCAGAACTGCATACCCTAAAGGGAACCCAATCAAGATGATGGTATCTTCCATTACTGAGGTTCATGAATGATTAAGCATATCAGGTACACATGATTATAATCTTATGTTTATTCCTTATGTTCGTATTAATATAATCAACATGTTGTATCAGAGCGATGTTGATTATATTAATTTACTTATATAATCTAATGCGGATGATTTCAGTTTATTAAACAATATTAACATTGATGTTGCCGCAAACTATTTAATTATATTTTTTATAAGTGGCAATACTTATCACGATGGAATTTGTTCTCTTGAAATCATATTCCCAATTCATAAATTTCAATCAGAATGTGTGGTCATAATTTTTTATTCATCCCATAAGAGTTCTTATTAATTATTATTATGCTTATTAAGTTTCGAAGTTTTTTTTAATAAGAACCAAACAGTATCACATGCGTGATTGTTTGTATTAATTTTTCGGTTGATGTTCAAGTACATCATAAGAAAACTGAAAATTATTATGTTTTGGTTCAAGATTGGATTAAATCTTGTTTCTAATATTTTAGGAAACTTAATCTCTAAGAATTTTGAAATCATGTTGATAAAGTCAAAGATTTCAAAATATTATGAAATCTTTGGAGATAATTATTCCTATCTAAAATTGGAAAAGGATATAACTAAATCCCTAACATTTTTGAACCACTAATTTTATCAGCTTTTTTTAGTTTTCGATAATAATAACTGTTTTCAGTTTTAAGGTTAACGAATTTAGTTCTTGGATTATTAGTTAAGTTTTGGATAATGATCCTCGGTGTATAAGTTCTCGGTTTTAAAGCTTTCGATCAGGTTCACGGACAGGAGTTCTCGGTCAAGGTCTTCATCTTCGAAAAACCATAATGTTTTTTCGAGAACCCATAATGTTTCCAAGAACCCATCTTATTTATCGAGAACTATCATGTATTCGAGAACCAATATTTTTTCGAGAACTATTAAAGAATCCGAGAACTATTAAAGTTATCCGAAAACATAAGTTATTCGAGTACTCATAATATTCGAGAACTCATCAGTAAATCGAGAACTAATTCTGATATTCGAGAACTCATCATGACATTCGAGAACTCATTATGATATCTGAGAACTCATTAACTCTTCGAGTACTCATGATTTATTCGAGATCTCATAAGTCTTCCTGGAACTCATCACTTTTTTGAGAACTCATTAAGTCTTCGAGAACTCATAATTTCGAGAACCCCTTATGTTATTCGAGATCTCATAAGTTTTCCGGGAACTCATTATTTTTCTGAGAACCCCTTATGCTATTTGAGAACTCATATAATTTTTTTTTTGAGAACCCATTATTTTCGGGATCTCTAATAAAATTTACAGTTTTCATAAAACCTAATGTATCAAGTTTATTCAAAACATTATAAACCTTGCTTAACTTGCAATAACCTTTTTGAGGTGTCACTTCTGCCCAAAGGTGATGTGTCACATTAGTTCGTTATAAAGATCTCGCTAAGCATTGTAGCTCATTCACATAAGTGCCATAAGGTTTCACTTCTGCTCAAAGGTGATGTGTAACAGATTATGTTGGTGAACTGAGCGTATTGCATTAGGACTTTGAATGTCTCACTTCTGCCCAAAGGTGATGGGTTACATTCACTGTCGGAAATTCAATACTTAAATAAATAGCGTATAGCCAAAGCTAGAGCATATTATTTAAGTAGCTTATGTTGGTGTTATGACATTATCACGTCTTCATTACAAAATTGATCCTCACAATTAATGATCCTTCATTAATATAATGATCATAACTTTAAGTCTGCCTTACATCAATATCCATAACTCGAAACTAATCTCACATTCTTCTATAAATTACTATCTTAACTATGTTATCCACTCTAATTATCAAAACTAAGAAGAGTTTGCTTAAATTTTGTTCTAATCAAGTTACCTATTACGACATGACATTGCTACGCTCTATCTGAAAATGTATTACAGAATAACATATGAGCATAATGAGTGGAATAAAAAAATGTCTCTTATGGAAATTAGAACGCTTTTACTGATTTCTATCAGGTGAGCTATTAAAGATTTTGAAATTTCTAAGAATAATGTATTATCTATGGAATGAAAGAATATAACGAATTCCTAAGAAGCATGAAATAAATAAATCTAACTTTATGGTTAAATGGCATCCGTGAATACATCTTAACATTGAATAACATGACCCATAAAGCAAAGGGGTTATACATGAAAATCAATAAAATTTCTAGTGCAGTATGACTTTTCCACCAGTACGATTAGATGCATTATGAATCAACTATAACACTCAGAAATATCAACGTAAAAAATGAGTGTGTTGATAGCGAATTACGTACAGGAAAGGAACGCAGTAAACTAGAAAAGTTGATGTTATTCACCTTAATACCATTAAACCTAAAAGAGGAAGAATAATTACCATAGAGAGGATAATTATAAGGTCTAGAAACAAAATACAAGTACTACTTTCAGCTATAAGTTTTCTAAAGGGAAAGTCGTACTAAGCAAAACTGTGTCATTAAGAATAGGCATAAGCAATAAGATAACCTATAAATAAGGAGAACAGCTGGCTAAGATATGTAGTGCCTAATTAAGGATATTTAACTCCACAAATGCTAATGAATTCCAATTAACACATGATGGTTGAGTCTAGTTTTATACGTTTCCTTACCAGAATTCAACAAATACTTAAGATGAGAGTTAGTGGCAAAATTAAGGGTCTATTAACCATTAATAACTGATCATAGTGTTGAAGCTTTATGATACCTTACGATATTCTTGAGATTACCCAGAACTTAGTATCAATACTAAAAGCTACAATTTTTGACAGTTACAAGGTTTTAATGACCAAACCAAAGCCACTATTAAGTTAAACTCTCTTATTGTTTGTTGTCATTATCTGAATAGAAACCTTATAAAATAAAACTAGATGATCCAATAACCTATTCATAACTTTTGTTATCATAAAAATGAGAATTTAACAAAAGAAAATGAGACTCACGCAATTCATCCACTAAGACTAAAATTTCATGAGAAATCATGACCAGGCCACTAAAGGATGTTTGGCTATCAAATCTCATTCTCAGTGATTTTAAAGCATGTATTAAACGCCCTAAACATTAAATGGCGAAAATGAATAAATGGGTTTTCATCATAAGTCAAAATTAATTGAAATTAGTAGAGCTTAGATAAATATCTAACTGTATCTATTTCGTTTCCTACAGACCCAAGTATTAAAGAAATCAATTCATATATATTTAATAATATTCCCTCTAAGTATGTCCTTAAAATCTCTTATGAAATTTGGACGATAAGGGAAATCAAGTTTAAAATATATGAAATATTCTCGTTCACACGCATCGTTAAAACTTATTATGTGGAGGTACTAAGAGACCTAAAAGATTAGTGGGAGCATTAGATGTCCTACTTATGACTTGCAAAAGTTACAGAGGTAGGGGGAACGACAATTTGATCTATCCTCAAATTACACCTCTTGCAATGGACAACGCTCTATCACAACTTGTCTCCTTAGCACTTAACGTACTCCTAACAAAGTTTTGTGGATGCTTAAATAATGGCGAACTTAGATTTCTTACTAAAGTAATCCTCATCAAGAGAAACGACAATAAACATCATTAGGTTGTTTTCTCTATTAAAATATATGGATCTTCCAAATGTTAGATCTTAAGCATGTTGGATTCATTAAGATCTCTAAGGTAAGTGGGAGCAGTAAAAGTCCTTATTATGACTTTTCGGAAGTACAAGATGCGGGGGAGAGACTCATTAAAATTCGAGACTCATTAAGTTTAACTCCGAATTTAACTTCGATTATTCCTCTTGTACACCTTACTGCACCAACTCTTACACACTTAGAAACTAATGTTGCTCCTTATGTACCTGAAAATAAAAACACCTAACTAAAGTTAAGTTTGTATCATAATAAACCCAATGTTCAACTCAGGAGGTCATCTGGGTCTAAAAGCCCATTAAATTTGATGATTATGTAACCTGCCTGACTAACACAAAATTGATGTTTGGAAAGTTTACTGATCATACCTCTTTTAATTAAATCATTAGTGTCAATCAATCTTCTAAATGGAATAAAGCTACTATTAGCATAACTCATTCCGTAATTTAAAATAACGTTTGGGATTTGGTTGAATAACCTAAAGGTATTCATAATTAAACCAGATCCAAATGGGAACGTTGTAAGATAAGATTGATTGTAAAAGATTATACTCAATGAGGGATTAGATTATCAAAGAATCTTCTTATCTGTATTACAAAAGATTTCTTTGAGGATCATTACTGTCCTAGTAGCTCATAATGACTAAGAGCCACATTAGATGGACATTAAGACATTTTTCCATAGCAATGACCTACATGTTCATTAAGTAACCTGAAAGTTCTAAACTGAAGGTTAAGAACACTTAGTCTGTAAGTCAATAAGATCCATGTATGGGTTGATGCAAGCATAAAATGTGTTGGAATCATAATGAAATTACTCTTCATCAAGAACTAAGTGGATTAAAGAACCTACCTCAAGATGAGTGGGAGTAACTAATGGAAACTTGTCCTTACATAGATGACGTTTCTCTTGACAAGTATATGTTACCTAAGTCAAAGCATTGTTCATGTATAATTTTGACATGATGAATATCGGGGATTCCTCTTATATGATAGGAATCAAAATATACCAAGATAGACCCAACGGGATATTAGTTCATCCCATAAGTTTTACTCTAAGCGGGTCCTTAAGTTTGTAACACACAACATTGCTCTCTTTTAGAGGATAATAGGATAAATGAGATTATTACCTTATGCTTCATTAATTAGAAGACTTATGTAAATTTAAGTCTATGCTTGTTTATGATATTGTTCATATTGCTTAGTACTAGACTTTTCTAGATTGATGAAAAGCATCTAATGGAACATTACAATATCTTTAAGAAACAAGAGACTATAATCTAAAGAATAAGTGAGAACCTAAAGTGATTGACTACTCTTACTCTATATATTCAAAGGAAATCAATTGTGTCAATTTCGGGGTATATTATAACGTCAGCAGACATAACTATCTTATGGAGGAGTCATAAGGAACTGTTAACAACAACCTAAGTTATCATGACATAATGTGTTGCTGATCACAACAGAAATTAAATGTTGTTGCTAAATTTATCAGTTGACTCATAACTTATTAACTCCATTTAAATATTATGTTGAAGACTTACTGTGATAAAGTCAGCTACCATAATTTCTCAAAGAGTAACAGTTTGAGAGTAGCTGCATTAGAGTTCGATACGAAATTATTGTTCGCTTATGATTAAGAACAAATAGAGGAAATCAGAATTTTGTATCGAATGCATTCATGATATGCTTATGGATCCAATAACTAAAGGTCTATCACCCATAAGTCTCACTAACGGGCCAACTAAGAGAAAAGGGTATTACTAATGACCATGTACAACTGCATATCGTACTATGAATGACTTATGACTAATGAATAATGATTAATTTTCCTCATTATGATTTGTTTGTCTATTAGTATGCTAAGCTAGCATAATGGCATAAAGACAATAATATAACAAATCAACTAAGGGCATAACGTTAATTGATCCTAATGTTAAGTTTTAAATTTGGGTGTAGTATGATTAATGGGGGTCCTAAGTCGAATAAAGACTTAACGACTGTATTTCCTGCTACATTTTGGGTTTAGAACTAAAATGAGTATTAATCTCTGCAGACTTACGTAATACTCATAATAAATGATTACTCGGCTAAGTGGGAGAATGTTGGAATAAATATACGTAACGTTTGTATATTTATCGATAGCCATTATAATCATTTATATTATGATGATCAATTATTAATATTATCCTAAGCCCAATAACAGATATGTCTTTGATGGGCGGACTATCATTAGATGGGCCTTATTAGGGTGTCCACTGGGTATTTATAAATAGAGAAGTTATTATGAGATTAGGGTTGACACATTCATAACACCATTGGCCATCCCCTATCTCTCTCTCTCTCAATGTGTTCATAACTCAAAAACACATAAACCATCAGAACTGCATACCCTAAAGGGAACCCAATCAAGATGATGGTATCTTCCATTACTGAGGTTCCTGAATGATTAAGCATATCAGGTACACATGATTATAATCTTATGTTTATTTCTTATGTTTGTATTAATATAATCAATAGCATGCACCTTATATATAAAAATCCTCCAACATGTAATTACCGGCTGTAGTGGAGAGACATAAAGAGGAAGAAGCTTGAACTACTGCCATTTCACCTCACAATGCCTATCTCTTCGTCTTCAAGCATATAATGTTTTTTGTAACAACTTCTTAATTCTTTCCCTATATTGCTCTTAACTGACATACAAGCCCCTATATTATTAACATCATATGTCTCCTTGCTTTTATTGTTTTTTATGTTTTGTTTGATTCTCTCTCTTTACAAGAGAATTTTAGTATTTTATTTGAAGTTCATTACATGAATCGAACGTCTAGTAAGTGGTAAGATTGTATGGTATTACCGTCTTTTTTTTTTTTAAACTCAAAGTTTACCGTTGTCTTTTTTTTTTTCTTTTTATTTTATAAGCTAGGGATTTGGTTATAACCACAATTTTTTTTTTTTCTGTAGCTATGGTTTGGGTGACATGTTCGGGTCGATGATTTGATTCGGGTTGAGTCGAGTCAAACATAAAATACAATAAATATCAAAGTTTTAAGCATTGTTTAACAAACAATTGAACAAAGACACTAAAACATTAAAAATGAAACAAAGGGTTGATACTTGGATGAAGAATTACACTTCAGCCCACTGCCCATCGACCTTTAAGATTTTTGAATTCTTCAATTATGGATAGCGGTGAAAATAAGCCGAGGTAAGCCCGAGCTCGAAAAATTTATGAGAACACGAGCTCGGCTCATTTACTATCTATTAGTTAATATTTTAAATAAAAGTAATATAAATAATAGGTTCAGAGCTCGATAAATAAAGTTTGGCTCGGGCTCATTTAGTAAACAAACTTAAATGAGGGGGTAAATATTATTAAATATTAATAAACCTAATATTACACTAAGGCTCGACCAGCCTGGCGACTTTCACATTGTAATATACCAAAACTTTTAAACTCTAATAATAAATGTTACAACTATTGGGAGATATTAACAATATGTCTTATGTCAAGTTATTAATATTTTTAAACGTTCCACTATTGAAACTAAACTGGTTTTAGCTTTGCAAAACTTTGTAGAACCAAAAAAATAATAATAATAATAATAATAATAATAATAATAATAATAATAATAATAATAATAATAAGTCAATAGATTACTAAATAAGGGAATGATATAATAATGAAATTAAAGTTTGTGCAATCATCTTTCAATACTTTCCAAACTTCCCTGTCAAAATTGACGCAATTCCTTTTTATAAAACCTCCATCAACGCATATCACGGGATATTGTAATCGCTTTCTAACAATAGATTTATTCATTCAACTTAATTGACTCTCACAAACTCCTTTAAAAGATCAAACGGGTGTTTCTCGTTTTCGTTCAACCAATATTCATCTTCATGACCACCACGAATCGCCATCACATTGATTGTCTAATCGGTGCACCGCTCGGAAAAGCAACGGACTGTTGACGTTCTGCACGACGAACCGGTTCAACTCAAGAAACTTTCAGTTGGTCGACAATATTCAAAGCGCACATCATAATTCCAATCGTAGAAGGCCTGTTCGGTTTTTGGTTTCGTGCCGCGACAACCACCAACGCAACGCCGTAAAGGAACTCGTGACACCACGCTGTACCAGCCATCTGTGCTTGGTCAACACAAGGTACCCGTGCCATTGTCTTCTTGTTTTCTAACATTTAATCGATTTAGAAATACATGTACATAAATAATCTTTGGTAATACAATGAGGATGGGATGAATAACAATAAAGAGCGATACAACTTTTAGTATGCGTATAATGCAAACACTATTGCTCACATCCTGGCCTCCTTTTGGTTTCTTAAATCAATCTAATATCTCAAAATTTTATACTTAGGTATTGAAGAAAATAAATAGAGTAATTTAAATATGAAATTGATGTTAAAATAAGTATGTAAATCGGAGCTCCATAATTTGGGAATATATATGGCGTAATGCGGTTTAATTTATTAGTTAAAGAGGTTGTTAATGTTCTTAAAATCATGGCAGTGGTATTCAAGCACGTTAATCTTCAAAGATTTTAATATAAGTTTAGTAAAACGTATGAACTCATGTGTCAAAGTCTAATTTGGAAAAAAAAAAAAAAACAATTGTTATGTAGGCCTTGGATCAAATTAAGGATATCATTAAATTTTGTGTTTTCGATTAAGCTAAGGTACGGATTCTATGGTCTCTTACTATTAGCGTTATATTGTTTTTATCGCTTTCCTAGTGTATGGATTTCGTGGTCCTTGTTGCATTATTGTTTATTTGTTGGCCTCGTTTTATTTATTCGTGACCATTGCTTGAACCATTGATTTTTCCATGCTGCCTAAATCATGGTCACCTATATCGTATCGATTTATTTTCATTGATATGCATGCGATGGGTTCGATATTTTTTTACTCATCATCGCATGTTCCTATAAATATGGAGTGTTTGCTATTGACTAAATATTATTGACCTTAGCGTATTGTTATCGCTTTTCATTTCATTTCATTGACTAGAGTGTAATATTTCATTGACCTCAATGCCCGAGCATACCCACCTATGGGGACATAGGGCGTCATCATTGGCACCGATGGCGTGCACCATCTGTGGCGGTGCGAAAGGCCACGGCGTCTCTATATTGTTAGTGTGTGCTAAGTAATTGCACTTATTGTTATTTAAGAGGCGTATGGATCGATCCTAGGAGTGTTAGTGTTAGTGGTAGAGGGATAGGTGTGAGTGCCCACATCCCCTCTACATATTGGTGCATTGGAACTGCAGCTAATGTACACAGTGTTCAGTGTTTATTGTTACTGGCTCACATGGGTATTTCTAAAATATATTGTTATTATTCATTATTGATCTTTCAGCATATAGTATTATTCTATCCTTAACTTGTTATTGCTATTGTGTTCTCCGTTACTGAGCAATTTTTGGCTCAGCCGTTTTCTTTTTGTTGTTTTCTCTTATTTTTAAAACAGGTACTCAGGGGAACCAGGGAAACGTGTGAAGAGCGTTATAAAAAAAGGCTAGAGATTTGAAGATAGGAATCTTTTGAATAAAATGAGTGATTGAATAAATAAAGACTTTTTTTTTTTGCTTATCGTTAAAACCGTTGTACGGATTTCTAGTTTTGAATCTTGACGTTAAGTTTTAATTAAATTATTAATTGTCTCTGATTACTGTGTGACACGTCAGCCCTAAACGGGTTGGGGTGTTACAGTTATGGTATCAGAGCTTAGGCTCTATCATGTAGAAAACTTTAACTAAATAATAAAGACATGTGAGGATTGGGTAGACGTTGGGTTAGGTATTCATTTTGTGACGTCTTCTTATTTTCTAAATTTCCTAATGTATTCCTATTCTCTTAATTTGTTATTTTTAGATGCCTCCTCGTCGTTCAACACGCAACTCATCTGGTAACCGTTCTGGGTCTAACGAGCCCGATCCAACTATTCTAGCGGCAATAACTCAGGCCTTTACTGTTATGTTACCAGCATTTGTTCAGGCTGTACGTGGTCCTGATCCTAATCCGAACCCTAATCCAAATCCGAATCCTAATCCTAATCCTAATCCTAATCCTAATCCGAATCCAAATCCAAATCCAAACCCAAATGTTGTAGTGGGGAATAACCCACATGAGGGCATACATGCATGGCTGGAAAAGTTTCAAAAGCAGAGACCGAGATCTTTTACGAAGGCTACTACGCCAGCTGTAGCGAAGGATTGGATTGCTCATATGGAGAAAATATTTCGTGTGTTAGGAGTTGGTGATGAATTTAAGTCAAGGTTAGCATCGTACAAACTGGAAGAGGATGCACAAACTTGGTGGGAGGGTGTGTTAGAGGAAAGAGGAGGAGATCTATTTGTGGAAAACTTACCTTGGGCAGAGTTTCGTACTATTTTCTTTGAGAAATATTTTACCAGTGTCGATAAGAGTTCCTATACACGTGAGTATCACAACATTCGCCAGAGGAATGATGAGCCACTTTCTGACTTCACGGATCGGTTTTACCGATTAGTTGGGTTTCTTGGAGCAGCTGTTGGAACGCCGGAAGAACAAGCAGAGAAATATCAGTGGGCAGTTTGTGACCGAATTCGTAGGGCCATCATCCAGTCAACATTCTCCACTGTTGCAGAGGCTGCTAAGGCTGCCAAGAAAGTCGATTTGGAGAACAAAGAATTTTTTAGTAGTTCTAGTGATAGCAGAAAGAGGAATAGAGAAGGACACCGTATTCAGTCCTCTAGTGAGCCGTCTCAAGAATCAAGTCAATATGGGAAGATGTGAATCGTTCCCGGTATCCATATTTATTCGAAACCTAAGGTTAGCGTTCCTTATTGTTTATTTTCATATATGAAAATCCATGAGTCTTTCATTTCCTTTGCTCATCGTATTTGAGATATCATTATCATTATTCATTACATAGATCCATAACATGAATAGTATCATTTAATTTTGCAAACGCCAATTTCGTAGAAATTATTTTAAGGGGTAGGGAATTGAAATACTCGAACTGTATAGTGTAATAGAACATTAAGTTTGAGGACAAAATTCCTTTTAAGAAGGGTAGAATTGTAATATACCAAAACTTTTAAACTCTAATAATAAATGTTACAACTATTGGGAGATATTAACAATATGTCTTATGTCAAGTTATTAATATTTTTAAACGTTCCACTATTGAAACTAAACTGGTTTTAGCTTTGCAAAACTTTGTAGAACCAAAAAAATAATAATAATAATAATAATAATAATAATAATAATAATAATAATAATAATAATAAGTCAATAGATTACTAAATAAGGGAATGATATAATAATGAAATTAAAGTTTGTGCAATCATCTTTCAATACTTTCCAAACTTCCCTGTCAAAATTGACGCAATTCCTTTTTATAAAACCTCCATCAACGCATATCACGGGATATTGTAATCGCTTTCTAACAATAGATTTATTCATTCAACTTAATTGACTCTCACAAACTCCTTTAAAAGATCAAACGGGTGTTTCTCGTTTTCGTTCAACCAATATTCATCTTCATGACCACCACGAATCGCCATCACATTGATTGTCTAATCGGTGCACCGCTCGGAAAAGCAACGGACTGTTGACGTTCTGCACGACGAACCGGTTCAACTCAAGAAACTTTCAGTTGGTCGACAATATTCAAAGCGCACATCATAATTCCAATCGTAGAAGGCCTGTTCGGTTTTTGGTTTCGTGCCGCGACAACCACCAACGCAACGCCGTAAAGGAACTCGTGACACCACGCTGTACCAGCCATCTGTGCTTGGTCAACACAAGGTACCCGTGCCATTGTCTTCTTGTTTTCTAACATTTAATCGATTTAGAAATACATGTACATAAATAATCTTTGGTAATACAATGAGGATGGGATGAATAACAATAAAGAGCGATACAACTTTTAGTATGCGTATAATGCAAACACTATTGCTCACATCCTGGCCTCCTTTTGGTTTCTTAAATCAATCTAATATCTCAAAATTTTATACTTAGGTATTGAAGAAAATAAATAGAGTAATTTAAATATGAAATTGATGTTAAAATAAGTATGTAAATCGGAGCTCCATAATTTGGGAATATATATGGCGTAATGCGGTTTAATTTATTAGTTAAAGAGGTTGTTAATGTTCTTAAAATCATGGCAGTGGTATTCAAGCACGTTAATCTTCAAAGATTTTAATATAAGTTTAGTAAAACGTATGAACTCATGTGTCAAAGTCTAATTTGGAAAAAAAAAAAAAAACAATTGTTATGTAGGCCTTGGATCAAATTAAGGATATCATTAAATTTTGTGTTTTCGATTAAGCTAAGGTACGGATTCTATGGTCTCTTACTATTAGCGTTATATTGTTTTTATCGCTTTCCTAGTGTATGGATTTCGTGGTCCTTGTTGCATTATTGTTTATTTGTTGGCCTCGTTTTATTTATTCGTGACCATTGCTTGAACCATTGATTTTTCCATGCTGCCTAAATCATGGTCACCTATATCGTATCGATTTATTTTCATTGATATGCATGCGATGGGTTCGATATTTTTTTACTCATCATCGCATGTTCCTATAAATATGGAGTGTTTGCTATTGACTAAATATTATTGACCTTAGCGTATTATTATCGCTTTTCATTTCATTTCATTGACTAGAGTGTAATATTTCATTGACCTCAATGCCCGAGCATACCCACCTATGGGGACATAGGGCGTCATCATTGGCACCGATGGCGTGCACCATCTGTGGCGGTGCGAAAGGCCACGGCGTCTCTATATTGTTAGTGTGTGCTAAGTAATTGCACTTATTGTTATTTAAGAGGCGTATGGATCGATCCTAGGAGTGTTAGTGTTAGTGGTAGAGGGATAGGTGTGAGTGCCCACATCCCCTCTACATATTGGTGCATTGGAACTGCAGCTAATGTACACAGTGTTCAGTGTTTATTGTTACTGGCTCACATGGGTATTTCTAAAATATATTGTTATTATTCATTATTGATCTTTCAGCATATAGTATTATTCTATCCTTAACTTGTTATTGCTATTGTGTTCTCCGTTACTGAGCAATTTTTGGCTCAGCCGTTTTCTTTTTGTTGTTTTCTCTTATTTTTAAAACAGGTACTCAGGGGAACCAGGGAAACGTGTGAAGAGCGTTATAAAAAAAGGCTAGAGATTTGAAGATAGGAATCTTTTGAATAAAATGAGTGATTGAATAAATAAAGACTTTTTTTTTTTGCTTATCGTTAAAACCGTTGTACGGATTTCTAGTTTTGAATCTTGACGTTAAGTTTTAATTAAATTATTAATTGTCTCTGATTACTGTGTGACACGTCAGCCCTAAACGGGTTGGGGTGTTACACACATGCTAGGCTGAGCTCGGGCTCGATTAGTAAACGAGCTTTGTTTTAAGGTCAAGCTCGGGCTCGATAAGGCTCGGCTCGTTTCGAGATTTTTACCAAGCCGAACTCGAGTAGCTAAGAGATAACAACTCCATCGCTTGCTCATTGAATCTACTAGTTTTTGGACTTAGAACTTTAGGATTTGGGCTTTACATTTACTTTGTTGTGGGTTAAAGTTTTGGTTTATATAACTATTTTTTTTAAACGGGGGTCAAAACCGTATATACAAAAAAAATCCATACGAAGACTATATACTCGAAACTTCTAAGCGAAAATTCGGGGGGGGGGGGGGGGGGCAGCCCTCCTCGCCCCTTGAATGCTACGCCCATGACCTAACTTAAAACGTACATAACTTTTGATTTGTTTGAAGTTAAAAGGCTTGTAAGATATTGATGGAGCAATTTGGTCGTTTGGAGTTGCTGATAATCACTTTATGAGATTTTGGCTGCAATGCCTCTGAAATAGTGAGGTTTAGCTTTATATGTTAATATCTATACTTTATATTTTGGAACTACCATTAGTGTTGATAGTCTTTTTCTAGCAAAGGTCGATTATAACAACTTACTATAACTTTACCATTGAGGTTATCTTGTTTTTCAACCGTTGTATCTTACTCTAATCTATATATATATATCGGCGTAACATCATTACGTTGAGTAAAGTTACAGTTACTTGTCTAAACTTATTATCCACACAATATATATATAGTGCACAAGACATTCCATGTGCCGTCAATTTAAACTCATTTAGCTACAAACCTCGCTCATTTTTTATTTCTAACACGTCAAATTAAAGGAACAAAATGGATCAAATGGGTCACCGAAAGCCATTAGAAGCATAGTAAGAAAAGAAAACATATCAAATGGGTCGATGAAAACATAGTCAAATGCATAAAACCTTCTAAATTCGCCTTTGTTAAAAGTCTTTTGGAGTATGATCATAACAATATGGCTGTAGTTATATTTCCTAATATAATAGGGACTTTTGGAGTATGATCATAACAATATGGCTGTACTTATATAATAGGGAAAAGAATAAAAATGTTAACGGGTCATTCTAATAGGCTATTACCTCTGTACCCCTTTTAAGTTCCCACAGCATTCCAACAGTTGCCATTATTATATATAACCAATGGCGCAAGTTCGCTACAGTAATTGACAAATAAAGAGTCTTATATTTTCAGGTTATTTACGGAAAAGCCATTGTAAGAATCATTTATTTGCTTCACTAGGTAAACTGACAAATAAATAACCTTCTACTTGTACGTTATTTACGAAAGTACTACCATTGCAAGAAACTTTTATTTACAATGTAATAACGAAAATGCCATACCCTTTAACTTAAAGTTACTTACGAAAACATCATTTAAAGAATCTTTTATTTACAACTTAATTACGTGAATGCCATTTGTTTAATATAAGTCGAGTAAAGTGCACAGGTTTAGTACAACCACTGTTTCCATATGGTGCTGCTCGACGTCGTGCCGGAGACAGCTGGTCGACGGTAGGTGAGTTCTATACTTAGAATATTTTGACAGAAGTGAATTAGACTAATGAGTAGTTTGTCTTCAGTAGTTCTTCAGTGGTTTGGACTTCAGAACTTCTGATGACTTTTCTTCTTCAGTACTTGTGTAATCTCTTCTTCAGCAGTTTGATCTTCCTTCTTCAGCAGTTCTATACTTAGAATATTTTGACAGAAGTGAATTAGACTAAGGTTTTCAAAAGTGGTTTCACCAATCCTTTTTGTCCTAACAATCTCCCCCTGGATTGATGAAGCCAAAACCTTCCTAATTCCTTATTGTTTTCTTCTGTCATTCACAATCTTCCATATTCCTTTGAACATGGAATTCTTCAGCTGGTTCAGCTGTTCATCAGTGAGAGATCCTTTTTGTGGTTCTAGATGTTGGATTGTAAGCAGGTCTTGAGTTGATAGCTTCTTCAGATCATTCATCGACTTATAGGCTCTGCTTGTCTGATCTCTTCTTGTCACTTGTACTGAGTTGTTATCAGTAAAGGACCATTTGATGATAGGTACTTTAGAGTTGTCAAAGTCTAAAGTGTAGGGAACCATGGTGGTACCCTGGGATGCTCCTGAGTGTTGGATGTTTTCAACTTCAGTGACTCTCAGGTGGGATTCACTTCCTTGTTCTTGTTGCATCACATTAGGTAGTTGAAAAGTTGGCAAATGATGCTCAGTAACTACCTTAGTGTGCAGTTTGTCTTTGATGTTTTTCTGGATTTGATAGGCAAAGGTGGAAGGATCCCTGAATTGTGTGATCAGAGGTTTTTCTTCAATGTCAAAGTCAGAATGGACTACTGTACTTCCTTCTAGTAGTACCATTCTGAAATCAGTCTTCACATTCTCTTCTGATTTCTTCTTTTGAGTAGCTGGTCTTCTTTGAACACCAGAAGTTCTAACTACTGAAGTTGATACTTCAGTAGTTTCAAACTTCTCTGGATTTGCAGCCCTTGCAGCCTTGTATTTTCTGTAAGTGTCCATTAATCTTTCTTCTTTCCATTTGGATACAGAGGCTTTTGAACCATAACCATTAGCTACTAGTTCTTTTATCATTTGGGCTCTCTTGGCTTTTGCATCTTTACTTGTTGCAAGTTTGTCTGCAATAAGTTGAGCTCTTCTTGTCAGCTCTTCCATGGAGAGTCTCTTTAATGTATGGGCTTTGATCTTCCCGTTCTTAGTAATATAAGACATCAGTTGTTGTCTTTTGTCTTCCTCAGCAATTCTTTCTAGGCTAGCCTGCCTTTGAAGTTTAGCTTCATAAGCCTGTAGCTTTTCATCCAGGCTTAAGTCCAAGTCATCCCTTTCTTCCAGATTTTTCCAAATCTGATCTTCCTTGGCTTTCTTCTGAACTCCCACTAAACTCTTCTCAAGAAGTTCTGCTGATTGAGAGATTGGAGAAGGGTTTAGTACAGTCATAGTGGTAACTGTTGTAGTAGGCCTAGGAGGAATAGGAGTTGGTTGAGTAGGTTCAGTTGATCTGGAAGGCTCTTGTTCAGCAGTTTGAGTGTTGGAAGTGTTAACATCTGATGGGTTGACAACTACTGAAGGTTTGTCAACTACTGAAGGATTGTCTTCAAAACTTTCTGAGTCTTCATCAGAACTTTGTCAATCAGATGTTTCTTCATTATGCCCTTGGGATTCATCAGACTTTTCTTCATCAGACTTTTCACAGTCTTCAATTTCTTGGACAGAGACACCAAATTGTTGGGCCAGTTTTTCTTTTCTGGCTTGGTCTCTCTGTTCCCTTTCTTGGATAGCCACTCTTGCCTTTTTCCTGGCTTCAAGTGACTCCATAGGTTCCTTAGTTTTCCCCCCCTTTTTGGCTTCATCAATTTTTGATGTTGAAGGCTGGGAGAAATGACCTGTAAGAGTAGCAATCTGTTTGCTGTTGAAGTCAATATTGTTGGACAGATCGTTCATCTTTGTCTGTATCACTCCAAATTGGTTCTTTATGGATAGCTCCAAGTTAGATGTGTATGTTTGGAAGTAATTTTTGATGAGAGTGTTCATCATGTGATATAAGGGACCATCTGGGCTGCATAGCTGGTTCATGTCTATGCTGGATTGCCTAGGGAATTAGGTTGGCATTTGTAGTGAGGGGTGTGTTTTTGGTTGATCTTCTTGTTGTACAGAAGATGCCAATATAGGGGAATCATGGATTAAGTGGACTTTAACCTGATCTGGTGTGACTAGCTTCTTGAGCATAGATACACCAGGTGCAGGACCTTCACTTGTAGCCGTCAATTCAGTAGTTTTGTGTTTTGAAACATCATCCAAGTCAATGGAATCATCTGAATCCCTGATTACATCCTCAATGAGGACTGTATCAGTTACATCATGAGCTGAGCCCAACTCAGTTGTCTCATGTACCTCTTTTTCTTGGTTCAGAGGATTTCCTACCTCAGGCATTAAGCCTTCATCAGTAGTTGCCACAGTTGAGGTCTTAGCTATGTTGCTTCTTTCCTCAGATCCACCACTGGGTGGTAAATGAGTAGTAGCAGCCTCAAAAGTACCAAGAGTTTCTAAGTTTGGGCTTAGAGACCCTGGTTCATCCTCATCTCTTTGGTTTGGGCTTTGAGTGTCCACATCCATGTCAAGTTCTGAGGCTATGTCCCCTGTTTGATGTGGTTGTTGGGGACTGACATGTTTAGATGGGACTTTCTCTTTTAGCTTAGAGAGAAGTTTGGCTATTTCAATATCAGATTCAGAAATTTGGGGTGCCGGTTCAGTAGTTTGGTTAATGGGTTCAGCAGTTTCAAAAGAAGCATCAATAGGAATGGTTTTCTTTAGTCTTTTTCTTTTGAAAAGTATTGTGATTGGTGCTCTTGTTGGGGTTTGTGATGGATGAGACTGAGAGGATGTTTCAGTCACATCTTTTTCAAGTGCAGATTGCACAACAGTCAGTTCAGGCATCTCAGCCTCCTGAACTGCTTTTCTTTTTGGGTTGGTGGGTTTTTGTTTTTGTTGTTTGGGTTTCTTGGCCTTTGGGGGTGTAGGTTTGGAAGATGAGGGTTCCATGGGGACTGGTTCTGGTTCCCCTTGGTCATCTTCTGGCCAGGCAGCCTGTTTGTTGTGCCTAGAGTATGCTTGTGAGGTTAAGGGTTTCAAAATTGCAGTTTTACCCACAAGCACCTCATCACCCAGTTCTTTGATTATGCATTGCATAATGAACCTTGGGTATAACAAAAACTTCTTTTTAGTGTTATTATGATGTAACACCAACTCATTAAAGAAAAGTTTTGATGCCCTGTATTTTGTTTCATTCACTATGGAATAAAAAATTGGTTGAAAGGTTGAGGGCATCTGGTCATAAGACCCTGTTTTAGGACTCAAACACATAATGATATAATGAAACAAAAGTTTGTATTTTGGTTCAAAATACTTTTTAAAGATTGTAGCTTGTGAGAGAGTACCTTGATAACCACATTCTGTCATGGTTAGGTGGATTTCAGAGTTTGCAACCTGTTCAGGGGCATTCACATCATTCAACCCCAGTCTAATTGCAAGTGTGGCCGGTGTGATGGCTATTCGTCTCCCTTTGATTGTTGAGTTGAGAGAGATAACCTCATTATCCACCATCACTGTCTCAACGTTAGCCCAGAACTCATTGAGAGTTTCAGGATGTATTGGTGGGTCTATTGTGAGAGCGGTGATATATTGGGATTTGACGACGAGATCAATGATCTCATCATATTGGGACCAGCCTTCTTGTTTCTCTAAGTAGGCTCTAAGATTGTGTCCCTGTTTTAGAACTAAAGCCATGTGGTTTGTGTGTGTTTGAATCGAACAGTGTTTTTGCAGGTTCAGGGTTTGAGAGCTTTTTGAGAGAGAAGGAGGGAATTTTTGCTTTTTGAATGGATAAGTGTTGGAAAAGGTATTTATCAGAAGTTTTAAACCGCCTAGGTCAAACTTCTGATGTGGGAAAAGTCTGATTTGCCCTTTTTGACTAAACTGCTGATGAAGAATTATTTTCATCAGTAGTTCCCACTTTCTCTTCAGTAGTTTTGAACAACCGATGAGAATACTTTATAAATACTTTATTCATAACTTCTGAAGGTTGTTTTATCAGAAGTTAATCACTTTTCAGAAAATATTTCCATACTGATGTTTTGTTCATCAATAGTTTCTCTCTTGTTTGTTTTTCAGAAGTTTTCAATTTTGAAAACAGATGTAAGTGAAAAATGAAAAATATGTGCAGAAAAGTAAAGAGAAACACTTACAAATTTAGCATCCCAAGCATGGATACTAACTTCTGAAATGTTGATGTGTCAAGGGGTTTAGTGAATATGTCAGCTATTTGATTAGCTGTTGCTACATGTTTCACTTCAATCTTGCCTTTTTCATAGCAATCTCTTATGAAATGATACCTGATTTCAATATGTTTGGTTTTTGAAAACTGAACAGGATTTTGAATG
The DNA here is from genome assembly GCA_028751855.1 of Ambrosia trifida. Lineage (NCBI taxonomy): Eukaryota > Viridiplantae > Streptophyta > Magnoliopsida > Asterales > Asteraceae > Ambrosia > Ambrosia trifida. Next base: position 158,046,195 of record CM054123.1, on the reverse strand, counting down.
ATGCTAATGGCAGATTTGCTGTCTACAAGCAATGGTGTCTTGGTTTCTTTGATTCCATAATCAAGAAGTTGATACTGGAGCCATTGTATCTATGATGTACAACTTGCAGCTGCAATGTATTCAGCTTCAGCAGTTGAAGTTGCAACAGATGTTTGTTTCTTTGATTGCCAGGACACTAGACAGTTTCCTAAGAATTGACAACCACTAGATGTTGATTTTCTTGACATTTTACACCCTGCATAGTCACTATCTGAAAAAGCTGATAACTTGGTATTGCTTGAAGCATGATACCAAATTCCAAGTGTTGGAGTTCCTTTCAGATATCTGAAGATTCTTTTGACTGCAATGAGGTGTGATTCCCTAGGAGCTGATTGATATCTAGCACAGACACATGTTGAAAACATAATATTTGGTCTAGAAGTAGTTAGATATAAAAGGGAACCTATCATACATCTATACATGGTTTGATCAACCTGTTTTCCTTGATCATCTGGTTCAACTTGTGTGGTTGGTGTCATGGGAGTGGAACATGATTTACAGTCTTGTAAAGAAAATTTGTTTAATAATTCTTTAACATATTTTGATTGATATATAAAAGTTCCATTTGTTTGTTGTTTAATCTGCAGTCCTAGAAAGAACTGCAGTTCTCCCATAGTACTCATCTCAATTTTGATTGCATGAGTTTCTTAAATTCATCACACAGTTTTGTGTTTGTTGAACCAAATATGATATCATCAACATATATTTGAACAAGTAAGATATGATTTCCAACATGTTTTATGAAAAGAGTTTTATCAATGGAGCCTCTTGTGAAATTATTTTTGAGTAGAAAGTTAGAAAGTGTTTCATACCAGGCCCTTGGAGCCTGTTTGAGCCCATAAAGAGCTTTGTCTAGTTTTTACATCCACTCAGGATGAGAAGGATCCTCAAACCTAGGTGGCTGACAGACATACACTTCCTCTTTTATTTTTCCATACAAAAATGCACTCTTAACATCCATTTGATAAACTTTTATTTTGTTGGAAATGGCATAGGCCAGAAATAACCTGATGGCTTCAAGCCTTGCAACTGGAGCAAAGGTTTCATCATAGTCAATTCCTTCTTCTTGAGAGTAACCTTGTACTACCAGTCTTGCCTTGTTCTTTATTATCATACCAGCTTCATCTTGTTTGTTCCTGAAAACCCATCTTGTGCCAATTGGTTGCTTGTTTGGTGGTAAGGGACAGATTTCCCAAACCTGTTGTTTGTTGAATTGAAGCAATTCATCTTGCGTTGCTTGCACCCAATTGTTGTCTTTGAGGGCTTCTTGGTACTTCTTTGGTTCCAACTGTGAAATAAATGCTGAGAAGAGACAAAAGTTGGAAAGCTGGTTTCTTGTAAGAACACCTGATGCAATATCACCCATGATTTGATCAAGTGGATGATCTTTGTGTTCGATCAGTTGTTGTAAACCACTGACAGGTGTTGGTGGCTCATGTTCTCAAACAAACTACTGAGGTCTATTATATCTGGTTCAGCAGTTTCAATGTCTTCAGTAGTTGCAGGTGCTGAAGCAGATGTTTGAGTTTGTTCCTCAGTATTTGTTGAATCAGAAGTTTATGAAACTTCTGATGGTTTTGAAGTTGACTTAATGACTGTTAGAGGGGTCCAAGGTGTGGGATCCTCATCATCAAACCTTTGATCACCATAATAAGTAGGTTTTGATGAAGTAACATTCTTTTCAGGTCCAAAATGAAAACTGTCAAGATCAAAAAGTTCAGCAGGATGTGCTGGAATGAGAGTGTGTTTTGACTCATTGAACTTGACATTCAGTGTTTCTTCTACTATCCTGGTTTTTGAATTAAAAACCTTGTAGGCTTTTCTAGTTGAAGAATAACCAAGAAAGTAACCTGAATCAACTTTGGCAGCAAACTTTGAAATAGATTCCTTAATGTTCAAGATGAAACATTGACACCCAAAAGCCCTGAAAAAGGAGATAAGGGGCTTCATGCCATGAAGAACTTCATAGGCAGTCTTGGAATGCCTCTTGACAACAAGGACTCTATTTTGAACATAACATGATGTGTTAACTGCTTCTGCCCAAAAGTATAATGGTAGGCCAAAATCAGCTAACATTGTTCTTGCTCCTTCAATTAAAGTTCTGTTCTTCCTTTTGACTACACCATTTTGTTCAGGAGTTCTGGGAACACTGAATTGTCTAATAATCCATTTAGACAAACAGAATTCATCCAGAGTTTTGTTCCTGAACTCTGTCCCATTATCACTTCTAATGGTTTTGACAGGTAGAGAATATTGCTTCTCTACTTGTAGAATGAAGAACTTGATGATTTCAGCAGCCTCATCCTTGGAAAATAAGAAGAATACCCATGTAAATCTTGAGTAGTCATCAATGATGACCAAGCAGTACTTCTTCTTACCAAGGCTCATGATCTTTACAGGTCCAAATAAGTCCATATGGAGTAGTTGAAGACATGCAGTTGTTTTTGATTCTTCAATAGACTTATAGGAGGACTTATGCTGTTTTCCCTTTAAATAGGATACACAATGTTCTTGACACTGGTATACTTTTAAGGGTAGACCTCTGACCAAGCCCATTTTTGTGACTTTATTTATGGTTTTAAAGTTCACATGGCCAAGTCTCTTGTGCCAGAGATCAGTCTCTGAAGTTGATGCCTTTGAGAAGAAACAGGCAGTGTTGTTAAGTACTTTGTCTTTTTCAATGTCCACTGCATAGACATTGCCACATCTTTTGGCTATCAACAAAGTATGATCTTCAATGATCTTCTCTATCAACTTCTGGCCTTCTGGTGATATGATCTTGCATGCTGTCTTTGTGAAAAAGGAAGAATATCCTTTATCACACATTTGTGACACACTCAGCAAGTTGTACTCAAGGTTTTCAACCAGATTGACCTTGTCAAACTGTATTTTGCCAGAGGAGACAATGCCATGTCCTAGCACATATCCCTTAGCATTGTTCCCAAAGGATACAGATCCTTCTCTTTGACTGATAAAATTGTTTATCAGGTATCTGCATCCTGTCATGTGCATTGAGCCTCCACTGTCCACATACCAAATGCTATTTAAGCCTTTGGAAACTCTCTGCACAAGATAGCAAATTAGTTAGATTTAGGAACCCAAGCCAGTTTGGCTTTAGGTTTGCTCTTGAGAACATTTACAGTTTGTTCTTGACCAAGTTGAGAAATCCATGTCTTTTTGGCAATGGATTTTTCATTAAGAGCAATGGTGGTATCCTTTTGAGGACCACCATCAACTTTGGTCATCCGTAGTTGTACCATGTTCATGAGATCTTTAATCTCAGCAGTTTGTGAAACTGCTGATGATGTAGGTCTAACTACTGAAAGAGAATTTTGAGAAAAAGATCTTTGTTGAGATTTTGTCTTTTTCTGAGAAAAGGTTTTTACTGGTTGTTGTTTCATGGGAGAAAAAGTTTCTACAAAATCATTTCTGATTTGTTTTCCCACAACCAGTTGTTGAGTTTTCTTGTTGTACGGAACACCTTTTCTGTATCTACAAAATTCTGTCTTGTGGTTGAACAGACCACAGATTTCACATTCTTTTGTCTTTTCTTTTAAAGACAAGTTTCTGACTGTATTGATTGGTTTTAGGTCATCAGTAGTTTTCAGGTTCTCAACTCTTGATGTAGTTGAAACTACTGATGGCTTAAAGTCAGAATTAATCAGTACTTCTGAAGAACTTTTATTGTGAGTTTTTAGAAAGTTCTCATGGAAAGATGTGCATTCTTTCTCTTCAGAAGTTTCACCTGAAACAATTTTTCTCCCATCTTCAGTAGTTTTGGGGGAAAAATCTGTTGGTGTTTCAGTGTGATTGTACCCTATGCCAAACCTAACATTTGAAGCACTTTGTTTGTTTAGCAATAGTTGGTACCCCTTACAAGATTCAACCCATTTTTCACATGTGACCTTGGTGTCAGCAAGCTCTTGTCTGACATTTCCTAGGTCATTTATCATGATTTTAATTTGTGCTTGAGTTTCAATAGCAGTGTTGGTTAATTTAGAAACTTTTTTTGTTTTTGCAGAAAGTTTTCTTTCTAAATCACATTTCATCTGAGTGAATTTTCTCTCAGAGTCATTTGCTTTCCCTTGTAAGTGCACATTAGTCTCTCTTATGAGAGCAAAAGATTCTTTGCAAGAAGTTGAACAAAGTTTTGTCAAAGATTCTTTAGATACCTGTGACAAGGCAGATTTTGTGGTGCATCCCTCAAATGCCATTAGGGCAAAGTTCTTTCTGCCATTGTCAGGCTCTCCCCAGTTGATGTCAAACATCTTGTTGTCTGCATCAGGATTACACTCAGTAGTGTCAAAAGGAAGACTGCTCCAGTCAACATACCCTGAAGTAAATAAACTTTGTTGAGAGGGTTGCTGAGTCTGTGGAGGTGATTGAGCAGTTGGAAAGGGAGGGATTGATTGTTGGCTCTGCATTTGTTGAGCAGGCATTTGTACATATTGTACTTGTGGCACATATTGGTGTTGTGGAGCTTGTGCCTGTACAAAATGTGCACTCCCTTGCGTTCCATTATTCCTGTTATAATTGGGGTTAAAATTATTTCCAGACTGAGATTGGTTAAAGCTAGAGCTTCTACACTCTCTAGCAAAGTGTCCCAACTTTTGACACTTGTGACATCTAAGTTTAGATTTGTCAAAACCAATTTTTGTTGAACTGTTGAGTCCTGGAAACTTCCTTCCTGACCTTTTGTAAAATTTATTTGTTTTTAAACTTAACATGGCCAGTTGGTGTAAAATATCCATTTCTTCTAAGTCATCACTGCTGAAATTTTTTAAATCATCCATGATAAAACACATGTTATCAGCAGTTTGACTAAAATCATTATTGTCATAACCTGGGAATGATCTTTCAGATGAGATCCCAGCAGTTATGTCAATATGGTCAAAAGATCCAAAACTATTTGAACAAGTTGGTGAGTCTTGTCCCAATAGAGCTGTACTACCTGGTAGATAGTCATCAGCAGTTTTGCCAGAACTTTGTAACTTTTTCTTTTGATCAATTTCTCTTTCAAAAGTAAGTAATCTCCCATGAAGTTTTGTAAGAGTGAGGGAGTTAAAGTCTGGTGAGGATCTTAAGACTATAGAGTATGTTTCCCATTTTTCAGGTAAAGACCTTAAAAATCTATGAAGCATAGATACAGTTGTGTAGGTCTGACCATTTAATTTTAGCTCAGATATTAATGAGGAGAATCTTTCAAATTGTTGTGTTAAAGTTTCCCCATTAATGTGAGCAAAAGTTTCATATTGTTGAGCCAGGATTTCTCTGGTGTTGGCAATCACCTCTTCAGTTCCTCCAAACTGTTCTTTGAGGCAGTCCCAAAGCTCTTTGGCACTATCACAATGTAATAGGCCAGAGTAGATTTCATTTGGGAGTGCCATTGCCAACATAGAGAAAGCTTTAGCATCAAGCTCAAGTTTTAGGAAATCATCATCTGTATAGTCTTTTGGGTCTTTTGGAATTTCTTCTTTAGTTTCAAGATTAATATTTACTGGTTTATGAGGACCATATATCACAGATTACCAGCAACCTGTTAGTGTACACTTAAGTGTCTAGCAAGTTCTTTATGAGTGATAGCACAGCGGAATGATATGAGTTTAAAGCTACACTTATCAACATGAGTTATTACTCCCCCTGGATGTTTGAGAAACTAATAAATGATTAGTATTTATTGAGAATCTAAGTATTGAATGAGAATGAAACACTTAGACAGATTCTCAATAAATATGAAATGGAAATAACAATAATATGCTTTGAAGGATTTCTGTATTAAAATCAATGTCTAAAACAGAGGGATGAACCCTTCTATTTATAGACTTTACAAATACATGAACCTTGCCAAAAAGCAAGTTCAGAGACAAGTTGCAACAAGTTGCAATCTTGGAACTTGTACATAAAGTAAAAGTAATACTAAACTAATAAACTACTGATACGAAAAGGCGGTGGAAAAGATCTTCTCATAAGTACTGATGAATGACAAACTACTGATGAGTAGTTTGTCTTCAGTAGTTCTTCAGTGGTTTGGACTTCAGAACTTCTGATGACTTTTCTTCTTCAGTACTTGTGTAATCTCTTCTTCAGCAGTTTGATCTTCCTTCTTCAGCAGTTCTATACTTAGAATATTTTGACAGAAGTGAATTAGACTAAGGTTTGCAAAAGTGGTTTCACCAATCCTTTTTGTCCTAACAATAAGTGCATAGTAATTATGGATTAGGAGTAAATTAACGTCATACTAGAAGATTTGTGGAAATGATAAGATGTTACATCCTTGGAATGTTAATAAAATGGGTCGTTGGACAGGAAAACAGACTTTATATAGGTCATTAGGTAGTGAAACGATCTTATGATCTAAACGACTACGAGAAAATAGCCAAAGAAAGTTATACTATCGGAATTTGCTTTTGATCATGTAGAAACGTGAAATTAGATGGGACATAATAAAATTATGTACATGTAAATAAAAGAGTCGAGAGACTCGCGGTTAAGTAGAATAAGAAATTCATGAATGCAAATATAAAATGCTAAAGCCGGGGGAAACGGGTCGTGAACCCAAGATCGAGGTTACTTCCTATAGGGTTGTGGCCCTGATTGAGTTATAGTGAATAGTGTTCAAATGATAATTGAAAATAAAATTCAGAGTGTAATGCCGAGAACTACAAAAAAGGTTTCGAGGGCGAAACCTCTTTAAGGGGGTAGACTTGTAACTCCCCAAAAACCCGTTTCGCTTAATTACGCCATTATGCATGATTAACAAAATAATAAATCAAGACTTAGATAATAAGCATGTGGGTTATGTTCTGACATGGAAATAACTTAGTTCATGTTATTATTTATATGTGAGCAAATAATAATAGAAACTAGCTTAATTAGTTAAGTTTCTAAATAAAAGGGACATTAAGGGATATTTGAAGGGTCATTTATGTAAATAGTGGGATAATAACAAGTTCAAGAAAACACCCCATGGAATAAAATGAATTCATCCAAGGGGATGTCTTCCCATGACCAAAACAAGTCCTAATATCACAAATTGATGCAAAGATGAAAGGGGGTTTTGAGGGTAGACTTTATGGGTTGCAAATTAAGAGTTTTCTATAACTTTTGGAGCCTTGGTAAGAACCCTAACCCTCAATTGGTATAAATTTTGAAACCCACTTGTGGGTTTTGAGCAAAACATGTTAAATCCATGATCTCGTTGATTATGAGTGATATTGATCATTCTTAATGGTTTAGGAATGAGTTAAATTGCTAGAAGCTTGCTTGTATTTAAAGATGATGATTTTTGTTTTGATTAGTAGCTTTGATGTTACTAAAATTGAAGGAAATCTATGTTTTAGGCATGGATTGTATAGGAATTGTACTCTATATGTATTGCATGAATCTCATGTGTTAGTAAAATTGCAACTTGATATTGAAATTGCTAGACCTAATGTCGAATGATGTTTTGATGATGAATTCATGAATTGGTTACTTACTAGGTAACTAGTAATTGGAATAACCAAGAAAGGTAATTATACATACTAGGTGCTTGTGAAAATGTGTAGTTAGTAATATTAAATGAATGTTATGTTGAAAACACACTTTATGATGTAATGAGTTGCCTAATGGTGATTAGGAGGCTGAATATACACTAAATTAATGAATTTGAAATGGTAAATAGAAGGGTTAGTTCTTGATTAGGACTATCGCCTTATGATTAGTGCACATAACATGTAAAAGGTTAGTTTGACTTCTAAAAGTCAAACAGACCCGACTATGAGTTTGAATAAATTAAAGTGTGAAAACTCATGATATGAGTTAGTTATTTGAAACAATGGCTAACTTGATTTATCTTAAGTATAGAGAAGTTGGATCTTGTCAAGCTAGGTGGAAGCTTGAGGATGAAAGAATCAATTGGATACGCAGATATGAATGCATAAATGAGGCCAAGGTAAGTGACTTAGTTTAAATAAGTCTCTTAGAAACTAAAAGATTGTGTAAATGTTTGAAAGTCGTGGTATTGATATTGTTAACGGAGAATAGATGCTTATTCATAAAGAGGGATTATAGGACATGGGATTCTAGCTTGTATTGGGTTAGAATCGCCTAAAGGGAAGAGAATTGTTAGGTTCAGTTGGAGAAGCCTGATTAGATAATTGGAGTATTTTCATAAATGGATCAAGTGAGGTTAATATCACTCGAGCAAAAGATTTGAAATTTAAACATTTGAGTATTGAAATAGACGGGTCAAATGAATCAAGATGTTAAATACTTTAGACCTCCTTCATTCATCTTGAGTATTGGGGATATCGTATAGGTTATATGGGCCGATTGGTAGTGGTACGCCAATTGGATCCCGAGATATTAATGTGTAAATGGAGGTTGTCCGTAGGTTGTTAAATTGGAATGAAAAGGGCACATGATGCCAAGGATTTATGTGGATGATTCGAAAGGTATGAGATGGGGTCATCACTAACGGGTAAGTCCGTAGTATACAGTAGGGCCATGGTCGAAGATATATATGTATAAAAATCACCCGCATGAAGGGCGGGTGCTAAACCAGTTAGTCATTACTAAAGTTGTGTCTAACGCGCGCTAAGACGCATGGTAGTGATTTAGCGACAGTGAAATTATGAAAATGGTGGAAAACTAAGTGCTTAGAGGTTTTTCAAACATGTTAACGAGTTGAAAACAATGGGTTGTAACCAAGTTGTGTCGCCCACGGGTGACTAAAATAAAATATAGACCTCTAAGGGTAGTTTGGGATTTTTAAAGATTTACTAAAGGCTAAATCTATAAACAGGGTCATAATTCAACAAACCGGACGATGTTTTAGTTTAACAAGTGTCCAATGGGTTGATAATATGATTGTTATGTTGTTTGAATGGTTAAATAAGGTTTTGTAAAACCTAAGGCCTTAACGGGTCAAACGGTTAAAACCGAACTAAGTGGATTCTAATGGGTCAAAACCGAGAAGTGAAATATATATCTTTATAGAACTTATCTATGGGTCTATGATAATCTTGGGTATGTCCTGGATATCCAAAAACGTCCATAGTGAAGGGCTGGTCTTGTGAAGGCATAAGTATTCATGCCTTACATAATAAAGTTCAGCACGTTAGGTCGGGCAGATCAAATGATGACCTGGCCGGGTCACAGTTCTGAAATGATATAAATATTAAAGTTCCAGCATGTCAGCCTGGGCGGGTCAAATGCTTGCCCGACCAGGTAAAATACGAACTTCCTCATATATGCCTTGAATGCTTTAATTTCAGTCTTAAACCTCGTTTAATCATTTAAAGTGTCTTTATTCGATGTTTGACACTAGGTATACAATAGATGGAAGTCCCGGAGCAAGGATCAAGTGGCGAGGAGAGCCGAACACACCCGAACACTCATACGCTTCCGCAATAGATTCCCATTTAAAACACAAACCTTAGTAAAGGTTTGTAATACCTAAAAATGTAATGTTAAATGTTTCTATCAAATCAAAGTCTTTAAATGGGTTGTCGTTTATAAAGATTAAAGTTTTAATCGGGAGTGATTTTTATATAAGGCCTAAACTTGCAAATATAAGTATTAATCACATGTTTTTGGGTTATGGTCTTACAGCCAATTTATTCATTTTATTCTTATCAAGTTTAAGATGAATACACATACACAATTAACTGTTAGTATGTGGATATTTTTGGATTAAGTTCAGGAGGATTAAGCCGGTTGCTGCGTTTGAGTATAGTTCGAGCTCGGATGTGGAGGATTATTCGATTGTGTTGGTGCAAATTCCGATGTGCAACGAGAGGGAGGTAAGATGATGTAGGTTTCTAATTTCGTCTTTTAAGTTTTAAATTTTGATTAGTAGATTGTTATTCGCTTTAGGATAGGCTATTAGACAGCCAGATACTTAAAAATTGTAAATGATTAAAAATTAATTGTTTAATTGTGTATGTGTATTCATCTTTGATGGTGATCTTTTAGTTTGTCCCTAACTATGGTGTATATATTGTTGTAGAGTTTTGAGATTAAGCAAAAGTTTGGTGCCAAGTTTTGAGATTAAGTTTAGGAGGATTAAGCCTTAGTCACACCCTGCAATATTTGTTTCTAGCTCTGCTCCTCATACAAACATACATCTTTTTAATATACATTTTTATTCTTATTCACGTGATTAAAATTATTATTTTCCCTTATTATAGTACATTAATTTCTATATTACATCATATATTTATGTTGTTTTCTTGTGGTTTGTAATATTTGCCGTGTAAAAATTGAAAAAAAATATTTTTGATAATAATATGTATGGATATTATCAAAATCAATCCAAGAGTCGGTCTCATGGTGCTTGCTTCAAGTTCTTTCCTGTTTGCTGTTGTCCTAGACGAGTTATCAAAATCAATCCAAGAGTCGGTCCCATGGTCCTTGCTTTTTGCAGACGATATTGTGTTAGTCTCTGAGAGTAAACAAGGCTTGAATGCGAGGCTAGAGGAGTGTCGTGTAGCCCTAGAAAGTAAAGGTTTAAGGATTAGTCGATCTAAGATGGAGTACTTGTACTGTGACTTCAGTGGCGTGGGCAATGACGAGGACACCCAGATTGCCATTGAGGGACATACGGTTCCACAGGTAACTAAGTTTAAGTATTTAGGCTCGTTTGTCCAAAGGGATGGAGAGATAGATAGTGACATAGCCCATCGCATCCAGGTTGGATGGTGTAGGTAGAGAGCAGCTACGGGGGTTTTGTGCGACAGAAGGTTTCTAATTAAACTAAAGGGGAAGTTTTATAGGGTAGCAATTAGACCGGCTATGTTATATGGTTCTGACTGTTGGGCAGTCAAGAAAATGCAAGAACGAAAGATGGAGGTAGCGGAGATGAGGATGTTGAGCTGGATGTGCTGGCACACACGGTTAGACAGGATAAGAAATGAGGTTTTCAGGGATAGATTGGGGGTAGCTAGTATCTCGGATAAGATAAAAGAGGGGAGGTTGAGATGGTTTGGGCATGTAAAGAGGAGACAGTTAGCGGGGCCAGTTAGGGTGGTAGAAGGTCTCACTGTGGAAGGCCGGAGGAGTAGAGGCATACCAAAATTGACTTGGGAGGAGAGGGTTAGACAGGATTTACGTGAGTGGCACCTCTCTGAGGACATGGCCCATGATAGGGGTTTATGGAGACATAAAATTAAGGTGAAGGACTATTAAAACATGGGAAAATGATTTCTAAGAGTATGGTAGGGTCTTACTTTGGCTGTTACGTTTTGCGGCTTGTACATATGAATTATGCGGCTTTTACATATGTTTTGTCTTACATGTAGGTTTGTGTATAGGTTATATATGGTGGTATAACTGTCTATGATGTCAATGCACTGTTTTTAATGTCTATGATGCTATGAGGAGTTGTGTGTGTACATATATATATATTCTTCTTTTTCCGTTGTATGTCTTGAGCAGAGGGTCTCCCTGGAAGCAGTCTCTCTATTCCCTAGGGGTAGAGGTAAGGCTTGCTTACATCCCACCCTCCCCAGACCCTACCAATAGCTTTGCTATTTGTGGGATTTACTGGGCTTGGTTGTTGTTGTATGTATGGATATTATGTTTTTAGGCTTCAACATCAGGTAGTGTTCCTAATTAAATCCACTTGATGAGACAAAAAATTAGCCTAATGTACTGATTGTTTTCTATAAAAAGTGTGCTTTATAAAGTTTTGTAAACTTTATGTTTAAAAAACCTCTCTTTTGTAGAAAAATGGTTGCTAGATGTTGTCTTCATCGTTGTTTGTTATGTTATTATTAAAAAGAATAATAGAAAACCAAATTAATGTACCAACTTATATATGTTCTGATTTTTTTCCTTTTGATGGTATTATTAACTTTTGCATCTCTGCGGATTCTGGTGGGATTATAGGTTTGATGCCGTTATAAATTTAGCTGGACTAAAGGCAGTTGGTGAAAGTGTGTAGAAGCCGTTAATGTATAACAATAACAATATCATTGGTACTTAACTTTTTTGGAAGTTATAGCAGCCTATGGCTGCAAGAAGGTATCCCGTTTATTCCTACTTGCTCATTGAACTTGCTTATGTGAATTGGTGCCACGATCACATCTTTGATTGACAAAATTCTTTGTTGGAATTAAATTGGTTATATCTGTTTGATAAAATAGAGTGTTAACGAGACATTGTTATATGTTTTTTGAACATTTTAGCTTGTGTTTTCATCATCCGCTACCGTCTATGGTTGGCTAAAGGAGTTACCAACTCTTGTGCTTTAATCAGTTTCGTTAAGCCTCCAGAATTTGACATAACTACGCGTCAGATTACCCAAAAATAGGCAATTAAAATACCCCCTTTAACTAATTGATTACTATATATATGTCAGCTCATGATTGAGGAGATGCATATGCTTTAGACCCTGAGTAGAAATTTTTATTATTGCGGTATTTCAACCCTGTTGGTGCACATCCTGGTGGCCGAATTGGTGAAGATCCTCATGGAATTCCAAACAATCTTATGCCATTTATTCAGCATGTTGCTGTTGGTAGATAACTTGCACTTAAAGTGTTTGAAACTGATTATTAATCCACAAAAGATGGAACAGGGGTATATGCTTTGGTTTTCATTATTTCTTTTTTGTTACTTATTTGGTATTGAATTGTTCTTATTGTCTTTTTCTTCTTCTTCTTCTACTTTTTTTCAAATCATCAGGTTCACGATTACGTCCATGTTGTAGATTTAGCAGATAGACATACTGCTACATTGGAAAAACTTTCTGATCCTAAAATAGGTGGCTCAAACAATAAGAGAAAATCTTTTAGGGAAAACTAATGTATAATCCTTAACTGTTAACCCTATCCAACACATCATATTTTATAGGAAATTCTAACTCTTGTATCAGCTCCATATCAACATGTGACATTGCAAGAATTGTGAATTTATAAAAATGATAATAAATTTGTTTTTTTTTACATATATCTTAAATTATATGAGGAATATTATTTTATTATTATAGGATTTCCTTCCGGTCAACATCAGCCTCAACCTCAGTTCGTTGGATATTCGCAGGTTCACCACCACCTTCAGTGTGTTGTAAGGAATAGATAACGAGAGGAGGGAGAAAGATAGAAAGAAGACAAAGATTTAGTGTACACACTGGTAATAATTATATTTTCTTGAGTGCTGATCCGCATGATTGAGTTTATGATTGGTATGTTTTCTTTATTTATCAATTTTTATTAAGTCATATTAAATTTTTCAACCCCGGGATGCTTCCGGGGTATAAACTAGTATATATATATATATATATATATATATATATATATATATATATATATATATATATATATATATATAGAGGGGAAAGGGATTATGGAAACCCTCCAAAACGAAGAAACTCCCGGAAACCCAATGAGTGGCCAAGATTAATCCACACCACCCTCTATTATTTTAATAAAAAAGAGTAGTCTAGTAAATTTACACTTCCCCCTCTTTTTTTGTTTGAATTTTTCTCTTTTCCCTCCTATATAAACACCTCACACACTCTCTCTCTTCATCTATCTTCCACCATCTTCATCAAGATTAATACCACCACCACCACCACCATCTTCATCAACATTCATACGAAAAGGGGGTGAGTTTGTGGTCTCTAATCAAAGACAACATCGGAAAGGATCTCACACGAGTCTGTCTCCCGGTTTACTTTAACGAACCCATTTCGTCTCTACAAAAGTGTTTCGAGGAGCTCGAGTACTCTTACCTTCTAGATCAAGTTTATCACCATGGAAAAGAGGTGCATCGTTATTTTAATCGGTTTATATGTTTTTTGATCGTTTCTTAAATCTTAATATTATATATTGTGGTCCTAGGGAAACAGTCTCCAAAGAATATTAAATTAAATTAGGATAAACTTATGAATTTGATTATCCTGAGAAAGGAGTCCATTTCTTTTCCGAGAATGTCTGTTGTTTTATAAAGTATGCTTATTATTTATAACTTCATGGTTTTGAAGCTCATGTTTTTTTTTTTTTTTTTTTTTTTTTTTTTTTTTTTTTTTTAAAGAGCAGGTTAGTCATCATCCGACCCTAATCGCTTGTCACTCTGAAGGTAAAGGGTGGAAATTCTGGGGGGATAGCAACATCAGATCAAAATTTTGGGGACGATCAATTCAGCTCGACCCTGTTGGTGTTCTTACATTAGAATTTGATGATGGAGAGGTATTCCAGTGGAGCAAGGTATATATTAGGGGCAGCTAATCAGAAATTCCTGACCAACACCAACACGACGTGAAAATAATCAGGTTTTGGTTTTTGGGTCGGCTAATGTAACTTGTTTATTAAACAGGTCAACCAAACATGACCCGTTTAATAAATGGGTCAACCCAAAAAACAAACCATATAATAAATAGGTTGACCTGTTACCAAGTCGCTAGGCATTACTTGTAGTCGCAAACAGGACATAATAAATATATTAATTAAAACAAAAGTCACTAACTATGTGATGAAATCAATGTTGCGTCTGTTTCGTATGTAACAACATAACTAAGTTGGTATAAATTAGTTTCTGATATTTTTACCAGATACAAAGGTTTGATTTTTTGACTTTCATGAGTTACACATGGGATCAAATCTATGTTGCGTCTGTTTCGTATGTAACAATAGAACTAAGTTGGTATAAATTAGTTTCTGATTTTTTTACCAGATATAAAGGTTTGATTTTTTTGACTTTTCATGAGTTATAATGTTTTTTACTTTAAACACCAGTTGCATATATTAATTAAAACAAAAGTCACTAACTGTGGGATGAAATCTATGTTGCGTCTGTTTCGTATGTAACAGCAGAACTAAGCTGGTACAAATTAGTTTCTGATTTTTTTTACCAGTTTCAAAGGTTTGCTATTATTTTTCCTTTATTTCATTTAGTTTGATTAGTTTCAAGTTTTAAGTGTAATACGTTTAGTTTTTAAATTTTTTTATATGATATTATATAGGGTTAGAAAACATTTAATGTTTAGAGTTTGAATTTGAGCTAATTAGTGTTTGGTAATAAGAAGTTGTTTGTGATGGTTTTGAAAATGTATGTTTGCATTTGTTTCGTATGTAACACCATAACTAATCATGTTTACACGTAGGTAGCATACGTTAACACGTAGGTTTACATATTAAGAAACCTTTTTTATATGTTATTATTATTAATATGTTTTTTTAATCAAAATTGGTGAATTTTAATGTCTCTTAACATATGCAACAATATGTCTGATTTGTTTTTTACCAGTATGTGCATGTTTGTATGAGTATTATAATGTGTGGAATGTATGTTTGCATCTGTTTCCTATACTGCGCATGTTTCGTATGTAACAATAAAACTAAGTTGGTATAAATTAGTTACCGATTTTTTTACCAGATACAAAGGTTTGAGTTTTTACATATTATAGAGGAAGAATTGGGAAAAAAAACTCTTGAATAGAATGTCATTGATCATGGGATGAAATCTATGTTTGCGTTTGTTTCGTATGTAACAGCACCACTAAGTTGGTATAAATTAGTTTATGTTTTTTTTACTACAAAGTTTTGATTTTTTAAGTTTGATAATCTTGATAACTAAATGTATAAAACAATGTTTTTTTGTATCAGTTTCGTATTTTTTTTTGTAATCCAGTTGGTTAACATACGTTAAGCGGGGGGGGGGGGGGGGGGGGGGGGGGGGGGGGGGCTTTACATGTAAATTGATGATTTTTGTTTTATTTTTGCAGGTGAGCATATTTTTTGCATTAAAGATGGAGATGATTATCAATAATGAAGTGTAGACAATTTTTTTTTTTTTTATTTATGATACTTTTTTTTTTAGCATTTGTTGATTTGTAATGACCGTTTTGTTTGTTTTTAGCATTTTGTAAGAAATAATTCTTGTGTAATTTGAATGTTTTTTGATCTATAAAGTTTTTAGCACTTTGTAATGACCATTTTGTTTGTTTTTAGCACTTTGTAAGTAACAAAATGCCTATAACCATATCAATTCTCGTTACGTATGCAACAATTCTGGTGATGGTACAATAAAACGAAAAAAATATGGTCTAATAAAAAAAATAATAAATCAGCATTTTTTAAATAATATAAACTGGCAAGTCAGTTTTAACCTACGTAACACAACACATGTTACATATGTAACACGGGCATCTGGCAGATTTAGGACAATGATCACAAAAGTATGAGAGAGATGATGTGACATATGTCAGGTCAACTTGTCATAGATGCTTTTTCAGAAAATGTCATTTGACCCTTTTGCCCTTTTTTTGTCATCTAGTCTATTAATTTAAATCAAAAAGCATGAATTAAATGTGGACCATTGATCTAGTTTGATCAATGGTTGTAAGAGGGTTTATTGGGTTTCTTCAATTTGAGTGGGTTTTTATTTTAACCATCCCTTATATATATATATAAAAGAATAGGGGTATGCCTTATGACATTATGTGAGGGCCTTTACACCCCTTAATTTCCCTCCAAAAGTGTTTTAATTAAATTTTTTATAAATATAACTATTAATTAATTTTTTAATTATATTTTAAATAAAGCATCTATTATTTATTATTTTAAAATTTTAAATATGTTAATTAATATTTTTTCTTTATCTTTTCCTTATTTTCCTCTCACATTTATTAAATGTTAGTAAACTATTGATTATTATTTTAAAATTTCAAATAATCATCATGACATATCATTTGATACCAATTTGGTTGTTTTTTTGCCAGGTTTATATCACAGCTTTAGAATGTCTTGAGAAAGTAATAAATTTGTACAGAGACTTCACTCGAGCAAGATCTGCACATGTAGATTTAGAAGTAGGTTTTATGAATTATCGAGTGTTGATTCTTATAATAAAAATTTCTGAAAAACAACCTATTTCTTTTACGGTATATACATTTTATCACTTCATATTAGATTTGTTTATTCTGGGAAGCACCCGGGGGATAATCTATCTAGTATATAATAAAAGAAAAGGGGTGTGACATATGGCACTAGGTGAGACCTTCACACCCCTTGATTTCCATTCAAAATTCTTTTCTAATTATATTTTAAATAAAAATAACTATTAACTATTATTTTAAATTTTAAATATCTTAATTAATATCTTTATCTTTATCTCCCCCCATAATTTTTTAAACGTTAGTAAATTTTAATACAACATTCAAAAAAAAATTACACCAAATTGACGAGTGTTTTATTATCTTTCAACGAGCACCATATTGCTATAAAAAACGAAAAAAACGACTTCTTTTAATGGGTTTTTGTTCATGCAGAAAAAAAGCCACTAATAATATTAAGATAATATATATGCTTTTGAATCTACTATTACATATAAGAACCTGCTAACTACACACACACACACACACACACACACACACACATATATATATATATATATTCACAGATGTAGTCAATTTGGTAAGAATCTATTTTTTTATTTTGATTGGTGTTGCTATGTGTTTTGGTAAAAAATTATCTAATAAAAATAATCTTGTTTTCCAAATTAGTTAAAGTGAGGTAGAGTGCTAGTTTGATAAAAACTATGTGTTATCCTCAAGATGGTGACTTGTTAATATAAATATGCTATTATTTGACAACTAAGCTCGGGATGATGATGTGAAAATTGAGGATGGATAGTTGTATCCTGAGGATGCAACTATCACAGAAATGTGAATTAAGCTAAGATAAGCAAATGCAAATAGAAGAGGACACTCGATGTACGAGGAAAGCCCTTGATCAATGTTAGATCGCCGGCATAAAACCTTGGGAGGAGACTAGGCCCCTGCCTTGTTTGTTAATATTAAAATGGTAAAAAGGTTTACAACTTTGGATGAATGGGTGGACAAGTAATCTAGTGCTACAACAATTCGTGTGTTCTCAGTAGTTGAGAGAGTGTGTGTAGCTATATTAAAAGCAATGTGTCCTATCTCGTCCATCATTCCCATATTTATACTATATGAAAGTCAATAAAAGATCTCGTGTAATCCGTTTGTTAGTTAAGTTCCTTGAAGGCCTTTAGTGACCGTTGTAGCTGTTTCTACTCAGGTGGACATTGCAGCAACTGTTTCCACCTTCTTCGCCTAGTTTTAATGCACGTCGGTTACATCCTTGACTCTTTCTCTTAGCTAGCAAGTGTAACGCCTTTCGGCCTGATCTTAGGCCCTGACTCACCCTCCGTGGACGAACCTTGCGGCTTCTTCAATAAGTGTCTTGACTATGTCATGATAATCTAGACGTTATAAAACAGTTTCGAATCCATATCATAACTTGATTGTTCCTGCAAATACATTATAGAGAGATTTCGTTAGTACATCCTCAGGATGTGCTCATGTTGAAACATAGGTATATTTTGAAGTCCGTCACATCCTTAGCATCCTAAAGATATCATATTGAGGATATTAGGTTAAATCATCCCGAGGATTTTCACCACCAACAATTGTCCCAAAAAATATGTTATCGTTAATTTCTTAACGTTAGAAATATTTTTCACAATCAATTTTCTCGGATAAGCATGTTTCAACCTTTCTTGAGGTGGAAACGACTATTTTTTAGGCTACATCTTCGTGATGACCGTTACATCCATCATTTCCTATCGCATATATCTAGGTTTCCCTTTCTCCTTTATAATCACACAAGATTTTTAGAAAAGGTAACTATTTTCCCTTATCTCCTGCTTCTTTCTTTTTTCTGATTCTGCCAAAAGTTTTCTAAAACAAAATTTTTTTAAGAATGAGTAAGAAATCAACAAAGGCATCTGGGAGTGTGGGAATCCCTAAGGATTTCACATCTCAGAACTTGCTCAAAGAACCTGATCAAGAAATCTGCACTTTTAGTGACAGGGATATTCTAGCCCTTAAGAACTCTGGGGCCTTCCCTAGTTCGGCTGTCTTTCGTCCCTATGACCCAAGTGAGAAAGGTTCTTTAAACCTTAGGAAGGTGTCAGACACCTTAACGGAGGAGAGGGTGGCCAACCCTCTAGTCTTCAAAAATGTTCCATCTTCAGGATGGTACTACAAAATTCTTGAAATAGACTGTTTTAGTTAAAATAAACGATCGAAATAGGTTAAGAATACTTACATATGGAGATGATTCATCTCTATCAGCCTTCACCTTCATCCCACCTGTGATTCGGACTATAGTTTCTCTTCCAGAGAGATCAGTCACATGCATCCCTAGGCATGATAGTATTTCAGGTGAATAGCATTCCAAGCCCTTGGTAGAATTTCTCCTTCCATGGTCGATAGCCAATATGCTCCTTTGCCAGCTTCAGAATCTATCAAATATGGACCTTCCCATTTAGGAGCTAGCTTGCCATCACTTGGTTTGGTTGTATTTTGGAAGGCTTTACTTAATACTAAATTTCCTACTTGAAATCTTTTTATCCTTATATTTTTGTTGTAAGTTTTAGCAATCCTTTGTTGATGAGCAGCCATTCTCAATTTAGCAGCATTTCTGAGTTCATCTACTGCTTTTAAATCATGCAATAATGCTTCTGCGTTGGTAGATGCATCCTGAAGATGCTTCCTTGCTGTAGGCATGACCATCTCTGTGGGTAGCATTGCTTTTGTTCCAAAAACCAAGGAGAAAGGTGTTTGCCCAGTTGCATTCTTCGAAGTAGTTCTATCAGCCCAAAGTATGAATGGAAGTTCCTCTGCCCATTTTCCCTTCTTTTCCCCAGGCTTATATTGTTGACAATAATTTTATTTGAGGATTCTTCTTGTCCATTAGCTTGAGGATGGACTGGTGTTGAAGTTATCATCTTGATTCCCCAACTTTCACAAAAGTCAGTTGTCCTTCTACTAATGAATTGAGAACCGTTGTCACATATGATCTCAGCTGGCACTCCAAATCTTGTCAGGATGTTTCTTTTAATGAATGAAACCACTTCCTTATCCCTCACTTGTACAAATGCTTCAGCTTCAATCCATTTTGGAAAGTAATCAATCATTACTAGTATAAACACCTTTCCTCCAGGAGCTACAGGTAACTTTCCTATTATATCCATTCCCCACTTCATGAATGGCCATGGTGCAATAATAGGATGTAATGGTTCAGCAGGTTGATGAAGGATGTTGCTATGTCTTTGACATGGATCACACT
Organism: Ambrosia trifida; assembly: GCA_028751855.1. Classification (NCBI taxonomy): domain Eukaryota; kingdom Viridiplantae; phylum Streptophyta; class Magnoliopsida; order Asterales; family Asteraceae; genus Ambrosia; species Ambrosia trifida. Next base: position 158,026,075 of record CM054123.1, on the reverse strand, counting down.
TCTGAGAATATTGCATGGCATCCTTCTTCATTGTAGGCCAATTGTATCTTGTTCTTAAGACCTTTGAGTAAAGAGATCTTTCTCCTGTGTGGTTTCCACAATCTCCTTTATGGACATCTTTAAGCACTTCATTTGCTTCTTCTTTGTTGAGACACCTTAAATATGGACATGCAAGATATTTTCTATACAAAATATTTTCTATAATAATGAATTTTGTTACCTTCATCCTGAAAGCCTTTGCATTTTCTCCTTCTGGAATGACATCTTCCTGTAATTATTTTATTATAGGAGTCATCCAAGATGAATCCTCTTGAACCTGAGTAGCTAAAATAGTGTTATCCTCAGGATGCAATGTTTTATCTTCAGGATGTTTAGTAATATCCTTAGGATGTGCTTCATAATCCTGAGGATGCCATTCTTCAATAGCTGGTTTCAGGATGTGGATAATGGGAATCTTAGATCCTTCAGGTAGATTTAAGGAGGATCCTAGATTTGCCAAAGCATCATCCTCAGCATTTTCTTCTCTAGGTACCTATGTTAGTGAAAATTCTACAAAGGAAGTTGATAAATTTTTAACCTTTTCAAGATAAACAGCTAATTTATGACCCTTTACTGCATAAGATCCATTAAAATGATTAGCAATCAACAAAGAATCAACAAATACTTCTATATTAATAATATGCATGTCTCTAGCAAGTTGCAAACCAGCAATGAGAGCTTCATACTCTGCCTCATTATTGGTTGTCTGAAATGCACATCTAATAGCATGGGGTATTTTGTCCTCTTGTGGCGATTTTAGTAGTATTCCTAAACCTGTTCCTTTTGCATTTGAAGCACCATCAGTATATAAAATCCATTTTCCTAAGTTTTCGTTTAATCGTTGTACTTCAGATTCTACTTCACTCAGGATGTCACTACTGAAATCAGCCGCAAAATCTACTAGAGCCTGAGATTTGATTGCATTCTAGGCTCGCATACTAAGTCAAAGGCACTTAATTTTACTGACCACTTAGCCATTCTTCCTGACATCTCTTACTTTCTAAGTACATTTTTAATGGGATAGTTAGTTTGTACGTGTATCCTATGTGTTTCAAAATAATGCCTTAACTTAGTAGAGGCCATTATCAAAGCTAATACAAGTTTTTCGAGATGAGAATACCTGGTCTCAGCATCTAGTAGAGTTTTACTTACATAGTAGACATGATGCTGTTCCCCCTCGAAATCTCTTATCAATACTACACTGATACCATTCCTAGAAACTGCAAGGTATAGCTTCAAAGGTTCTCCATCCTCAGGTTTCATCAGGAGTGGAGCTGCTGCTAGATAGTCCTTCAGCTTCTTCAATGCTTCCTCATGTTTCTGTCCCCAGTCGAATTTATTATTTTTCCTCAGGATATCATAGAATTCCTTACACTTCTCTGAGGATTTCGAAATGAATCTGTTTAAGGCTGCTATCCCGCCTGTCAGCCTTTGTACATCCTTGATATTGTTTTAGGGTTTTGAGATCAAGGATGGCTTTTATTTGTTCGGGGTTGGCTTCTATCCCTCTTTTGGTAACTAGGTATCCCAGAAATTTTCCAGCACCGACTCCAAAGTGACACTTTGATGGATTCAACTTCATATTGTAGGCATCCAGGATGTCAAATGCCTCCTTAAGATCTTGAAGATGATTCTCTGCCTTTTTGGACTTAACCACCAGGTCATCAATGTACACCTCCATTGTATCCCCAATTTTTTCTTTAAACATCATATTCACTAGCCTTTGGTAGGTTGCACCTGCATTTTTTAATCCAAATGGCATAGCTATATAACAATATATACCTGATGGGGTCATGAATGCTGTGTCCTCTTGATCGTTTGGTTCCATTTGAATTTGTTGAAATCCTAAGGATGCATCCATGAATGACAGCATCTCGTGGTCTGCTGTAGCATCCACCATTGAATCTATATGTGGTAATGGGAATGGGTCCTTAGGACAGGCTTTATTGAGGTCTGTATAGTCTACACACACTCTCCATTTCCCATTTTTCTTCTGAACTACCACCACGTTGGCAAGCCATCTTGGAAATTTTACTTCCCTTATCATCTTTGATTTAAGGAGCCTATCCACTTCTTCTTGTATGATGATATTTCGTTCCGAAGCAAACTTTCTTCTTTTCTGCTGGATCGGTTTGAAGCTCTTATCAATCCTAAGCATATGAGTAATGACATCCTTAGAGATGCCAGTTATATCTTCATGCTTCCATGCAAAGGTAGACATCCTGCGTTTAAGAAATAAAATTAGTGATTGTTCTATGTCATGAGGAATATTCTTACCAATTAGCACAGTAATATCCTTGTTATTGTCATCAAGGCAAACAACCTTCACATCCTGTGAGCGTTGGATTTTATCTAAAACAGGATATTATGATCATACAAGTCACAAATCTAGGTGCGGAATCCCTAGATCTGAACAAATTGATAAGATGCTAATCACGACACAATCAAGATCATTTTCAACTTCATTTTCATAGATTAACTTTCAATTAATAAGCAATTACAACGTTTATGTTAATCTAGAAACACAATGACACTTTCTCAAAACACTACTGAACCTGCACAGAACCTGGACACAAAATGATAACTCTCTTACATAATCAAAAACTCAAAACCTATATATACTGTCTGCACATTCGCCCCTTTCTGTAGGTCGAATGTGAGAGTTTTCCACATTCGCCCACTTACAGTGGTCGAATGTGGTCTTCTGTCCAATCCAAAACTTCATTCGTCCAGTCTGATCTACCTTCGCCCATATTATCTTCACCTTCGTCCATCTTTACTACATTCGCCCCATCAGAAGTACATTCGGCTATTTATTAACATATGTTATATCATATCCAATCCTTAGTCGCAAATGCATCAACAAACTCCCCCTCGACTATTGATTGGATAGTTTTCTCTGATAGTCCATCGTCCTGTTCATCAGCTTGATTCTAAGCTGCTTCTTTTGTTCATCAGTCATTGGCGGCTCGAATGTTTTCTTTACAGGCTTTGAAACATTAGCGATCTTCACAGTTTTGCCAAGTTTACCCTCCAAGTTGCTTCCAGCGTTTATGTCATACGCAAAACAAACTCCCACAACTTGAGTGTACTTTCTCGCCTGAGCAAAGTCGTTCGGTTCATAATAGATCGGATTATAAAACAACATGATGATGTCTTCAAAAGTGCAGTTTATCAGCCACATAGGATCAAATACATGAACATGCTTGTATTTGTCCTTTCCATCTCTCAATACAATCACTGCTTCTGCCTTCCTCCAATCGTAATACCAGAATATGAAATCAGCACTAAAATGCTGTGGCATAGGCATCAATGGTATCTTTCTCATCACATTTGGTGCTTTATAGATCAAAGTCACACGTTTCATGTTGGTTTGAGGATCAATATCCCTATGAACTTTTCTGCGGGGATATTGAGGCTTAAACCTGTTCCATCTAGTGCGACTCTCCCAAACTAACTTATCTGCGCACCAACCGACATGCGATCCATTTACCTCGGCTCCAGACATAGGAAACCTGCATAAATCTCTCACCGCCCAATACGGTAGAGTAAGCAAATCACAGAATCTGTTGAAATACAGAATTCCGGTTTCCCATTTAGCTGCAATACACTTGAGTCTGCCAAGATAAGTCCACCCGAGAGCTCTGCCTTTGAACTTGGCATTATGAAAACGATAGAAGTTACCTTGAGCTTCAGGTTTAGGTCGGTTCTCCTCCATCTCCTTCAACTTCTTCAGATAATTCTTCAACTCATCAGACTGGTTGGAAGAATCTTTCTTTTCATCTCCAAACACTTTTTCAACAAACTCTTCACTTCTTCTCTTCGCTTTCTGTTTCGCTGACTTGTTTGGTATCTCTGTAAAGTCAGGAAATACTTCGTTTTCATCTTCCTTTCTGAAATACTGAGGAAATTCCTCATGAGTGATATCTTCAATCTCAACCTCATTGTTTTCTGGAGTTTGCACATCATCAGAATGATTTCCCATATCCTTTTCAGGAATATCAGGAATTGATTCATCCATCATGAACTCCTCAAATGTCTTACCTACCCTCTGTGCGAGACCATCTAATATTTCTTTCGCCACAGATGCAGGTAGTTCCCCTTCTTCTAGATCTGGATCTTCATATTCCAGCTCGTATCTCAGATCATCAGTCTGGAATATTTCAGCGAAGCATCCAGTGAACTCAATAGTCCACTCTCTCTTCTCCAACATGTTCTTGTATATCAGCTTAGCATCATCCGAAAGAGATCTCACCTTTTCGTTCCAAAAGATACTTTCATCTACATTCTCACCTTTCTTCTTGGAACTAGATTCTCCAGTATCTTTCTTCTTTTGTGATTTCCTCTTCTCATAACTATACTTAGAAGTGTCATCTCCTCCTTCATGATCACTTCCACTACTAAGCTCATCACCCTTCTTCTGTCCTGTACCCTCAGCACCATCATCATCATCATCATTGTCATCATCATCATCATTGTTGTCATCATCACTTTTATCCGAACCATCATCATCCTCTTCATCCTCATCATCTTCTTTTTCTGATTCAGAATACTCATAGTCAATTTTCTGTTCATCATCTTCTTCATCTTCCTCACCCTCTTTCAATTGAGGTGCTCTGCTATATAACTCTTCAATCAAACCACACAAGCGTTTGTTTTCCTTCTTCAACTCTTTGTTATCCGCCTTGATCAGTTTGATCTTGTTCTTGTTTCTATCACATCTCCTCTCAAGCTTCTCATTCTTAGCTTCTAACAACTGAATCTTTTCATTAATATCATCCTGATTCGCTTTCGAAGCAACTACAATCTGGAGCATCTTCTCCTCATTCTGCTTGAATTTAGTGATTTCAGCTTGTTGAGCAATCAGCATTTTCATCATATCCTCCATCTTCTTATTTACCTGTTTCATAACATCATCATCAACAGTCATTTTCTTTGACTTTGATCTGGAGGGCTCAACTTCAACAGCTTTCTCTTTCTGAGGCTTCCTGAACATATCGAGCACTTTATCCATATCGATATTAAACTGATCGATTGGTAAAGTCTCTGCCTCCTTTCCTTTCTTCTGCTTCTTAGCAACTGGCGAAGATAACTTGGAAGGTGTTCCAGCATCAGGCAATCTCTTTCCCTTCAACAACTGAGCTAATTCCTTCTCTCTCAGTTCTTTCACACTCGACTTCTTTGCCATCGTCTTTTGTTTCTTTGACTTCTTAGGCAAATTCACAACAACTGTGTCACCAACACTCAGTTCAGCCAAATCAACTCCCAAACCTTCATCTTCAACCGATTTCCTTCTCCTCTCAGACTCTTCAATCGACTGATTCAATGATTCAGACTCACCAACCATAGTGGCCTTACGTTTGGTGGTCCTCACGTTCTCATCATCCGAATCCCACTGTTCATCAACCTCAGTCTCTTCAGAATCCACAGACTCTTCATCCACCAAACCTGAACCTTTCTTTGCAGTCGATTTCTTTCTTGCAGACTGTTGCTTTGTGCTTCCCTGATCAATAGCCTTTCCTTTGCCCTTCCCTTTGGCTCCAGGATTGACTACTTGACGCTTCCGCTTAGTGCTTGAATCAGCATACACTAAGGGATCGTCGTTATCTGAATCACTATCATCATGTCTAGCTTTGTTCTTGCCTGGATCAGTGTAATCCGGACGAGCCAAAGCGCCAAACAATCTCCTATTGGGTGGTTTCTCATTGTCAGCTACACCCTTGTATCCTTTCATCCTCATCAAGGTTCTAATATTCATGTGATCTTGCCCTAGAATCATTGTCGGATCCTTCTTCAGCATTGGATATTTATGGTCAAAGATCATCATTAGAAACCTTGGATACAACATGAACTTCTTAAACTTTATACCCCTCAGCATCTCCAACATGTGGTCAAGTATCATCCCAGACACATTAAATGGTTTGTTGAGTGTCAATGCAACCATTAATGAACTCAAACTCTTCCTCATCACGTCATAACCACCACTAACACATCCAAAGACATGGATCAGAACATGTGCAAAGTACTTGTACTGCACTCCCAGCTTCCCTTTATACATCGATCCGTCAGTGATAGGACCTTTGTATTTCATCCTTAAGAAGCACGCCTTCTGTTCAGTCCACGACAACTCCCTGGGATCTTCTCTATCCTCGAACTTAATCTGTAAAGCTTCCCGGATGTCGGCTTCAGTCAAGAACATGTCAATCTCCTGAATCTTGCTCTTGATAATGGTTTGATTATCCCAGTAGTCGTACTTAGCGTTCTGGTAGAAATCTTCTATAATGTCCTTGTAAATGATAGTAGGTGTCGCTAGAGCGTGTACAATCCTGCTCCTCTTCAGAAACTCAATGATGCCAGTGAACTCCGTGTTCTTCTCCACATCTCCTAAATACGCGCAACAGTTGTGCGATCTTTCGAAAGACCAACTGCTCGGTGTAGAAGTTTCAGCTGCGGGAACTGGATCTTGAACAGCTATCTCTGCTGGAGTCTCAACATTCACTGCTGGAGCGTCAATATTTTCTGGTTGTTCAGCCATCTGCACACAAAAATCAATAAAACGCGTCAAAACACAAAAACGACAAAAAAAAATAAAAATTTTGGTCAAAACACATCTGCACATTCGCCCATATCAAAGTGGTCGAATGTGAGTTTTTGTTGGTCGAATGTGAAATTATCTGGACGAAAGTGAAATTGATCTAGATAAAATGTCACCTTCGTCCGTTTTTGAATACATTCGCCCAAAGATTATCACCTTCGTCCGGTTTATGAACCGAAGGTGGAATCTGTTTACCCCCAAAATTTAAAAAATTGCCATAGTTGTTTTTAATCCGTAATTTTGATTGAAATGGGTACTAAAAGGGCCGACTAACACTGATTAACAACCAATTTTATCAACACATCATTTTACATGGGTTTTCACTTGGAATTAGGGTTCGTCGAGTCCAATTGATCAAATCTGTCATGTAAGTTGTTATTAACCTAATTCCTTTCACACTCTCCCCCTAAAACCTATGTATAATGATCAGGAATCAAAATCATTCATCAAAAATCAACAAAAATCCCCAGATTGAAAACCCTAGGTTCGGTCCTTAAACAATCAAATCTGATCTTGTTTGTTGTCCAATACCTGTAAAAGTAGGCTTAGAATGATCAGCAAAGACAAGGGAATGAAATGCACAAACACAAAGAATAAGATCAACAAGGTCTGGTTATGAGAGAAATTTTGAAAAAATTGCAGAATGAAAAGACGAATGTGACAGGCATATATATAATGGGCCACCTTCGACCGTTTCTGATGGACGAATGTGGCTAATAATCACATTCGCCCGTTTTATTGACACGAATGTGATAAATGTTCCACCTTCGCCCCTAATGAAAGACACGAAGGTAAAATTGATAACCGGAAGTGAAAAAGTCACCCGGAAGTGAAAAGAACCACCTTCGCCCACAATTAAAACGGTCGAACGTGATAGTTTTTCCACATTCGACCCAATTAAGGGGCGAATGTGAATTTGGAAAAACTGAAAATTTCGCCAAATCACGAATTCGAATCCCGTTCAACATTTTTCAATCCGTTAAGCTTCCAAAACTCAAATTTTCACATTTTGAATGTTACAAAGACCAGATGGTGTTATCAAATCTCAGAAATTGACCATCAAGCATCCCCGGATATCAAAAACAAAACAGAAATGCAAAATCTTTTGGATTTTCTGAAATTTATATTAAAACACACCTAAAATCTTTTTGGATTTTGTAACTTTTTGACAATAAAAGTAAAAAGCAACAAAGTAAAATGCATTAAAGTAAATGAAAGCAGTAAACATTTTGTGATTTCCGGTAAGAGGATCATATCAGTTTTCTGAGAAATCTGAACACAGCGTTGATCTGGTTCAATATTATCATTAGAAAACAATATGTGACACGGCAATTGCTGATATTGTTGTCCACATAAGCTCACATGCAGACAATTACGCAATGCTTTAAAATGATACGAATTAGATGTATTAGACTAACACATTGTGGTTCCCACACACACGACATACTCCCGTATCAAGAAGTAATCTGCACAAAGACTCATTGTAAAGCGTGATTATGCTTTCGTCGTCTGTAATTGTACAAGATATAATGCATAGAGGTATACAGGTCAGCAAATTAATGCAGCAAAGTAACATATGCACCATATCAGGTTGAGGACTGATATTAATCATGATTTGCATCAATGATCAATACGATATTATAGATAATCTTTGATCATCATATAACATGGAAAGTTCCTCAATTCGGTAACTTTAGGTTTTGGCATAAAGCTCTTTTATAAAGACATCCTGTCTGATCTAGGTCCGTAATGACTTACAGCAGAAGATCAGATAGGCTATCCCCAGACAACTAATAACATAACGACCCTAAACCTCCGAGTTTTGTACAAACACCCTATCAAACGAAATTACGGTACTAAGACCATATGCCCATGAGGTGTTCATCCACAAACGCGTAGTTTGTTATGTTTGTATCACTAATGCATGCAATATAAAGTCTACGAAGCCTATCAGCATATCACACGTAATCAACATACGTCTCATTAAACTATGCAATTCTTTAGCCTGTGTCAGATCCCCACTGATGTACTATCATTTCCTCTTTTTATCCAGGAAATCATTTTGGGTTTTTCTAATTTTTAGGTATTTTGAAAATATTTCAATGTTTTTGGTTTTTCCGATAAAATGACTCCCCCTAAAATAAAGAACATATTTTTGGGTTTTTAATTTTTCTGAAAAGCAAAACAAAACAAAAATTTGAAAGAAACAATCCACTTGAAAGCATCAACTTCTTTGAGGATTAAACAACCCCCTCGAAAACATCAACTTCTTTGAGGATTATGATAGTAAAGAGAAATTCCCAATTAGCAAAGAGAAATTCCCAATTAGCAAAAATTTAAAGCTAAAACTAAAAACGAAAAATGATAAACCGAAGAGCCGATTAGTCCTGTTTTTCCTTTATATTGTTTACTTTCAAAAGATATTCAAAGCGGGATCTGTCAAAAGCTTTAGTAAACAAATCTGCACGTTGGTAGTCAGTATGGATTTTGACCATGTCAATCAATTCCTTAGCATAACAGTCACGGATAAAATGATATTTAATCCGGATATGTTTAGCTTTAGAATGATTTTCAGTATTTTTAGTTAACGCAATTGCGGCTTCGTTGTCACAGTGTATAGGGGTTTTAAGAAACTGCAAACCGTAATCGACCATCTGTTGTTGGATCCAGAGCACTTGCGAACAGCAACTCGAGGCTGAAATGTACTCGGCTTCACATGTAGACAGTGCGACGGAAGTCTGTTTCTTGCATTGCCAGGTGATTAACCTGCTCCCTAAAAACTGGCAACCGGCTGTTGTTGATTTGCTGTCTTTGTCACAGCCACCCCAATCTGCATCACTAAAAGCAATAAAATCAAAATCATCATCATTAGGGTACCAAAGTCCTTTTGATGGACAACCCTTCAGATATCGAAGGATACGCTTGACCGCCGTCAGATGACTTTGTTTCGGCTTCGATTGATATCGCGCACAGAGACACGTTGCATACATAATATCTGGTCGAGACGCTGTCAAATACATCAGAGATCCGATGATTGCTCTGTATGTAAATGGATCTGTCAGCTCCCCCTTAGCGTCGACTCCAATCCCGTGATTGGGTTGTATCGGGGTATCCATCGGCTTAGAGTCCTCCATCTGGAATCGGCTCAAGATGTCGGCAACATATTTCGTTTGGTGAATGAAGATCCCGTCGGGTCTTTGATCCACCTGTAAGCCGAGGAAAAACTGCATTTCTCCCATAGCGCTCATTTCGAACTTCTCCTGCATAACAGTTTCAAATTCCCTGCACAAGAGTTCGTTAGTTGAACCAAATATAATATCATCAACGTAAATCTGTACTAGAAGCAAGTCATCTCCCGTCTTCTTCGTAAAGAGGGTACAATCGACGAGGCCGCGCTTGAATCCTTTTGAGATGAGGTATGTGCTAAGCTCCTCGTACCACTGTCTTGGAGCCTGGTGCAAACCATATAAAGCTTTGTTCAGAACGTAGACCTTGTCCCGGTGGATTGGGTCCTCAAAGCCCGGTGGTTGCCCGACATAAACCTCCTCCTTGACTTTACCATACAGAAATGCGCTCTTGACGTCCATTTGATAGACTTTAAATTTCTTGTACGAAGCAAACGCAAGGAACATCCGAATAGCTTCCATTCGTGCTACTGGTGCATAGATTTCGTTGTAGTCAATTCCTTCAATCTGATGGAAACCTTGCACAACCAATCTGGCTTTGTTCCTTACTATAACTCCACGGTCATCTTTCTTGCACTTAAACACCCACTTAGTGCCAATTTTCTTTCGTCCCTGCGGCAAATCTGTGAGCGTCCAGACTCCTAATTTCTGGAATTGCAATAACTCTTCCTGCATCGCCTCAACCCAGGCATCTTCTTGCAAAGCGTCTTTGTATGTCCTTGGCTCTACTTGGGACACGTAACATGCAAACGACCAATCATTTTGGTCACCAGATTTCTGAATTTTGGCATACAATGCTAAAGCACCAAAACTCTCTGGCGTATTGACACTTTTAAGCTGCCCTCTGGTCATCACTCCACTACCAGGATCACCGATCACTTGCTCCAGCGGGTGAATACGATGAATCCGAGATTCCGGATTAACAGGTACAATCACTCCCGTCTGAGCAGTCAAGTTCTCTGTAGCATCCTGATCATTACCCGTGTTAGATGATGAAGCAACATCTTGATTTGGAGTTGGGTTCACAGTTTGCTCTTCTAAATCTTCAGCATTTTCAAGAACAGCTTCTTCAAATTGTTCATCTTCAGATTCTGAAGTGTCTAACGAAGTTGAAGCTTCTTGAAACAACTCTTCTTCTTGAGTAGGAGCACTGGTATCACTAGAAGCTGGTGGGGGGTTTACGGTAATTGGACGCATTAACGGTGAAGTTGCCGCGTTTTCACATTCGTAAAGTAATCGGATCACAGCTTCTTCAACTAGGCTATCTAGATTGAATGACTCAAAGAAATCTTTGTAATCAAACATCCAATCAGGGCCCGTGCCTTGCAAATTTTGTGTATAACGTTGAACTTCCACATTTGCCCAATCCTCCACTTGACGAGTTCGCTTGTTGAATACCCGTTTGAGCGGGGTTGCATATCCAACAAAATATCCCTCTTCAGCTTTAGGACTAAACTTCTCGCTTGGATTCAACATCGTACATGGCGCCCCAAATGGTTCTAGATACTCTAAATTGGGCTTTCGTCGGTGTAACAGCTCATAAGATGTTTTTGCAAACTTCTTCACTGTCAAAACCCGATTTAATGTGTAGTTTGCTGCATAAATCGCCTCATTCCAGAACATTACTGGAAGATGTGAGTCAGCGAGCATTGTTCTTGCAGCCTCAATCAGAGTCCTATTCTTTCTTTCAGCAACACCGTTCTGTTGCGGGGTATACGGAGCTGAATATTCATGATGTATCCCTTTGCTTTCACAAAGTTCATCCATCTTTGCATTTTTAAACTCCGTCCCGTTGTCACTCCTGATTCTTTTGATCTTCAAGTTGTAGATATTCTCCAGCCGAGTGAACAGAACTTGTAAGTTAGTAAAGGTGTCGCTTTTGTTCTTCAGACACATCACCCATGAGAATCGTGAATAGTCATCAGTGACGACTAAACAATAAAGCTCCCCAAGATGACTTTTGCGCTTGACTGGTCCAAAAAGGTCCATGTGCAATCGCTCAAGCGGCATCTCAACAGAGTTAACCTTCTTCACTTTATGGGATTGTCTGTGTTGTTTTCCTTTCATGCAGCTAACACACTTGTCGTTCAGATGGAAATGTTTCACGTTAACACCATCGACAAGTCCATTTCTCACTAACTGATTCATCTTTCTCAAATGAATGTGCCCCATCCTGCGGTGCCACATTATTGATTCTTTTTCGGTCGCCTTGGAAAGAAAGCATGTTATCTGTCCCTGTGGTGTCATTGCCTTAGACATATCAAGAATGTAAAGATTGTTGACTCGAGGTGCCATCAACATAACCCACTCCTTTGGAATCTTGAAGCCCGGTTTGAGGATGTAGCAGGATTTGTCATCAAAATGCACAGAAAATTGTTTGTCGCATATTTGACTGACGCTCAACAGATTATAGTCTATCTGTTTGACATAAGATATCCGCTCGAAAGTCACAACCCCATTACTCACGCTTCCTTCCATCGTTATATAACCTCCTTTATTTCCCGCGAACGCAACATATCCACCATTGATATTCTTTACATCAAACAGCAACGCCAAATCCCCCGTCATGTGGCCTGAAGCTCCACTATCAACAATCCAGAGACTGCTAATAGGGCCAACTGAAGCTCCCTGCACACAGAAAATAGACAATTAGTTCTTTCGGGGGACCCAAGCCTGAGTCTTGGGCCTTTGAACTTTGGCTTTCAAAGAATCATTCTCAATGACTTTATCAACAACTTTCAGTTTTGAATCAATCGTTTTCTGATTTTTCAAAACTGATTCATTCTTATCACTCACCTTTGATGTAGAGGCTCCTGGAGAACCATTAGGTGTCCAAGATTGTTCAGACCTTTTGAGAATACGAATTTGAGGTTTTGGTTTCTCAATAGGTTTCTGAACATTGTTACTGAAAGTAACTTTCTTAGCAACCTTATCTGAATTAACAGACTTAGGTCCAACATTTGACTTGACAATTGGTTTTTGTGGAACCTTTTGTCTGTCAGCTGTTGTGTTCACCACTGGTTTTCTCCAAGATTGTTCCATTGCCATCCGATTCCTCCGATCATAATGAAATGGACGGTTGTTCCTCATTTGAAAATTGTTTTGATTTTGAAAATGTTGTTGTTGAGGAACAGGCCGTCTATGCGGTGGAATGTAATGATCAATCGGCTTTTTCATGGAATTCTTAACCTCAACTTCATGTCTCTTGTGCCTTACATATGGACACTGAGCAAGTAAATGCCCGCGTTCTCCACATTTAAAACACTTTCTATATTCCTCAAACACATAATGAGCATTCGGTGAAGCAAATGTTTTTACAGGAAATTGATCATTATATTGTTGATTTCTTAAACTCTCAGGAAGTGGTCCTTTCGAGTAAGAAGGTTCATGAAAACCATTTGCTTTATCATCAGGTCGAATAAACTCAGTGACATGTATTTTTGGCTCTTGAGGAGTTTCTGAAAACAGTTTCTTTAAGATTTCTGGTGGAATTTCATTGGTTCTTTCATGTTTTGGAAACCAAATTGTACTTTCTTGCCAGATTTTATCAAGTTTAGAATAGTTAACGTTTTTAATCGGAAACTCCTCATCAGCAATGATTTTATCGGATCCTTCCATCCGATAAAATACCTTTACAGGTTTGTCACTGGTTTCATTCAGCTCATTCTTTTCAATCACATTCTTAACAACTTTCTTAACATCATTCTTAACATCATTCTTTTTCTTAACATCAAGCTTTTTAGACTTCTTGTCATGAATAGCTTTTGCCATCGGATGAATATGATCAGATGGTGATACTGGTTCGGTAGTAATGATGTGATTTTCTTTTGGAATCTCACACTCATTATCAGATTTATCACTACCAGTATCATCATTATCATCATTATCCGAATCTGAACTATCACTCTCAGCATAAACACCCTCATTGTTTAAGCCCAAAATCGGTCTCACATCTTCAGGATATGGTTCACCAATACTCGAGGTATTAGATTCCACATCTGATGATGAGTCTGATTTCACCGAACTCTCCGGTATCACTTGATGATAGTTATGATTCTCAAAGAGAACCGGAGATGGTACAGACTTATAGTTGGTGGTGTTATCATCAATGATATGATCAACGACATAAGCAACATTTTTATAGCTTTCTAACTTCTTGTTAACCTTTTCAGCAAAGCATTTAATGGCAGCCATTTCTAACTTGGTGTTTTCAATTTCATTGATGTAGTTATTTATGGCAAGTTGTTTCAATGACAAAGTGGTTTTCAAGTCAGAAATGTCCTTTTTATAGCCATCTAATACTTTGTTAAAAGCATTTAATTCTTTGCGAGTAGCTTGACAGTTTTGAATAGCACTATCACGTGAAATTCGGAGTTGTTTATTCTCCTCTGTCAACCTATCACAAGTCCCACAGTATTTATCACTCATGACATCAGTGCTAGAATCAGAACTTACAGGTTTTGGCGGTTCGGTCATGGCCATCAAAGCAAAATGAGCTTCCTTTCCAGTGAAGAACTTTGAATAGTCGATCTTGGTGAAAGCATCATCAGCTATGCACGACTTCCTCGTCATCAAGAAATCAGCTTCTGCCAGCAACTGGTCAATATCATCATCCAAAGAATCAACACTTCCCTCTGTGTCTGATTCGCTCTCACTATCTGAATAGACTGATTTACACTCCTCGGGAACTTCAGCAACTGAATCAATCACTATCCCAGATCTCTTCTCCTCAGCCTTAACCTCAACAGGTTCACTCTCCACTTCCATCTCTGTCTCCGAATCATCACTCTCACTCTCCTCAGTTTCTTTCTTCTCATCAACTACCGACTCTTCCAAATCAACCTGATAGGCAACACAAGCCACATTCCCACCAGTAGTTACTTCTTCAACCCCTATTTGCATACCCGACCAGTCAAACCTCTCATCCTGCTGAGTAACCAAAGCTTGGTTTTGACCCGCATTCTGTTGAGTCTCAGTAGGTGTAGTGATTGGTACAACTGTTCGGTTTGGGTGATTAGGAGATTGGTTTTGAATCTGGTTTTGTGTGTTTGGTTGTCTGTTTTGGTTGTTAAAGTTTCGGTTTTGGTAGTTGTTGTTGGTTTGGTAAGAAACTTGATTTTGTTGACGGTTCTGGTAGTTTGCATTGAAGGGGTTTCGGTTACCTTGTTTAGGTGGCTGGGTGCATTCCCGTTTGAAGTGTCCTTTCTCTCCACAATTAAAACATGTGACCTTCTCCTTATTGAAACCATAGGTCGTGTTGGGAGAAGTTGCCAAGTCAGTCCTTCCAGTTTTCTCTATGAACTCTGTTGCTCTCCTCATTATACTCGCAAAAGCCCATTGAATGTCTATGAGTTCCATCTCTTCTTTATCGATCTGTGCGTAGTCTTCGTTGGTCAGGTTGTTGTTCCCGATCTGACTAGCAACCAATCCATTGTATGATGAAACCATAGCAGAGACTAATGCAATGTGTTGCTGAGCAACCTCCACAGTCACGTTTCCTAAGTTGGATGTATCCAAAACCACCGGTTGTTTATGTTGAGTGATTTGGTTTGATGGTTGTTGTGTTTGGTTAGCGGTGTAAAAACTAGCTTGTTGCATTGGAGAGACTGGTGAAATGTAGGAAGTATATTGTGGTGGTGTGTAAGATGGTTGTTGTGTGTAGGAATTGTATTGTGGTGGTGTGTAGGTGGTTGGTTTAGATGAATCCATGACATTGGAAATGCATGCAACATGTGGTGCAACACTTCCAGAGCTCGAGTTTCCTGCTGAAACTGAAGTACCTCCAAAATACAGACTTGGATTCTGAGGAATCTGCGACCTCCTAGCTTTCCTCCTATCCTCCAGCTCTTTGTTCTCCAACTTCTCAATGAACTCTGAAATGGTCCAGAATTGATAAGCATCCTTCTCTCTAAGTACCTCCACATGTTGATCCCACTGTGGTGGCAAAGCATCTGCAAACTTATCAACCTGCTTGGTCATGGGAATCTGTACACCATAGCTAGACAATTCAGACAATAAATGCATATATCTTGGTGTTAGTTCTTTCAAAGTTTCATTATTAATAAACGAAAAATTATCAAACTCCTTAACCAACTCCTCCATTCTCAAACTCCTAGTCTTTTCGTTTCCATCATGCTTCCTCTTTAGCTTATCCCAAAGCTGCTTCGACGTTGTACATGTCCCGAACTGATGCAACAGGTCACTTGTGATCGCCTGTGTCAGTTGAGAGAACGCCTTCTTCTCCACCACGTATTTCTTCTTTTCATCCTCTGCCAAGCTCTCCAGAGGAATCAACTCACCGGTATTCTCCAGAATCGGTGCTGTATATCCTTTGACGATCATGCTCCACGCCTCAGCTCCTTCAACTCCCATGCCCTCCAGATGGATCTTGAACATGGTGTGCCACTGGTTGTACTCTTGCATATCCATCAGCTTAGGTGGCCGAGTTCCACTTCCTGTAGACAAATCTTTAATCAAGGTAGAGATAGCGTTAGTGGTTTGAGTATTTACCGCCTCTGCAGCTACTCCCCAATAATCTGATTGTAAAGCTGGATGTGCTACATTCTGAGGCATCGTGCTTGATGTAGTCATGTAGTTCAGTGGTTGTGAGGACTGCGTGTTCGTCTTTTGAGCTGCAACAATCCATGGGTCCATTGTCTGCTGTTGTGGTTGTGTTGGTGCTGATCCCTGAGTAGTCTGGTAACGCCACATGATTAAAATCTGAAAAACACAACACTTAGAAAAATTTTCAGCAAAAACTCCTACGTTCGCCCGAAAATTCTACTTTCGTCCAAAATTTTCTATGTTCGTCCGGTTCTGTCACACTCTCGTCCCTTCTCTTCACTTTCGTCCAAATAGTGATACCCGAAGGTGAGTCTGACCAGAATGTAAATCACACACACACAAATTCCACTTTCGCCCGGAATGAAAACGGTCGAAGGTGAAATATAGTACCCGAATGTGAAAAGTTTCAACAAGAATTTCAGATTCGCCCACTCAAACTCTCAGGTTCGCCCCTTTTTCAGTCAGGTTCGCCCACTTACTCAGTCCAGGTTCCAGGTTCGCCCCATATCAGCAGATTTCACTTTTGAAAAACGGTTATTGTTTGAAAAACGGTTATTTTGATCTGAGATTTTCAAAAGTTCATGGAATTCAATGATCTTGATCAGGTTATGTTTCGGATTTGATTTGGAACAACTTTAAGTCTTGGAAAACTTGAATTTGACCACAAAATCACCTTTAAATCGATCAAAAACTATGTTTTATGAAAGTTTTTGTAAAAACAGATGATAATTGATCTAAAACATGTTCAAATCAACTCTGATCTTTTCAAATTTGTTGTTGTATGATCCTCTATGCTCTGATACCACTTTGTGAGCGTTGGATTTTATCTAAAACAGGATATTATGATCATACAAGTCACAAATCTAGGTGCGGAATCCCTAGATCTGAACAAATTGATAAGATGCTAATCACGACACAATCAAGATCATTTTCAACTTCATTTTCATAGATTAACTTTCAATTAATAAGCAATTACAACGTTTATGTTAATCTAGAAACACAATGACACTTTCTCAAAACACTACTGAACCTGCACAGAACCTGGACACAAAATGATAACTCTCTTACATAATCAAAAACTCAAAACCTATATATACTGTCTGCACATTCGCCCCTTTCTGTAGGTCGAATGTGAGAGTTTTCCACATTCGCCCACTTACAGTGGTCGAATGTGGTCTTCTGTCCAATCCAAAACTTCATTCGTCCAGTCTGATCTACCTTCGCCCATATTATCTTCACCTTCGCCCATCTTTACTACATTCGCCCCATCAGAAGTACATTCGGCTATTTATTAACATATGTTATATCATATCCAATCCTTAGTCGCAAATGCATCAACACATCCTGCTTAGGATGTGCCTTGACATCTTGAGGATGGCACTGTGCATCCTTCTGGTAATTGCTACGCTTGACGTGATGAAGCCTTCATAGATGTTGTATAACAATCCTTGGCTTCTTGCTGATCACTATTGACTTTGAAAACTCCCCAAGGTGTAGGTAACTTTATACACTGGTGATATGTTGAAGGAACTGCCTTCATGTCATGTATCCAGGGTCTCCCCAAGATGACATTATACCAGGATAGGGAATCTATCACACAAAATCTTTGGATAGAATTCACTCCTTCTACATATACTGGTAGCTTGATGTCCCATACTGTACTCTTAGTTTCTCCACTAAACCCTACTAAGACTGAAGATCTGGAAACTACTTCAGATTCCGGGATATTCATTCTTCTCAAAGCTTCTAGTTGGATTATGTTCACCGAGCTTCCACCATCTACAAGGATCATGCGAACAAAATGATTAGCAATATATAAAGTTATTACTAAACCATCATGATGAGGGTCAAGGATATTTTATCTATCTTCTTCCTCAAAGCTGATCACTTTAGAGGTCGTTAGGATAGTTGTTCTTGCGGGTCTCTCTCCTTTTTCTGATTTAGTTTCTCTTGCATGCCTTTTAGTAGCTGAATATGAGGTTCCACAAATATCCGAGCCTCCTGACATGAAGTTAATAATGCCAGCATCCTTAGGTGGGGATGCTGCTCTTTCTGGGATGGTGCCATCCTAAGCTCTTGACTTCTTTTTGCTTAGAAGATCTTTGAGGTGACCCTTGCTAAGAAGATATGCAATCTCCTTCTTAAGGCAATACAATCTTCAGTGATGTGACCAAAGTCTTCGTGAAAGGCACACCACTTCGATTTGTCTTTCTAAGCTGCTTTGTTATCCTTTTTAGGCCACCTTACTTTATCCCCAAGGTCCTTCATGGCATACATTAAACCTGTAACATCCACAGAAAAACAGTAATATGATAACTTAGAACATTCATCCTCATCATCATCCTCTACCACATTGACCTTTTTATTATCAGGTCTAGCATACGGTTTATGCCTGTTTGGCTCGTATGTGGGAGTGGATTTTCGATTAGGATGGTTATATCTTGAGGATGATTCCATCCTTTTCTGGATTTTCTTATCATCCTCAAGTCGGATGAGCCTTGAAGCCCTGTTTCTGACTTCATCCAAGTTTCTACAAGGATTCATCACCAACTCTTGGTAGAATGGTGAATCCCTTTGCAGTCCCATCTTGAATGCTTGTACCGCCGTTGTGACATCCAAGTTCGGGATGTCGAGTGCTTCTTTTTCAAACCTCGTAATGTATCCTCTTAGTGATTCCCCCTGTGGTTGAGTTACCCTGTATAGGTCACTTGTCAAACATTCGAATGTTCGACTGCAAGAAAATTGGTTGTTAAACATATTAATCAAGTGTGCAAAAGAAGTAATTGAGTATGGAGGAACACTTAGGATCCATTTCAAGGCTGGACCGGTAAGAGTTGAACCAAATCCCTTGCATAGACATGCTTCCTTGAGGTTTGCAGGAATTGGATTTATCTCCATCCTTTCTCTATATTGAGCTACATGCTCCTCAGGATCTGTAGATCCATCATATAGCTTCATGCTAGGAGTTTGAAACCGTTTAGGGATCTCTGCATCACATATAGGAGGTGCAAACCGAGACACCCTATGAGATGCTGAGGATACTTCGGGGATAGGTTGTACTATCCTTGGTACGCTTGACACCATATCCTTAATTTTTTGTAGCTCCCTTGCTAGTTGTGGACTTATACCTGTATCCTGCAAAGAAGCAACATCATTAGCAGTATAAGTACTAGAACTCAAATAGTTACTGTGACACCCCGGGAAAATCCCACATCGGCCGTGGCCAGGAGAGATCCTTGGTTCATAAGTAATGTCTTGCTTCTTAAATCACCAACGCGTTTTGGGGCTTAATGTTAGTGGATGAGAGAAGAACTCCACAGTTAAGCGTGCTAAGGTGGGAGCAGTATCAGGATGGGTGACCTCCTGGGAAGTCTCCACCGGGGCAACCAAAAACAAATCCGTGAGCTCTGGATGGGCGACCCATCGGGGCAAAGCGGACAATATTGGTGGTGAGAGGGGCCGGATGTTACAGTAACTGTTATTGTTGTATCCTTGGGATGGCACAGGTGTATATCCTGGATCCCTAGTGGTTGTCATCCTGGGTGTAGTAATTGTTTCAGGAGCAGAAAATCCAGTGCTCATGTGGATAAAATCTCCTTGATGCACGCCTCTAGAGATGCTAGAATTGAAATCTAATGCTCTAGGCTGCAATGGTGTCCCCATGTCTTCACTTGGCCTTCTTGAGGATGATTTGAGAGCTTGTATCTCTCTTATCAACATCCGGTTTGTGTCTTGTTATTGATGTATCGAGTCTTTCAACAATGCAAACATAGAAAGGAGTTCATCATTTGACAAAAAAATAGGAGGAGTAGATCCAGATGCTCCTATTGATGGTCTAGGTGGGATTTGAGAAGTAGAACTTCTTGGAAATGCAGGTGGAGGTGGCAATGTAGTGTTTTTGGCAGAGGTTGTGGATGGCATAGTTGAAGAAACAGATTTTTGTGAGGAAGACATAGTTGTCAAAATTCTGTAAGGTAAGTTGTTTTGGAAAAAAGGTTTTTAACAAAGTTTTTTGTTAAAATAGCACCACTTGCCCCACAGTGGGCGCCAAATTGTTTTGGTTAAAAATTATCTAATAAAAATAATCTTGTTTTCCAAATTAGTTAAAGTGAGGTAAAGTGCTAGTTTGATAAAAACTATGTGTTATCCTCAAGATGGTGACTTGTTAATATAAATATGCTATTATTTGACAACTAAGCTCGGGATGATGATGTGAAAATTGAGGACAGACAGTTGTATCCTGAGGATGCAACTATCACAGAAATGTGAATTAAGCTAAGATAAGCAAATGTAAATAGAATGCTATAAGAAGATGACACTCGATGTACGAGGAAAGCCCTTGATCAATGTTAGATCACCACCATAAAACCTCGGGAGGAGACTAGGCCACTGCCTTGTTTGTTAATATTAAAATGGTAAAAAGGTTTACAACTTTGGATGAATGGGTGTACAAGTAATCTAGTGCTACAACAATTCGTGAGTGTTCTCAGTAGTTGAGAGAGTGTGTGTAGCTATATTAAAAGCAATGTGTCCTATCTCGTCCATCATTCCCATATTTATACTACATGAAAGTCAATAAAAGATCTCGTGTAATCCGCTTGTTAGTTAAGTTCCTTGAAGGCCTTTAGTGACAATTCAATTTGAATTCGTATTCGAATAAAAAACTCAATTTGAATTCAATTCGATTTTGCATAAGAAACTCGAATTCGAAGCGAATTCGAATAAATCCGTTTAAGGTTAAGACTTAAGTTATGGACTTTAGTTAGAATTAGGCTTAGTAATGGGTTAGTTTATGACTTAGATCAAATTCATAGATTAACCCATAATCAAAAGTTATAGATGTGTATATAATTATATATAATAAATATGTATTATTTTTATTCGAATTTTGAATCGAATCGAATTTAAATTCATAAATTCATATTCGATTTACTGAACTCGAATTGAAACGAACTCGAATTCAAATTCTTGATCATTGTGACACCCGCCACTTTACCAGGTCAAAATCTGTACACTTTTTAGTCAACATTTAATTTTCTACGCATAATTCATATTATTTTATATGCATAAGTTCCCCGAGAAAGTCTAGCAATGTCCGAACGAGTATAATTTCACCCATATTAACTCACATTGGTGACACGAGCTTAAACGACTATACAAACCATGTGTAAATGTTTATTTATTTCAATAACTAAGAAAGGTGAAAAAGTCCAAGTATAGTAACTAGTATTTTGCTAACTTACAAATCTATACACTATGTATATATATATATATATATATATATATATATATATATATAAGGGCCACACATACATATACATATGTATGTGTGTGCATGATGTTAAAAGACAAATTTAATGTGTAAGGTTCCATGCATTTCGTCCCATTTTAATGAACTATTCCATCATACCTTTTGACTAACTAAAAATGGTTAAACCACTAATCAACACTAGGATTTATAAAGCTTCCTAACCTAACCTTATATAGCTACCACCATGTTCCATTTTGTCCCACTAATTCTAGACACTAGAACACTTTAAATGAAGTGTCTTATCCTTATATTCTTCCTAAGATTAGTCAACCCAAGGATTTGGTGACTTAACATATTTGGTAAGATTCCTTAATCCCCATGGATCAAGAATGTTGGATTACCACAATTTCTAAAGTTGCTTTTCCTTCCCTTTTTGCCTTGTTTCGGCCGCCAACCCCCATATCAATTCAAATCTTTTTTTAAATCAAGTCAACCCATGATAAGCACATGTTAATTAAGGATCTAGAATGATCTTATTTGTGGACAAGAGTAGGAGATTATGTTCCAACATAATCTATGAATGGTCACTTCACTTGACTTGTTAACTTGACCATGAGACATGATTATGTTTTCTTAATTCCATGCAAATATAGTCAACCTTTCAAGACTTTACCTAAGTGTAGAAATGTTCCTTGATCCCTTAGAAACATAAGAGATACCCTTCCATAACAAATAAGATTCACTCCTTGTGGGAACAAGTGAGCCGCCCCCTTAGGCACCATGTAGGATCAAATCACCATTTTTCTAACTAAGCAACATCATGATGGTTAAAGATCAAGTGTTATGTCAAGGTTAATCCAAGAGATTTAACACCAAAAAATAGATAGATTTCCTAAACCCCTACCCCATGTTAAGATGCTTACCCAAAACAAACATGTTGACTATCTTTGGAGAACCCAAACTGTCGCCCCCTAGCACCCTCTAATTCTTTTTATTAAATATAGTCAACTCCTAATTACACATGTGTTGTGTAGAATCGAAGATGATCTCTTGTGTTGTCACTCATTCTAGATCTCCACCCAACATCATCATGAGGTTTGTCAAACATAATATGTGATTTGGACTTGAGATTATGTTGATAAGATTTGGGACAAGATTAGATATTATCCAAACATGGAAAGAACCTTATTCTTCCACTAATCCATAGAATTTGACCTTCCATTTTGGGAATAAACATCCTACTAACCAACATTTCCTTCCCTCCCTCACCTTTCTCTCTCTCTCGTCCCACACACTCTCTCTCTCTCCTCTCTTCCCCTTTATATAGTGAGCCTTGGATGAACATTCCACTTCACTTCACACCACACCATAACTCACTCTCTAAACACACACTCAGACACACTCAATCTCTCCCTAGTTCCAAGCCCTCCTAGTAAGGTAAGAACATACATCCTATATTTTATTTCTATAGTTATTGTTTATCTACATACACTAGTTCTAGTTCATGTATATACTAGTGTTCACCCATACTTTTGATATAGATGCCATGTCTAGGCATACACTACTTTAAATATCAACTTATAAAAACTAGTTTTATGAAAACACCTTGAAACTTGGATAGATATATATGTATGCGAGATGTAGGTGTGTATATATATACATGTTTTGGTCACTAGCACTTGTATAATAAATTGTTTAACCCATAAGTGTACATATGTATGGAAGTAGAACATGTATGTGTGTGCTTAGGAGTATATGCGCGCGTGTGTGTGTATATATATGTGATAGGTATGTGTATGACAAAAATATAAACATAGGTATTAATGTGTATAGATTACCAAGGTGCATATATATATATATATATATATATATGGGTATGTATGTACAAGTGTAGTCTCATGGACATGAAATACCAATGGTTATACAACTAAGTGCACATGTATAGTCGTATGTCTATATGTACGCGTATATATGTATGGATACACACACACACACACACATATATATATATATATATATATATGTGATGCTTGGGTGTACCCTCAATGTAGATCAAGTATAGTTGTAAATGATACATCACGCTTTAAACAAAATGACATATGTTTTACAACTAATAACATGTGTTATTAACCTAGATTTATTTTTCCTATTCAAACTACTATTTTCAAACAACATGAGTGTCACCAAGGGTAACTAAATTAAAGTATCGCATGAGTTTGGGTGAATCACAAGTACCATGGACCTTTTCGATAAATCTATGGTATCCATGGGTGTATATAGGAAGTATAAGTCAGAATACCGAGTTGTTGGACATACACTCTTGCTAGACTACACACGGACTTGAGGTGAGTTTTCACGGCCCCCTTTTTAATGTTTTATATTTTGGGGAAAAGCATACATTGTTTACTAGTTTTAGAATAAATTCCTTGCAGACCGGTGTACATGAGACGATATGTTTAGAGTATTCACTAAAGCCCTTGTATATTAGTTTACCATAACCATTAGCCATGGATTTAGCCTAGAAACGCATGAATAGATCTATTGGGTTGACACCCCCACTCTTGGTTAGTCGCTCTAACCAGATATATACGATATGAGAGTGCTTGCATTTCTTTTATGATGATACATTGCCTTTATTATGCGATGTGCGAGGCACCACTCGTCAAGGTTTGGTTATGGACTCATGATGGTTTATTATCATTGCTCTTAGCTAGAAAATGATGGGTCATTCAAGGATTTCATTAAACTTTACATTTTGTTTATTTCAAAACCCGTGAAGTCACTAACATTTTGTTGACAAAGTTTTTATGCATGTTTTTCAGCTAACTAAACTATGGATGGAACTTGGGGGTATGTTTGGGCATTCATTCATGACTATCACCTATGGTGTTTTCAAAACTTTTGACCCCATGATGGGTTTTAAACTGTATCTTGTGATGGTTGTTGTTGTTGAACATGTTTGGTACTTTTATTATTAAATAAAAATGAATGTTTGCTCAAATCTTGTAATTGAAAACCTTTCGTGGTTGCATCCCGTGTTTCCGCCTAGGCGGGGTGTGACATTCATCGAATCGAATTCTTGATAATCAAATCGAATTAAGTCGAATTTTGAATTTTTCGAATTTGAATCGAATTCCTAACACCCCTAATTTCAAATATTCGAATCAGTTACTTAAATAACCCCTCAACAGGGTATTATATTCATTTTATAAAAAGTTCATACAATACTCAATGGAAGTTAGTTTTGAATTATCACAAATAAAAACCTAAATCCAAACATGCTATGACAAGTGACAACACATGTACCTCACTATTTAAACATATTATACAATAAAATTAAAAAATTATAAGTTAAACGTTTAATTAACTGTAAGACCGGGGGTGTGAAGCAACCCCCAAATAAGAATTTCTTTTAGAAAAATAAATTTTAAAAAATTAGACATTATTTTTCCATAGAAAGAAATAATCAAATAATTTTTGAGCTTCATACTGATTGGAGTATCCATTCGTATGATAAACTTACAAAATTAACTGATTTGAATCGAAAAAATTATCTCCTAATGAAAGACATACAAAAACTAGGAGATACAAAAATTATTTTGTCTTGTGGATAAAATGGCCTCTATTACTCAAAAGTTAGAGCAAATTTTTTATGAAAAATTAGTAATCTTATTTGGGGAACAGATAAATGAACTTGTTCAGCTTATGTCACTCAGTGACAATGAATGTGAACAAAAATTTTCTTAAAATAAAGAATTAAAAGAAATAAACTTTCCAAAAAATAAAGAACCAGTTTTTATTATACAAGAACTTAAAACTAAAGATGAAGAAGAATCTTCCTCAGAAGAAGGAAAACCAACATAGAGGGTAAATCACTATGGCGCTAGTTCTAGTAACAAGAGAACGTCTCGAAAAGCAAAAAAAAAAACATAATTCTCTATGCCATATCACAAAGGTATACCAAATTCTGAAAAAAGATCCTAAAAATGGAAGTTCAACTGCTATTGACACCATAAAATTAGATTGCATTTTTTATCTCAAGAAAAGAAAAGAGGTAATTGACAAATGGAACACCGAAATAAGCTTGATTATTCAATCTAATTCAGAAGAATTTTCTAATGCCGAAGCTATCCTAATTTTAATAAAGCTTAAGTCGTCAGGAATAGTTCAGGATTTCATTAAAGGAATATCTTGGAACGAAGATTTACATGGGATTGATCTCTTTGAGGAAATCATTAATGCCATGTATATGATGTTTTTTTGGTCTTGATTTTTTCAACTAATAAAGACTTCGAAAATCAAAAATTGCTTGAAAAAGCAAGACACGTTTTAACAAAATCACAACTTTGTGACATATGTCTTCTAGATGATTTTACTTGTGTATTTGAACAAAATCTCTATAGACTAAGTACTGGAGAATACCACTCTTGGATAGAAGCCTATCTTATGAAAACTCCTATCGTTGGTGAAAAAGCCAAAGAAAGATGGAATAAAGAAAAGAATGCTATGACAATGCATTCTCTTGGATTTGCCACAAGGATTGTAGATGCATATTTCATATATGTGTCTGTAGCTTTCAGGTCGTCTAGATTGTAAAAGTGTTGTTTGTATTTTATGTTTGATGTATTAGATTTTGGTTCGGGTTATCGTGGGCATGAATGAAAATAGAAAGTTTTCATTCGGGTAAACACAAGGTCGAACCAACTGGTTCGAACCCACGCAAGCACGAATGAAATAGGTCTATATATAGGTAGTTTGGGTGATGGTTATTATCAGTTATTGTCAGTTGGTCTGTATTCCATATCGCCTAAACTCTGTCCAGATAACCCTAGAAGTGTGTGTTTATCTTTTATCGAGTATGTAACGATTATTTGAAAGTTAATGATTAAAGAAAACATTGAAAATGAATCTTTACGTGTTTTGACATCGATCTTTATAATTTTACTCGATCGTTAGGGTTTACACACCTGACATTTCATACATCATGCTGATTAAACATGAATTGATTGTAATCCGGTCATACAAAGTGGTATTATAGCCAGTGCTCAATCACACGCTTGCAAATTGGTAAAAATCTTGCCTATTTCTGTCCAAAATCATCAAAATTTTTGCTGTTTTCATAGTTTGACCTTTAAACATGGTTTTTGATTGATTTGGAAGTCGATTTGGTGTCAAAATCAAACATTCTTTCACATAAGTTGTTATATACAAGGTCCGAACCAAATCCTATCCATTTTTTTTATCCAAATTGAGATAATTTTTGAAAATCAGATCAAAATTGTGTGTTTTGAAGTCAATATGAACATGGGATCTGGACAGGTCGAATGGCAACTAGAAACAGGTCGAATTAACATTTTTAGTACTCACTCGTGCTAGATTTGGCATGAATAGGAGTTATTTCCTTTTCATTCAAGCCTTTCATTCTCATTCGTGCTCTTAGATTCTCATTCGTGCTTTTAGATTCTCAATCGTGCTTTTGATCAGAATTTAGAAATTTTTGCTAAGTGTTGAAACTTTTTCACAATGGACAACATTTGGGAATTTCCGATGAACTGACCTAACACACCCAACACCAACAACCACCAATGAATCCCTTGGCATTCGCAGCAGAGAAAGGGAAGTAGGTTATATAACAACCGTAACAACCGATGGTTAACTAAAGGGAAGTAGGTTATACAATAACCAGTTCTGCGACCTACTACTCAACCAATGCCGGATTATCAGGGTGTTGTAGCAGTCGTAGCCGCTCAAAATCAGACAACATCCTCTATCAACTTGCTGATGAATGACTTATCCACTGGGAATGGTAACCGACTCCCAAAGTTGATGGATATGTCTGAGTATCCATCATGGCATAAGAGAATTTAATGGAAGGGTTAGATGGCGGAGAAGTATGGCAAGTAATACAGCATGGGTATGTGCAACCTATGATAGAAAATTTAAACACTGCAGTAGCGTTGGATGATCTGTCTGATGCCGAGAAGAAAAAGTATGCAACTGAGAAGAAAGCATACTCACAGTTATCACAAGCTTTGACTACAGACTTGTTGCATCAATTTGGGCCTTGTGCAACAGCAAAGCAACTGTGGGAAGCTCTTCGAAGTAGGAATGATGGGAATGAGAAAACAAAGAAGCTTAGAATGGATGAGTTGAAGAAAGAGTTTGAGAATTTTAGTTTTGTGGGGAATGAAACGTTAAAGGAGTTGACTACTCGCTTCTATCATTTGTTATCTGAATTGTCTAACTATGAAATTTCTTATCCTATGGCAGAATGTGTTGAAAAATTTGCAGATGCTTTGTCGGTATATTGGAGCCAACATGTTGAAGTCTTAAAGGAGAAACATTCTTTTCCTTTTTAGACTTTGAACAAGTTTATTCAGAGATTGGAAAACAAGGATATTAAAGAAAAAAGAAAGGCGAAGAGATCACAGATTCTACAGAATCCAGAATTGTATTATGCAAGCTCTTTATCTTCAGCTATTCTAAATGTTGGTGTGAGTTCAGCACCACAAACTGCTTTTGTTTCAAGTGTTGAACCAACTAATCCTGCAAGCTATTATGGAGTTCCATCATGTTCTTCATATACACCAACTCAAGCTCCAATGCAATCTAAACCATGGATGGCTGCTCCAATGATGAACATGAGTCAACAATCTTCATTTAATGTTGGATAAGCACCTTCAAGCTCAAGTTCTATCATGTTAGAAACTTCTAACATGGATAATGTGACTGTAGAGGTGGCTCAAAAGCATGTCACTTTAGTATCAGCTTTTGTTGCATCTTACAATGGACTTGTGGCTAGTCAAATTGGTAACAACAATTTGACCAATGAGGATTACTCTCAAATCGATAAGGATGAAATGGAGCTTATCGATATTCAATGGGTATTCGCAAGTGTGGTTAGGAGAGCTCATGAATTCATGGAGCGTACTGGAAGAACCGATCTGGCTACTTCACCTAACACCACTTACGGGTTTAACAAGGCGAAAGTCACATGTTTCGATTGTGGAACAAGAGGCCACTTTGCCCGAAAATGTACCAACCCAAAGCAGCAAGGAAACCGAAACTCGTTTAACACCAACTACCAAAATCGTCAAAACAATTACCAAAATCAAAACCAAAACTGACAACTTGTTTTTCACAACACAAACTAAAGACAAACATCATCACTTCAATAAACTCAAAACACAACAAACCACGAAAGAAACATTGTTCCACTAACCACTTCCACCAACCAAAATCAGAATGACAACAAGGTGGTTGTGATTCAACTAGAAGAAGGGTTTAATTGGAACGACATGCAATTGGGTGTAGAAGAGATTTCTGGAGGAAATGTTGCATGTTTTGCTCAGGAAGTCGTGAGTGATGAAATAGTTCAAGAAGAAGAGTCGGTGGTGGAATCGGTAGTTGAAGAAAATGTGACTGAGACGGTTGAAGAACAAGTTGAAGGAGTTTTAGATACACAAGATTCAGACTGCCTAGATTATGAAAGGGAAGCTGATTCGGAGACAAGTCTAAATTATCTTCACAACGATGTTGATCAGTTGCTAGCCGAAGCCGACTTTCTTATCAGAAAGAAGTCGTGTATGGTTGATGATGCTTGCACCAGGGTTGACTACTGTAAATTATTTTCTGGGTAGGAAGCTCACTTTGCTTTGATGGCTATGACTGACTCGTCTACTTTAGTAAGTTCTGACTCACTTCATAAATGCAAAGATTGTGTTACTTTATTAGGAAGATGTGATAGGTCAGAAGAATAGATTCTCAGTCTAAAATCTGATTTGGCAAGTTCTAGAACCATAGTTGAAACCTATCGAAAGAATAAAAAAGGTTTAAACAAAACTCTTAATAGTTACAAAAAGGATGTGTCAGAGTTAACTAAAATGCTTCCAAATAAACAAATTGCAATTAACAATTACATCAATGAAATCGAAGAAACTAAACTAGAAATAGCTAAGGTCATATGCATGTATGAGAAAATAAATAAGAAGTTGGAGAGCTATCTCAATGTGAGATATGTTCTTGACCACATTGTTGAACTACCTAACAAAGAAAACTTTCAAACAAATATCAGTTTTAAGTTTGATCCATCTCCCGTGCTTTTTGAAAACCATAACTTTGATGCTGTGAACACGGAGAGTTCAGAAACTTCTACTTTCACGTCTGAAAACGAATCAAACATCTCTAGTGTGGGTGATCCGTATTCAGATGTGAGACCGATATTAGGTGTCAACAATGAAAATGTGGTTGCAGTCACAGATGACTCTGATTCTGAAGAGGAAGAACCTGAACAAGATGTTGAGATTCCTTTGGAAAATCCCATTGCTTGTGATCCATCTCCTAGCGTTCAGGTTACAATACCTAAAGAGTGGATCATGTTGCAAGCTCCAAGAGTGAACAATTTGTATATTCTTGACATGAGCAAGGCAACGACTACACAGGGCCAAGTTACATGTTTCTTGTCGAAGGCAATTGAGAAGGAATCGATCATGTGGCATCGGAGAATGGGGGCATATTCATCATAAGAAAATGAACAATCTTGTGAGGAATGGTCTCGTTGATGGTGTCAATGTGAAGTATTTCCATCTAAATGACGAGTGTGCATCTTGTAAGAACAGCACAAACACTCACACAGACCTAAGAAAGTTAATTCAGTGAGTGTCCCGCTTGAATGTTTACATATGGACCTTTTTGGACATGTGAAGCGTAAAAGCATTAGTGGAGACCTATGCTGTCTTGTGGTTACTAATGATTATTCAAGATTTTTGTGGGTGATGTGCATGCAACACAAGAGCGAAACGTTTGACAACTTGAAGATTTTGTTTACCCGTTTGGAGAATATATATGGTTTGAAACTCTAAAGAATTCGTAGTGACAACAGGACGGAGTTTAAGAATTCTTTGATGGATTCACTGTGTTTAGAAAAAGGTATTCATCATGAATACTGTGCACCTTATACTCCACAACAGAATGGTGTTGCAGAACGAACGAACAGGACTTTAATTGAAACAGCTCGTACAATGTTTGATGATTCAAATCTTTCGGTTATTTTCTGGAGTGAGGTGATTCATGCAGCTTGTTACACTTTGAATCGAGTGCTAACGGTGAAGAAGTTTGGAAAGACAGCTTATGAAGTTCTCAACCACAGAAAACCAAACTTAGAGTTTCTAGAGCCTTTCGGGGCGTCGTGTACGATGTTGCCGACAAATGAAAAGTTTGGAGCTAAATCCAAAGAAGGTTATTTTGTTAGATACGCCACTCTGAACAAACGAGTGTTCAACAAAAGAACCAAGTGTGTTGAAGAATGGTTGAATGTCGATTTTCAAAGATATACTCAGAATGCTCCTGTACCGGTCCCGATTGGATGTTTGACTACAAATAACTCTTTGAGTCATTCAATCTAGAAATCTTGATTAAAGAAATTGTTCTACATTTATACTACGAGTAGCTTCTACAGATGTAGCTTGTACTTCAGATGCGGGTAATGATTTGGATTCATCAGAGAATGTGAATGTTCATACGGTGATTCCTGTTCCTACACATCCGGAATCTCAGATCAACACTTATCATCCTTTGGAACAAGTTATTGGTGATCCTGGTAGCAGTGTGATGACACGTGGTCAACTAAGAAGCACGTCATCCAATGATAACATTGGAGCGCTTGCCCTTTAGTCTAAGATTTAGAAATTAGATGAACAAAATGATTGGTCATTTGCTTGTTATATTTCGCAGATAGAGAACCAAAATCGTACAAGGAAGCCTTGAATGAAGAATCATGGGTGGACGTGATGCAACAAGAACTTAAACAAGTGGACGAGACAACTCTTTCAAAGAATTGATTGATATGGTAAAGATCCACACTGATTACCAAATAGCTGATTTGCTTACAAAAGGTTTTGACAAATCACGGTTTGAGTTTTTGCTGAAAGCTAATGGTATCAAAAACCAAACTCTGTCCATATAACCCTAGAAGTGTGTGTTTATCTTCGATCGAGTCTGTAACGATTATTTGAAACTTAATGATTAAAGAAAACATTGAAAATGAATCTTTACGTGTTTTGACATCGATCTTTATCAATTTGCTCGATCGTTAGGGTTTCCGTACCTGACGGTTCATACATCGTGCTGATTAAACATTAATTAATTGTAATCCGGTCCAACAAGGATTGTTAAAGAATAAATTGTTGTATACTGTGACTTTTCTAACAAACAAAAACAGTTAAAGAAATTTAACAAAAATTATTGTTAAAAACATACAGAAATACCATAGTTATCTTTTGGCTATGATACCAAAACATATTCTAGAAAGAAATATAAACAAAAATTAAAAAAAGAAGATTCATCAACTTCTGTGTGACAACCTTCACTTTTATCCAGGAAATTACCCGTACATTTGAAAACTTGCATCCTCTTAAGTTGTTCATTTAGACTCAGTTTGGCATAAACTAGGCCATACAACATGAGAAATGTATGCAGCTTGAGTTACCTGTCATATGTTAACTGACAAAGTAATTAAGGCAATATTAATGAACACACAAGTGCTACGTGTATGAGAAACGACCTAACATCAAATCAGAATAACCAACATTGGTGACACGTGACACCTTAATTAGTATGCTAACAACCTATTAGCGTTTGTAGTAGGACTTGACTTGACAAAATAAATAAATAAATAAATAAAATAATAAACAAATACAACTACTACAAGTAATATAATGTTAGTCGGCGGTCTACAACTATTACGAAAATAAAAACCATGATGACCCAATGTCCTAGTTTGTATATCCTGGGATTAGTATATTCCGTATAAACTATCTATTAATTTAGTTCTCTCAGTATTTTACATAAACCACTCAATCTAATATTATTTATATTACCAACCTGTCACTATCAACTTTCATTATTTTGGTGAACACCATTTGACTTCTTTTGCTCCTAGAAAACCATCGACCTCACTCCAAAAGTTCCACCAACTTTCCATTTTTATTTATTAAAGTATACAAAACACCCCACTCCTTAATAAATGCATGAAGGGAGAATCCATACAAAGTATTAAAATAGCCTAAAAGGGTCTTACCAATCTTGTCCATGCAAAACCCATTAAAATAATCAACATGTCACTCCCATACAATCCCATGCTAACTTTCGTTTTTCTTTTTCCACTCACCACCCGAGCTTATAAGCACTTAAACACCAAGATTAATACATTGACCTTCTAGTTGGATTCTAACCTTAAACCCACCATACCCATCTAGAAATACCCCACAACCTTTTCTAACCACTCACCATTCCATAATCCATACTTAAAAAAATGCGACACTCTTAAACACCTCCTCACTAGTCTCGACACCCACCATCAGATTCTACCCTCACCATTCTAAGTACAAAGCTAGCTCTTAAGTTGCAAGTTTATCACCTTTTGTCTTTCAACCATTAATTGGTATGATCTAAACTACCATATTTTATAAAATTTAGTTCCATACAGTTACATGTTCATATATCTAAACGAAGTGCATAATTGGTGTGTTTTTTTTATGAAAATCCAAGCAAACATGATGAAAAAGTAATATACACCAAGTGGTTTTCCTAAATTATAAATAAGAGTACCATTACTCATATAAATCATTATAAATATTATTTTTGACAAGTTCCGTTGTGTTAAGATCATACTTAAGTGTAAACGGAAATTAGAAATAACGCTAAAGAAACAAGTACCTGAGGGTATGGTCTTCTCAGTAGAATAGAAAGATCTTAACCTGAACTACTCCAAACGGGTCGAACCTTAACAACTACAAAACAGAACACCGTTAGGACTCCTCACATGAATGAATGTATCCCTGTGACCACCCTTCGGCGTGAGAATAAGTATTTATGACGGTGAAGGTAAATGTTAGAGTATTGAGAGTTGGAATGCCCCTTACGGTTTACCTTAGACCTCTTTTTATATTTGTTGTCGTCCCTTGCCGATAACTATCAAGAGTTGTATTCGAAATACAATACTCTTCGGAGATGGTGGAGAAAAACCTTATCTTCTGCGTTTGTTTTCATAAAAGACTCAACATGTTGTTGTGACAAGGATATTGACTTAGCAATAAGCCTTTATCTCTATCGTTTGACATTTTAATTAGGTGGACCGGGTTATTAGTATTTTATGGTGTGGGCCAGTCTAGTTGGGCTGGGCCCTTCCTCATCATGTACCCCTAGTCTAGTAATAAGAAAGTGTGAATATTACTAGACTCGACAAAAATTGAATATAACTACGAAAAAAAGAAATCAAATGGGTACTTTTTTAAATCATTATAGGGATTGATGCCGCATGACCTATGAACGTGCCATAACATCACTGCAGTAGTCCAATCAGTCATTTATGATAGACTGATTGACAAGAGTGGCGACCGATGGCGGTCTAATTCAAAATTAAAACCCTCAGTTTTGTTGCTTATAAAGGTGTGAGGCATGGATCATTTCATAGACCATACTAAAGCAATCACATATTCTTCACTTCGAATAATCAATTAAATGGCCCCCAAAACTAGAACATCGTGCACAGTCACGAGTGTTTCCAAGATAAACTGTAGTTGGTCGTTAACGACATTCAAAACCTTCTTGAGTTTATACCATATTCTGGCTAAATGGGGCCGGTGTTACCGAAGCTGAAAAAGGTGGCGTTTTCGGTGAAAGAAGGGAAGATAACTCTATATACTGAGTTCTTCACCTTCTGCCACTTTCGTCTTCCGGTTACATATTTCCTGTTCGACTTATTGTCCTATTATAAGGTGAACATTTCCAAAATCCATCCTCTAGGGTTGATTAAAATAAGGCATTTTGAGTTTTGTGCGAGGGGTCTTCGAATGGGCCCACGTTTGGAAATATTTCGAGTACTATACATGCTAGTCTACAAGGGAGAGTATTTCACTTTTGATTGTAGACCAGGTGCTCCATCTTGTATCGAAAACTACCCATCCAGTACTCGAGACAAGAATTGGCGGAAAAATTCTTCTTCATAGATGAGCATGTCCTACCTATTAATGTACCCGTTCGGGCAGCAGAGAAAAAGGAGAAATTAGCCGACGAGTGTCCCATTATCACCATTTATGAGAGGGATACCCTATTTCTAGACCTAGTCAACAATCCAACCGAATGGACCAACGTTCCTAAGCGGGCTCTGGTGGCCGTCGGAATGAGCCAGGTATAAGTTGATGAGACGTCCTATCCTGAATGCAGGAGGCGTGATCAAGGTATGTCCTAGATGTTGTTTGCTTACTGTATGTCAAAGCGTTACTAATCAGAATTGTTACTTTTGTGCTTGTACAAGGGAATGGCAATATTTTGATGTTTTGGATCCGGAAGCCCTGTCACAACCGCAGGAGCATGACCGTCCCTTGGGGGATGATGAACTAAATGTGCTCATTTAGACACTACCTAATTTCCTATTCCCCGCTGCTTCTGCTACCGCCGGTGGTGAAGGTTCTTCTGGGAGTGTTCATGAGGTTGCGGGGGGTGCAGCCACCTCTGTTCTCATTGCTCAGGATTCAGGGACTTTAGCCCCCATCGATGCAGAGCCCTTGAGTATCGCGGCGCCCATGGAGGCAACATGGGAGGAGAAGGAGAAAAAAGAGAATTCAAAGAAATGGAAGGCTGCCACTTCTAATGTTGGGATACTCCTCGATAAAAGGAGACAACTTCTTGAAGAAAAAGAGAACAACCTTGGTACGAGTATGTAGATATCCCCCTTGTTGTGGACCCCTTTTGTTTGAATGTTAGTGATAACTGGGACGACACGTTGTGTTGTGTTGAAAACATGTGTTTGCATGTAATTGGAGGATGCCAAGGTTCAACATTCCAAAGTCGAAAATACCTCTGAGCATGTTACCAGCATCGGGAAATCGTCATCTCCTTCCAGACTGAATCCCAGTAGTGCTGAGGCCGGGGTCCAGTCAGTGGTTAAGTCACCGGCAGCAGTTGAGACCGTTGTGAGTGCACCCGAGTTGAGCACTTCTACTGGCATTCCTGCCCCAAGCCTTAGCTCTATCAACATAGATACAGTGATCATTAGCACTCCTGTTAGTGTTTTGCCTGCTCATGCAACCATGTTAGAGACAAACCCTTTGAGCCAGTATATACCCATGCTAGCACAACTGTTGCTGCATCCACTTCTTCGCCTGGTAAAAGCTTCACTGAGCTTTTACATGATTTTCAACATCATCTAATAAGCTTTTCGGGTGGCATATGATCGGCTACTACCCTAGGGGCTTCGGCATCCTCCTCCTCAAGGGAAATGTTATCCAACGTTTACATTCCAACAATCAATTAGAGACCATCGCTGAAGAATGCCAAGTATGTGCCCAGGTGGAGGATTGCTGAATCTACCAGGCTAATTCATCCCGAAGTTATCCGCCATTGGACAGAATATGCTTTCCCCCTGCTGAAAGGTATTACCTACAGGGAAGTGGCTGCTGAGAAAGAAAAATTTGTGAGGTTGTTAAGTGATGTGGATATGAAGCTGGCCAGTGGGTAGTCTTTGCAACAGACATATGAGAAGGACAAAGCCCGGATGGTGGCGGCCCATGCTGAGGAAAAGGTTGAGTTGTAAGCCGAAAGGATCAACATGATCGACATATTTTGCATTTGGTTAGCCGAGTCAAGAAGTTGGAAAAGGAGATAGAGGTTGAGAAGGAAAAGACCGCGAAGGCTCGGGCGGATATGGAAAGGTAGCGGTTTCTTGCTAATGAGGTTGAGAATTACGAGTCTTGGGTCAGGCAGGCTGACGAAGGAATGAGACGCCACCTTGCAAAAACTCAATGAGTGCCAGTCCCAATTATCCTCCGCCAATGATCGGGTTAACACAGCGGTAAACTCCGCCAATGCGGCCAAGTCCCGGGCCGACTCGCTCCTATCTCATTTGGCTGCTCTAAACGCCAATCGTGATTGGTTAATCTCCAAAGGAATCCCGGTTGTGTACAAATGCATCCAGTGGGTGAAGAGTACCAGTAACGTTTGAAGGACTTCTATCGAGCTATTGTGGAATCTTGGTACCAAGATGGATTATTGCACGGTCAGCAGATAGGCTCAGTTGCTAAGAAGCTCCCCCTACTACCTATCATGAGAAGTTTGTCAAGCAAAGGATCGACGCCTGTTACAAGTGCTGAGTAGTGATTCACTAGAGATAATTTCCCAGCTCAGCAGAAAGGTTGGTGACGAGGGTACTTCTGCCTTGAGGGGGATACTTGAGCCTTTCGTGGTTGGTTCATCCTCCGAGTCTTCTGATAGTTAGGAAACATCTTCCACTTGATGTGTTATGTTTGTATGGGTGGTGTCTTTTCGTTTCCTTGTAATGGTAACTTCATGGTGTAGGTTGAATGTTAAGGGTAAATGGCTTTAGTGTTTTTCACCAATTCTGAGTATGTAATGATAACTGGCAAAGTATTAATTACCAATATAATGATTAGACAGTTGCTTTCACATCGTTTCATGTCATAATTAATATCTTTCATCATAGTGTGACGCTTGCCATAGTCACCAGCCGTCACTCCAAGTGTTAGTCGGCTTGTGTCAGTGTATATATTACAGTCCTTTACAAATCCCTATACTTGGATATAGGGTTCTCTTTATAAGTCCGGTACTATATCAAAATGCCACCTCACTCATTCGTACGAACTTATTCATCCGCCATGGCACGACGTTTTATTTCTCTGAACGAGTTTTTGAGAGAATTGGATGTCGTGGACGCACTTGTCATGTTGTATGAGAGAGCCCTTGCTAATGATGACCAGAATGCCATCATTCAGAGGATTGAAGAGTTCAACAGCCGAACTTAAAAGGTGTCTATTGTAAAGAGGTATG
This sequence comes from Ambrosia trifida, assembly GCA_028751855.1. Taxonomy (NCBI): domain Eukaryota; kingdom Viridiplantae; phylum Streptophyta; class Magnoliopsida; order Asterales; family Asteraceae; genus Ambrosia; species Ambrosia trifida. Next base: position 157,988,598 of record CM054123.1, on the reverse strand, counting down.
GTCCCAGGAGGCTGTTTCATGATCCAAAGCCAGTAGTTGGAGCTGAGGAACAGTACCTGCCTGGTGTTCAGCCTGCCGGTGAAGAAGTGGACATCGTGGCTGAGAATCACGATCGGCCAAATGTCCTAACTGACCTTGAACCAGCTAGTGAAAATGTTTATCTTCCCAAGGCTGGGGTAGTTGGCAATGTTGTGCCAATTGAAGCAGGGCTAAATGAAATAGGTGCAGATTTCAATGAAGAAAACCCCTTTGCAGGGTTTGGCTTTTTCTCCCTAACCTTGAACCCGTGGACGATTTGTTATACACCCCTGAAGAGGTGTTAGCAATCCTTAGAGGCGACATGTAATGTGATCAAGTACTTGTTAATACTGTTTTGTGTTAGTGGAGCCGTGTATGGCCACTTAAGTTAGCGATTTTTGTATAGTGGTAGGACTTTTTTATAATGGCAAAGAATTTTTGTCCTGCCTCTACCTAAATGATGAACAGTTTACGGTTAGCGGTAATGTTTGCATCATGTTATTTTGGCGTGTTAATATTAATGTATATACGAATGCTTTATTTATTCAAAAAAATTAAAATTAGTGCATTGTAGAGGCAATAATAAAAATAAAGAGTACCAATTATGACCAACAAGTCAAAGGGAAAACAAATTTGAACAACTTAAATGACCAACATGTCAACTTGCTCAGATGTAACATATTTTAAGCTGGGCTACACCATTCCTGCAGGGCCTTCTCAGCAAATTATGTCCTGTTGTCATTGACAATGTAGAGAGGGACCCCAAAATGGCAGATGATATGGTCCCATAAGAATTACGAATGTTGCCTGCCTCGATTTTGGCCAGTGGCTTAGCTTCGATCCATTTTGTGAAGTAATCGATCGCAACCACCAAGTACTTAAACTTCCCGGGGACCAAGGGAAAATGACCCACTAGATCTACACCCCACTTTTGAAAAGGCCATGCAGCCGCTACCAGGATCAAGTTATTCTTTGGCCGTATTGCGGTGCGCATTTCTGGTAGCTCATACATTTTTGTAACTCTTCAACTTCCATGTTGTGCATCCCGAGCCAAAAGTATCCGACATTCATCATCTTTGCAACGGCCGCACGTGGGCCTGCATGTATCCCACATATTCCTGAATGGATCTCTTGTATCATGTACTTGGCTTCTGATGGAACCACACACCGTAGTGCGGGACCCAAGTAGAAATTTCTTTAGAGAGTCCAATTATGAACTTCATATTGAAGCGTTTGGTACAAATTTTTAGTCCCCCTTATCTTTTGGAAGGAACCCCTCTTCTAGATATCTTTTGATGGGAGTTTTGTTGCATCATGGTTCCGGTAATCCCGGGCGTTTTGTTACATCATGGTTCCTATTGTACCCAAGATGGACCCCACATGTCGTCATGGTTCGTGAAATAATGCCAATTCATCATGTGTGGTCGGCCTTTGGAAAGATATGTGTTTAACATAGACCTAAGCTTCTTTTAATACCTGAATGAGTCCTAACACATGTTTCAGCCTATCTTAACGTGTGTTAGAGGATTGTAGCCAAAACATATGCATCGTCTATGCCTTGAACCCGATCGTGTGTGGGCTAAAAACGAGTTGGTTTAGGCTAGTCTAGGTATAATTGAAACTATGGAATGTGTTTTAGGTGTGTTAATGGCGTGAGCCGATTAAAAACTTATTTGTTTCAACCTTAGCTTTAGAACATAAATCAAGTTGGTTTAGTTTACAAAAACCCGATCCAATAGATGATCATACTCACTTGATTTGATTGCAACACATCACCCCGGTCACCATGGCAACACTAGGGCTGATTGTTGCTTGTTGTTAGGAAAATGTGATCACTAATGAGTACATGTGACTATAAACTAGGACAATGTGTGTGATAATGTGATTTAGTCAATCTAAAGGCTAATCGTGATCAGGTGGAATGGACAAGATTGGAGTTTAGAGGCTTGGAGACCTTACCAAGAGATGATGGATGCCAAATAGCTCCTTAGTTCCTTCCAATGGCTCGCAAGGCTTTGGCTAGGAGGTGGTGTTATCCGAAAGTTTTAGAGGTAGAAAGGATTGTTTGGTGTGGCATTTAAGAGTGGAATGACACCTCCTTTTATAGGTGATCGGCCAAGAAGTGGACAAAAGCAAAAGAGGAAAGGTTAGGCTTCTTGGATGGAGCATTGTTTAAGCTACAAGTTATGGTGTTTATGAAAGAAAGGGACTTGTGATCATGCTCTTGGCCGATTAAGGATTGGTATGGATATAAGAAGTGTGTTGACTCATCAAGGGATGGTTTAAGGAGTTTGTTGCTTTCCAATTCTAGTGTAAGTTTGAGAATTGTACTAGGCTTCCACCCATGCTTCTTTCGGCCGAGATATAGGACAAAGAGGAGTGTCAAAAGCTTATGTGAAAGTGATGTTTCCTCCATGTTTTCCTCATGAATTCCGATTGGTTGCTTATTCCCAAGGTAGGTGTTATAGTTTGTGTGAAAGGGACATGAGAGGGGGGTGGGCGGCCGCTAATAGGGCAATGTGGAAGATTTGTTATCTTGGGTAAGGATTGTGTGATAAGTTCATGCATTTGTGATGTCATGGTGCCAATTCCTCATAAAGCTTGGACATTCTCTTGATGGTGACTCCTCATGGATGGTTGGTTGAAGCATGAGGGGAGGATAAGACAAAGAGTGAGTCTCTAGATGATGGTGGTAGTTCATAGGATTATGAGTTGTCATACTTTGTCTTTGTGCAATTGTCTTCTTCTTGTTTCTCCTTGTTGGCCGTGAGGTGTGTAAGCAAAAGAGGCAAGTGTAGTTGTCTAGTGGGGGATGGGTATATACTAATTTGGTATAACTTGGGTGATATGTGTGTGTGTATATATGTAATTGATTTATGAGCATGTATATATGTAGGTATGTGCGTGCGAGTACTTATATGTGTATGTATAGGTGGTGTAGTTATGTATTGTTGAGGTTATTATGGTGATGGATTCAGATAAGACTTGTAGGTGTAGGAATCGATTGTTCATGGTCTTTGGTGATTAAATGAAGTGTGATCGGTCTTGAATACAAGGGAGTTAGGTACTTTGGATCATAACTCAAATTATCATGGTGTATAATCGGTTAGGACTTACTAAATCATGTTAAGAGGTTAGATGATGATATCAACATGTAATAGCTTCATAGGTTATTGGGTTTGTGATCGCATGTTTGTTAGATGTTAACACATGGTGGCCTTTGTGATTACTTACATGTGTTAGAGGTGAATTATCATGTGTTAGGGTATTGTAGCTTCTTTGAAAGCTTGTTTAGTATTTATCCGGGTGTTTTATGACTAAACAAGTGTTCTTTGTTGAGTTTTCTAATTAACTCATGCTTCACTAGACTAGTGGGGGGGGGGGGGGGGGGGGGTATAGTGTATGCAAAAATGTATAAAGATGCACATATAATGATAATAGTAAATAAAAACGTACGGATGTTGAATGTTGTCACATTCTCCCCCTTGTTTTGGAATTTCATTCACGAAATCGAGTTTTATAGATGCAATTGTGCGACTAGTGCTTCGGATTGTACAATAAACTTGTTTTGGTATATGTCGAAGGTGCGAAGGAGTTTTAGAAGGTGCGAAGGAAGATTTTAGTTCGGTCGAAGGAAGATCAGAGGGTGCGAAGGAACAGTTTTGGTCGAATGTGAATATTGTTTTATGTATGGCTTGGTTCGACCAGTTGGTTTGGTCGAACCTGCACATTCGCACGAACCATTTGGGCGAATGTGCAGTCTATAAATAGTCAAGCTTAATTTTTTGAATGTAACTTTGAGTCATATTATTCCCTCCACTTTCTAATTCTCTCTCTAGAAGTTTATTTAGCTCTTTTCACGTTCTTACCCTGTTTGTATCAATCTCGAAACGTGTAGTTGAGTTTCTAATTAATGAAAAGCTTTTGAAATGATGATTTACTTGTTTTGATCTGTTTGACTATTATTTTGTGATTGTTTTAGGGATTCCGCACCTAAAACTAACTTGTTTGATCATTCTTTGTTGTTTACACGATCCATACATACACATACAAAGTGGTATCAGAGCCATTCTGGATCAAACAACCACAAATTGATAGTCTCTCAGTTGATTTGGACCCAATTTTGGTCAAAAAGTTTCTGTTTTCATTGAACAAACTGATTTGATAAGATTTTGATTGATTACAACTTGTTTTCAAGGTCAAATTGGATAATTCTCTTCATTAAACTTGTTCCAAATCAATTCCGATTCAAAACCTAATTTAGATCATCAAAATCCATCAACATTTGAAAAACATGATCAAAATTAACGGATTTTCAAAGAATAACCGTTTTTGAATTACCAGGGGTCGAACGTAGAGAGAACGGTCGAAAGTGTGATTTCATTTGGTCGAAAGAGAGATTTTGTGGTCGAAGGTGTTGTTTTTGTGGTCGAACGTAGACTTTCATTGCTTATTTGTGTTCATTCGCCCGTTGGTGTTACATTCGACTGATCGAACGATCGAAGGAGAGAAGAAACGGTCGAACGAGAGAAGCAAACGGTCGAAAGAAGTTTGTGTGATATCAGGCTACATTCGTACCCTACAAAACGGTCGAAGGAGAAGAATATTTCTCATTCGCCCGTCCGATAGTGCGAAAGAGTTTCCTGTTTTAAAACATTTCTAATCTTTTCGTGTTTAAACGTTTACAGGTTAAGATGTGGAACTTCCCAACAACGCCAAGACCTACTCAAGCACCACAACAGCAGACAACACGAGATCCATGGTCAGTTGCAGCCCAGAAGACTAGTACACCATCCCAGCCAATCAATTACATGGCTATGACTAGTTCTGCTTCTCAACAAGTTGTGCAACCATTACAACAACCAATTGACAACTATTGGGGAGTAGCAGTAGCTGCCGTTCATTCGCAGACGACCAACGCCATATCTACACTCATTCATGATCTATCATCAGGAAGCGGCTGTCGTTCACCAAAGCTCATGGACATGAAGGAGTACAACACATGGAAGACAAAGTTCAAGATACATGTGGAGGGACAAGGACTAGAGGGAGCCGAGGCATGGCAGATGATAGTAAAGGGTTATCTTGCTCCTATTCTGGAAAACACTGGAGAACCGATACTGTTGGAGAATTTAGCTGATGATGAGAAAAAGAGGTTTGCAATCGAGAAGAAGGCGTTTTCTCAGTTATCTCAAGCGATCAACACTGACTTGTTGCATCAGTTTGGATCGTGTACAACATCTAAACAACTGTGGGATATGTTGAGAAGCAGGCATGATGGTAATGAGAAGACAAGGAAGCTGAGAATGGAAGAGCTTCGAAAAGAATTTGAGAACTTTAGTTACATGGGCAATGAGACTCTAAAAGAATTGGTTCCACGGTATTGTCATTTGCTCACAGAACTTTCGAGCTATGAGATCAGCATACCGATGTCAGAACTGGTGGATAAATTTGCTGTGCTTTACCACCATACTGGAACCAACATATTGAAGTGTTGAAGGAAAAGGATGCATACCAGTATTGGACTATCAACGAGTTCATACAAAAGCTGGAAAATAAAGAAATGGAGGAGAAGAGGAAAGCCAAGAGAGCACAGATTCCATAGAATCCAGATCTGTATGTGAGTGGTACATCTAACTCTCTTTCTACTTCAAGCACTACTTCAAATGTTGCTCCTCACATTGCATGTGTATCCAATGTTGTTTAACCCACAAAAGCACCAATCAACTATCTTGCCCAAACTTCATCATACACACCATCATACACACCACAATCTTATCAAACACCAAACTTTATTCCACCTTTTTCACCTTTACAACAAGCTGCCTGCTACACAGCAAGTCAACCTCAACAACAACATCAATATACTGCTCACATGAATCAGATGCAGGTTACTCAAACACAATCAAATCAAAGTCCGATTGTGTTAGAGACCTCTAATCTTAACAATGTGACTGTTGAAATTGCTCAACAGCATGTTGCTTTAGTATCTGCTATGGTTGCATCATACAACGGTTTAGTTGCGAGTCAGATTGGAAACAACAATCTCACCAATGAGGACTACGCACAAATCGATAAAGAGGAGATGGAGCTTATGGACATACAGTGGGCATTTGCGAGCATAATGAGGAGAGCCACTGATTTTATCCAGAAGACTGGAAGAACTGACCTTTCAACTTCTCCAAACACCACTTACGGCTTCAACAAAGCCAAGGTTACATGCTTCAATTGTGGTGAGAAGGGTCATTTTAAGAGAGAGTGTACACAGCCGGCACAGCAAGGTTATCGAAACCCGTTCAATTCAACCTACCAAAACAGACAAAACCAAAACCAGAATCAAGTATCATATAACAGTCCTAACATCTCTAGCTTTCAACCTCAAAACAACTACCAGAACCGTCAAAACACCCAACAGAAACCAACACTAGACAACCTACAACTCAAAACCAACCACAACAGAATCCAAACCGAACCATTGTTCCCATCTCTACACCTAATACCCAAAACCAGACTGAAAATCAAAACCAAGCACTAGTGATTCAAAAAGATGAAGGTTTTGATTGGACGGGTATGCAATTGGGAGTGGAGGAGATTACTGCTGGAAATGTGGCTTGTTTGGCACAGAAGATGAGTTTGGATGAGCATGAGGAGATTGAAGAGGAGGTTGTGATAGAGAAAGTGCCGGAGTTGAAAATAGAGGAGTTGAATGAGGAGGTGATTACTGAAAGTGAAGACAAGAAATCTGGAATGATTCTTGATTCTGTCACGGATGTTGGAGAGCACTATGATTCAGCTTATTCGGACATGGAGAGTAATTCTGACTCAGAAGCTAGTGTGAATTCACTAGACGATGACATTGATCAATTGCTAGCTGAAGCTGATTTCCTTATGACCCGCAAGTCGTGCATGGTAGATGATGCGTGCACCAAGATTGTCTACTCCAAATTCTTTGCAGGGAAGGAAGCTCACTTCGCGTTGATGGCAATGACAGAACCTCCTAAACCGGTAAGTTCCGAATCTCATTCTAAAGTGTGTGTTAAATGTGCTGATTTTGATAAATTGACAGAAGAAAATAAGTTTCTCAAGGTACAACTTGAGAGTGCCAAAATAAATTGTCAGATTTATCAAAAAGATTTAAAAGATTTCAACAAAGTTCTTGATGGTTATAAAAAGGATGTGTCTGAACTCAAAAAGACTTTAACAATAAAACAACTTGACATTAATAACTATATTAATGAAATGGAAAACACCAAGTTAGAAATGGCAACCATCAAGTGCTTCGCTGAAAAAGTGAATAAGAAGTTAGAGAGTTATAAGCACATTGCATATGTAGTTGACCATATCATAGAAGAACCTTCCCAGTCGAATAGTGCAAACTATAAGGCTGTCCCATCTCCGGTGTTGTTCGAAAATCATAATTTACATGCAATACCACCGGAGACTTTAGTCAAATCTGACTCCACATCAGATAACGAGCCCAACACTTTCAGTGTCGGAGACCCGTATTCTGATGTGAGACCTGTATTGGGAAACAATGAGGGTGTGGTCGCTGCAGATGATTCTGATGAAGAAGATGAACAGTCTGAGACGGTTGAAAATGATAGTGATATCCCTGATGAAAATCATATAATCACTACTGAACCAGTCTCACCATCTCAAATTGTTCATCCCATGGCAAATGCTCATAGAAAGAATGTTGTTAAGAAAGCTGAACAGTGTGTTGGTAACAGTGTTGAAAAGAAAGAGGTAAAGAAAATTGAGAAAAATGTGGTTAAACCGGTTGAAAAGAAAATTGAAATTAAAACTGAGAAACCAAATGATATGAGCAACGAATCATGTGACAAACCTGTCAAAATTTTCTATCGGATGCAAGGCTCCAATAAGATTTTGTCTGATGATGAATATCCGATTAAATTTGTGAATTATTCCAAAATTGAAAAGCTCTGGCAGGAAAGTACGATTTGGTTCCCAAAATATGAACGAACCAATGACATTCCTCCAGAAATTTTAGAGAAAATTTATTCGGATAAAGATGCCAAGGTCAATGTCACACAATTCGTTCTGCCAGTTGATAAAGCATATAGTTTCATTGAACCGACTTACTCGAAGGAACCAGCTCCTGAGAGTTTAAGGAAATAGTGTGGTTGATTGATATCCCATTGCGATTTTTTCCAAGTCGCCTATCAAAGAAAACTATGAAGAATACCGTGCGTGTTTTAAGTGCGGGGAAAGGGGACATTTACTTGCCACCTGCCCGTACGTACGACACAAGAGGCACGAGGTGGAGATGAGGCAACCTCATGATTATCCGGTTGACAACTACAGTTATCCACAAAGACGGTATTTCCCTCAGCAAGCACCTTATTATAATCAAAACAATTTTTACAACAAAAGGGAAACCGTCCGATGACTTATGATAAACGCAACCGGATAGCCACTGAGAAATCTGTAAAGAAACCTGTGATGAACTTAACTGCTGATAACAAAAAGGTTGCTCCTAAACCTAATGTAAAACCAGCAGTTGGACCTGTCTCTGTTAAATCAGAGAAGGTAACCAAGAAGGTTGCATTTAAAGACGAAGTAAAGAAACCGACTGAGAACTCAAAATCTCAGATCCGGATCTTGAAAAGGTCTGAACAATCTTGGTCATCAAAGGAATCTGAGGGTGCCTCAACTTCACAAAATGTGAAAACTGAGAAAAAGAAAGTTGAGAGTGAGAATAAAGGGGTTGAGAAAACCCAAGATGTTTGTGAATCGAAAGAATCTTTGAAACAACCAGTTCAAAGATCCAAGACCAAACAGGCTTGGGTCCCCCGAAAGATCTAACTGCTTTACTTGATGTGTGCAGGGAGCTCCAGCTGGCCATGTTAGTAGCCTATGGATTGTTGACAGTGGAGCTTCTGGTCACATGACAGGGGATCTCACGCTACTCTTTGATATCAAGAATATAAACGGAGGTTACGTAGCGTTTGCAGGAAATAAAGGAGGCTACATTACGATGGAGGGTAGTGTTAGCAATGGGGTTGTGACATTTGAGCGGATATCGTACGTGAAACAGATAGATTACAATCTGCTCAGTGTTAGCCAAATTTGTGATAAGCATTTTTCTGTTTATTTTGACGACAAATCTTGCTACATCCTGAAACTGGGGTTTGAACTTCCAAAAGAGTGGGTGATGCTAAAGGCACCGAGAGTAAACAATTTGTATATTCTCGATATGTCCAAAGCTATGACCACCCATGGCCAAGTCACGTGTTTCCTCTCTAAGGCTACAGAAAAAGAATCTATAATGTGGCATAGGAGAATGGGACACATTCATTTGAGAAAGATGAACCAGTTAGTGAAGAATGAACTTGTCACGGGAGTTAATGTGAAACATTTCCATTTGAATGACAAGTGTGTTAGTTGTAAAAAGGGAAAGCAGCACAAACAGGCCCATAGACCTAATAATGTCAATTCTGTTGAACTACCGTTTGAGCGTTTGCATATGGACTTATTCGGTCCAGTCAGGCGTAAAAGTCATGCCGGGGAATTGTACAGTCTTGTGGTGACTGACAGATTATTCAAGATTTTCATGGGTTATGTGCTTACACCAGAAAAGCGACACTTTTGACAACTTGAAAGTTCTGTTTACACGTCTGGAGAATATCTATGGTCTGAAGATCAAACGAATCCGGAGTGATAATGGGACGGAGTTCAAAAACACTCAGATGGAAGATCTTTGTGCAAACAAGGGAATTCATCATGAATTTAGCCCTCCGTATACACCCCAGCAGAACGGTGTCGCAGAAAGAAAGAACAGGACTCTAATTGAGACGGCGAGAACAATGCTTGCGGACTCAAATCTTCCAGTCATGTTCTGGAACGAAGCTATTTACGCAGCATGTTACACTTTAAACCGTGTTTTAACAGTGAAGAAGTTTGGCAAAACTTCTTATGAGCTGTTGAACCGACGAAAGCCGAATCTGGAGTATCTAGAACCATTTGATGCCCCGTGTACAATGCTTAATCCTTCGGAGAAGTTCGCACCAAAGGCTGAAGAAGGTTATTTTGTTGGATATGCAACCCCATTAAAACGGGTATTCAACAAAAGAAGTAGAAAAGTCGAGGAGTGGGCTAATGTCGAAGTACAAAGATACACACAAAATGTACAGGGTGGAGGTCCAGATTGGATGTTTGATTACAAAGACTTCTTTGAATCATTCAATCTAGATAGCATGGTTGAAGAAGCTGTACTACGTTTATATTACGAGGTCGAAAACGCCGTGACTTCACCGTTAGTGCGTCCGATCACTGTAAATCCTCAAGCAGCTTCTAATGATACCAATGCTCCTGGACGTTGACAGATTTGCCCCCGGGAAGAAAGAAAATTGGAACCAAATGGGTGTTTAAGTGTAAGAAGGATGATAGAGGAGTCATAGTGAGAAACAAAGCTCGTTTGGTCGTTCAAGGTTTTCATCAAGTTGAGGGAATCGACTACAATGAAATCTATGCACCTGTTGCACGCTTGGAAGCTATCCGAATGTTCCTGGCGTTTGCATCCTGGAAGAAATTTAAGGTGTATCAGATGGATGTAAAAAGCGCATTTCTTTACGGTGTGGTCTAAGAGGAAGTTTACGTAGGTCAACCACCAGGCTTTGAGGACCCTATTCACCGGGATAAGGTTTATGTTTTAAACAAAGCTCTCTACGGGTTGCACCAAGCTCCGAGACAATGGTATGAGGAGCTGAGCACGTATCTTCTCTCGAAAGGATTCAAACGTGGATTGGTAGACTGCACACTGTTCACGAAACGAGCAGGAGATGATTTGCTTCTTGTACAAATTTATGTTGATGATATTATTTTCGGATCAACTAACGAACTTCTGTGCAGGGAATTTGAAAAAGTTATGCAGGAAAAGTTCGAAATGAGCGCAATGGGTGAAATGCAGTTTTTCCTAGGCTTGCAGGTGGAACAAAGACCAATGGGGATCTTTATTCACCAGACGAAATACGTTTCTGAAGTCTTGAGCCGATTCCAGATGGATGATTCGAAGCCGATGGATACCCCGATACAACCTAATCACGGGATTGGAGTTGACGTTAAGGGGGAGCTGACTGATCCATTTACATACAGAGCAATCGTCAGATCTCTGTTGTATCTCACCGCGTCTAGACCAGATATAATGTTTGCGACATGTCTTTGTGCACGATATCAATCGAAGCCGAAACAGAGTCATCTTGCAGCTGTCAAGCGTATCCTTAGATATCTGAAGGGTTGTCCATCGAAAGGACTTTGGTACCCTCATGATGATAATTTTGACCTAATCGCTTTTAGTGATGCAGATTGGGGCGGCTGTGACAAAGACAGCAAATCCACAACGGCTGGATGTCAGTTTATGGGGAGCAGGCTAGTGACCTGGCAATGCAAGAAACAAACCGCAGTTGCACTATCCACATGTGAAGCAGAATACGTTTGCAATTTCTTAAAACCCCTATTTACTATGATAATGAAGCCGCAATCGCATTAACAAAACACTTAGTAAATCACTCAAAGGCTAAACATATCCGGATTAAATATCATTTTATCCGTGATTGTTATGCTAAAGAGTTGATCGATATGGTCAAAATCCACACTGATTACCAACGCGTAGATCTTTTTACCAAAGCTTTTGACAAATCCAGATTTGATTATCTTTTAAAAGCTAATGGTATTAAAGAAAAACAGGACTGATCACCACCTCAGTCTATCATTTTTTAGTTTAAATTTTTTAGTTAAAATCCAAAAACATTGAAAAATTTCAAAATTCATAAAAATTAGAAAATCTCTTTGCTGACTGCTATATCTTCTTCCCTTAGATTAATGCCGTCAGATTTCTGTGAACAAACGATATCTGGGCAGTCACATATTTGAAATGCTCCAGCTTATCCTTGGGAACAGTAAATTCGAAAATTTATAAAAAAACAGAAAAATCAAAAATGATTTCCTGGAGTATAAAGGGAAATGATAGTACATCAGTGGGGATCTGACACATTCTAAGTAATGTACTGCTATATAGGGCGTGTGTTTGAGTCTGTGCGATGTGCTGATAGGCTTCATAGACCTATTACTGCGTGCCTGATACATACATATCAAACGAATTGTTGTGTGGATGAACTCCTCATGGGCATATGGTCTTAGTACCGTAATTTCATTTGATAGGGTATTTGTACAAAACTCGGAGGTTTAGGGTCGTTATGTTATTAGTTGTCTGGGGATAGCCTCTCTGATCTTCTGCTGTAAGTCATTACGGACCTAGATCAGATAGGGTGTCTTTATAAAAGAGCTTTATGCCAAATCCTAAAGTTATCGAATTGAGGAACTTTCCGTGTTATATGATGATCAAAGATTATCTATTACATCGTATTAATCACTGATGCAAATCATGATTAATATCAGTCCTCAACCTGGTACAGTGCATATGTTACTTTGCTGCATTAATTTGCTGACCTGTATACCTCTGTGCATTATACCTTGTAAAATTACAGACGACGAGAGCATAATCACGCTTTACAATGAGTCTTTATGCCTTTACTTCTTGATACGGGAGTATGTCGTGTGCGTGGGAACCACAGATAATTATGTTTATAATATAAATATCAGTATCAGTTTAACGCACTGCACAAAAGTCTGCATGTGAGTTTATGTGGACTACAATATCAGCAGTTGCCAGATCACACATTGTCTTTAATGATAATAATTCAAAAGATCAACGGTGTGATCAGATTTCTCAATAACTGATATGATCCCTTTACCGGAAATCCCAAGAACATTTACAGTTTTTCATTTACATTTCTGCATTTTATTTTCTCGTCAAAAATTACAAAACTCAAAAAGATTTTAGGTGTGTTTTAGCATAAACTTTAGAAAATCCAAAAAGATTTTTCATTTCCATCTTATTTTTGATAACTGATGGTGGTTGATGTCGATTTTCTAAACCTTGTTGCACCATTTGAGCTTTGTAACCTTTTAAATGTGGAAATATGAATGTTGGATGCTAAAAAGTTGGAAAATAATTGGAACGGGACTCGTTTTTGAGATTTGGAAAATTTATCAAAAATCCCAATTCTCATTCGCGCATTCGGTTGGTCGAATGTGGGATTTTTCATGTTCATTCGTATGTATTAAACGGGCGAAGGAGAGTGTTCTTGAACATATGCTTCATTCGAACCCTTTTGGCTCATTCGAACCTTTAACTAGGGTCGAAGGAGACAAAAGCTTCTCATTCGTACGAGTAAAACGGGCGAAGGAGGATGCCTATATATAGTCTTTTTGTCTCATTCGAACCTATTCAAAAATTTTTCAAAATTTTCACTCTAACCTCACCTTGTTGCCCTGTTGATTTGAACCATATCATTGTGTTCGTTATATTCTACTGATAATTTTCCACTATCTATTACAGGTTAACATCAAGGATTAATGGATTTATCACTGATTCTCTGTTTCAAGCCCTAACTCTTAAAATATGATATTAACGTGTTATTTGTTACAATTGCTATTAAGGATTCATTATATATGTGTTTTAGGGGGAGAAAAATCATAAACCATGGATTCAAAACCAACAGATTGATCAATTGATCATCAGTTGTGTTTCAAACCCTAGTTTTAGTTGAAAACACAGATATAATGACAAATTGATGAAACTGTTAGTCTAGAATGGTTAATCGGCACTGTTAGTTGCTATTCAAATCAAAAGAACATGATCAGAAACCATAAATTTCATAATTGAAAATTCAAAAATAAGAACAGACTCCTTCGACCCTTTCGAATGGGCGAAGGAGATGGCAAACTGGTCGAATGAAAATATTGTGGGCGAATGAAACTTTTTACCAAAATTTATACATTTGTACCATCAAATTTTCTCACTCGCATCTAGTGTTTCTCATTCGCACCCCCGTTTGGGCGAATGAGAATGTTAATTACCAAAATTTTCAAGATTTGAATTTTTGTCGATTTTAACATGTGTCTTTGTTTTGTTTTGCAGAATTAACTATGTCTGAGCAGGAGAAGACGACTGAGCAAGCTGGATCATCCTCACAACCTGCCAAGAAAGTTCCTGAAGAGCCTTTAGCCTTCATGAATGCGCATAATTGCTGTGCATATCTCGGAGAAGTTAAAAAGCACACGGAGTTTGTCGGAATCATTGAATTCTTGAAGAGATGTAGGGTGATTGACGCGATTGCTACACCTACTATCATTTACCGAGACATGATGCAAGAATTCTATTCAGGAGCGAAGCTGGACTTCTGGAATTGCGAGTCATGCTTGACTAGCAAGATCCAAGGGCAGAGGGTTATCGTATGTGAACAGGATTTAAGAGAAGCTTTGAACTTACAAGATGAGAAGACAGATCCTAAGGAGTTGAGTTTTATGGATCAGCGAAAGTGTTTCATGAGAATGAAATACAATGGACCAATCACTGACGGTTCATTGCACAAGGGAAAACTGTGCCCTCAATTCAAATACTTGGCACACGTTTTGATACATGTCTTCGGATCAGCCGCTGGAGGATATGACTTGATGCGCAAGAGTATCAGCTCCATGATGGTAGCCCTGGTATTGAACAAACCGTTCAATGTTTCAGGCATGCTGATCGAACACTTGCTAGAGCCTGTGAACGGCACGAGGAATCTGAAGTTTCTACTATATCCTCGTTTCCTCCAGATGGTGTTTGATAACAACTATAAAGACTTGAAGAGGGATCCTAAGCATATTGTTGTTCAGGAACACATGTCACTTAATACACTTGCTAGGATGAAGGCGTACAAAGGATTGTCGGTTAATGAACGTCCACCAGTAAGGCGTTTATTTGGACATCTAGCAAGAATTGATTATACAAATCCAGATGAAGGGCTTGTAAGACACGCAAACAGTGATTCAGATCCAGATAATCCATTACATCCTGTTGATCCAGATGTGAAGCGCAAAAGACAGGTTGTTAATGTCGGTGCCAAGAGTGGAAAGGTTAAGGAGAAAGGGATAAGGTTAGAAGTTGTGTCTGAACCTGAGAAGAAAAAGAGCACACCAAGACGAAACAAGAGGATGGCAAAGAAAGGTTTGCATATTGTAGATGAAGCGTCAATTGATTCAGAAGATACGCTAGAAGATGAACATTGGGACTCGGAGACTGAAACGTTAAAGACCACCACGCCTAAGGCTACTGAGGCTGGTGAGTCTGCTAGTCAAACTGTTGAAGATCAAGGTGCTAAGAGTCCAATTCCTGTTGGTGATGATGAAGTGATTCTGAATTTAGATGAAGTTTTTACCGGTTCACCTGTTCAGGCTGAAAAGTCAAAGAAGAAGAAACAGGAGAAACCAAGTCAGAAGAGAAAGATAGAGATTGAATCGCTCATAGCTGGTAAGAAACTTCCACCAGCTTCTAGTTCTAAGTCACCGGTTACTGCACCAGTTTCAAAGAAACAAAAGACTGCGACTACTTCGAGCACACAACAGAGTGAAGATATACCTGTTGATCAGTTCAACGAAGCTTTAGATAATGTGCTTAAGAAGATGAGAAAAGGCAAACTGCCTGAAGTTGCTAAACCACCGGTTAAGAAGAAGGTTTCAGTGGATAGTGATATCATGAGTACTGTGAATCAATGATTGTCTGAGATGATGAGTATTATCAACAAACAGCAAACTGAGATCGAGCAATTGAAATCAAATGATCGAAAGATGTTGGAAGTCGTAGTCACATCCCATGATGATAATGAAGTTTTGAAGAAAACAATCAAGAAGTTGAAAAGAGAGAACAAGAAGTTGCTGAAGCACGAGCAACGAAACACCAGAAGAATTATTGTCTTGAAAGAGGAGAACAAATAGCTGAAGAAGAGTAACAAGCATATGGATGATTTGATAAAAGACTTGTACTCTCGAGCTCCTCTACTTCAAGCTGGTGAAGAAGATAAAGAAAGAGAAGAAGAGCAGGTAGACTTTGAACCATCTGACGAAGAAGAGGATGAAGATCTTGATGAAGATGCTGGAAATGATTCTAAAAAGAAGAAGAAGAAAGATGATGGAGATGATGGAGGTTCAGATGGTGGATCGAGTGATGGAAACAGCTCTGCTTTTGATAGTAGTGATGATGATGACGATGACAACGCTGAAAAGTATACTTATGAAAAGCGTGATTCAAGTAAGGGTGGAGAGTCGAGCTCTAAGACTATAGGTGAAAATGTTGATGACGATATCTTCTGGAATGAGAAACTGCAGTCGTTATCGGAAGAAGACAAGAACATGTATCGCCAGATGCTCACAGATCGAGTCTGGACGATTGACATGACAAGCAGATTTCCAGAAATATTCGGGTCGAGCAATAAACTGTTTGAATTAGAGTTTGATGACCCAGATCTTGAAGATGGAGAGGTTTCTGCGGCAGTTTCTAAAGAAATACTTGAGGGTTTAGCAAAACAGGTGGGAAAGACTTTGGAAGAATTGCTCGCTGATAATTACATTCCAAAGATACCTGAAAAGGAAGCCGGGAATCATTCTGATGACCGTGACGTTCCTGCTTTTGAAGAGGTTGAAATGGAAGATATAACGTAAGGCTGGCAATGGGTAACCTGTTAAGACACGATAAGACCTGTTTGACTGAAAAGTACACTATTTGATTTTTTGACTTTTTTTAATACTTAGAATTAAGAGGCAAAAATCTTTCATTTCCCTTTTTTGGTACATAAAACATAAAACTGTGTTATAAACATGAGATATAAATGAGTTAAACGAGTCGTGTTCATGTTTAGAACTTGATTTGTTCGCGCGCGTCAGAGACCTGTTAACCTGTTAGGGACACGATTTGCCAGCCCTAATTATAACGACTGAGGAATATCCACAATACTTCAAGAATAATCAAGATAGTGGATTTCCTGGATTCTCGGAAGAAGTGCTAAACCAAGCTGAGAAACTGACGAAAGAGAAGAGCAAAGTGTTTGAAAATGAGATTTTTAAAGGGCATGATCTGAGAGTTTGAAGGAGTTTCTGAGGAAATTGAAAGAGAAAGAGAATAACCGTCCAAAAGCTGAAATACAAGGTAGCTTTTACAAACTTCATAGTGGAATTTTCAAAGGTCGTGCATTGGCCTGGAAGTTTGTTAAGGAATTGAGATGCATAGCAATAAAGTGGGAGAAGGGGATCTTATATTTTGATAAGTTTCATCATTTGAAGACTCTTCCTTATTGGGCAATTCGTGATATTTGCCGTCGCTGTTTAACGGGAGCGTCAAATAGTCAGATTACCTACTTTGCTTAGAAGATGACGAGAGAAAGTCGAACCAAGTGGGATTTATTTGAACCACAATATCCGAAACGAATTGTTCATAAAAAGGATATTGATATGATTACAGGTATGCCCAAGGTGACGTTAAAGTATAAACCACCGCGAGTGTTGAAGTAGATTCCTTTGTTGCCAATTCCACAACACTTCGCCAAAGATTTCATTTGGTGGTATTATGATTGGAAGATAGTAGAGGCTGTGATTGTGTTGAAAGACGGAGAGAAGAACTTCAAGAAGATACACATTTTTGATCCCATGTGGTTAATCAACTGTTCACATGAGGATATAATAATGTTGTTTTACAATCCGATCTATTCTGAAGTGAAGGATGCTGAACAAGCAGGAAAATACCAACGTGTGGTATTTCTGTGCTTTGCATATGATATTAACGCTGGTTGTGACTATGACAAGTTGCTCGGGAAGTTTGTAGAGAAGCAGAAGGTGCCTGAAGTGAAAAAGACAAAGCCAAAGCAATTTCAGGAACCGGTTTTGACTAGAGAACAGAAGATTCAACGACATATCAAACTGATGAACATTAGAATGGACGAACAACGTCGACATCAATCCAAGCAATAGTCGAGGGGGAGTTTGTAGATGCAATTGTGCGACTAGTGCTTCGGATTGTACAATAAACTTGTTTTGGTATATGTCGAAGGTGCGAAGGAGTTTTAGAAGGTGCGAAGGAAGATTTTCGTTCGGTCGAAGGAAGATTAGAGGGTGCGAAGGAACAGTTTTGGTCGAATGTGAATATTGTTTTATGTATGGCTTGGTTCGACCAGTTGGTTTGGTCGAACCTACACATTCGAACGAACCATTTTGGCGAATGTGCAGTCTATAAATAGTCAAGCTTAATTTTTTGAATGTAACTTTGAGTCATATTATTCCCTCCATTTTCTGATTCTCTCTCTAGAAGTTTATTTAGCTCTTTTCACGTTCTTACCCTGTTTGTATCAATCTCTAAACGTGTAATTGAGTTTCTAATTAATGGAAAGCTTTTGAAATGATGATTTACTTGTTTTGATTAGTTTGACTATTATTTTGTGATTGTTTTAGGGATTCCGCACCTAAAACTAACTTGTTTGATCATTCTTTGTTGTTTACACAATCCATACATACACATACAAGTTTTCCTACTAGTTTCAGTAGTCTTAGGAAAAAGAGCTGAGTTCTTGCGTCTCATTTGGTCTTCGTGTTCCCATGTAAATTCGGGACCACGCTTTGCATTCCATCTGGCTTTCACAAGTTTAGTGCAGCTTCTTCTCAATTTCTGGACTTTCCAATCACTCACCTCGATTGGTTCCTCGACAAAATGAAGCTGATCATCGATGTGAATTTCATCGGGAGGGATGATCAAAGACTCGTCGGATAAACACTTCTTTAGGTTGGATACATGGAAAGTGTCATGAACACCACTTAGCTCTTCTGGTAACTTTAGCTTGTATGCCACGGGACCAACCCTAGATAGTATTTCGAACGGACTGATGTACCGGGGATTAAGTTTTCCACGCTTGCCAAATCGTGGTACACCCTTCCAGGGTGAGACTTTTAAGAGTACTTTATCGCCAACCTGAAATTTAAGTGGTTTGCGACGTCGATCAGCGTAACTCTTTTGACGATCTCAAGCGGCTTTCAAGCGATCACGGATCTGAAAGATCTTATCAGTGGTCTCTTGAATGAGCTTGGGGCCAGTCAAATACTTGTCTTCAACTTCTGCCCAACACAAAGGGGATCTACACTTCCGTCCATACAGGGCCTCAAACGGGGCAACCTTGTTACTAGTGTGATAACTGTTATTGTAAGAGAACTCAACCAACGGTAAATGAGAATCCCAATTTCCACCAAAATCGATTACACATGCCTGAAGCATGTCTTCCAATGTTTGAATTGTACGTTCACTCTGGCCATCCGTTTGTGGATAGTAGGCCGTGCTCATGTCTAAGCGAGAGCCCAATGCGTCCATCAATGTTTGCCAGAATCGGGAAGTAAATCGACTGTCTCAGTCGGAATTGATTGAAACAGGCACACCATGCCTAGTTACAACCTCTTTGATATACAGCTTGGCGAGTTTCTCTAGTTTGTCGGTTTCCTTGATCGGCAAGAAATGCGCGAATTTAGTCAACCTGTCAACAATTACCGAAATCGTGTCGTGACCACTGGATGTCTTAGGTAGCTTGGTGATGAAGTCCATGGAAATCTGTTCCCATTTCCAAACAGGAATTTCTGGTTGCGGAAGCAGACCAGACGGTTTCTGATACTCGGCTTTGACCTTTGAACAGGTAAGGTATCGGCTGACGTACGTGGCGATTTCACCTTTAAGGTTGGACCACCAGTAAAGTTCCTTCACATCTTTTAACATCTTGTCAGCACTGGGATGGACCGAATACTTAGACTTGTGGGCCTCTTCAAGGATTAAATCACGTAAACCACCAAAACGTGGAACCCAGATCCGATTAGCAATGTAAACTGTGTCGTCATACCTTGGTTCCAACAGATTAACCATCTTAAATAATGACTCATTCTTCAGATTTTCGCTTTTCAGAGCTTCCTGCTGAGCGCCGCGGATACGGGTAGTAAGATTTGTGTGGATGGTTAAACCTAGCGCATGCACATGCAGTGTCTTAACTCGTTCCTTCTGGCTAAATGCGTCGGCCACAACGTTGGCCTTTCCCGGATGGTATTTAATCTTACAATCGTAATCGTTCAGCAATTCAACCCATCTACGTTGCCGCATGTTCAGATCTTTCTGGTTGAATATGTGTTGCAAGCTCTTATGATAAGTGAAAATGGTGCACCTAGTGCCATAAAAGTAGTGCCTCCAAATCATGAGGGCAAAGTGTAACACCCCAACCGATGGCGGAAACATCGAGGTGTCATGTAAGAATGAGTATACAGTAGCACATGGTATTCAAGTTTTAATTGAAATTTATTTAAAGCAAAATATCCAAATTTGAAAATACAAAATAAAGTCTTGAATGAAATTCTAGTACATCAAACAATCAAACAAAGCATAACTTCAATTATCTCTTCCTGCTAGCTCTAGACTTCAAGCATCAATATTTCCTGTTGAGTTTGTAAAAAATGGGGGGGGGGGGGGGTCAACTAGAAGTTGGTGAGAATACATAAGCCATGTAAAGCAATTAAGTTTAAGAATAATAAAAGTTTAGCAATTCATATGTCTATCGTAAGGTTAAATCTACATGAATAAACATGAAGTATAGTATGCACATAATCAAACCTCCGACAAGTTTAGGTCCATCCCGTCATCCACGGTTCACCTTAATATCACGTTGGAACGATAACAATCACCCGCGCTCCCTATAAAAGATGGTCAACGAATCTAGGTGGGATTGTCAATCCAATAGATCTATTATTGAGTATCGCCGGCTTGGCCATAGCTAATGATTATGTAAGTTTAAGTTTAAGTCTAACAATAGTTGTCTAAGTCATGAGGCATTAAAGTTTACAACTAGACATGTATGTAGAATTGCTTAAGTATAAAGTTTCAAGTATAAAGAATTGCGTAAACATGGTTACGTAAACTCACCTTAGCAAAGTATTAAGTCTCGAGAAATAGAATATGTGTAGCCCAAAGTTGCCAAGTATTACCCTATGTATAAGGTAACAAATAAGTCTAAGTCTTTCTAGTCTACAAGTATTTTCTAGGGTTTCAAATTTGGGGATAAGTATTCGTTTAATTAATAATTAAATTGTTTATTAAATAAAAGAAATTCGATAAATAAATAAACAAAAGTCTTTTTGTAGGTTTTAGATTAAGGATGATCACATTATAAAGTTTTAAGTATGAAAATAATTTTTATAAAATTATTTTCTTAAAAATAGAA
The DNA here is from genome assembly GCA_028751855.1 of Ambrosia trifida. Classification (NCBI taxonomy): domain Eukaryota; kingdom Viridiplantae; phylum Streptophyta; class Magnoliopsida; order Asterales; family Asteraceae; genus Ambrosia; species Ambrosia trifida. Next base: position 157,967,449 of record CM054123.1, on the reverse strand, counting down.
TATTTAATCTATTTATTTCAATTTGTCAAAATATAACTTTAATATCTAAAAATATTAAAATTAAAGAATTTTTAAATTAAAATTTGTATTTCTGTTCTAAATGGACAGAAATAATTTATAAAAAATTTTGGTGCAAAAATATTGAAAAATGAATTTATTATGATTTATTTATGATTAAAATAACAAAAATCGATTAAAAATATTAAATAAATGATTTTTAAGAAATAAAAATCATTTCAGAAATGTTTAATGTTTTATAAACTCAGAATAATTTTTGTGGAAATTTATATTATCATTTTGATATTTTTATAAAATTTTATAATTATAATAGAATAAACTTGTAATATTTATTATATATAATAAATAAATTATTTTTGGAAAACTAAAAATTGTAAAATAAACTTTTCTATTAAAACATCATAAAATAATTTTTGTAGAATTTATAAAGCTATTTTAGTATTTTAAAACCATTTTTAAAATATTGGTGAATATATATAAATCTAAAAGGAAAAAAAAAGTTTTGCTCTTACAAGGAATCGAACCCGGGTCTGGTGACCGGTTCGTGTTTTATATCACAAGTCCAGACCATCTGGTTTGGACCCTGAGAACGATTAATCTCAGTTTAAAATTAATTATATAGTTATACAGATAATAGTTATGTAATCTTTTCAAAAGAAAGGAAAAAGTGTGGGTGAGACGGGACTCGAACCCGCGTACCCTCGTATTCAAACGGACGGCACAACCACTTGATCTAGATCAGTGGTTGTGTTTGTTTTGTTTCTGTTTTAAATAAATAGCAAGGCCTGTAGAAGGTTTATCCCCAATTCGTGGCTTACGAGCCCTAGTTTCTTAATAATCAAAATTGATAACCAATAGCCCTTGATATGATGGGGCTATTGTTCGTGGGGTGCCGATGGTTAAAACCAAACAACAAATTGAATACTTACAAAACGAAATCATGAATTTTGGACGGTCAAACAGAAAGTCAAGATGTGAGCAATTGAAGCTTGTAGAGATGTTTTAGTAGAAATTGAAGGTAAGGAAGAAGAGATCGGCAAGTATAGGGTGTAATGAAGGCCTCAATTTATAGTGGAAGGCTCGAGTGATGCGAATTGGTAAGTTGACCCGATTAAATGCCATGACGCATAATTGGACTCAATTTTGGATTGTTTTAATGTTAATTGGCGTGCATATGACGCGAGTCAACCATATCAGTCAGCATTCATGATAATAACGCGTAAAGATCAACTATTTTTGGAAGTTAGGATCGCAGATTGACTTCTTGCAAGTCAACTGCAATTCCAATCTTAATATAAGTATAATCCAAATCAGTATTATCCCAACTTGAAGCTGTAGACCAGGTGGTGGGGCTGTTTGTGTAAAAGAAAGAACCGGCCATGGGCTCGGGTTCGAACCCCGGCCCATGCCATAATTTTTTTGATGATTAACACAATAATATAATGATATTATATGTATATAGTATGGTACTAGGGGTCCAAATGCGTCACGAAATAATTTTAAAGGAACGATAAATGATAAAATTCGACGTTTTATTAATAATCATCGTAACGTACAAAGAATTCAATGCGAAATGTTACACAAAGATCACTGCACCTAACTCTAGGTCATGAATGGTGTAATTCTTCTCATGAATTTTGAGTTTTCGGGATGCATAGGCGATGACCTTGTTCCTCTACATGAGTACACATCCAAGACCTTGATGAGAAGCATCGCAATAAACCACGAAATCATCGGTACCTTCTACAAGGGAAAGAATTGGAGCACTGCACAAACAGTCCTTCAATATTTGGAACACATTCTCCTGCTTGATTGTTGATGCATTTTGCGACTAATGATTGGATAACTAACATATGTTAAGATTTGTATATATATGGGCGAAGGTAGATAAAAAGGGGCGAAGGTTAATTGCTGATGGGCGAAGGTAGAATGAAGCTGATCAGAAGATACGTTCGACCATTGGTAGTGGGCGAATGTGGAAAAGATCCACATTCGACCAGTGCAAAGGGGCGAACGTGCAGTATCTATAAATAGGTTTTGTGTTTTTGAGTTTGTAATAGAGTTGTCAGTTGTGTATGTGTTCAGGTCAGGTTCCAGGTCATTTTGTGAAAGTCTGTATTTGATCTAGATTAACGTGTGTGTGATTGTAATTGAATATTTGACAAAGTTAATCTATGAAAAGATGTTGAAAATGATCTTGATTGTGTTTTGATTAGAGTTTTATCATTTTGTTCAGAACTAGGGTTTCCGCACCTGGTTTTGTGACTTGTATGATCATATTATCCTGTTTTAGCTAAAATCTTTCGCTCACAAAGTGGTATCAGAGCCATACGGATCATACAACAACAAATTTGATAAACTCAGAGCTGATTTGGACATATTTTTGATCAAAATACATCTGTTTTTACATAAACATGGTTTTTTGAGTGTTTTTGATTGATTTAGAGTTGAATTTGCGGATAAAATCAAGTTTTCCAAGAATTAAAGTTGCTCCAAATCAATTCCGTAGCATAACCTGATTAAGATCATTCAAATCCATAAACTTTTGAAAATCAGAGATCAAAATAACCGTTTTTCAAAGTGTAACCGTTTTTCAAAAGTGGAATCTGGGCAAAATGGGCGAACCTGGAACCTGAGTGGTCGAACCTGAGTGTTTTTGGGCGAACCTGAGTATTAGTTTGGACGAACCTGAAAATTGTTGTAGAAATTTTCACTTTCGGGTATAGAATTCCACATTCGACCGGTTTGTTTTGGGCGAAAGTGGAAAGTGTGTTAGTCTGTGTTTACATTCTGGTGATTTCTACGTTCGGGTGGTACTGTTTGGTCGAACTTAGAATCAGAAGGGACGAAAGTGTTATATTTTGGGCGAACCTAGTTTATTTTGGGCGAATCTAGGTCAATCCGGGCGAACCTAGGATTTACTTTGGAAAATTTTCTAAGTGTTGAAGTTTTCTAAGTTTGTTATCATGTGGAATTTTCCGACTACACCGAGACCAGCAACGACACAACCACAACAGCAAGTGATGGACCCATGGACAGTGGCAGCACAAAAGACGAGCACACAGTCTTCGCAACCGATAACCTGCATGGCGATGACGAGCTCGATGCCTCAAAGTGTAGCACCTCCAGCACCACAACATGACTACTGGGGAGTAGCAGCGGCGGTGGTAAACACTCAAACTACTAATGCTATTTCTACTTTGATTAACGATTTGTCTTCAGGTAGCGGGAATAGGCCACCAAAGCTCATGGACATATCAGAATACAATCAGTGGCAGAACAAATTCAAGATTCACTTGGAGGGCATGGGAGTGGAAGGAGCAGAGGCATGGAGCATGATTGCTAAAGGTTACACAGCACCGATTTTGGAGAATACAGGTGAAATGATTCCTTTGGAAAGCTTAACTGAGGATGAGAAGAAGAAATATGTGGTGGAAAAGAAAGCCTTTTCCCAATTGACTCAGGCAATAACAAATGATCTGCTACATCAATTCGGGACTTGTGCAACCTCTAAGCAATTGTGGGATGTGCTTAAGAGGAGGCATGATGGGAACGAGAAGACGAGATGTTTGAGAATGGATGAACTGAGAAAGGAGTTTGAGAATTTTTCTTATATTGGAAATGAAACTTTAAAAGAATTAACTCCTAGATATAGTCATTTGCTAACCGAATTGTCTAGTTATGGTATACATATTCCCATGAAGAATTTGGTGGATAAGTTTGCAGATGCTCTACCACCTTACTGGGATCAGCATGTGGAAGTTCTCAGGGAGAAGGATGCATATCAGTACTGGACTATTCAAGAGTTCATACAGAAGCTGGAAAACAAGGAAATGGAAGAGAAGAGGAAAGCTAGGAGAGCACAGGTTCCTCAGAATCCTAGTTTATACTTTGGAGGTACTTCAGTTCCTGTGAGTAACTCAAGTTCAGGAGGGGTAGTTGCACCACATGTTGCTTGCATTTCCAATGTTATGGAACCACCAAAACCGACCATCAACTACATGGCACAAACTTCATCCTACTCACAACCATCATACACACAACCACCACCACAACAACAATACAACAATTCCTACATTTCACCATTTTCCCCAATGCAACAAGCAGGTTTCTATACTGCTAGCCAATCTCAACAACCAATGAACCAAGTTACTCAACCTAATCAACAACAAGTGGTTTTGGAGACTTCTAACTTGGGCAATGTGACAGTGGAAATTGCTCAACAACATATTGCACTAGTCTCAGCAATGGTTTCATCCTACAATGGACTTGTTGCTAGTCAAATTGGGAATAACAACTTAACCAATGAGGACTATGCACAGATCGACAAGGAAGAGATGGAACTAATTGATATCCAATGGGCTTTTGCAAGTATCATGAGAAGAGCAACAGACTTTATTGAAAAGACAGGTCGAACAGATTTGGGAACTTCTCCTAACACAACCTACGGGTTCAACAAGGAGAAAGTTACTTGTTTTAACTGTGGAGAAAGAGGTCACTTTAAACGTGAATGCACCCAGCCACCAAAACAAGGTAATAGAAACCCATTCAATGCAACCTATCAGAATCGTCAACAACAAAACCAAAACCGAGTTTCTTACCAAAACAACAACAACTACCAAAACCGTCAAAACAACTCTAACAACAACCAAAACAGACAACCTAACACATCAAACCAGATTCAAAACCAATCTCCTAACAATTCTAACCGAACAGTTATACCAATCACTACACCAAATGAGACACAACAGAACACGAGTCAGAATCAAGCACTGATGACTCAACAAGATGAAAGGTTTGATATTGAAGAGTCAGTGATGGAGGAAGAAAAGAAAGAAACTGAGGAGTGTGATAGTGATGATTCTGAGACTGAGATGAATGTGGAGAATGAACCTGTTGAGGTTAAGGTTGAAGAAACTCATTCTGGAATGGTGATTGATACAGTTTCTGATGTTCCTGAGGAATGTAGATCAGTTTATTCAGATTCAGACAGTGAATCGGACACAGAGGCAAGTGTTGATTCTTTAGATGATGATATTGATCAGCTGCTAGCAGAAGCTGATTTTCTGATGACAAGGAAGTCGTGCATGGCTGATGATGCTTTTACCAAGATTGACTATTCCAAGTTTTTCACTGGAAAGGAAACTCATTTCGCGTTAATGGCCATGACTGAACCGCCAAAACCTGTAAGTTCTGAATCTAGCACTGATGTTATGAGTGATAAATATTGTGGAACATGTGATAGATTGACTGGGGAGAATAAACAACTCCGAATTCAACGTGATAGTGCTATCATAAACAGTCAATCTACTCGCAAAGAGTTGAATGCTTTCAACAAAGTATTAGATGGCTATAAAAAGGACATTTCTGACTTGAAAAATACTTTATCATTGAAACAATTGGCAATTAACAACTATATCAATGAAATTGAAAATACCAAGTTGGAAATGGCAGCCATAAAATGCTTTGCTGAGAAAGTAAACAAAAAGTTGGAAAGTTATAAGCATATTGCTTATGTGGTAGACCATATCATTGATGATAACACCACCAATTACAAGTCTGTACCATCTCCGGTTCTTTTTGAAAATCAAAACTATCACCAAGTTATACCGGAGAGCTCGGTAAAATCAGACTCATCATCGGAAATGGAATCTAATACCTCGAGTATTGGTGATCCTCATTCCGATGTGAGACCGATTTTAGGCTTGAATGATGAGGGTGTTTATGCTGAAAGTGTGAATTCAGACTCAGAGAATGATGATACTGGTAGTGATCAAACTGTTAATGCATGTGAAATTCCAAAAGAAAATCACATCATTACTACTGAACCAGTGTCACCATCTCAACATGTGCATCCGATGGCAACTGTTCATCGTGAGAAAAAGTCTGAAAAGAATGAGATTAGAAAGGATCTTGAGAATGAACCAAGTGACAAACCTGTCAGGGTGTTTTATCGGATGGAAGGATCCGATAAAATCATCTCTGATGAGGAATTTCCAATCAAAAATGCTAACTATGCTAAAATTGAAAAGATTTGGCAAGAAAGCACTATTTGGTTTCCAAAACATGAGAGAACAAACGAAATTCCACCAGAAATTTTAAAGAAATTGTTTTTGGATGTTCCTCAAGAACCAAAGGTCCATGTCACAGAGTTCATTCGACCAAATGACAAAGCAAATGGTTTTCATGAGCCCACTTACTCAAAAGGACCACTTCCTGAGAGTTTGAGGAATCAACAGTATAATGATCAATATCCTGTTAGATCATTTGCTCCACCAAATGCTCATTATGTTTTTGAAGAGTATCGAAAATGCTTTAAATGTGGGGAACGTGGGCATTTACTTGCTCAGTGTCCATATGTAAGGCATAAAAGACGTGAGGTTGAAGTTAGAAATTCCATGAGAAAACCGATTGATCATTATGTTCCACCACATAGACGGGTTGTTCCTCAACAACAACAGTTTTATAATCAAAACAATTTTCAAATGAGGAACAATCGTCCAATTCAATATGATCAAAGAAATCGGATTGCTATGGAACAATCATGGAGAAAGCCTGTGGTGAACACAACAATTGATAGGCAAAAGGTTCCACAAAAACCAATTGTCAAATCAAATGTTGGACCTAAGTCTGTTAACTCAGATAAGGTAGCCAAGAAAGTTACTTTTGTTAACAATGTTCAGAAACCAATTGAGAAACCAAAATCTCAAATTCGTATTCTTATAAGGTCTGAACAATCTTGGTCACCCAATGCTACTCCAGGAGCTTCTACTTCAAAGGTAAGTGAGAAAAAGGAAAATGTTTTGAACAATCAGAAAAAGATTGATCCAAAACAAAAAGTTGTTGAAAAAGTTAATGAGGATGTTTCTTTGAAATCTGATATTCAAAGGCCCAAGACTCAGGCTTGGGTCCCCCGAAAGAACTAAATGATTTACTTTTTGTGTGCAGGGAGCTTCAGCTGGCCCTATTAGCAGTCTCTGGATTGTTGATAGTGGAGCTTCAGGCCACATGACGGGGGATCTCGCATTGTTGTTCGACGTGAAAAACATCAATGGAGGGTATGTCGCTTTCGCGGGTAATAAAGGTGGTTATATCACAATGGAAGGAAGCGTGAGTAATGGGATTGTGACTTTCGAGCAGATTTCTTATGTCAAGCAGATAGACTATAATCTGTTGAGCGTCAGTCAAATATGTGATAAACAATTTTCTGTGCATTTCGATGACAAATCCTGTTATATTCTCAAACCGGGCTTCAAAATTCCAAAGGAGTGGGTAATGTTGATGGCACCTCGCGTCAACAATCTCTATATTCTTGACATGTCCAAGGCGATGACATCACAGGGGCAAATAACATGCTTTCTATCCAAGGCGACCGAGAAAGCATCGATAATGTGGCACCGCAGAATGGGGCACATTCATCTGAGAAAAATGAATCAACTTGTGAGAAATGGGCTTGTCGATGGAGTAAACGTGAAACATTTCCATCTGAACGACAAGTGTGTAAGTTGTATGAAGGGCAAGCAACACAAACAGTCCCATAAAGTGAAGAAAGTTAACTCTGTTGAGATGCCGCTTGAGTGATTGCACATGGACCTATTCGGACCGGTCAAGCGCAAAAGTCATCTTGGAGAGCTTTATTGTTTAGTTGTCACTGATGACTATTCAAGATTTTCATGGGTGATGTGTTTGAAGAATATCTACAATTTGAAGATAAAAAGAATTAGGAGTGATAACGGGACGGAGTTCAAAAACGCCAAGATGGATGAACTTTGTGAAAGCAAAGGGATACATCATGAATATTCGGCTCCGTATACCCCACAACAGAATGGTGTTGCTGAACGAAAGAATAGGACTCTAATTGAAGCGGCTAGAACAATGCTCGCTGATTCAAATCTTCCGGTAATGTTCTGGAATGAGGCGATTTATGCAGCAAATTATACATTAAATCGGGTTCTAACAGTGAAGAAGTTTGGAAAAACATCTTATGAACTGTTACACCGACGAAAGCCAAACTTAGAGTATCTAGAACCTTTCGGGGCGCCATGCACGATGTTGAATCCAGGTGAGAAGTTTAGTCCTAAAGCTGAGGAGGGATATTTTGTTGGATATGCAACCCCGCTCAAACGGGTATTCAACAAGAGAACTCGTCAAGTGGAGGATTGGGCTAACGTGGAAGTTCAACGATACACTCAAAATTTGCAAGGCACGGGTCCTGATTGGATGTTTGATTACAAAGATTTCTTTGAATCATTCAACCTAGATAGCTTGGTTGAAGAAGCTGTTATCAGATTACTTTACGAGTGTGAAAACGCGGCAACTTCACCGTTGGTGCGTCCAATCACCGTGCTCCTATACAAGAGGAAGAGGTGTTTCAAGAGGCTTCAACTTCATTAGACACTTCAGAATCTGAAGATGAACAATTTGAAGAAGCCGTTCTTGAACATGTAGAAGAATTAGAAGCGCAACCTGTGAACCCAACTCCAAATCCAGATGTTGCTTCATCATCAAACACGGGTCATGATCAGGATGCTGTAGAAAACTTGACTGCTCAGACGGGAGTTATTGTACCTGTTAATCCGGAATCTCGGATTCATCGTATTCACCTGCTGGAGCAAGTTATCGGTGATCCTGGAAGTGGTGTTATGACCAGAGGGCAGCTGAAAAGCGTTAACTCGCCAGAGAGTTTTGGTGCTTTAGCATTATATGCCAAAATTCAAAAATCTGGTAGTCAAAATGATTGGTCGTTTGCATGTTATGTGTCGCAGGTAGAGCCAAGGACATACAAGGACGCTTTGAATGAAGATGCCTGGGTTGAGGCAATGTAGGAGGAGTTATTGCAATTCCAGAAATTGGGAGTCTGGACGCACACAGATTTGCCACCAGGAAGGAAGAAAATAGGCACTAAATGGGTGTTTAAGTGCAAAAAGGATGATCGTGGGGTTATTGTTCGTAACAAAGCCAGATTGGTCGTGCAGGGTTTCCATCAAATCGAAGGGATTGATTACAACTAAATCTATGCACCAGTAGCACGAATTGAAGCTATTCGGATGTTCCTCGCGTTTGCTTCATACAAGAAATTCAAAGTTTATCAAATGGACGTCAAGAGCGCATTTTTGTACGGGAAAGTCAAGGAGGAGGTTTATGTCGGGCAGCCACCAGGCTTTGAGGACCCAATCCACCGGGATAAGGTCTACGTGCTGAACAAAGCTTTATATGGTTTGCACCAGGCTCCAAGACAGTGGTACGAGGAGCTAAGTACATATCTCATCTCCAAAGGATTCAAGCGCGGCCTCGTCGATTGCACCCTCTTCACGAAGAAGACGGGAGATGATTTGCTTCTTGTACAGATTTACGTTGACGATATTATATTTGGTTCAACTAACGAACTTTTGTGCAGGGAATTTGAAACTATCATGCAAGAAAAGTTCGAAATGAGCGCTATGGGGGAGATGCAGTTTTTCCTCGGCTTACAGGTGGACCAAAGACCCGACGGGATCTTCATTCACCAGACGAAATATGTATCCGACATCTTGAGCCGATTCCAGATGGAGGACTCTAAGCCGATGGATACCCCGATTCAACCCAATCACGGGATTGGAGTGGACGCTAAGGGGGAGCTGACAGACCCATTTACATACAGAGCAATCATCGGATCTCTGATGTATTTGACAGCGTCTCGACCAGATATTATGTATGCAACGTGTCTCTGTGCTCGCTATCAATCGAAGCCGAAACAAAGTTATCTGACGGCGGTCAAGCGTATCCTTCGATATCTGAAGGGTTGTCCATCAAAAGGACTTTGGTACCCTTATGATGATGATTTTGATTTTATTGCTTTTAGTGATGCAGATTGGGGCGGCTGTGACAAAGATAGCAAATCAACTACAGCTGGTTGCCAGTTTTTAGGGAGCAGGTTAATTACCTGGCAATGCAAGAAACAGACTTCCGTGGCACTGTCTACCTGTGAAGCTGAGTACATTGCAGCATCAAGTTGCTGTTCGCAAGTACTCTGGATACAACAACAGATGGTGGATTACGGTTTGCAGTTTCTTAAAACCCCTATACACTGTGACAACGAAGCCGCAATTGCATTAACTAAAAATACTGAAAATCATTCTAAAGCGAAACATATCCGGATTAAATATCATTTTATCCGTGATTGTTACGCTAAGGAATTGATAGATATGGTCAAAATCCATACTGACTACCAACGTGCAGATTTGTTTACAAAAGCTTTTGATAGATCCCGCTTTGAATATCTTTTAAAAGTAAACAATATAAAGGAAAAACAGGACTAATCGGCACCTCGGTTTATCGCTTTTTAGTTTTTAGTTTTCGTTTTTTTAAATTTTTGCTAATTGGGAATTTCTCTTTGCTAATTGGGAATTTCTCTTTACTATCATAATCCTCAAAGAAGTTGATGCTTTCGAGGGGATTGTTTAATCCTCAAAGAAGTTGATGCTTTCAAGTGGATTGTTTCTTTCAAATTTTTGTTTTGTTTTTCAGAAAAATTAAAAACCCAAAAATATGTTCTTTATTTTAGGGGGAGTCATTTTATCGGAAAAACCAAAAACATTGAAAAATTTTCAAAAGACCTAAAAATTAGAAAAACCAAAATGATTTCCTGGATAAAAAGAGGAAATGATAGTACATCAGTGGGGATCTGACACAGGCTAAAGAATTGTATAGTATAATGAGACGTATGTTGATTACGTGTGATATGCTGATAGGCTTCGTAGACTAAATATTGCGTGCATTAGTGATACAAACATAACAAACTACGCGTTCGTGGCTGAACACCTCATGGGCATATGGTCTTAGTACCGTAATTTCGTTTGATAGGATTGCCAAAATCTGAGGTTTCGGGTCGTTATGTTATTGTTATCCGGGATATTCTGATTAAACTTCTGTCGTATTGATTTACGGACCTAGTTTCATCAGAATATTTGCAAAAAGAGCATATTGCCAAAACCGAAAGTTACCGAATTGAGGAACTTTATGTTTTATTGATCAAAGATCATTATTACATCGTATTGACTTTCTGATGCAAATCAGTGGTTAATATCAGCCTCAACCTAGTGTATACGCACATGTTACTTTGCTGCATTTATTTGCTGACCTGTACACCTCTGTGCTATATACTTTGTAAACTATACGGATAACTCTGGCATAATTACGCGTTACGATGAAACTTTGTGCAATTACTTGATACGGGAGTATGTCGTGTGTGTGGGAACCACAATGTGTTAGTCTAAAACACCTAATTCGTATCATTTTAAAGCATTGCGTAATTGTCTGCATGTGAGCTTACGTGGACCACAATATCAGCAATTGCCGTATCACATATTGTTTCTAATGATAATATTAAAACAGATCAACGCTGTGTTCAGATTTCTCAGTAAACTGATATGATCCTCTTACCGGATATCACAAAATGTTTACTGCTTTCATTTACTTTGATGCATTTTACTTTGTTGCATTTTATTTTTGTCAAAAAGATACAAAATCCAAAAAGATTTTAGGTGTGTTTTGATAAAATTTCAGAAAACCCAATAGATTTGCATTTCTGCTTTATTTTTGATAACTGGGGATGCTTGATGGTCAATTTCTGAGATTTGATAACACCATCTGGGCTTTGTATCATTCAAAATGTGAAAATTTGAGTTTTGGATGTTTAACAGATTGAAAAATGTTGAACGGGATTCGAATTCGTGATTTGGCGAAATTTTCAGATTTTTCCATTTCACATTCGCCCCTTAATTGGGTCGAATGTGGAAAAATCCTCACTTTCGACCGTTTCAATTTGGACGAATGTGGAACATTTTCACCTTCGGGTATCAATTCCACCTTCGGGTAAAACTTTTCACATTCGGGTCATTAGCTTGGGGCGAATGTGGAATTACCCCACATTCGTCCATATCCAACGGGCGAAGGTGGCCTTTATATATAAGCCATTTCACATTCGAGTCTTCATTCACAAAATTTTTCAAACATTCTTCGATAACTAGACCTTGTTGCTGAGATTTCTTTTGATTGTGATTTTCATTTCCTATACATTCCTGATCATTTTGACACTAATTTCACAGGTATTGGAGCTCTATTCAGATCAGATTCGACGTTTTTATATCCGGACTTAGGGTTTCAATTTTAGGGGTCTTAGGATGTTTGTTAATGTTTGATTTTGATTTACATTCAATCTTCATCAGTTTTAGGGGGAGAATGTTAAAGGAATTAGTGTTTTAACATTGTTTGATGTATTGATTGTTTAAACAAAACAGTTGTGACCTAATTCCACTGAAAAACTAATGAAAATTGAATAATTAGTATAATTGATGATACACGAGTGTTGATCGGCCATATTAGGACATATCCTAATCAAAATCAAGAGTTAAAAACAAGTTTGCAAAATTTTTAAATTTTGGGGATAAACATGTTTCACATTCGGGTCACTAAAACGGGCGAATGTACATTTTATGGACGAATGTGGTTTAAAAACGGGCGAATGTGTTTTTAATCAAATATTTTTCACATTCGACCTAAATGTTTTACTTTCGTCCAAAACATTTCACATTCGTCCAAAACAAAAGGGGCGAATGTAGAACTTTAAAACCTTAAAATTTTTTAACTTTTTGTCGTTTTTGCATTTTGACGTGTTTTTCTGTTTTTGATGTACAGATGGCTGATCAATCCGAGAATGTTGAAGCACCAGTAGAAAATGTGGAAGCTCCAGCAGAGAATGTTATTCCAGAACCGGTGCAACAGGCTGAAGCATCTGTTCCAAGCAGTTGGCCATTCGAGCGATCTCACAATTGCTGTGCGTATCTTGGTGACGTGGAGAAGAATACAGAGTTCACCGGGATCATAGAGTTTTTGAGAAGGAGCAGAATTGTACATGCATTAGCCACACCGACGATCATTTATAGAGACATTATTGAAGATTTCTACCAAAATGCGAAGTATGACTTCTGGGATAATCAGACGATTATCAAGAGCAAGATTCAAGATATGGAGATGTTTTTGACAGAGTCTGATATACGGGAAGCACTGCAGATCAAGTTTGAAGTCAGTGAAGATCCCAGAGAGTTATCATGGACTGAGCAGAAAGCTTGTTTCTTACGGATGAAGTACAAAGGTCCGATTACAGATGGATCTATGTATAAAGGGAAGCTGGGCGTGCAGTTCAAGTACTTTGCACACGTTATTATCCACGTATTTGGATGTGTGAGCGGTGGATATGACGTTATGAGAAGAAGTTTGAGTTCGTTAATGGTTGCGTTGACTCTCAACAAACCATTTAACGTTTCTGGTATGATTCTAGACCATATGCTGGAGATGCTGAAAGGTATGAAGCACAAGAAGTTCATGCTATATCCAAGATTTCTGATGATGATCTTTGACCACAAGTATCCAGAGCTGAAGAAGGATCCAACTATGATCCTAGGTCAAGATCACATGAACATTCGTACTCTAGTGAGGATGAAGGGATACAAAGGTGTGCCAGATAGTGAAAAGCCACCTAATAGGAGACTCTTTGGAGCTTTGGCTCGTCAGGATTACACTGATCCTGGCAAGAACAAAGCAAGGCACGATAATAGTGATTCGGATAATGATGATCCCTTAGTGTACGCTGATTCAAGCACTAAGAGGAAGAGACAAGTAGTCAATCCTGGAGCCAAAGGGAAGGGCAAGGGAAAGATTGATCAGGGAAGTTCAAAGCAACAGGCGGTTAGACATAAATCAACGGCAAAGAAAGGTTCAGGTTTGGTGGATGAAGAGTCAGTTGATTCAGAGGAGACTGAGATAGACGAGCAGTGGGATTCTGATGCTGAAAATGTTAGGGCCACCAAACGTAAGGCCACTATGGTTGGTGAGTCTGAATCTTTGAACAAGTCGATTGAAGAAGCTGAGAAAAGAAAGAAATCTGTTGAAGATGAGAGTCTAGGTGTTGACTTGGCAGAGTTGAGTGTTGGAGAGACTGTGGTGGTTAATTTGCCTAAGACGAAAAAGCAAAAGACCATGGCGAAGAAGTCTAGTACGAAAGAGTTGAGAGAGAAAGAGTTAGCTCAATTGTTAAAAGGGAAAAGAGTGCCCGATGCTGGTACATCATCAAAGCTATCTTCACCTGTCGCCAAGAAGCAAAAGAAAACCAAAGAGGCAGAACCAATATCAGCTGATCAACTTAATGTTGCACTGGACAATGTGCTTGACATGTTCAGAAAGCCTCAGAAAGAAAAAGAAGTTGAGTCATCCAAATCCAAATCCAAGAAAGTCACTGTGGATGATGATGTGATGAAGCAAGTGAATAGGAAAATGGATGACATGATGAAAATGATTGTAGCTCAACAAGCTGAGATTGCCAAATTCAAGCAGAATGAGGAGAAAATGCTACAGATTGTGGTTGCTTCTAAATCTAATCAAGATGAGATCAATGAGAAGGTTAAAATGCTTGAAGCAAAGAATGAAAAGCTTGAAGGAAAGTGTGCAAGAAACAAGAGCAGGATTAAGCTGATTAAGGCAGATAACAAAGAACTAAGGGCTGAGAACAAACGCCTTAGTGATTTGATTGATGATTTGTATAACACTGCACCCAAGTTGAAGGAGGGTGAAGAAGATGAAGAAGAAGAAGAAGAGAAAGTTGATTATGAAGATTCTGAATCTGATAAAGAACAAGATGATGATGAGGATGATGATGAATCGGAGAAAAGTGATGATGATGATGATGATGCAGAAGGTGCTGGGAGACAGAAAGGAGATGAGTTTAGCAGTGGTAGTGATAATGATAGAGGAGATGATACTTCCAGATTTACTTATGAGAAGAGAACACCAAAGAAGAAAGATACTGGAGAATCAAGTTCTAAGAAGAAAGGTGAGAACGTTGATTCAGATGAAAGTATCTTCTGAATGAGAAGGTGAGATCTCTATCTGATGATGCTAAACAGTTGTATAAAGATATGTTGGAGAAAAGAGAATGGACCATAGAGTTCACAGGATGCTTTACTGAAATATTCCAAACTGATGATATGCGATATGAATTGGAATATGAAGATCCTGATCTTGAGGAAGGAGAATTACCTGCATCTGTGGCAAAGGAAATTCTAGATGGTCTTGCACAGAGGGTAGGGAAGACTTTTGAGGAGTTTATAGTGGACGAGTCGATTTCAGATATTCCTGAAAAGGATATTGGAAGTCACTCAGATGATATGCAGACTCCTGAGAACAATGAAGTGGAGATGGAAGATATAACTCATGAAGAGTTTCCTCAGTACTTCAGACAAACGGATGAAAATGAGGTATTCCCTGATTTTACTGAAGTACCAAATAATTCAGCAAAGCAGAAAGCACAGCAGAGGAGTGCAGAGTTTGTAGAGAAGGTATTTGGTGCTGATAATCAAGGACCTTCAAATCAGTCTGATGAATTGAAGAGTTATTTGAGGAAATTGAGGGAAATGGATGAGAACCGACCGAAGCCTGAAGCTCAAGGTAACTTTTATAGATTCCACAATGCCAAGTTCAAAGGCAGAGCTCTCGGGTGGACATACTTGGGCAGGTTGAAGTGTATAGCTGCGAAATGGGAAACAGGAATCTTGTACTTCAATAGATTCTGTGATTTGCTTACTCTACCGTACTGGGCGGTCAGAGACTTATGTAGATTCCCAATGTCAGGTGCAGAAGTGAATGGTTCGCATGTTGGTTGGTGCGCAGATAAATTGGTTTGGGAAAGTCGAACAAGATGGAAAAGATTCTAGCCTCAATATCCCCGAAGAAAAGTTCATAGGGATATTGATCCTCAAACCAATATGAAACGAGTTACTTTGATCTACAAAGCACCTGAAGTTATGAGAAAGATACCTTTGATGCCTATGCCACAGCATTTCAGTGCTGATTTTATCTTCTGGTATTATGATTGGAGAAAGGCTGAAGCGGTGATTGTGTTGAGAGATGGAAAGGATAAATACAAGCATGTTCATGTATTTGATCCTATGTGGTTGATTAATTGCACGTTTGAAGACATCATCATGCTTTTCTACAATCCGATTTACTATGAACCAAAAGACTTTGCTCAAGCAAGAAAATATACTCAAGTGGTTGGAGTTTGTTTTGCTTATGACATCAATGCGGGAAGCAATTTGGAGAATAAGCTTGGTAAGACGGTGAAGATAGCAAATGTATCTAAACCAGTGAAGAGAACATTTGAGCCTCCAATGACTACTGAGCAGAAGAAACAGCTCAGAATCAAGTTGATGAACAAAACGATGGACCAACAGAGAAAACTATCCAATCAATAGTCGAGGGGGAGTTTGTTGATGCATTTTGCGACTAATGATTGGATAACTAACATATGTTAAGATTTGTATATATATGGGCGAAGGTAGATAAAAAGGGGCGAAGGTGAATTGCTGATGGGCGAAGGTAGAATGAAGCTGATCAGAAGATACGTTCGACCATTGGTAGTGGGCGAATGTGGAAAAGATCCACATTCGACCAGTGCAAAGGGGCGAACGTGCAGTATCTATAAATAGGTTTTGTGTTTTTGAGTTTGTAATAGAGTTGTCAGTTGTGTATGTGTTCAGGTCAGGTTCCATGTCATTTTGTGAAAGTCTGTATTTGATCTAGATTAACGTGTGTGTGATTGTAATTGAATATTTGACAAAGTTAATCTATGAAAAGATGTTGAAAATGATCTTAATTGTGTTTTGATTAGAGTTTTATCATTTTGTTCAGAACTAGGGTTTCCGCACCTGGTTTTGTGACTTGTATGATCATATTATCCTGTTTTATCTAAAATCTGTCGCTCACAATTCCCCAATCGAACTTCTTGTCTTTCAGTGTCAAGACAGTCAATGGTTGAGCAATCTTGAAGAAATTTTCGATAAACCGGGGATAATAACCAGCTAATCCCAGAAATTGTCACACTTCATTCGGTGTCTTGGGCGCAGCCCAATCCTAGATTGCTTCAATATTTGCGGGATCAACTTGTATAACCTTCTCGTTCACAACGTGACCGAGGAAATGGACTTCTCGAATCCAGAACTCGCATTTTGTGAATTTGGCAAACAGTTTCTCGTTCTTGAGCAACTCCAAAATCAATCGAAGATGATGTTCGTGCTCTTCTTGAGTTCGCAAGTAGATCAAAATGTCATCAATGAAGACAATTACGAACTTGTTTAGGTAGGGCTTGCAAACTCGATTCATGAGGTCCATGAAAACAGCAGGAGCATTTGTTTACCCAAATGGCATGACTAGGAATTCGTAATGCCCATAACGAGTTCGGAATGCAGTCTTCGGAATGTCGTCTTCCTGAATCCACAACTGATGATAACCCAATCGCAGATCGATCTTCGAGTAGTAGCTGGAACCCTGCAACTGGTCAAACAGATCATCAATTCTTGGCAACAGATACTTGTTCTTGATGGTCAGCTTGTTCAACTCCCGGTAGTCAATGCACATGCGGAAACTCCCGTTTTTCTTCTTCACGAAGAGGATAGGTGCTCCCCATGGAGAAAAGCTCGGACAAATGAAACCTTTGTCCAAAAACTCCTGAAGTTGATTAGACAATTCCTGCATTTCAGATGGTCCTAGACGATACGGAGTGCGGGCTACTGGAGCGGCTCCCGGGACGAGATCAATGCGAAACTCGACTTGTCGTGGTGGTGGAAGTCCCAGCAAGTCTTCTGGAAAGACTTCGGGATAGTCCCGCACCACTTGGATGTCCACGAGCTTCCGATCTTTAGCCTTTTGTTCAACGACATGTGCCAGAAATGTGACACAACCTTTCCTTAAACATTTCTGTGCCTTGATGCAGGATATGACTCGAAGAGTGGGTACACCCTGTTTTCCTCGAATCAAAAGGGTTTCACCATTTGATAAGGGGATTTGAACCAACTTCTAGTGACAGATGATCTCTACACGATGTTCGGATAACTAATCCATGCCAATGATAACATCAAAACTACGTAGTCGAATAGGCAGCAAATCGATATGGAATTTATGGTCGTCAAGTACCAGAACACAGTCCCTAACAACTTCTTCACACGAGATCAACTTACCATTGGCTAATTCTATGGTGTAACGTGTTTCCAACTTACTAGATTCTAATCCAAGGGATTCCTTAAAGTTGGTGGTCACAAAGCTAAAATCAGCCCCTGAATCAAATAGTACCGATGCAAAATGGATGTTAAGGAGAAACGTACCCGTAGCTACGTTAGGATCTTCATGTGCTTCGTTGGCTCACAGCACGAACTCTCTACCACGAGCTTGATCCTTGGCCTTGGGACAGTACTTTGAAAAATGTCCAGTTGCACCACATTCGAAACACTCGTTTTTTGGTAGGAGGAGTGTTCGTGCCTTTGGCCTTGCAGTTGGCGGTTAAATGACCACAACGGTTACAGTTCTTGCACAAGATTCTTTCGCAAGTAACCATGTGATGGTAGTTGTATTTGCTGCAGTAAGAATGGGGCCCATTGTATTTACGTTTGGGCTCCTGAGCAGTTATGGCAGCAAAGACTTTCACGACATCTTGTGGCTTGTGAGAGGAGTTCTTACCTTTCCAGTTGTTGGAACGTTTGCACTTGTTCCCGGAATTCTCACTAGTAACCGTAACCTTATGGTTCAAGGAACCCATACGAACAACGTCGTCGGTCAGACTGTGGGCTAGAGTAACCGTAGCTTGGATAGTGGAGGGTGCCGATGCAGTGACCATACTACGGATCTTTGGTGATAGACCCCAGATATACCGCTCAACTCTCTTGTATTCGGGCAGGACCATGTGTGGGACTAGTCAGGAGAGTTCATGAAAACAAGTGGTATATCCAATCACGATGGCATCCACCCTGGCAAGATTCCAGAATTCTGCATCCAGCTTCTATAGTTCACTCTTGGGGCAGTACTTTTCCATGAGCAGCATTTTGAGATCGTTCCAAGCAACGTTGTATGTCGCTTCTCTGCCCAAGGTTTGCACTTGCAGGTTCCACCAGGTAAGGGCATAACCCTGAAAGGTACAAGTGGAGTACTTTACCTTTTGATCCTCGGAGCAACCACTTATGTCGAGGACTGATTCGGTCTTCTCTATCCATCGGACGATTCCTATAGCACCTTTTGTACCACGGAAATTCCATGGCTTGCATGCCATGAAGGTTTTGTACGAACAGTGATGAATAGAGTTTTCGACCTCGTGATCTGTTTCACTTCCTCAGCGGCGACCGATACCTCCTGAGCCTCCACTGGAGTCAGCCCGTGCTGCATCGTGTTGAGCAATTGCCTCAGCAATTAACCTAGCTAACTCGGCGGGAGTGGCTGGTAGTGGTCCGCCATCGGTTGTCCGTGCTAACTGTTGGGTTTGCATAACTAAGAGAAAAGAACACAACAAACATAAGATATATATAACCATATAGTAGCCAACACAATCATGCATATCAATTAGATCACAATCATAAGTTAATAAGGTAATCAACATGTCATGACATCATAATCCATACATAAAAACCAAAATGATCGAGTTTTAGTACACAAAATGGGCGGTCGAACTGCAATTAGATTTTAAACATCACATCACAATATCATAAATCAACGCAAGCATAAACATAACATCTAAGAAGGTGGTGGAAAAGCAGCAGCAAGAGAAATGATCAGCTCCCTCATACGTCGGTCAGTCTCAGCCATCCTCCTCTTTAGAATCTCTACACGTCTCCCCATCTCAGCCTTCTAAATCACAGTAGACAGTCTCCCCTGCTCGGCCTCGGATAGCTGACTCTCGAGCTCCCAGATGCGGTCTCTCAACGCTACCAGCTACACATCGTGTGATATAATGACGCCACGCTCAGTATAGAGGGGTCTACCGGATGAGCCTCCTAAGCTCATAGCCTCGAGATCATCCTCATCATTCCTATGTGCTAGATCGCTAGTGAGACTAGGAAGGAAGGGCCGCTTGTGGGCCTGAGAGCGCCTCTTTAGCCTCTTCGGTGGCTCGGGTCTCGGCTCTGGTATGGGTTCAGCATGCTGGGTAGGCTCGCTGGCTAGGATAGGGTTAGCGGGAAGAGGGAAAACCGGGGATCTGGCGGGTATTGCAATAACAAGAGCTGGGCGTGCCCTCTTTTGGGGTGTACACTTTGTGAGTGTATGTCCTGGGGTGTTAAGGCGAAAGGAGGGGTTAAGGCTAGCTGGAGAGCGAGAACAGGAGGGGTTACAGAGGGGTGAGTGTCTGAGGCGGCTAGAGAAGGTGGGGTGTCATCGTCCATGTCGTCGTCGGAGGGACGCCTCATGACTGGGGGAGGTTCTATGTCCATCTCTGAGTCTGAGATCCACCCACACCCATGACGAGAAGAATCTGAGATAGGGGCTGGCTGAGTAAGGGGCAAGTCTTCCTCCGGAGGGTCGTCCACCAAGTAATCCGGTTCGGAATCAGACGGAGAAGTGAGGTCAATAGTGATGACCATGATCATGTCATAACATGCATATATATGCAAATGAACACACATGTAAATAAATGATCTATTGTACCCGTATGTCTTCGTGGAGTAGCTTGAGATTTGAGAGGTGCAAGGCGAAATGGCATGGACTTTGTGAAAATGTTTCGAAAAATGTTTTAAGTTATAGTTGACTAAAAATAATCTTAGTTCGCTATAACCTTATGCTCTGATACCAATCTGTCACACCCCGTCAAGGCGGAAACACGGGGATGCGACCATTGAAAGGTTTTCAAGCACAAGATTCAAGCAACACACATTTTTATTAAAATAGTACCACCATGAAAGATGGATATTTTCATAAATTATTTAAACCGGCATAATAACATTTAGAATTTGGTTTTGTTGTTGTACCAGCTGCTTGCTGGATTTTCTTCTATATATATAGAGTGGCGCTGTTCAACAAAAAAATAATAACATTTCGAAAATGAGATAGTATCTAGAATTCATGGAATTGAAATCAAAACGTCATAGGATTGACAAACGCATTCCAAGCGGTACCACTTAGTGCATGCTCGAACCTCTCCCTCAAATCCCTGCGGCCCTCCATTAGTTACCAGAAAAACATGCATAAAGGATTTGTCAACAATAATGTTGGTGAATTCACGGGTTTGAACGTAAAAAAGTAAAACTAATGTGTAAATCGTGTAAGATCAATCACAGGCTAGCTAAGCGAATGATTACTGTGCAAACCATGAGTCCCATAACGAAACCTCTTGACTGTTATGCCTCGCGCATTGTACACTAAAGACAATGTATGTATAGTAGAATACTAACACTCTTTTGTATGTAACTGGTTAGAGCGACTAACCAAGAGTGGGGGTGTCAACCCAATAGATATATTAAAGTGTTCCATGTCTTTTGATAGCTAATGGTTACAATAAACGTTGTACGAGGACTAGTGAGCTCATGAACCAATATGTCTCATGTTCCACATGGCAGTCACGATAGAATGTACACACACTTGAAAATGACACTAGTATTGAAGCATGTTTATCTCCCGAAATGTAAAATAGTAAAATGGGGCCGTAAAACTGACCTGATGGTGTCCCGTGTTATCTAGTGAAGTTGAGAATGTGAGGCTACCGTCCCGACAATGGTTGCCCTATGATTGTTAAGAGCATGGTAAATTGTATGTTTTTGCTGTTTAGCATACGAATTGTTCACCCAACATTCGTGGACCTTATTTCTAATGTACGTGGGCCATGTAGTTGTGCATGTGATGATTTTAAGTGTACTTGTGAAATGTACGTTTCCGGTAATCCCGGGCGTTTTGTTGCATCATGGTTCCTATTGTACCCAAGATGGACCCCACATGTCATCATGGTTCGTGAAATAAAGCCAATTCGTCATGTGTGGTCGGCCTTTGGAAAGATATGTGTTTAACATAGACCTAAGCCTCTTTTAATACCCGAATAAGTCCTAACACATGTTTCGGCCTATCTTAACGTGTGTTAGAGGATTATATCCGAAACATATGCATCGTGTATGCCTTGAACCCGATCGCGTGTGGGTTTAAAATGAGCTGGTGTAGGCTAGTCTAGGTACAATTGAAACTATGGAATGCATTTTAGGTGTGTTAATGGCGTGAGCCGATTACAAACTTATTTGTTTCAACCTTACCTTTTGAACATAAATCAAGTTGGTTTAATTTACATAAACCCGATCCAATAGATGATCATACTCACTTGATTAGATTACAACACGTCATCTCGGTCACTATGGCAACACTAGGGCTGATTGTTGCTTGTCGTTAGGAAAATGTGATCACTAATGAGTACATGTGACAATAAACTAGGACAATGTGTGTGATAATGTGATTTAGTCGAACTAAAGGCTAACCGTGATCGGGTGGAATGGACAAGATTGGAGTTTAGAGTCTTGGAGACCTTACCAAGAGATGATGGATGCTGAATAGCTCCTTAGAGGTAGAAAGGATTGTTTGGTGTGGCATTTGAGAGTTGAATGACACCTCCTTTTATAGGTGATCGGCCAAGAAGGGGACAAAAGCAAAAAAGGAAAGGTTAGGCTTCTTGGATAGAGCATTGTTTAAGCTACAAGTCACGGTGTTTATTAGAGAAAGGGACTTGTGATCATGCTCTTGGCCGATTAAGGATCGGTATGGATATAAGAAGTGTGTTGACTCATCAAGGGATGGTTTAAGGAGTTTGTTGCTTTCCAATTCTAGTGTAAGTTTGACAATTGTACTAGGCTCCCACCCATGCTTCTTTCGGCCGAGATATAGGACAAAGTGGAGTGTCAAAAGCTTATGTGAAAATGATGTTTCCTCCTTGTTTTCCTCATGAATTCCAATTGGTTGCTTATTCCCAAGTTAGGTGTTCTTATAGTTTGCGTGAAAGCGACATGAGAGTGG
The DNA here is from genome assembly GCA_028751855.1 of Ambrosia trifida. NCBI lineage: Eukaryota > Viridiplantae > Streptophyta > Magnoliopsida > Asterales > Asteraceae > Ambrosia > Ambrosia trifida. Next base: position 157,944,595 of record CM054123.1, on the reverse strand, counting down.
GTTGGCGGCCGCTAATACGACAATGTGGAAGATTTGTTATATTGGGTAAGGATTGTGTGATAAGTTCATGCATTTGTGATGTCATGGTGCTAATTCCTCACAAAGCTTGGACATTCTCTTGATGGTGACTCATCATGGATGGTTGGATGAAGCATGAGGGGAGGATAAGACAAAGAGTGAGTCTCTAGATGATGGTGATAGTTCATAGGATTATGAGTTGTCATACTTTGTCTTTGTGCAATTGTCTTCTTCTTGTTTCTCCTTGTTGGTCGTGAGGTGTGTAAGCAAAAGAGGCAAGTGTAGTTGACTAGTGGAGGAATGGGTATATACTAATTTGGTGTAACTTAGGTGATATGTGTGTGTGTATGTATATATGTAATTGATTTGAGAGCATGTGTATATGTAGGTATGTGCGCGCGAGTACTTATATGTGTATGTATAGGTGGTATAGTTATGTATTGTTGAGGTTATTATGGTGATGGATTCGGATAGGACTTGTAGGTGTATGGATCGATTGTTCATGGTCTTTGGTGATTAAATGAAGTGTGATCGGTCTTGAATACAAAGGAGTTAGGTTCTTCGGAACATAACTCAAATTATCATGGTATATAATCGGATAGAACTTACCAAATCATGTTAAGAGGATAGATGATGATATCAACATGTAATAGCTTCATAGGTTATTGGGTTTGTGATCGCATGTTTGTTAGATGTTAACACATGGTGGCCTTTGGGATTACTTACATGTGTTAGAGGTGAATTATCATGTGTTAGGGTATAGTAACTTCTTTGAATGCTTGTTTAGTGATTGTCCGGGTGTTGTATGACTAAATGAGTGTTCTTTGTTGAGTTTTCTAATTAACTCATGGGGTATAGTGTATGCAAAAAGGTATAAAGATGCACATATAATGATAATAGTAAATAAAAATGTACGGATGTTGACCTAGATGTTGACTTTTGTCACACAAGTCATGCAAGTCTATGCCTATGAATGTCAAATCAGTAGAAGAGCAGCTTGCAGTATTGTCTTCCTTTGTAGCATCTTATGAAAACTACATACAAGGGAAGATAAATGATCCAGCTTTCTTTGATGATGACTAAGATCAAATTGATCCAGATGATTTGGAAGAAATGGATCTCCATTGGAATCTTGCTATGATTCCGAAAAGGGCAAGAAAGTTCATGGAGAGAACTGGAAAGAAGCTAGAAGACCCGTTTTTGACAAATCCACAGTCAAATGTTACAACTTGAGCTCAAATGTTACAACTTCGCCAGAGAATGTGCCAAACCCAAAAGTCAAAATCAGGGAAACACTACAAGGCAAAGTTCATCAGTGGCGCCTTCTTAGAGTAACTTAAGCTCTAAGATACTAATGGTGGTTAAGCCTGACGGTACATATGACTGAATCAGTGTTTTAGATGGAGCTGATTGTTCAGGCAATTAAGCTCTCATGGCAGAAATTATTGAAGAGGGAACTGAGAATGATGAGAAACCTGTTGAGCAAGTGACTGAGGAACAAGTTAATGAGACAGAGACAGAAGAGAATGAGAACAAGGTGAATGAAGCCGAACGTGAAACTGAGGAAGCTGAAGCAACTAAGATGGAGTGTAAAGTTAACAAGGAGGTATCTACCTAGGTGTTGGATCTGACAGCATCAACTTAAGTGATGTCTGCTAAAGAATTCATGGTATACATGGCAGACTTATCATCCAATGAGAAAAAGGTAGTCCTCCTTCCTTTGCCTTTAGTTGTAGAAGCATGTAATAAGTGTATCGATTATGCTAAGCGTATTCTGTTACTTGTGAAAGAAAATGATAACGTAGCTGAGCATAATACTGTGTTAGTTGTGCTTTTAGATAAAGAGAAAGAGTTTAACATAGGCAACAAGATTAGAGAAGAGAACCTGAAAACCTCCCTTAATGCTGCTAAGAAAGATCTAAAAGAACTTAACTATACCCTTAGGGAAAAGATAGATTACCTTAATCTAACACAGGTGGCCTTAGTTGATAAACAAGAAGAGATTGCTAAGAAAAATGCTGAAATGGACCAACTTAAGGTTAAGGTAGCTGATCTAAATAGGCAGATAGATCATGTTCGCAGCTCAATGTATCTTATTAATGCCTTAATATAATCTAGAAAAGACACTAAGAAGCATAAAGATGATAACTATTAGTTTTTACCAACTGAGAAGGAAGTAACTAAAGAAATTTGTAAGCCTAAGTTAGATGAAATGAAAGTTGATGTCAGTGAGAGTGAAGATAGTGCTCAGAATGGTAGTTCATCCAACGTGTCTGTGGACAAAGAAACAGGTTAAGTGTTCAAGAACACTATTGGGTCGGGGGTTAATAAAGCTAATACAGTTAAAACTAACCTAACTGAATCAAAGAAAGATAACCTAGTGATTTCAAAAACTCAAACCAATAATGCTGAACCAAAAACTATTTTGAAAATTCTGAAATTTGTTAAACAAGGTGAAGCCGAAACAGAAGAAATCAGACAGGGTAATGCTGAATGTTCTGGTAACATTTCACCCAAATATGCTAGCAATGAGGGATCGACCTCAAGGGGACAGTACAAAAAGCCCCTTGAGAAGCGATCTTGTTTTAAATGTCATCAAAAAGGTCATGTAGCTAGTATGTGTACTGCCAAAAAGAAGGACAACACTGCATCAACTGATGCAAAGAAAGGTGAGACTCCTGCTACGTCTAAAAGCAGGAAAGGGGTGAGTAACTCTGCAAAGAAATATTTGTAAAAGCAATTAGAGAAGGAACATGATGGTGGGTCTAAGGATCCAGGCAAACGACCAGTCAACAAAAATTTGAAAAGCCTGCGTTTGTCCCTAGACAGGTGAGTGTTGGCCTAGCAAGCACTTCTAGTGCTATTCCTCCAAAGCGGGCACCTCTTGCTAATGCCAACAAATACCAACCACCACATAGGCAACAACGTCACCAAAGTCCACAAGGTGACAAATTTGATTTTGTAAATAATCAACATAATCAAAATGGTTATAGGGATAGACCTTATTCAAATAAACAATTTTTTTTCTAGAAATAACTACAATCAGGGATACTCCAACAGAGGGAGTTATCCTTAAAATAACAATATTGGGATAGTGAATCACGGAGGACATTACAATCAATCCACCTAGATCCAAGACTCTAGTGGGGAGTGATGGATAATGGAGGGAATTTACTATTGTCAATGAAATGGGACGACCCAAGATTTTCACAGCTTGGGTCCCCTACTCTAACCAATCTTCTTTGTAAATGCAGGAGCTGCTGAGGAGGGTTATCAACTGGTGGAATGTTGATAGCGGCTGCTCCAGGCATGTGACAGGGGAGTTGAGATTGTTGATTGAATTTATGAAATGTGATGGAGGTTACGTGAATTTTGTTCGCGCCAAAGGCGGACGCATCTCAGGAAAGGGGAAGGTTACAAATGGCAAGATCACCCTAGAAGGAGTGAACTATGTTGAGGAGCTTAAGCGCAATCTCATGAGTGTCTCTCAAATTTGCTACAAGGGGCACTCGGTTCACTTCACCAAGACTGAAGATTTAGCATTGAAACCAGGGGTGGTAATTCCAAAAGAGTGGATAATTATGAGGGCTCCTAGAAGAAAAGACACATACATCATGGATATGAGCATGGCTGACGATTCTTCAAAGGAGACCACATGTCTGTTATCCAAAGCATATGCATCAGATTCACTTCTTTAGCATAGGAAGATGGAACATATCCATTTCAGGAAGCTGAACTACATTGTCAAACACGGTTCGGTAACGGGTGTTCCTTTGAAAAGTTTTGGGATTGAGGACAAATACCAACATAAGATACCTTCTCACCCAAAAACTAATAATTCCATCTCTGTTTCTTTTGAACTACTTCACATTGATCTTTTCGGTCCCGTGAACGTTCGGAGCATCGATGCAAAATTTTATTGCCTTGTGATTACTGATGATTTCTCTAGATTCTCGTGGGTGTTTTTCTTAGGTACGAAGGATGAAACTGCTGAAATCTTGACGAATTTCATTCTTCAAGCAGAGAATCTTTTCAACACCACTCTCAAGAGAATCAGAAGCGACAACGGCTCGGAGTTCAAGAGCAACACGTTTTCAATCTTTTGCATTCGCAAGGGAATTGAACTTCAATTTAGTGCTCCTTATGAGCCGCAACATAATGGAATCGCGGAGAGAAAAAGTAGGACCTTGATTGAATCTGCTCGGACCATGCTAGCTGATTCTAAGCTTCGTGTCCACTTTTGGGGGGAGGCCGTGAACAAAGCATGTTATGTCTCGAATAAGGTTTTTATCATTAAGAAACACAATAAAATGTGTTATGAACTCTTAAACGGTCGAAAACCTAATATTAAGGATTTTAAACCATTTGGGGTGCCTTGCACTATTCTTAAAAAATAAAAACCAACCAAAATTTGGTAGGTTTCTGAGGAGGGATATTTCCTTGGCTATGTACCTGGATCACTAACTAAACGTGTTTTTAATAAATCTAAATGTGTAGTAGAAATTGCTTTCACCACATTCAATATGTCCGAATTCACCACATTCAAAACAACTTCTCCATTCAATATACCTAGGAGAATACTGTGGTGAATTGTTTCCACGATAACCATCAAATCGAGAGTGACATGAAGAATCATAAAAATATGATCTAGATGAAAAATTTCTTGAATTCTTATGATGAGAATTTTTCATCTGATCATTGCCTTTAGATTTGTTTGGTTTTGGTCTTTTTGTCATAGGACTTTTCTTTTTATTCCCAAACTGATCTTTTAATTCTCATATTGGTTAGGATTGAGTTCAAAATGAAGATGATCAAATTGACTTCTAAATTGATTTATCAAATCATTATTATCGACAAACATACATTTAAGTAAAGATTGTTCGATATTATCAATTGGAAAATCTTTGTTGAAAATCAATTTATCACGTCCTACCAACATATAGGATCCTTCAACTCCTTCGGGAAATTTGAATATGGGTTTCTCTTAAGATTCAGGTTCTGAAGTTGCTACCTCATATTCAGTTTTCTCTTCAAACACTGGTTTCACCTCAGACTCAAGATCAACAACATAAGGTGTTATGACATCTAACTCTGCTGTGAAATTATTCTTTGAAATAGTTTCATGGAGTTCTAAAATCTCTTTCTTAAAAGATTCAATTTGATTCATAAAACGTCTTTCATTATTTCCAAAAAAATTATTTTCAATTTTATAAGTTTCAAGTTCATTTACTAAGTTCTGTTTGTCCTCAAGAAGTTTCATCACTTTATTTTCCAATTTGACACACTCAGAACATTTAGCACATTGAGTTTTTGAATTTACCTCAGCATATGCACTATTATCATTCTCATAACCATTCTCAGAATTTACATCAACATTTGATGTATCACTTTGTCTTAATTCACTCTGTTATGAACTCGTATCAGAACTCAAATCGCTCTTTGACAATTCACTTGAATCATCATTCCCCATTTGTTTAGCGAGAACACACAACATCACTTTTAACACTTTCTCTGTTAACACACTTGTCAACATGTACCACTTTATCAGTTGGTTGCACAGCTGGAGCTATTATGTTTCCACAATAATCAACAATAGGTCATGTAACAGATTGTTGAATTGTAGGTCTCGGTGTCATTGGAAATCCTCAAATGTTGTCAACTTGAGGTTTTTGTGTTTGTGATTGTTGTATTGAAGCTTTTATCTGATCTTCAGTTCTTGACATCAAATAATGCAATTGATTTGTCATTTTTCAACAAATATTATTTCGAAATTTTTTACACCTTAAAGTTTGAAAAACATAGTCCAAATCTGAAAATTTGGAAATTGGTTCGACCTATTCAACATTATCGGAGGGTCGCATGAACTTGAAACAGTTTGTTCGACCTCTTAGACAAGTTTGAATGAGTAACAATTGTGAAAGAACTTAATTCAACCTGAATATGATCTTCGTTCGACCTCACGTTAGGTCGAATGAACAAGAACTAGTCGAATGAACAACAACACACACTGAAAAATCTGATTCGACCTAAAAACACACTTGGTTCGACCTAAAACACTCTTGGTTCAACCTCTCGAAGCTCTCATTCGACCTTTTCAGGTACGTTCATCATCTTCAACCTCAAGAACATACGAATCAAATCAGTTTTGGATAAATTTCACCAAATATAATGAAATCTGATAGGTTTTGTTCGGAATTGATTTTATACAAACTTTTGTGAAAGAATCTTTGAAAATAAAAACAAATTTAACTCCAATTTAATCAAAAACCATGTTTTTATGAAGAACTTCAAAATTTCTAGGGTTTCGATCTTTATAACAGAATTTTAATCTGTTTTCATCAATTAAGATCAGTCTGAAATCGTGAAATCGAGCCTATGCACTGATACCACTTGAGAAATCGTTTTAGGATCGTAAACACGAAACGTGATCTCACAAATACCAACCGTAGGGTGCAGAATCCCCCCTGGTTGTGCAAAATGATTCAGAAATTATCAGAAAAGATCGTGATGAAAACAGATAATGAATCACCGAGCAATTTCCATAACTTTAATCGTATATTAGATCAAATGTAAACTATTACAGATCAAAAAACCTAGACATAATACAGAGAATCTAACAAACTGGGAAAAGCTCAAATGATCAACTACTTCACAAAATAACTTACTTTTCCCTTTATATAGGCATACCCATTCGACCTTTGAAAGGTTCGAATGGGGTTCATTCGACCCTTCAAGGGTTCAAATGAAGACTTCTACTTTTCATTCGACCTAACAATTTCCTCGACATTTAGTACCGGATCACTAGCCGGGGACATACATGAACAATGCATTTATGACCTTCATCCCTACCCTGTGAGACACCTAGTGAGCGCTTGGACCATTATGTGGATGCCATTGGGGAGACCATTTTCAGGGTTGATGACGTAGAGGGGGAGGTTTCCGGCCAGCATCAAGAGCATCAATGTTTTCGGGAGGAGCATGCGGATCAGCGACACTTAGCTACTCAGTTCATTATTGCTATTGAGAGTTACCGAGTCACCACTACATCCAACATTCATTCTCGTCGTGCTTCCATTATTAGCTTGATCAACCTTGTGGTTACTATGGCTATAGCAGTGATGATGGGAGTTATCTTGAGGAGGATTTAGAGTGGTTGTGTAGTAATATGTTGTAGTTATGATCTTTCCCCATTGTATTTGTGTTAGGATATTATGTATTTGATGCCAAAGTTTAAGACTTGGGTCAATTTTGTTATTAAATCCCACCCTTAGGATCTATGTACTAAAATTGTCATGCTATTAATAAAGGGGGATACTTTGGTTGTGTTATACTTAGTGCACATGTGTTGACTTTATTATTTATTGTCATTTATTCTTTTTATTATTCTATTATAGAAAGAAGAAAAACATGCCACCAAGAAAAAAATAACAATCTTATAACAAATAACAACTTGTCGCACAACAAGTTGCAGCCGTTATAGCATAATTGAATGTGAATCATGGAGCAAACACATTGGGATCAGGGGGTGATGGGAGCCATGTAGGGAAAGTGTAAAAACTTAATCTTGACCAACATCTATCAGCTCTAATTAAAAGAAAATTAATGAATGAGGCTGTGTATTGACAGACGGTGGTGACACTAGCAAAGGCTGCTCATACAAGACCTTTGCATCATGTACCCCAAGAGTTTTCATGGTACTGAAGGAGCCGTGGAAATCATAAGATGGATAGAAAGGATGGAAGTTGTTATTGATATCAGTAACAGTGCAGACGATCAGAAAGTTAAATATGCCTCGTGCTCACTACTAGACGAGGCACTCACTTGGTGGAGCACCCAGGTGCAAGCCCATGGAAGAGATGAAGTGAATCAAATGACATGGGATGAGCTCAAAGAACTACTAATCACGGAATATTGTCCCGAGAAAGAACTCCAAAAGTTGGAACACGAATTCTGGAATCTCTCAAAAGTGGGAGCTGAACACCAAGAATACACAGACCATTTTAATGAACTGGCACGTTTAGTACCACGCATGGTTACACCTGAATCCAAACGTATTGATCGGTATATTTAGGGATTGGCACCCCAAATCAGGGCAATGGTTACTTCATCTAACCCAACCACATTTTAGAGCATAGTTGCACTAGCAGGATGTCTTACTGATGATGCAGTTAGAATGGGAACTTAGGTTAAGCAGGGAACCTCAGAGAAATGAAAGTGGGATGGCAAGAAGAATTCAGGTGGTAATCGACCGTGGTGAAACTGTAACATCGCAAAAATTTTCCCCAAATTTCGATTTATAAAGCCCCTCATTTTTGTACCTAAGCCCTTATTCTCCTATTTCACAACTTATATATATATACGTATATATATGTATAGTAATAATAATAATAATAATAATAATAATAAATCAGATTTGTTTTTATAATGTTTTGTCAAAATTTTTGACTAAGCCAAGCCCACAAAACACCTCCCTTAACTCTTTACCCTAAGCCCAATCTGGATCTGGCCCACCCAACAAACACACTCCTTCTTTGAAGCCCAACACAGCGGCCCATAATGCTAGCCCATCTTCTTGGCCTGCCAAGTTAAAAACAAAAATCATTGTTGCTAGCCGGACTCGAACCCGAGTCGGACGGCTAGAACACCTTGAGTCGTACCACCAGGCCACAAGGCCTATACCTGACTGCATTGGACTTCTAAAATATTTTATACACACACAACCAGTTTGCCCCTTTCCTTCTTCTTTGATTACGCGACCTGCAATTATGAGGGTGGACCAAAACACAAATCTTTGACTATGTAAATCTGGAAACAATTCTGATTAACACAATTATCGCCCCTAATCCAACTTAATTACACACGTAAACAGCTGTATAGGGATTCAATTCACGCGTCTTTGCCTTTGACGAGTCAAACGCAGAAACTTTCCTTAAACGACATGGTATTATAAATTAAACGCATACCAATACCCACAACAGCAGGCCGATCTATTCCGTGTAAAAACAATTCACATAAACAACCAAATCGAGCTCCAATCAGACAATTTTTGCGAGTGTTGTTCCATCCGATTACACGTCGTTTTGAGCTTGTAAGTTCAATTATATTACATGTATGGGTTCGGTTTTGGGTTAGGAATGAAAGCCCTATGATGCATTTAGTTATCGGGTCATGTCTGATTCAATTGGTAATCTAGGGTTCTTCCATGATGATTTGGGGAAGAAGACTCAAGTGACTGTTAACATAAAAATTTTCGAAAACGGAATAAAAATCAACAGACGTGCAGCCCAGTTGGTGAGGCACCCTCAGTTAAACCTTTGGACCGGTCTAGGTCCTGGGTTCGATCCCTCATCACTGCAAGTATTTTTTTTTTTTGCTGTTTATTTATTCTAAATACTATATATTACATGTATACTACTTTTTAACTCATTTTAAAATACTAAAACACTTTTATAAATTCTAAAAAAATTATTTTTAGCTAATCTGATATAAATGTTTAACTTACAAATTTTAGTTTTCAAAAATTTATTTATTTAATATATTTAATAAATAAATCAAGTTTATTCTATTTTATTTATAAAAATCTATAACAATATCAAAACGATCTTATTAATTTCCACAAAAATTATTCTAAGTTTATATAACAATAAACTTTTCTGAAATGATTTTTATTTCGGAAAAAACATTTATTTAATATTTTTAATCAATTTTTGTTAGTTTTAATCATAATTAAATCATAATAAATTCAATTTTTATTATTTTTGCACCAAAATTTTATACAAATTATTTCTGAATATTTAGAACAGAAATATAAATCTTAAACTTAAAATTCTTTAATTTTAGTAATTTTTAATTATTAAAGTTAAAGTTTAACAATTTGTTATAAATAGATTTAATAATCTATTTTAAATAAAATAATTATGTAAAAATTATTTTTATTCTTTAAACACATTATTGTGACCATCCTAAATTTAAATTTTCATAAAAAGATTTTTGGTTAATTATTTACTAAATTTTTCTCAATTGTCGAACATTTTTAATAATAATCAAACGAGCGTTTATCCCCAATTCGAAGCCCTAGAAACTTATACATTTGTAGATTTGATAGACTTAGACATATTTATTACTTTATTATAGGGTGATACTTGATACATTTGGGCAACACAATTATCCAAATTTCTCAACAGATATAACATTTTACCAAGGTGAGTTTTACAAAGCCCCTTTTACTTATCACCATTTTTGGGGTGAAACATGTTATAACATCATTATTGCAATTCAATCATCAATGTGTCTATGTGTTTTCTATGTTGCATTATGTCTTGAGCATGATTAGAGTAAGCACCATTCTAGCATAATCATTAACATTGATCAGCCGACGGTATACATTGATAGATCTATTGGACTGACAATCCCACCCGGATACGTGCCTCCTACAAAGGTAGCGTGGGTGTTTGTTATGGTATAACATATTCAAGTGGACCATGAGCGTATGGTATGTATCATATTATAACAGTCATCAGGGTTGGTTATGCACTCGATTTATTTCTAGTATGTTCTCACATATGGACTAGATTAACATGACACATGAATTGCACAACATTTTTATTCAATTATCAAAAACCTATGTAATTCTCACCAACTTTTGTTGACCCAAAATATTTTCAAACTTAACATGTTTCAGGTTCTATTTGCTTGAAGATTTGAATTGATGCTTGAAGATATGTGTATAGTTTTATTCAATTTGATATACAAATTCTTAGAACAATTGTATGTAATTCATTTAAATCATTTAATGGAATTTATTATTCACCATGAGCTACTGAACAATCTTCAATACGTGACATGCCGATGTTTCCGCCATCGGTTGGGGTGTTACAGATTGGTATCAGAGCCATGGTTATAGGGAATTAGGTTATTAGAAAAATAATCTAGTCTATAACCATAGGATTTAACAAGTACTTGCTTCTTTTACTTGCTATTCTCTATCTCCCTCCTACTTCTTATCCCTACTTTCATCCCTACAAGAAGGTTGTTCTCCATCAGTGGATCTACTCTTAGATTGATAGGACAAATTCCTCAGGTTTAACCTGAACCCCTTTGAGATCTCGTCGAAGTTCTAGATCTTAATAACGAACACGTGCAATCTGGAAGGGTGAACGCCTGTATTCTGAGTCTTCTGTCTAGGCTGGCATTGCGCATATATCCCAATCAGACGAGGGACCCGGATGCCTACCTGGGAATTCTCGGGATGAGTGTTCACTTATAGGCTAAAGCATGTCTTCATATGTTATTAGAATCTGGAATCTTTGATAAGTCAACGTTTTCGTTTATTCGTTTTAATTAATGAATAAATGATTATATTCCTTATATTACCTCATTCATTCCATGCCTCATTGAGACTTCATTGTGTCCCTTACAGATCATGTCTCCACGCCACAGCACTCGCATTAACAGTGGTGACAATAATGAAGAAGAGAGCAGCAACCACAATCCCGACCACAACACTAACAATGGAGGTGATGCCCAACTAGCTACGATTATTTCTCAACAATTGGCACAACAAATCACAACTCTGGTTTCTAACTTGTTGGCTCAAGTCATCCCAATGAATGGGAACGGCAATGGAAATGGAAATGGCGATGGAAATCACATAAAGAACGGAACCTTAGTTCGAAAAAGTGAGAAAACAAGTATTGTGGCCGCGGTAACTACCAAGAACCAGAAGCGTAAGACCAGGAATCCTAATGTAAACCTCACTACACAAGCCTCTAACAAGAAGCCTTATACAAGAAACTTTCCATTGTGTAACACATGCAATCGATATCATCCCACTGTTTCAGCATGTCGCGTGTGCACCAATTGTGGTAGGTATGGCCATCTGGCCAACACATGTCGCGAGACCCCAAACCCCAATGCCAATCAACCCACCAATCCTGCTCAGGCTGATAACCCTAATCAATACAACTATGGTCAATGCTATGAATGTGGAGACCCAAATCACTTCCATAACCGATGCCCTAAACTAAACAGAGATCAAGACCCTCCAGCTACCTAACCGCAAGTCTCACCATTTGACTATTGGTTGCTTATATTCTATGTATTGGCGCTATTTGATTCAAGTAATAAAATTCAAGTATTATCATAACATCTGTGTGCATGTTTGTCTGAATGTGAACTAATTGCTATATCTATAATCATACTTGCTTGTACTACCAAACAACCAGCTTAACGATTGGTAGAGGTCATCATGTCTTTCCAACAGTCGGGAGAGGCCCTACCACCTGCTCAACGACTGGCGGAGACTATCAGACCTGCTTAACAATCGGTAAAGTCATAAAAGGACGCAAAACCCTAATGTAAGGTAAATTGGTAATTACGGTCCGGAACGTAATCATGAGTTTACAGGTACGTTAAGGTAGTGTGAAATTTTATCAAGGTTTACGGTAGTTGACCAATTGTAATTTTGGTGTTTTCTTTTAACTTCGGGACGAAGTTTCCAAAAGTAGGGGAGACTGTAACATCGCAAAAATTTTCCCCAAATTTCGATTTATAAAGCCCCTCATTTTTGTACCTAAGCCCTTATTCTCCTATTTCACAACTTATATATATACGTATATATATGTATAGTAATAATAATAATAATAATAATAAAAAAAAAATCAGATTTGTTTTTATAATGTTTTGTCAAAATTTTTGACTAAGCCAAGCCCACAAAACACCTCCCTTAACTCTTTACCCTAAGCCCAATCTGGATCTGGCCCACCCAACAAACACACTCCTTCTTTGAAGCCCAACACAGCGGCACATAATGCTAGCCCATTTTCTTGGCTTGCCAAGTTAAAAACAAAAATCATTGTTGCTAGCCGGACTCGAACCCGAGTCGGACGGCTAGAACACCTTGAGTCGTACCACCAGGCCACAAGGCCTATACCTGACTGCATTGGACTTCTAAAATATTTTATACACACACAACCAGTTTGCCCCTTTCCTTCTTCTTTGATTACGCGACCTGCAATTATGAGGGTGGACCGAAACACAAATCTTTGACTATGTAAATCTGGAAACAATTCTGATTAACACAATTATCGCCCCTAATCCAACTTAATTACACACGTAAACAGCTGTATAGGGATTCAATTCACGCGTCTTTGACCTTTGACGAGTCAAACGCAGAAACTTTCCTTAAACGACATGGTATTATAAATTAAACGCATACCAATACCCACAACAGCAGGCCGATCTATTCCGTGTAAAAACAATTCACATAAACAACCAAATCGAGCTCCAATCAGACAATTTTTGCGAGTGTTGTTCCATCCGATTACACGTCGTTTTGAGCTTGTAAGTTCAATTATATTACATGTATGGGTTCGGTTTTGGGTTAGGAATGAAAGCCCTATGATGCATTTAGTTATCGGATCATGTCTGATTCAATTGGTAATCTAGGGTTCTTCCATGATGATTTGGGGAAGAAGACTCAAGTGACTGTTAACATAAAAATTTTCGAAAACGGAATAAAAATCAACAGACGTGCAGCCCAGTTGGTGAGGCACCCTCAGTTAAACCTTTGGACCGGTCTAGGTCCTGGGTTCGATCCCTCATCACTGCAAGTATTTTTTTTTTTTTTTGCTGTTTATTTATTCTAAATACTATATATTACATGTATACTACTTTTTAACTCATTTTAAAATACTAAAACACTTTTATAAATTCTAAAAAAATTATTTTTAGCTAATCTTATATAAATGTTTAACTTACAAATTTTAGTTTTCAAAAATTTATTTATTTAATATATTTAATAAATAAATCAAGTTTATTCTATTTTATTTATAAAAATCTATAAAAATATCAAAACGATCTTATTAATTTCCACAAAAATTATACTAAGTTTATATAACAATAAACTTTTCTGAAATGATTTTTATTTCGGAAAAAACATTTATTTAATATTTTTAATCAATTTTTGTTAGTTTTAATCATAATTAAATCATAATAAATTCAATTTTTATTATTTTTGCACCAAAATTTTATACAAATTATTTCTGAATATTTAGAACAGAAATATAAATCTTAAACTTAAAATTCTTTAATTTTAGTAATTTTTAATTATTAAAGTTAAAGTTTAACAATTTGTTATAAATAGATTTAATAATCTATTTTAAATAAAATAATTATGTAAAAATTATTCTTATACTTTAAACACATTATTGTGACCATCCTAAATTTAAATTTTCATAAAAAGATTTTTGGTTAATTATTTACTAAATTTTTCTCAATTGTCGAACATTTTTAATAATAATCAAACGAGCGTTTATCCCCAATTCGAAGCCCTAGAAACTTATACATTTGTAGATTTGATAGACTTAGACATATTTATTACTTTATTATAGGGTGATACTTGATACATTTGGGCAACACAATTATCCAAATTTCTCAACAGATATAACATTTTACCAAGGTGAGTTTTACAAAGCCCCTTTTACTTATCACCATTTTTGGGGTGAAACATGTTATAACATCATTATTGCAATTCAATCATCAATGTGTCTATGTGTTTTCTATGTTGCATTATGTCTTGAGCATGATTAGAGTAAGCACCATTCTAGCATAATCATTAACATTGATCAGCCGACGGTATACATTGATAGATCTATTGGACTGACAATCCCACCCGGATACGTGCCTCCTACAAAGGTAGCGTGGGTGTTTGTTATGGTATAACATATTCAAGTGGACCATGAGCGTATGGTATGTATCATATTATAACAGTCATCAGGGTTGGTTATGCACTCGATTTATTTCTAGTATGTTCTCACATATGGACTAGATTAACATGACACATGAATTGCACAACATTTTTATTCAATTATCAAAAACCTATGTAATTCTCACCAACTTTTGTTGACCCAAAATATTTTCAAACTTAACATGTTTCAGGTTCTATTTGCTTGAAGATTTGAATTGATGCTTGAAGATATGTGTATAGTTTTATTCAATTTGATATACAAATTCTTAGAACAATTGTATGTAATTCATTTAAATCATTTAATGGAATTTATTATTCACCATGAGCTACTGAACAATCTTCAATACGTGACATGCCGATGTTTCCGCCATCGGTTGGGGTGTTACAGATTGGTATCAGAGCCATGGTTATAGGGAATTAGGTTATTAGAAAAATAATCTAGTCTATAACCATAGGATTTAACAAGTACTTGCTTCTTTTACTTGCTATTCTCTATCTCCCTCCTACTTCTTATCCCTACTTTCATCCCTACAAGAAGGTTGTTCTCCATCAGTGGATCTACTCTTAGATTGATAGGACAAATTCCTCAGGTTTAACCTGAACCCCTTTGAGATCTCATCGAAGTTCTAGATCTTAATAACGAACACGTGCAATCTGGAAGGGTGAACGCCTGTATTCTGAGTCTTCTGTCTAGGCTGGCATTGCGCATATATCCCAATCAGACGAGGGACCCGGATGCCTACCTGGGAATTCTCGGGATGAGTGTTCACTTATAGGCTAAAGCATGTCTTCATATGTTATTAGAATCTGGAATCTTTGATAAGTCAACGTTTTCGTTTATTCGTTTTAATTAATGAATAAATGATTATATTCCTTATATTACCTCATTCATTCCATGCCTCATTGAGACTTCATTGTGTCCCTTACAGATCATGTCTCCACGCCACAGCACTCGCATTAACAGTGGTGACAATAATGAAGAAGAGAGCAGCAACCACAATCCCGACCACAACACTAACAATGGAGGTGATGCCCAACTAGCTACGATTATTTCTCAACAATTGGCACAACAAATCACAACTCTGGTTTCTAACTTGTTGGCTCAAGTCATCCCAATGAATGGGAACGGCAATGGAAATGGAAATGGCGATGGAAATCACATAAAGAACGGAACCTTAGTTCGGAAAAGCGAGAAAACAAGTATTGTGGCCGCGGTAACTACCAAGAACCAGAAGCGTAAGACCAGGAATCCTAATGTAAACCTCACTACACAAGCCTCTAACAAGAAGCCTTATACAAGAAACTTTCCATTGTGTAACACATGCAATCGACATCATCCCACTGTTTCAGCATGTCGCGTGTGCACCAATTGTGGTAGGTATGGCCATCTGGCCAACACATGTCGCGAGACCCCAAACCCCAATGCCAATCAACCCACCAATCCTGCTCAGGCTGATAACCCTAATCAATACAACTATGGTCAATGCTATGAATGTGGAGACCCAAATCACTTCCATAACCGATGCCCTAAACTAAACAGAGATCAAGACCCTCCAGCTACCTAACCGCAAGTCTCACCATTTGACTATTGGTTGCTTATATTCTATGTATTGGCGCTATTTGATTCAAGTAATAAAATTCAAGTATTATCATAACATCTGTGTGCATGTTTGTCTGAATGTGAACTAATTGCTATATCTATAATCATACTTGCTTGTACTACCAAACAACCAGCTTAACGATTGGTAGAGGTCATCATGTCTTTCCAACAGTCGGGAGAGGCCCTACCACCTGCTCAACGACTGGCGGAGACTATCAGACCTGCTTAACAATCGGTAAAGTCATAAAAGGACGCAAAACCCTAATGTAAGGTAAATTGGTAATTACGGTCCGGAACGTAATCATGAGTTTACAGGTACGTTAAGGTAGTGTGAAATTTTATCAAGGTTTACGGTAGTTGACCAATTGTAATTTTGGTGTTTTCTTTTAACTTCGGGACGAAGTTTCCAAAAGTAGGGGAGACTGTAACATCGCAAAAATTTTCCCCAAATTTCGATTTATAAAGCCCCTCATTTTTGTACCTAAGCCCTTATTCTCCTATTTCACAACTTATATATATACGTATATATATGTATAGTAATAATAATAATAATAATAATAATAAAAAAAATCATATTTGTTTTTATAATGTTTTGTCAAAATTTTTGACTAAGCCAAGCCCACAAAACACCTCCCTTAACTCTTTACCCTAAGCCCAATCTGGATCTGGCCCACCCAACAAACACACTCCTTCTTTGAAGCCCAACACAGCGGCACATAATGCTAGCCCATTTTCTTGGCTTGCCAAGTTAAAAACAAAAATCATTGTTGCTAGCCGGACTCGAACCCGAGTCGGACGGCTAGAACACCTTGAGTCGTACCACCAGGCCACAAGGCCTATACCTGACTGCATTGGACTTCTAAAATATTTTATACACACACAACCAGTTTGCCCCTTTCCTTCTTCTTTGATTACGCGACCTGCAATTATGAGGGTGGACCGAAACACAAATCTTTGACTATGTAAATCTGGAAACAATTCTGATTAACACAATTATCGCCCCTAATCCAACTTAATTACACACGTAAACAGCTGTATAGGGATTCAATTCACGCGTCTTTGACCTTTGACGAGTCAAACGCAGAAACTTTCCTTAAACGACATGGTATTATAAATTAAACGTATACCAATACCCACAACAGCAGGCCGATCTATTCCGTGTAAAAACAATTCACATAAACAACCAAATCGAGCTCCAATCAGACAATTTTTGCGAGTGTTGTTCCATCCGATTACACGTCGTTTTGAGCTTGTAAGTTCAATTATATTACATGTATGGGTTCGGTTTTGGGTTAGGAATGAAAGCCCTATGATGCATTTAGTTATCGGATCATGTCTGATTCAATTGGTAATCTAGGGTTCTTCCATGATGATTTGGGGAAGAAGACTCAAGTGACTGTTAACATAAAAATTTTCGAAAACGGAATAAAAATCAACAGACGTGCAGCCCAGTTGGTGAGGCACCCTCAGTTAAACCTTTGGACCGGTCTAGGTCCTGGGTTCGATCCCTCATCACTGCAAGTATTTTTTTTTTTTTTTTGCTGTTTATTTATTCTAAATACTATATATTACATGTATACTACTTTTTAACTCATTTTAAAATACTAAAACACTTTTATAAATTCTAAAAAAATTATTTTTAGCTAATCTGATATAAATGTTTAACTTACAAATTTTAGTTTTCAAAAATTTATTTATTTAATATATTTAATAAATAAATCAAGTTTATTCTATTTTATTTATAAAAATCTATAAAAATATCAAAACGATCTTATTAATTTCCACAAAAATTATACTAAGTTTATATAACAATAAACTTTTCTGAAATGATTTTTATTTCGGAAAAAACATTTATTTAATATTTTTAATCAATTTTTGTTAGTTTTAATCATAATTAAATCATAATAAATTCAATTTTTATTATTTTTGCACCAAAATTTTATACAAATTATTTCTGAATATTTAGAACAGAAATATAAATCTTAAACTTAAAATTCTTTAATTTTAGTAATTTTTAATTATTAAAGTTAAAGTTTAACAATTTGTTATAAATAGATTTAATAATCTATTTTAAATAAAATAATTATGTAAAAATTATTCTTATACTTTAAACACATTATTGTGACCATCCTAAATTTAAATTTTCATAAAAAGATTTTTGGTTAATTATTTACTAAATTTTTCTCAATTGTCGAACATTTTTAATAATAATCAAACGAGCGTTTATCCCCAATTCGAAGCCCTAGAAACTTATACATTTGTAGATTTGATAGACTTAGACATATTTATTACTTTATTATAGGGTGATACTTGATACATTTGGGCAACACAATTATCCAAATTTCTCAACAGATATAACATTTTACCAAGGTGAGTTTTACAAAGCCCCTTTTACTTATCACCATTTTTGGGGTGAAACATGTTATAACATCATTATTGCAATTCAATCATCAATGTGTCTATGTGTTTTCTATGTTGCATTATGTCTTGAGCATGATTAGAGTAAGCACCATTCTAGCATAATCATTAACATTGATCAGCCGACGGTATACATTGATAGATCTATTGGACTGACAATCCCACCCGGATACGTGCCTCCTACAAAGGTAGCGTTGGTGTTTGTTATCGTATAACATATTCAAGTGGACCATGAGCGTATGGTATGTATCATATTATAACAGTCATCAGGGTTGGTTATGCACTCGATTTATTTCTAGTATGTTCTCACATATGGACTAGATTGACATGACACATGAATTGCACAACATTTTTATTCAATTATCAAAAACCTATGTAATTCTCACCAACTTTTGTTGACCCAAAATATTTTCAAACTTAACATGTTTCAGGTTCTATTTGCTTGAAGATTTGAATTGATGCTTGAAGATATGTGTATAGTTTTATTCAATTTGATATACAAATTCTTAGAACAATTGTATGTAAACCCTGTTTTCCCAAAGTGTAGGAAACCATGGCATGGATCCAAGAACTATACCACACCGGGCATCAAATGATCATGTTTCCAGTGTGGTAGCGATCACTTCAAAAATGTTTACTCCAACAAGAACCAGAATGCCAACAGTAACACCAACACCAACACTAACAACAACCAGGCTCGCATAAGAGCATCCGTGATAGGATCCGGGGAAGCACATTAAGACTCGAATGTCGTTACAGGTACATTCCTTGTTAATAGTCAATATGCTACTATTCTTTTCGATACCGACGCCGATAAAAGCTTTATGTCAACTAGATTTAGACCGTTAATTGGTATAAAAACAAGTAACTTGGACGTTAGTTATACCTTAGAGTTAGCTAATGCTAAGTTAATCAAAACCGGAGATATAATTCAAGGGTGTACTCTAATTTTGGGGAACCATTAGTTTGGCATTGACCTGTTACCTGTAGAGTTGGGAAGTTTTGATGTTGTAGTTGGGATGGATTGGCCATCAAAGAACCGAGTTGAAATTATGTGCCATGAGAAACTAGTTAAAGTACTACTCCTTGATGGGGGAACCCTCGTGATCCAAGGGGAAAGGAATAAAACCAGTCTGAAGATCATTTCGTGTATGAAAGCCCGTAAGTATTTGAGGAAGGAATACCATGCAATACTAGCTCACATAGTCGACAAGAAGCCTAAGGAGAGGTGTATTGAAGACATCCCGATCGTATGAGAATATCCAGAAGTCTTTCTTGAAGACTTGCCAGGACTTCCACCAGTCCGTCAGGTTGAGTTTCACATCGATCTTGTACCTGGAGCAACCCCGATAGCGCGATCACCCTATCGATTGGTGCCATCAGAGATGCAAGAACTATCCAACCAGTTGCAAGAATTATTGGATAAGGGATTCAACAGACCGAGTTTCTCGCCTTGGGGAGTGCTAGTCCTTTTTGTAAAGAAAAAGACGGAAGGTTCAGAATGTGCATCGACTATCGGCACTTAAACAAGTTAGCCATCAAAAATTGATATCCACTTACTAGAATAGATGACTTGTTTGATCAATTGCAAGGGTCTAGCTTCTACTCAATGATTGACCTTCGGTCAGGGTGCCATTAGCTAAGAATCTAGGAGGAGGATGTACCAAAGACAGTGTTCATGACACGATATAGACATTACGAGTTCTTGGTCATGCCTTTTGGCATAACCAATACACCAACTGTGTTCATGGACCTTATGATTAGGGTATGCAAACCTTACTTAGACAAATTTGTCATAGTGTTCATTGATGACATACTAATATACTCACAAACTAAAGAAGAACATGAGCAACACCTGAGGTTAATTTTAGAGTTACTCAGGAATGAGAAATGATACGCTAAGTTTTCCAAGTGCGAGTTTTGGTTACGAGAAATGCATTTTCTCAGACCTGTGATTAACGAGAAGGGGATTCATGTGGATCCTGCCAAGGTTGAGGCTATCAAAGACTGGGAAGCGCCTAAGACACCGACTGAAGTACGACACTGGATGGCTATTATCGGCGGTTAATCAAAAATTTCTCCAAAATAGCCCAACCACTGAAAACATTGACCTAGAAAGATAAGAAGTTCGACTAAGGAGAGAAACAAGAGTCTTCATTTTAGTTACGCAAGTAAAGATTGTGCAATGCACCTATCCTATCCTGCCTAAAAGGGACAAAAA
The DNA here is from genome assembly GCA_028751855.1 of Ambrosia trifida. Lineage (NCBI taxonomy): Eukaryota > Viridiplantae > Streptophyta > Magnoliopsida > Asterales > Asteraceae > Ambrosia > Ambrosia trifida. The sequence continues at coordinate 157,923,592 of CM054123.1, read as the reverse complement.
ATTTTGTCGTATATTGTGATGCCTCTCAGCTGGTTTCGTATTAATGCAAAAAGATAAAGTTCTCGCATACACATCATTGTTGGGTCAAAGAGGATTGACAAGCCAGTAAAAACCTTTGTCTTATATCCTCTGCATATTTTGTTTAAGCATAGAAGCTGTTGTTGTAGAAGATTACAACCAGATGACCAAGGAAAACAGGTTGATCAAACAACCTATAGATGTATGATAGGCTCCCTTCTTTACCTAACTGCTTCTAGATCAGATATTATGTTTTCAACATGTGTTTGTGCTAGACATCAATCAGCTCCTAGGGAATCACACCTTTTGGCAGTCAAAAGATTTTTAGATATCTAAAAGGAATTCCTAATCTAGGAATTTGGTATCCTGCTATCAGCAGTACGAGATTGATAGCCTTTTCAGATAGTGACTATGCATGGTGTAAAATTTCAAGAAAATCAACATTTGATGGATGTCAACTCATTGGAAACTGTCTAGTGTCATGGCAATCAAAGAAGCAAACATTTGTGGCAACATCAACTACTGAAGCAGAGTATATTGCAGCTGCAAGCTGTAGTTCCAGATACAATGGCTTCAAAATCAATTACTTGATTATGGAATCAAAGAGACCAAGACACCATTGCTCCTAGACAGTACCTCGGCCATTAGCATAATTGAAAACCCTGTTCAGTTTTCAAAGACTAAACACATTGAAATCAGGTATCATTTTAATCAGGGATTGCTATGAAAAAGGCAAAATTGAGGTCAAATACGTGTCAACAGCAAACCAAATTGCTGACATTTTAACAAAACCTCTTGACACTAAAACCTTTAAGAGGTTAGTATCCATGCTTGGGATGCTAAATTCGGAGTAATTTTTATAAGTGTTTTCTTTTTCCTGCACATATTTCATTTTCACTTATTTTTGTTACTCATTTGTCACAAAACCTCTGATGATCATAATGAGAGAAAGTACTAATGTACAAAACATTTGTATGTGAAAATTTCTGAAAAGAGAAACTGTTGATGATAATAAAATCATCAGAAGTTAGTTTTGGGTATTTTTAAAACAAGACCCATCAGTTTTTCAAAACTGCTGAAGAGTAAAATAGGAAACTGCTGATAAACAATTGTTCATCAGAAGTTTTAGACAAAAAGGGCAAATCTGTAACATCGCGAATTTCCCCTAATTTTTTTTATGATAAAAAGAATGTATTGTTTTAAACAATATATGTTTTAAATACCTTAAAGTAATAATTATTTGTATCTCGACACTTTTGTACGTTTTAAAAATATTTCAACTCACTTCCGGGCTTATATAATCATATTATGAATTTAGAATAATATAGTTATAGGGAAATAATTGCCAAAAAAAAGATTTGTGTGGATCGGGACTCGAACCCGCGTCCACAGCCAACCAACACACAGTGACAACCAACAGAGCTAACTATCATCTTGTGTAGTATTTCAGAAGAAAATAAACTTAACACACTCCTTAAATTGATCAGTCAAAGTCTTAGTCAAACAGTCAAAGTCTTAGTCAAATAGTCAATTCATCATAAAAACCTTACTTTATGGTGTTGACCAATTTTAATGGCTAATTGAATCCAAAACTAGTATAAAAACCCACCTATGACCCATTATACTTTGCACCTCTAAATCGATTGTATCAATCTGATTAAACTTTCCCTCATACCCTTCTTCTATAGTCTATTACTTCTACAATTGAAGCTTTGATTATAAATTCTTGTAATTGGCGAATTGGAAGCTTGATATTCTTTCTTTTTCGACTAGCTACGTTGTTGAGTCTTTGGGATTCGCCTCGCATACATTCACAACACTTAGAGGATAATTCACCTTAGCCAATGTGAGTTTACATAGCCCCTTTTTGTAACATCGAGAAATTTTTAACTCGTATATTATATTTCCTATAACATGCCTAAGTCTTATTTTCCCGACCACACAACTTATATATATATATATATATATATATATGTGTATATAATAATAAAAGTAATAATAATAATAATCACACTATAATTAATAATTATATCTCTAGCCCAAAACCTAACTCTAAGCCCACTTTTCTTTTGGAAATTCTGAAGGCCAGACTCCCAGGCCCAAAACAGAAGCCCAGCATCTGACTGGCCCAATGGCCCAGCCCCTTCCCCATTATCCGGTTTGAATCAAAAAAAAAAAGGTGCCTTCCCAGGTTCGAACCCGCGCCAAGGCCACACACACACACATGCACAACCATCTGGGCTGGACCATCATCTTGTTTTAAACCCGGACACACTTTATATTTATTCACACATTCAAAACCTCCACAGTTGACATGGAAAGTCAACTGTGGGATAGCTTGATGATCAATCCAGCAATTAACTCGTAATTGATTCTCTATTTGGTAAATTCGTATAATCACCGGCCCTATACAACACGATTACACGTCAAATACACATCAATCGTTGACCAATTATTCAAATTATTACGCGTATGATAATAAACGTGGTCAACTTTCCAATTAACCTTAATCATCGACCCTCAGTATAAATAGATGTATTCCGAACCTTGTATACTCGCTCACAACTCTCTCTCAACCTCCAATTCTCTCTAAATTCCTCTGATTATTATTATTGTGTTCGTTGTTTGACTTTTGCCTTGACCCGGCTTTTATCATCAATCCAACACTGTGAGTACGATTAATTGTGTGGGTTTTATTCATCGGCCATCACACATCAATAGCCCTATGGTTAATCAGGCTATTGATGTGTGATTTGTCCAATTGAAAATTCTAGGGTTCGTCGTATGGAATTGGGGATATATCTGGAAACGCGTATTGTATTTATTTATTTTAAACAGAAGATATCACAACCACCGGCCTAGGCCAAGTGGTTGTGACCTTGTTCCACCACAGTGGTCACCCGGGTTCGAGTCCCGGCTCTGACCGTTTTTGTTCTTTTCTTTTCTTTTCTTTTTTTAAACAAACAATTATATATAAATATTAAAACCTTTTAATCTTTTAAATTCATTTTTAAAATATCAAAACTATTTTATAAATTCTAAAAAAATTATATTTGTTTGATCTGAGATAAAAGTTTTATTTGTAATTTTTATTTTTCAGAAATTCATTTATTTAATATTTATAATAATTAAATCATTTTTATACTATTATAATTATAAAAATCCATTTATATATCAAAACAACTTTATTAATTTCTCCAAAATTTATCCTGACTTTTTATAAAGTCAAACTTTACTGAAATAATTTTTAATTCAGTAAAATCATTTATTTTATATTTTTAATCAATTTTTGTTAGATTTAATCATAATTAAATCATAATAAATCCAATTTTCATCATTTTTGCACCAAAATTTTATACAAATTATTTTTAATTATTTAGAACAGAAATATGATTTTTAAAATAGGAATTCTTTAATTTTAGTATTTTTGAATATTAAAGTTAAATATTGGCTATTTATAAATAAATAGATTTAAAAATCTATTTTAAATAAAATAATTTTATAAAAATTATTTTTATGCTTCAAACACTTTAATGTGCACATTCAAAATCCAAATTTTATAAAAAGACTTTCTTTCATTAATTATCAAATTTTCCTTTATTAATTAACATTTTAATTTAAATTCAACAATTGATTATCCCCAAATCGAAACCCTAGGATACATTAGTAAGTTAATTAGACTTAGACTTATTACATATTACCTTATTATAGGGTGATATTTGGAATCATTTTGGGCAACACAATTATTACATCTTTTCAACAAGTTAACATTTGCTAAGGTGAGTTTTACATAGCCCCTTTTATTTATCACCATTTTTGGGGTGAAACATGTTATAACATTATCATTGCAATTCAATCATCAATGTGTCTATGTGTTTTCTATGTTGCATTATGTCTTGAGCATGATTAGAGTAAGCACCATTCTAGCATAATCATTAACATTGATCAGCCGACGGTATACATTGATAGATCTATTGGACTGACAATCCCACCCGGATACGTGCCTCCTACAAAGGTTATGTGGGTGTTTGTTATCGCATAACATATTCATTTGGACCATAAGTGTATGGTATGTATCATTTTATAACAGTCAGCAGGGTTGATTATGCACTCGATTTATTTCTAATATGTTCTCACATATGGGCTAGATTAACATGACACATGAATTGCACAACATTTTATTCATTTTATTATCAAAAACCTATGTAATTCTCACCAACTTATGTTGACCCAAAATACTTTCAAAATTAACATGTTTCAGGTAACAATGAAGCTGAGGCTTGAGTTAGCATGAGGATTTTACTTGAAGTTATTTGAAGTTATTGAAGTTGTTATTTGATTTTATGAATTTGAATTCTTAGACATCATTTCACATTTTGGATATTATGTTTGAATAAATTATTTAAAATTTATGTTATACCATGTGCTACTGAAAACAATCATCAATACGTGGCACCCCGATGTTTCCGCCATCGGTTGGGGTGTTACAGATTGGTATCAGAGCCATGGTTATAGGGAATTAGGTTATTAGAAAAATAATCTAGTCTATAACCATAGGATTTAACAAGTACTTGCTTCTTTTACTTGCTATTCTCTATCACCCTCCTACTTCTTATCCCTACTTTCATCCCTACAAGAAGGTTGCTCTCCATCAGTGGATCTACTCTTAGACTAATAGGACAAATCCCTCTGGTTTAACCTGAACCCCCTTGAGATCTCGTCGAAGTTCTAGATTTTAATAACGAACACGTGCAATCTGGAAGGGTGAACGCCTGTATTCTGAGTCTTCTGTCTAGGCTGGCATTGCGCATATATCCCAATCAGACGATGGACCCGGATGCCTACCTGGGAATTCTCGGGATGAGTGTTCACTTATAGGCTAAAGCATGTCTTCATATGTTATTAGGATTTAGAATCTTTGATAAGTCAACGTTTTCGTTTATTCGTTTTAATTAATGAATAAATGATTACATTCCTTATATAAACTCTCATTCATTTCATTGTGTCTATTACAGATCATGCCTCCTCGTCGCAGCACTCGCAACAACAATGGTGAGAACCACGAAGAAGGTGGTGATAACCATAACCACAACCATGACCAAGCTCCTAACCACAATAACAATGGGGTCGATGCTCAACTGGCTGCGATCATTTCTCAACAAATGGCGCAGCAAATCGCAACTCTGGTTCCCAATTTACTTGCTCAGGTCATCCAATTGAACGGCAACGGGAATGGTCACAACAACGGGAACGGGAATGGCAATGGCAATGGTAATGGACCCCAAGCTTGCACCCTTAAACATTTCAACTCTTGTAACGCTCCAAAGTTCAGCGGTGAAGAAGGAGCTACAGGACTCCTACAATGGTTTGAGGGCATTGAAAATACCTTCATTAACAGTGAATGCCCCGACAACTTTAAGGTCCGTTATGCCATGAGTGTTCTTCATAAGCGAGCACTCACTTGGTGGAATGAAAAAAAACGCACTCGCGGAGCTGAAGCTGCACTAGCCTTAACCTGGGATCAAGCTAAAGACATTATGAAGGCAGAGTTCTGTCCTCGTAATGAAATCAAGAAACTGGAAGACGAATTTTATGATCTTGCTCAAGACAGTGGGGAAAACCTTGCTTACAACACTCGCTTTCACGAACTTAGCTTACTGCTACCCCACAAAGTCACCCCTTTGCCCATTGCGATCGAAAAATACATTGGTGGCTTACCGATGCAGATTCAAGACACAGTGTGGGGAAGGAACCCTGCTACATTGGAAGAAGCAAAGCGTTTGGCTGCCACCCTAACAGATAACCATGTGAAGGCAGGAACCCTGACTCGTAAAGGGGAAAAGAAAAAGGATACTCCCCAACCTGCCGTTGATATCAAAAATGAGGCCTCAACCAACGGGAAGAACAAGGTCAGGAATTTTGCAATAGACATCACTGCCCCACCCACCAAGAAACAATACAATGGGAACCTACCTAAGTGTGACACCTGCCAGTATCACCACCCAACTCAAGTACCCTGTCGACAGTGCACCAATTGTCAGAGGTATGGGCATCTTGCGGAAGCTTGTCGAATCCCTGCTACAAACGCTTGATCCTCCAAACAACCCCGCTTGAGACCCTCCAACTACTTAACAGCAAACCCTACCATTTGAATAATATCTATTTTCTCTTTAATTTCATGTATTGCCACTATTTGAATCAAATAATAAAATCAAGTATTATCATAACATCTGTGTGCATACTTGTTTGAATGTGAATTAATTGCTATATCTACTTGCTTACTCGTACAACAATTAGTTGACTACCAAACAACCTACTTAACGATTGGTACAGGTCATCATGTCTTTCCAACAGTCGGGAGAGGCCCTACCACCTGCTCAACGACTGGTGGAGACTATCAGATCTGCTCAACAATCGGAAAGTCATAAAAGGACGCAAAACCCTAATGTAAGGTAAATTGGTTATTACGGTCCGGAACGTAATCATGAATTTACAGGTACATTAAGGTAGTGTGAAATTTTATCAAGGTTTTCAGTAGTTGACCAATTGCAAACCTAGTATTTTCTATAACTTCGGGACGAAGTTTCTAAAAGTAGGGGAGACTGTAACATCGAGAAATTTTTAACTCGTATATTATATTTCCTATAACATGCCTAAGTCTTATTTTCCCGACCACACAACTTATATATATATATATATATATATATGTGTATATAATAATAAAAGTAATAATAATAATAATCACACTATAATTAATAATTATATCTCTAGCCCAAAACCTAACTCTAAGCCCACTTTTCTTTTGGAAATTCTGAAGGCCAGACTCCCAGGCCCAAAACAGAAGCCCAGCATCTGACTGGCCCAATGGCCCAGCCCCTTCCCCATTATCCGGTTTGAATCAAAAAAAAAAAAAAGGCGCCTTCCCAGGTTCGAACCCGCGCCAAAGCCACACACACACACATGTACAACCATCTGGGCTGGACCATCATCTTGTTTTAAACCCGGACACACTTTATATTTATTCACACATTCAAAACCTCCACAGTTGACAAGGAAAGTCAACTGTGGGATAGCTTGATGATCAATCCAGCAATTAACTCGTAATTGATTCTCTATTTGGTAAATTCGTATAATCACCGGCCCTATACAACACGATTACACGTCAAATACACATCAATCGTTGACCAATTATTCAAATTATTACGCGTATGATAATAAACGTGGTCAACTTTCCAATTAACCTTAATCATCGACCCTCAGTATAAATAGATGTATTCCGAACCTTGTATACTCGCTCACAACTCTCTCTCAACCTCCAATTCTCTCTAAATTCCTCTGATTATTATTATTGTGTTCGTTGTTTGACTTTTGCCTTGACCCGGCTTTTATCATCAATCCAACACTGTGAGTACGATTAATTGTGTGGGTTTTATTCATCGGCCATCACACATCAATAGCCCTATGGTTAATCAGGCTATTGATGTGTGATTTGTCCAATTGAAAATTCTAGGGTTCGTCGTATGGAATTGGGGATATATCTGGAAAAGCGTATTGTATTTATTTATTTTAAACAGAAGATATCACAACCACCGGCCTAGGCCAAGTGGTTGTGACCTTGTTCCATCACAGTGGTCACCCGGGTTCGAGTCCCGGCTCTGACCGTTTTTGTTCTTTTCTTTTCTTTTCTTTTTTTAAACAAACAATTATATAAAATATTAAAACCTTTTAATCTTTTAAATTCTTTTTTAAAATATCAAAACTATTTTATAAATTCTAAAAAAAATTATATTTGTTTAATCTGAGATAAAAGTTTTATTTGTAATTTTTATTTTTCAGAAATTCATTTATTTAATATTTATAATAATTAAATCATTTTTATACTATTATAATTATAAAAATCCATTTATATATCAAAACAACTTTATTAATTTCTCCAAAATTTATCCTGACTTTTTATAAAGTCAAACTTTACTGAAATAATTTTTAATTCAGTAAAATCATTTATTTTATATTTTTAATCAATTTTTGTTAGATTTAATCATAATTAAATCATAATAAATCCAATTTTCATCATTTTTGCACCAAAATTTTATACAAATTATTTTTAATTATTTAGAATAGAAATATGATTTTTAAAATAGGAATTCTTTAATTTTAGTATTTTTGAATATTAAAGTTAAATATTGGCTATTTATAAATAAATAGATTTAAAAATCTATTTTAAATAAAATAATTTTATAAAAATTATTTTTATGCTTCTGTTGATGCATTTTGCGACTAAGGATTGGATATACTTGATTAACATATGTTAGTAGATGGCCGAAGGTGAATCAGGATGGGGCGAATGTAGATATGACTGGGCGAAGGAAGACTGAAATGGGCGAAGGTAGTTTTGGAATGGGCGAAGGAAGATTGGACCTGAACAAGAAGACACATTCGACCACTTGTATTGGGCGAATGTGGAAAACACTCACATTCGACCAGTTGTAAGGGGCGAATGTGCAGTGCCTATATATAGATTTTGAGTTTTTGATAATGTAAGAGAGTTGTCATTTGTGTCCAGGTTCAGATCAGGTTTATAGGTGTTTTTGAGAGATTATCTGTGTGATCTAGATTAACATAAACTCATTGTAAATGCATTTTGAATGAAAGTTAATCTATGAAATGTTATTGAAAATGATTTTGATTGTGTCGTGATTTGTGTTTTATCAATTTGTTCAGATCTAGGGTTTCCGCACCTAGATTTGTGACTTGTATGATCGTATAATCCTGTTTTAGCTAAAATCCAACGCTCACAAAGTGGTATCAGAACCTAGAGGATCATACAACAACAAATTTGATAAGATCAGAGCTGATTTGGACATGTTTTTGACAAAATATCATCTGTTTTTACATAAACTTTGTTTTTAAGAGTTTTTGATCGATTTAAAGGTGAATTTGTGGTCAAATTCAAGTTTTCCAAGACTTAAAGTTGTTCCAAATCAATTCCGAAACATAACCTGATTGAGATCATTCAAATCCATGAACTTTTGAAAATCTGAGATCAAAATAACCGTTTTTCAAACAATAACCGTTTTTCAAAAATGAGATCTGCTAGTTTTGGGCGAACCTGGAACCTGGACTGAGTGTTGTGGTCGAACCTGACAAAAAGTGGGCGAACCTGAGTAGTTTTTGGGCGAACCTGAAAATTCTTGTTGAAACTTTTCACTTTCGGGTGGTAATTTTCACCTTCGACCGTTCTGATTTGGGCGAAAGTGGAATAGTGTTAGTCTGTGTTTACATTCTGGTCAAATTCACATTCGGGTATTACTGTTGGGTCGAAAGTAGAACCAGAAGGGACGAGAGTGTGACAGTTTGGACGAACCTAGGATTATTTGGACGAACGTGCTGAATTTCGGGCGAACCTAGAGTTTTTGTTGAAAATATTTTTCTAAGTGTTGAGATTTTCAGATTTTGATCATGTGGCGTTTTCAAACTACTTCGGGATCAGCACCAACACAACCACAACAGCAGACAATGGACCCATGGACAGTGGCAGCTCAAAAGACGAACACGCAATCCTCACAACCACTTAACTACATGACAACAACAAGCACGATGCCTCAAAGTGTAGCACATCCGGCACTACAATCTGATTACTGGGGAGTAGCTGCAGCGGCGGTAAATACTCAAACCACTAATGCTATTTCTACCTTGATTAAGGATTTGTCTACAGGTAGTAGAACTCGGCCACCGAAGCTCATGGATATGCAAGAGTATAACCAGTGGCACACCATGTTCAAGATCCATCTGGAAGGCATGGGAGTTGAAGGAGCAGAGGCATGGAGCATGATTGTCAAAGGATACACAGCACCGATTCTGGAGAACACAGGTGAGATGATTCCTCTGGAAAGCTTGACTGAGGATGAAAAGAAGAAATATGTGGTAGAGAAGAAGACGTTCTCTCAACTGACACAGGCAATCACAAGTGACCTGTTGCATCAGTTTGGGACATGTACTACGTCAAAGCAGCTTTGGGATAAGCTGAAAAGGAAGCATGATGGTAACGAGAAGACTAGGAGTTTGAGAATGGAGGAATTAGTCAAAGAGTTTGAAAATTTTTCTTTTATTAATAATGAAACTTTGAAAGAACTAACTCCGAGATATATGCATTTATTGTCTGAATTGTCTAGTTATGGTGTACAGATTCCAATGACTAAGCAGGTGGATAAGTTTGCAGATGCTTTACCACCACAATGGGATCAGCATGTGGAGGTACTCAGAGAGAAGGATGCTTATCAATTCTGGACCATTTCAGAATTTATCGAAAAGCTGGAGAACAAAGAGTTGGAGGATAGGAGGAAAGCTAGAAGGTCACAGATTCCTCAGAATCCCAGTCTGTATTTTGGAGGTACTTCAGTTCCAGCTGGAAACTCGAGTTCTGGAAGCGTTGCACCACATGTTGCATGTATTTCCAATGTCATGGATTCATCAAAACCAACCACCAACTACACACCACCACAATACAATTCCTACTCACAATCATCATACACACCACCACAATATAGTTCCTACATTTCACCAATCTCTCCAATGCAACAAGCAAGTTTTTACACCGCTAACCAATCACAACAACCATTAAACCAAGTTACTCAACATAAACAACAATCGGTGGTTTTGGATACATCTAACTTGGGAAATGTGACTGTGGAGGTTGCTCAGCAACACATTGCTTTAGTCTCAGCAATGGTTTCATCTTACAATGGGTTGGTTGCTAGTCAGATTGGGAACAACAACTTAACCAACGAAGACTACGCACAGATAGACAAGGAAGAGATGGAACTCATTGACATTCAATGGGCTTTTGCGAGTATTATGAGGAGAGCAACAGTGTTAATCGAGAAAACTGGAAGAACTGACTTGGCAACTTCTCCCAACACAACCTATGGTTTTAACAAGGAGAAGGTTACATGTTTTAATTGTGGAGAAAAAGGACACTTCAAAAGGGAATGCACCCAGCCACCTAAACAAGGTAATCGGAACCCTTTCAATGCAAATTACCAGAACCGTCAACAAAACCAAGTTTCTTACCAAAATAACAACAACTACCAAAACCGAAACTTTAACAACCAAAACAGACAACCAAACACTCAACACCAGATTCAAAACCAATCTCCTAATCACACAAACCGAACAGTTGTACCTATCACTACACCTAATGAGACTCAACAGAATGCGAGTCAGAACCAAGCTTTGGTGACTCAACAGGATGAGAGGTTTGACTGGTCGGGTATGCAAATAGGAGTTGAGGAAGTGACTACTGGTGGGAATGTGGCTTGTGTTGTTTATCAGGTTGATATGGAAGAGTCGGTGGCAGTTGATGAGAAGAAAGAAACTGCGGAGAGTGAAAGTGATGATTCTGAGACTGAGATGGAAGTGGAGAGTGAACCTGTTGAGGTTAAGGCTGAGGAAAAGAGTTCTGGAATGGTGATTGATTCAGTTTCTGATGTTCCCGAGGAGTGTAGATCAGTTTATTCAGATTCTGAGAGCGAATCAGACACAGAGGCAAGTGTTGATTCTTTAGATGATGATATTGACCAGTTGCTGGCAGAAGCTGACTTTTTTATGACGAGGAAGTCGTGCATAGCTGATGATGCTTTCACCAAGATCGACTACTCCAAGTTTTTCACTGGAAAGGAAGCTCATTTTGCGTTGATGGCCATGACTGAACCGCCAAAACCTGTAAGTTCTGAATCTAGCACTGATGTTATGAGTGATAAATACTGTGGAACATGTGATAGATTGACAGGGGAGAATAAACAACTCCGAATTTCACGAGATAGTGCTATCTTGAACTGTCAATCTACTCGCAAAGAGTTAAATGCTTTTAACAAAGTATTAGATGGCTATAAAAAGGACATTTCCGACTTGAAAAACACTTTGTCATTGAAACAATTGGCCATAAACAACTATATCAATGAAATTGAAAACACCAAGTTGGAAATGGCAGCCATAAAATGCTTTGCTGAAAAGGTGAACAAAAAGCTGGAAAGTTATAAGAATGTTGCTTATGTGGTAGATCATATCATTGATGATAACACCACCAATTACAAGTCTGTACCATCTCCGGTTCTTTTTGAAAACCATAACTATCACCAAGTTATACCGGAGAGTTCGGTAAAATCAGACTCATCATCGGAAAAGGAATCTAATACCTCGAGTATTGGTGATCCATATTCCGATGTGAGACCGATTTTGGGCTTGAACAATGAGGGTGTTTATGCTGAGAGTGATAGTTCAGACTCAGAAAATGATGATACTGGTAGTGATCAATCTGTTAATGAATGTGAGATTCCAAAAGAAAATCACATCATTACTACTGAACCAGTGTCACCATCTGATCATGTTCATCCGATGGCAAATGCTAATCGTGATAAAAAGTCTGAAAAGGTTGATGTTAAGAAAGATAATATTGTTAAGAATGAGGTCAAAAAGAATGAGCTGAATGAACCAAGTGACAAACCAGCTAAAGTGTTTTATCGGATGGAAGGATCTGATAAAATCATTTCTGATGAGGAATTTCCGATTAAAAATGTTAACTATTCTAAACTTGATAAAATCTGGCAAGAAAGCACAATATGGTTTCCAAAACATGAAAGAACCAATGAAATTCCACCAGAAATTTTAAAGAAACTGTTTTCAGAAGTTCCTCATGAACCAAAAATCCATGTCACTGAGTTCATTCGTCCAAATGATAAAGCAAATGGTTTTCATGAGCCTTCTTACTCGAAAGGACCACTTCCTGAGAGTTTAAGAAATCAACAGTATAATGATCAATTTCCTGTCAGATCATTTGCTTCACCAAATGCTCATTATGTGTTTGAGGAATATAGAAAATGCTTTAAATGTGGAGAACGCGGGCATTTACTTGCTCAGTGTCCATATGTAAGGCACAAAAGACATGAGGTTGAGGTTAAGAATTCCATGAGAAAGACGATTGATCATTATGTCCCACCACATAGACGGATTGTTCCTCAACAACAACATTTTTGTAATCAAAACAATTTTCAAATGAGGAACAACCGTCCATTTCAATATGATCGAAGGAATCGGATAGCTATGGAACAATCTTGGAGAAAACCTGTGGTGAACACAACAGCTGATAGACAAAAGGTTCCACAAAAACCAATTGTTAAGTCAAATGTTGGACCTAAGTCTGTTAATTCAGATAAGGTTGCTAAGAAAGTTACTTTTAGTAACAATGTTCAGAAACCAATTGAGAAACCAAAATCTCAAATTCGTATTCTCAAAAGGTCTGAACAATCTTGGACACCTAATGGTACTCCAGGAGCTTCTACTTCAAAGGTGAGTGAGAAAAATGACACTGTTTTGAAAAATCATAAAACGGTTGATTCAAAACAAAAAGTTGTTGAAAAAGTCATTGAGGATGTTTCTTTGAAATCAAATGTTCAAAGGCCCAAGACTCAGGCTTGGGTCCCCCGAAAGAACTAAAACTTTACTTTTTGTGTGCAGGGAGCTTCAGTTTGCCCTATTAGCAGTCTCTGGATTGTTGATAGTGGAGCTTCAGGCCACATGACGGGGGATTTGGCGTTGCTGTTTGATGTGAAGAATATTAATGGAGGATATGTCGCGTTTGCGGGAAATAAAGGAGGATATATTACGATGGAAGGAAGCGTGAGTAATGGGATTGTGACTTTCGAGCGGATTTCTTATGTCAAGCAGACAGACTATAATCTGTTGAGCGTCAGTCAAATATGCGATAAACAATTCTCTGTGCATTTTGATGACAAATCCTGCTACATCCTCAAACCGGGCTTCAAGATTCCAAAGGAGTGGGTTATGTTGATGGCACCTCGAGTCAACAATCTTTACATTCTTGATATGTCCAAGGCGATGACATCACAGGGACAGATAACATGCTTTCTATCCAAGGCGACCGAAAAAGAATCGATAATGTGGCACCGCAGAATGGGGCACATTCATCTGAGGAAAATGAATCAGTTAGTGAGAAATGGACTTGTCGATGGAGTAAACGTGAAACATTTCCATCTAAACGACAAGTGTGTGAGCTGCATGAAAGGCAAACAACACAAACAATCCCATAAAGTGAAGAGAGTTAACTCTGTTGAGATGCCGCTTGAGCGATTGCACATGGACCTTTTTGGACCGGTCAAGCGCAAAAGTCATCTTGGAGAGCTTTATTGTTTAGTTGTCACTGATGACTATTCACGATTCTCATGGGTGATGTGTTTGAAGAACAAAAGCGACACCTTTACCAACTTACAAGTTCTGTTCACTCGACTGGAGAATATTTACAATTTGAAGATAAAAAGGATCAGGAGTGACAACGGGACGGAGTTCAAAAATGCAAAGATGGATGAACTTTGTGAAAGCAAAGGGATACATCATGAATATTCAGCTCCGTATACCCCGCAACAGAACGGTGTTGCTGAAAGAAAGAATAGGACTCTGATTGAAGCTGCTAGAACAATGCTCGCTGACTCAAATCTTCCAGTAATGTTCTGGAATGAGGCGATTTATGCAGCAAATTATACATTAAATCGGGTTCTAACAGTGAAGAAGTTTGGAAAAACATCTTATGAGCTGTTACACCGACGAAAGCCCAATTTAGAGTATCTAGAACCATTTGGGGCGCCATGTACGATGTTGAATCCAAGCGAGAAGTTTAGTCCTAAAGCTGAGGAGGGATATTTTGTTGGATACGCAACCCCGCTCAAACGGGTATTCAACAAGAGAACTCGACAAGTGGAGGATTGGGCTAACGTGGAAGTTCAACGATACACACAAAATTTGCAAGGCACGGGCCCTGATTGGATGTTTGATTACAAAGATTTCTTTGAATCATTCAACCTAGATAGCTTGGTTGAAGAAGCTGTTATCAGATTACTTTACGAGTGTGAAAACGCGGCAACTTCACCGTTGATGCGTCCAATCACCGTAAACCCCCCACCAGCTTCTAATGATAGCAGTGCTCCTACACAAGAAGAAGAGTTGTTTCAAGAAGCTTCAACTTCGTTAGACACTTCAGAATCTGAAGATGAACAATTTGAAGAAGCCGTTCTTGAAAATGCAGAAGACTTAGAAGAGCAGACTGTGAACCCAACTCCAAATCCAGATGTTGCTTCATCATCTAACATGGGTCATGATCAGGATGCTGTAGAGAATTTGACTGCTCAGACAGGAGTGATTGTACCTGTTAATCCGGAATCTCGGATTCATCGTATTCATCCATTGGAGCAAGTTATCGGTGATCCTGGTAGTGGAGTGATGACCAGAGGGCAGCTTAAAAGCGTTAATTCGCCAGAGAGTTTTGGTGCTTTAGCATTGTATGCCAAAATTCAGAAATCTGGTAGCCAAAATGATTGGTCATTTGCATGTTATGTGTCACAGGTAGAGCCAAGGACATACAAAGACGCTTTGAATGAAGATGCCTGGGTTGAGGCAATGCAGGAGGAGTTATTGCAATTCCAGAAATTGGGAGTCTGGACGCTCACAGATTTGCCGCCGGGAAGAAAGAAAATAGGCACTAAGTGGGTGTTTAAGTGCAAAAAGGATGATCGTGGAGTTATTGTAAGGAACAAAGCCAGATTGGTTGTGCAGGCTTTCCATCAAATCGAAGGAATTGATTACAACGAAATCTATGCACCAGTAGCACGAATCGAAGCTATTCGGATGTTCCTTGCGTTTGCTTCGTATAAGAAATTCAAAGTCTATCAAATGGACGTCAAAAGCGCATTTTTGTACGGTAAAGTCAAGGAGGAGGTTTATGTCGGGCAGCCACCAGGCTTTATATGGTTTGCACCAGGCTCCAAGACAGTGGTACGAGGAGCTAAGTACATACCTCATCTCCAAAGGATTCAAGCGCGGCCTCGTCGATTGCACCCTTTTTACGAAGAAGACGGGAGATGACTTGCTTCTAGTACAGATTTACGTTGATGATATTATATTTGGTTCAACTAACGAACTCTTGTGCAGGGAATTTGAAACTGTTATGCAGGAGAAGTTCGAAATGAGCGCTATGGGGGAAATGCAGTTTTTCCTCGGCTTACAAGTGGATCAAAGACCCGACGGGATCTTCATTCACCAGACGAAATATGTAGCCGACATCTTGAGCCGATTCCAGATGGAGGACTCTAAGCCGATGGATACCCCGATTCAACCCAATCACGGGATTGGAGTGGACGCTAAGGGGGAGCTGACAGATCCATTTACATACAGAGCAATCATCGGATCTCTGATGTATTTGACAGCGTCTCGACCAGATATTATGTATGCAACGTGTCTCTGTGCTCGCTATCAATCGAAGCCGAAACAAAGTCATCTGACGGCGGTCAAGCGTATCCTTCGATATCTGAAGGGTTGTCCATCAAAAGGACTTTGGTACCCTAATGATGATGATTTTGATTTTATTGCTTTTAGTGATGCAGATTGGGGCGGCTGTGACAAAGACAGCAAATCAACAACAGCCGGTTGCCAGTTTTTAGGGAGCAGGTTAATTACCTGGCAATGCAAGAAACAGACTTCCGTCGCACTGTCTACATGTGAAGCCGAGTACATTTCAGCCTCGAGTTGCTATTCGCAAGTGCTCTGGATCCAACAACAGATGGTCGATTACGGTTTGCAGTTTCTTAAAACCCCTATACATTGTGACAACGAAGCCGCAATTGCATTAACTAAAAATACTGAAAATCATTCTAAAGCTAAACATATCCGGATTAAATATCATTTTATCCGTGACTGTTATGCTAAGGAATTGATTGACATGGTCAAAATCCATACTGACTACCAACGTGCAGATTTGTTTACAAAAGCTTTTGACAGATCCCGCTTTGAATATCTTTTGAAAGTAAACAATATAAAGGAAAAACAGGACTAATCGGCTCCTCGGTTTATCATTTTTCGTTTTTAGTTTTAGTTTTAAATTTTTGCTAATTGGGAATTTCTCTTTGCTAATTGGGAATTTCTCTTTACTATCATAATCCTCAAAGAAGTTGATGCTTTCAAGTGGATTGTTTCTTTCAAAATTTTTGTTTTGTTTTTCAGAAAAATTAAAAACCCAAAAATATGTTCTTTATTTTAGGGGGAGTCATTTTATCAGAAAAACCAAAAACATTGAAAAATTTTCAAAATACCTAAAAATTAGAAAAACCCAAAATGATTTCCTGGATAAAAAGAGGAAATGATAGTACATCAGTGGGGATCTGACACAGGCTAAAGAATTGTATAGTTTTACTGAGACGTATGTTGATTACGTGTGATATGCTGATAGGCTTCGTAGACTATATATTGCGTGCTTTAGTGATACAAACATAACAAACTACGCGTTTGTGGATGAACATCTCATGGGCATATGGTCTTAGTACCGTAATTTCGTTTGATAGGGTGTTTGTACAAAACTCGGAGGTTTAGGGTCGTTATGTTATTAGTTGTCTGGGGATAGTCTATCTGATCTTCTGCTGTAAGTCATTACGGACCTAGATCAGACAGGATGTCTTTATAAAAGAGCTTTATGCCAAATCCTAAAGTTACCGAATTGAGGAACTTTCCATGTTATATGATGATCAAAGATTATCTATAATATCGTATTGATCATTGATGCAAATCATGATTAATATCAGTCCTCAACCTGGTATGGTGCATATGTTACTTTGCTGCATTAATTTGCTGACCTGTATACCTCTACGCATTATATCTTGTACAATTACAGACGACGAAAGCATAATCACGCTTTACAATGAGTATTTGTGCAAATTACTTCTTGATACGGGAGTATGTCGTGTGTGTGGGAACCACAATGTGTTAGTCTAATACATCTAATTAGTATCATTTTAAAGCATTGCGTAATTGTCTGCATGTGAGCTTATGTGGACAACAATATCAGCAATTGCCGTGTCACATATTGTTTCTAATGATAATATTGAACCAGATCAACGCTGTGTTCAGATTTCTCAGAAAACTGATATGATCCTCTTACCGGAAATCACAAAATGTTTACTGCTTTCATTTACTTTGATACATTTTATTTTGTCACACTTTACTTTTATTGTCAAAAAGATACAAAATCCAAAAAGATTTTAGGTGTGTTTTGATAAAAATTTCAGAAAATCCAAAAGATTTGCATTTCTGCTTTATTTTTGATATCCGGGGATGCTTGATGGTCAATTTCTGAGATTTGATAACACCATCTGGACTTTGTAACATTCAAAATTTGAAAATTTGAGTTTTGGAAGTTTAACGGATTGAAAAATGTTGAACGGGATTCGAATTCGTGATTTGGCGAAATTTTCAGATTTTTCCATTTCGCATTCGCCCCTTAAATGGGTCGAATGTGGAAAAATCATCACACTCGACCGTTTTTGTTTTGGGCGAAGGTGGATATTTTCACTTTCGGGTGAACATTCCACTTCCGGGTAACATTTTCACCTTCGGGTCTTTAATTAGGGGCGAAGGTGGAGCAGTTTCACATTCGTGCCATTAAATTGGGGCGAATGTGGTTTTTAACCCACATTCGTCCACTTCAACCGGGCGAATGTAGACCCCTATAAATAAGCCTTTCACCTTCGAGCCCCTCATTCAAAATTTTTTCAAAATTTCTGTCATACCAAGACCTTGTTGCTTGTGACTTTTATGTTTCCTTGATTTGTTCCCTACTTCTTTCTGATCATTTTGATACAATTTTTACAGGTATTGGACTTCAAAACAGATCAATATTGATCGTTTTCAGAACCGGACCTAGGGTTTTTGTTCTAGTGATTTTTGTTGATTATTGTTGCTTATTTTTGATAGCCGATCAGTTATCATAGGTTTTAGGGGGAGAATGTGGAAGGAATTAGGATAATAACACATCTAGATGTTACTTTGATCAATTGAACACTGTTGAACCCTAATTCCACTTTAAAACCTATGTAAACTGATTAATTGACAAAACTGATTATAAACGAATGTTAGTCGTCCTTGTTAGCATACACTAGAATCAAAATTGCAGGTTAAAACAAACAATGGCAAAATTTTAAATTTTTGGGGGAAAACAGTTTTCACCTTCGGTTCAAAAACCGGGCGAAGGTGAAACTGATTGGGCGAATGAACATAAAAAAACGGACGAATGTGATTTCTAATCAAGATCATGTTCACTTTCGTCCATACAAGTTCACATTCGACCAATTATTCTCACATTCGGCCATTTCTAAACGGGCGAACGTGCAGATTAGTTTTTGACCAAAATTTTTATAATTTGTCATTTTTGTGTTTTGACGTGTTTTTATTGATTTTCATGTGCAGATGGCTGAACAACCCGAGAATATTGAATCACCAGCAGTGAATGTTGAAACTCCAGCTGAGATCACAGTTCAAGAACCAGTACCAGTAGCAGAAACGACTGTTCCGAGCAGTTGGCCTTTTGAACGATCGCACAACTGTTGCGCTTATATAGGAGACGTTGAGAAGAACACAGAGTTTACCGGGATTATAGAGTTTCTGAAGAGAAGCAGGATTGTACATGCCTTAGCCACACCAACCATCATATACAAAGACATCATAGAAGATTTTTACCAGAATGCTAAGTATGATTACTGGGAGAATCAGACGATCATCAAGAGCAAGATTCAGGAGATGGAGATGTTCTTGACTGAAGCTGATATTCGGGAGGCATTACAGATTAAATTTGAAGATAGTGAGGATCCCAGGGAGTTATCGTGGACAGAACAAAAGGCGTGCTTCTTAAGAATGAAATACAAAGGTCCAATCACTGACGGATCTATGTATAAGGGGAAGCTGGGAGTGCAGTACAAGTATTTTGCACATGTTCTGATTCATGTCTTTGGTTGTGTGAGTGGTGGTTATGACGTGATGAGAAGGAGTTTGAGTTCATTAATGGTTGCGTTGACACTCAACAAACCATTTAATGTTTCTGGGATGATTCTTGACCATATGCTGGAGATGCTAAAGGGAATGAAGAATAAGAAGTTCATGTTGTATCCGAGGTTTCTGATGATGATCTTTGACTACAAGTATCCAATATTGAAAAAGGATCCGACTATGATTCTAGGTCAAGATCACATGAATATTAGAACCTTGATGAGGATGAAAGGTTACAAAGGTGTGCCTGATAGTGAAAAGCCACCTAACAGGAGATTATTTGGCGCTTTGGCTCGTCCGGATTACATTGATCCTGGCAAGAACAAAGCAAGACATGATGAGAGTGACTCAGACAACGATGATCCCTTAGTGTATGTTGATTCAAGCACTAAGCGGAAACGTCAAGTAGTCAATCCTGGAGCCAAAGGGAAGGGCAAGGGAAAGGCTATAGATCAGGGAAGCACTAAGCAACAGGTAGCTAGAAAGAAATCGACGGCGAAGAAAGGATCGGGTTTGGTGGATGAAGAGTCTGTGGATTCAGAAGAGACTGAGGTTGATGAACAGTGGGATTCTGATGATGAGAACGTGAGGACCACCAAACGTAAGGCCACTATGGTTGGTGTGTCTGAATCCTTAAACCAGTCGATAGAAGAAGCTGAGAGGAGAAAGAAATCAGTTGAAGATGAAGGTTTAGGTGTTGACCTAGCTGAGTTGAGTGTTGGAGAAACTGTAGTTGTGAATTTGCCTAAGAAGACAAAGAAACAAAAGACTATGGCAAAGAAATCAAGTGTGAAAGAACTGAGGGAGAAAGAGTTGGCTCAGTTGTTGAAAGGAAAGAGATTACCTGATGCTGGAACACCTTCTAAGCTATCTTCACCAGTTGCCAAGAAGCAGAAGAAAGCAAAAGAGGCAGAGACTTTACCAATCGATCAGTTCAATATCGATATGGATAAAGTGCTCGATATGTTTAGAAAGCCTCAAAAAGAGAAAGTTGTTGAAGTTGAGCCATCCAGATCAAAGTCAAAGAAAGTGACTGTAGATGATGATGTTATGAAACAGGTTAATAAGAAGATGGAGGACATGATGAAGATGCTGGTTGCTCAACAAGCTGAGATTACTAAGTTCAAGCAGAATGAGGAGAAGATGCTCCAGATTGTAGTTGCTTCGAAATCTAATCAGGATGATATAAATGATAAGATTAAACTGATTGAAGCAAAGAATGAGAAGCTTGAAAGAAAATGTGAAAGAAACAAGAGCAAAATCAAACTGATTAAGGCTGACAACAAAGAATTAAAGAAGGAAAACAAACGCCTTTGTGGTTTGATTGAAGAGCTGTATAGCAGAGCACCCCAATTGAAAGAGGGTGAAGAAGATGAAGAAGAAGATGAACAGAAAGTTGATTATGAGTATTCTGATTCTGAGAAAGAAGAAGATGATGATGAGGATGATGATGGATCGGATAAAAGTGATGATGATAATGATGATGATGATGACAACAATGATGATGATGATGGTGCTGAAGGTACGGGGAAAAAGCAAGGTGATGAGTTTAGCAGTGGAAGTGATCATGATGGAGGAGATGATACTTCTAGATTTAGTTATGAGAAGAGAACACCACAGAAGAAGAAGGATACTGGAGAATCGAGTTCCAAGAAGAAAGGTGGGAATGTTGATTCGGATGAAAGTATTTTCTGGAACGAGAAGGTGAGGTCTCTGTCTGATGATGCTAAACAGTTATATAAGAATATGTTGGAAAAGAGAGAGTGGACCATTGAGTTCACAGGATGCTTCGCTGAAATATTCCAGACTGATGATTTGAGATATGAGTTGGAATATGAAGATCCAGATCTTAAAGAAGGGGAATTACCTGCATCTGTGGCGAAAGAAATACTAGATGGTCTCGCACAGAGGGTAGGAAAGACGTTTGAGGAGTTTATGATGGATGAATCGATTCCTGATATTCCTGAAAAGGATATGGGAAGTCATTCAGATGATGTGCATACTCCAGAGAACAATGAAGTTGAGATAGAAGATATTACTCATGAAGAGTTTCCCCAGTATTTCAGACAAGAAGATGAGAATGAAGTATTTCCTGACTTCACTGAGATACCAAATAAGTCAGCGAAACAGAAAGCAAAGAAAAGAAGTGAAGATTTTGTTGAGAAGGTATTTGGAACTGAAAAGAAAGATTCTTCTAACCAGTCTGATGAGTTGAAGAATTATATGAAGAAGTTGAAGGAGATGGATGAGAACCGACCTAAGCCTGAAGCTCAAGGTAATTTCTATCGATTTCATAATGCCAAGTTCAAAGGCAGAGCTCTCGGGTGGACTTACTTAGGCAGACTGAAGTGTATTGCTGCAAAATGGGAAACCAGAATTCTGTACTTCAACAGATTCTGTGATTTGCTTACTCTACCGTACTGGGCGGTGAGAGACTTATGCAGATTCCCAATGTCAGGTGCCGAGGTAAATGGATCGCATGTCGGTTGGTGCGCAGACAAATTGGTTTGGGAAAGTCGTACGAGATGGAACAGGTTCAAGCCTCAATATCCTCGTAGAAAAGTTCATAGGGATATTGATCCTCAAACCAATATGAAACGTGTTACTTTGATATATAAAGCACCTAATGTGATGAGAAAGATACCTTTGATGCCAATGCCACAGCATTTTAGTGCTGATTTCATCTTTTGGTATTACGATTGGAGGAAGGCAGAAGCGGTGATCGTGTTGAGGGATGGAAAGGATAAATACAAGCATGTTCATGTATTTGATCCTATGTGGTTGATCAATTGCACATTCGAAGACATCATCATGTTGTTCTACAATCCGATTTACTATGAACCCAATGATTTTGCTCAAGCGAGAAAGTATACTCAAGTTGTGGGAGTTTGTTTTGCATATGATATAAATGCAGGAAGCAACTTGGAGGGTAAACTTGGCAAGACGGTGAAGATCGCCAATGTGTCAAAGCCTGTGAAGAAAACATTCGAGCCGCCAATGACTTCTGAGCAGAAGAAGCAGCTCAGAATCAAACTGATGAACAAGACGATGGACTATCAGAGAAAACTATCCAATCAATAGTCGAGGGGGAGTTTGTTGATGCATTTTGCGACTAAGGATTGGATATACTTGATTAACATATGTTAGTAGATGGCCGAAGGTGAATCAGGATGGGGCGAATGTAGATATGACTGGGCGAAGGAAGACTGAAATGGGCGAAGGTAGTTTTGGAATGGGCGAAGGAAGATTGGACCTGAACAAGAAGACACATTCGACCACTTGTAGTGGGCGAATGTGGAAAACACTCACATTCGACCAGTTGTAAGGGGCGAATGTGCAGTGCCTATATATAGATTTTGAGTTTTTGATAATGTAAGAGAGTTGTCATTTGTGTCCAGGTTCAGATCAGGTTTATAGGTGTTTTTGAGAGATTATCTGTGTGATCTAGATTAACATAAACTCATTGTAAATGCATTTTGAATGAAAGTTAATCTATGAAATGTTATTGAAAATGATTTTGATTGTGTCGTGATTTGTGTTTTATTAATTTGTTCAGATCTAGGGTTTCCGCACCTAGATTTGTGACTTGTATGATCGTATAATCCTGTTTTAGCTAAAATCCAACGCTCACAGCTTCAAACACTTTAATGTGCACATTCAAAATCCAAATTTTATAAAAAGACTTTCTTTCATTAATTATCAAATTTTCCTTTATTAATTAACATTTTAATTTAAATTCAACAATTGATTATCCCCAAATCGAAACCCTAGGATACATTAGTAAGTTAAATAGACTTAGACTTATTACATATTACCTTATTATAGGGTGATATTTGGAATCATTTTGGGCAACACAATTATTACATCTTTTCAACAAGTTAACATTTGCTAAGGTGAGTTTTACATAGCCCCTTTTATTTATCACCATTTTTGGGGTGAAACATGTTATAACATTATCATTGCAATTCAATCATCAATGTGTCTATGTGTTTTCTATGTTGCATTATGTCTTGAGCATGATTAGAGTAAGCACCATTCTAGCATAATCATTAACATTGATCAGCCGACGGTATACATTGATAGATCTATTGGACTAACAATCCCACCCGGATACGTGCCTCCTACAAAGGTTACGTGGGTGTTTGTTATCGCATAACATATTCATTTGGACCATAAGTGTATGGTATGTATCATTTTATAACAGTCAGCAGGGTTGATTATGCACTCGATTTATTTCTAATATGTTCTCACATATGGGCTAGATTAACATGACACATGAATTGCACAACATTTTATTCATTTTATTATCAAAAACCTATGTAATTCTCACCAACTTATGTTGACCCAAAATACTTTCAAAATTAACATGTTTCAGGTAACAATGAAGCTGAGGCTTGAGTTAGCATGAGGATTTTACTTGAAGTTATTTGAAGTTATTGAAGTTGTTATTTGATTTTATGAATTTGAATTCTTAGACATCATTTCACATTTTGGATATTATGTTTGAATAAATTATTTAAAATTTATGTTATACCATGTGCTACTGAAAACAATCATCAATACGTGGCACCCCGATGTTTTCGCCATCGGTTGGGGTGTTACACTTTTTCTGTTTTACATTTTGGGGTGAAACATGTTTAAATATTTTATATACTATCATTTACTCATTCTTACATTGTTGAAACTTGTGATTCAATTACACTATCATTTACTCATTCTATCATTTGACTGTAACAAAAAGACACAGTACAATCATTAACATTGATCAAGCCGCCTGTTTAGATTATAGCGCTATAGGTCTGACAAACCCACCCCCCGCATAAATTCAGGGATGATCAATAACAGTAACAACATTTAACTAACTTGCGAGTTAGTCATCAGTCGACACAAGGTTTGATTGTACAAAGATGCATTATTACATGTCGGAATCATACTCTATCATCATACAACTGTGACTGTTGTACAAACTATTGTTAACAATTATATTCAAAAACCTATGTATTCTCACCAATTTTTGTTGACCCAAAATATTTTCAAACTTAACATGTTTCAGGTTCTACTTGCTTGAAGATTTGAATTAATGCTTGAAGATGTGTGCATAGTATTATTCATTTTGATGTACGAATTCTTGTAGAACAATGTATGTAATTTATTTAAATCATTTAATGAAATTTATTATTCACCATGAGCTACTGAACAATCATCAATACGTGACATCCCGATGTTTCCGCCATCGGTTGGGGTGTTACAGATTGGTATCAGAGCCATGGTTATAGGGAATTAGGTTATTAGAAGAATAATCTAGTCTATAACCATAGGATTATAACCAGAATTTGCTCCTTTTACTTGCTATTCTCTATCTCCCTCCTACTGCTCATCCCTACTTTCATCCTTACAAGAAGGTTGCTCTCCACCATTGGATCTACTCTTAGACTAATAGGACAAAATCCTCAGGTTTAGCCTGAACCACCTTGAGATCTCGTCGAAGTTCTAGATTTTAATAACGAACACGTGCAATCTGGAAGGGTGAACGCCTGTATTCTGAGTCTTCTATCTAGGCTGGCATTGCGCATATATCCCAATCAGACGAGGGACCCGGATGCCTACCTGGGAATTCTCGGGATGAGTGTTCACCTATAGGCTAAAGCATGTCTTCACTATGTTATTAGAATCTAGAAGTTTTGATAAGTCAACGTTTTCGTTTATTCGTTTTAATTAATGAATAAATGATTACACTCACTTTCCTTAAACTAAGCTCTAAAATCTCAAAATTTTACAGCTTAAATCAATCTCATTTCATAACCATCTATGGATTTCACAATCACACTTCACCTTACCATCGTAGCCACTTTTTAAATATTCAACACCCTACCCAAATCATATTATTTCATTTCTCCACATGTTACTTATTTTTAAAAACTATAACCTCATACCTAGCACAAACTAAAGATTTCTAAATCCTGTTGTATTTTCATTACCTAGTAACTTTACAAAGTACATATTTTTTTGTCAAAAGATGTCCTCGAACTTAAATTCAATTGTTTATTTATTGACGTAACAAACGATTTTCTATATAATGCTTTAAACTATTAAAAATCACTAATAGAACCTTGATCTTCAAAACCTAATGTCATGTTTGAAATCTCCAACTAACGGGAATATTTTAATCAAAGCCTACTTAGCTTGTACTATTTAACAACTTTTGCTTTATGTACAAAACCAATTTTGAAAATAAATTTTTTTTATAGGAATAATATCTAGTCTCTAGATTCTCCATCGACACTCACTCATTTTCAACTTGTTCAAATTTTTACAATATTTGGCATATACCACAATCATGTTTTCTTATACACTTGATTATAACATTTGATCCAAACCCCAAAATTTACACTGCTACATAATCTCCTTACTATAAAATAAACTCTTTATCAACTATCTTCACATTCACTATCTCTCACAACCTTGATTCTGCTTCAAGATTTTTCATCATCCTCTCAAGAACTAAATTTATATCCTTCACCTTCTCAAACATGAACTAGTTACCCATGATAACCAAACTATTGAAACTTGGTTGTGTGTTGCATCAAACTTAATCCTTAGTTATACATGAGGATTCGATTATCTACCATATTTAAACATTTGATACTAGAAATCATGGAATATAAACTATTTGCTATAGACACACCTAGAGTCATTAACCTTGTCAAGGACAACACTATTACAACTCGCATGCTATGCTTGATACTTGTTTGTTTATATGTACATATTATCAATTTGCAATTTATGTGTGAAATAATTGGTACACTTAATAAAACAACTGGTAGAGGATGAAGTACTTGCTCAACAGTTAGTTGAGTACCAAATAAGCTACTCAACGATTGGTAGAGGTCATCATGCCTGCTCAACAGTCGGTAGAGGCCCTACAACCTGCTCAACGACTGGTAGAGGCTATCGCACCTGCTCAACAATCGGTAGAGGTTCTTACTCACTGACTGGTAGAAGTCTTTTTCCTACTCAACAGTTGGACTCATTTTTGGATACATTGTAAACGATTCAATCACAAGGTTATTTTGCATTACATACATGTGTGTTTAGAGTCATAGAAGGACACAAAACCCTAATGTAAGGTGAATTGGTGATTGCGGTCCGGAACGTAATCATGAATTTACAGGTACGTTAAGGTAGTGTGAAATTCTAATAAGGTTTTAGTAGTTCATTTGGTTTTCATATAGCCAATCAATTCATGCATTTCTTATAAGATTCCTAAAGCATAAGTTTAGTATTTTGCTAGATTCTTATGCTTCTTGCTACTTCAGACGAACCTAATCCAATCCTTAAAACTCACATCTCAAACCTCTTATCCAAATTATTCGAAACAAACTATTCTATTACCTATAAATTCATATCGTGCCTTAACCCAAACCACAGCTGCCTTAATTTCTACCTAATCAACCTCAAACCTGTGTTTTTAATAACTTCGGGACGAAGTTTCCAAAAGTAGGGGAGACTGTAACATCGCGAATTTCCCCTAATTTTTTTATGATAAAAAGAATGTATTGTTTTAAACAATATATGTTTTAAATACCTTAAAGTAATAATTATTTGTATCTCGACACTTTTGTACGTTTTAAAAATATTTCGAGTCACTTTCGGGCTTATATAATCATATTATGAATTTAGAATAATATAGTTTTAGGGAAATAATTGCCAAAAAAAGATTTATGTGGACCGGGACTCGAACCCGCGTCCACAGCCAACCGACACACAGTGACAACCAACTGAGCCAACTATCATCTTGTGTAGTATTTCAGAAGAAAATAAACTTAACACACTCCTTAAATTGATCAGTCAAAGTCTTAGTCAAACAGTCAAAGTCTTAATCAAATAGTCAATTCATCATAAAAACCTTACTTTATGGTGTTGACCAATTTTAATGGCTAATTGAATCCAAAACTAGTATAAAAACCCACCTATGACCCATTATACTTTGCACCTCTAAATCGATTGTTTCAATCCGATTAAACTTTCCCTCATACCCTTCTTCTATAGTCTATTACTTCTACAATTGAAGCTTTGATTATAAACTCTTGTAATTGGCGAATTGGAAGCTTGATATTCTTTCTTTTTCGACTAGCTACGTTGTTGAGTCTTTGGGATTTGCCTCGCATACATTCACAACACTTAGAGGATAATTAACCTTAGCTAATGTGAGTTTACATAGCCCCTTTTTCTGTTTTACATTTTGGGGTGAAACATGTTTAAACATTTTATATACTATCATTTACTCATTCTTACATTGTTGAAACTTGTGATTCAATTACACTATCATTTACTCATTCTATCATTTGACTGTAACAAAAAGACACAGTACAATCATTAACATTGATCAAGCCGCCTGTTTAGATTATAGCGCTATAGGTCTGACAAACCCATCCCCCCGCATAAATTCACGGATGATCGATAACAGTAACAACATTTAACTAACTTGCGAATTAGTCATCAGTCGACACAAGGTTTGATTGTACAAAGACGCATTGTTACATGTCGGAATCATACTCTATCATCATACAACTGTGATTTTTGTACAAACTATTGTTAACAATTATATTAAAAAACCTATGTATTCTCACCAACTTTTGTTGACCCAAAATATTTTCAAACTTAACATGTTTCAGGTTCTACTTGCTTGAAGATTTGAATTAATGCTTGAAGATGTGTGCATAGTATTATTCATTTTGATGTACGAATTCTTGTAGAACAATTGTATGTAATTTATTTAAATCATTTAATGAAATTTATTATTCACCATGAGCTACTGAACAATCATCAATACGTGACATCCCGATGTTTCCGCCATCGGTTGGGGTGTTACAAAATTAGTCTTTTCCTATTTTCATAAGTTTAACCTAGGGCGGTTATTAAACTTCCAAAAACCCCTCTTTTCATTATTATCATTTCAAAAACAAAAATACCCTCTCTCAAACCCTCTCTCAAACCTACAATTGTTCCATCAAGCAAACATGGCTCTAGTTCTTAAACAGGGACATAATCAAAGAGGCTACTTCAAAAAGGATGAAGCCAGGTCCCAATACGACAAAATCATTGATTTAGTTGTAAAATCTCAATGTTACACGGCGTTCACCATTGACCAACCTATCCACACTGAAACTCTCAATGAGTTCTGGGCAAACGCTGAGGCTGTTACCGTGAATGGTAAAGTCACTTCCTTGAAGACGTCAATCAAAGGGAAAGTTATGGCAATTGTAACACCCCAACCGATGGCGGAACGTATTGATGGTTGTTCAGTAGCTCATGGTGAATAATAAATTTCATTAAATAATTTAAATGAATTACATACAATTGTTCTAGAACTTGTACAACAAATTGAATAAAACTATACACATATCTTCAAGCATCAATTCAAATCTTCAAGCAAGTAGAACCTGAAACATGTTAAGTTGAAAATGTTTTGGGTCAACAAAAGTTGGTGAGAACTACATAGGTTTTGATAATAGAATAAAATTGTTGTGCAATTCATGTGTCATGGAAATCTAGTCCATATGCGAAAACATACTAGAATTAAATCGAGTGCATAATCAACCTTGTTGACTGTTGTAATTGTGGTACATCCCATACGCTCATGGTTCACTCGTTTATATTGCAGTAACAAACACCCACGTAACCTTTGTAGGAGGCACGTATCCGGGTGGGATTGTCAGTCCAATAGATCTATCAATGTATACCGTTTGGCTGATGAATGTTTATGCTAGAATTGTGCTTACCCTAGTCATGTTCAAGACATAATGCAACATAGAAAACACATAGACACATTGATGATTGAATTGCATAAATGATGTTGTAACATGTTTCACCCCAAAAATGGTGATAAATAGAAAAGGGGCTATGTAAAACTCACCTTAGCAATATGTTATATCTGTTGAAAAATTGAATAATGGTGTTGCCCAAATGTATCAAGTATCACCCTATATTGAGGTAATAAATATGTCTATGTCTATCAAGTCTACAAATGTATAAGTTTCTAGGGCTTCGAATTGGGGATAATTGCTCGTTTGATTAATATTAAAAATATTCGCCAATTGAGAGAAATTTAGTAAATAAATAACCAAAAATCTTTTTATGAAATTTAAATTTAAGACGGTCACAATAATGTGTTTAAAGTATAAAAATAATTTTTATAAAATTATTTTCTTTAACATAGATTATTAAATCTATTTATTACAAATTGTCAAATTTTAACTTTAATATTTAAAAATACTAAAATTAAAGGATTATTAGTTTAAAAATTATATTTCTGTTCCAAATAATCAGAAATAATTTCTATAAAACTTTGGTGCAAAAATATTAAAAATTGAATTTATTATGATTTAATTATGATTAAAACTAACAAAAATTAATTAAAAATATTAAATAAACGTTTTTCTGAAATAAAAATTATTTCAAAAAAGTTTATTGTTATAAAAACTTGGAATAATTTTTGTGGAAATTAATAAGATCGTTTTGATATTTTTATAAATAAAATAGAATAAACTTGATTTATTTATTATATATAATAAATAAATAAATTTTTGAAAACTAAAAATTGGGCGTCAAACTTTTTCATCAGATTGATACAAAATATTTTTTGTAGAATTTTTAAAAGAGTTTTAGTATTTTAAAATGAATTTTTAAGATTGTAAGTATTATATATATATATATATATTTGATTTGCTTAAAAACAAAAACAAGAAAAAAAAAGGTTTGTCTAACCCGGGACTCGAACCCGCGTGGACCAGCAGCCAAGCACCAGACACAACCACCTGGTCTAGACCAGTGGTTGTGTTTGGTTGTGGTTTATATAAAATAATAACCAACCTAAGAAGTGTTCTTCCCCAATTATTGAAATCGAGCCCTAGAATTCCAAATCAGACAATCCACACAATGTTAATCTAATTAACCATAGGGTAAACATTGTACAGATGTCGACTAACAAAACCCACAACAATAATTAAACTTACAATTACGTTTTGAACTCGTTTGATTCAGTCAATTGCTCGGTCAAAATACGAACAGAAAACCAATAACAGAGGGTTGTTAATCGAAATTGGAGGTTGAGAGAGATTGAGTGGCGAGTTGTGAAGGTTTGTGAACGTCCAATTTATAGTGTTGAAGTCTGGTTGTTTGAAATGGCAAGTTTTGACCCGTTGTTAATGTATACGCGTAAATGGTTAAAATTTGGTATGAATTGATGTTGTTAATACGCGTATAAGGCTTGTGACAGGCCGATAATCATGATTCCAAGTCAAACCATGGTTAATTACGCGTTAATCTAGCTAATTGATTGGTCAAAGGTCTAAACTCTTTACCATATCTGCTACTGCTGACTCGCGAACAGCCAAGGAGAAGAAGAGAAGGACAGAAGTGGGCTTAAATATAACTAAAGCTGGGTTAAAAACAATAAGAGTGTGTGGCCCAGATGGTGTGAACGTGTGTGTGGGTGTGAAAGGTCTCCGGTTCGAAACCCGGCTGGGACCTTTTCTTTTTTGATTTTAACGGAAAAAGGGGAGGTGGGCCTTGGCTGTGTTGGGCTTGGGGTCTGGGCCTGGGTGATTGGGCTGGGTATTTGTCTGGGTTTGGGCAACTGGTCTTCTGAAACAAATGTGAATAAGATGGGTTGTTGTGTAGAGGTCCAGTTTTTTTTTTTTTTTTTTTTGTTATAATTGTTAATATCAATATTATTATTATTACTATTATTATTATTATTATTATTACTATATATATATATATATATATATATATAAATTGTGTTAGGGATAGTGTATGAAGGAAGGTTTTTACGTAGAAAAATTTGGGGAAAATTTTTTAATGTTACAACAATCACACCAGCTACCCTGGGAATCAGACTAGGTCTGAATGATGCTGAAGCGCTTGATTAAATTCCCAGTGGAACCATTCAATCAACCATAACTGAGTG
This sequence comes from Ambrosia trifida, assembly GCA_028751855.1. NCBI lineage: Eukaryota > Viridiplantae > Streptophyta > Magnoliopsida > Asterales > Asteraceae > Ambrosia > Ambrosia trifida. Next base: position 157,891,728 of record CM054123.1, on the reverse strand, counting down.
TGGTTACCAAGGTACTCTATCACATGCTACTATTTATAAGAAATATTTTGATCCAAAATATAAACTTTTGTTTCATTACATTTTTATGTGTTTGAGTCCAAAAACTGGATCGTCTGATCAGATGCCCTCAACTTTACAACCTATTTTTCATTCCATTGTGAATGAAACTACTTACAGGGCATCATCATACTTTTTCAATGAGTTGATGTTGCATCATCAAAATGATAAAAAGAAACTTTTTTGGTATCCAAGGTTCATTATGCAGTGCATTATTAAAGAACTTGCAGAAGAGGTGCTTATGGGTAAAATGTGACACCCGACAAACTCAGGGTAACATTTTTCTAACATATAAACCTACCTTAGTGAAAACATTCATTTAACATACTTAACAGGGTCAGTTAAGTGGGGTTACATTACGTATTGTCCATGGTTCAATGATTCGGAGGATCATTGGGTCATCCTATGCACACACACGAGTCTTGAGTCCCATTGTTGGTGAACGTACATAATTGGATTAGATGATAAACTTGAACCGCTTCGTATATGATGTGTCACATGTGAATACATGGAATACGTGTTTAAGTGATACTTATATGGTTCTACGTGATTGTATATGCTTGACATATGTTAGGATTGCATGTTCGTGTGTTAGGATGTGTTAAAACGCGTTTAAACGACAAAACTAGAAATTTGGGAAAATGAGAAATCTGGTTCGACCCGGAGGGGGGTTCGAACCAAGCATGACTACTCCCATTCGACCTCTGTAAATGGGCGAATGAAACTTAAGTATAAATACTACACTTTGCAACTTTTCATCATTTCACAAACCCTAGTTGCCTCTAAACACTCTCTCTCGACTCAAATCACTAAGGAAGGAGTTTTTGAACTTCTTTTACATAATCTAACCTACAACCATCTTCCATATCACAAAACAAGAGAAGACTTAAGGTGTGTTCTTGATCAAAAACCATTTTCATTCATTTTATTCCTTTTTATCAAACCCTAAGTGTCCAGATCTGATTCAAACTTGTTTTCATGGATATAAACCTTTCTAACATCTTCCTAAACAAAACCTTTTCATAAACAATGAGTTTTCATACAAATTAACATGTGTTAATGGTGTTTTATGTTGTGTTATGTATTGTTTGATGATCGATTGCTATGTAGATGTTATAACAATGATCTAGGACTGTTGTTTTTGATGATTTATGATTGAGATAGGTTACAATTGGTTATTGATGATGTTTTGCTCATTTTAGGGATTTTGGGTTAGATCTAGGGCTTGTTCATGATGTTATTGATAATGATATGATTGGGGGTTTTCTTGCAGATGATAATCTGAGCATATTGATCTAATTGATAGATGATTTCAATAAGTTTCCATATCGGGTAAAGATTGCATGTGTATGATGTGACATTTCCATAATTTGCCATTTTGGGCAACTTGTAAAACGGACGGATTTTGGGATAAAATTGGTAGGGTTTTGTGGGAATATGTTAATGATAGTTGACTGTTGTGATTGGTGATGTTTCGTGATGTTTTCGGACTGTTTAGATGCGTTTTGGTGTGTTTTATTAAGTTTTGCAGCAAAAGGGTCGAACGTGAAACTCATTCGACCCTTCGTGAGGTTGAATGAAGCTCAAATAGGTCGAACGAGCATGCCTGGGGTCGAATGAACACTGTTTAGGTATAATTAACACGTGTTAGGGTCGAAATAACATACGTTAGGGTCGAATAAACATGTGTTAGGGTCAAATAAACATGTGTTAGGTCAAATGAACTTGTGAATAGGTTGAATGAACATCATGAGGGTTGAACCAAGGGACCATGGGTCGAACCAGAAGCCCTTGGGGTCGAACCAAACCCAGAAATCTTCCGGTTTGACCTTACGACTTTGTATATGCGATTTTTTATGCAAATTAAGTGTGTTATGCTTAAAACTTGTATGTTAACCTTATGTACTTGATTAGTTTAGCTGATGTAATGGGTCACCAATGGGATGTCGGGTCTGTCTGGTGTGTCCAGTTAACGTTCAAACACACTTTTAAACACGCGTAGTCAAGATCTGGACAATCGCGGACTAGTTAACTCTCGAGTTAGTAGTTAAAACACTTATGCAAACTTATTGACAGGTCGCCACTAGTTTGGGCTATCGAACACATGTCGGATTACTCTTTTATTTGAAGACGCAACCTAAGGTGAGTTCTCGGCCCCTCTTTCTGTGTTTACGTTTTCGGGGGAGAAACATGCTACGTAGTCGTTTTTATACTACTCATGTTATGCTAGGGTTACTTTGTGTTCTTACTATACGATAGTTCAGTTTTGCCATTGGATGTCAGTTCAGTTAGCCGTGGTTCGGCAGTTTGGTTGGCTGGGCTCGGCCGTTCAGTTCACCGGGGGTTCGGTAGTTCAGTTATGTCTGGGTTGGCAGTTCGGTTGCACACAAGTGTCATGCACTTGGTATCGTATGAGTGGTTTCTTATGCCTGGGTTGGCATCCTTTTAGCATAATGGTAACTTTTGGAAACCTGTGGTAACTTTTGGTAATCTGTGGTAACTTATGGAAAACTGTGGTAACTTTTGGAGACTTTGGAAACTCTTGGAAACTTTGGTAACATTTAGAAACTCTTGGAAACTTTTGGATGAAACTTTTAAACTAATGGAAACTTTTGGAAACGTTTTACATAAAATCCTGTGAACTCACCAGCATTTTGTGCTAACGTTTTTAGCATGTTTTCTCAGGTCTCTAAGGTAGCAGCTATTGATAGGCGCACGGTGTCGCACAACGTCTAGGATTTCACTTGCATGGTTTTGAACATTATCAGACTCATAACTTTTACTTTTTGAGTTGTAAACACGTTTTATGCTTCCGCTGTTGTGGTTACATTTTGAGAACTTAATGAATGGTTTACGTCGTTTTCATATCATATAGTTGTCGTTTATTACGACCGTTGACTTGGATCCTGGTGTGTCACGCGCTTCGTGGTAAAACCCCGCATGTGGAATTTGAGGGTGTGACATAAAACAACTGTTTTAAACCCTTTAACCTCACAAGCATACTCTAGGCATAACAAACCGGCACTCATGCCAGAAGATGACCAAGAGGAACAAGCCACAGTCCCAAAGGAACCAACATCTTCCAAACCCACTCCCAAAAAGCCTAAACAACAAAAATCTAAACCCACCAACCCAAAAAGAAAAGCAATTTAGGAAGATGAGATGCTTGAAACTGCTGATGTGCAATCTGCACTTTTAAAAGATGTGACTAAAATTTTTTATCTGTCTCATACATCTCAAAACCCCAAAAGAGCACCCATATCAATTCAGTTTTCAAGAAAGAAAATTAAAATGACCATAACTACTAACCCTTTTTTGAAACTACTGAAACAAACCCAACTGCTGACGCCAAAACTGCTGAACAAGAACCATCACACACAACAGTTGAGATAGCTAATATTCTCTCTGAGCTGAAAGACAACATTCCATCAGAAAATGTCAATCCCCAATCACCACATAAAACAGGGGATCAAAACACAGATATGGACATTGATAAGAATGTTATCAGCTCTAACCCAAGAGATGAGGAGGAACCAAGGATTCTAAGCCCAAACTTAGAGTCTTTAGGTACATTTGAGGGTGCTACTACTCTTTTGCCACCATGTGGTGGACTAAAGGACATTACTAACATTGATAAGACCTCACATGTGGCAACTACTGATGAAGGCTTTATGCTTAAGGTAGGAAAACCCTAGTATCAAGAAAAAGGGGTTCATGAGATAATTAGGTTGGGCCTAACTCATGATACAACTGATGACTTCATCATTGATGATATTTTCAGGGATTCAGATGATTCCATTATTTTGGATGATAATTCAAAGTTCAAGAAATTGACGGCTGGTTCTGAAGGTCCTGACTCTGATGTACCAAACTCAATGAGTTGGTCACTAAAGAGCAGGTTAAAAACCACTTAAACCCACATTCCCCAAAAATGGCATCCCCATTTCATACTGAGGATCACCCAAAAACACACCCTTCACAACAAAAACAACCTAACCAACCATCTTCGTCTGGGCCACAAGCATACACATGGACCATCTATGCAGCCCAACAGGCCCGTTATACCAAATGGTTCATCAACTCCTTTCGGCTCATCTCCAAACATTCATGACAGCCATGGAGCTTAAAAACAAAACTCATTTGGAGATGATCAACAATGCCATTGACCATACACTAGGGGGGGTGTCTAGAAAAGTTAAAGACAATAGAAGACAACTCGAACATCTATCTGGTGTTGCCCCTCCTACACCCTGGTTTCCTTAGGTTGATAAAGCCAAAAGGGGGAGAAAGAGAAGGTACCTGAGAAGATTGACATTGAACAGTCCAAGAAATCTCGTGAAGCCCAGAAAATTAAAGAAGCAATCAAAAGGTCTCAACAAGAGAAACAAGCAAGAGACTTACAAGAAAGACATATGCTTCAAGAAGCTCAAGAGAAGATGCTGAAAGAACAAGCAGAAAAATCTTCCAAAGGCACAGAAACAACTGCTGATGAGGTCAAAACTGTGGAGGATCGTTTTGTCAAAAACAAGTAGTTTGATCAAACAAGTCTACCAATTTAGGTGCGGAATCCCTAAATCAGTTACGAAATGATAATAATATGAACAAAACACACAAATCACCTTTTAAACTCCATTTCATTAATAAACAATATTGATTAACCTTACAAAACGTTGTTTACAATGAAATAAACACTTTTCAGAAAAGCCTAGAACACTAGAGAGAAATACAGGTCGAATGGGAAACACAAATGACAAAAGTTAACATTAAAATCAAAATTTCAGTTTATATAGGCCTGCACATTCCCCCCCCTCCCCCGTAAGGGTCGAATGTGCAGGCGAATCAGCACTCTGCATATCAGGCTTCCATCTTCGACCAGTATATTCCTCCTTCGACCATTATCATCCACCTTCGACCCTCTTATATACACTTTCGACCCCACGTTTTTACCAAAACAGAAATGAATGTGCAATCCAATAGCACTAGTCGCAAAACGTGCATCAACAAACCCCCCTCGACTATTGCTTAGATTGCCTTCGCGCTTCGTCCATCTACTTATTCATCAGCTTGATGCGCAATAACGTCTTCTGCTCTTTGGTCATGAATGGTTCAAAAGTTTGTTTAGGTTTCTTCATTTCTTTCATAATCTTCACAAACTTTCCCAGTTTCTTGTCATAGTCACATCTCGCATTAACATCCCAAGCGAAACACAAGCATACCACACATTGGTATTTCAGAGCTTGTTCGCTATCCTTCTCTTTACAATAGATTGGGTTGTAATAAAGCATAATGATGTCTTTGTGTGAACATTTGATCAACCACATCGGATAAAAAATATGAATCTTCTTGAATTCGTCTCTCCCATCTTTCAGCAAGATAACAGCTTCTGCGGCTTCCAATCGTAGTACCACCACATGAAATCTTTAGAAAAATGTTGTGGAATCGACATCAAGGGAATATGTTTCAGTACGGTCGGTGGTTTATACTTCAAAGTCACCTTGTTTGTAACATCGAGAAATTTTCAACACGTATATATATATATTTTTTTTTTCATTCATAACGTGCCTAAGTCTTATTTTCCCGACCACACAACTTATATATATATATATGTATATATATTAATAATAATAATAATAATAATAATAATAATAATAATAATAATAATAATAATATTGTGACACAAAAATCAGAATTTTTTGAGTTATGTTACAAACCATGTTAACCCAACCCAACACCCTTGAAAATAGCCCCATGTCTGGCCCAACCCAGCTAGAACTCGGCCCAACAGTCCCTCCCCCTTACTGCATTTTAAAAACAAAAAGGAAAAAAAACCTGCCTCTCCCTAGACTCGAACCGGGCAGCAAGCTCAACACACCCACACACTAACACCACTAGGCCACAACTTATTATTGTTATATTTATAACTCTAATTATATATATATACGCTACTTACATCTAACCACCCCTCTCTTTTCCCTCTTCCTGCTCGACGTGCAGCAGAGAGGAAACAATGTTTCCTTTATTTTTTTACTAATTTGCTTAAATTAGGACAATTAAACATATTGTTTGATGTTGACTTGTTTACCATTATAATTCCGCGTCTAATGCACGTCAATTACAGTTAATTCTTACCAATTATTAGTTTTCACACGTCAAACATTAACATCAAGGTCAACCATTCCAATAATACAAACCAGACACAAGCATTATAAATTGGACCCCAAACAACCTCTTACACTCGCCGAGCAACCCTTTCCAATCCCCAATTATTCTTAAAAACCCTCTGTTCGTTGATTTTATTCATATCTTTGAACGAGCCGTTGACTAATCGTGCAAGCTCAATTCGTGTTTGTAAGTCTAATTTTCCTTATGTGTTTCTTTATTCGGCATCTACATAGCATAAGCCCTATGATTAATTAGGTTAACAATGTGCAGATTGCTCGATTGCAATCCTAGGGCTCGAAAGTATTAATTTTGGGGAAGAACATATTGATTTGTTTATATTTATTTTAAGCCAACAATATCCAAACACAACCACTGGCTTGGGCCAGATGGTTGTGTCTGGTGCTCTCTCCCCAATCCACGCGGGTTCGAGTCCCAGCGGTGGATTCTTTTTGTTCCCTTTTCTTTCTTTAACAAATAATTATATATAAAGCATATAATTTTATAAATTCGTTTTTAATTATTAAAACTGTTTTAAAAATTCTAAAAATTTTATTTTAAGATAATCTGATAATAAGGTTTCACCTACAATTTTTAGTTTTCAAAAATTTATTTATTTAATATATATAATAATTAAATCAAGTGTGTTCTATTTTATTTATAAAAATCTATAAAAATATCAAAACGGTCTTATTAATTTCCACAAAAATTATTCTAAGTTTATATAACAATAAACTTTTCTGAAAAGATTTTTATTTCAGAAAAATCATTTATTTAATATTTTTAATCAATTTTTGTTAGTTTTAATCATAATTAAATCATAATAAATTCAATTTTTGTTATTTTTGCACCAAAATTTTATACAAATTATTTCTGATCATTTAGAACAGAAATAAGAATTTTAAACTAAAAATTATTTAATTTTAGTAATTTTTAATTATTAAAGTTAAGGTTTGACATTTTGTAATAAATAGATTTAATAATCTATTTTAAAGAAAATAATTTTATAAAAATTATTTTTATACTTTAAACACATCCTTGTGACCATCTTAGATTTAACATTTATAAAAAGATTTTTGGTTATTTATTTACTAAATTTCTCTCAATTGGCGAATATTTTTAATATTAATCAAACGAGCAATTATTCCCAATTCGAAGCCCTAGAACTTATACATTTGTAGACTCTATAGAATTAGACATATTTATTACTTCATTTTAGGGCGATACTTGATACATTTGGTCAACACATTTCTCAACAGATATAACATTTTACCAAGGTGAGTTTTACATAGCCCCTTTTCTATTTATCACCATTTTTGGGGTGAAACATGTTTATAACATCATCATTGCAATTCAATCATCAATGTGTCTATGTGTTTTCTATGTTGCATTATGTCTTGAGCATGATTAGAGTAAGCACCATTCTAGCATAATCATTAACATTGATCAGCCGGCGGTATACATTGATAGATCTATTGGACTGACAATCCCACCCGGATACGTGCCTCCTACAAAGGTAGCGTGGGTGTTTGTTATCGTATAACATATTGGACCATGAGCGTATGGTATGTATCATTTTATAACAGTCATCAGGGTTGATTATGCACTCGATTTATTTCTAGTATGTTCTCACATATGGACTAGATTGACATGACACATGAATTGCACAACATTTTATTCAATCATCAAAAACCTATGTAATTGTCACCAACTTTTGTTGACCCAAAATATTTTCAACTTAACATGTTTCAGGTTCTACTTGCTTGAAGATTTGACTTAATGCTTGAAGAAATGTGTATAGTTTTATTCAATTTGATGTACAAATTCTAGAACAATTGTATGCAATTCATTTAAATCATATAATGAAATCTATTATTTTCCATGAGCTACTGAACAATCATCAATACGTGACATCCCGATGTTTCCGCCATCGGTTGGGGTGTTACAGATTGGTATCAGAGCCATGGTTATAGGGAATTAGGTTATTAGAAAAATAATCTAGTCTATAACCATAGGATTTAACCAGTACTTGCTTCTCTTACTTGCTATTCTCTATCTCCCTCTTACTTCTTATCCCTACTTTCATCCTTACAAGAAGGTTGTTCTCCATCAGTGGATCTACTCTTAGATTGATAGGACAAAATCCTCAGGTTAAACCTGAACCACCTTGAGATCTCGTCGAAGTTCTAGATTTTAATAACGAACACGTGCAATCTGGAAGGGTGAACGCCTGTATTCTGAGTCTTCTGTCTAGGACTGGCATTGCGCATATATCCCAATCAGACGAGGGACCCGGATGCCTACCTGGGAATTCTCGGGATGAGTGTTCACTTATAGGCTAAAGCATGTCTTCACTATGTTATTAGAATCTAGAAGTTTTGATAAGTCAACGTTTTCGTTTATTCGTTTTAATTAATGAATAAATGATTACATTCCTTATATCACCTCATTCATTTTATGCCACATTGAACCTTCATTGTGTCCCTTACGGATCATGTCTCCACGTCGTAGCACTCGCAATAACAGTGGTGAAAACCAAGAGGAAAGTAACAACAACCACAACACCAACCACAACAACAACAAAAACAACAAAGGTGTTGATGCCCGACTGGCTGCGATTATCTACAACCCTGCTCAGGTTACTAATCCTAATCGTCCTGGTAATTTCAACTATGGTCAATGCTATGAATGTGGAAACCCAAATCACTACCATAATTGATGCCCTAAACTAAACCGAGATCATGACCCTCCAGCTACTTAACAGCAAGTCCCACCATTTGAATGTTGTTTGCTTTTAATTCTATGTATCGACACTTTTTGATTCAAATAAATCCAAGTATTATCATAACGTTTGTGTGCATGCTTGTTTGAATGTGAACTGATTGCTATATCTATGATCATACTTGCTTACTTGTACGACAATTAGTTGACTACCAAACACCTACTTAACGATTGGTAGAGGTCATCATGTCTTTCCAACAGTCGGGAGAGGCCCTACCACCTGCTCAACGACTGGTGGAGACTATCAGACCTGCTCAACAATCGGAAAGCCATAAAAGGACGCAAAACCCTAATGTAAGGTAAATTGGTTATTACGATCCGGAACGTAATCGTGAATTTACAGGTACATTAAAGTAGTGTGAAATTTTATCAAGAGTGTCAGTAGTCGACCAATTGCTAACCTAGTGTTTCTCTTAACTTCGGGACGAATTTCCTAAAAGTAGGGGAGAATGTAACATCGAGAAATTTTCAACACGTATATATATATATTTTTTTTTCATTCATAACGTGCCTAAGTCTTATTTTCCCGACCACACAACTTATATATATATATATATATATGTATATATATTAATAATAATAATAATAATAATAATAATAATAATAATAATAATAATATTGTGACACAAAAATCAGAATTTTTTGAGTTATGTTACAAACCATGTTAACCCAACCCAACACCCTTGAAAATAGCCCCATGTCTGGCCCAACCCAGCTAGAACTCGGCCCAACAGTCCCTCCCCCTTACTGCATTTTAAAAACAAAAAGGAAAAAAAACCTGCCTCTCCCTAGACTCGAACCGGGCAGCAAGCTCAACACACCCACACACTAACACCACTAGGCCACAACTTATTATTGTTATATTTATAACTCTAATTATATATATACGCTACTTACATCTAACCACCCCTCTCTTTTCCCTCTTCCTGCTCGACGTGCAGCAGAGAGGAAACAATGTTTCCTTTATTTTTTTACTAATTTGCTTAAATTAGGACAATTAAACATATTGTTTGATGTTGACTTGTTTACCATTATAATTCCGCGTCTAATGCACGTCAATTACAGTTAATTCTTACCAATTATTAGTTTTCACACGTCAAACATTAACATCAAGGTCAACCATTCCAATAATACAAACCAGACACGAGCATTATAAATTGGACCCCAAACAACCTCTTACACTCGCCGAGCAACCCTTTCCAATCCCCAATTATTCTTAAAAACCCTCTGTTCGTTGATTTTATTCATATCTTTGAACGAGCCGTTGACTAATCGTGCAAGCTCAATTCGTGTTTGTAAGTCTAATTTTCCTTATGTGTTTCTTTATTCGGCATCTACATAGCATAAGCCCTATGATTAATTAGGTTAACAATGTGCAGATTGCTCGATTGCAATCCTACGGCTCGAAAGTATTAATTTTGGGGAAGAACATATTGATTTGTTTATATTTATTTTAAGCCAACAATATCCAAACACAACCACTGGCTTGGACCAGATGGTTGTGTCTGGTGCTCTCTCCCCAATCCACGCGGGTTCGAGTCCCAGCGGTGGATTCTTTTTGTTCCCTTTTCTTTCTTTAACAAATAATTATATATAAAGCATATAATTTTATAAATTCGTTTTTAATTATTAAAACTGTTTTAAAAATTCTAAAAATTTTATTTTAAGATAATCTGATAAAAAGGTTTCACCTACAATTTTTAGTTTTCAAAAATTTATTTATTTAATATATATAATAATTAAATCAAGTGTGTTCTATTTTATTTATAAAAATCTATAAAAATATCAAAACGGTCTTATTAATTTCCACAAAAATTATTCTAAGTTTATATAACAATAAACTTTTCTGAAAAGATTTTTATTTCAGAAAAATCATTTATTTAATATTTTTAATCAATTTTTGTTAGTTTTAATCATAATAAATTCAATTTTTGTTATTTTTGCACCAAAATTTTATACAAATTATTTCTGATCATTTAGAACAGAAATATGAATTTTAAACTAAAAATTATTTAATTTTAGTAATTTTTAATTAGTAAAGTTAAGGTTTGACATTTTGTAATAAATAGATTTAATAATCTATTTTAAAGAAAATAATTTTATAAAAATTATTTTTATACTTTAAACACATCCTTGTGACCATCTTAGATTTAACATTTATAAAAAGATTTTTGGTTATTTATTTACTAAATTTCTCTCAATTGGCTAATATTTTTAATATTAATCAAACGAGCAATTATTCCCAATTCGAAGCCCTAGAACTTATACATTTGTAGACTCTATAGACTTAGACATATTTATTACTTCATTTTAGGGCGATACTTGATACATTTGGTCAACACATTTCTCAACAGATATAACATTTTACCAAGGTGAGTTTTACATAGCCCCTTTTCTATTTATCACCATTTTTGGGGTGAAACATGTTTATAACATCATCATTGTAATTCAATCATCAATGTGTCTATGTGTTTTCTATGTTGCATTATGTCTTGAGCATGATTAGAGTAAGCACCATTCTAGCATAATCATTAACATTGATCAGCCGGCGGTATACATTGATAGATCTATTGGACTGACAATCCCACCCGGATACGTGCCTCCTACAAAGGTAGCGTGGGTGTTTGTTATCGTATAACATATTGGACCATGAGCGTATGGTATGTATCATTTTATAACAGTCATCAGGGTTGATTATGCACTCGATTTATTTCTAGTATGTTCTCACATATGGACTAGATTGACATGACACATGAATTGCACAACATTTTATTCAATCATCAAAAACCTATGTAATTCTCACCAACTTTTGTTGACCCAAAATATTTTCAACTTAACATGTTTCAGGTTCTACTTGCTTGAAGATTTGACTTAATGCTTGAAGAAATGTGTACAGTTTTATTCAATTTGATGTACAAATTCTAGAACAATTGTATGCAATTCATTTAAATCATATAATGAAATCTATTATTTTCCATGAGCTACTGAACAATCATCAATACGTGACATCCCGATGTTTCCGCCATCGGTTGGGGTGTTACATTGTTCATCCCAGTAATCGGATTAATACTCTTCTTATGAACAATCCTTTTTGGATACTGCGGAGTAAACACATCCCATCTCGTTCTGCTCTATCTAGCCTTGCGATCTGCGAAATATCCAACTGCATCATTGTTAACAGTTGCACCTGACAAAGTATGTCGGCAGACGTCACGTACAGCCCAGTAAGGTAGTGTTTTGATGTCATGGAATCTGTTGAAATACAGAATTCCCTTTTACCACTTCACTGCAACACACCTTAGTTGTCTTAGGTATTTCCAACTAAGAGCTCTTCCTTTGAACAATTCGTTGTGAAATTTATAGAAACCTCCCTGAATCACAGTCTTCGGTCGGTTGGCTTCTTTTTCTTTCAGTTTCCTCAACAAGCTTTTCAGATCGTCAGATTGTTCAACATTCGCTTTCTGACTTTCTGAGTTCTTGAAGACTTCATCAATAAATGTCTTACTCTTTTCACGTGCAAGTTTCTCAGCTTGGCTTAACATTTCTTCAGAAAATTCAGGAAATGCATACTCCTGTTTGTCTTTGAAATACTCTGGATATTCCTTACTGGTAATATCCTCCATCTCAACATCTTCAAAAACTGGTGTATCTCTATCATCAGAGTGATTTCCTGCTTCTTTCTTAGGAATGTTAGGAATCTGATTCTCACTCATCAACTCTTCAAGAGATTTACCGACTTGTCTAGCCAATCCTTCAAGTATCTCTTAAGAAATAGCTGCAGGAACTTCACCATCATCAAGATCAGGATCGTTATACTCAAGCTCAAATCTCATATCATCCGATTCAAATATTTCTGGAAACTTTCCTGTAAGCTCAATCGTCTAGACTTTCTTGGTCAACATCTGACGATATAACGTTTTGTCTTCATCTGATAAAGATCTAATCTTTTCATTCCAGAAAATATTATCATCATCAGTGTTACCACCAGGAGCTTTCGAGCTTGATTCTCCTGCATCTTTACTAGAGTCTTTCTTTTCATACTTATATTTATTAGTATCATCATCATCGTCATCATCATCATCATCTGCAGAACTGTTATCTCCAGAATCATCTCTAGAACCATCTTTATCATCATCATCCTTTTTCTCAGGAGCATCACCGGCATCCTGGTCTAATTCCTCATCATCTTCTTCTTCTTAAGATTCAGATGGTTCAAAATCAACAAGCTCTTCTTCACGCTCTTTATCTTCCTCTCCTTTTTTCAACTGTGGAGCTTTATCATAAAGATCGTCAATAAGCTTCCTTAAGCTCTTATTGTCTTTCTTCACTTGTTTGTTCTCGAGTCTCAAAGAAATGTATCTTCTAGTATTTCTCTGTTCATGAGCTAACAACTTCTGATTTTCATCCTGAAGTTGTTTGATCTTTGCTTCTAACTCTTCTTGACTCTCCTGTGAAGATTCAACAATATCCAACATCTTCTTATCATTCTTCCTCAACTGTTCAATCTCTTACTGTTGCTGGTTAATAATCTTCATCATATCTATAAGCTTCTGGTTTACTGCATTCATCACATCACCTGATACAGTAACCTGTGGTGTTGAAGCCTCAGCAACAGGATTCTTTTTCTTAAACATGTTCAAGACTCTTTCCATAGCATCATTAAAGTCTTCAGTTGGATCAACAGTTTTGTCAGCAGCAGAATTCTTCTGTTTCTTTGTTGCTGGGGATGTTACGGGAGTAGCAGATTTAGAACTAGATACATCAGGAACTTTTTTTCCTGCAATCAGAATCTCAACTTCTTTCGCTCTCTTCTTCTTTGGATTTTCTATCTCATCTGTCTTTGATTTCTTCTTGAACATGGGCTTCTTTTGTTTTTCACCAACCATCGATGATCCACTAAAATCTTCTGCACTCTTCAATCTATGTTCCTCTAAAGTCTTGTTGAGACTTTCCGACTCACCAGCCACAGTGGCCTTGGGCTTGGTTCGTTTTATAGTCTCGTCAGCAGAATCCCATGTTTCATCTATTTGAGTCTCCTCAGGATTGGCAGACTCTTCATCAACTAACCTTGTACCTTTCTTTTCCATACTCTTCTTTCTTCTTGATGTTTTCTTTGGAGGTTCAGCCTCATCCTCCTTTTCCTTACCCTTTCCTTTCCCACTCTTGGCACCAACATTCACCACTTGTCGCTTTTTCTTTGCTTCCGGATTAACATGAAACAAAGGATCATCGTTATTAGATTCACTGTTTGCATTTCTAGCCTTATCCACACCTGGATCCTTATAATTAGGATTGATCAAATGCCCGAACAGATTCTTCAGGGGTGGTCTTTCATTCTCAGGAACCCCTTTGTATCCCTTCATCCTGATCAAAGTGTTCAAGCTCATATGATCTTGAACTAAAATCTGTGTCGGATCTTTTCTAAACTTCTTGTACTTCTGATCAAATATCATCTAAAGAAACCTGGGATATAGCAAAAACTTCGTGTGCTTCAAACCTTTAAGTGATTCAAGCATATGATCCAAGATCATTCCAGACACATTGAACAGCTTGTTCAGTATAAGAGCAACCATCAACGAACCGATGCTCTTTCTCATCACGTCATTGCCACCACTAACGAAACCAAAGACATGTAACATCACATGAGCTAAGTATTTGAACTGTGGGCACAGTTTGCCTTTATGCAAAGCTCCATCTGTTAATGGTCCGTTGTACTTCATTCGTAGAAAGCATTTCCTCTGGTCAATCCATGATAAACTTCTCAGATCAGTCGCCTCATCCTTCAATCTCAAGGCTTTACGAATATCACTCTCTGTAACTATTGCCAGCTGCCCTTGAATATTGCTAACAATAGCTGTCTAGTTATCCCAAAAATCTATCTTCGCATTCTTCCAAAAGTCCACTTGATGATCTTTGTAGATAATGGCAGGTGTGAATATCGCATCAACGACTCTACTACGCTTCAAAAACTCTATAATTACAGTGAATTCAGTATGCTTCTTGACATCGCCAAGAAAAGCACAGCAGTTATGACTTATGAGCCTCTTCAAACGGCAACTCTTCTTCCGGCTTCTTTCCAGCAGCTTTGTCAGACGATCCAGCTGGAATATCTGTGTTTTGAGGTTCTGCCATTTGAAATTCTGCAAAAACAAAACATGAAAATTCATTAACAACGGACAAAATTTGCAAAATTGAAATTTGGTTTTTGGAAGTCCACATTCGACCCTTCGGTGGTTCGAATGTAGAAAATCCACGGTTCGAAAGTGAAAAACAAGGTTCGAATGTGAAAAATTTGTTTAGAAAAGTACATTCGACCTTTATTCCACATTCGACCCTATGAACAAGTCGCCTTTGACCGAAAAAGCCACATTCGACCTTTCTTAAATGGTCGAACCTGACTGTTCATATGACCAAATGTCCAGAATCCAATTTTGACCATCTAAACATGTAATTTTCATTTGTTTATCTTCTAACATGACCGACTAAGCCTATTCATCAGTAAGTTGAATTAATTATTTAGTTATTGACTGTTTATACCAAAATCAAGGGTTTAACAATTTTTAAACAATCAATTGAACAATTTGTTGTGTTTTAAACCCAAATTTTGTTGTATTCTCCCCCTAAAACATTCAATAACTAAAACCAATCAAGAATTGTGTCAATAACATTTCCTAATTGTTCAAACGATTCAGTCTAGGGTTTGAACACGATTTCATTGATTCTGCCTTTGTTAGTTGTCCAATACTTGTGTTTTTTATATCAAAATGATCAGAAGAAAGCAAGGAATAAGAATAAAAGGTCTAGAAAAATCGAGCAACAAGGGTTGGTGATTTTAGAAATTTGAATATTTTTTCGAATGAGGTTCGAATGTGCAGATAGGTATATATAGGCGCCCACATTCGACCGTTTTATAAGGGCGACTAAGAAACTATTTCCACATTCGACCCTACTGAAAGGCCCGAAAGTATAAACAAGGTTCGAATGTACGAAATACACTAGAACACTCACATTCGACCATTTTAAAAAGCTCGAATGTAAGGATAAATTCCACATTCGACCCATCGAAGGGGCGAATGGAGATTGGAATTTTTGAACATTTTACCAAATCTCAAAATCGAATCCCGTTCAATCTTTTTCACATCTTTTAAGCATCAAACATTCATCATTTCACATTTAAAAGTCATAAAACTCAAATGGTTCATCAAGTTTCAGAAAACAACCATCAATCACCATTTGTTATCAAAAATAACATAGAAATGTAAAATCTTTTTGGTTTTTCTGAAATTTATGCTAAAACATACCTAAAATCTTTGAGTTTTTGTAAATTTTGAACAAATGTAAAATGCCGAAATGTAAACATAAAACAGTAAATGTTTTGTGATTTCCGGTAAAAGGATCATATCAGTTTTTGAGAAATCTGATCACACCGTTGATCTTTAGTGTTTATTATCATTAAAGACAATGTGTGATCCAGCAATTACTGATATTGTTATCCACATAAGCTCTCATGCAGACTGTTATGCAGTGTTTGATACGATTATCTATAGTATAAACAAATTTGTCTATGGTTCCCACGCACACGACATACTCTAGTATCAAGGAATAATTGCACAAAGACTCATTGTAACGCGTGATTATGCTTTCGTTATCTGTAATTTTACAAGGTATTGAGGCATAGAGGTGTACAGGTCAGCAAATTAATGCTGCAAAGTAGCATATGCACTCTACCAGGTTGAGGGCTAATATCAATCATGATTTTCATCAATGATTGGATACGATGCATTAGATAATCTTTGATTATTGTCATACATGGAAAGTTCCTTAATTCGGTAACTTTAGGTTTTGGCATTAAAGCTCTTTTAGCAAGATACCCTGTCTGATCTAGGTCCGTAAAACCTTACGACAGAATATCAGAAAGGCTATCCCCAGATAACTAGTAACATAACGACCCGAAACCTCCGAATTTTGTACAAATACCCTATCAAACGAAATTACGGTACTAAGACCATATGCCAATGAGGAGTTCATCCACATAACAATTCAGTTGATATGTATGTATCTAACACGCAGTAATAGGTCTACGAAGCCTACCAGCACATCATATAGACTCAACATACGGCTTATATAACATTTCAAATCTTTAGCATGTGTCAGATTCCCACTGATGTACTATCATTTTCTCTTTTAATCCTGGAAAATTATTTTTGATTTTTTTTCTAATTTTGATGGTTTTTTTTTTTTTTTTTGAATTTTTCAATGTTTTTGGTTTTTCTGAAAATCTAAAACTCTCCCTAAAATGTAAAACATATTTTTGGATTTTTGGATTTTTGAAAAACAGTAAAACTAAAAACTAAAAAGTGATAAACTGAGGTGATGATCAGTTTTGTTTCTCTTTTATCCCGTTAGCTTTTAATAAAAATTCGAATCGAGATCTATCGAAAGCTTTGGTAAAAAGATCTGCACGTTGGTAATCATTGTGGATTTTGACCATATCAATCATCTCTTTGGCATAGCAATCACGGATAAAGTGATACTTAATCTGGATATGTTTAGCTTTTGAGTGATTGACCGTGTCTTTAGTTAATGCAATTGCGGCTTCGTTGTCACAGTGAATAGGGGTTTTTAGAGATTGCAAACCGTAATTGACCATCTGCTGTTGAATCCACAGAACCTGTGAGCAACAACTTGAAGCTGACACATATTCTGCTTCACATGTAGATAGTGCGACTGCCGTCTGCTTCTTGCACTGCCAGGTCACGAGCCTACTCCCCAAAAATTGACATCCAGCCGTTGTGGATTTGCTGTCTTTGTCACAACCGCCCCAATCTGCATCACTAAAAGCAATTAGGTCAAAATTATCATCATTAGGGTACCATAGTCCTCTCGACGGACAACCCTTCAGATATCGTAGGATCGTGCGCAGAGACATGTAGCGAACATTATGTCTGGTCTGGATGCGGTGCGATACATTAGAGATCCGACGATTGCTCTATATGTAAAAGGATCAGTCAGCTCCCCCTTAGCGTCAACACCAATCCCGTGATTAGGTTGGATCGGGGTATCCATCGGCTTCGAATCTTCCATCTGGAACCTACTCAAGATTTCAGAAACGTATTTTGTCTGGTGAATAAAGATTCCTGTTGGTCTTTGTTCCACCTTCAAATTCTCTCCACAAAAGTTCGTTAGTAGATCCAAAAATAATATCGTTAACATAAATCTGGACGAGAATCAAGTCATCCCTTGTTCTTTTGGTGAACAGAGTGCAGTCTACCAAACCGCGTTTGAATCCTTTGGATAGTAGGTACGTGCTCAGCTCCTCATACCATTGGCGTGGAGCTTGGTGCAACCCATATAGTGCTTTGTTGAGAACGTAGACCTTATCCCGGTGAATAGGACTTCAAAGCCTGGAGGTTGACCGACGTATACCTCTTCCTTGACCACACCGTAAAGAAACGCACTCTTGACATCCATTTGATACACCTTGAATTTCTTATATGATGCAAATGCTAGAAACATACGAATAGCTTCTAAACATGCCATAGGTGCATAAATCTCATTGTAGTCAATTCCTTCCACTTGATGAAAACGTTGAACTACTAGTCGAGCTTTGTTTCTCACGATTACGCCTCTGTCATCCTTTTTACACTTGAAAACCCATTTAGTTCCAATTTTCTTTCTGCCTGGTGGTAAATCTGTTAGTGTCCACACTCCCAGTTTCTGAAACTGCAATAACTCGTTTTGCATCGCCTCAACCCAAGCGTCATCCAAAAGAGCATCCTTGTATGTCAGCGGCTCGACCTGCGAAACATAACAAGCAAAAGACCAGTCATTTTGACAACGTGTTTTTTGAATTTTTGCATATAAAGCCAAAGCGCCAAGATTTTCCGGTGAGTTTGCACTCCGAAGATGTCCTCAAGTCATTACACTGCTTGCAGGATCACCAATTACTTGCTCGAGCAGGTGAATACGATGAATCCGAGATTCCGGATGATCAGGTACTTGCACTCCCGTTTGAGTAGTCAAATTTTCTGTCAAATCTAGATCATTACCCAAGTTGGATAATGAAGCAACATCTGGATTTGTGTTCATTGGTGGTGTATCTGCAGTATGATCTAGAATAGCTTCACTTGTGACATCATCATCATCTTCCGATTCTGATGAATTAAGAGTTGTGGAAGCTTCCTGGAAAACTTCTTCTTCTACTGCAGGAACATTGGCATCATTAGAAGTTGTTGGAGGAGTTACGGTGATCGGACGCACGAACGGTTTTGTTACTGCGTTTTCACACTCGTAATAAAGTCTTAATACAGCCTCTTCAACCAAGTTATCTAGATTGAATGATTCAAAGAAATCTTTGTAATCAAACATCCAATTTGGACCGCTACCCTGTACATTCTGAGTATACCATTGAACTTCAACGTTAGCCTATTCCTCTACCTGACGAGTTCGTTTGTTGAATACCCGTTTGAGCGAGGTTGCATATCCAACAAAGAATCCCTCTTCATCTTTTGGTGCAAACTTCTCAGACGGATTAAGCATAGTACACGGTGCTCCAAATGGTTCTAGATACTCCAAATTCGGCTTTCGTCTGTTCAACAGTTCATAAGAAGTTTTGCCAACTTCTTCACTGTTAACACATGATTCAGTGTGTAACATGCTGCGTATATGGCTTCATTCCAGAACGTTACTGGAAGGTTAGAATCCTCAAGCATTGTTCTCGCCGCCTCTATTAGAGTCCTGTTTTTCCTTTCTGCGACACCGTTCTATTGAGGGGTATACGGAGCACTGTATTCATGATGAATTCCTTTATCTTCACAAAGAGCATCCATCTGTGCTTTTTTGAACTCCGTCCCATTATCACTCCAAATTCTTTTGATTTTCAAACCATAAACATTCTCTAAATGAGTAAACTGAACTTTCAGATTGTTAAAAGTGTCGCTTTTATATTGCAAGCACATTACCCATGAAAATCTAGAATAATCATCAGTAACCACAAGACAATAAAGCTCTCCGCAATGACTCTTACGCTTGACAGGTCCGAATAGGTCCATGTGCAAACGCTCAAGTGGCATTTCAACAGAGTTTACTTTATTTGGTTTGTGAGACTGTTTGTGCTGCTTTCCCTTTTTGCAACTCACACACTATCATTTAGATGAAAATGTTTAACATACACGCCTTCGACAAGCCCATTCTTCACCAGATGATTCATTTTCTTGAGGTGAATGTGTCCCATCCTCCTATGCCACATAATAGATTCTTTCTCTGTAGCCTTTGAGAGGAAACATGTAACTTGGCCCTGAGTTTTCATCGCCTTTGACATGTCGAGAATGTAAAGATTATTCACTCTCGGTGCTTTTAACATGATCTACTCTTTTGGAATAACAAACCGGGTTTGAGAATATAGCAAGATTTGTCATGAAAGTGTACAGAAAACTGTTTGTCGCAGATTTGGCTAACACTAAGCAGATTGTAATTGATCTGTTTCACGTACGAGATAGTCTCAAAACTTACAATTCCGTTACTCACACTTCCCTCCATTGTGATGTAACCTCCTTTATTCATAGCAAATGCTACATAACCGCCATTGATGTTTCTGATATCGAATAGTAGCGACAAATCCCCTGTCATGTGACTATAAGCTCCACTGTCAACAATCCAAAGACTGTTAACAGGGCCAACTGAAGCTCCCTGCACATATCAAGTAAAAACATTAGTTCTTTCGGGGGACCCAAGCCTGTTTGGTCTTGGGTCTTTCAACATTCAATTTCAAAGATTCTTTAACACAAACATTTGAATTTGAATTTACCTTTTTCTAATCAACTAAATTCTTCTCACTTTCAGATTTTTCATTTGCTTTTGAAGTAGAAGCACCTTGAGAACCCACCGGTGACCAAGATTGTTCCGAACGTTTCAAGATCCTGATATGAGATTTTGGAGTCTTGGTCGGTTTCTTTGCATCGTTCTTAAAGGAATCTTTCTTAGTTACCTTCTCTGATTTAACAGAGACAGGTCCAACCGATGATTTAACAATAGGTTTTGGTGGAACCTTCTGTTTATCAACAATTGTGTTCAGCACTGGTTTCTTTAACGGTTTTTCCATAGCTATCCGGTTACGACGATCATATGCAATTTGACGATTATCCCTCTTTTGAAAATAACGGCTTTGATTATAAAACGGTGCTGGTTGAGGGACAAAACGTTGTTGTGGATAATAGTGATTGTCAACTGGACTTCTATATGTCTGCTTCACTTCAACTTCGTGCCTCTTATGCCTCACGTACGGGCAGTGAGCAAGTAAATGCCCTCTCCCCCTACACTTAAAGCATGCACGGTATTCTTCAAACACATTCTTGGCGTTCGACTTAGCATAAGAAGTGATAGGATATTGGTCATCCACACACCTTCGTCTCAAACTCTTAGGAGCTGGGTCCTTTGAGTAAGTCGGCTCAAGAAAACTGTTAGCCTTTTCTTTCGGCTTGATGAACTCAGTGACATGAACCTTAGGTTCTTTTGGAACATCCAGATAAATTTCCTTTAAGATTTCTGGAGGTACATTATTGGTCCTCTCATGCTTAGGAAACCAAATAGTACTCTCCTGCCAGATTTTCTCGATATTTTAGTAATTGGAAAATTTTATCGGATATTCCTCGTCAGAAATAATTTTATCAGATCCTTCCATCCGATAAAATACTTTGACGGTTTCGTCCACTGGTTCATTTTTCTCAACTTTCTTTACTGACTGATTCACTCGATGAGCATTTGCCATCGAATGTGAAATCTGAGAAGGTGATACCGGTTCATTGGTAATAATGAGATTTTCAATAGGTATATCACTCACATTCTTAGGTTTCTCATCATCTGAGTCAGAATCATTAGTCACAGCTATCACTCCCTCATTATTCAATCCCAAAATTGGTCTAACATCAGAATGTGGATCCCCAACACTAGAAGTGTTAGATTCGTCATCCGATGTAGAATCAGATTTGATTGAACTCTCCGGTGTTATTGAATGTAAAGTGTGATTCTCAAATAACACTAGAGATGGAACAGCCTTGTAGTTTGCACTACTCGGTTGTGAGGGTTATTCAATGATATGGTCAACCACATAAGCAATGTGTTTATAGCTTTCAAGCTTTTTGTTGACCATTTCAGCAAAGCATTTGATGGTTGCCATTTCTAGTTTAGTTTCTTCAAGTTCATTGATATAACTATTTATGGCCAATTGTTTTAAAGAAAGAGTTTTCTTCAAATCAGAAATATCCTTTTTATAACCATCAAGCACTTTATTGAATTCATGTGCTTCTTTGCGATAAGATTGATAGTTGATTCTAGCACTCTCAAGTTGAATCCTGAGTTGCTTGTTCTCCTCTGTCAATTTATCACGAGTTCCACAGTATTTATCACTGTTCATATCTATGGTGGATTCAGAACTTACCTGTTTCGGAGGGTCAGTCATCGCCATCAAAGCAAAATGCGCTTCCTTTCCAGCAAAGAACTTGGAATAATCAATTCTTGTGAAAGCGTCATCCACTATGCATGACTTTCGAGTCATAAGAAAATCAGCTTCGGCCAAAAGTTGGTCAATGTCATCATCTAGTGAATTAACACTAGCTTCCGAATCTGGCACGCTCTCCGAATCAGAATATACTGAATCACGCTCTTCAGGAATATAAGTGACTGAATCAAGAATCATTCCTGGAGTCTTCTCAATAGGAATATCAGCTTCTTTTACCATCTCCTCAATCTTCACTTCAGAAATCTTCTCATTCTCCAAAACTTCTTTAACTAACACCGGCTCCTCTAAATCAATCTTCTGAACAACACAAGCTACATTACCAACTGTAATCTCTTCAACACCCAGTTGCATCCCAATCCAGTCAAAACCTTCATCTTTTTGAATCACCAAAGCCTGGTTTTGGTTATCGGTTAGTGTTTGGCTATTTGGTGTGGAAATAGGAATGATGGTTTTGGTTGGGTTATGTGGTGTTTGATTTTGAGTCTGGTTTGATGTAGTTGTTTGTCTAGCAGAATTGTTTGGTGAGGTGTTCTGTCGATTTTGATAATTGTTTTGTGATTGATAGTTGTAGTTATTTTGGCTTTGATAAGTTACCTAATTCTGAGACTGACGGTTTTGGTAATTGGGGTTGAATGGATTCCTGTTTCCCTATTGAGCTGGCTGTGTGCACTCCCTTTTGAAATGACCTTTACCACCACAGTGAAAACATGTGACTTTGGCTTTGTTGAAGCCATAAGTGGTGTTAGGTGATGTAGATAGATCAGTTCTACCAGTCTTCTCTATGAACTCGGTTGCTCGTCTCATAACACTAGCAAACGCCCACTGAATATCAATAAGCTCCGTCTCCTCCTTATCAATTTGAGCATAGTCTTCACTGGTTAGATTGTTGTTACCAATTTGACTAGCTACCAAACCATTGTAAGAAGCTACCATTGTTGATACCAGTGCGAAATGTTGCTGAGCAACGTCAACTGTGACATTGTTCAAGTTGGATGTCTCCAACATTATTGGACTTTGACTTGATTGACTTGGATTTATTTGACGAATGTAGGGTTGTTGTTGAGGTTGATTCATGCTAGCTGAATAACATGCTGCTTGTTGCATTGGTGAAAAAGGTGGCATGTAAGTGGTAGTGTATGATGGTGGTGTGTAAGATGAAGTTTGAGCAAGATAGTTTATCGGGGTTTTGGGTGGTTCCATAACACTTGAAACACAAGCCATGTGTGGAGCAACAGTACCACTAGTACTTGAACTAGTCAAAGTAGAAGATGTACCACCATGATATAACTCTGGATTTTGAGGAACTTGTGCTCTCTTTGATTTCCTCTTCTCTTCCATCTCTTTGTTCTCCAGTATTTGAATAAACTCATTGATGGTCCAATATTGATAAGCATCCTTCTCTTTCAGAACCTCAATGTGTTGATTCCAGTATGGTGGTAATGCATCAGCAAACTTATCAACTAATTCTAACATAGGAATGTTAATCTCATAATTTGACAATTCAGTCAAAAGATGGCAATATCTAGGAATCAACTACTTCAAAGTCTCATTCCCCACGTAACTAAAATTCTCAAATTCCTTTCTCAATTCTTCCATCCTTAACTTCCTGGTTTTCTCGATACCCTCATGACGATTCCTCAACATATCCCAAAGCTGTTTGGAAGTTGTGCAGGATCCAAACTGATGTAGAAGATCAGTGTTGATAGCTTGAGATAGTTGGGAGAACGCCTTCTTTTCCACAGCAAACTTTTTCTTCTCATCCTCAGCTAAGGTTTCCAACGGAATTGGTTTACCTGTGTTCTCCAAAATTGGTGCTACATAACCCTTAGCTATCATTTGCCATGCCTCGGTGCCTTCCATTCCCATTCCCTCCAAATGAATCTTGAACTTGGTCTTCCATTGATTGTAATCCACCATCTCCATCAGCTTCGGTGGACGACTCCCGCTACGTGAAGACAAATCATGAATTAGAGTAGAAATAGCATTGGTAGTTTGATAGTGTACCGCAGCTGCTGCAACTCCCCAATAATCATTCATGTGTCGTTGTGGAGGTTGAGTAACAGTGTGTGGTATCGAACTAGTCATTGCGAGGTAATTGATCGGCTGAGATGGTTGACTAGTCGTCTTCTGTGCAGCTACAGCCCAAGGATCCATAGTAACGTGCTGTTGTTGTGTAGTATTAGGCCTCTGTGTTATTGGAGAGTTCCACATATCGTCTAAGAAATCCGGAATGTCAAACACTTAGAAAAATTTTTGATCAACTTCTATGTTCGACCCTTTTCAATAAACGTGGGTTCGAATGTGGAAATGTTCCAGGTTCGACCCTTCCAGTTGGCTCGAATGTAGAATATAACAAACAAACTCACTTTCGACCACTAAATTCCCACTTTTGACCTCCCGTAGGGTCGAATGTACAACAATCTGGTCGAATGTACAATACAACACTCACAACTTCTAGGTTCGACCTAAAAATCTCAGATTCGACCTAAAACACACACGTTCGACCTTTCTCTCCTAGGTTCGACCCTGTTCATTTGAAAAACGGTTATTCTTTGAAAATCGGTTATTTTGATCCCAATTTTTTAAAAGTTGATGGATTTTGATGATGTTTTGCAGGTTTTGTTTCGGAATTGATTTGGATCAAGTTTAATAAAGAGAATTCTTGATTTTAACCTTGAAAACTAGTCCGAATCAATCAATTTTGATCAAAAACCATTGCTCATTCAAAACAGAAAAATTTTGATCAAATTTGGGTCCAAATCAGATCAAAAACTATCAATTCATAGTTGTTTGATCCATATAGGCTCTGATACCACTTTGTGGAGGATCGTTTTGTCAAAAATAAATAGTTTGATCAAACAAGTCTACCAATTTAGGTGCCGAATCCCTAAATCAGTTACGAAATGATAATAATATGAACAAAACACGCAAATCACCTTTTAAACTCCATTTCATTAATAAACAATATTGATTAACCTTACAAAACGTTGTTTACAATGAAATAAACACTTTTCAGAAAAGCCTAGAACACTAGAGAGAAATACAGGTCGAATGGGGAACACAAATGACAAAAGTTAACATTAAAATCAATATTTCAGTTTATATAGGCCTGCACATTCGCCCCCGCCCCCCCCCCCCCCCCGTAAGGGTCGAATGTGCAGGTCCGCCCCTTTAAATGGGCGAATCAGCACTCTACATATCAGGCTTCCATCGTCAACCAGTATATTCCTCCTTTGACCATTATCATCCACCTTCGACCCTCTTATATCCACTTTCGACCCCACGTTTTTACCAAAACATAAATGAATGTGCAATCCAATAGCACTAGTCGCAAAACGTGCATCAACAAAAACAAAGTGCTGAAGACAATCCTTTGGTAGTTTCTGAAGAGAAACGGCCATCAGAAGTTGCAACTCAAGCTACACCACAAACATCTACACCAACCAAATCTCCAAAATCACAATCACAACCTAACCCTTCATCTGTTTTAAACCCTGATCCTATTGCCTTTAGTTCAGAGGAGTTAGAAAAAAGACTTAAAGATGAAGAAACAGGCTAAGGAAGATGGGTTATGGGAAAAGTTAGATGAAATGGAATATGTGAGCTATGAAGACAAGCTCAAGAGCTGGGCCAATGAGCTGGAGAGAGCTAAAGAAGAACAACTACTTGTTGCTGAGAATGACAAGAAACAACAACTCATGACCTTCATTGTCAAGAACAACAAATCAAAGAAATAGTCTCTCAAGGGCCTCTCAACTGATAAATTAGAAACCAGAGCAAGACTCCTCTCAGAAAGACAAAATGCTGAGAAAGAGAGAAAGTTGAAGAGAGCTCAGGTTATAGCAGAATTGGCAGCCAACAATTATGGTACAAAGGATCAACTTTCAAAATGGAAAGAAGTTACCTTGTTTGAAACACACAAGGAGTTTAAAGCCTTGAAGCAAACTCACCCAGAAAGATTCAAAACATCAGAAGTTTCACAAACTTCTGATTCTGCAAAAAGAAAGCCTGCTGCCAAAACAAAGAAAAAGCGAGAGGAACATGTAAAGACAGACTTCAAGATGGTTTTGATTGAAGGTAACGCCATTGTTGAAGATGACTTTATGATTGAAGAAAATCCTCTGATAACACAAGATAGGGATCCAAAAACTTTTGCATATCAACTGAAGCAGCCATAACAGATCAAAAGCAAACCAAGGTAATTACTGAACATCACATTCCCATTTCTACTAATATACCTGGTACTACACTAGTTGAACAAAGAAGGAGATCCAATTTGATCACAACTGAAGCAGAAAAACTACCAACATCAGACCTATCTTCAAATCTACAAATAGTACCATACAATGACAACTTTTTCAACTCCAAATCACCAATTGTTAAATGGTACTTCACCCACAAGTCCAATTCCATTGTTTTGGAGAGAAAAGATTTCACATCAAAAGTCCTACATTATAAAACTGAATTGGAGAAATTGTCAGATGAAGATCTTCAAGCCATTCAGAATATTATACCAGACCAAGGACTACTTTCAGAACCACAAGTCAGAGAACTCAAATACTCAATGATTAAAGAAATTTGGAGAGTTCTTGACTGCAGGAAAAGAGGATCTCATAAATAAAGATAGACAGAGGTTTTTGCTTCATCAATCCAGGGGGAGATTGTTGGGTTAAAGAGGATTGACAAGCCATTAAAAACCTTAGTCTTGTATCCTCTGCATATTTTGTTTAAGTATATAAGCTGCTGTTGTAGAAGATTACAAAGTCCTGAAGAAGCTGATAACAAGTGCTGAAGAGTAAAGATCAAATGTTCTGAAGATTATTTATCAGAAGTTTGTCACTCATCAGTACTTCCATGGAAGCTTCCCACCGCCCTTGATCTTTATCAGTTTAGTATTATATTAGTTTAAGTTACTTTATGTACAAGTTGTAATACTACAGCCTGTTGTAGTATTATTATAATCATTTCAATACTTCTAATGTACGTATTGTTGGTCTATAAATAGATGGGTTCATCCCATCTATTTTAGATATCCTTTTTGCAGTAACACTTCTAATATAATTTGAGAATCATTCAAAGCATTTACAGTTTTATTCATTCATTACTTTGATTCTCATTTACTGTTTTAGTTCATTAACTGAGGGGGAGTAATAACTCCTATTAAAAGTGAAGTTTTAACTTAGAACACTTATACTTATTCCACTGTGCTAAAAACTTTGATAAATCCAAGTAAGTGTTCTAGAATAAGAATCTGTTTAAAAGACTTTACTGATCCAACAATCACAACAACTCAAGGTACACAAGAAGAACTACACTACCCATGACTTGGAATTGGGAGCGGTAGTCTATATATTAAAGATTAGGAGATACTATCTGTATGGTACAAAATGTACAATTTACACCGATCATAAGAGTCTCCAACACATATTCGATCAGAAGAACTTAAATATGTGCTAACGTAGATGGGTCGAGTTACTTAATGATTATGATTGCGAGATCCTTATCATCTGGGAGAGGCAAACGTAGTGGCGAACGCCTTGATCCAGTAGGAAAGAGTTAAGACTCTACAAGTGTGTGCTTTAGGGATGGTCATCCGAACAAGACTCACGGACCAAATTCATGAAGCGCAGAAACAAGCACTCGAGGAGGACAACTTAAAGAATGAATCCTTGAGGGGGATGGTGAAGTAATTAAAAGCCAAGATCGACGAGATTCTATACTTCATGAACATAAGTTGGGTACCCGGCATAAAGAATCATAGAGAGTTAATAATGGATGAGGCCCATAAGTCCAGGTATTCAACTCACCCAGGTTCGGATAAGACGTATAAAGATCTCAAAGAGCACTACTGGTGGCCAAATATGAAGGAAATCATTGCCTCATATGTTGGGAAATGTTTAACTTGTTCAAAAGTAAAGGCGCAATATCAGAAGCCATCCAGGTTATTACAGAAACTAGAGATACCGCAATGGAAATGGGAACAAATCTCCATGGATTTCATTACCAAGTTGCCCAGAACTTCTAATGGTCATGATATGATATGGGTAATCATTGATCGTCTAACAAAATCTGCACATTTTCTACCCATCAGAGAGAACTAAAAGATGGAGAAACTTACTAGAATGTACTTGAATGAGATTGTAGCAAGGCATTGAGTTCCTTTCTCCATCATTTCTGATAAGGCCGGTTCACATCTAGATTCTAGCAATTGCTATTAAAAGCTTTAGGGATGCGCTTAGATATGAGAACATCATTTCACCCACAAACAGATGGTCAAAGCGAAAGGACTATCCAAACTTTGGAAAATATGCTTCGGGCTTGCATAATCAACTTTGGTGGTCATTGAGATACTTACCTACCCTTAGCGGAGTTCTCCTACAACAATAGTTACCACACCAGCATCAAAGCCGCACCCTTTGAAGCCTTCTATGGCCGTAAGTGCCGATCACCCGTGTGTTGGACAGAAGTTGGTGACAGTCAACACACTGGACCAGAAATCATCCAGGAAACAACCAAGAAGATTGTCAAAATCAAGGAAAGACGTAAAGCCATTAGGAACCGACAGAAAAGTTACGTTGATGTTAGGCGAAAACCATTGGAATTTCAAGTTGGAGACATAGTTCTTTTAAAGATATCACCATAGAAAGGCATAATTTGTTTTGGTAAAAGAGGTAAGCTCAACCCAAGATACATCGGACCATTTGAAATAGTAGCCAAGATTGGCCCGGTGGCATACAAACTAAAACTGCCTCAAGAGCTGAGCAGTGTTCATGACACCTTCTATGTCTCAAACCTAAAGAAGTGCTTATCGGACGACACCTCCATCATAGCACTCAAAGAAATCCAAGTCGATGATAAATTACATTTCGAAGAGGAACCCGTCGAAATCGTGGACAGAGAGGTCATGAAGCTTAAACAAAGTCACATCCCACTAGTAAAGGTAAGATGGAACTCTAGAAGAGGACCTGAGTTCACATGGGAGCGCGAAGACCAAATTAAACTTAAGCACCCCACTTTATTCAAGAAAACCCATGTAACATATGACTTGAACTGAATTTTAAGGGCGAAATTCTTTTAACCGGGGGAGTATGTGAAAATTCTCACTTTTATCCAGGTAATTACCCATACATCTGAACACTTAAATCCTCTTAAGTTATTCATTTAGACTTAGTTTGGCATAAACTAGGCCATACAACATGAGAAATATATGTAGCTAGGGCTACCTGTCATATGTTAACCGACAAAGTAATTAAAGCAATATCAACGAACACCCAAGTGTTACGTGTATGAGAAACAACCTAACATCAAATCAGAATAACCAACATTGGTGGCACGTGACACCTTAATTAGTATGCTAACACCATATTAGCATTTGTAGCAGGACTTGACAAAATAAATAAATAAAATAATAAACAAAGACAACTACTACAAGTATTATAATGTTAGCCGGCAGTCTACAACTATTTTGAAAATAAAAACCATGATGACCGCATGTCCTAGTTTGTATTTTCTGGGATTAGTAAATTCCGTATGAACTATCTATTAATTTAGTTCTCTCAGTATTTTACATAAACCACACATTCTTTTTATAAATATCCAAGAACATTGGCAACTTATAAAAAAATCTAAAACTCACCCCTAAATCCTTGGCCAAACCAATCCCAACCGAACTTTATTCCAGGCAACACCCATTTTGTTTAATATTCTAGTTGGTCTTAAATTACAAAGTACTACAACCAATACTTCATTAGTTCATTCCCATTCATATCATAATTACCGGTACAACTCATCTCCTCATTATATTATTAATATTACTATTATTCTAGTTTCCTTCGGATATCCATAAAAATCAACATCATCACTTCC
Source organism: Ambrosia trifida (assembly GCA_028751855.1). Classification (NCBI taxonomy): domain Eukaryota; kingdom Viridiplantae; phylum Streptophyta; class Magnoliopsida; order Asterales; family Asteraceae; genus Ambrosia; species Ambrosia trifida. Next base: position 157,861,349 of record CM054123.1, on the reverse strand, counting down.
CCATTGAATGAAATGTTAGCTATAATCTCAACAAGGAATGACTTACAAACCTATGACCACTCAACCTAATATTATTTATATTACCAACCTGTCACTATCAACTTACATTATTTTGGTCAACACAATTGGACTTCTTTTGCTCCTAGAAAACCATCGACCTCACTCCAAAAGTTCCACCAACTTTGCATTTTTATTTATTAAAGTATACAAAACACCTCATTCCTTCATAAATGCATGAAGTGAGAATCCATACAAAGTATTAAAATAACCTAAAAGTGTCTTACCAATCTTGGTCCATGCAAAACCCATTAAAATAATCAACACGTCATTCCCATACAATCCCATGCTAACTTTCGTTTTTCTTTTCCACTCACCACTTGAGCTTATAAGCACCTAAACACCAAGATTAATACCTTAACCTTCTAGTTGGATTCTAACCTTAAACCCACCATACCCATCTACAAATACCCCACAACCTTTTCTAACAACTCACCATTCGATAATCCATACTTAGAAAAATGCTACACTCTCAAACACATTCTCACTAGTCTCGACATCCACCATTAGATTCTACCCTCACCATTCTAAGTCTAAAACTATCTCTCAAGTTGCAAGTTCATCACCTTTTGTCTTTCAACCATTAATTGGTATGATCTAAACTACCATATTTTATAAAATTTAGTTCCATGTAGTTACATGTTCATATATCTAAACCATGTGCATAATTGGTGTGTTTTTATAAAAGTCCAAGCAAACATGATGAAAAACTAATATACACCAAGTGGTTTCCTAAATAAAAAACAAGAGTACTGTTACTTGTATAAATCATTATAGATATTATTTTTGACAAGTTCCATTATGTTAAGATCATACTTAAGTGTAAAAGAAAATTTGAAATAACACAAACTTTTTGTCTTAAGACTTATCTTCCTCAAAACAAGTTGTGTGGATAAATGTAGATGGACACAACTCTGTTCTTTTTCCTCTAATAATTAGAGCAATAAATGCCATCTTATGTTTGCCCATGATGCTTACATACGACATGATTTAAAAACCGTTATGAGGAAAATGTATACAACTATAATGGTAGGGTCAATATATATATGTTGATATGTATTTATAAGCATGATTTTTGGAGTTCAATATATAAAGGTTATTCATATAAAGTTTGTAGCAGAACTTGTATATACACGAAAAGATAGATACTTTTATGAAATGTGTAATAGAAAACATATATTTTTTTCCTAGATGATACTGTCAAAACTTGGCTGTACAGAATAATTTTAAGATACACAAACTAGTTGTAATATATATATATGTATATATATATTCATAAAAACACATACATGCATCATGGTTGGATGTCAGGAACAGAACAACAATTGTGTTAGAATAAACACATGGATCTCATTTAACATCCTTGATATCTTAGGATACACCTCACGTACTAACGGTGAGTATCGTAGCCCCTATTTTACTTGTTTTGTTTTGGGGGAATAACATGCTTCTTGCTTTATGAATGGTTTTTCAAACGTTTACATGCATATATTGTGACACTTGCCAGATTTCCGGGTCAAGATCTGTACACACTCTCATCATTTAGTTGTGCCGTAGGCATTTCATTGCATTAAATGTGTCACCCCGAGTCTAGCAAAGCCCAAGATAGTTACATAAATCCATCACATTTTCCATTTACGCATGCAACACCTGATTAATCTAAAAGCAATTGGCAAGGGCAATCCGACCAAATCACACGCTCAACAGAGGGCAACAGAACAATTAAAAAACACACTTGGTGAATATTCGACACATGGAATTCTCACCATATAACAATTCAAGTCCATCACATATATAACATAAGTTAATTCTGGAAAACAACACACGTTTATGGTTGATTAACACATGCTATTAATATTCTCTTGTAGCGAAACATATATTATTATCAAACTAGACACTCCACATATATGTATAAAATGTGTGTTAAAACATGATGATCGATCCTACACAGGCCACTTGAGGTTCCTATAAATCCATTATATACACATCCGCATGTATACAATCGGCTCACTCATGTACATAGATAATCAAGACAAAACTAACCTATCTATATATGTATATATGCAAACATACAGTACATATGTATATGTGTGTGTGTGTGTGATCAAAGACAATCACCAAACATACATACATATACACACGACACACATATACAAAACAAACATAACCATCCAAAAATTCAATCTCCATACCTTACACCATTTTAGAATTCTAACAATCCTACAACACTCACCCATGCTTTGTTGACTACCACTGTTGTCTCATTTCTAGTCCCTAGAAGTCGGCCCTATATCCATGTGTGTGTGCATTGATTTAAACAACTCTTATCATCCATATAACATACACACACATACGTGTTGATACACGTTTTGCGACTAGTGCTATTGGATTGCATATTCTATAATGATTTGCTGAAGTCGAAGGGTCGAAAGTGGAACTATGAGGGTCGAAGGTGACTAATATGGGTCGAAGGTGGATGATACAGGTCGAAGGAAGATTTTGAAGGGCTATGTGCTGATTTGCCCATATAAAGGGGCGAACCTGCACATTCGACCCTTATGGGGGGCAAATGTGCAGGCCTATATATTGTTTGATTTTCATTTTCAAGTTATCTTTTGTCATTTGGTTCCCAACCTCCTTCGACCTGGTTTTCTCCCTAGGGTTCTAGTTGAGTCTGAATATTGATTATTTCATTGTAAACAAGCTTTTATAAGTTTAATCAAGTGTGTTTATGAATGAAATGGAGTTTTAAAGGTGATTTGTGTGTTTTGTTAATATTATTATCATTTCGTAACTGATTCAGGGATTCCGCACCTGAATTGGTAGACTTGTTTGATCAAACTACTTGTTTTTGACAAAACGATCCTCCTACAAAGTGGTATCAGAGCCATAAGGATCAAACAACTTACGAATTGATAGTATTTGAGCTGATTTTGTGACAACCTGCACCCTTCACTTTTCATAAATGTGCATAATTGGTTCCTCAACTATTTCAAAATTTTCATTTTTAACCCTCGTATTTTAATAGGACCAAAATTCGCAATTCAATAAAACTTATAATTATTCTAAGTAAAAGTATGCACGTTTTATACTCACATCTACACCCGAGCACGTATGATTTAGACCTTGATACTCAAAGCCCTTAATTTTCAGTCCTAAAACAACTTAGAAACAGAAGGAAACAAGTCCGAAACTTAAAATTTATTTAAACTAGAAAAAAAATGATTTTTTTTTGCTCTCGCGGTCCGCTAAGACAGTCTAAATCAAAGTCCCAGTCAAAGTCTCAGTCAATGTCCTAGTCAAAGTCTTAGTCAAACAGTCAAAGTCCTAGTCAAACATTCAATTTATCATAAAACCTTACTTTATGGTGTTGACCAATTTTAATGGCTAATTGAATCCAAAACTAGTATAAAAATCCACCTATGACCCATTACACTTTGCACCTCTAATTCAATTGTTTCAATTCGATTAAACTCTCCCTCATACCTTTCTTCTAGAGTATATTACTTCTATATTTGAAGCTTTGATTATAAGCACTTGTAACTGGCGAATTGGAAGCTTGATATTTTTCCTATTTGGTTGCTTTTCTTCTAAATTGGACTAGTTTCGTTGTTGAATCTTTGGATTGCTCGCATTTTCACGCTGGCTTAGTCATCTAGTCATTTGGCGAAAGTGAGTATTTTCTATCCCCTTTTTGGTTTTATTCATTTTTGGGGAGTTACATGTACACTTATACAAATTACAAATACGAGTTCACATTTTTAGAATACAATTCCAGTACTATGTGCAATTGCTTACAAACGTGCTTTATGCTTAGACATTACGTGTAGAATACATTTGTACTTAGTGAAATCATTAACATTGTACAAGCCGACCTTAACATTGGATAGCGCTATTGGATTGACAACCCACCTAGGTGATTCTCCCCTTTTTCATCGGAGAATCCATGTATATTTTTAAGTTATTATCCATTTATTGGATAAGTACACCGCCGTTCATTTTAGTACATTTATACAGTCGCAGGATTGATTTCGCTCATTTGTATGATACATAGTTTACATAAATGCACTGTAGCTTTGCACTTGAATTGTATAACATTTTCCAACTTACTATATATATATATATATATATATATATATTAAAACTAGGAATGCTCACCAACATTTCATATGTTACAAAACTTATTTTGTACATGTTTCAGGTGCAATTTGATCTTAGTTCCATAGCATTGGATTTTAGTGCTTGCTTTTAATAATTTATTTCAAATTTCATGTTTTGTTCATACTTTTGTATTTTTCCTATTTCATCCATGTAAGACAATTTAAATTATTCAATAATATATTTACATTTTAGTACCATGTGCTTTTGAACAATCGTCACTACGTGACACCTCGATGATTCCGCCATCGGTTGGGGTATTACAAATTGGTATCAGAGCCATGGTTATAGGGAATTAGGTTATTAGAATGCCTTTTAGCCTAGTCTATAACCAAGCTTACATTCACGAGTTCTCTCGTGTTTATTTCTCTTTATTCTATTATTTTCTTTCAAGATATTTTCGCTATAATTCTTTCTCGTTATTCTTTCGGTGTGTTGTTTAAAGAAGAAGATACTTATATTTCACAAACGAAACGATATCACCAAGTTAGGAGTGACATCCATACCTTGGTGATTAGTTTCACTCCTCTATATGTTATTTATCTTAGGAATATATCTTTGAGATAGGAGTGACATCCACACCTCAAAGAGTATTTCTTTCAAAAAGGGACTTAACCATTAAGCTGTGAGTGATATCCTTAACTTAGTGATTGGTTTCATTCCACAATCGTTTTCAATTTTGAAATACATCGTTGAGTTAGGAGTGAAATCCAAATCTCAAGGATCTATTTTTGCATCTCGTTTTTAATCTCGCTAAAGTTTTGGAATTCACTATTGATGGGGCACGTGCAATCTGGAAGGGTAAGCGCCTGTATCCTGAGTTTTCTGTCTAGGCCTGGTATTTCGTATAAAACCCAATCAGACGAGGGACCCGTATACCTACCTGGGAACTCTCGAGATGAGCATTCACTTATAGGCTAAAGTACGCCACCACAAGTCACTAATAACATTTCAGTTACTTTAGTTTGTCAAAGTTTCTTATGGAAACAATCTCAATGTTTTATGATATTGATATTTATGTTTTGTTTATCATTTGAAGACTCAAATGATAAATTATGAATTTTCTTTAATATTGGTAAATCTATTCGTATTACATACATTGTTTTTATCATTCACGTCATTTTAAATCTTGGTCTTTTAAACACATTAGATTTACACATACTTTATGAAATGGTTTCATTTTGCATTTTACAAACTTGTATTGCATATTTTAAAGGTCAAATGTAAACTTTTTGTTTTCATATGGGGTATCCAATACATGTTTTCAGGAGAAATTTGCAACTAATAATAAGCCTTATAACATTTTTCAAACTCGACTTCTCATAAACACATGAAAATGTGTATTTACGAAGATTTTTCAAATGAACCTGTTTTGAATCTAAAACACACTTCGATTTCTAAAAAGTTATCCTCATGCATTACTACTGTCCTTTCCACTATATCACAAAGTTTGAGCAAACTACGTTTTTGATAAACGAAAATTTATCTTATAACACTCGCACTCTTTCAGTCGCAAAAATTTTGGTCTAACAAAATATTGGACATATCCTTATAAGAATGTTACTAATTGTCTTTCATCATATAATGCATATATGTAAAACTAACTAAACCCTTATGTCAGTAGACTATACGTCTGTTCTGCGTACTCTCAATTGCCGTACATTTCATTATTTTATTCTTGCACCCCTTTATTCATAGTTATTTCTAACACGTTATTTGTGATTATTTTCACACTGCTTATTTGCAAGAGTTCACCTCATTTACTTTCATTTTGCGCAACTGTGCGATTTACTCGATTTATATTATACTATTCTTTCAATCGAAATTTTATGCTATACTTATATACTTAACTGAACGCATATTTGGTATGCATATTTTCTTTCCTGTTTTGAGCAAAACTCTGTTATACTTTACATATATTTTTTTCATCAACATGGCCAACGAACATACTAATTGATAGCTCGTATGAGATCTAAGCCAGTTCCCATGTACGACTCGGTTCAGAGAATTCCTCTAACCAAAGGGAACGGTGTAATCCTCAGAGTTTATCAATATGGTTGTTTAGAGCCCAATGACGTGAACAGAAATTTACGGGTTAAGGGTGAACCCGAAAGGTGAAGAACCACTAATCATGTCCTATACTTACACATTAATCTCATTACGGTTAAAAGGGTGAACCTGAAAGGGGAAGAACCTCTAACCGCATCTTATACTTGAGCAGTATCTACTACTTAACACATTTTGGTTGCACGCATTGTTTCTTGGATTACTTATGTTAGTGTTATGGAAAAGCATAGCACCCTAGTGTAAGGTAAATCCATGATTACGGTCCAGAATGCAATCATGGATTTACAGGTACATGGGGGTGGTGTGTAATTCTACTTAGGCTATTGGTAGACAATCAGTACGAGTCCAAAGTATCAGTAGTGTGGTGGGTTAGCTGCGGTACACCCTATATATAAGCACGAGCGATACTGCGGGAGCGGACTAGGAGTCTGACCAAGAACCTACCCATTACTATCTCTTTATTAGATCGTTTACTAATAGCTAGCATTTTCGATAAGAATGTTCTTACACGGGCTTCAATTCGACTTCCTAGAGTCTTTCTCTGGACCATCCACACAGAAAACACAAACTTTCTATACTCTTACGCACTCTGTTAGTCGAAATCCTGTTGCATGTTCTTAATAAAGTTCGGTCAGAAACTTCTCTAAAGTAAGGGAAGCTACTATAACACTGCCCTGCTCTAACCAGTTACATAGTTTTTCCCCAACCTTGCTCATTATAAACTCTTAATTCTCTAACCTTGGGTCAAACTTTAAGGATTTTGAAACTTTTATTTTGGGTATTAAACAACTACTTCAAATTTTGTCAAATCATGACTGATGCATTTCTTAAAATCTACTTGCCTTTTTACAAATGTCTTTTGTTTCATGGAAACCTTCACTTGAAAGTAATTTCGGGATGAAATTTTCTAAAGTAGGGGAGACTGTGACAACCTGCACCCTTCACTTTTCATAAATGTGCATAATTGGTTCCTCAACTATTTCAAAATTTTCATTTTTAACCCTTGTGTTTTAATAGGACCAAAATTCGCAATTAAATAAAACTTATAATTTTTCTAAGTAAAAGTATGCACGTATGATACTCAAAGCCCTTAATTTTCAGTCCTAAAACAACTTAGAAACAGAAGGAAACAAGTCCGAAACTTAAAATTTATTTAAATTAGAAAATATGATTTTTTTTGCTCTCGCGGTCCGCTAAGACAGTCTCAGTCAAAGTCCCAGTCAAAGTCTTAGTCAAAGTCCCAGTCAATGTCCTAGTCCAAGTCTTAGTCAAACAGTCAAAGTCCTAGTCAAATATTCAATTTATCATAAAACCTTACTTTATGGTGTTGACCAATTTTAATGGCTAATTGAATCCAAAACTAGTATAAAAATCCACCTATGACCCATTACACTTTGCACCTCTAATTCAATTGTTTCAATTCGATTAAACTCTCCCTCATACCGTTCTTCTAGAGTATATTACTTCTACATTTGAAGCTTTGATTATAAGCACTTGTAACTGGCTAATTGGAAGCTTGATATTTTTCCTATTCGGTTACTTTTCTTCTAAATTGGACTAGTTTCGTTGTTGAATCTTTGGATTGCTCGCATGTTCACGCTGGCTTAGTCATCTAGTCATTTGGCAAAAGTGAGTATTTTCTATCCCCTTTTTGGTTTTATTCATTTTTGGGATGTTACATGTACACTTATACAAATTACAAATACAAGTTCACATTTTTACAATACAATTCTAGTACTATGTGCAATTGCTTACAAACGTGCTTTATGCTTAGACATTACATGTAGAATACATTTGTACTTAGTGAAATCATTAACATTGTACAAGCCGACCTTAACATTGGATAGCGCTAATGGATTGACAACCCACCTAGGTGATTTTCCCCCTTTTTCATCGGAGAATCCATGTATATTGTTAAGTTATTATCCATTTATTGGATAAGTACACCGCCGTTCATTTTAGTACATTTATACAGTCACATGATTGATTTCGCTCATTTGTATGATACATAGTTTACATAAATGCACTATGGCTTTGCACTTGAATTGTATAACATTTTCCAACTTACTATATATATATTAAAACTAGGAATGCTCAACAACATTTCATATGCTGACAAAACTTATTTTGTACATGTTTCAGGTGTAGTTTGATCTTAGTTCCATAGCATTCGATTTTAGTGCTTGCTTTTAATAATTTATTTCAAATTTCATGTTTTGTTCATACTTTTGTATTTTTCCCATTTCATCCATTTAAGACAATTTAAATTATTCAATAATATATTTACATTTTAGTACCATGTGCTTTTGAACAATCATCACTACGTGACACCTCGATGATTCCGCCATCGGTTGGGGTGTTAAAGATTTTGACCCATTTTTGATCAAAAATTTTCTGTTTTCATTGAACAATGGTTTTTGATGAAAATTGATTGATTCGGACTAGTTTTCATGGATAAAATCTAGAATTCTCTTCATTAAACTTGTTCCAAATCAATTCCGAAGCAAAATCTGCAAAACATCATCAAAAGTCATCAAAATTTGAAAAATTGAGGTCAAATTAACTGATTTTCAAAGAATAACCGTTTTTCAAATGAACAGGGTCGAACCTAGGAGAGAAAGGTCGATCGTGTGTGTTTTAGGTCGAATTTGTGATTTTTAGGTCGAACGTTGTTATTTTTAGGGTCGAACCTAGAAGTTGTGAGTGTGTTGTTGTACATTCGACCAGATTGTGTACATTTGACCCTACGAGAGGTCAAAAGTGGGATTATTTTGGTCGAAAGTGAGATTGTTTGTTATATTCTACATTCGGGTCATCAGAAAGGGTCGAACCTGGTACATTTCCACCTTCGAACCCACGTTTAGTGAAAAAGGGGCGAACGTAGAATCTGACCAAAAAATTTTCTAAGTGTTTCGTGTTTTGGACTTTACATACGATATGTGGAACTTTCCAACAACACCGAGGCCTAATACTACAAAGCAACAGCACGTGACTATGGATCCTTGGACTGTAGCTACACAGAAGACGACTAGTCAACCATCTCAGCCGATCAATTACTTAGCAATGACTAGTTCGATGCCACAGACAGTTGCTCAACCATCATAACAACCCATGAACGATGATTAGGGAGTTGCAGCAGCCGCGGTACACTCTCAAACTACCAATGCTATTTCTACTCTAATTCATGATTTATCCTGAGGTAACGGGAGTCATCCACCAAAGATGATTGAGATGGTGGATTACAATCAATAGAAGACCAAGTTCAAGATTCATTTGGAGGGAATGGGAATGGAAGGCACCGAGGCATGGCAAATGATAGCTAAGGGTTATGTAGCACCGGTTTTAGAGAACACAGGTGAACCAAATCCTTTGGAAAGCTTAGCTGAGGATGAGAAAAAGAAGTTTGTTGTAGAGAAGAAGGCGTTCTCCCAACTATCTCAGGCTATCAACACTGATCTTCTACATCAATTTGGTTCTTGCACAACTTCAAAGCAGCTGTGGGATATGTTGAGGAATTGTCATGATGATAACGAGCGACGGAGTTTATAGAGAAGACTGGTAGAACTGACCTTTCTACATCTCCTAACACCACATATGGCTTCAACAAAGCCAAAGTCACATGTTTTAACTGTGGTGGGAAATGTCATTTCAAGAGGGAGTCAACAGAACCAGCTCAACAAGGAAACAGGAATCCATTCAACACTAATTACCAGAACCGTCAATCTCAGAATCAGGTATCTTATCAAAGCCAAAACAATAACAACTATCAACCACAAAATAATTACCAAAACCGACAAAAGACCTCACCAAACAATTCTGTTAGACAAACCACTACACCAAACTAGACCCAAAATCAAACACCACATAATCCAACCAGAACCATCATTCCTATTTCCACACTAAATAGCCAAACACAAACAGATAACCAAAACCGGGCTTTGGTGATTCAAAAAGATGAAGGATTTGACTGGATTGGGATGCAACTAGGTGTTGAAGATATTACAGCTCATAATTTGGCGTGTGTTGCTCAAAAGATTGATTTGGAGGAGCCGGTATTAGTTGAAGAAGTTTTGGAGATTGAGAAGATGTCTGAAGTGAAGATTGAAGAAATGGTAGAAGAAGCTGATATTCCTATTGAGAAGACTCCAGGATTGATTCTTGATTCAGTCACTGATATTCCTGAAGAACGTGACTCAGTATATTCTGATTCGGAGAGTGAGCCAGATTCTGAAGCTAGTGTTAACTCACTAGATGATGACATTGACAAACTTCTGGCCAAAGCTGATTTTCTTATGACTCGCAAATCATGCATAGTGGATCATGCTTTCACCAGAATTGATTACTCCAAATTTTTTGCTGGAAAGGAAGCGCACTTTGCTTTGATGGCGATGACAGAGCCTCCGAAACAGGTAAGTTCTGATTCCACTATAGATATGAATAGTGACAAATATTGTGGAACATGTGATAAATTGACAGAGGAGAATAAGCAACTCAGGGTACAACTTGAGAGTGCTAGAATCAACTGTCAATCTTATCGCAAAGAAGCACATGAATTCAATAAAGTGCTTGATGGTTACAAAAAGGATATTTTTTATTTGAAGAAAACACTTTCTTTAAAACAATTGGCCATAAACAGTTATATCAATGAATTGGAAGAAACTAAACTTGAAATGGCAACCATCAAGTGCTATGCTGAGAAGGTCAACAAAAAGCTAGAAAGTTACAAACATATTGCTTATGTGGTTGACCATATCATTGAAGAACCTTCACAACCGAGTAGTGCAAAATACAAGGTTGTTCCATCTCCCGTGTTATTTGAAAATCACGCTTTACATTCAATAACACCGGAGAGTTCAATCAAATCTGATTCTACATCGGATGATGAATCTAACACTTCTAGTGTTGGAGATCCTCATTCTGATGTTAGACCAATTTGGGGATTGAACAATGAGGGAGTGATTGCAGTAATCGATGATTCTGACTCAGATGATGAGAAAACTGAGAATGTGAGTGATATACCCATTGAAAATTACATTATTACCAATGAACCAGTATCACCTTCTCAGATTTCACATCCGATGGCAAATGCGCATCGAGTGAATCATTCAGTTAAGAATGTTGAGAAAAATGAACTGAGTGACAAACCCGTCAAAGTATTTTATCGGATGGATGAATCCGTTAAGATTATTTCTGACGAAGAATATCCAATAAAGTTTGCCAATTACTCAAAGATTGAGAAAATATGGTAGGAGAGTACTATTTGGTTCCCCAAACACGAGAGAACCAATGATGTACCTCCAGAAATCTTAAAGAAAATTTATCTGGATGTTCCAAAAGAACCCAAGGTTCATGTCACCGAGTTTATCAAGCCAAAGGAAAAGGCAAACAGTTTTCTTGAGCCGACTTACTCAAAAGACCCAGCTCCTGAGAGTTTAAGACGAAGGTGCGTGGATGACCAATATCCTATCAGTTCTTATGCAAAGTCAAATGCCAAGAACGTGTTTGAAGAATACCGTGCATGCTTTAAGTGCGGGGAGAGAGGGCATTTACTTGCTCACTTCCCGTACGTAAGGCATAAGAGGCACAAGTTTGAAGTGAAGCAAGCTTATCAAAGTCCAGTCGACAATCACTGTTATCCACAACGACGTTTTGTCCCTCAACCAGCACCATTTTATAATCAAAGCCGCTATTTTCAATAGAGGGATAATCTTCAGATGGCATATGATCATCGTAACCGGATAGCTGTGGAAAAACCATTAAAAAAACCAGTGGTGAACACAACTGTTGATAAACAGAAGGTTCCACCAAAACCTGCTGTTAAATCAACGGTTGGACCTGTCTTTGTTAAATTAGAGAAGGTAACTAAGAAAGTTTCCTTTAAGAACGAAGTAAAGAAACCGACTGAGAACCCAAAATCTCAGATTAGGATCTTGAAACATTCGGAACAATTTTGGTCACCGGTGGGTTCTCACAGTGCTTCAACTTCAAAAACAAATGAAAAATCTGAAAGTGAGAAGAATTTAGTTGATCAGAAAAAGGTCAATTTAAATTCAGATGTTTGTGATAAAGAATCTTTAAAAGAGAATGTTCAAAGACCCAATACCAAACAGGCTTTGGTCCCCTGAAAGAAGTAATCTTTTTACTTGATATGTGCAGGGAGCTTCAGCTGGCCCTGTTAGCAATCTCTGGATTGTTGACAGTGGAGCTTCTACTCACATGACGGGGGATTTGTCGCTACTGTTCGACATCAGAAACATCAATGGCGGCTATGTAGCATTTGCTTGGAATAAAGGAGGTTACATTACTATGGAGGGAAGTGTGAGTAATGGTATTGTGAATTTTGAGAAGATTTCATATGTAAAACAGATCGATTATAATCTGCTTAGCGTCAGCCAAATCTGCGATAAACAGTTTTCTGTATTCTTTGATGACAAATCTTGCCACATACTCAAACCGAGCTTTGTACTTCCAAAAGAGTGGATCATGTTAAAAGCACCGAGAGTGAATAATCTTTACATTCTCGACATGTCAAAGGCGATGATGTATGCGCGTGAAAGGATCGGTAAGCTACAAAGACAATCAAACAATTTAGTTTTGGGTGCGGAATCCCCAAAACCAGCACAAAATGATAACTAATCAGATAAACACACACAAATCATCATTTTCAAACGTTTTCATTAATAATCAAACTTGAATACACGTAGAAAAGTTATTACAATCAAGGACTCGACGCAAAACAAGTTTATAAAAAGTTACAGAGAGAATTCAGAAAGTGGCGGGAAATAAATGACTCAAAGTTAGCTGCAAAAACTGAGTTTGCCTATTTATAGACTGCACATTCGCCCACTTTGTTCATGCGAATGTGCAGGTTCGCCCATTTTGAGTGGTCGAACCAAACTCCATAATAAACAATCTTCATTCGCCTAAAAAGCTTCCTTCGCACCCTTGAAATCTCTCTTTCGCACCATCAAAATCTTTCCTTCGCACCAACGACAATAAACAAAACAAATGAGTTATCCAATCCAAAGCATTAGTCACACATATGCACCTACAAACTCCCCCTCGACTATTGCTTGGATTGTTGTCTTCTCTGTTCATCCATGTGCTTGTTCATTATTCTGATGTGTCGTATAATCTTTTGTTCTCTAGTCAGTTCCGGTTCCTGAAATGTCTTCTTCTTTGTTTTCTTCACAGGCACAGTCTGCTTCTCAACAGTTTTACCCAACTTCTGTTCATAATTACATCCAGCGTTGATGTCATATGCAAAGCACAGAAATACCACACGTTGGTACTTTCCTGCTTGCTCAGCATCTTTTGCGTCTGAGTAGATCGGATTATAGAATAGCATGATGATATCCTCATGTGAGCAATTGATTAGCCACATAGGATCAAAAATAAGCACCTTCTTATAATCCTTCTCACCGTCTTTTAACACAATCACGGCCTCTGCTGTCTTCCAATCATAGTACCACCATATAAAGTCTTTAGCAAAATGCAGAGGAATAGGCAACAACGGAATTTTCTTCAGCACCCGCGGTGGTTTATACTTCAAAGTAACCTTGGGCAACCCAGTTATCTCGTTAATTTCCTTCTTGTGTTCAATCCTCTTTGGATACTGGGGCCTAAACAGATTCCACTCGGTTCGACTCTCACGGGTCATCTTCTCAGCAAAATAATCAATCTGGCTATTTGGCGCTCCCGTTAGACGGTGACGACAAATATCCCTGATTGCCCAGTAAGGAAGAGTCTTTAAGTGATGAAACTTCTCAAAGTATAGAATACCTTTCTCCCATTTCACCGCAAAACACCTAAGCTCTTTGACAAACTTCCAGGCCAAGGCACGGCCTTTGAACATACTGCTATGAAGTTTGTAGAAGCATCCCTGAATATCAGCTTTAGGGCGGTTATTCTCCTTCTCCTTTAGTTTCCTCAACAACTCCTTCAAACTGTCTGTTTGTTCGAACCGAGGCTTTTCATGCCCTTTAAAGATGTGTTCTTCAAATACCTTACTCTTCTCTTTAGCTATTTTCTCAGCATGGTTTAGCAATTCATCTGAGAAAGAAAATCCACATTCTTGATTTGTTCTGAAATATTGTGGATATTCATCGCTCGTAATATCTTCCATCTTGACTTCCTCGAATGCAGGAACATCACGATCATCCGAGTGATTTCCAGCTTCTTTCTCAGGAATCTTAGGAATAAAATTATCAGCAAGTAATTCTTCTAACGTCTTACCCACTTGCTTTGCTAAACCTTCCAGAATTTCTTTCGAAATAACTGCAGACACTTCCCCATCCTCAAGATCAGGGTCATCATATTCCAATTCGAAGAGTTTATTATTGGATTCAAATATTTCAAGAAACCTGCTAGTCATGTCTATCGTCCAGACTCGATCGGTTAACATCTGACGATACATAGTCTTATCTTCTTCAGACAATGACTTTAATCTTTCGTTCCAGAAAATATCTACATCATCAACATTCTCACCAGGAGTTTTAGAACTCGATTCTCCACCCTTACCTGTTTCACGCTTTTCATATGAAAACTGTTCAGCGTCATCATCATCATCACTATCATCAGAAGCAGAGCCGCTTTCACCTGAACCATCACTCGAACCATCATCACCATCATTATCGTCTTTCTTCTTTTTCTTAGTATTGTTACCAGCATCCTCATCTAACTCATCATCTTCATCCTCATCTGATGGTTCAAAATCAACCTGTTCTTCATCTAACTCTTTGTCTTCCTCACCGGCTTGAAGTTGAGGAGCTCGATTGTACAAGCCATGAATCAGATTATCCATTTTCTTGTTATTCTTCTTCAGTTCTTTGTTCTCCTCCTTCAAAGCCATTATCCTTCTAGTATTTCGTTGCTCATGCTTTAGCAACTTTCTGTTTTCCCTCTTCAACCTCTTGATGGTTTTCTTCATCAATGCACCATCATCCGCTGATGTGACCACAACCTCTAACATCTTCTTGTCATTCGATTTTAATTGTTCAATCTCACTCTACTGTTTGTTAATGATTTTCATCATTTCAGTCAGTCTTTGATTAACAGCATCCATAACATCACTATCAACAGAAACCTTTTTCTTAGCAGGTTGTTCAACAACTTCTTGCAGTTTGCCTTTCCTGATTTTCTTCAGCACATTATCCAATGCTTCATTCACTTTGTCCATTGGAATATCTTCTGTTTGTGGTGTGCTTGAAGTTATTGTGGTTTCTGTTTCTTCTGTACCTGCTCAGCAACCGGTGACTTTGAACTAGTAGCTGGTGGTAAATTCTTGCCAGCCATTAACATTTCTAGCTCTTTCTTTCTCTTCAAACTTGGCTTCTCCTGCTTCTTCTTTTTCTTTGCTTGAACAGGAGAACCAGCTTCAATATCATCCATATTCAGAATAACTTCAATTACCTCGTCCTGAATTGGACTCTTATCTCCTTGAACTTCAACATCAGCAGACGCACCAGCCTCAGTGGCCTTGGGCAAGGTGGTCTCAACAGTTTCAGCATCAGAATTCCATCTCTCATCTTCCTGTGTCTCATCAGAATCAATAGACACCTCATCAACCAAATGTATACCTTTCTGAGCTTTATTCTTCTGCCTCCTCGGTGCAGACTTCGGTTTCTCTTTTTCAGGTTCAACGACCTTCATTATCACCTCTTTCTTCTTCATTTTACCACCTTTTGCACCCACATTCACTATCTGTCTCTTTCGCTTCGCATCAGGATCAATATGATGTAAAGGATCATCAGGTTCAGAATTGCTATCATCATGTCTCACTATCCCTTTTCCTGGATCTTCGTAATCAAGTCTTGCTAAGTGTCCAAATAAACGCCTAACAGGAGGACGTTCATCAGCTGATAAGCCTTTGTAAGCTTTCATTCTGGCAAGTGTGTTCAATGTCATGTGTTCTTGAACAACAATATGTGTGGGATCCTTTTTCAAGTCTTTATATTTATTGTCGAACACCATTTGTAGAAAACGAGGATATAGCAAAAACTTCAGTGTTCTCGTGCCATTAACCGGCTCAAGTAAATGATCCATAAGCATGCCAGAAACATTGAACGGTTTGTTCAATATTAATGCAACCATCATAGAGCTTATGCTTTTCCTCATCAAGTCATATCCACCCGCAGCCGATCCAAATACATGAATCAAAACATGTGCCAAATATTTAAATTGAGGGCACAGTTTTCCTTTATGTAGTGAACCATCGGTGATAGGTCCATTATATTTCATCCTCAAGAAACACTTACGCTGATCCATGAATCCCAACTCTTTAGGGTCCGTCTTCTCATCATGCAGGTTCAACGCCTCTCGTAAATCTTGTTCACAAACAATTATTCTCTGTCCTTGAACCTTGCTTGTCAAACATGACTCACAATTCCAAAAATCCAGCTTTGCGTTTGACCAAAACTCCTGCATAATATCGCGGTAAATGACGGTAGGTGTAGCAATTGCGTCAATTACTCTGCATCTCTTCAAATATTCTATGATATCAGCGAATTCAGTGTGCTTCTTTACATCTCCCAAATAAGCACAGCAGTTATGTGCGATCTCGAAATCCAACTGCTTCAGTGGTACCGTCTTAGCAGGTTGTGAAGACGACCCTGCTTGTTCGGTAGTTTTCTCTGGCTCGGACATGTTCAAATTCTGTAAAACAAATCAAAAACACATGTTAAAAGTTGTTAAAATTTCAAACCTTGAAAATTTGGTAATTCAGTTTCTCATTCGCCCAGTCGGGGGTGCGAATGAGAAAAGCACATGGTACGAATGTGATTATTATGGTTCGAATGTACAACATTTTTGGAACAAATTTCATTCGACCCTTATTCATTCATTCGACCAGTTTAAAAACTTCATTCGACCGGATTTGTTTCCTTCGCCCAAACGACTGGAGGCGAAAGTGACTGTTCAAATTCAAAATTTCAATAACAAAATTAACAGATTCTAAGCATGATCATTTGATTGCAATACTACCTAAACATGCCGACTAAGCTATTAAACCAAACAAAAACGATTAAAGTTCATTATATGTATGTTTTCTAATTGAAACTAGGGTTCGAAAAGGGTTTTGATCAAAATCATCAAACTGATGTTAATGAAACCTAGATTGTTAGTTATTCTCCCCCTAAAACATACATAGAATGAAAACCATTCAACAATTGAAACAATTATCCAGTTGAAAACAGTTTTTAGAAACTTAAGGTTCGAGACACAAAAACCACGATTAATCCTTGTAAAACAGATGATAACCTGAAACAATTATAGGAAAATGATCAGTAGATGAAGGCGCAAACAATGGTAGATTGTAAAACAAAAGAGCAACAAGGTGAGTTTATGTTGAAATTCAGAGAAAAAATATATGGGGTTCGAATGAGCTGGAAGTCTTTATATAGACAGTCTCCTTCGCCCGTTTTGTTCATGCGAAGGAGAAGCTTTTGGCTCCTTCGACCCTACTGAAAGGGTTCGAATGAACATCAGTTCAAGAATTCTCTCCTTCGCCCGTCCAATTCATTCGAAAGAGCTGGAAAATTCCTCATTCGACCAAACGAATGGGCGAATGTAAAATGGAATTTTTGAAAATTTTCCAAATCTCAAAAACGAATCCCGGTTCAATTATTTCTCAAATTTTAAGCATCCAATCATCATATTTTCACATTTTAAAGATCACAAAACTCAATTGGTGTACCAGGTTTTAGAAAATCGTCATCAACCACCATCAGTTATCAAAAATAAGATGAAAATGAAAAATCTTTTTGGATTTTCTAAAGTTTATGCTAAAACACACCTAAAATCTTTTTGAGTTTTGTAATTTTTGACGAGAAAATAAAATGCAGAAATGTAAATGAAAAACTGTAAATATTTTTGTGATTCCGGTAAAGGGATCATATCAGTTTATAAGAAATCTGATCACACCGTTGATCTTTTTGAAATTATTATCATTAAAGACAATGTGTGATCTGGCAACTGCTGATATTGTGATCCACATAAACTCACATGCAGACTTTTATGCAGTGCTTTATATTGATACTGATATTTATAGTATAAACGCAATTGTCTGTGGTTCCCACACACACGACATACTCCCGTATCAAGAAGTAAATGCACAAAGACTCATTGTAAAGCGTGATTATGCTTTCGTTGTCTGTAATTGTACAAGATATAATGCATAGAGGTATACAGGTCAGCAAATTAATGCAGCAAAGTAACATATGCACTGTACCAGGTTGAGGACTGATATTAATCATGATTTGCATCAATGATCAATACGATGTAATAGATAATCTTTGATTATCATATAACATGAAAAGTTCCTCAATTCGGTAACTTTAGGATTTGGCATATAGCTCTTTTATAAAGACACCCTGGCTGATCTAGGTCCGTAATGACTTACAGCAGAAGATCAGAGAGGCTATCCCCAGACAACTAATAACATAACGACCCTAAACCTCCGAGTTTTGTACAAATACCCTATCAAACGAAATTACGGTACTAAGACCATATGCCCATGAGGAGTTCATCCACACAACAAATCGTTTGATATGTATGTATCAGGCACGCAGTAATAGGTCTACGAAGCCTATCAGCACATCGCACAGACTCAGACACACGCCCTATATAGCATTACATTATTAAGAATGTGTCAGATCCCCACTGATGTACTATCATTTCCCTTTATACTCCAGGAAATCATTTTAGAATTTTTTGATTTTTATAGATTTTCGAATTTACTGTTCCCAAGGATAAGCTGGAGCATTTCAAATATGTAACTGCCCAGATATCGTTTGTTCACAGAAATCTGACGGCATTAATCTAAGGGAAGAAGATATAGCAGTCAGCAAAGAAATTTTCTAATTTTTTTATGGATTTAGAAATTTTTCAATGTTTTTGGATTTTCGAAATTTTTCTGAAAAACAGTAAAAAGTTAAACTAAAAAATGATAGACTGAGGTGGTGATCAGTCCTGTTTTTCTTTAATACCATTTGCTTTCAAAAGATAATCAAATCTGGATTTATCAAAAGCTTTGGTAAAAAGATCTGCGCGTTGATAATCAGTGTGGATTTTGACCATATCGATCAACTCTTTAGCATAACAATCACGGATAAAATGATATTTAATCCGGATATGTTTAGCCTTTGAGTGATTTACTAAGTCTTTTGTTAATGCGATTGCGGCCTCATTATCATAGTAAATAGGGGTTTTAAGAAATTGCAAACCGTAATCCACCATCTGCTGTTGGATCCAAAGAACCTGCGAGCAGCAGCTCGATGCTGAAACGTATTCTGCTTCACATGTGGATAGTGCAACTGCGGTTTGTTTCTTGCATTGCCAGGTCACGAGCCTGCTCCCCATAAACTGACATCCAGCCGTTGTGGATTTGTTGTCTTTGTCACAGCCGCCCCAATCTGCATCACTAAAAGCGATTAGATCAAAATTATCGTCATGAGGGTACCATAGTCCTTTCGATGGACAACCCTTCAGATATCTAAGGATACGCTTCACGGCTGCTAAATGACTTTGTTTCGGCTTCGATTGATAACGAGCACAAAGACATGTCGCGAACATTATATCAGGCTTAGACGTTGTTAGGTACATCAGAGATCCGATGATTGCTCTGTATGTAAATGGATCTGTCAGCTCCCCCTTAAGATCAACTCCAATCCCGTGATTGGGCTGTATCGGGGTATCCATCGGCTTCGAATCATCCATTTGGAATCGGCTCAAGACTTCAGATACGTATTTGGTTTGGTGAATAAAGATCCCCGTTGGTCTTTGCTCCACCTGCAAGCTGAGGAAAAACTGCATTTCCCCCATAGCGCTCATCTCAAACTTCTCCTGCATAACTCTTTCAAATTCCCTGCACAAAAGTTCGTTAGTAGACCCAAAAATAATGTCATCAACATATATTTACACTAGAAGCAAGTCATCTCCTAATCTTTTCGTAAACAGGGTGCAATCAACCAATCCGCGTTTGAATCCTTTCGAGAGAAGATACGTGCTCAGCTCCTCATACCATTGCCTCGGAGCTTGGTGCAAACCATACAGTGCTTTGTTTAAAACGTAAACCTTATCCCGGTGGATTGGGTCTTCAAAGCCCGGTGGTTGACCAACGTAAACTTCCTCTTTGACCACACCGTAAAGAAAAGCGCTCTTTACATCCATCTGATACACCTTAAACTTCTTCCATGATGCAAACGCTAGAAACATGCGATTAGCCTCCAAGCGTGCAACCGGTGCATAGATTTCATTATAGTCGATTCCTTCAACCTGATGGAAACCTTGAACCACCAAACGAGCTTTGTTTCGCACAATGACTCCTCTATCATCTTTCTTGCACTTAAACACCCATTTGGTACCTATCTTCTTTCTGCCAGGAGGTAAATCAGTCAGGGTCCATACACCAAGTTTCTGGAATTGTAATAACTCCTCCTGCATTGCTTCCACCCAGGCGTCATCCAAAAGAGCATCCTTGTATGTCCGCGGCTCGACCTGCGAAACATAACAAGCAAATGACCAGTCATTCTGAAAACCAGATTTCTGAATTTTGGCATATAAAGCAAGATTGCCAATGTTTTCTGGTGCTTGAGCATTCTTCAGCTGTCCTCTTGTCATCACAGTGCTACCAGGATCACCAATAACTTGTTCAAGCGGGTGTATCCGATGTATCCGAGATTCCGGATAATCAGGTACTTGTACTCCCGTCTGAGTTGTCAAATTCTCTGTAGAATCCAGATCATTACCCACATTCGATGTTGAAGCATCAGTAGTAGATGGGTTCACTGGTGGTGTCACTGTAGCATTGTCCAGAATAGCTTCACTTGTTGCATCATCGTCTTCGTATTCTGATTCGGATGAATTAAGCGATGTAGAAGCCTCTTGGAACACCTCTTCTTCCAATACAGGAGCAGTGGCATCATTAGAAGCTGCTTGGGGGTTTACCGTGATCGGACGCACTAACGGTGAAGTTACGGCGTTTTCGACCTCGTAGTATAATCGAAGTACAGCTTCTTCAACCATGCTATCTAGATTGAATGATTCAAAGAAATCTTTGTAATCAAACATCCAATCTGGTCCTCCACCCTGTACATTTTGTGTATATCTTTGAACTTCGACATTAGCCCACTCCTCGACTTTTCTAGTTCTTTTGTTGAATACCCGTTTTAATGGGGTTGCATATCCAACAAAATAACCTTCTTCAGCCTTTGGTGCAAACTTTTCCGAAGGATTCAGCATTGTACAGGGGGCACCAAATGGTTCTAGATACTCAAGATTCGGCTTGCGTCGGTTCAACAGCTCATAAGAAGTCTTGCCAAACTTCTTCACTGTCAAAACACGGTTTAGAGTATAGCATGCCGCGTAAATAGCTTCGTTCCAGAACATGACTGGAAGATTTGAATCCGCAAGCATAGTTCTCGCCGTCTCTATAAGAGTCCTGTTCTTTCTCTCTGCGACACCGTTCTGCTGGGGTGTGTACGGAGCACTATATTCATGATGAATTCCTTTGTTTGCACAAAGATCCTCCATCTGAGCATTTTTAAACTCCGTCCCATTGTCACTCCGGATTCTTTTGATCTTCAGACCATATAAATTCTCCAGACGTGTAAACAGAACATTCAAATTGTCAAAAGTGTCGCTTTTCTGATGCAAACACATTACCCATGAAAATCTAGAATAATCATCAGTCACCACAAGACAGTATAACTCTCCGGCATGACTTTTACGTCTGACTGGACCGAATAAATCCATATGCAAACGTTCAAGTGGCAGCTCAACAGAATTAACTTTCTTTGGTCTATGGGATTGTTTGTGCTGCTTGCCCTTCTTGCAACTAATACACTTGTCATTCAGATGGAAGTGTTTGCCATTAACTCCCGTGACAAGTTCATTCTTCACAAGCTGATTCATCTTTCTCAAATGTATATGTCCCATTCTCCTGTGCCACATAATGGATTCTTTTTCTGTAGCCTTGGAGAGGAAACACGTGACTTGGCCATGGGTGGTCATTGCTTTAGACATGTCGAGAATATACAATTTGTTAACTCTCGGCGCCTTCAGCATCACCCACTCTTTTGGTAACTCAAACCCAGGTGTCAAGATATAACAGGATTTGTCATCAAAATACACTGAAAATTGTTTATCACAAATCTGACTAACACTGAGCAAATTATAGTCTATCTGTTTCACATAAGAAATACGCTCAAATGTTACGACCCCATTGCTTACACTACCCTCCATAGTAATGTAGCCTCCCTTATTTCCAGCAAATGCCACATAACCTCCGTTAATATTTTTGATGTCAAAGAGTAGCGCGAGGTCCCCTGTCATGTGACCAGAAGCTCCACTGTCAACAATCCATAGGCTGCTAACAGGGCCAGCTGGAGCTCCCTGCACATTTAAAGTAGATCAATTAGTTCTTTCGGGGGACCCAAGCCTGTTTGGTCTTGGGTCTTTGAACAGGTTGTTTCAAAGAGTCTTTTGAATCACAAACAACTTGGGTTACATCAACCCCTTTCTCCTTACTAACAACTTTCTCTTTCTCATTCTTCTTGCTCTGTGAAGTAGAGGCTCCTTCAGATTCCTTAGATGACCAAGATTGCTCAGATCGTTTCAAGATCCGAATCTGAGATTTTGAAGTCTCAGTCGGTTTCTTTACTTCTTCTTTGAAAGCAACCTTCTTGGTTTCCTTCTCTGATTTAACAGAGACAGGTCCAACTGATTGTTTACCATTAGGTTTAGGAACAACCTTTTTGGTATCAACAGTTGAGTTCATCTGAGGTTTCTTACCAGATTTATCAGTGGTCATCCGGTTGCGCTTATCATACGTCATCGGACGATTTTCCCCCTTGTTGTAAAAATTGTTTTGATTATGATAAAATTCTTTTTGGGGAAAATGCCGTCTCTGTTGATAGCCATAGTTGTCAACCGGATACTCATGATATTGCCTCATTTCCATCTCGTGCCTATTGTGTCGTACGTACGGGCAGGCGGCAAGTAAATGTCCCCGTTCCCCGCACTTATAACACGCACGGTATTCCTCGTAGTTTTCCTTGATCGGCGACTTGGAAAAACTAGCAATGGGATATCGATCGACCATGCATTGTTTCCTTAAACTCTCAGGAGCTGGGTCCTTCGAGTAAGTCGGTTCAATAAAACTATTTTCTTTATGCACAGGCAAAACAAACTGTGTGACATTGACCTTTGCTTCTTTTTCCGAATAAATTTTGTCTAAAATCTCTTGAGGAATGTCGTTGGTCCTTTCAAATTTCGGGAACCAAATCGTACTTTCCTGCCAGATCTTTTCGGTTTTTGTAGAATTGACAAATTTAATCGGAAACTCATCATCAGATAAAATCTTATCGGAGCCTTGCATCCGATAGAAGATTTTAACAGGTTTATCACACACTTCATTGCTCACATCATTGTTTTTCTCAGATTTTAATTCATTTTTCTTCTCAACCGGTTTTACCACATTTTTCTCAGTTTTAATTACAACTTTCTTTTCAACCGGTTTTCTCACGTTTTTCTCAACTTTTTTAATCTCTTTCTTTTCAAAACTTTTACCAACAAACTTATCATTTTTCTTAACCTCATTTTTGCGATGAGCATTTGCCATTGGATGAATTATCTGAGACGGTGAGACTGGCTCAGTAGTGATTATATGATTTTCATCAGGGATATGACCATCACTTTCAACCGTCTCAGATGATTCATCTTCTTCATCTGAATCATCAGTAGCGACCACACCCTCACTATTTCCCAATACTGGTCTCACATCAGAATATGGATCCCCGACACTGGAAGTGTTAGGCTCATTTTCTGGTGTGGGATCAGGATGAATTAAAGTCTCCGGTGGTATTGCATGTAAAGTATGATTCTCAAACAATACCGGAGATGGAACTGACTTATAGTTTGCACTATTCGTCTGGGAGGGTTCTTCAATAATATGATCAACTACGTATGCTATGTGCTTGTAACTTTCTAGTTTCTTGTTAACTTTTTCCGCAAAGCACTTGATGGTTGCCATTTCTAATTTAGTGTTTTCCATTTCATTGATGTAATTATAATGGCAAGTTGTTTAATAGATAATGTCTTTTTCAATTCTGACACATCCTTTTTATAACCATCAAGAACTTTGTTGAAATCTTTTAAGTCCTTTTGATAAATCTGACAGTTGAGTTTTGCACTCTCAAGTTGAACCTTGAGAAGCTTGTTTTCATCAGTCAGTTTTTCAAAATCAGCACATTTGTCACATTTAACACAAGATTGAGTTTCAGAACTTACCGGCTTAGGAGGTTCTGTCATGGCCATTAGAGCAAAGTGAGCTTCCTTTCCTGCAAAGAATTTGGAGTAGTCAATTTTAGTGCATGCATCATCCACCATACATGACTTGCGAGTCATCAGGAAGTCAGCTTCAGCTAGCAATTGGTCAATATCATCATCTAGTGAATTCACACTAGTCTCTGAGTCAGATTCGCTCTCCATATCCGAGTAAGCTGAGTCATATTGATCTCCAACATCGGTGACAGAATCAAGAATCATCCCCGATCTCTTGTCTTCACCTTCAGCCATCACATCATCATTCACTTCTTCAATCTTCAACTCCGACACCTTTCCAATCACAACCTCTTCTTCAACTTCCTCATTCTCATCCACCTTCATCTGCTGTGCCACACATGCAACATTCCCAGCAGTGATTTCCTCCACCCCCAATTGCATACCAGTCCAGTCAAAACCTTCATCCTTTTGGATGACAAGTGCTTGGTTTTGAGTATCAGTTTGGTTTTGGTTTTGTGTGTTAGGTGTAGAGATAGGAACAATAGTTCGGTTTGGATTTTGTTGAGGTTGGTTTTGGGTTGTGGATTGTCTGGTGTTGTTGTTTTGTTGACGGTTCTGATAAGTGTTTTGATTTTGTGGTTGAAAGCTTGATATGTTTGGACTGTTGTAAGACACTTGATTCTGGTTTTGGTTTTGTCGGTTTTGGTATGAAGAATTGAAAGGATTTCGGTTACCTTGTTGTGCTGGTTGTGTGCACTCCCTTTTAAAATGTCCCTTTTTACCATAGTTAAAGCAAGTAACCTTTGCTTTGTTGAATCCGTATGTGGTATTGGGAGAGGTTGAGAGATCAGTCCTGCCAGTCTTCTGAATGAAATCAGTGGCTCTCCTCATAATGCATGCAAAAGCCCACTGAATATCCATCAACTCCATTTCCTCTTTATCGATTTGAGCATAGTCCTCATTGGTAAGATTATTGTTACCAATTTGACTTGCTACCAAACCGTTGTAAGAAGCAACCATGGCAGATACTAGAGCAACATGCTGTTGAGCAATTTCAACAGTCACATTGTTAAGGTTTGATGTCTCTAACACAATCGGGTTTTGACTTGATTGTGCTTGAGTAATTTGCATCTGGTTCACTTGAGGAGGATATTGTTGTTGTTGTTGCTGTTGACTTGAAGTATAGCATGCGGCTTGTTGTAATGGTGAAAATGGTGGAATAAAGTTTTGTGTTTGATATGGTTGTTTTGAGTATGATGGTGTGTAGGATGAAGTTTGAGCAAGGTAGTTAATGGGTGCTTTTGTTGGTTCAACAATGTTAGACACACATGCTATGTGAGGTGCAATAGTAGATGTGGTGCTTGAAGCAGAAAGAGAGTTAGATGTTCCACTCACATATAAATCAGGATTCTGTGGAATCTGAGCTCTTTTAGCTTTTCTCTTTTCCTCCATCTCTTTGTTTTCCAACTTTTGAATGAACTCATTAATGGTCCAATACTGGTAAGCATCCTTCTCCTTTAACACTTCGATGTGTTGATTCCAATAGGGTGGTAATGCATCAGCAAATTTATCAACTAATTCCGACATTGGAATGCTGATCTCATAGCTCGACAATTCAGTGAGCAAATGGCAGTACCTTGGAACCAACTCTTTTAGGGTCTCATTACCCATATAACTGAAGTTTTCAAACTCCTTCCGAAGCTCCTCCATCCTAAGCTTCCTGGTCTTCTCATTTCCATCATGTCGATTTCTCAACATATCCCAAAGTTGTTTGGATGTAGTGCATGATCCAAACTGATGTAATAGATCAGTGTTGATCGCCTGAGATAGTTGAGAGAATGCTTTCTTCTCTATAGCAAACCTTTTCATCACGTCATCCGCCAAATTCTCCAAAGGGATTGGTTCTCCAGTATTCTCCAGAGTAGGAGCAACGTAACCCTTCACAATCATTTGCCATGCCTCGGCACCTTTAAGTCCTTGTCCCTCAACGTGAATCTTAAACTTCGTCTTCCAAGTGTTATACTCCTTCATGTCCATTAACTTCGGTGGACGATTGCCACTTCCAGAAGATAGATCATGAATAAGAGTAGAAATAGCGTTGGTCGTCTGGGAATGGACTGCTGCTGCTGCGACTCCCCAATAGTTATCAATCGGTTGTGGTACTGATTGAACAACTTGTTGTGGTGCCGAACTAGTCATATCCATATAATTGATCGGCTGAGATGATTGTTGTCCGGTCTTTTGTGCCGCTACTGTCCACGGATCTTGAATCTGTTGTTGTTGTGGTGCTTGAGTTGGTCTAGGGGTTGTTGGAAAGTTCCACATTGTATCATGCAAACAATCAAACAAACAAACACGAAACGATTAAAAATTTTTCAAAAACAGAATACTCCTTCGTATGAACGGAGGTGCGAATGAGAAAAAATCTTCTCTTTCGACCGAATAATCTGATACGAATGTGAAAAACAAATATCAAATCTCCTTTGACCGCTTTAGTCTTCCTTCGACCGTTCTAGTTTTCTCCTTCGACCGAACGACTATACGAATGAGACACAGTAGTACGAATGAAAAATATAAGCAATCAAAGTTCACTTTCGACCACTAAAATCACTCTTTCGACCACAAAAACACTCTTTCGACTCAATAGACTCCCACTTTCGACCGAATTCTCTCGTTCGACCCTTGTGATTTCAAAAACGGTTATTCTTTGAAAATCAGTTAGATTTGATCATGTTTATCAAAAGTTGATGGATTTTGATGATCTTTATCAGGTTTTGAATCGGATAAGATTTGGAACAACTTTAATAAAGTGAATTATCCAATTCAAATTCGAAATCAAGGTGAAATCAATCAAAAACACATCATTTCAGTTTGTTCATTTAAAACAGAAAATTTTTGATCAAATTTGGGTCAAAATCAACTGAGAAGCTATCAATTTGTGGTTGTTTGATTCATAATGGCTCTGATACCACTTTGTATGCGCGTGAAAGGATCGGTAAGCAACAAAGACAATCAAACAATTTAGTTTTGGGTGCGGAATCCCCAAAACCAGCACAAAATGATAACTAATCAGATAAACACACACAAATCATCATTTTCAAACGTTTTCAATAATAATCAAACTTGAATACACGTAGAAAAGTAATTACAATCAATGACTCGACGCAAAACAAGTTTATAAAAAGTTACAGAGAGAATTCAGAAAGTGGCGGGAAATAAATGACTCAAAGTTAGCTGCAAAAACTGAGTTTGCCTATTTATAGACTGCACATTCGCCCACTTTGTTCATGCGAATGAGCAGGTTCGCCCATTTTGAGTGGTCGAACCAAACTCCATAATAAACAATATTCATTCGCCCAAAAAGCTTCCTTCGCACCCTTGAAATCTCTCTTTCGCACCATCAAAATCTTTCCTTCGCACCAACGACAATAAACAAAACAAATGAGTTATCCAATCCAAAGCATTAGTCGCACATATGCACCTACAGATGACAACTCAGGGCCAAGTTACGTGTTTCCTCTCCAAGGCTACAAAAAAAGAATCTATTATGTGGCATAGGAGGATGGGACACATTCACCTCAGAATAATGAACCATCTAGTGAAGAATGGGCTTGTCGAAGGCGTTAATGTCAAACATTTCCATCTAAATGACACGTGTGTGAGTTGCAAAAAGGGAAAGCAGCACAAACAATCCCACAAATCAAAGAAAGTAAACTCTGTGGAAATTCCACTTGAGCGTTTGCACATGGACCTATTCGGACCTTTCAAGCGAAAGAGTCATTGCAGAGAGCTTTACTGCCTTGTGGTTACTGACGACTTTTCTAGATATTCGTAGGTCATGTGCTTGCAGTATAAAAGCGACACTTTTAACAATCTGAAAGTTTTATTCACTCGATTAGAGAATGTCTATGGTTTGAAAATCAAAAGAATTCGGAGTGATAATGGGACGAAGTTCAAAAATGCACAGAAGGATGCTCTTTGTGAAGATAATGGAATTCATCAAGAATACAGTGCTCCGTATACCCCTCAACAGAACGGTGTCGCAGAAAGGAAAAACAGGACTCTAATTGAGGCGGCAAGAACAATGCTTGCGGATTCTTGTAGATGCATTTATGCGACTAATGCTTTGGATTTACAATAAACACATGTTAATATGTTTTGTCGAGTGGGCGAAGGAGGTTTTATGTGGGCGAAGGAAGAAAATCAAAGGTGCGAAGGAAGAAATTCATACGAAGGAGAGACAGGAGGCGAAGGAAGTTTTTGTTAGTTATGTATTACTTCATTCGACCAGGCTGTTTGGTCGAATGTGCACATTCGCACTAACACTGTGGGCGAACGTGCAGCCTATAAATAGCTCAAGCTGATTTTTGAATGTAGTTTTAGTCATTATTATTCCCTCCAAGTTCAGTGTGTCTCTCTAGTGTTTTGTTAAAGTTGATTCACGTTGAGTCTTTCATGTTTTGATCAACTTATTGTGTAATTGAGTTTTGATTATTAATGAGAAAAGCTTTGAATGATGATTTACTTGTTTTGATCTAATTGATTATCATTTTGTGATTGGTTTAGGGTCTCCGCACCTAAATCAAACTTGTTTGATCATTTCTTTGTTGATTTGTCGATCCTTTTAGCACATACAAAGTGGTATCAGAGCCATTCTTTATGCACATACAAAGTGGTATCAGAGCCATTCTGGATCAAACACCCACAAATTGATAGTTTCTCAGTTGATTTGGACCCAATTTTGGTCAAAAAGTTTATGTTTTCATAGAACAAACCGATTTGATGAGTTTTTGATTGATTAGAACTTGATTTCATGGTTAAAATGGATAATTCTCTTTGATAAACTTGTTCCAAATCAATTCCGATTCAAAACCTGATTAAAATCATCAAAATCTATCAACATTTGATAAACATGATCAAAATTAACTGATTTTCAAAGAATAACTGTTTTTGAAATAGCAGGGGTCGAAGGTGTTGTTTTTTGTGGTCGAACGTAGAGTTTCATAGCTTATTTGGGTACATTCGTCCATCTGAGTTTCATTCGACTGATCGAACGGTCGAAGGAGGGAGAAACCGGTCGAAAGAAGAACAAACGGTCGAATGTGTGAATTATTTTGGTCGAACGAGTGGATTTTTGGTTGAAGGTGTTGATTTAGTGGTCGAAAGTAGAGTTTCATAGCTTATTGTTGTACATTCGACCATTAGAGTTTCATTCGAACCAGTCGAACGGTCGAAGGAGGGAACAAACGGTCGAAAGAGAGTTCAAAGGGTCGAAAGTGTTAGAGTGTTGTTGTCTTTTACATTCGTACCCTTATAAACGGTCGAAGGAGAGAGATTTTACTCTTTCGACCATTCGCTACATACGAAGGTAGTATCTGTTTTTAAACATTTTTAATCTTTTCGTGTTTGAACATTTACAGGTTAAGATGTGGAACTTTCCAACTACGCCAAAACCTAATCCAGCACCACAGCAGCAGACAACCAGAGATCAATGGACAGTTGCAGCCCAGAAGACTAGTCCACCATCTCAGCCAATCAACTACATGGCTATGACTAGTTATACTCCTCAGCAAGTTGTACAACCTTTACAGCAACCAATTGGCGACTATTGGGGAGTAGCAGCAGCTGCCGTTCACTCACAGACGACCAATGCCATATCTACACTCATTCATGATCTATCATCAGGCAGTGGAAATCATCCACCAAAGCTCATGGATATGATTGAATATAACACATGGAAGACAAAGTTCAAGATACATGTGGAGGGACAAGGCTTAGAGGGAGCCGAGGCATGGCAGATGATAGTGAAAGGTTATGTTGCTCCTATTCTGGAGAACACTGGTGAACCCATACCGTTGGAGAACTTGGCTGATGATGAGAAGAAGAAGTTCGTGATTGAGAAAAAGGCATTTTCTCAATTATCTCAGGCGATCAGCACTGACTTGTTGCATCAGTTTGGATCGTGTACTACTTCAAAACAATTGTGGGATATGCTGAGAAACAGACATGATGGTAACGAGAAGACTAGGAAGTTGAGAATGGAAGAGCTTCGTAAAGAGTTCGAGAACTTTAGTTACATGGGTAACGAGACTTTAAAAGAATTGGTTCCAAGGTATTGCCACTTGCTCACAGAGCTCTCAAGTTACGAGATTAGCATACCTATGTCTGAACTGGTGGATACATTTGCTGATGCTTTACCACCATATTGGAACCAACACATTGAAGTGTTGAAAGAAAAAGATGCTTACCAGTATTGGACTATCAATGAGTTCATACAAAAACTGGAGAACAAAGAAATGGAGGAGAAGAGGAAAGCAAAGAGAGCACAGATTCCACAGAACCCAGAGTTGTATGTGAGTGGTACATCTACTTCTAGCTCTACTTCAAGTGTTGCACCTCATATTGCTTGTGTATCTAATGTTGTTGAACCCACCAAAGCACCAATCAACTATCTTGCCCAAACTTCATCATATACACCACAATCTTATCAAACACCTAATTTCATTCCACCTTTTTCACCTATGCAACAAGCTGCCTGTTACACTGCCAGTCAACCTCAACAACAACCATATAATCCTCACATGAACCAAATGCAGATCACTCAAACACAATCAAATCAAAGTCCGATTGTGTTAGAGACTTCTAACCTTAACAATGTTACTGTTGAGATTGCTCAACAGCATGTAGCATTAGTATCTGCTATGGTTGCATCATACAACGGTTTAGTTGCTAATCAGATTGGAAACAACAATCTAACCAATGAGGACTATGCACAAATCGATAAAGAGGAAATGGAGCTTATGGATATACAGTGGGCGTTTGCTAGCATCATGAGAAGAGCCACTGATTTTATCCAGAAAATAGGGAGAACTGACCTTTCGACTTCTCCAAACACCACTGATGGCTTTAATAAAGCCAAGGTCACATGTTTTAATTGTGGTGAGAAGGGTCATTTCAAGAGAGAGTGTACACAGCCAACTCAACAAGGTAATCGAAACCCGTTCAATTCAAGCTACCAAAACCGACAAAACCAAAACCAGAATCAGGTATCATACAACAGTCCCAACATTTCTAGCTTTCAACCTCAAAACAACTACCAGAACCGTCAAAACACACAACAAAATACCAATACTAGACAATCCACATCTCAAAACCAGCCACAACAGAATCCAAACCGAACCATTGTTCCCATCTCTACACCTAACACTCAAACCCAAACCCAAACTGAAAACCAAAACCAAGCACTTGTGATTCAAAAAGATGAAGGTTTTGATTGGACGGGTATGCAATTAGGAGTGGAAGAGATTACTACAGGAAATGTGGTTTGTGTGGCACAAAAGATGAGTTTGGATGAACATGTGGAGATTGAAGAAGATGTTGTGACAGAAAAATTGACGGAGTTGAAAATAGAAGAGTTGAATGAGGATGTGAATGATAAGTGTGAAGACAAGAAGTCTGGAATGATTCTTGATTCTGTCACAGATGTTGGAGAGCAATATGATTCAGCTTACTCGGACATGGAAAGTGATTCTGACTCGGAAGCTAGTGTGAACTCACTAGACGATGACATCGATCAGTTGCTAGTTGAAGCAGATTTCCTTATGACTCGCAAGTCGTGCATGGTGGATGATGCCTGCACAAAGATTGACTACTCAAAATTCTTTGCAGGGAAGGAAGCTCATTTCGCACTGATGGCAATGACAGAACCACCTAAACCTGTAAGTACTGAATCTCAATCTAAATCTCATGTTTGTGTTAAATGTTCTGTTTTTGATAGTTTGACTGAAGAAAATAAGCAACTCAAGGTACAACTTGAGAGTGCTAAAGTAAACTATCAAATTTTATCAAAAGGAAGCAAAAGAATTTAACAAAGTACTTGATGGTTACAAAAAGGATGTTTTTGAACTGAAAAAAACTTTGTATTTAAAGCAACTTGCCATTAACAACTATATATATGAAATGGAAAACACAAAGTTAGAAATGGCAACCATCAAGTACTTCAATGAAGAAGTGAATAAAAAGTTAGAGAGCTATAAGCACATTGCTTATGTAGTTGACCACATCATCGAAGAACCTTCACAGTCGAGTAGTGCAAACTACAAAGCTGTCCCATCTCCGGTGTTGTTCGAAAATCATAATTTACATGCGATAGCACCGGAGAACCTAGTCAAATCTGACTCCACATCAGATAACGAGTCCAACACATCCAGTGTGAGACCTGTTTTGGGAAACAATTAAGGTGTGGTAGCTGCAGATGATTCTGATGAAGAAGATGAACAGTCTGAGATGGTTGTTAAGAAAGAGAGTGATATTCCTGATGAAAATCATATCATCACTACTGAACCAGTCTCACCATCTCAGATTGTCCATCCCATGGCTAATGCTCATCGAAAGAATTAACCAGCAAAGAATGTTTCTAAGAAAGTCGAGCAGTCTGTTGATAAAAATGTTGAAAAGAAAGTTGTTAAGAAAGTTGAGAAAAATGTGGTTAAATCTGTTGATAAGAAAATTGAAACTAAAACTGAGAAATCAAATGAAGAAAACAACGAATCGTGTGATAAACCTGTGAAAGTTTTCTATCGGATGCAAGGCTCCGATAAGATTATGTCTGATGACGAATATCCGATTAAATTTGTCAACTATTCCAAAATTGAAAAGATCTGGCAGGAAAGTACAATTTGGTTTCCAAAACATGAACGAACCAATGACATTCCTCCAATGATTTTAAAGAAAATTTGTTCGGATAATTCTAAAGACGCAAAGGTCAATGTCACACAATTCGTTAAACCAACAGACAAGTCAAATAGTTTTATTGAGCCGACTTACTCAAAGGACCCAGCCCCTGAGAGTTTAAGAAAACAGTGCATGGTTGATCAATATCCCATTGCGAGTTTTTCCAAGTCGAACATCAAGGAAAACTATGAAGAATACCGTGCGTGTTTTAAGTTAGGGGAAAGGGGACATTTACTTGCCACCTGCCCGTATGTACGACACAAGAGGCACGAGGTGGAGATGAAGCAAAGACATGATTATCCAGTTGATAATCACAGTTATCCTCAAAGACGGTTTTTCCCTCAGCCAGCACCTTATTATAACCATAACAATTTTTTCAAAAAGAGAGAAAATCGTCCGATGACTTATGACAAACGCAACCGGATAGCCACTGAGAAACCATTGAAGAAACCATTGGTGAACACAACTGCTAAAAACAAAAAGGTTCCTGGTAAACCTAATGTCAAACCAGCAGTTGGACCTGTCTCTGTTAAATCAGAGAAGGTAACCAAGAAGGTAACATTTAACGACGGAGTGAAGCAACCGGATGAGACCTCAAAATCTCAGATCCGGATCTTGAAACGATCTGAACAGTCTTGGTCATCAAAGGGGTCTGAGGGTGCTTCAACTTCACAGAATGTGAAATCTGAGAAAACAAAAGTTGAGTGTGAAAAGAAAGGGGTTGTTAAAACCCAAGATGTTTGTGAATCTAATGAATCTTTGAAACAACCAGTTCAAAGACCCAAGACCAAACAGGCTTGGGTCCCTCGAAAGATCTAATTGCTTTACTTGATATGTGCAGGGAGCTCCAGCTGGCCCTGTTAGCAGCCTCTGGATTATTGACAGTGGAGCTTCTGGCCACATGACAGGGGATCTCACGCTACTTTTTGACATCAAGAATATAAATGGAGGTTACGTAGCGTTTGCAGGAAATAAAGGAGGTTACATTACGATGGAGGGTAGTGTTAGAAATGGGGTAGTGACATTTGAGCGGATATCGTATGTAAAGCAGATAGATTACAATCTACTCAGTGTCAGCCAAATCTGTGATAAACAATTCTCTGTTTATTTTGACGACAAATCTTGCTACATCCTAAAACCGGGTTTTGAACTTCCAAAAGAGTGGGTGATGCTAAAGGCACCGAGAGTAAACAATTTGTAT
Organism: Ambrosia trifida; assembly: GCA_028751855.1. Classification (NCBI taxonomy): domain Eukaryota; kingdom Viridiplantae; phylum Streptophyta; class Magnoliopsida; order Asterales; family Asteraceae; genus Ambrosia; species Ambrosia trifida. The sequence continues at coordinate 157,826,854 of CM054123.1, read as the reverse complement.
ATTCTCGATATGTCCAAAGCTATGACCACCCATGGCCAAGTCACGTGTTTCCTCTCTAAGGCTACAGAAAAAGAATCTATCATGTGGCATAGGGGAATGGGACACATTCATTTGAGAAAGATGAACCAGTTAGTGAAGAATGAACTTGTCACTGGAGTAAATGTAAAACATTTTCATTTGAATGACAAGTGTATTAGTTGTAAAAAGGGTAAGCAGCACAAACAGACCCATAGACCAAAGAAAGTCAATTTCGTTGAACTACCGCTTGAGCGTTTGCACATGGATTTATTTGGTCCAGTCAAGCGTATAAGTCATGCTGGGGAATTGTACTGTCTTGTGGTGACTGACGATTACTCAAGATTCTCAGGGGTTATGTGCTTACACCAGAAAAGCGACACGTTTGACAACCTGAAAGTTTTGTTCACTCGTCTGGAGAATCCGGAGTGATAATGGGACGGAGTTCAAAAATGCTCAGATGGATGATCTTTGTGAAAACAAGGGAATTCATCATGAATACAGCGCTCCGTATACACCCCAGCAGAACGGTGTCGCCGAACGGAAGAACAGGACTCTAATCGAAACGGCGAGAACAATGCTTGCGGACTCAAATCTTCCAGTTATGTTCTGGAACGAAGCAATTTACACAGCATGTTACACTTTAAATCGTGTTTTAACAGTGAAGAAATTTGGTAAAACTTCTTATGAGCTGTTGAACCGACGAAAGCCGAATCTAGAGTATCTAGAACCGTTTGGAGCCCTGTGTACAATGCTTAATCCTTCGGAGAAGTTCGCACCAAAGGCTGAAGAAGGCTATTTTGTTGGATATGCAACCCCACTCAAACGGGTATTCAACAAAAGAACTAGAAAAGTCGAGGAGTGGGCTAACGTCGATGTACAAAGATACACTCAGAATGTACAGGGAGGCATTCCAGACTGGATGTTTGATTACAAAGACTTCTTTGAATCATTCAATCTAGATAGCATGGTTGAAGAAGCTATACTCCGTTTATATTACGAGGTCGAAAACGCAGTGACTTCACCGTTAGTGCGTCCGATCACCGTAAATCCTCAAGCGGCTTCTAATGATACCACTGCTCCTGTGATGGAAGAAGAAGTGTTCCAAGAAGCTTCAACAACGCTTAATTCATCGGAATCAGAAGATGAAGACGATGATGCTACAAGTGAAGCTGTTCTGGATAATGCTACAGTGACACCACCAGTGAACCCAATTTCAAATGGTGCTTCATCATCAAATGTGGGTAATGATCTGGTTTCTACAGAAAATTTGACGACTCAAACGGGAGTGCACGTACCTAATTATCCAGAATCTCGGATACATCGAATACACCTGCTTGAACAGGTCATTGGTGATCCTGGTAGAAGCGTTATGACAAGAGGGCAATTGAGGAATGCTCAAGCACCAGAGAATATTGGCAATCTTGCTTTATATGCCAAAATACAAAAATCTGGTTTTCAAAATGACTGGTCTTTCGCTTGTTATGTTTCGCAGGTCGAGCCGCGGACGTACAAGGAAGCTCTTTTGGATGATGCCTGGGTGGAAGCGATGCAAGAAGAGTTGATACAATTTCAGAAACTTAGAGTTTGGACGCTGACAGATTTGCCCCCGGGAAGAAAGAAGATAGGAACCAAATGGGTTTTTAAGTGTAAAAAGGATGATAGAGGAGTTATAGTGAGAAACAAAGCTCGTTTGGTTGTCCAAGGTTTTAATCAAGTTGAGGGAATCGACTACAATGAAATCTATGCACCTGTTGCACGCTTGGAAGCTATACGAATGTTTCTGGCGTTTGCATCCTGGAAGAAATTCAAGGTGTATCAGATGGACGTAAAGAGCGCATTTCTTTACGGTGTGGTCAAAGAGGAAGTTTACGTAGGTCAACCACCAGGCTTTGAGGACCCTATTCACCGGGATAAGGTCTATGTCTTAAACAAAGCTCTCTACGGGTTGCACCAAGCTCCGAGACAATGGTATGAGGAGCTGAGTACGTATCTTCTTTCGAAAGGATTCAAACGCGGATTGGTAGACTGCACACTGTTCACTAAATGAGTAGGAGATGACATGCTTCTTGTGCAAATTTATGTTGATGATATTATTTTCGGGTCTACTAACGAACTTCTGTTCAGGGAATTTCAAAAAGTTATGCAGGAAAAGTTCGAAATGAGCGCAATGGGTGAAATGCAGTTTTTCCTAGGCTTGCAGGTGGAGCAAAGACCAACGGGGATCTTTATTCACCAGACCAAATATGTTTCTGAAGTCTTGAGCCGATTCCAGATGGAAGATTCGAAGCCGATGGATACCCCGATACAACCTAATCACGGGATTGGAGTTAACGCTAAGGGGGAGCTAACTGGTCCATTTACATACAGAGCAATCGTCGGATCTCTGATGTATCTCACCGCGTCTAGACCGGATATAATGTTTGCAACATGTCTTTGTGCACGATATCAGTCGAAGCCGAAACAAAGTCATCTTGCAGCTGTCAAGCGTATCCTCAGATATCTGAAGGGTTGTCCATCGAAAGGACTTTGGTACCCTCATGATGATAATTTTGACCTAATCGCTTTTAGTGATGCAGATTTGGGCGACTGTGACAAAGACAGCAAATCCACAACGGCTGGATGTCAGTTTATGGGGAGCAGGCTCGTGACCTGGCAATGCAAGAAACAGACCGCAGTTGCACTATCCACATGTGAAGCAAAATACGTTTCAGCATCGAGTTGCTGCTCCCAGGTTCTTTGGATCCAACAACAGATGGTGGACTACGGTTTGTAATTTCTTAAAACCCCTATTTACTGTGATAATGAAGCCGCAATCGCATTAACAAAAAACATAGTAAATCACTCAAAGGCTAAACATATCCGGATTAAATATCATTTTATCCGTGATTGTTATGCTAAAGAGTTGATCGATATGGTCAAAATCCACACTGATTACCAACGCGCAGATCTTTTTACCAAAGCTTTTGACAAATCCAGATTTGATTATCTTTTAAAAGCTAATGGTATTAAAGAAAAACAAGACTGATCAACACCTCAGTTTATCACTTTTTAGTTTAATTTTACTGTTTTTCAGAAAAAATTCGAAAATCCAAAAACATTAAAAAATTTCAAAAATCCATAAAAATTAGAAAATTTCTTTGCTGACTGCTATATCTTCTTCCCTTAAATTAATGCCGTCAGATTTCTGTGAACAAACGATATCTGGGCAGTCACGTATTTGAAATGCTCCAGCTTATCCTTGGGAACAGTAAATTCAAAAAATTTATAAAAAATTAGAAAAACCAAAAATGATTTCCTGGAGAAAAAGGGGAAATGATAGTACATCAGTGGGGATCTGACACATTCTAAGAAATGTAATGCTATATAGGGCGTGTGTCTGAGTCTGTGCGATGTGCTGATAGGCATCGTAGACCTATTACTGCGTGTCTGATACATACATATCAAACGAATTGTTGTGTGGATGAACTCCTCATGGGCATATAGTCTTAGTACTGTAATTTCGTTTGATAGGGTATTTGTACGAAACTCGGAGGTTTAGGGTCGTTATGTTATTAGTTGTTTGGGGATAGCCTCTCTGATCTTCTGCTGTAAGTCATTACGGACCTAGATCAGATAGGGTGTCTTTATAAAAGAGCTTTATGCCAAATCCTAAAGTTACCGAATTGAGGAACTTTCTATGTTTTATGATGATCAAAGATTATCTATTACATCGTATTAATCACTGATGCAAATCATGATTTGTAACATTTCGCATTTAATTATTTATACGTTACGGATTAAAAACGACAAACCTTATTATTGTTGGTGATATTCTGAACCCCTACACAATGATAATTATTCATACATATATATATATATATATATATATATATATATATATATAAAGTTATAATAGTAATAATAATAATAATAATAATAATAATTATAACATATACTAGATTAAATTGATTTTATGTTTGTCTTACCAAAACCATCGACCCAAACCCGTATGACCAGCCCAGTGTTTGCGGCCCAAAGATCTGGCCCACCTGGAACCAGGCCCACTCTCCTATTACTGTTTTAAAAAGAAACAAAACTTGTTGCCTTTGCTGGGTTTCGAACCCGAGTCACACCACACACACACACGGGCACGAGCCATCTACTCCACACCCTTGTATTGATTTAATACCAACAAATTATATATATAACCCCACTTCACTTCTCCTTTTTCCTTTTCCTTTTTCGCGAAACAGCAGCAGCAGCAGATTGAGATAATTTTTCTTAACCAATCCTTTGATTTAACAATCAACCATACAATTATGGTAAGAACTTGTGATTACCGGCCTTGTATGACTAAGATGCACGATTAACATCCATCAATTGATGCCAATTAACCATATACGCGTCCCTCATTAAAAACTCGGTCAATCCTTACCATAACATCGAACCAGTGCTTAGCACTATAAATTGGCCATTCTGGAACCATTACAACTCGCTCATACATCTTCCTTAACCTCCAATTTCTCTGAATCATCATCTGAGCTCGTCATTTGATCGTAGTTTGACTTTAAGGTTGACCAAACAATCGAGCACGAAACAGACTTGTAAGTCTAATCTTTTCTGTGGGTTTTATACATCGGCCATCACTCATCAATAGCCCCATGATTAATTGGGCTATTGATGAGTGAATCAGATTATTGCAAAAATTAGGGTTCGTGGTTTGATTGATTTGGGGAAGAAACTGATTTTGCATACTGTATTTATCTTTATTAAACTAAGATAAATCACAACCACAGGCCTAGGCCAAGTGGTTGTGACTGATGCCTATAACTGAGACTACCCGGGTTCGAGTCCCGGCGTGGACACCCTTTTTTCCACTTAATTTCATTTCTTTTTAAAACAAACCAATTATATATATATTATACATTTAAATCTTATAAATTCGTTTTTAAATATTAAAACCTTTTTATAAATTCTAAAAAAATTATATTTATCAAATCTGATGTAAAAGTTTTATTTACAATTTTTAGTTTTCTGAAATTCATTGATTTAATATTTATAATAATTAAATCAATTTTATACTATTATATTTATAAAAATCCATTAAAATATCAAAACAATTTTATTAATTCCTACAAAAATTATCCTATGTTTGTACAATGTTAAACTTTACTGAAATGATTTTTAATTCAGAAAAATCATTTATTTTATATTTTTAATCAATTTTTGTTAGATTTAATCATAATTAAATCATAATAAATTCAATTTTTATTATTTTTGCACCAAAATTTTATACAATTTATTTTTAAATATTCAGAACAGAAATATGATTTTTAAAATAATAATTCTTTAATTTTAGTATTTTTAAATATTAAAGTAAATTTTGGCAATTTGTAATAAATAGATCAAAAAATCTATTTTAAAGGAAATAATTTTATAAAAATTATTTTTATACTTCAAACACATTATTGTGAGCATTCTAAATTCAAATTTTATAAAAAGACTTTCTTTTATTTAATTATCAAATTTCCCTTTATTTAATTAACATTTTATTTTAAATTCAACAATTGGATATCCCCAAATCAAAACCCTAGGATATACTTATAAACTAGTTAGACTTAGACTTATTTGTCGCCTTATACATAGGGTAACACTTGGCAATCTATTGGGCTACACTTATACTATTCCTCAATACCTAATACTATACCAAGGTGAGTTTACGTAACCATGTTTATGCAATTCTTTATACTTGCAACTTTATACTTAAGCAATTCTACATGCATGTCTAGTTGTAAACTTTAATGCCTCATGATTTAGACAACAACAACAGTTTCAACGAGTTTCAACATTACATAATCATTAGCTATGGCCAAGCCGGCGATACTCAATAATAGATCTATTGGATTGACAATCCCACCCGGATACGTGTACCTCCTACATAGGTAGCGTGGGTGATTGTTATCGTTCCAACATATTATTAAGGTGAACCGTGGATGACGGGATGGACCTAAACTAGTCGGAGGTTTGATTATGTCGATTCAACATTCCATGTTTACTCATGTAGACTTAAATTTACGATAGACATACGAATTGCTAAACTTTTATACTTAAACTATATGCTTAACATGGATTATGTATTCTCACCAACTTCTAGTTGACCCCCCCCCCCCACTTTTCCAAACTCAACAGGAAATACTGATGCTTGAAGTCTAGAGCTAGCATGAGGAGATATTTGAAGCTTTGTTTGATTATTTGATGTACGAATTCTTGTAGAACAATTGTATGTAATTTATTTAAAATCATACAATGAAATTTATTATTCACCATGAGCTACTGAACAATCATCAATACGTGACATCCCGATGTTTCCGCCATCGGTTGGGGTGTTACATGATTAATATCACTCCTCAACCTGGTAAAGTGCACATGTTACTTTGCTGCATTAATTTGCTGACCTGTATACCTCTGTGCATTATACCTTGTAAATTATAGACGACGAAAGCATAATCACGCTTTACAATGAGTCTTTGTGCATTTACTTCTTGATACGGGAGTATGTCGTGTGTGTGGGAACCACAGACAATTTTGTTTATACTATACATAATCGTATCAGTTTAAAGCACTGCACAAAAGTCTGCATGTGAGTTTATGTGGATCACAATATCAGCAGTTGCCAGATCACACATTGTCTTTAATGATAATAAATCAAAAGATCAACGGTGTGAGCAGATTTCTCAATAACTGAAATGATCCCTTTACCAGAAATCCCAAAACATTTACTGTTTTTCATTTACATTTCTGCATTTTATTTTCTCGTCAAAAATTACAAAACTCAAAAGAAATTTTAGGTGTGTTTTAGCATAAACTTTAGAAAATCCAAAAAGATTTTACATTTCTATCTTATTTTTGATAGCTGAAGGTGGTTGATGCTGATTTTCTAAACCTTGATGAACCATTTGAGCTTTGTAATCCTTCAAATATGAAAATACGAATGTTGGATGCTTAAAAGTTAAAAAATAATTGGAACGGGACTCGTTTTTGAGATTTGGAAAATTTGTCAAAATTCCAGTTTTCGTTCGCCCATTCGTTTGGTCGAACGTGAAATTTTTGTTGTTCCTTCGTACAGTGTAATTGGGCGAATGAGAGTGTTCTTGAATAATTTCCACATTCGAACCCTTTTGTCTCCTTCGAACCTTTAAATAGGGTCGAAGGAACCAAAAGTTTCTCATTCGACCAGTGTATTTGGGCGAAGGAGCATGCCTATATATATGTGTTCAGTCTCATTCGAACCCTTACAAAATTTTTTCAAAATTTCTGAAGTGAAGTCCACTTGTTACCCTGTTGCTTTGCTTTATACCATTGTGATCGTCTACTTTTGCTGATCATTTTGCACTACTTGTTACAGGTTAACATCTCATTTTCAGGGATTAATCGACCCATTTCAGTTTTGAGCCCTAGAAATCAAAAACTGATACATATCATGTTCATTGTTGCAATTGTTGTTTGGGATTCATTCTATCATTGTTTTAGGGGGAGAAGAAACAAAAATTAGTGGTTTTTATCCATCAGAAGGTTCAGTTGATCATAATGAATGAATAAACCCTAATTTTAAACTGAAAACATTGATAAAATGAATGATAGATAAAATTGTTGGTTTAAAAACTTTAATTGGCGATGTTACTAGCCTATTGAATCAAAATGACATGATCAGAATCAATAAAATGCAAAGTTAAAAATTTGAATTTGAAGAACAACTCCTTTGCACCTTTCGAATGGGCGAAAGAGATGGTTATTTGGGCGAAAGAAGAACAATCGGTCGAATGAAACATTTTATCAAAATCTTTTACATTCGTACCTTTATAATTTCTCATTCGCACCCCCGTATGGGCGAATGAGAAGATAAAATACCAAATTTTCAAACTTTGAACATTTTGTCGATTTTTTAACATGTTTCTTTGTTTTGTTTTGCAGTTTGAACCATGTCTGAACAGGAGAAGCCTACTGAACAAGCCGGATCATCCTCACAGCCTGCAAAGAAAGTTACTGAAGAGCTTTTAACATTCCGGAATGCGCATAATTGCTGTGCATATCTTGGAGAGGTTAAAAAGCATACTGAGTTCATTGAAATCATAGAGTTCTTGAAAAGAAGTTGGGTGATAGACGCAATTGCTACACCTACCATTATCTACAGAGACATGATACAAGAATTCTGGACTGAAGCAAAGATGGATTTCTGGAATTGCGAATCGTCTGTGATTAGCAAGATCCAAGGAAAGATGGTTATTGTTTCTGAGCTGGATATTAGAAAAGCCTTGAATCTTCAAGATGAAAAGACTGATCCTAGAGAGCTTAGCTTTATGGAACAATGAAAGTGCTTTCTGAGGATGAAGTACAATGGGCCGATTACTGATGGTTCATTACACAAGGGAAAGTTGTGTCCACAGTTCAAATACTTGGCACATGTATTGATACACGTCTTTGGTTCAGCTGCTGGAGGATATGATTTAATGCGAAAAAGTATTAGCTCGATGATGGTAGCACTGGTATTCAACAAACCGTTCAATGTATCAGGGATGCTGATGGAACATTTGTTGGAGCCTGTAAATGGCACGAGGAATCTGAAGTTTTTGTTATATCCTCGATTCCTCCAGATGGTGTTTGATCATAAATACAAAGAGTTGAAGAGGGATCCTAAGCACATTGTCGTTCAAGAACATATGTCAATCAATACACTAGCTAGGATGAAAGCTTATAAAGGCCTGTCAGTGAATGAACGTCCACCTGTCAGACGTTTATTTGGACATTTGGCGAGGATTGACTATGAGGATCCAGGTGAAGGTTTAGTGAGACATGCTAACAGTGATTCAGATCAAGATAATTCATTACATCCTGTTGATCCAGATGCGAAGCGTAAGTGACAGGTTGTTAATGTTGGAGCAAGAGTGGAAAGGGAAAGGAGAAAGAGATCAGCTTAGAGGTTGTTTCTGAACCTGCTAAGAAGAAGAGCACACCAAGAAGAAACAAGACAATGGCTAAGAAGGGATTGCATATTGTTGATGAGGCGTCGATTGATTCTGAAGAGACGCAAGAAGATGAACACTGGGATTCAGAGACTGAAACGCTGAAGACTACCACGCCTAAGGCCACTGTGGCTGGTGAGTCTGTTAGTTTGAACAGATCGGTTGAAGAGCAGAGAATGAAGAGTCCTATTCGTTTGGACGAAGAGAATGAAGATTTAGGTCTGGGAGCAGGAGACTTTCCTGGTTCGCCAGTTCAGGGGGAGAAACCGAAGAAGCCCCAATACAAGAAGAAGGAAAAGGTTGTGAGACCTGCAGAAAAGAGAGCTAGAGAGATAGAGACACTGATAGCAGGAAAGAAGTTACCACCTGCTACTAGCTCAAAATCTCCAGTTGCTGCTCCAGCCTCAAAGAAGCAGAAAACCACAGCTACTTCAGGAACAGAACAGGAAGCTGATTTGCCTGTTGATGCATTCAATGAAGCATTAGACAATGTACTGAAGAAGATAAAGAAGGGTAAACTGCCAGAGGTTGCTGAAGTCCCCAAGAAAAAGGTTACAGTTGATAGTGATGTGATGGATACTGTTAACAGGAGACTTACTGAAATGATGAATCTGATAAACAAGCAGCAGACTGAGATTGCCCAACTTAGACAAAACAACTCAAAGATGCTTGATGTAGTTGTTTCAACACATGAGAATAATGAAGAGTTGAAACAGAAGATCAAAAAGTTGCAGAAACATTATAAAAAGTTGTTGAAACATGAGCAGAGAAACACCAGACGAATTATAGCTTTGAAAGATGAAAACAAGAAGCTGAAAGAGAGTAACAAAAACATGGATAATCTGATCAAGAATTTATACTCTCGAGCTCCTCGGCTGAAAGAAGGTGAAGAAGATAAAGAGCTTGAAGAGGAGCAAGTTGATTTTGAACTATCTGATGAGGATGAGGAGGATGATGCAGATCTTGATGAAGATTCTGATAAAGCTCCTAAAAAGAAGAAAGATGATGATGATGATGATGGTTCAGATGATGGATTTGGTGATGATAACAGTTCTACATCTGATGATGATGATGATGATGATGATGATAACAATGATGAAAATGATACAGATAGATATAAGTATGAGAAGAGAGAATCTGGAAAAGAAGGAGAATCTAGCTCGAAAGCCCCTGGAGGATCAGTAGATGATGATACGATCTTTTGGAACGAAAAGCTGAAGTCTATGTCAGAAGAAGACAAACAGATGTATCGTCAGATGCTCACTGATCGAGTCTGGACGATTGACATGACCAGCAGATTTTCTGAGATCTTTGAATCTCGTGACAGGGTGTTTGAATTAGAGTATGATGATCCAGATTTAGAAGACGGTGAAGTCTCGGCGGCGATGGCAAAAGAGATCTTTGAAGGTCTGGCGAAACAGGTTGGCAAAACTGTTGAAGAATTGTTAGCTGATAACCAGATTCCTGATTTAACTGAAAAGGAAGCTGGAGATCATTTTGATGATCGTGATATACCTGGTTTCGAGGACATAGAAGTTGAGGATGTGATGAGTGAAGAGTATCCAGAATATTTCAAAAGAGACAAGAATTCTGGATTTACTGCTTTCACTGATGAGTTGTTAAAGGAAGCCGAGAGACGTGCAAGAGAGAAAAGTGATATGTTTGTTGATGAGATTTTCAGAGGGCATGAGAAACCGTTTATCAGACAATCCGACAGCTTGAAAGAGTTATTAAGGGAGTTAAAAGAGAAAGAGGCGAATCGTCCTAAACCTGAGATTCAAGGTAGCTTTTATAAATTCCACAACGACATGTTCAAAGGAAAAGCGTTGGGATGGAAATTTATAAAGCAACTGAAGTGTGTGGCAGTGAAGTGGGAGAAGGGGATTCTATACTTTGATAGATTTCATGACTTGAAGACTCTCCCATATTGGGCAATTCGTGACATTTGTCGACACAAGATGACTGGAACGACAAATGGTCAGATTGCATACTTTGCTGAGAAGATGGCTAGGGAGAGCAGGACGAAGTGGAATCTCTTTGAACCTCAATATCCAAAAAGGATTGTTCACAAGAAGACTATTGATGATATTACTGGTTTGCCCAAAGTGACCTTAAAGTATAAACCACCAAAAGTGTTGAGGCATATTCCATTGCTGCAGATTCCTCAACATTTCGCCAAAGACTTTATCTGGTGGTACTACGACTGGAAGATTGCAGAAGCTGTTATAGTTCTGAAGGATGGAGATAAGAGTTTCAAGAAAATACACATTTTTGATCCCATGTGGTTAGTGAATTGCTCACATGAGGACATCATAATGTTGTATTACAATCCTATCTTCAGCGTGTTAAGGATGCTGAACAGGCTAGTAAATACCAGCGAGTGGTATTCTTGTGTTTTGCTCATGATATCAACGCCGGATGCGACTATGATAAAAAGCTTGGCAAGTTTGTTAAAGTTCAAGAGATTTCTGAAGAGAAAAAGAAAAGGCCGAAGCAAGAGTTTGAGAAGGTGATGACATTGGAACAGAAGAAACTTTTGAGAATCAAGCTGATGAACAAAAGAATGGATGAGGAACGAAGAGTTAAACAATCCAAGCAATAGTCGAGGGGGAGTTTGTAGATGCATTTATGCAACTAATGCTTTGGATTTACAATAAACACATGTTAATATGTTTTGTCGAGTGGGCGAAGGAGGTTTTATGTCGGCGAAGGAAGAAAATCAAAGGTGTGAAGGAAGAAATTCATACGAAGGAGAGACAGGAGGCGAATGAAGTTTTTGTTAGTTATGTATTGCTTCATTCGACCAGGCTGTTTGGTCGAATGTGCACGTTCGCACTAACACTGTGGGCGAACGTGCAGCCTATAAATCGGTCAAGCTGATTTTTGAATGTAGTTTTAGTCATTATTATTCCCTCCAAGTTCAGTGTGTCTCTCTAGTGTTTTGTTAAACTTAATTCACGTTGAGTCTTTCATGTTTTGATCAAATTAACGTGTAATTGAGTTTTGATTATTAATGAGAAAAGCTTTGAATGATGATTTACTTGTTTTGATCTGATTGATTATCATTTTGTGATTGGTTTAGGGTTTCCGCACCTAAATCAAACTTGTTTGATCATTTCTTTGTTGATTTGTCGATCCTTTTAGCACATACAATTCTTTCCAGTAATGTTCTAGAATGAAGCCATTTACGCAGCATGTTATACACTGAATCGTGTGTTAACAGTGAAGAAGTTTGGCAACACTTCTTATGAACTGTTGAATAGACGAAAGCCGAGCTTAGAGTATCTAGAACCATTTGGAGCACCGTGTACTATGCTTAATCCCTCTGAGAAGTTTGCACCAAAAGCTGAAGAGGGATTCTTTGTTGGGTATGCAACCCCGCTCAAACGGGTATTCAACAAACGAACTCGTCAGGTAGAGGAGTGGGCTAACATTGAAGTTCAACGGTATACTCAGAATGTACAGGGTAACGGTCCAGATTGGATGTTTGATTACAAAGACTTCTTTGAATCATTCAATCTTGATGACTTGGTTGAAGAGGCTGTATTAAGACTCTATTACGAGTGTGAAAATGCAGTAACATCACCGTTGGTTCGTCCGATCACCATAACTCCTCAAACAGTTTCTAATGATGCCAATATTCCTGCAACAGAAGAAGAAGTGTTCTAGGAAGCTTCCACAACTCTTAATTCATCAGAATCAGAAGATGATGATGAAGTCACAAGTGAAGCTATTCCAGAACAAGAAACAGAGACACCTCCAGTGAACCCAAATCCAGATGTTGCTTCATCATCCAACCTAGGTAATGATATGGATTCAACAGAAAATTTGACTACTCAAACGGGAGTTCAAGTACCTGATCATCCGGAATCTCGGATTCATCGTACTTACCCGCTCGAGCAGATTATTGGTGATCCTGGAAGCTCTGTTATGACAAGAGGACAATTTCGAAATGCAAACTCACCAGAAAATCTTGGCACTTTAGCGTTATATGCACAAATTCAAAAAATTGGTTGTCAGAATAACTGGTCCTATGCTTGTTATGTTTCACAGGTGGAGCCGCAGACGTACAAGGATGCTCTTTTGGATGACGCTTGGGTAGAGGCTATGCAAGAGGAGTTATTGCAATTTCAGAAACTGGGAGTGTGGACACTAACTGATTTACCTCCAGGCAGAAAGAAAATTGAAACCAAATGGGTTTTCAAGTGCAAAAAGGATGACAGAGGCGTAATCGTGAGAAACAAAGCTCGACTGGTAGTTCAAGGTTTTCATCAAGTGGAAGGAATTGACTACAACGAGATTTATGCACCTGTGGCACGTTTAGAAGCAATTCGTATTTTTCTAGCGTTTGCCTCATATAAGAAATTCAAGGTGTATCAAATGGATGTTAAGAGTGCGTTTCTTTACGGTGTGGTCATGGAAGAGGTATACGTCGGTCAACCTCCAGGCTTTGTAGATCCTATCCACCTGGATATGGTCTACGTTCTCAACAAAGCGTTATACGGGTTGCACCAGGCTCCACGCCAATGGTATGAGGAGCTGAGCACGTACCTTCTATCCAAAGGATTCAAACGCGGTTTGGTAGACTGCACTCTGTTCACCAAACGAACAGGGGATGACTTGCTTCTAGTCCAGATTTATGTTGATGACATTATTTTTGGATCTACTAACGAACTTTTGTGCAGAGAATTCAAAAAAGTGATGCATGAAAAGTTCGAGATGAGTGCGATAGGAGAAATGCAGTTTTTCCTCAGCCTGCAGGTGGAACAAAGACCAACGGGGATCTTTATTCACCAGACAAAATACGTTTCTGAAGTCTTAAGCCGATTCCAGATGGAAGATTCGAAGCCGATGGATACCCCTATCCAACCTAATCACGGGATTGGAGTTGACGCCAAGGGGGAGCTGACTGATCCTTTTACATGCAGAGCAATCGTCGGATCTCTGATGTATCTCACCGCATCCAGACTAGACATAATGTTCGTTACATGTCTCTGCGCAAGATATCAATCGAAGCCGAAACAGATGGAAGATTCGAAGCCGATGGATACCCCTATCCAACCTAATCACGGGATTGGAGTTGACGCCAAGGGGGAGCTGACTGATCCTTTTACATGCAGAGCAATCGTCGGATCTCTGATGTATCTCACCGCATCCAAACTAGACATAATTTTCGTTACATGTCTCTGCGCAAGATATCAATCGAAGCCGAAACAAAGTCATCTTGCAGCTGTCAAACGGATCCTACGATATCTGAAGGGTTGTCCGTCGAGAGGACTATGGTACCCTAATGACGATAATTTTGACCTAATTGCTTTTAGTGATGCAGATTGGGGCGGTTGTGACAAAGACAGCAAATCCCCAACGGCTGGATGTCAATTTTTAGGGAGCCGGCTCGTGACCTGACAATGCAAAAAGCTGACGGCAGTTGCACTATCTACATGTGAAGCAGAATATGTGTCAGCTTCAAGTTGCTGCTCACAGGTTCTGTGGATTCAACAGCAGATGGTCGATTATGGTTTGCAATTTCTTAAAACCCCTATTCACTGTGACAACGAAGCCGCAATTGCATTAACAAAAGACACGGTCAATCACTCAAAAGCTAAACATATCCAGATTAAGTATCACTTTATCCGTGATTGTTATGCCAAAGAGATGATTGACATGGTCAAAATCCACATTGATTACCAACGTGCAGATCTTTTTACCAAAGCTTTCGATAGATCTCGATTCGAGTTTTTATTAAAAGCTAACGGTATAAAAGAGAAACAAGACTAATCATCACCTATGTTTATCACTTTTTAGTTTTAGTTTTACTGTTTTTCAAATGTTCAAAAACCTAAAAATATGTTTTACATTTTAGGGGGAGTTTTAGATTTTCAGAAAACCCAAAAACATTGAAAAATTCAAAAGGCCATAAAAAATTAGAGAAACCCAAAATGATTTTCTAGGAATAAAAAAGGAAATTCTAGTACATCAGTGGGGATCTGACACATGCTAAAGATTTGAAATGTTATATAAGTCGTGTGTTGAGTCTATGTGATGTGCTGGTAGGCTTCGTAGACCTAATATTGTGTGTTATATGCATATATATGAAACGAATTGTTATGTGGATGAACTCCTCATTGGCATATGGTCTTAGTACCGTAATTTCGTTTGATAGGGTATTTGTACTAAACTCGGAGGTTTCGGGTCGTTATGTTACTAGTTATCTAGGGATAGCCTTTCTGATCTTCTGTCGTAAGGTTTTACGGACCTAGATCAAACAGGGTATTTTGCTAAAAGAGCTTTATTGCCAAAACATAAAGTTAGCGAATTGAGGAGCTTTCCATGTATGATGATAATCAAAGATTATCTAATGCATCGTATCCAATCATTGATGAAAATCATGATTGATATTAGCCCTCAACCTGGTAGAGTGCATACGTTACTTTGCAGCATTGATTTGCTGACCTGTACACCTCTGTGCCTCAATACCTTGTAATATTACTGATAACAAAAGCATAATCACGCGTTACAATGAGTATTTGTGGAAATTATTCCATGATACGGGAGTATATCGTGTGTGTGGGAACCACTGACAATTTTGTTTATACTATAGATAATCGTATCAAACACTGCATAAAAGTCTATATGAGAGCTTATGTGGATAACAATATCAGCAATTGCTGGATCACACATTGACTTTAATGATAATAAACACTAAAGATCAACGGTGTGATCAGATTTCTCAAAAACTGATATGATCCTTTTACCGGAAATCACAAAACATTTACTGTTTTATGTTTACATTTATGCATTTTACATTTGTTTAAAATTTACAAAAACTTAAAAATATTTTAGGTATGTTTTAGCATAAATTTCAGAAAAACCAAAAAGATTTTACATTTCTGTGTTATTTTTGAAAACAAATGGTGATTGATGGCCGTTTTCTGAAACTTGATGAACCATTTGAGTTTTGTGACTTTTAAATGTGAAATGATGAATGTTGGATGCTTAAAATATGTGAAAAAGATTGAACGGGATTCGATTTTGAGATTTGGTAAAATGTTTAAAAATTCCAATCTCCATTCGCCCCTTCGATGGGTCGAATGTGGAATTTTCCTTTACATTCGATCTTTTTAAAACGATCGAATGTGAGTGTTCATGTGTATTATGTACATTCGAACCCTGTTTCTACTTTCGAGCCTTTCAGTAGGGTCGAATGTGGAAATAGTTTCACCTTCACCCCAATAAACGGTCGAATGTGGAGTCTATATATACCAGTCTGCACGTTCGAACCTTCATTCAAATTTTTTTTCAAATTTCTTAGATAACACACCCTTGTTGCTCGATTTTTCTAGACCTTATAACATTGATTCTTACACTTTTCTGATCATTTTAATATCAGATTCACAGGTAATCATCAAGGAATGAAGGCAGATTGTTGGTTATTGTATTCGAACCCTAGCTCATGACAGTTGGACCATTTTTAGGGTGTTATAGATGCAATAGATGATTAGATTTTAGTTATAGATAGTTTTAGGGGGGAGAATGATCAACAATCTAGGTCAATTACAAACTAATTGTGTCAATTTGATCTTTAAAAACTGGTTAGACCTAGATTGCATTTAAAAACTATCTAAAACTATATAATTGATGCAATTGATAGTTGTAAATGGTTACTCGGTCAGGTTATTAGGCAAACAACTGAAAATTACATTTTTAGATTGTCAAAATTGGGATTCTAAAAATTGGTCATATGAATAGTCAGGTTCGACCGTTTAAGAAAGGTCGAAGGTGACTTTTCTGGTCAAAGGTGACTTGTTCATAGGGGCGAAGGTGGAATAAAGGTCGAATGTACATTTTTAATCAAATTTTTCACATTCAAACCTTGTTTCCTACTTTCGAACCTTGGATTTTCCACATTCGAACCATCGTAGGGTCGAATGTGGACTTCCGAAAACCAAAATTTCACATATTGCGAATTCTGTCCGTTTTTAATGAATTTTCATGTTTCGTTTTCGCAGTATTTCAAATGGCAGAATCACAAAAGACAGATATTCCAGCCGGATCATCTGACAAAGTTGCCGGAAAGAAACCCGAAGAAGATTTACCATTTGAAGAGGCTCACAACTGATGTTCTTTTCTTGGCGATGTCAAGAAGCATACGGAATTCACTGGAATCATAGAGTTTTTGAAGCGTAGAAGAGTTGTTGATGCGATAGCCACACCTGCCATTATCTACAAAGATCATCAAGTAGATTTTTGGGAGAATGCGAGGATTGATTTTTGGGATAATCAAACTGCTATCGTTAGTAACATTCAAGGGCAGTTGGCGATAGTGACAGAGAGTGATATTCATAAAGCATTGAGGTTGAAGGATGAGACGACTGATCCAAGAAGTTTATCATGGATTGAACAGAGGGAATGCTTTTTGAGAATGAAATACAACGAACCAAGCACAGATGGAGCTCTACATAAAGGAAAAATGTGCCCACAGTTTAAATACTTAGCTCATGTGATGTTTGTGAAGAAGAAGGACGGAAGTCTTCGCATGTGTATCGATTATCATGAGCTGAACAAAGTGACCATCAAGAATCGTTATCCTCTCCCTCGCATTGATGATCTCTTTGACCAACTCCAGGGCTCTAATTACTACTCGACGATTGATTTGCGGTCTGGTTATCACCAGTTACGCGTTCAGGAAGCCGACATTCCGAAGATTGCTTTTCGCACTCGGTATGGCCATTTTGAGTTCTTGGTCATGCCTTTTGGTCTCACTAACGCACCGGCGGTGTTCATGGACTTGATGAACCGCGTTTGCAAGCCTTACCTTGATAAATTCGTCATCGTGTTTATTGATGACATTCTGGTTTATTCTTAGAATAAGACGGACCATGAGGAACACTTGCGGTTAGTCTTGGAACTTTTGAGACGGGAGCAGTTGTATGCTAAATTCTCAAAGTGTGATTTTTAGTTACGCAAAGTTCAATTCCTAGGGCATGTGGTTAATGAACTGGGAATTCATGTCGATTTGGCTAAGATCGAAGCTATTAAAGACTGAGAAGCACCAAAGATGCCATCTGAGGTGCGGCAATTCCTAGGTCTTGCGGGTTACTATCTTCGTTTCATTGAGAGAGTTTTGAAGATCGCTCAACCCCTCACCTCTCTTACCCAGAAAGACCAAAAGTTTGACTGGGGTGAACCGCAGGAATCAGCAATTAGAGGCTGAAGTTTAAACTTTGTTCTGCAGCTATCTTGTCCTTACCTGAGGGTACGGATGATTTTGTTGTGTACTGTGACGCTTCTATTCGTGGTCTCGGTCGCGTGTTGATGCAACGCGGGAAGGTCATTGCTTATGCTTCTCGTCAACTCAAGGTTCATGAGAAGAACTACACTACCCATGACTTGGAATTGGGTGCGGTGGTTTTTGTGTTGAAAATCTGGAGACATTACTTGTACGGTGCCAAGTGTGATGTATACACCGATCACGAGAGTCTTCAGCATATTTTCAATCAGAAGGAGTTAAACATGCGGCAGCGTCACTGGGTTGAACTCCTGAACGATTATGACTGTGCTATCAAGTATCATCCTCGTAGGGCGAACGTTGTGACGGACGCCTTGACCAGGAAGGAATATGCGAAACCTCGTCGTGTTCGCGCCTTACAGCTCACTATCCATTCCTCTTTGCCTGACCGAATCCGTTCTGCACAATTGGAAGCTTTGAAGGAGGAAAACCTTAAAGCTGAAACTATGCATAGTGCTGACAAGCAACTTGAGCTCAGGTGCGATGGCTTACACTATTTCCTAGAGCATGTTTGGGTTCCTTTGTTCGGGGGATTACGGGAGCTTGTCTTGGATAAAGCTCATAAATCCCGATATTCTATTCACCCTGGCTCCGATAAGATGTATCAGGATTTGAAGATACTTTATTGGTGGCCAAAATATGAAGGCTGATATAGCTTCATACGTGAGCAAATGCTTGACTTGTGCTAAAGTCAAGGTGGAGTATCAGAAGCCGTCTGGTCTCCTGCAACAACCAGAGGTTCCAGAATGGAAGTGGGAACGAATCATGATGGATTTTGTCACCAAGCTACCGAAGTCACCAAGTGGTTACGATATGATTTGGGTGATTGTCGACAGGTTGACAAAATCGGCGCATTTCATACCTATTAAGGAAACTGATGGGCTCGAGCGGTTAGCTCAACTTTACCTTAAGGAGGTGGTTGCTCGGCACGGGGTGCCTGTTTCTATTATCTCTGATCGTGATTCTCGTTTTTCTTCACGTTTCTGGAAGGCTCTACACAAGGCTTTGGGTACTCAGTTGGATATGAGTACGGCTTATCATCCGCAAACTAACGGATAGAGTGAGCGGACGATTCAAACCTTGGAAGACATGCTTGGGGCATGTGATATCGATTTTGGCAAAAGTTGGGAGATTCACCTACCGTTGGTGGAATTATCTTACAACAACAGCTATCACTCTAGTATCAAGGCAGCTCCATTCAAAGCTCTTTACGGTCAAATATGTCGATCTCCTCTTTGTTGGGCTGAGGTGGGCGAGAGCCAGCTCACTGGTCCAGAATTGGTGTACGAAACTTCGGAGAAAATCGTACAAATTCATAACCGTTTGGCAGCCGCACGGGATCGTCAGAAGAGCTATGCCAGTCGCCGTCACAAACCTTTGGAGTTCCACGTCGGGGACAGGGTACTTCTTAACGTTTCACCATGGAAGGGTGTCATACGCTTTGGAAAGCGTGGAAAGCTTAACCCTCGTTATGTCGGACCATTTGCAATCCTGGAACAGATTGGACCGGTGGCATACAGACTTGACTTACCGGCGGAGCTCGGTAGTGTTCACAACATCTTCCATGTGTCTAACTTGAAGAAGTGTTTGGCTGATGAATCTTTTATTATACCACTGGAAGAGATCAAGTTTGATGATCGTCTTCGCATTGTGAAGGAACCTGTTGAGATTCTCGACTACAAGATTCGTAGCCTTCGTCGGAGTAAAATCCACATCGTTAAGGTTCGTTGGAACTCGAATCGTGGACCGGAGTTCACGTGGGAACGGGAGGATCGGATGAAAGCTAAGCATCCTCATCTTTTTCTGAAACGTGTATTCAAATCTAGGCATGTTACCACTGAAGCTGAAGGAATCTCGGGGCGAGATTCCTTTCAACGTGGGGATGATGTGACACCCGATAAATTTTCTTTTCAATCTTTTCGTTTCCTTCTATATGTCGCTTTCTTTTTGGGCTTTGTGCAATTTTCAGACTTTATAAAATTGACTTTACTAGGTTAGTTGAGTCGGGTTATGATAGGATTATCCAGGGTTCAATGATCTGGAGGATCATTGGGAGTCATTTTGGGAATACACTAGTACCGGGTCCCGTTGTTGGTGAAATTACATGAACTGAATCAAGTAGGACAGGTAGATTATTAACACACGTGTAACATAACATGATAATATGTGCTACAAGATGTGAACATGATTATACGTGCCTACATGTTCTTAACATGTGTTAGAATTGCATGATCATACGTTAAAATGTGTTTAAATACGTTAAAATGACAAAACTGAAAAAACTGGAAAACACAAGTCCTGGTTCGACCCATGGCGTGGGGCGAACCTGGAACTGAGCCTTGGTTCGACCCTTGGATAAGGGGTGAACCTGGAACAACCCACAAAACACATTCATTCGACCTTGTAAAGGGGCGAATGTGGAATTATATAAATACCACACTTTGTCATTTTTCACCATTTCACAAACCCTAGCCGTCTCTAAACACTCTCAAACAATTTTAATCACTGAGGAAGGAGTTTTTGCCCTTGTTTTTCATAATCTAACCTATAAACAACATCTAATCAAGAATCCAAGGTGTGTTCTTAATCTTAAACCCTTTTTAAAGCATTTTGATTTGTTTTCATCTAACCCTAAATGTCCAGATCTGTTCTAAGGACGATTTCACCATTAAAAACCTTTTAAACATCTTTCTAAACCTAAACCTTATCATTAAACATAGGTTTTCATATCAATAAACATATGTTAATTATGTGTTATGTGATATTATGTGTTGTTTAATGATTTGTTGTTGTACTAATGCTAGAAACATGATCTAGGGCTGCTATTGATGTTAGTTTAGGATTGTTTAAGGTTACAATTAGATGGATGATGATATCATGTCTAATTTGGGGATTTTAATAAATCTAGGGCTTGTTGCATGCTAGAATTATCAATAAAACTATTGGGGGTTTTCATATACACGATAAACCGAGCATTTTAAGATGACTTTGGATTGATTTCATAAAGTTTCCAAATTGGGAAAAGATTTCATGCATGATGTGACACTTCCATAATTATTGCCATTTTGGGAAAGGGCTAAAACGAACAGGTTTTGGGGAAATATTGGTGGGGTTTTATGGGGATATGTTATTCATACTTGACTGCTGTGATTGATGATGTTTCGTGATGTTTTCGGATGTTTTGAGGCGTTTGGGGGAAAAGCATTCTGCCAGGGTCGAACCTGCACCTTCGACCAGTCGTGGGGTCGAAGGTGGAATCCTAGGGTCGAACCTGGACAATGTTGGTCGAATCTGTTTCAAGGGGTCGGATGTGGCTTTAAATGGGTTGAACGTATCTCAAAAGGGTCGAACACGGTAAAAAGGGGGCGAAGGTGGAAACTGAAACTCCTGGTTCGACCCTATGGAATCAAAAATGAAATTTTTGATACAAACTAAGTGTTTTATGCTTGAACCTTGTGTGTAATCTATGTATACTTGATTAGTTAGGGTAATGAGTCACCAATGGGATGTCGGGTCGGTCTAGTGTGTCGGTCGAACATTTAAAACACGTTTTAAAACATACTTGGTCACGATCTGGACAATCGGGGAATAGATAACCTTATGGTTATTAGTCGGAACACTTATGTGAACATTTTGATAGATCTCCAGTAGTGGGATTATCAAGGGCTTTGCTTTCTTATATTACGGAGGAACACAACCTAAGGTGAGTTCACGGCCCCACTTTTACTGCTTAAACTTTTGGGGGAGAAAACATGCGCTAAACTTATTTTGGTAACATATGTCATACTATGGTTTTAACTTTGCATTGCTATACGATCTTTGAAAGTCCCGGGGAAAACCATGAATGTGCGGGGATGCACAACGGGGGAAATGTGGATAGATCTATTGGGTTTGACAGACCCCACTCGACGGCTTGGAGGGCCGGGCGGGTGTATATTTTCTCGAACAGGTAACATTGGTAACATTGCTAAACACACGTGGGCCGAACATTGCTAACAGTCTAGTAATGGTTTTCCAATCGTAATAGTAACAAAATATACGCCTAGCTAGCGTACTTGGTAACATTGATATAGTATGGACATGGTAACACTTTGGTAACACTGTGGTAGCATTTTGGTAACATTTGGTAACATATTGAACAAACCTGTGAACTCACCAGCATTATATATGTTGACGTCTCTTTTGGCTTGTTTTCTCAGGTCGCTAAGGTAGCATCGGTTGGACTAGGCGCACGGGTCTGCATTGGCGTCTAGGCTTAGTTGCACGTTTTGAAATAAGTGTCTTGAATATTTTGGAACACTGTTTTGTAGCTAATTAAATTCTTTAAATGCTTCCGCTTATAAAATCTATGTTTTTTTTGAGTTTACGTATTTCATATAGTGTCGTTTATTGTGAGCATTGACTTGGATCCTAGTTTGTCATGCGCCTCACGGTAAAACTCCGCAATGGAAATTTGAGGGTGTGACAACACAACACCACAACACACAAAAAAAAACACTCCTTTCCCTTTTGTTTAACCTTCGGCCGAGAACCCAAAGGTTCAACCGAACCATTGTTCGACCAAAGACCATCAAACCAAGCCCCAACCGAGTGATAGCAAGCAAGTGGAGTCCATAGTTCGAGAGTTGGACAAGACCATCAACCCTTTTTCTTGTAGAAACCGATTTGTACCCTTAGTATGTTAAAACTTATCTCAATTTCTTATTTTTCCTTATATTAGTCGATTATAATGTTCACCCGACCCCTATCACTCATGCACACACTCATGTGACGGACACAAAGTGATTGATATCGATCAAAAGACTCAAATAGATAACAAACATGCATATATACATACACGCATATACATTCATACATAGCACACATACTATACTTAAAAGCTTGAATATGGGCATATACATACTCGTATACATGCCACGAGTATGTGTGTGCTTATATAGAGCCGAGTAGAGGCCACAAAATTGTTTTTGAAACTTAAAATGTGACAGGTAAAATGGTGATTTTAGAAACATGTGTTAAAGACCGAAAAACATATGTTAAATGAGCATTACCACAAGAACCTTTGAAAAACATATGTTAATAACCAAGATGTATGTATAAACAAGGGCAAAAACACATGTATATGTTGTCTATTATATGAAATGGCCGAAAACATGTTAATATGTCACTTTCAACTAGCACACGTGTAACACACGGGAAATCGAGACACCTGTTTTGCCACAAATGGTTAATCATAGTCACAAATAATGACAAAAACGTGCTTTTCCAACACATACAGTGTGTGACATATATTAACAGTTACACAGAATCACACGGTTCATAAACGTACAAGTCGGGTGAACAATTGCATGGTAAATAGTACGACACATAGAGTTAAGTTGTCTTTATTGAATTTAGGGCTCCATTGCCCAGACATTTTCATACCAGATTCAGTCAGACATAGCATTCAGACATCATGTGAGTTCCCACGGCCCCATTTTTACTGTTTTCATACTTTTTGGAGGAAAAAATTCGTACAAGTTCAATTACATTTTTTACTATTATGTGATCATGTGACATAAAGGTTCAGAGTACACATAAGCCCTTGTGTCATACATTTTATTGTAACCATTAGCTATGGACTTAGCCATGAAACACCGGGATAGATCTATTGGGTTGACACCCCACTCTTGGTTAGTCGCTCTAACCGGATGACAGATATCAAAAGAGTGCTTGTATTTCACATTACATTCACTGCCTTTAGTGTACAACAGGCGGCGCACAACGTTCGTCAAGGTTTGGTTATGGGCTCATGATAGTCACATAATGATTATTGTCTTAGCTAGGCAATGATCCAGTCAACTATGGCTTACATAGAACTCAAAACCCGTTACCTCACAAACTTAGTTGTTTGCATATTTTAATTGCATGTTTTTCAGGCAATTAGTTGAGCAAAAATGGAACTTGGAGTCACGCACGAGCATCACGGGGATTCTGTGAACCTTATTTTGGAAATGATTTTAGACATGTCATTTTAACGATGTTTTTAAGACAATATTTTGTTTATTTATGTTAAATATTACTGTCTTTTAATATATCTCTTATTCATGAAATTGATGCTTGCGTTACTTGAGTGCTTGAAAACCTTTCGAAGTTACATCCCGCATTTTCCGCCTGGGCGGGGTGTGACATATATAGTTTCATGTGACAGTGATGTCACCAAAAGTCCCCTACGAGAGTGTAACCCTTAGCTAGCGAGCCGTGGATATTATGAATAGTATTATTTGGGCTGACAACCCCTTCATGGTTAGCCGCGCTAACCTGATCAACAAGTCAAATAAATGCATATTATCAATCGCGTTCAATGTTTGTGACATTGCATTGGTTTGGGGAAAAATAACGTCGGGTTTGGTTACATGACTCATGGTAACTAATGATATATATCTTTACTACTATATCTATATCTATACCATCTTATAATACATTTCACATGGACTTCTTAAAATTTAAGTTTTACAAGTATAATTCCTTATAGTGCAACACACAGTGCATATGTTAACTACTTTTTTAGGGCAAATATGTCTTTTATACAACACATACACATTTTCCCCCTTAACTTTACTCAACTTTTTTTATTTAAATAACAATTACACTTTTCACCCTTATTTTAACCAACTACCCTTACGATTTTTAAACGTCCATAATTTTTTTATACGTTAGTATTTTCCTAATACTATTATACCGTACAAACGAACATTTTTTTTCTTTAATTTGAGTATAGTATTGCTATAGTTTTTTTTTAATTAAAAATGATATGTTATGGTTAAGTAATAACCGGAACGAACACAAACGAAAATGAACCGAAATCATCTATACTATATTATAATACATTTCTTATTGACCTTTTAAATTTAAGTTTTACAATATAGTTGCTTAAATTACAGCACACAATGCACACGTTAACTAAAATGTTGTTTCCCGCCGCAACGTGCGGACAGCTGACTAGTAATAGATATAGGAGAGAGAACTTAAATTTAAGAGTTTATGGCTCCATACTTGTGAATTTAAATAGGATTTTGAAATTCAAAACCATTCAAGTCTCTTTATTTACTTCAACCTCCCGCCTACTCTCTCATTTTCTCTCTCACCCCTCTGTCTTTCACTCTCTACTTTGGCTGGTTGTGGTGGTAATAAACCCTAACAAACATGATAAGGTTCATCAGGTGGTGGTCTTACCCCTCACTGATAGTGATGGAGTCAGATTTAGGCCTTGGAGTTAATAGTGGTGGCTGATTGACCAGATTTGGTGGTAATGGCGACATCACTCCCAAGGTTCGTCAATATATACTTTGAAAGTCGTGTTTATGTTAATTCCCTTTTTTAGTTATTAATTGATCAGGTTTGCTACAATATCTTTATTTTGTGAAATCATCTAGAATTTTGAGGGTTCGTTTCCATTTCATTTATGAAGACGGTGTTTATTTTTGAATTCCACACTCATCCCCAAACACCCTTTATGCTGCTTCTTCTTTTCGTGTGCAGATGGATAACCAAAGATAAAAAAGAAAGAAAGTGTGAGAGAGACGAGAAGGAGGGATTCGGTGAGTTATCACCATACTGACTCAGGGTGTTCAGATCGAAAATTATGGCATAAATATGGTGATAACTCATGAAGGGGCTTGATAAATTTGTAGTACAGGCTAACAACATAAAAATTCCCCTAAACCGCCCCCCCCCCCCCCCCCCCCATTAACTCTCATCTTTCCCATAAGCCCCAATTCACCAGACTCATTGAATTCCAAACATCAAGCAAGTAATTTCAATTTCTCCTTCTTTTTAACATTTTTGTAATTTATGTAAATTTTACTTTAATCTTTTGAAACCAATATTGTTATATGCAAAATTACAGAATAATTCTTACATACGTAGAAGTTTTTAATTTGAATTGTTTATCTATTTCCTCCATTAAATATTGGAATTATAATATTGTTATGAATTAGAAATTGTTTCTTTTATTGGTAAAGGAGATTTGATGTTGCAATTTGACAACGGCAGAGGTTGGGGAGGACCAGGAAGTTGAAATTGCTGAAGGAAAACTGAAAAGTCAGTATCGTTGGTTTAATACTTGCCTATTTGGACTTCATGACTTATTCTCTTAATGGGTAAGAGATCCTTCAATATGTAACTTTATGGTGGATTAATTTTGTGTGTTCTCTATTTGTTGTCTTATGAAACATTATGTAGTAAGTTGACATGGAAATGGGATGCCTTCATCCTTTCACAATCATGTGTGTATTGATGACATCGACGGACCACGAAAGACTCGATGGAGAACAATTGCTCCAGTAGTCCAGTTGTCGGAAATTAATGCTTGTTCAACCCATCTTGCCATCTCTATTTTTTACTTGAAACATCTAGCTCAAAATGGTGAGGATGTTTGAGTCAACCCGGTTAGCCCATTTTGCCATCTCTATTTTTTAATTCGCTTACTCATTGCTGCAACTTTGATAAACATTAAGATGTTTGATTATTAACACTTAATGTGACACCCGTCGGAATCACAGGTCATATACGTACACTTAGCTACATGTTCACCGTGTGCATAGCATTACATGTTAACATTTGCATCATAGTTGGGCTATACAGGGTTCCAATGGGTCAATCTCAAGGCATACAGTCTAACAGTAGACCGACTAGTTAGTTCAAGGCCTCAGTTAGTCAAATATTTCATGCTAGACTATAGGAGTTCCATGCACAACTCTAACAGTAAGAAACCATGCAACTGGACATACATTATCAAATTGTTGCCCCGACAAGGATAAAATCAAACAACGTTTATGAACAAAGAGGTTACCAACATGTATTCTAGAAAACTAGTACATATACGAACAATATGTCCACCCGTAACCTCAAAACTTGATCCATGTAGATTTGTATGTGTATGTGAATCAAGCAAATACACTAACATTTATGCATACATACATACGGCTATACATACACATGTACATGAACATATCCTAACACAATCCCATCAAATCCAAGACATTTACCTAAATGTGATCATAGTCCACCTTAGTTTACCAAACATATGCAAGTTGACTTGAGTAAAATATCTTGCTTTTTTCCTATGCACATTTTGGCCCACATGTTCCCAAGACAAGGGAAGTGTGCAATATTTTAGACATTATCTAAACCACATAGGACATACTCACACTCTTATATATACATATATATATATATATATATATATATATATACTCAGCCACATACACACATAAACATAGGGTGAAGACGTGATAAATACTACATACACACACATATAAGATCGCATGTATGCATAGACACATGCCTTCTCATTTCCTAGTCATCAAACTTATCTAGTGACCCTCAAATCCATGCATGACACTAACATGGAATAAGCTTTTCTCATCAACAATTCCCATGGATTTTTACCATCCAATATTGCTTACAAACATACAAATATTTCGGCTAGCACCTTCCCAAGATTGACTACACTTGCATCAAGGTCAAACCTTTGCACTAGGATGGCACAACATAAAACATGAGAGGGTTTCCTTGTCACCCTTACTCCCAAATAAAAACCCCTTCCCCATGTTAATTAGCGGCCGAAACCCCCCCCCCCCCTACACAATCAAACAAGGCTTCAAAGTCAACTCCTTACTCAAGAAAGCCATCTTACCTTGCACTCCATGAAAGTAGCCCCTTTGACCTTACATTTTTGTCAACCAATGACACTAGAACAACACCACCACCACTTGGATATATAAGGGTGCACAAGAATTCATTTGGATCACACCACAACACTCTAATACTTGAAAACACTTCTCCTTTCCTCTTGTACCTCTCGGCCGAAGTATAGTCCACCCAAGGAGCTTGTTTTGGCCAACCACTATAACCATTTAGGAGCTCCAAGACTCTAGCAAGTATCTAGGAGTTGCATTGAGGGGGATTAGCTTATTTTTCTTTTGATATTTCGGCTACACACAAGTGAGGTATAACATCCGAACCTGTATTCCTATTTACATATCATTCAACTACATGCAGTGCTCACCCGAAGCCTATACACACTCGCACACATCATTTAACAATTAGTTTTTGAGATAAACTAACTTGAACACTTAAGTTTTATGATAAAGATTCAATGTTTTAGCTTATGTATACACATTTACACATATGCGATTTCATACACCTTGGAAACACTTATATGGACATACGAGTACACCCACACATACAAATGCATGTATGCATGAGTGTATAGGGTTTAGACTGACCCAAAGCACATCAATCTTGTTTAGTTTTACAACTTATACTAAATCTTGGTTTATAAACATGTGTTAAACACCTTAAATACATGTGTTAGTGATCTTAGCACAAGAATTCTCATGAGAACTAAGGAAACACACTAACATGTGTGCATATTTAAGGACAAAGCATTCAAAAATATCATTTTCGTACACAACTGTCAAAGGATATGTCCATATCTCACCCCTAGACTTGCATAACTGAGACATAAGTAACACTCGGTAACATTTGGTAAGTCAAGACACTTGTTTTTTCAAAAATGGGCTCATCTCAGATCACATATTGATTATTTCCCTAGCTAGGCAATGATTTAGTTGGTTTTGGATTACATGTCCACCATATAGAAAACCCGTGAACTCACCAACTTTATGTTGACCCATATTTCCTTTAATGCATGTTTTTCAGGAAATTAGCATGGATAATGGAACTTGCAGGGGTCACATGCGAGCATTTGTGGGATACCGTCTTTTGGACCGTTGTGTTGTTGTCCTAATACTAGACATTTATATACAATGGTTTTGATTTTTAAACAATTAACTTTATGTAGAATAAATCTGGTTGTTTAATGAAAGTTCCCGCTTTATTTTAATCAATGCTCGTGTGACCTTTGTGCTTGGAAATCTTTCGAAGTCGCACCTCGCGTTTCTACCTAGACGGGGTGTGACACTTAAGTCATTTCTGAGTGTTATTTTCTTTTCCTTTTAATTTTTGCAGATCTGATGCTATCAAATAACCTGGTAGGTACCTGTCAAGGATCATATCTAACTTTTATCACATGCCACTGCAATTCTCTCAAATGGCTACCCTTATTTGGGTGGCTGGACTATGATGTCAAATTGTAGGGATGTGTTACCAGAAGTAACAATTAAACATTTTGGCTTTTATTAATAGACTCTAATAGTCTTGTATAATCCTTTAGTTGCAGTCAGTTTTTTTTATTTATTTCTGCAGCAAAAGAGGTTTGGGTTTAGCTTGAACATTTTATCAGCTGAACCATAACCAACCAAAAGCGAATGCCCGTCAAGAACGGGTTTGATTTCTTCTTCATTTGTTGGATATAAAGCTCTCCTATAACATTTTGTATTGATTTTGTTTTTGCTGAAATGCCATTGAGATGTATTGGAAAATGAAATTACTTGACAAAGAAATATGTTTAAACTTTTATAATTGCTGAGCTTTTGACAGTGAACTGATTTTTAAAAGAAATCATGTTAAAAGCTTGGTGCGCCTCAGGCGTTAGGCGCAACTAGGCTCCAGCCATGTCGCGTTTTCGCTCATCGCTTCATCAAAATAAAGAGGCACACAAAACGCACACTTTTTAGGATTCTTTATGGGATTTTTGATCGTAAGGCACGCACTTTTTGTATCCTGAGAGTTTTTATACATAAACATGTTGTACCTTATGTTTATTAGCTTGTAAATGTAAGTAAAATCATATTAGAACCTTATTTATAGCTATATCCTTAGGTAAGGGTAGCTAAAAGCTATTGGATATATAAAATAATTTATACAATTGCTTTGGGCCTCCGGTTCAAAAAGCCCACCGGGGGAGGGTTCCACCTAGACTCCCCAATACCTTCCTCCAACCCACACCCCAGAGATTCCTTCATGTTCTGTTTTACTTTGTAACATGAAATCTAGCGCCGACTTCATCGATGAGCGTGATAGTTAAATCTGTTTGAAATTTTCTTGTTAGATTGAATGATTGTCTCTAAAATGTTCTTTGCAGGGGTGTGCTTGTTTACTAACTTCGGTTTTCTGCTATACAGAAACCTTAAATGGGTCGAACCGAAAAAGGGAAACACCAAGAAGCCCAAAGAAGAAGGTATGTAACGGGTCGGGTTGGGTCACGTTTATCTAAACCACCTCTTGTCATTCTTTTTTATTTAATTTATTATTTAGTTCATATAATTAATTTAATCTTTAGTAATCATAAATTTCATATTAGAAAAGTTTTTTTTATTGCTGGAGCAACATTTGTTAGAGTATGTGCTGATTGCATAAACAATTTAAATGTTTAATAAAATCATAGAATATTGATAGGTGTCATCTTTTCTGTAGGAATATATAGGTAGTTCTGAGAGCCCAAGAGTTTTGAGGGTTTAGTTATCACACACTCTCAAATCTCAAACACAGCCGGGACATGAACCATATGATGTTTATCTTCATACGCGCATATGGATCAGGGAAATGGGATTTGAGAGATCAATTGCAATGGATACTGCTTGACAATTGAGAGAAAGCAAAAAGATGCATTATGCATACTAGTGGGATGCCCGCGCGATGCGGCGGGGAACACAACACTTAAAGGTTGAGTCGATCTAGGGCTAGCTCGAGTTTGACTTTCACTTCATACTGAGTTGGTTTACGTTGACTCTAATCTAAAATAAAGATGGAATTTCAAACTCGAGATCGGCTTGATAAAAAATTAAGTTGGTTTCCTTAACTTGATTTGATTAGACTTTACAACTAATTTACCATGAGGGTCAACCATATAAATTATACATTTAGGGGCTGTTTGTTTTTTACTCAGAAGCACTTCTGACCTCTTTTGTCTGTGCCGTGCAGACGTGCGCAGACGTTTGGGGCCTGCAGATTGTTTGTTTTTTGGAAGACCTTTCACTCAAAAAGGTCTTCCTAACCTCTTCTTGGTGCAGACTTGTTCCAAAGTCTTTTAAGGTCTTCAAAGGTCTTCTTCTATTCTCTTTTCCTCACCCACCACCACCCACCAACACCAACACCACCACCACCACCACCACGGTCCACCACCACCACCACCGTCCACCACCACCACCACCGTCCATTACCACCACGGTCCACCACCACCACCGCCATCTACCACCACGGTCCACCACCACCATCCACTACCACCATGGTCCACCACCACCGTCTACCACCACCACGGTCCACCACCATCGTCCACTACCACCACTGTCCACCACCATCTACCACCACCGTTTGCCACCACCACGCTCCACCACCGTCCACCACCACCACTGTCTACCACCCACCACCGTCCACCACCACCATCCACCACCACCACCACCGTCCATCGTCCACCACCAGAATGCTGTAAAAAATCCGCTTATTTAAATTTCAGTTTATTTTAGCAGCTTGCAAATGTCAACAAACAAACAGTGTTCTTCTTGCAGACTGCAGACTTTTGGTCCACCTCTTCTCCAGCAGATGTCTGCAAATGTGGTCCGCAGACTGCAGACCTTTTCCTGTAGAAAAAACAAACAGCACCTTAGTATTGTCGTGTATTTATTATTTTTGTTTTGTTATCTTCACTTCAATATCAGATTTTCTTTTCTTTTGTTCTTTGTACATGACATGAAGAAGACAACGTATATAGGGAATTATAGTAACTTTTACTCATAATAAATGTAACGAATACAAGGAAAGTAAATGTATTTTGGTTTTGTAACAATAACATGGAAGCCATCCAAGTTGGTACGTTCTAATTCGAATGGATGTGAATTAGATTAGAGATTCAAATAACAATATCAAACTACCACAAATCGTCCTAGATGCTAGAGTTCCATCATCACCAAAATACATGCGAAATCAAATAAACAACGAGCTTAATCGTATTACAAAACGGGAGTGTTTTTATTTGTATTACATCACTGACATGTGTCATGATGCACGAATTTTCCAACATTGTCCACAATTTCCCTCGTAATACATTTCGCTTCACATCTTGCGTGTTTCTCTTTTGAGCTATATCTCAATCATGAACATGAGTTGTTAAAGTTAATCGCAAGATGCTACCACTTCCCGTATTCCCAATGGTTATTCTTAGCGACCACTATATAACGTATGTAAACATAAGAACAAAGATTATAGAGAGAAAGATAGGATGAATAATGAGAGAGTTCTTTATCAATGAGTTTTACTAAGTACAATAAGCCTCTATTTATAGGGACATAACATTAATACAAACTTAATGGTATATGGGAGTTAGAATACGTATAGTCATCATAATATATATGTTTATAACAAAGAAAACATTAATACAAACTTAATGGTATATGGAACTTAGAATATGTATAGTCGCCATAATGTATATGTTTATAACAAAGAAATTTTAATTATGTCACAACTCTTTTTACTATATTTTTATGTTATCAATATTTATACTTAATGCTAGATGTGTTTTAATTAATTTAATTTAATAATATTGTAGAAAGACTATTTTAACCTCTTATTAACTTCATTAAGGTGTTGTACCATAAGCATAAAGTATAGTAATTACTTAAATTTGATTGGTATCCTTGCCTCATGTTTTATAATATAGTATATGTATATGTATTTTTAGCAAAATTTTACCTTGAGATTCAAAAATGTATGCCGCTAATATTTACATTCAAATTAAAAATGTATGTATTCATGTATGACTTCCCTTGTCACGAGAAATAGCTTATTTATTGGAATATGTAAGGCTCACGGCATAGATAGCCCACACCTATGCAACAAATAACATAACTAACATACTATACAATATATCACGAGAGGACTAATAAAGTTACAAAAAATGAGTATCGCGTTGTACATTGTCGCCGCCGCCGCATCACGCGGGTTCCTTTTTACTGTGTGTGCATGCGTGCGTGCTTGCGTGCGCGGCGTGGGCGTGTGCGTGTGCATGTGCGTGCGTGTGTGTGTCTGTGTCTGTATGTGTGTATGTATGTGTGTATGTATGTATGTATGTATGTATCACACATGTTTTCCTGCAATTAAAAACCTATGAACCTACCAACCTGTTTGGTTGACATTTTAAAACATGTTTTCCATAGAATTAAGGTGCAAGAAAAGTTGACAACATGTAGGATGCATTTTGAAGCCTATTACATGCTTTATTTTTTGTTGATTATGATGTAGCAAAAAAATATGATGTAATAGTGACTATCTAAACCAACTCTTGAATGTTTATGTGATGAACTTTAGTTTTTGGACAATGTCAATGAAACCATTCGGGTGCACCAAATTCTATCAATTTATTATGCTACATTTTACAAACTAGTAGGGTGTCCGCGCGATGCGGCGGGAAAGATGTGCACTTAAAAAGGTATTCATGGTTTGGTTCAATTCGGTAATTAGCCTTAATCTAATCGAAGTCATCGGTTAAATTGATCTTATTAACCGATCGGTTGATTGGTTTAGTTTATTTGGTTTTGTTAGTTTTCAGTTCAGTGGAATTAATTTTGGCTAATTTCCAAAACCAAAATTTGGCTAAAATATTTTATTAGAAGTATATGAAATTAATGTATAAATACATGAAATCAGGTAAAAAAAAAGCTAAAAATATATGAATACGGTAATAACCGGTCTTGTTTTAGTAAGTCGATATCAAACCATTTTTAGTATGAATTATAATATCACTCGCTTATTTCAATTTAGACTTTTAGTATTATATTATATTAAAACACAACTAATATATATATCTTGATTTTCACTTTCTTTTAGCGCTCCTCACTAAAATCCCGAATTTCCCGTATCGCCTAACAAACAAATAAGAAAAAAACAACAAAGGAAAATACGGTTGAATCAATAATCAGCCAGTAACGGAGGAATTAACCGTATAAATAAAGACCAATCAACTGAGACTGAACTAAACTGACACTAATACTGAAACTATTCTCGAAAAATGATCCAAAAACTGCACGGAAAATAGAAGTCATAAAGATGCAAGACAAATACAAACCCAATATAAAAACCGACAAAGAGTGACACATTGTTTACCAAGATGACTAAAACTTTTTTTTTTCTTTTATAACCAATTCATTTCTAACACCTTTATTTATCCTATGTTTTTTAAAGCAAGATAAGTGGAAACACTATTTTCTTTTAATAATCTAAGGGTTTAATCAAAATCTAGTAACTTATTAAGTTTCATAGAAAAAAAATCATATTTTAACAAAAATACTACTTTTTTAAGCGTGGAAAGTTATATTATTAAACCATGACATCCAGACTCTAAAATAGAGACAAAATTCCATAACACAAAGTAATAAATACAAATTTATACTATAATGGAAAGACCAAAGAATCCGTAACTTAATTTAGCAAAACAAGTGAAGACGATGTCCTCCTCGATTAATCAATCAAGAACCTAATAATTCCATTACATCCCACTCAATTTCTATGAAAATTCATTCACGTTAATTGGTTTGCCACGACGAAGACATAAGATTCTTAAATAATTGTCTTTAGTGACTAATTTTATTTGCAACAACAAAAACTTAGCATTAAAAGTTTATAATAAAACATATTTATTCATAACTTTATTTTATATCCTTTTGAAATTAGCAAGTTTAATTTAGGAATTTACTAAACCACTTTAATAGAATTTTAGACTACATTATGAAATCAGGTTGGTAAATTATAGGAATACATAATGAGCACATCAGGTTTGTAACTTATAGAAGTATACAAATATTGTTGGGTGATCATATTTACATAAGAAAGAAAAGTGTCTAGAGTCATGACAGACAAAAGCCACACTTAGTCATCTTCTCCGATTATAAATTCCGGTAAGCATAAAAATCGAGTTTTCACTGTTTTAGATGATATATACCTACTCACCAAAATATGAGTCTACATCTCCTCGTAACCAACAAAATATTATCTTATCAAGTCCCTAATCTAGAGTTTATTTATTTCTTGACATGCATCAAAATTTTTGTTTACCATCGCATCGCCAGAAAACATCATCATACCACATTATATCCTTTTTATATATGCCAAGCACATCTAAAATAACTATATAAGAATACAACGGTTGGTTCGTTTGTTACCTTAATTTCCGAACAACGATTAAAGTTGTGGAACCATTTATCAGATCAGAGATGAGTCAAAGCAGCAGCAATGGTTGGGTCCTCATGCATGCATCGATCACGTGACAATTAAACAACATTTCAAATCAAGATTTTATAGAACAAACTGATTTAGGTACTCATGTCACAGATCTGAACTATACGGTGGTGGTCACGGCCTCACGGCAGAGTAGTGCGGTGACGGAGCTAGAGCGACGGCAACGGAAAGCTTCGGGTGAACAGAGAGACCATAAACTGATTCGATTTGGGGCTTTTAAATACACATGAAATAATCCAAAAACTTCGGTCGAAGAAGGTAAGGTCTCAGATAAGGTCAAAACCTAATATTTCATTTCATTGTTTCAATTTATCTTTATTTATTTCTTTTCTTCTATAAAAGGGCCTAAATTTTCTTCTATTCACTGACATTGTTCAAAAGCCAATTTGATTTACAACAAAACCATTTAACGTAAACTTTGTTAATTATGTAATATATCAATTTAAAAGATGTAAATCCAACTCAAGTAACGCCAAAACCTATTATATATCTTATTTTCTTTTATTAACCTATCGGTTTAGTTCATTTCGGTGCGTTTTCGTATGTTTTCAGTTTTGTTTTGATGAACGATTCAATTATTCATCACTCATAGGCATTGTTAATCTATAGAAACACTATGCTTAACTTAAAGAGAATAAAATGTTAGCTTTTATGGTGTATTGTTTTTAAGAAAATACTAACATATGAAAAAATTATAATCATTTAAAAATCATGGGGTAGTTAGTTTTTTATAAGAGGATAAAATGTAACTACTAATTAATTATTTAGAATTTTGGTTAAAGATAGAAGAAATAATATGTAATTAAGAAGATGTATTAAAGTGTAAAAGTGTTTATAAGACTAATTTACCCTCATTTTAATGTTGTACCTTATGCATTAGAGGAAAAAAAAAAGTTTTTAACGTTTGGGTATCGTAAACTACATTTCCTTCATGCATTATAATATAGTATAGATTACTTAAAATTTAAGAAGTCATTATCTCATGCATTATAATGTTGTATAGATAAAATGCAATAATCACATGTACATAAGGCATTCTTCTTGTACATTTCAATCCACACATCGGTATTGATTGCGACAAACATCGAAACGTCGACAAAAATGAGCCGGTCGTCATGGTATTTTCGAATGTTTTTAAAATATAATAGTTTTAAAATTATGATAGAATTAAATAAAAGAATTATAATTTTGTAGGGGAGGGGAGGAAAATGTAATTACTAACTAAAAATTAGGGAATTAAAGTGTAAATAAGATAGGGTATTAAAGTGTAAATAATGTATGAATGACTACTTTACCCTCATTTTAGAGTTATTAATGAAATATTAGTTCTTAACTTTTGGGTATCTTAAAATACCCTTCTCTCATGCATTATAATATAGTATAGATAAAGGATAACGAATTAGGTTATTCAAAATAACTAATCCAAATTCTATTTATATCAAAGGAAAGATTTTGTTTACTAGATATAAAACAATAACTCTATGTTGTTACGTAGATACAGGTGCAAGCCTTTGTCTTGCAAGCAAACATGTTATTCCTGAAGACCTATGAGAAAAAACTCCCAAAAAAATCAAGGTAACAATTACTAACCAAGAAACTATTAACTTAGACAAGGTTTGTAGAAACCTAATAATATATTTTTCAGGAGAACCATTCCTTATTCCTACTATTTATCT
Organism: Ambrosia trifida; assembly: GCA_028751855.1. Taxonomy (NCBI): domain Eukaryota; kingdom Viridiplantae; phylum Streptophyta; class Magnoliopsida; order Asterales; family Asteraceae; genus Ambrosia; species Ambrosia trifida. The sequence continues at coordinate 157,789,697 of CM054123.1, read as the reverse complement.
GCATGAAACAGGAATTGATCTCCTCATCAGAAATAATTTTTGTCAGTTATACGGTCCTTTTACCCAATGGCTCGATAGGATATATTTTTCATCTTAATCAAGAAATGATTTTGATTAAAAATGTTATGAAGGACTTTCAAATAGGAAAGCCTTGTTTTCTAGAATCTATGAAAAAAGATTCAAAAATAAAACAAATTCATGGTACTAATATAACTCATGAAGTTATCAAACCAGAAGAAAGATATTTTCTTGAAATACAACAATATCAAAAAATTGAAACTTTACTTAAAAAAAGTTTGTTCTGAAAGTCCTATTGACCCTGAGAAATCCAAAAAATGGTTGAAAGCGTCTATAGAATTAATAGATTCTAAAACTATAGTAAGGATAAAAACCATGAAATATAGTCCACAAGATAGAGAAGAATTTAGCAAACAAATCAAGGAATTACTTGATCTTAAGCTAATTATTCGTAGTAAATCACCTCACATGTCACCAGCAATTTTAGTTGAAAATGAGGCTGAAAGAAGAAGAGGTAAAAAGTATATGGTTGTCAATTATAAGGCAATTAACGCACCTACCAAAGGAGATAGTCATAATCTCCCTTGCATTCAAGAATTATTAACTCTTTTAAGAGGAAAAACCATTTTCTCCGGCTTCAACTGCAAAAGTGGATTTTCGCAAGTTTTGTTAGATGAAAATTTTCAACTCTTGACTGCATTTACTTGGCGATCATGAGATCCTTCACTTAAGTCCAAGTCAAAATTAAAGCAAAATCAGCGCCCCGATTTCGCTTCTCGCCATTCCACCAAGTCAATGCCCCCTTTTGGAGGACATTGGTGGCATAGCGAACGCGAAGTTCGTCAGGACATTCACTGTTAATAAAGTATTCTCCATGATCTCGAACCATTGGAAAAGGCCAGTAGCACCTTCTTCCCCAAAGAATTTTGTTGGGTTGCAAGAGTTAAAATGTTTGAAGATGCAATGAGTGTTACCACCTCCCATGGTTCCAGAATTCCCAGTGTTGTTACTTTGGCGCAACTAAGTTGGGAATCACAACAATAACTTGTTCTGCCACTAATAACGCAATTTGATGATTGGATCGAAGACGAGAGTTACGCTTAGGAGTATGAACGAAACGACCACCAGCCTTCTACAAATAAAGAATATTATGAGAGTCAACACAAAATAATAAAATCATCATAGGTATATATAAATGAGGTTATGCAACATGTGTATGAAATAACCAAGTACAAAAATGCATCACAAAAATATAAAAGATAGTAACATAAAGTAAATCACCATGAAATCAAGAAATTAAGAATTAATCCATAAAACATTGGATTGCTCTTTTCTAGTCATAAGACTCGACAAAAACTTTGACTGTTCAAAGAATCGAACTCAATTGGAGATTAATGAAGACGTGTTTTAGCCTATAAGTGTACACTCACTCCAGGAATCCCCAGGTAAGCATAACAGGTCCGTAGGTTAATTCGGGTTTATGCGCTATGCTTGCATATGCCAGAAAACCCAAGTACAGGCATCCACCCTTCCAGATTGCACGTGTTCTCTCACGTAGAGTTCGACACCTTGAAGAAATGAAAAATCAATGAAACCCCACGGTAGGCAATTAAGCCAAGAATACCCAACATGCTCCATAGTGTAGAATTTTCACCAAGTGAAGTCACTCCTCAAAGCCCATGATGAAGAAAGAAAGCATGAAATGAAGAGAGGTAGGGGAAAGAATGAGAGGTGACAAAATAGGAAGGTTAGTGGGGGCAAATAAACAAATAAACACAAGGAAATATAAAGAAGAGGAAAGTATAGACAAAACAATTACACACAAAAGAGGGGCAAGAATGGACACTTAGTTAGTCTAGGCCATTTACTAATAACCTAATTCCCTATAACCACAGCTCTGATACCAATCTGTAACACCCCAACCAATGGCGGAATCATTGGGGTATCACGTAGTGACGATTGTTCAAAAGCTCATGGTACTAAAATGTAAGTCTTATTAAATATAAGTTGATTTACAAAGATTGCAATTACAACATGTCCCAGTGAACTAAACTGATTAAATTCATTCTAAGCCTAGAGTCCTATGTAATGCATCAAGCAAACCTGAAACATGTACGAAAATAATTTTGTCAACATAAATAATGTTGGTGAGCATACTAAAGTTTGTATACGTATAATATAAGTTTTAAGAAAAAGATTTACAATTGATGCGTCAAGATTGATCAAGGAATTATGTAAACACATAGTAAACAAACATGATAACGTTTAACGAATATGATTCACATAAAGCATCCTAACACGTTTCACAATGATTTGAGCACCGTAACATGTGTTATGTCTATTTGAGCATTTGATCATTCGAGCATTTGAGCACCTTAACGTAAGTGAAGTCTAGATAACGATTTCAAGCATTTGAGCATTTTTTTTCATTTGAGCACCTTAAATTTAGTTAAGTCAAGATAAAGATTTCAAGCATTCAATGTAAGTAAACTACGCTTAAGTCTAGCATAAAGAACAAAGATAACGAGACACATATATGAATTGTAATCATATAAATGATTATGTGTAATCTTGTTTATTTGTACATGTTTCACCCCAAATAAATGTGAAAAAAGAATTAAATTAATTGTTTTAAAATATAATTGTAAGTTGTAAATAATTACAAACAATTGAAAAAATAATTATACATTACATAAATGAGTCAATAAATGATGATTATGGCTTTCAATATATAAATATTTTTGCTTATATATATATATATATATATATATATATATATATATATATTTATAAACCAGAATTTAAGTATTATGGGTTAATAAATGATTTATTATATTTGAGTAAGCAAAAATATAACTAAAATATAAAATATGGTTCAAAAATGATATTTTTGTGAAAAATAAATAAATTCTGATGAAAAATGAACAAAATAAATTTTTCACAAATTTTCTCATTTTATTTGTATTTAAAACAGATTTATTGAAGTTTAAAATGTATTTAAATGATTAAAAATAGAAAAATCTATAAAAACTAAATATTTATGGTCCAATAAATTAGGATTAATTTTCTGATAAAAAATAATGATACCAAAAAAAATTGGGATTAAAATCATTAAAAATTAATTTTTAAATCAATTAAATATGATAAAACCAATTTAAATCAATAAAAATATGAAAATTAGATATTTTCTAGAAATTAAAAGTGTGATAATTTTCTTTATAGTTTCAAGATACTACATCTAAATTTTTAGAATTTTTAGATCAAAAATGAATTTAATATGAATATTATAAGGTCTATATGTATTATAATATGATTTAAAGAATAAAATAAACTAAAAAAATATCAGAAAAAAAGTGGGATATTTGGGTCGATCCTGGGTCTATTGCAACCACACACTGACATAGAACCACTACACGACAAGCCTCAAATGGTGGCATCCGTCACCTTTCACTATCATTAATGTACAACTCTAATTCCTCATGTTTTGTTGTTTTGACATTCAAAGTCCTTGTATTTTGAAACTATTATCAAATAATAAAAGTTCACGAAATTATTTCTTACGTCTATCAATTATTTACTCGAACCGTTATCGTATCTAAAAAGTTCATACTTTATACCACAATAATAACAATATTATTTTGGTGAGACAAAATAAAGATAAGACAATAATAATAATAATAATAATAATAATAATAATAATAATAATAATAATAATAATAATAAAAATAATAACTCTATGTTTACATGAGTTTTTTTTCTTTAAAAAAAAAAGAAAAAGAAACTTTTTCTTGTTGAAGCTCCAGTGACAACAGCAGAGAAAAATCCTGCCATTCCCTCAAATCTCGTAATTACCCTAATCAAGCTCCAAATCAACCACAAGGGTTTCCAAGTTAACCCACCTAGCAACCCAATAAAAAACACTATTTTCATACTGTTAATATCATGCCAGATTTCTCGAGGCATTCCATAAATTCGAAGCCACACCACGACCCTATATATAAGATGACATTCCGCTCGATAAAACTTAACTCGCATGGTTAAAACCTCCAAGTCGTTTTCGGTTTTTGGCGAACGCCAGCCATCGACCACCCTCCACTTTCATGACCGTCACCGGAACCAACATCACGACCACCATCATTCGCCACCACTTGTGGGATTGAAACCACAACCGCGAGTTGAATCCCCTTCCGGTCAAAGAAGGTATTAATTTCGTAGTGTTTCCCTTCATGTCTCTATGTCGATTATACAAGTCTCATATTTTCGGTGATTGGGGGCGGGGTCTGATAAATGTTCAAAGAGGTTAAAACATTTTTTTGCATGAATGTCTTATTATGTGGTGCGTCTAGATGTGCAGACGTGTGTTGCATGGTACGCATGATTGTATGAGTGTTTTGCTCATGATTTAGAATTATGCCTATTAATTTGTGGTTGTTACTTTACATACAAATTAGACATACATTGAGAACTTGAATAAGAATTATATATCAACAGCTAAATACACATTAATAGATGATATTCATGGAATTGGCTTATTCTTTTGTACACCTCATCAACTTGGTTATTTTCGATACTACATGATATATGACTATTCAGTTTTACAGTTCATATAAATACTATCTATTATTAGGATCGTTAGCAAAAAAAATAAATAAATAAAACAATTATGTAAATAACAAATTGTTGTAGTGTATAAACTGATTTTGAAGCAAACATGTATACATCTAAATAATATTGCTTTCCAAATGTGTTAATAATTATAAGACATGTATTAATAATAATTTTTTGTGTCATTTAAACCGTACTCCTATTAAGACAAGTGGATAAGAGTTGTAAATGTCTCTATCCCCGGACAATCAATGACTCAACGAATAATATAGCCGAATTAATGTTATTAAATTTCAATAATAAAATTATAGGATCAAGCGAAATTATTGATTCTCGTCGATTTCTTGCGAGTTCACCATCACAATCAAGGTGAGTATTACTTATCCCTTTTTTCGTTTTCACACTTTTGGGGTGATTCATGCACACTATATATAAACTTGCACATTCACATACACATACTTTTGATCAATTACAATTCATATACGTGTCTTGTTTATCTTCATGCTTATGTTTGAACGTGAACGTGACTTACATGCTTATACTTCAACTTAGACATAACTTCAGTTATGGTACTCTATCAGACATAACTATAGTTATGGTGCTCTATCAGACATAACTTTGGTTATGGTGCTCTATTAGACTTTACACGTGTTAAGGTGCTCAATATTACATTCATGAACTATATACTTGAATCTTATTTGTTTGTTACTTACATGTCCACATAACACTTTGATTTACTTGACACATGAATTGTACCTCTTTTCAAACTTATACTATATGTACAAAGTTAGGTAAGGTAATGCTCACCAACAATATGTGTTGACAAAATTTATTTGCGTGCATGTTTCAAGATAAGCTTGCTTGACGCTTTATATAGGACATTGGACTTAGATTAAATCAATCAACTATCTTTATTTTGTTGTGGTGTATTTATTTTCAAATCTTGTAAAACAATAACCAATAATCAAATATTTACATTTTAGTACCATGAGCTTTTGAACAATCGTCACTATCGTGCACCCTGATGATTCAGCCATCGGTCGGGATGTTACAGATTGGTATCAGAGCCGTGGTTATAGGTAATTAGGTTATTAGAAATGCTTTTGACCTAGTCTATAACTAAGCTTCCACACGAGTCATCTTGTGTATACCTCCCCTTTATCTCTATATTTTCTTACGATTTTCTCCTTAGTGATTAGTTTCACTCCAGCTTATGTTTTGTGTTTTTGAAATATATCTTTGGTTAAGAGTGATATCCACACCTTGAAGATTTATTTAGATACCTCGTTTTATTTAAATCTCACCAAAGTTTTGGGATCACTAGTATGACGGGACACGTGCAATCTGGAAGGGTGAGCGCCTGTATCCTGAGTTTTCTGTCTAAGGCCTAGTATTTCGTATAAATCCAGTCAGACGAGTGACTCATATGCCTACCTGAGAACTCTTGGGATGAGCATTCACTTATAGGCTAAAACACGTCTTTCTGAACCACTACTAAGTTCAATTACTTTGAAAAGTCAAAGTTTCCATTGGGTTTTATAACTAAATGGAGACAATCTAATTATTTAACTTTTGTTTCATTACAATATGTTACACATTTTCTTTACATGGCTTTACTTTATCATATCCACATTCGCTTAACGTAAGTTTCTTTTTCTCAATCCCTTTCGCTTTTGTCTTATGCTAAACTTTGAACCTGAAAATTCTATGTTACAAATTCATTCCAAAGCTTATGATTCCCTTTACAATACGTACGTACTTAATTTTTAAACAAATAAATACCCATACTTCACAACTTCATCATTTTATGTTTTCTCTTATTGTTTAACAACATCCCTTGCAATTTTTCTAAAAGCTTCTTTAAATACAAAATTTCACACTACATTATATATATATATATCTGTGTGTGTGTTTGTGTGTGTATGTATATATATTTTACTCTTGTATAGATAGTAGCCTGCTTTCAAAACTAGCGTTTGCTGATTTCATTAAATCTTTACTAACAAAAGAATTGGCAAACTTTCAACAGGTAAATTATTTTGACAAAAATTACTATATTTTCACAAACTTACTCCCTTAAAAACTTCAAAGGTTTATATAACGATTTATTGGTATAACAAAATATTTTCACTAGAATATGTAAACTCAATATATAAATTACTTTCCTTTCTTCCAAAGGATTTTATTAGGGTTGTCTATACAAAACACCTCAATAAAATCATGATTTTTAAACCAACACCATATTTAAAAATCACAACTCACGAAACTATCCAATTTCAAACCAATTTTATACATATAAACTCACATGGGTATATTTTTTTTCCATAAACTCGATTATTTTTCATAAACTTATTTCGTATCGACTATATTTTTTCGTTTTCACAACCAAGATTGAAATATCAACATTCTTCATAAACTTGAACACATTCCAACCGAAACTCTCGTTTTCAATAACATGATTTCATATTATGAGTTTCTTGTTTATTGTACATATATACTCTTGATTTCTACAAACCTAATTATTAATTGTTAATATTCTCGAAATTCATTCTACGATTTCGTTTCTTGTAAACGTTTATCCATGTACAGTGTACAGTACAAGTACAACTACACTTACCTTTACATTCACATCTTTATACCTTTAACACATTGATACAATTACACTTACAATAACATTACTTGATACGTTTTTAATGCATTTACGTTCATCATTATGTTTATAATTTTTTGTAACCTAACGTGTTTGTTCTCAACAACACTTTTTCTTTATCATCGGGTTATATATATTTTCGTTATTATTTCACGTCATCATAACTTCAATTCACAAATTTTACTTATGTTAGAATTCACAAGATTTACTTGTGTTACATTTGCAATTGCACGTTGTTTCCTTTCATACGTACTATCTTAGTCCATGGACAATGTCTATGGATTAGACAATACTTGGTAGGTTAACATGAAGGTGAACCCGAAGGGGGAAGAACCTAACCATACCTCGTACTTGCAAATCATTATAACATAAACATGTGTCTTCACATATACATACACTTAATATTTCTTTATATTTTATTTTGAGTTAGAGTCAAAGAAAGACATAACACACTAATGTAAGGTAAATTGGCAATTGCGGTCCGGAACGTAATCGTTAATTTACAGGTACGTTAAGGCGGGATGGAATTATGTTAGGATAACTGATTAGATGTTCAATACACTTTCAAAATACCAAAGGTGTGGTGGGGTAATGGCGGTACACCCTATATATAAACATTGATGGTGTGTCGAAACTGAGACTGGGATCGAACCAGGCGCTCGGATAGATGATAAGTGCGTTTTTGGAAAACCCAAGGTGTGGTGGGTTAGCTATGGTACACCATATATATAAACACTGAAGGTGCAACGAAAGTGAGACTGATGATCGAACCAAGCGTTAGTCCTAGTCAGTGTAGTAGTAGTTTCAATAAGCCCTTTCATAGTCTACAGCATAATCGCCCCAAAAGTATTCCGGACCTAATCATTATAAACTTAGTGGTTATGTTCCTATGAACGTTGATCACTCCTAATAATCCTGAACAACATCCTACCTCTTTTCATCCTTCAACCTCATCTTAGAGCTCATATATAACATTTCTTTTTCCAAGACCATTCAAAAATAGTTTGTCCTGTTACCCTAAGCTCTTTTCATCCTTTAAACATAACCACACCCACCATAACATTTTTCTAGAACCTACAACCCCATTTACATGGTTTCTTTAAATATATTTCAGGACGAAATTTTTAAAGTAGTTGTGACATCCGTCACCTTTCACTATCATTAATGTACAACTCTAGTTCCTCATGTTTTGTTGTTTTGACATTCATAGTCCTTGAATTTTGAAAATATTATCAAATAATAAAAGTTCACGAAATTATTTCTTATGACTATCATTTATTTACTCAAATCGTTATTGTATCTGAAAAGTTCATATTTTTATACCATAATAATAAAATTATTAGGGTGAGACAAAATAAAGATAATAATAATAATAATAATAATAATAATAATAATAATAATAATAATAACAATAACAATAATAATAATAATAATAATAATAACAATAACAACAACTCTATGTTTACATGAGTTTTTTTGTTTTTTTTTTTTTTTTTTGAAAAAAAAAAAGAAAAAGAAACTTCTTCTTATTGAAACTCCAGTGACAATAGCAGAGAAAAATCCTGCCATTCCCTCAAATCCCGTAATTACCCTAATCAAGCTCCAAATCAACCACAAGGATTTCCAAGTTGACCCACCTAGCAACCTAATAAAAAACACTATTTTTCGTACCGTTAATATCATGCCAGATTTCTCGGGGCATTCCATAAATTCGAAGCCACACCTCGACCCCATATATAAGATGACATTCTGCTCAATACAACTTACCTCGGATGGTTAAAACCTCCAAGTCGTTTCCGTTTTTGGCGAACGCCAGCCATCGACCACCCTCCACATTCACGACCGTCACCAGAACCAACATCACAACCACCATTATTCGCAGCCGCTTGCGGGATTGAAACCACAACCGCGAGCACCACCGCAATTTGAATCCTCTTCCGGTCAAAGAAGGTATTAATTCCGTAGTATTTCCCTTCATGTCTCTATGTCAATTAGACGAGTCTCATATTTTTGGCGATTGGGGGGATCCGATAAATGTTCAAAGAGGTTAAAACTTTTATTTGTTTGAATGTCTTATTATGTGGTGTGTCTAGATGTGCAGGCGTGTGTTGCATGGTGCACATGTTTGTATGAGTGTTTTACTCATGATTTACAATTATGCCTATTAATTTGTGGCTATTACTTTACATACAAATTAGATATACATTAAGAACTTGAATAAGAATTATATATCAACAGCTAAATACACAATAGATGATATTCATGGAAGTGGCTTATTCTTTTGTACACCTCATGAAATTGGTTATTTTTTATACTACATGATATATGACTATTTAGTTTTACAATTCATATAAATACTATCTATTATTAGGATAATTGGCAAAAAAAATAAATAAATAAATAAAACAACTATGTAAATAACAAATGGTTGTAGTGTATAAACTGATTTTGAAGCAAACATATATACATCAAAATAATATTGCTTTCCAAATGTGTTAATAATTAGAAGACATGTATTAATAATGATTTATTTGTGTCATTTAAACCGTACTCCTATTAAGACAAGTGGTTAAGAGTTGTAAAGGTCTCTATCGCCGGACAATCAATGACTCAACGAATAATATAGCCGAATTAATGTTATTAGATTTCGATAATGAAATTATAAGATCAAGCGAAATTATTGATTCTCGTCGATTTCTTGCGAGTTCACCATCACAATCAAGGTGAGTATTACTTATCCCCTTTTTCGTTTACACACTTTTGGAGTGATTCATGCACACTATATATAAACTTGCACATTCACACACACATACTTTTGATCAATACAATTCATATACGTGTCTTGTTTATCTTCTTGCTTATGTTTGAACGTGAACGTGACTTACATGCTTATACTTAAACTTAGACATAACTTTAGTTGTGGTGCTCTATCAGACATAACTGCGGTTATGGTGCTCTATCAGACATAACTTCGGTTATGGTGCTCTATTAAACTTTACACGTGTTAAGGTGCTCAATATTACATTCATGAACTATATACTTAAATCTTATTTGTTTGTTACATACATGTCTACATAAAGCTTTGATTTACTTGACACATTAATTGGACCTCTTTTCAAACTTATACTATATGTACAAAGCTAGCTGATGGAATTGGGTACCGAATACACCATTCCGCATACCCAAACCCGGCACAACATCACCGCGCGGACAACAGCCCATGCGCAGGAAGTGGTCAAAACACATTAAAGACCGGTCAATGGTCAAGACTCGGTCAAGGCGAGTATCATGCATGGTCAACAGCCATGCATAAATCACGTAACCTCAACATTAAAGGCGGTACAATGTTCCATCATTCCCATTAATTTAGCTTTCCTTATTTCATCACACTAACACAACTAAGGGTGATGGAGACAACCTAACCACGGTTAAGACTTGGGTAATGGTGGCATACGGACTCTCCTATAAAAGGGATCACATCCCTAGTAGGAGAGGACACTTTCTACTGACCTGGAGAGCTATCACACTTGATAGTATCTCCATTCACCCCGTTTTTGTTATAAACAACTACCTTGTGTAGTCGTCTCCACACCCACATATTCACTCTTGTTTGAAGGTTCCTCCAATCCATAGCTGTTAGTGAAGGATCAACCCTATAGTAACTCATAATCTTATCATCCTTAACCGGTGGTGAGACTATTTGTTTCTTCATTAGCGCCATCCCTTACGGTTCTAACCAATCTTTCAAACTAGCAACATGGCTTTTTCAAAGGATGCAAACAATAACAATGCTGAAGTAGATGCCACAATCAACGATGAAATCCAGGACGTTACACCAAATACCATCACGAAGAATGTGGCTCAGAAGCAACCGGCTTCGACATTCCAGTTCCACCCAAACAAGGGAGGATCTGCTGGAGGTAAGAAGAAACAAGATAACCTATCTCCGGTTGACCCGGACGAATGGTTGGCTCAACGAAATTCAAAGACAATTGCTGAATACTAGAAAATGGTAATGAATCAAGCTAAACTCAACATCCAAAAGGCGTTAAGTTTCGATACAAGCGAGGAAGATTCAGAATCTCCTCGTAAAAACAAAAATGGCCGTCATACTAAGGGACCTCGTCAGGCGGTGCGTGGTGGAGGCCGTGGTAGAAATACTCACGGCCAGGACCCCGTCAACCTGAATGATGAACCAGACGGCTACGAATCAGAAAATGAGGTGCATCATGATTCTAATAAAAAACAGAATTCCAAATCTGTTGCCAGCAGTCTGGCACCCAAGGATGATGACCTCTATAAGCCATACAGACCGAAGACTTTTGCCGAAAGATCAAAATTCTGTGCGCGTATTGCACTAGCACCGATGCCCCAAGAGTGCAAGCTACCAAGCACCATCGGGAAATACGACGGTTTGCGTGATCCAGACGATCACCTGCATGCTTTTGATTGCACAGGCAGCTCCAAGCTTTGGCCGGTCCAAGCCTGGTGCCATCTGTTCGTACAAACATTAACAGGGGCAGCCAGAGTATGGTATGAAAGCCTGCCTGTAGGAAGTCTGGTGGACTTCGATGATTTAATAAGAAAATTCAAGAACCACTTCTCACATTTACGCAAACACAAGAAAGATAAGGCACACATTCTCTTGTGTACGCGCCACGAGAATGAATCTCTAGAAAATTACATCGACAGATATAACAAGGAAGCCCTTCAGCTAGGATGCGGAGAAGAACTTACCCGCGCAGCATTCATACACGGGGTAAGAAATGACGATCTGATGAAGTGCCTAACGGGAAAAGATGGTGTGCCACAAGCTTGGGATGAAGTGATCGAAGCTGCTAAAGTGTATGCGTCTTCCGAACGATCTTTTCATCGCAACAAAAACACGCTCCAAAGTAGCAGTCACCATCCATCATCAAACAACAGAGGGAAAGGCAAACAGTCTATCTGGTCAAGAATTTCAGGCACAGCGGAGGAAGGAAAATATTCTTCCGCACAAGACGCAAGAAATATGCTCAGCTAAAGAGGGTCCCGTGATCATAAAGGACACTCGAAGAAGAATTATGAGTGGACACCACTGTCCAAAATGCCATCTGAGGTGCTAAAAACTGAACAAATTCAATTTCCGAAACCACAAGAACTCCGTGGTGAGAGGCGAAACGTGGACAGATCAAAATACTGTGAGTATCATGAAGACTATCACACCCCAACCGATGGCGGAATCATCAGGATATCACGTATTGATGATTGTTCAGTAGCTCATGGTAAATAATAAATTTCATTATATGATTTAAATAACTTACATACAATTGTTCTACAAGAATTCGTACATCAAATTGAATAAAACTATGCACACATCTTCAAGCATTAATTCAAACCTTCAAGCAAGTAGAACCTGAAACATGTTAAGTTGAGAATATTTTGGGTCAACAAAAGTTGGTGAGAATTACATAGGTTTTGATAATCGAATAAAATTGTTGTGCAATTCATGTGTCATGGCAATGTAGTCCATATGTGAAAACATACTAGAAGTAAATCGAGTGCATAATCAACCCTTGTGACTGTTGTATTGTGGTACATCCCATACGATCATGGTTCACTCGTTTAAATTGCAGTAACAAACACCCATGCTACCTTTGTAGGAGGTACGTATCCGGGTGGGATTGTCAGTCCAATAGATCTATCAATGTATACCGTCGGCTGATCAATGTTAATGATTATGCTAGAATTGTGCTTACCCTAGTCATGTTCAAGACATAATGCAACATAGAAAAACACATAGACACATTGATGATTGAATTGCATATATGATGTTGTAACATGTTTCACCCCAAAAACGGTGATAAATAGAAAAGGGGCTATGTAAAACTCACCTTAGCAAATTGTTATACTTCTTGAAACATTGAATAGTGTGTTGCCCAAATATGTCAAGTATCACCCTATAATAAGGTAATAAATATGTCTAAGTCTATCTAGTCTATGAATGTATATGTTCTAGGGCTTCGAATTGGGGATAAATGCTCGTTTGATTAATATTAAAAATTTTTGATAATTAAGAGAAATTTAGTAAATAAATAAACAAAAATCTTTTTAATAAATTTGAATTTAACATAGTCACAATAATGTGTTTAAAGTATAAAAATAATTTTTACAAAATTATTTTCTTTAAAATAGATTATTAAATCTATTTATTACAAATTGTCAAACTTTAACTTTAATATTTAAAAATATTAAATTAAAGAATTATTAGTTTAAAATTTATATTTCTGTTCTAAATATTCAGAAATAATTTGTATAAAATTTTGGTGCAAAAATATTAAAAATTGAATTTATTATGATTTAATTATGATTAAAACTAACAAAAATTGATTAAAAATATTAAATGAATGATTTTTCTAAAATAAAAATCATTTTAGAAAAGTTTATAGTTATAAAAACTTAGAATAATTTTTGTGGAAATTTATAAGATCGTTTTGATATTTTTATAGAATTTTATAAATAAAATGGAATAAACTTGATTTATTTATTATATATATTAAATAAATAAATTTTAGAAAACTAAAAATTGTAAGTTAAACTTTTTCATTAGATTAACTTAAAATATTTTTTTGTAGAATTATTAAAAGAGTTTTAATATTTTAAAACTAATTTTAAAATACTAGTACTTATATATATATATATATATATATATATATATATATATATATATATATATATTAGTTTATTTGTTAAACAATAAATAAAAAAAGGAGGAAAATCGGTGATGTTGCTGGGGATCGAACCCCCGCGGACCGGTTGAAAAGTACCAGGCACAACCACTTGGTCCAGACCACTGGTTGTGTTTGGTTTCAGTTTGTTTAATACATAACACATGTACAAAATCGTGTTCTTCCCCAATTCTTGTAAACAAGCCCTAGTTTTTCTAATCTGTTTATATACGCGGTTATATCCCAATTAAACATGGGGTTAATAACTATCAAGACCCGATTAACACACTTCAAACAATGATTAAAACTTACCAGACTCGTAATGCTTCGATTCGTAAGTCAAACCAAAAGTCAACCGATCGCGAATTGGACTAGGAAGAGTGTTTTTGAGTGAAAATTGAGAGTAGGGGGTGATAATCGGTGCCTTTAGACTGAGAAAACAGGTTCAATTTATAGACTCATGCTCGAATTGGAAGGTTTTATTATTGGTCTTGACTTTGGTCAAAACGCGTAAATTGCATCAGTTTAAGGAAAGTTTTGACGAAAATTGTGAGGTTAATTGTTGCTTGATTGTCATTGGTCAAAACCGAGTCGAGTATTTCGAGTATGGTTTCCATATTAATCTCAATCACGTAGTCAATCGTAGTGGTCAAAGAAAGAGAAAAAAAATAAAAAAAGAAAATGGTTGCAACGTAGTTGGAGCAGCAGATGGGGAAGAAGGTTAAACGAAATAGAGTATAAATTTTTTAGAGTTCCTGATTCATTACTAATGGCCCATGTGGCGTAGTGGTGGTGTGGTTGTTTGAGTTGGTGACCAGCCCGGGTTCGAGCCACGGTGGGTGCAAACATATATATTTTTTTTTGATAAGGGGAAGGAGAGGGACTAGTGGGCTGGCAATGGGGTTTGGGCTTAAGGGTTGTGGGCTGGGATGATGGGCCCGAAAAATAAAAAGGTTTGGGTTGGGTTATGTTGAGTTGAGTTGTTGGGTTTGGTTGCTAGTCTAGTTAATGTTGTTGTTGTTGTTATTATTATTATTATTATTATTATTATTATTATTATTATTATTATTATTATCATTATTATTATATATATATTTATATATATATATAGGTTGTGTGTTAGGCATATTCAGGATAAACTATATATAATGAGGGTTTTATGTATAAAAATTTGGGGAAAAATTTTGTGATGTTACAGTCTCCCCTACTTTTAGGAACTTCGTCCCGAAGTTAAGAGAAAAACACTAGATTGGCAATTGGTCGACTACCGAAAACCTTGATAAAATTTCTCACTACCTTAACGTACCTGTAAATTCATGATTACGTTCCGGACCGTAATCACCAATTTACCTTACATTAGGGTTTTGCGTCCTTCTATGACTCTACCGATTGTTGAGCAGGTTCGATAGCCTCCACCAGTCGTTGAGCAGGTTGTAGGGCCTCTGTCGACTGCTGGAAAGACATGATGACCTCTACCAATCGTTGAGTAAGTTGTTTGGTAGCCAACCAACTGTTTGTACAAGTAAACAAGTATAACGAGTATGATTTAGATATAGATATAGCAATTAGTTCACATTCAAACAAACATGCATCCAGGTGTTATGGTAATACTAGAATTTATTACTTGGATCAAAAGCGTCAATACATAGAATTAAAAGCAGCCAACATTCAAATGGTGGGACTTGCGGTTAAATAGCTGGGCGGTCTTGATCTCGGTTTAGTTTGGGGCATCGGTTACGGTAGTGATTTGGGTCTCCACATTCATAGCATTGTCCGTAGTTGTATCGATTAGGATCAGTAGCCTGAGCAGGGTTGGTGGGTTGATTAGCACTAGGGTTTGGGGTCTCGCGACATGTGTTGACCAGATGGCCATACCTACCACAATTGGTGCACAAGCGACACGCTGAAACAGTGGGATGATGTCGATTGCATGTGTTACACAATGGAAAGTTTCTTGTATAAGGTTTCTTGTTAGAAACTTGAGTAGTGAGGTTTACATCAGGATCCCTGGTCTTACGCTTCCGGTTCTCGGTAGTAACTGTGGCCACAATACTTGTTTTCTTGCCTTTCCGAACTAAGGTCATGTTCTTTACGTGATTTCCAACGCCATTCCCATTGCCGTTCCCATTCATTTGGATGTCTTGAGTCAACAAGTTAGAAACCAGAGTTGTGATTTGTTGCGCCAATTGTTGAGAAATAATCGTAGCTAGTTGGGCATCACCTCCATTGTTGTGGTTAGTGTTGTGGTCGTGGTTGTTGTTGCTGCTCCCTTCCTCATGACTGTCACCACTGGTAATGCGAGTGCTGCGACGTGGAGACATGATCTGTAAGGGACACAATGAAGGTTCAATGTGGCATGAAATGAATGAGGTGATATAAGGAATGTAATCATTTATTCATTAATTAAAACGAATAAACGAAAACGTTGACTTATCAAAGATTCCAGATTTTAATAACATGTGAAGACATGCTTTAGCCTATAAGTGAACACTCATCCCGAGAATTCCCAGGTAGGCATCCGGGTCCCTCGTCTGATTGGGATATATGCGCAATGCCAGCCTAGACAAAAGACTCAGAATACAGGCGTTCACCTTTCCAGATTGCACGTGTTCGTTATTAAAATCTAGAACTTCGACGAGATCTCAAGGTGGTTCAGGTTAAACCTGAGGATTTTGTCCTATTGGTCTAAGAGTAGATCCACTGATGGAGAGCAACCTTCTTGTAAGTATGAAAGTAGGGATAAGAAGTAGGAGGGAGATAGAGTATAGCAAGTAAAAGAAGCAAGTACTGGTTAAATCCTATGGTTATAGACTAGATTATTTTTCTAATAACCTAATTCCCTATAACCATGGCTCTGATACCAATCTGTAACACCCCAACCGATGGCGGAAACATCGGGATGTCACGTATTGATGATTGTTCAGTAGCTCATGGTAAATAATAAATTTCATTATATGATTTAAATAACTTACATACAATTGTTCTACAAGAATTCGTACATCAAATTGAATAAAACTATGCACACATCTTCAAGCATTAATTCAAACCTTCAAGCAAGTAGAACCTGAAACATGTTAAGTTGAGAATATTTTGGGTCAACAAAAGTTGGTGAGAATTACATAGGTTTTGATAATCGAATAAAATTGTTGTGCAATTCATGTGTCATGGCAATGTAGTCCATATGTGAAAACATACTAGAAGTAAATCGAGTGCATAATCAACCCTTGTGACTGTTGTATTGTGGTACATCCCATACGCTCATGGTTCACTCGTTTAAATTGCAGTAACAAACACCCACGCTAGCTTTGTAGGAGGTACGTATCCGGGTGGGATTGTCAGTCCAATAGATCAATCAATGTATACCGTCGGCTGATCAATGTTAATGATTATGCTAGAATTGTGCTTACCCTAGTCATGTTCAAGACATAATGCAACATAGAAAAACACATAGACACATTGATGATTGAATTGCTTATATGATGTTGTAACATGTTTCACCCAAAAACGGTGATAAATAGAAAAGGGGCAATGTAAAACTCACCTTAGCAAATTGTTATACTTCTTGAAACATTGAATAGTGTGTTGCCCAAATGTGTCAAGTATCACCCTATAATAAGGTAATAAATATGTCTAAGTCTATCTAGTCTACGAATGTATATGTTCTAGGGCTTCGAATTGGGGATAAATGCTCGTTTGATTAATATTAAAAATGTTTGATAATTGAGAGAAATTTAGTAAATAAATAAACAAAAATCTTTTTAATAAATTTGAATTTAAGATAGTCACAATAATGTGTTTAAAGTATAAAAATAATTTTTACAAAATTATTTTCTTTAAAATAGATTATTAAATCTATTTATTACAAATTGTCAAACTTTAACTTCAATATTTAAAAATATTAAATTAAAGAATTATTAGTTTAAAATTTATATTTCTGTTCTAAATATTCAGAAATAATTTGTATAAAATTTTGGTGCAAAAATATTAAAAATTAAATTTATTATGATTTAATTATGATTAAAACTAACAAAAATTGATTAAAAATATTAAATGAATGATTTTTCTGAAATAAAAATCACTTTAGAAAAGTTTATAGTTATAAAAACTTAGAATAATTTTTGTGGAAATTTATAAGATCGTTTTGATATTTTTATAGAATTTTATAAATAAAATGGAATAAACTTGATTTATTTATTATATATATTAAATAAATAAATTTTTGAAAACTAAAAATTGTAAGTTAAACTTTTTCATTAGATTAACTTAAAATATTTTTTGTAGAATTATTAAAAGAGTTTTAGTATTTTAAAACTAATTTTAAAATACTAGTACTTATATATATATATATATATATATATATATATATATATATATATATTAGTTTATTTGTTAAACAATAAATATAAAAAAAGGAGGAAAATCGGTGCTGTTGCTGGGGATCGAACCCCCGCGGACCGGTTCAAGAGTACCAGGCACAACCACTTGGTCCAGACCAGTGGTTGTGTTTGGTTTCAGTTTGTTTAATACATTACACATGTACAAAATCGTGTTCCTCCCCAATTCTTGTATACAAGCCCTAGTTTTTCTAATATGTTTATATACGCGGTTATATCCCAGTTAAACATGGGGTTAATAACTATCAAGACCCGATTAACACACTTCAAACAATGATTAAAACTTACCAGACCCGTAAGGCTTCGATTCGTAAGTCAAACCAAAAGTCAACCGATCGCGAATTGGACTAGGAAGAGTGTTTTTGAGTGAAAATTGAGAGTAGAGGGGTGATAATCGGTGCCTTTAGACTGAGAAAACAGGTTCAATTTATAGACTCATGCTCGAATTGGAAGGTTTTATTATTGGTCTTGAGTTTGGTCAAAACGCGTAAATTGCATCAGTTTAAGGAAAGTTTTGACGAAAATTGTGAGGTTAATTGTTGCTTGATTGTCGTTGGTCAAAACCGAGTCGAGTATTTCGAGTATGGTTTCCGTATTAATCTCAATCACGTAGTCAATCGTAGTGGTCAAAGAAAGAGAAAAAAAATAAAAAAAGAAAATGGTTGCAGCGTAGTTGGAGCAGCAGATGGGGAAGAAGGTTAAACGAAATAGAGTATAAATTTTTTAGAGTTCCTGATTCATTACTAATGGCCCATGTGGCGTAGTGGTGGTGTGGTTGTTTGAGTTGGTGACCAGCCCGGGTTCGAGCCATGGCGGGTGCAAACATATTTTTTTTTTTTTTTTGATAAGGGGAAGGAGAGGGACTAGTGGGCTGGCAATGGGGTTTGGGCTTAAGGGTTTTGGGCTGGGATGATGGGCCCGAAAAATAAAAAGGTTTGGGTTGGGTTATGTTGAGTTGTTGGGTTTGGTTGCTAGTCTAGTTAATGTTGTTGTTGTTGTTGTTATTATTATTATTATTATTATTATTATTATTATTATTATTATTATTATCTTGAGTTGTTGGGTTTGGTTGCCAGCTGGACGATGATGACAAAAGAAGAATAACACCAGCAACAGAACCAATCTCAGGCTTTATCCATGAAACAATCTACCCACTAGGTACACTCACTTTCCCAGTAACACTCTCAGACGGGAAGCACTCGCGCACCGAAACGTGCGACTTTACAGTGCTCCCCATTAACTCTTCACATGATATCCTACTGGGACGAGAAGGATTGGCAAAGTTCAACTGCAACGCATCTACACCACATCAGATGGCAGGTTTCCCTACGCAAACAGGAGTCGCATTCATCCGCGGAAACAAAACATGTCATACAATAGAAGCGCCGAGGCCTTCAAAGCAAACAAAACCAACTGTCAGAACCGAACCGGAAAAATGGGTCATTAACCCTATATTCCCGGAGCAGACAGTTGTCATCGGCCATGAAATCTCTGACCCCATTCGCACTCACTTAAAGCAGTTGCTAACAAAGAACATGGACATCTTCGCTTTTAAACCATCAGACATGGTTGGGGTCCCGCGACACATCACAGAGCACAAGCTCAACATCTACAAAAATGCCGAGCCAGTCGCCCAGAAAAAGTGCAGCATGGGGCCAGAGAAAACAAAGGCGATGAATGAACAAGTGATGGAACTCTTGAAGGCCGGTATCCTGCGCAAGAGCAAATATCAAACTTGGGTGGCAAACCCAGTTATGGTAGGAAAGTCCAATGGCACCTGACGCATGTGTGTCGATTATAAAGACCTAAACAAAGCTTGTCCAAAAGATTGTTACCCACTACCCGAAATTGACCTGAAAGTCGATTCCTTGGCACCTTACAGGTTCAAATGCTTCTTGGACGCTTATAAGGGCTATCATCAAATTCAGATGGCCAAAGAAGACGAAGATAAGACAGCATTCCGCACAGACATGGGCATTTTCTGCTACACCAAGATGCCGTTTGGGCTAAAGAACGCAGGGACAACATATCAACGCTTAATGGATTCCGCATTTGTAAAACAAATCGGTGTAAATTTGGAAGTGTACGTCGATGACCTGGTGATAAAAAGCAAAGAAGAGGACCAGATGTTACTTGACATCCAGAAGACCTTTGATCAATTGCGCAGTGTGCGGATGAAGCTTAACCCGGGAAAATGTTCCTTTGGGATGGAAGAGGGAAAGTTCCTCGGAGTCGTCGTAACAAAAGACGGTTTCCGTCCCAACACGGATAAAGTTCAAGCAATCGAGCGAATGCCGTCCCCATCTTCAGTCAAAGAAGTGCAAACTCTGATGGGAAGACTGGTAGCTTTGAACAGGTTTCTGTCAAACTACGCGTCTAAATCTTTCCCCTTCGTGGACACGCTAAAAAATTGCCTGAAGAAATCAAACTTCAACTGGACGGAAAAGGCGGAAGCCGCGTTTCAAGACATGAAGAAGTGTTTGAGCAACCTGCCAACACTCACTGCTCCGCTACCAAAAGAACCACTCACCCTATACCTGTCCGTCACCGATAAGGCAGTGGGTGCAGTGCTCATGGTCGATCGAAAAGGGGTACAAACCCCAATATATTATGTCAGCCGCATGCTGCTTGACGCAGAAACCCGCTACTCAACAATGGAAAAGCTGGTTCTCGCGTTAGTTCATGCTTCAAGAAGACTGCGCAGATATTTTCAAGGGCATCCGATCAATGTCCTCACAGATTTCCGCATCAACGACATCTTGCGCAAACCGGAACTTTCCGGACGTTTGGCAAAATGGGCAATAGAACTGGGTGAGCATTCAATCTCATACAAAGCAGACCTTCCTTCAAGGGACAAATCCTTGCAGATTTCATAGCGGAAGTCCGAGCAGACAAATTTGAAGAATGTGCAAATGAAGCATCATCAAAGTCAACTCCGCCCGATGAGACTCAAATATGGAAGCTATTCACCGATGGCGCTTGCAATGACGAAGGGGCCGGCGCAGGCCTACGCCTGATAACCCCGGAAGGGAAAGAATACACCTATGCAATTCGGCTTGACTTCCAAACAACCAACAACGAAGCAGAATATGAAGCATTGATCGCAGGCCTACGCATCGCCAAAAAGATGGGCGCTCAACACATCGAAGCCCATGTTGATTCAATGTTGGTCGCCAATCACATCGATAGCTCCTATGAAGCCAGAGAGCCGTCCATGTTCCTATACTTGCAGCATACCAAGGAATTGATGAATAGTTTCCTCCACTGCAAAGTAACTCACGTGCGTAGAAGCCAGAACAAACCAGCAGACGCTTTAAGTAAAATGGCGTCAACCGCATTTGATCACATGGCAAAAGACGTACGAGTCGAGGTACTGGCCAAACCATCTGTCCCGTCAAAACAAGTAAACGTGATTCAGACGGGAAAAGAATCTTGGATCACCCAGATAATGGCCTTTCTAACTAAAGGCATCCTCCCATCGAAAGCGGAAGCAAGGAAGCTACAATACAAAGCCTTGCATTATGAAGTCAATGATGGCATCTTATACCGGCGGTCTTGTCTTGGACCATTACTCAGATGTGTAGATTCCGCAGAGGCCACATATTTAATAAAAGATATTCACGAAGGCACATGCGGATTACACGCAGGCCCTCGAATGGTCGTGGCCAAACTTATGAGCGTTGGATACTTTTGGCCTGAAATGCACCTCGACGCAGTAAGAGAGCTGCGCAAATTTGATGCATGCCAGCGGCATGCGCCCGGTACACTTAGACCAAAGAACAACTTGATACCAGTTACCACAGCATGGCCATTCCAAAAATGGGCCATTGATCTCGTGGGACCTTTCCCTACAGCGCCAGGCAACGTCAAATACTTAGTGGTCGCCATTGACTACTTCACTAAATGGGTGGAAGCAAAGACGTTAGCCACAATTGACGGACGCAACATCAAGAAATTTATATGGGAATTTATCATTTGCAGATTTGGTCTACCACTGGAAATTGTAAGCAACAATGGAACGCAGTTTGCGGACCAACACTTACAAGAATGGCTCTCTTCAATGAAAATCAAACAGATATTCACTTCCGTAGCGCATCCTCAAGGCAATGGCCAGGTCGAGCGCGCAAACAGAAGTATCGTTGAAGGCATTAAAACACGCCTGGGAACGAGACGCAGCGGGTGGGTAGATGAATTACCCCATGTCCTTTGGGCTCACCGCACGCTTTCCAAAACAAGCACTGGGGAAACACCGTTCAGCCTAACATATGGAACTGAAGCGGTTATCCCAACAGAAGTCACAAATCCGTCCCCAAGAGTTTTGCTCGCGCAAACAACTGATTATGATAAAGAGTTGAGAATGAATCTAGACTTTCTAGATGAACGTCGAGATTTGGCCTGTGTCCGAGAAGCCTCATACAAGAGACAACTAGAAAAATACTACAATGCGCGAGTCAAAGAACAAGCTTTCCACGTTGGCAATTTCGTTTTCCGCAATAATGAAGCTTCAAATGCGGAAAAACCAGGGAAACTTGCTCCAACTTGGGAGGGACCATACAAAATCCAAGAGGTATTGGGAAAAGGAGCATATGCTCTAGAACGACTAGATGGTTCGCCAATACCACGTACTTAGAATGCAGCTCAACTACGTATATGCTACATGTATTCTGCTATTTCACGATTTTGTAATAAGGACTTTATGTCCAATTTCATTTATATTACAAAAAGCATTTATCATACATGCCATCGATCAACAGTGCAATCTAGACACCTAATACGTAGATTACTGCTACATATAAGGGGGTTAACCAAAAACAAATTCCACCCCATAGACATGATGATTCAACAGCAATTTCAAAAAAGACTTTACTTATACACATAAGGGCTTCAACATACTGGAAAGACACCTCAACCCCTAACCTTCCTGGTTTTAGCCTTATTTACATCCCCTAGCTCTGATAACTTCTTCATCTTCAATGGTTTCCCATCAGAAGTACCCTGATCATCCAAGTTATCAGGACGCATGTCTTCTTGGGACAACAGATGTTCATAATATTCTGCCAGACAATCAAGAGCGTCAGTCGAAGACTGATCACGACTAGGATGCTGAGATAGCTTCACCATCCCCTGCATTGCTAACCTCTCCATGACACCAAGGTTGTTGTTGGGGGAGTTAGTCGCCATTTTTTCAGAGAGAATGGTGTAAGTTTTTAAAACAAGAGAATAATGAAGAAGATGAAAGCTATACTTACTATATATAGAAGAGAGAGGTTATGGCCATTAATTACTGTTAACGGTAACCACTCAATTGCCCTTGGGAAGTGTGACAGTCGCCCTGACAATCGCCGGCACAACCGTCACATCAATTAGGAGGTAGTCTGACAGTCCATGGTGTCAGGAAGTAAAGATGACATCATCAAATGATTAGCATACAACCAAAGGACACGTTACATTAAGTTCTACAATAATAAAATGTTCATTAGAAACATTGCATGCAAAGATAAGGAAACAAATGTATTATTCAACCAAGGTTCAAATACTGAGATATATTCTCAGCATTAGCACCGTCTACATGTTTGTCACCGGCCGTGGATGACGTTCCGGCCCCACCATCAGTAGCCACTACTTTGGCCTTCTCTTCTCTTTGCGCTTTTTCAGCAAGCTCTGCACCAAGGCGATCAGATTTGATAAAATAGTTGCGCAATTCACCCGCGGGATCATCAGTCTTCACACAAGCCTCCAACAGGTCGAATACTTCGAACTTCAGATGCTCATAATCATCATAGGCCTTCAACAAATCATCATCGTACGACTCATTCTTGTACGGACCAGCCTCCTTCTCCTTGCCATCTGCAAGTGTCAAAAGCCTTCGCAGAAACCAAGTTTTAATCCCTGCTTCATAGAGGAGCTGGAGATGCGGGCAATTACCTCTGTCAGCGCAGGATCATTCCAAACACGCTTAAATATCTACACAACAGAAAATATCACATCAGAAGTTGCATAAGTCAGTAACTAAATATGTAAAAAGGGGATTTTATAGCTTACTCCAGCGACTCCATCGCTCATCAACCACGCTATCCTCTCATTAGCAGCAATAGCCATGTCAGTGGCTTGTTCAAACAAAGCTTGCACTTTGTCCAACTCCATTTTTGCTTGTGTACAAGAAGACTCCGCCAGAGTTTTTTCTTCCCGGTACTTGGAATTCTCTATTACTAAATCTTTCATCTTGGCCTCCGCATCAGACAACGAGGTGGTCGCCTTAAGAAGCTCATCATGCTGAGCATTGTATTTCTGGATAGTATCGGCAAGTTCCGCCTGCTTCTCCCCATAAGATTTCTGGCTTTGCTCCACCTCTTTCTTCAAACGAGCATTCTCAAGCTTCAAATCTTTAATAGTGGATCGTAACAGCTCAGTTTCCTGATTGGTCCTCTTACAAGCAATGGACCAAGCCTGGGAGGCTTCAGCTTTAACCTTCTTTACCTTCTCCATCTCTTCAACAGCATCACGGGCCACCTTCTTGTGATGCTCAATCTCTGACCGGATCTCATGACGAGCGCGTTGAAATTCTTCTTCGCGCCCCAGCAAACTGGCTTCTGAGTCCTTCAAATTTTGATAATCCCGTTGGAACTCGTTTTCACGCCTAATGAGAGATCCAAGGCCGCTCATACCCAATGAGAGATTCATCGCCATGTCAATAAACAAAGAACGTCGATCAACACTATCTTGATAATCGTGCCCGGCAGGAGGAACAGATAGCATGATAAACTCTTGCGCATCAAGCGCATTTGTAAATCGAGTTGTGTCAAGAATGTCCCAGCACGGCTGATACGGTCTCGGCGAATCAGCTTGACGCGACGAATGCATTCTTCTCCGGTGACCGGACTGACCGGAATTACCACCATCACTGGCAGAAGCATCAGTATAAACCACAGTAGAGTCCACTACTGTGCGCTTGAAGCTAGAAGGGTTCTCGCCAACAACTTCATCTCCCTTCCCTTTCTCCAGCGCAACCTCAAATCCCTGCGATGAACTTGGCTCGTGCACTTGCTTTAATGATGAATCAGGGCAATCAATATTCAAATTTGGAGTTTCAGTTTCATCCACCTTCTTTCCAACGTCCTTCTCCACATCAATCACCAAGTCATCTGGGGTGAGCTCAACCTATGGTGTCACATTCTCCTCTACAACCACCTCAGTTGTATCCGTTGTCATATCTGCGGTCACACCAACATTTTCAACAGGTTGGTCAGACGGAGATACCTTCTCCAACATTATAGTGGGCTGCTTCTTCCGAGATTCTGCAAAAGGATGTTGCCCTACATAAAATGCTATTCACAATATTTCAACATATTTATTACTAAACACGCAAAAATGGAATAAAAAATATAAATACCAGACAGGTGCCTTAACGTCTTCATTGGAAGATTCTCGCGCACTGGCGGAGGCTTCACAGGAATCTCGAGCTTATCACTCGTTGGCCAAGACAATGGCTTGAAAACATTAATCGGAACCACCGTAATAGGCTCTGGGCGAGGCATACTGCCCGAAGCTCCCGAAGAATGAGGGATCTGAGTTTGTTTCTGATTCAACTCAGCAACCCTCCGTTGGTATAACTCTTCGGTAACATTTTCCGACTGACGGACAGGAGATGAGCGTCTAGCGCATTTATGCTCTAACTCCGAGTCTGACTCGGTCAATTCTTCATCTACCTCCTCAACGATAATGGGAACAGCCGACGGCTTGGTTCTCTTACTTGCTATGGCACGCTTCCTAGATGTACCCGTGCCTGGAGCGGAAATCACATCTGTATAACATTAAACTATGCGTGAGGAGTAAATTCAGGAGTTATAAGGACTAACCAACAGATTTCTTGCGCTCTGAAGTAACTTCCTCTACATCAATTACGGCCTTTCTGCGGAGTTGTATACTCACACCTACCACGAAGAATGCGCTAAATCAGTACGCAGGATGCGTACCTACTACGCTTCCTTCGCGCACAAAAGAAACTTATCAATAATAAAAGAAATGGACAGGATTCATGACCTGTTCTGACATATTGCTTCGGAGGATCGACAAGATTTGGAAACAGAAAATTCCCACAAACTCTCTCAAACAACCGTTGCGCACCCACGACGGTTGGAGTGTACAACACCTTTGCCTCACCACGCTTGGCAAACAATTCAAACAGAGTAACATCTGGACACAGAGGAAAAACATAAACACTAATACAAGAAAGGATATAAACAACAAACCAGGAATGATTTTATTACCTTTTGGAGGATTTGGATCATGGCCCTCGAGGCAGATAAGACTAATCCCAAGCAAGTTCTAAACACTCTCTGGACATTCGTCCATCATCAAGGGAGTAGCATGATCACAAAGTGACCTATACCAATCTTGCTCTTTAAATCCCGCCATTGGAGGGAATTCAGCAATCTTCTCCTTTAGACCTACCATCATCCATTGAAAGGGAGCAGGAATAACACCATGATTGATATAGAAAAACTTATCTTTCCACTCATACATGGACTTCATGTTCTCCGATACAAGTTGCTTCACTTTCCGGCGAATGCCTAAGCTATACCAACCGCTACCACCACGGGCTGCTTCAAGAACATAAAATACATTCAGCCTCTCAAACGTAGCTCCAATTTCCAAAGCTCTGCAAGTGGCCTCAAAATGAAGCAGACGGCACCACCCATAAGGGGTCAATTGTGTAGGGTGAATGCCATATTTCAACAAAGCATCCACCACAAATTTGGTAGCTGGTAGACGGAAACAACATTTAGAAAAAGCTGCTGCATATAAGGCTATCTTGCCAGGAGATACTTTTAAAGCAGTCTTCCCTTCGGCCGGAAGCTCTGGCTCCCATTCAGGCAAGATGCCATATTGATCAAGGAAAGTCAAATATGAGGGTTTGTCCCACTTAATAGTGGTAGCCTCTATACTTTTTGATGATTCTTTTCCTAGATCTTTGACAGAATCTGACGTCTTGCTAGACTCTTGAACATCTTGTGATTCTTGAGACATGGTTAAAGAAATAATGGTGTTGGGGAAGCAGAGACGTTGAAGAAGGATTCAAATTTTGAAATAGTTGGAAATGGGAAAAGCCATAATTAAAATTCAATATATAGGCTTTGCAATTAATATGTCTGGCGTCATGCTCAGAAGAATGGACAGCTTTTTCTGGATGAGTCTAATAGGGAAGCGACACGTGTACACCTGAAGACAAACAGACGTCACACGCGCCCCACGCGCCCACTCGCTGACAACCGCCGCTCAACGTGCCTGCACACGTCTCAAACTACAACCAGTCACGTCAGGCCTACTCGCCATATGGGCCACTAGTTTCGCAGATCATGGAGAACTGCCACGTGTCCATATCAAACTCCTGACGTGTCCCACAGATGCGGAATTTTGACGTAAATTCCTACCACCCGTTCTCCGCACAAAATTCTCCGCAACCAAAAAACATTCAACAACCGCATATGTGCAAATTACAATGAAGGGCAAGCTCCCATTAACAACACACATCTTATAAGTCCAGCGCCCCTCACATCTTATCATAAGTTCTTAGATAAGAGGCACACTTGACTGGGGGGACTTGATGGGATTGGGTACCGAATACACCATTCCGCATACCCAAATCCGGCACAACATCACCGCGCGGACAACAACCCATGCGCAGGAAGTGGTCAAAACACATTAATGACCGGTCAATGGTCAAGACTCGGTCAAGGCGAGTATCATGCATGGTCAATAGCCATGCATAAATCACGTAACCTCAACATTAAAGGCGGTACAATGTTCCATCATTCCCATTAATTTAGCTTTCCTTCTTTCATCACACTAACACAACTAAGGGTGATGGAGACAACCTAACCACGGTTAGGACTTGGGTAATGGTGGCATACGGACTCTCCTATAAAAGGGATCACATCCCTAGTAGGAGAGGACACTTTCTACTGACCTGGAGAGCTATCACACTTGATAGTATCCCCATTCACCCCGTTTTTGTTATAAACAACTACCTTGTGTAGTCGTCTCCACACCCACATATTCACTCTTGTTTGCAGGTTCCTCCAATCCATAGCTTTTAGTGAAGGATCAACCCTGTAGTAACTCATAATCTTATCATCTTTAGCCGGTGGTGAGACTATTTGTTTCTTCACTAGGTAATGCTCACCAACATTTGGTGTTGACAAAATTTATTTTCATGCATGTTTCAGGATAAGCTTGCTTGACGCTTCATATAGGACATTAGACTTAGATTAAATCAATCAACTATCTTTATTTTGTTGTGCTGTATTTATTTTCACATCTTGTAAAACAATAACCAATAATTAAATATTTACATTTTAGTACCATGAGCTTTTGAACGATCATCACTATCGTGCACCCGATGATTCCGCCATCGGTCGAGGTGTTACACAAATGTTGTTAAGTTTAAACAGAAATTGTATTTATATAATAACAAAACCTTATCTTCTTCCCCGTTGTATCAACCAAAATCTAACCCTAGCTTAAAAAACAATAGACCACAAAACGATGTGTATATGAATTAAGATTATGGGTGTTTTATTCAGGAGTGAAAACTAAACAAAATGGCATGATAATATCGCACTTACATACATGATTGGATCCGAAATGTTCAGAATTACAAGTGAAATCTTAGACCCGATTTCAGAGTTCTTGGTGCGTAAAGAGGAAATGTTTTTCATGGATTTCGATTGTGTAAAGATACGAGTAAGGAATGGAATGTCCAATTTATAGTTGTACAATTCAATTGATTTAAATCAAGCTTTAAAACTCGATGGTTACCCACCATAACTAGGATTAAAAATCTGATTAAAACGCTTTAATTGCACGTTAAAGGACTTGGAACGGTCAAGAAATGATGGAGAAACGATTACCTAGCATTAAAAATGCAGAAAATCGCAATGAAATCCCGTTTTTGAATGTCGCCGGAAACCGGCCGGAAAGTTACCGCCAGCAACTGGTTCTTGACCGGAAAAGAGGGGAGGGAAAAAAATTCTTTAAAACTTTCATTATTGGCAATACAGGTCCTTGTGGTTTAAAATGTTGCATATTATGTTTGAAATCTATTGTTTTCTTTATAAACCTTAATGGACCTTATAAAATTTTAACTTTAAAAAAAATATACTTTTTAGTTTTTATAACTTATGAAAGTTATATATTTTTTACTGGTTTAAATAATATTTTTAAAGAAAGTTTAATAAAAGAAATGTACCTAAAAGCATCTTTCCAACTTTACATAATATTTATACGAACTTTTATAATTAATTTCAATAAATTTCCTTTAAAGCAAATATCATTCTTTTAAGTAATCGAATGGAACATGTTTATATAATAAAATGTTCAAGGTTTCAATATAATTCAAAACATCATTGGTTTGGAATGATTGAGAAAAGTATAGGCATTGAATTTGTAAATGCTTAACTTCAAGAAGGGCCAAAGATGTTTTATTGATAAAATAAAAGGGACGGATGTCACAAGAGACCCGCTAAAGACTCCCTATTATACGTGTCACTAAATAAGTACATGTGCATACATAACAACACAACAAGACCCGTTTGTCCAAAACATCCAACGATGTGAAAATGTTTAAGTGACACTAATGTACTACATGCAACAAGTGACCCTACGAACCCGTTGGTGAATATTACGTTTACTTATCATCATACACTCCATATAAGATCATACAAGTTTACAAATAAGTTCAAGTTACAAACAAGTCAACCAAACCTTCAAATAAGCTCATATATCTTATTTCCATAATTTGCGTTTTTGGGGCAGATTATGAGCCACCAAAACGAATTTTTGAAAAATACCTCTCCAACATATAAGACTCTCAAAATTTACTGGACATACTTACATGTTCACTACATATATCACTATTTTTATTTTGTGATATAACCATGTTGAAAAATTATGAAAAATCGTTTATCACAGCTAGGTTCGTAAAACAAGTCAGCTACGACAGTTTACAAGAAAAATTCTTAAAGATCACAGATGCATCCAAACGGTATGGATCCACTTGGAAAGTTGTGAAACCCATATGTCTAGTTACTGACCAAATTTCATGGTCTAACTCTTTATAAATCTCAAGTTATACCCTTTTAAACTCGACCCAAGTTCCGAGTCCGAAAATCAGATCTGACATTTGTTTATAGAAACCACAAAAACATATCAAACCACATCCAAAATGCATAAACTTGCACATTCGGAAAAGCTAACATCATAAACCACATGCTAGAACCAAGTAACAATCAAAACAAATAGTTTAAAACCAAGATTTATCATGTACAATTTACTACTATGAATATGTCCTCTTTTTAATCATGCACAAATCGCAATATCACCAAACCCTAGATTCCTAATATCGATTATCAACATCTCAAACATGTATTAAAATACTCCTACCATGTAGATTTGATCAAACACACAAGATTCATTACGCAAATTAATTCCCATAAACCCAAGATCAATGATAAACATCTACATAGTTTCATGTAAGGTTTTATCATAATATCACACAAACATGTTATTTACCATGTTAACCCTTTATAAAACTCATGTTTTAGTTATTAAGATTTCACGTCACATCTGGACAAACAAAGGTTTTGAGGTTTCAAAACAAGATTAAGAAAGATCAAAACATAAGAGTGAGAGACACACACCTTAAATAAAGATCCTAGGCCTTTAAATGCTTCAAAAATCGATTGGGAATGATTATGGCAAAGGTTAGGTGAGGTATTTTTCGTATGGTGACTAATTAGGTTGATTAGGGTTGTCCTTATGAGGATTATGGAGTTAAAAATCGATTTTATAAGAGATTTGCGAATTTTTTTTGACCTGACACCTTGTGGTGTCGCGTGAAGGGTTGGGTCCATCTTTGTCACGCAGCGTGGCGCTGCTCCGGCCCTTTTTTGCATATTATTTGGGCTTGTACATCTATACTAACACCACAATTAATCAACCTAATATTTTATGACCCGAAGTACCTTTCGGTTCGTCAAGTGTAGGTTATGGGTTCGGTAACGCGTTTCGCTTAAATACACATAGTTATATAATAATTCACAAATAAATTCACATAAGCACATAATTGTAAATAATATCAAACGAACTATTCCACAATTATTTATTTTATTATTTTACCAACGTTTGAGGTCCAAGACTCATGTATGTGATCCGGTAATTCTCCGAATTACTGTTTATGCGGTTATTAACCTATAATCGTGTACTATGTGACTCACTTAACTAATCCTAGTCAATTAAAAAGCTACGAATGTATATACAAGTTAACTAGAGTTTAGTTAAGGTGTTAACCTAATATTCAGGGGTATCACATGTTTCTTTGGAAAAAAAAAAAGAAAAATACATGCAAAATCACAATCTTTATCTAGCGCAGAAGCAAACGGCTCTGGTAAAGGCATATCAAATTCGTTGAAAGCTGACAGTTTGCTAAAAACTGAAAAGGTCTCTCTTAGACCAAGTTATTCTCAGATTATTCAAGAACCCATGAAATCTGGTAAATTTATATTTTATGTTATCCTTGATGGAGAACACAGAGGCATTTATGAAGACTGGTCTATAGTCTCCCGGTATGTTTTAGGAAATTCTTTTCAATTCAAAATGTTTGGGAGTCTATTACAAGCCCAAGAAGAAGCTACTCGATATTCAGCAGAATTCGGAAAGAAATAAATATCTTTAAAGGTAACATTCTTCCCTAAACCACTGAAGGTCAAGAGAAAAGAAAGAATTGTAGAATTCAAGAAAACTTTCCCAAAACCTTTTTTAAAAGAAGAAGTTGAAGAAAGTGACAATATCATATCTTTAGATTAATTCAGATCGATCTAGTCCAAGGCTAGATCTCTAAGTCAAACTGATTTCGAGAATGAACACATCTATACAAAAGACAAGGCAACTAAAAGCCTTATTATCTTTTGTCCAGGTGCAGAGCCAGAACTTGTTTTCTAGAATTTATAGATGGATTAATTAAGTTTATCTTTCCTTCTCCCAATATGTTAGAAATTAGCCGTTTTTAGAAGGAACAAAGAAAGCCACTAAAAACTTTCGTAAAAATATAACTGCAGCAAGGGACACAGACATATTCATTAAGTGTAATTCTACACTTCCTGACAGTGTAATTCTACACTTCCTGACTGGTATCAAGGAAATTCCTTCCAAAGCTACCATCATCTAGAAATCGGTATTGCCAAAGCAAGAACCGTCAATCCTTCTAAAAGCAAGAAAGTTTTGAAGACCCTGAAAATTGGGTGGAAATTAGGGTTAAATGATTCTTAAAAATCCTTGATAACCCACAAGAAATCAAAGCGGGAAGCTTTAATAAAGTTAATTATTGTAGTAACAACTGCATTATTACTAGTTACAGCAGTATTCCACTACCTAAACATGAAAAAGAAGCTTTGGAAAAGATGGAGCAATGCGTCATCTTTAATAAAGCAGAAGCATGTGTGCCTACAAAGAAAAAGCTCTGCCAAATAATTCAAAGAATTAAAGGAAATCATAATTGTAATTATTGCAACAATTTAGAAAGTGGACCCTCCACTAAAGAAAATACTTTTTCGGATAATGACAATCGATAATTAGACCCCACTTATGGGTTTATTGATTGAAGAATTACATAAGAACTTACTTAATAGAAGGAACAGTTGTCCAAAATTTTATTTTTTTCTGCCTATTTAAGAGATTGTAAATTAGTTAAGGATCATTGAACTCTCTCCCTCATAATTTTTATATTAAAAATCTACTATGCGTGGGGAGATTTGTAAATACTATCATGAAGTTCTTCCCTACGGAAGAACAGTTATGAAATGGAACTTTCTTTTCCTATATATTATAAATTGTTTATGTCAACCTTATAAAACCTGTAGCAATAGAAGAGTATCGTTTAGACAGAAGGCCGTAGGGAAATGTTGCTTGGGTTGGTACCTTGCAAGGATCATCTACAGTCTAGATGTTAAGCAAAGGTATAATTTTATTTTATGCTATTAAATTACTTCAAACTATTTATTTAGTCTCTTTTAAAGCACTAACTAATATACGTTTTTACAAACAAAAATTAATCAAAGAGCAACCCCCACCCCCCCCCCCCCCCAACTCAGTTGGGTGGCGCCCTGCTCCACCTTTGCCAAAAAGGGCTAAAGGTTTATATGACACAATAAAGCCTCTAAGGGTTTTATCCCACACCTCCAACCTAAGTACACAGGTGTGTCCAAAACCTGCAACAAATGTGCCCGTTCTAGTGGTGGGTCAAAACGTCCAAGTTGCTTTTATTGTTTGTAATATATTTTTATAGTAGATACGGCCTTTGCTCTCAACTATGTGCTCGGTTCTCGATTCTTAACATTGCAACTGTTATTTTGATCCTCCTCTGCTATAAATGCTATAAACACTAGTCGCTAGAATACATTTGCAAGTTTATTTTTTGTGTTTCCTATGGGATGTTTTACAAAGGGCAGGAATTTCAGCCAAAAAAGGAGGCTCCCGTGAATTTCTTGACGGGTGGTCCACCTTGAGGCCAGCGGACGTTCTTGTGTTTGGATGGGCGCAAGGCAAGCATGTGTGCATTGACCTTACTAGGGTATCCCCATTGGTCGGATTCCGGGATTCTGGTTTTGTGGCAGGACAGGCACTTTTGAAATCCGAGAGCAAAAAAGTGGATAAACATGAAGCAACTTGTCTAGAGAACCAACATGTGTTTGTGTCTTTCGCTTTTGATACCTTTGGGGCCCTATCCCGCCGAGCAATCAAGCTCCTCGACCACGTGAAGAAAGTTGTGCAAGGTAACTCTCCGTATACTAAGCGCCAATGTTTTATTTTCAATAGAGTACGCTTTCCAATCCAAAAAAGGGTAGCGGCGCAACTTGTAACCCATTTACCTGCATGTCAAATGTAATTGGATATTTATAAATTTTAAACCAAACTATATATAAAATTAGATTATATTTATGTTGAGTTGAGACTTGAAACTTGATTGATATTATTTGCTAGAGAAAAAAAAAACACTCCATTTATTTAATCATTTTGTATTAGGAGTCATTGTTGACTTATCCTACTAGGGCTAAAAAAAGAGAAGTCACTAGAAAGTGACATATGTTCAAGGAATAAACAAATGTGAGGGGTAATTTTGTCAAGAGAAGAAAAGAAATATACATATGCAAGTCACATGCTATTTCCACTAGGGGTGCAAACGAGCCGAGCAGCTCGCGAGCTACTCGAGCTCGGCTTGGCAAAAAGCTCATAACGAGCCGAGCTTTATCGAGCTCGAGCCGAGCTTGAGTCTAAAACAAAGCCCGTTTATTTATCAAGCTCGAGCCCGAGCCTGGAATGTGAAGCTCGTTAGGCTCATCAAGCCTTATCGAGCCTATTGTAATTTTTTTTAATATTTAATAATATTTAACATTTGAAGGAGTAGGGACCCAAATTCTCATGGGCCCCTACCCGGAACTCGGGCCCATAAATCCGAATAAGGCCAGTAAGCCCAAGTGAGGCCAGGAGAACAGCCAAAGGCGGGTCCATCATAGCAGAGCATGCCTGTCATCAAGGCGGGCATGCTACCAGTAACGACTTCGCCTAAAAGGATGAGGTTGCAAGGGTAACACGTGGCGACACTAGACACGGTCGTACAATATAGTACGAGCCAATCAAGATACAACGACGTGTGGCAAGGAGCACGTCGCACAACCAACAAGCAGGAGGACTACACGTGTCCCGGATAAACCCGCAAGGGACAAAAAGTACAGTCCCTGCACGCGGTAGCCAATGAAAGGGTAGGGGACCACCTCAGCAAAGATCTCCACTAACGAGGGGCTGCAGAGGGAACATCCGTACACCCAGCACCAATCATATTCGACCAGACCTGTGACTAACCACATGATGCCACGTGGGAACAAACGGTACGAACACTCTCTATGATTCATTACCTGTCTAATATATTATCGTATTGGGCCTAATCCCAGGTCGATGTGGAGGCAAGCCCTTAATTGGGTCCAGGCTCATTGGGTAAGTTAAGGGTAGATGTCAAGGCCCGTGTGGAACCTATTTAAGGAGCACTTCGTCTCTTTAGATAGGCCATTCAGAAACCCCTGAAGAACACACTAGTGCCGACCACGTTTTTGTGTCTGCTAAGCAGATTCCTCCGGGATTCGAGGCGGTCGCCCCACATCGGTATATTGTGTGTTTCAGGTCACTCATCACCAGGAGGTCATTCATTCTAGCGAAGGATCAGTCTTGTGGAAGCAGGTCTAACCCGTTCTCTTTAAGGTTAGACATTTGTTTCTTCATTGGCGCCATCCGTACCGGCTAGAGCAAGAGTCTTTTTTCCCAATCTTTCAGCTAGAAAAATGACAAACGAAGAACCTTTACAAAAGAACCAGGACGAACCTGTCATGGAAGAGGATGACGAGGCACAATCGGAGGGAACCCCTCAAGCCACCGTCACAAAAATAGCCCACAAACCAGTAAGAAGGGTTGGCGTCGGTCAAGCCATTAACCAAAACACCGTTGACCTAGAGGATGATGAGGCCAATGAAGAAGAAGACCCAGACGATTGGCTCTTCAAACAACAAGCACAGCTCACGGCAGGGTACCAGAAACGGGTAATGCAACAAGCACAACAGCGAGTTCAAAAGACGCTTAACTTCGACACCGACCACAAGGTTCAAGGGGCAGCAAATAAAAACAAAACAACGAGTCGTTCCCAGAAAGACAACACAGTAGGGAGTCGTAGCAGAGGCCGGGAGAAAGGCTCCCGCAGCCAGGGCCACACTCCCACTGATGAGGAAGACGGCTACGAATCCAGCTCACATGCGGAGGGTGATGACGACTTAGTTAAACCCTACAGGCCAAAAGATCTTGCAGAAAAATCCAAATTCTGCGCCCGCGTTGCCCTGGCACCAATACCCGCAAAAGCTAAACTACCAAGCAGCATTAGTAAATATGACGGAATACGTGACCCAGACGATCACGTGCACAACTTCCGCACTGCAGCCCACAGCCAGAACTGGCTGATGCAAGTATGGTGCCACCTTTTCGCATAGACTCTAATGGGCGCGTCTAGAGTGTGGTTTGACAATCTCCCGGCGGGTAGTGTCCTAGACTTTGATGACTTGCTATCCAAATTTTCCTTGCATTTTTCCCACCAGAGGAAACACAAAAAGGACAAAGCCCACATCCTACTTTGTGCTAGGAGGGATACTGAAGCAGTTGAGTACTATATCACCCGCTATACGCGGGAAGCGATGCAAATAGGATGCGGAGAGGAGCTAACACGCGCGGCCTTCATCCATGTGGTCAACCACGATAACCTCATGAAATGCCTCACGGGAAAGGACGGAATTCCCGAGTCATGGGACGAGGTCATCAAGGCGGCCAAAATTTACGCTTCGTCTGAGAAATCTTTCCGCCATTCCCACCAGCACCCGTATTCCAACAATCACGGGGACCGCAGGGATAAGGGGAAACAATCCGTATGGTCACGCATTTCAGGCTCCGCAGAGGAAGGAAAATATTCCGCACAGCAAGACGCCCGTCACATTATCAATAACAAACACACCCGCGATGCGCGGGGAGGGTCTAAGAAGAATACAGAATGGACGCCTTTAACGAAGACGCCATCACAGGTGCTCGCCACCGAACAGCACAACTTCAAAGAACCCCGCCCACTCGGCAAGCGGAGACATGTAGACACAAGCAAGCTGTGTGACTACCACAATGACTTCGGGCACAACACGGATAATTGCTATAGCTTGAAAATGGAGATTGATTCAGCCTTAAAATCCGGGCAGTTAGGGCATCTAGTCAAGAACGTGCAGCGCAACGGTCGCGGGCGTGAAAACGACGATCGCGGGGAAGGACCAAACAAGCGGATACGCAACCTACAAACGCATCTGATCGAGTGTGCCCCAAGACATAACTACCATATGACAAACAAGGGAACTAGCGGGCATCGGCGAAACAAGCGACCATTGACAGAAACAAGGGGTGACTCATGGAAGGAGCAACCGGTTGTCTTGCCCACCGTCAAGGGAGGAGCCTCATCCACGTCCCCGCTAATCATCACGGGAGTATTCAGACATTACCGCATTCCATACATGTTCCTAGATCCAGGAAGCAGTGTGGACATCATGTACGACCAATGTTTCAACCAGCTCGATGAGTCGGACAAGAAACGCCTGGTGCCAGTAACCGAACCAATATCAGGATTCATCCATGAATCGATAATGCCTCGCGGTGTCATCACATTCCCGGTCACCTGGTCGGATGGTAAGCTGTCTCGAACAGAAGAATGCGAGTTCATGGTGCTCCCAGTCACCTCATGGCACGACCTACTAATAGGCAGAGAGGGCTTAGCCAAATTCAACAGCAATGCCTCTACACCACATCAAATGGTCGGGTTCCCAACCCGCAACGGCGTAGCATTCATCCGAGGCAACCGCCAGTGCCATGCGGCGGAAGCCCCAAAGCCAACCAAGCTCGCCAAGAAGCTAAGCCATACTGAACCATAGAAGTGGGTACTCAACCCCAGTTTTCCAGAACAAACAGTCACCATCGGGCCCGCACTGTCAGACACAGTGCGGACCCATCTGAAGCAGCTGCTCATCAAGAACATGGATGTCTTTGCATGGAAACCCGCGGACATGGTTGGGGTTCCTCAGGAAATAGCAGAGCACAAACTGGCCACATACAAGTCAGTCGAACTAGTGGTACAAAAGAAAAGGAGCATGGGTCCAGAAAAAACCAAGGCGATGAATGAGCAGGTCACTGAGCTTTTGAATGTGGGTATACTTCGCCCCGTGAAATACCAAACATGGGTCACCAATCCCGTAATGGTAAGCAAGGCCAACGGTGGATAGCGGATGTGTGTCGACTACAAGGACCTGAACAAGGCCTGCCCGAAGGATTGCTACCCGCTCCCTGAGATAGATTTGAAAGTCGACTCCTTGGCTCCCTTCCGATTTAAATGCTTCCTCGATGCCTACAAAGGATATCATTAAATCCAAATGGAGAAAGGGGATGAGGACAAAACGGCATTCAGAACAGACATGGGCACCTTTTGCTACACCAAGATGCCTTTCGGACTCAAAAATGCACGAGCCACGTACCAGCGCCTCATAGACACAGTATTCGCCGAACAAATCGGTGTAAATCTGGAAGTATACGTGGACGACCTCGTAATCAAAAGCATAGAAGAGGACCGAATGTTGACTGACATACAGAAAACATTCGAACAATTGCGAAATGTTCGTATGAAGCTAAACCCTAGCAAATGCTCCTTCGGCATGGAGGAAGGCAAATTCTTGGGTGTCATAGTGACAAAAGATGGTTTCCGAGCGAACCCTGAAAAGGTACAAGCAATAGAGCGCATGTCGTCACCAACGTCAGTCAAAGAATTGCAAACCTTAATGGGTCGCCTCGTAGCCCTGAACCGCTTGTTATCAAATTATGCATCCAAGTCGTTCCCCTTCGTCAACACACTCCGAAACTGCTTAAAGAAAACAAGCTTCCGATGGACACATGAACCGGAAACTGCATTTCAGGACATGAAGCAGTGTCTCATGAACCTGCCAACGTTAACAGCACCACGCCCTAAGGAGCCGCTAACACTATACTTGGTCGTATCGGATAAGGCAGTTGGTGCAGTCTTACTAGTCGATC
Source organism: Ambrosia trifida (assembly GCA_028751855.1). NCBI lineage: Eukaryota > Viridiplantae > Streptophyta > Magnoliopsida > Asterales > Asteraceae > Ambrosia > Ambrosia trifida. The sequence continues at coordinate 157,750,623 of CM054123.1, read as the reverse complement.
GGAGAGGCGTTCAAACACCCATTTACTACGTTAGCCGTACACTCATGGACGCAGAGACGCGTTACTCAATCATGGAGAAACTGGTCTTAGCCTTAGTCCATGCTTCACGACGTCTACGTCGATACTTCCAGGGGCACCCGATAAATGTGCTCACGGTTTATCGGATAAGCGATGTCCTGAAAAAGCTAGAGCTTTCGGGAAGGCTATCGAAATGGGCAATAGAGTTGGGGGAACACGAGATTTTCTACAAACCAAGACCAGCCATCAAGGGACAAGTCTTAGCGGACTGCGCCACTGAAGTTCCAACGGACAAGGTAGCAAAATGTCTAGTGGAACAAGACCCACCTCCACCAACGGTCGAGAAAGACAAGTGGTTACTTTACACAGATGGCGCCAAAAGCGACGAAGGAGCGGGAGCGGGCCTACGGCTAATCAGCCCTGACGGCACCGAATTTACATACGCCATCCGCTTGAACTTTGAAAGCACAAAAAATGAAGCGGAATACGAAGCGTTGCTCGCAGGCCTCCGGATCGCGGACAAAATGGGTGCTCGCTTCCTCAAAGCGCACGTAGACTCCATGCTTGTTGCGGCCCAAGTGAATGGCAAATATGAGGCGAGAGATAGCAAAATGGCCCTATATCTTGAGCAGACCAAAAAGATCATTCAGCGGTTCGAACATTGCAAGATCCTTCATATCAATAGAAGCGAGAACAAGCCTGCTGACGCTTTAAGCAAGATGGCAATGGCTGTCTTTGAGCATATGGCAAAAGAAGTAAGGGTTGAGGTCTTGAGCACACCGTCTGTATCCGCTCATCAAGTGAACGTTGTTCAAAAGGGTACATCATCCTGGATGACCCCGATACTCGCCTACTTAACGAGCAGCACCCTTCCTACAGACAAGCTAGAGGCGTGCAAAATTCAACATAAGGCCATGCACTACCAAGTTTCAGAAGGTACACTATACAGACGATCATACTTGGGACCCCTTTTGAGATGTGTCGATGCAGATAATGCAACGTTCCTGCTCAAAGAGATACACGAAGGAATTTGCGGCCTACACGCAGGCCCAAGAATGGTAGTAGCGAAGCTCATGAACGCGGGGTATTATTGGCCGGGCATGCATGTCGATGCCGTCAAAATACTCCACAAGTGCCATGCATGTCAACGCCATGCCCCGAGCACATTGCGCCCCAAGAACGATTTAGTACCGGTCACATCTACATGGCCATTTCAGAAATGGGCAATAGACATAGTTGGACCATTCCCCACAGCTCCGGGAAATGTTCGATATCTCATAGTGGCAATCGATTATTTCACAAAATGGATAGAAGCAAAGCCATTAGTATCTATCGACGCCCGTGCAGTTAAACGCTTCATCTGGGAATTCATCATATGTTGTTTCGGCATACCAATGAACATCATCAGTGACAACGGCCTACAATTCACAGATCAAGGGCTCCAAGAATGGTTAGCGGGCATGGGGGTAGAGCAAACTTTCACTTCGGTCGCTCACCCGCAGGCTAACGGACAGGTCGAACGGGCAAACCGCAGCATTGTCGACGGCATCAAGACGCGCTTGAACACCAGGCGGACAGGATGGGTCGACGAGATACCGAACGTCCTATGGGCACACCGAACGCTAACAAAATCAAGCAACGGGGAAATGCCATTTAGCCTCACATATGGCACCAAAGCTATGATCCTCGCAGAAATCGGGTGCCAATCTGCACGCGTGCTCCTAGCCTCAAAGACAGACAACGCTGAGCTGCGCCTCAACCTAGACCTTTTAGAGGAACGCAAAGAGTTAGCCGCGTTCAAGGAAGCCAAATACAAGCGCCAATTGGAGCGTTATTACAACGCTCGAGTCAAAAAGACGCATTTTGTAGTGGGTGACTTCGTGTTTCGCCTCAACGAAGCCTCATCAGCAGAAGCACCAGGCAAGCTTGCACCAACTTGGGAGGGCCCCTACAAAATACAAGAAGTACTCGGGAAGGGCGCATACGGACTAGAACGCCTAGACGGTACCGCAATCCCCAGATCATGGAACGTGGCTTAGTTACGCATTTGCTACATGTAGTTATATGAGCCGCAATAGTATCTTGTATTTGTTCTACACGGCTTTACGCCCTATCAATGTCATATATTTTCCCTTTACTTTCAATTGCATGCGTGAACTTAACAACCTCGGATATACTGGCATTTAATAAAGAGACGCATCAGCGTTTTCACGCGATGGCGTCACCTTGGTCCGCGAAGTAATGCTTTGACAAGCAACGCGCCGCGGACTAAGCAGATAAGAGACGCATCAGCGTTTTCACGCGATGGCGTCACCTTGGTCCGCAAAGTAATGCTTTGACAAGCAACGCGCCGCGGACTAAGCAGATAAGAGATGCATCAGCGTTTTCACGCGATGGTGTCACCTTGGTCCGCGAAGTAATGCTTTAATAAGCAACTCGTCACGGACTAAGCAGATCAGAGACGCATCGGCGTTTTCACGCGATGGCGTCACCTTGGTCCGCGAAGTAATGCTTTAATAAGCAACTCGTCACGGACTAAGCAGATCAGAGACGCATCAGCATTTTCATGTGATGGCGTCACCTTGGTCCACGAAGTAATGCTTTAACAAGCAACTCATAGCGGACTAAGCAAACCCGAGACGCGCCAGCATTTTCACGCGATGGCGTCCCTTGGTCCGCGAGTAGTGCTTCACTAAGTAACTCCCGCGGACTAAGCAAAACAAGGACGCATCAAGTGTCTCAAAACAATAGTGTCACCTTGGTCGTGAAGCAATGATCTCAGCGAGCAACTCACCGTAGACCAAGTAAAGCAACGTCTTAATGTACTAATGGCATCATGAGAAATGACACATACACACAAGGACATGGGTTACATAAGCAGTAAACAAGGTTATAAAGCCATGGCCATAAATACATTTCTTAAAAGATGATATCAACAAAAACCTTAGGCACCGAGTACACATACAAAAACAAGCCCTATAGGAGCACAACATGGATGCCTCAGGATACTATTACTTACATTCTCAAAAAAGGGAAACAGTAAACACCAAAACCTAATCTAAAACAATCAGGTGGGCCCATGAGTCACCATTACGGCGGAAGCGGACCTTGGGGGTAGGTCGGACCACCGCAGGGCAGGCAAGGATGACAGGCGATTGACCGCTAGATCCTACCGAAGCTGACCGGTCAGCAGCCACAAGCTGGCCACAGACCTCAGCCAAGGCCTTCATCCTCCGCTCCCCGTCGCCGGAGCTCTCAAAGGTCGTCTGAAAAGAGGCATCTGCAGACAACTTGAAGCAGGCCTCAGCCAGAATCCTCATCCTCCTCTCCGGGTCAGCAGGGGCAACCACAAACTCCGGCGAGTTGGCGGGATGAGCTCTCTCCCGGAGAGCCAACAAGCTATCAACCACCAAGGCATCTTCAGCTTGGTCACCGGAAAGTTTCATGCATGGCCGGAGAGTAGTCATGGTAATGAGAGAAAAAATTGGTAAGAGAGGGAAAGTGAGGTGAGTGACTAAAGGTTCACCACAAACAGCCCTTTTATAGACAATTAAGGGGAGTAATGATGAGCAACCATTAATGCACGAAGTCATCTCAATCGACAAATATTGACAAGTGTCACTTCCAGCTGCCTGTCACGCCGTCAGTAGCCATTAATGACTGACGGCTGACGCCTAAGTTCCCTAGGGTAATTATGACAAGTAATATGAAGAGACGCATAAATGATAAGGGAAAAGAAAAGTCATCAAGCATACAAAGCGTCACAACAAAATAAGGAGAAAGCAAGCACAAATATCCAACAAATACAACTTCGAATAAAATTAGGAAGTGTAACACTCAATCCTCCCCAAAATCTACGGTATCAAGAAATTCATCCTCAGCATCGTCACCTTGCGGAGCGGACGAAGTTCCTTTACCTTGTGGAGTGGATGAAGTTCCTTCACCCCGGAGCGTTGCAGCGACCCGCTCAGCTTCCTCCCGAGCCTCCTTCTCTTTCTCCGCCTGCAGCTCTTTTTCCGCCTCTTCAAAAGCGGCACGCATGAGCTGTACGCCATTAGGAGACTTGGCGCATTCAGCAATCACATCTATTATAGGGAAGGTCAACTCGTCGTAAGCAGCAACCTCCGCGTCGTACTCCGCCTACGCGTCAATGTTACGATAGGGGTTATCCTCCAAAAGACGCCCGCCAAGACAGAAGTCGAACCCTTGTTTAAAACCAAGAACAGCACCAAATTGCTTTGACTTCTCCAGCAGGCGGGCAACAGATTGAACCATGGTTGGTTCCTCCCATATGCGGGAAAACACCTACAACACAAAGGGATAAAAGCGTCAAGGATGCAATACTATGACAATGGACCTAACGTAAAGTACGACAGGCAAACATACCCCTTGGACCCCAGTAGTCATCAGCCAGTTGACATCATTAAGCGTCTCTTCTTGACTCTCCTGGGCAGCCCGCAACATATCCTGGACGCTATCGCGGGATGCAGAAAGATCCTTGACATCAGCGGACAGGGCCATCTTCTCATCACGAAGGATGTCGGTCTCGCGTTTCAAAAGGGTAATATCATTCTCAAGCCCCGAAACACGCGAGGACTGCAACAACACCTCTTTCTCCTTCTTGGCCAGGTCCGCACGTGCAGAGGCGGTCTCGGATTTTTCCTTCTCTAACTCCCGCTCCTTCGCATCCAACGCGGCTTTGAGACGCTCAACCTCACCTTCAAAGCTGCGCACGCGATCTCGCTCCTTGGCAATAACTTGGTTGGTGGTTTCACAAGAGGACTTCCATTCCTGAAACGACTTGGCATGACGCTCTTCAACGGACTTCGCCTGCGCCAGTGCATCAGACAGAGCTTTGGATTGAGCCACACAATCTTTGTTGTGCTTGTCAAGCACATTCTTGAACGCAGCCTTGCGAGCTGCTAATTCTTGCTCAGCTTCTGTCAACGCTTGATATCCGCGTCGCACCTCGCTCAGCGTAGCAGCGGCCATAGCTAAACCAGCAGCACCATCCTGAAGAAGCGCAAGACGATCCCGCTTAGCCGCATACGCTCACTCAGCGGGAGGTATGGAACCCAATAACCATTCTTCACATGTATCTATTTGAAAGAACCGACCATCTTCGCGGACAGACCAATCAGGCCTATAAACAGGCCCGATAGCAACATCCAACCTAAGCCCAGCGGAAGCTATTCCTGTAGTGTCGGCTTTCTTGGGATTACCGCTGCTGGAAGGCATAGTTTCCTTCACCAACCCACCGCCGTCAGTACCACCCGCTGACCCACCGCCAGAGGATAAGTTGATGTGCTCAGTATTATCAAAAGCATCACCTGCAAGCCTGTTGTCGTGCGGATGTTCCCCACCGCCCGGCGATGTAGGCTGCATCCCGAAGCCTTCATCCTTATCACCACACTCAACACCCTTCCCTTTCTCCTGCTCTCTTATCCTGTTCTCTTCTAACACTTTAGCCTGCTGCAACTCCGCCTCGTGGGCTTGATCAGCACTTCTCTCCTCGGCAGTTCGAACATCTCCCTGCTGCGGAGGCTGTTGACTCATTTTCGTCACCTCCGGACGCCTGCTGCCCCCACCCTATGTAGAAGAAACAGGCGGGGTGAGACCAACAGGCTGCGAGCTAGGCACCTCAGACAACTTTGGCCCGCCGGGGAAGAGCAGAGGAGCACCTATGACAAGGGAAAAGCGTGAGTAAGAGAAACGAGGATACAAATGCACAAATAGAAAGTGGTACATAAGGAGGTACCTGGTTGAACCTCTCTCACAATCATGGAGGCCAAACGGGGACGTTTGTGAGACACCGCCATACGGACCTTAAAGTTAGAAGCCGGAGAATCACTCTCAGGCACTTTCCGTTTGGCGGAGTCCATCATGCTCACCACATCCTTCAACTTTTTCCCGGCGCCGTGACCACTTCGCCCGGATTCCCCGCCAGGACGGCTCAACACAGGAGGCGTACTAAATACCTCCAAATAATCACCCTTGTCCCTGGCCCCGCCAGAAGCTGGCGGCCGGCGAGAGGTACCACTGCCGCTACCAATACCTACACGAGCCCGACTTCGGTGAGTTAATGAGTAAGACTCATCCTCAGACTCGCCATCAGAAATAAGCATAATACTAGCCCCACTGGCGGAAACCGCATTCAGCGGGCGAGGGTTAACGGGGACGTCACCTGGGATCAAAGTATGTCCAGGAAAGTCCTTCACATTAACAGCAACAAAATTTTTGAGCGTCTGCTCCACCAGAGGCTCCTCATCGGCTCGGAGCGGCTCCCACCTAAACTCACCATCAATCCCGGGAACAATAGAATAAAAGCAACTTTTTTCTGCACCACGCAACACAAAAGTCAAAAAGCAAACAAAGAGATATCAATAAAGATGACCAAAGGACCGGAGGCAGTCATACCTTCACCATTCACATAGAAATGCGGATTTTGGTCAGCCCTTCCACCTATGCGGCTAACACCCGCCATCAACAATGCCTCAGGTCTCACATTCGCTATCTCAATAGAAGTGACTTGCTCCGTAATCTTGTCATACCAGTCAAAGGCAGCATAGTTGACAACGGGGAAGTCCCTCAGCTTCGCCTTGGCGGACACAGCCAGCCATTGCAGAGGCAACGGAACAACCCCTTGCCGGATGAAAAAGAACTTCGTCTTCCAGTCATGCATGCTACGCGGCGGTTCGTTGCCCATTGCCTTAATCCTACTCCGCTGAGTAAACGGAAACCATTGCGGACCCCCACGGGTGAGCCGATAAAACGCATTGAACATCTCAAAAGCCGGTTCAACGCCTTGAGAACAACACACAAATTCGAAATGAACCATGCGGGTCATCCCCAACGGTGTCACCTGAGTCTAGTAAATCTCGTATCGGAGGAGCAGATCACACACAAACCGCGTCGCCGGCAACCGAAATCCAGCCAACTGGAAATGCGCAGCGTACAACGCTATCCTCCCAAGGCCGGCATCCAAGACGGTTTTTCCGTCAGAGGGCAGCGTCGGCCCCCAACTGGCCGGAATCTCGTACAACTCCAGAAACTGTTCAAAGGACTCCCTCCTCCACTTGATCGGAGCGTCTGCCATACAGACCGGATCCTTCTTGCCTCTGGTATCAACATCAGCCATCTTCGCTCAAACAAGTCACAGAGAAACGGACAGGATGGAAAACACACGAGTATCGCCGGCAAAAAGGGGAGGAAGTTTCTGACGAGGGAAAGAAAAATGAAACCCCCAAATGGGAGAAAGAGGATGTAATTATACAAGCCACATTAATTATGGTGGGCCAGACGAGTACAGCAAGGCCCATCTTCAAGTGACACGTAGCCCACTACAGCGAAAATCCAGCTACGCGCCGCGCGTCATCACCACGCGTCTGACACAGGCAATTCAATAGTCACCCATCTGCAACTGACGTGACGGCAGAGCAGACGCGGAACACAGACTGTCAGTCACTTCAACCGTCAGAATAACTCCCATAAATGATGACTTTTTGAATTTCCCCCCAAAATAATGCCACCATCAGCACCTAGTTTCGTAAACACGGCGGAGAGCTTAGTCCGCCTGACGGAAAACGCACAAACCCGCCGACGACGTACAACCCGCCAAACTATGCTCGAGGACCACTTTTTCTTTTTTCAATCAGTCCACCACCCCTCATGCCTCTGCTGTGCAGAACCAAGAGCGACGCTGGACTAGGGGGACTTGAAGGGGTAGGGACCCAAATTCTCATGGGCCCCTACCCGGAACTCGGGCCCATAAACCCGAATAAGGCCAATAAGCCCAAGTGAGGCCAGGAGAACAGCCAAAGGCGGGTCCATCATAGCGGAGCGTGCCTGTCATCAAGGCAGGCATGCTACCAGTAACGACTTCGCCTAAAAGGATGAGGTTGCAAGGGTAACACGTGGCGACACTAGACACGGTCGTACAATATAGTACGAGCCAATCAAGATACAACGACGTGTGGCAAGGAGCACGTCGCACAACCAACAAGCAGGAGGACTACACGTGTCCCGGATAAACCCGCAAGGGACAAAAAGTACAGTCCCTGCACGCGGTAGCCAATGAAAGGGCAGGGGACCACCTCAGCAAAGATCTCCACTAACGAGGGGCTGCAGAGGGGACATCCGTACACCCAGCACCAATCATATTCGACCAGACCTGTGACTAACCACATGATGCCACATGGGAACAAACGGTACGAACACTCTCTATGATTCATTACCTGTCTAATATATTATCGTATTGGGCCTAATCCCAGGCCGATGTGGAGGCAAGCCCTTACTAGGTTATCCCCATTGGTGGGATTCCGGGATTCTGGTTTTGTGGCAGGACAGGCACTTTTGAAAGCCGAGAGCAAAAAAGTGGATAAACATGAAGCAACTTGTCTAGAGAACCAACATGTGTTTGTGTCTTTCGCTTTTGATACCTTTGGGGCCCTATCCCCCCGAGCAATCAAGCTCCTCGACCACGTGAAGAAAGTTGTGCAAGGTAACTCTCCGTATACTAAGCGCCAATGTTTTATTTTCAATAGAGTACGCTTTCCAATCCAAAAAAGGGTAGCGGCGCAACTTGTAACCCATTTACCTGCATGTCACATGTAATTGGATGTTTATAAATTCTAAACCAAACTATATATAAAATTAGATTATATTTATGTTGAGTTGAGACTTGAAACTTGATTGATATTATTTGCTAGAGAAAAAAAAAACTCCATTTATTTAATCATTTTGTATTAGGAGTCATTGTTGACTTATCCTACTAGGGCTAAAAAAAAAAAAAAAGAGAGAAGTCACTAGAAAGTGACATATGTTCAAGGAATAAACAAAAGTGAGGGGTAATTTTGTCAAGAGAAGAAAAGAAATATACATATGCAAGTCACATGCTATTTCCACTAGGGGTGCAAACGAGCCGAGGAGCTCGCGAGCTACTCGAGCTCGGCTCGGCAAAAAGCTCGTAACGAGCCGGGCTTTATCGAGCTCGAGCCGAGCTTGAGCCTAAAACAAAGCCCGTTTATTTATCAAGCTCGAGCCCGAGCCTGGAATGTGAAGCTCGTTAGGCTCGTCGAGCCTTATCGAGCCTATTGTAATTTTTTTTAATATTTAATAATATTTACCATTCATTTAAAGTTGTTTAGTAAACGAGCCCCGAGCTCGAGCTTCACTTATCAAGCTCACGAGCCTAAATAAACTATTATTTATATTATTTTTAATTAACATATTAACTAATTAATACTAAACGAGCCGAGCTTGAGCTTGAGAAATTACAAACGAGCCAAGCTCGAGCTCGAGCTCTTATAACTTAATCGAGCTCGTGTTCGAGCCTGGTCAAGCTCGGGCTCGGCTCGTTTCCACCCCTAATTTCCACCATTATTTTTAAATGTTGGTAATTTTTTTATACGTCATTTTTTAAAAGAAAATTATACATTAAAATTAAGCGTTCTTTTTATATTTTATTTGAGTACCCTATTGTTATATTTTTAAAAAAAATTGAAACCCTATTTGCATAAGACATAATAGAAATAACGTAAAACACAATGATCACTTTACTAAATATACAATGAACAAGAAGGTATAAAACATAATGAATAGCCTAATGAACGCAATGGATGCCATTAAAAACATAATGAAGAATATAATAAAACACAATGAACAACATAATAAAACACAATGTACACCATGAAGAAAACCTAATTAACACGTATATTTTTTTTTTCAATTTTAATATAGCAATGTGATACTATTATCAAAGATAAAAAACACTCGTTAATATGGTGAAATTGGTCTAAAAAATAATATCCTATGAAAAAGTTATAGTTGTTTTAAGATGATAGGAGAAATTGACATACGTATAGATAGAAAATCAATTAGTGTGTTCTGTATAATTACGGGTTTGGCTCAATTAGTTGGTTTTGCTGTGTCAGAAAAAAACAATGAACAGGCGAGGTCACACCCAAGTCGGACCTCGAGCAACGAACCTTCATCAACACCATCTGGTGTGACTAGACATGATTGCACAGTACACTAAACAGTAAATACCCGACAAAATGCAAAATACATTTGTATTACATCTTTATACCCCTAACCACAAACATATTCACAAAACTAACAAGAAACACCAACTAAACTCAAATTATTGATTGGCTACCAGTTTCTGGTACCTTGTCAATTTTCGATCGGTATATTGCGTCTGTGCCTCAACCCTAGATCTGCATCACCCGCAAAGCCCAAAGTCTCGACCGTGGGACTTGCCTCTTGAGGGGTCTCCGGCCTATCTTCCCCGAAATTATGAAGTCTCCTGCCAATCAAATAGCGGTCATCTCTTATTGAGTTGTGAAGGTTGGTGAACCAGACATGGAACCTCTTGGCACAAAAGCATAGCAAGCTCAAACCAAGGCACCCTAGCCAAGCGAATCGGTACACTGCTGAGTTGACTACAAGTGGGTACCCAAATACGGGAAATACCCCTCTAGCTAATACGTAAGGAATGCACAAAGCGGTTAGGAGCTTCATGACGATGGGGACCACAATCTCACGTAGCACCCAAAAGCCTTGCAGCCTCGAGAAACCATGGTCTCTCACCCGCTCAAATTTCACTCGCCAGCTGTCATCCACCAGAGGCAACAAGTGATCCATCATTACCTGTTTGGAAAACCAGATCAAGCGGGTTGAGTGACGGCTAATATTTATGTACACAGAGTTGAACATGAAACTCTTCTCATCCAACTTTTAAGTTCTATATATACAATCAGTGTGCTACATGTAATTGCAGAAACTAATGATAACATAATATTTTAAATTAAAATAATTTAAGAGGTGGTGTGCATTAGAAAATACACTTTTCGCCTTTTCGGAGAGTTCAAACCATATCTGTTTTTGCTAATGTCTTCACTTCCCCTATTTGATCCGTTGAGATAAAAAAAGATAACCAGAATTGACCAGTCTCTTAAGTATCGTAAGTAAATGGGTTAAACTAATCATGCCTACAAATAGGGGAGCCGCTCGTGAACTACTCAAAACCATAAAAGCTCGTATATAGCCCAAACTCCGGCTTCACATATCAAGCAAGCTTGACTAGGCTCGCAAGCCTAAACGAGCCAATAATTTATATAATTTTATTTAATATATATATATATTTACATAAGTATTACTATCTATAAAATTATGATAAGAAGAATTTAAATACTACATTTTATATATATATATATATATATATATAAAGTAAAAACTATAGTTATAAATTTGCATTAAAGTATTTTAAAAATGTACATAATATAAATAATTGAACAATGAATAAATAATAAACGAGCCAAACTCAAACTTGAAAATTTGCTCACAAACCGAGCTCGCGCTTTAGAAGTAGAGGTCTAAACCATAGTTATCAAACGCGCTAGGCGCACTCAAGGCGCATAGGCCTCGCCTGGGGCCTATACGCGAGGCGCAAAAAAGCGAGGGCCAGAGATTAAAAAAAAGCGAACAAAGAAAATAAAGTAAAAACATAGTAAAATAATACTATTCTTCATCTAGTTAGTATCAAAAGTTTTAAAATATTTATGGATTAATGTATAAAAGTAGTTTTCCTTAGATAAAAGTAGAAATCTGGCTGAAAACTCTTTGGAATTTGGGAATCTTGTCGAAATTTGCGCCTAAAACATCACCTGGAGAATTAAAGTGAAATTTCCTTGAATCAAAGCGCAATTGCATCGCCTAGCCTAAAAAAATGGGCCTAGGCGCAAGAGGCGATGGCTTTTAACAACTACAGTCTAAACTAGCCACACTAGAGCTCGAGTTCTCTTAAGTTAAACAAGTTGAGCTCGAGCTTAGTTGAGCTCAGTCTCAGCTCATTTAACCCTTACCAACATATAACAATTTTGAGGAAATCCATGGTGCCAATTAAAAAGAGTAGTAACTCACCAGTTGAGTCCATATCTTTAGGAAGATAAGCCCAAGGGCCCAATCCTGATATAAAAGGAAAACCGGGCTTTCATCTACAGGCACGCGCATTGGTACGATGACCAAAAGCTCAAACAGCAGGCCAATCAACACCGGGATGATGAAAATCTATAAAAAGATGGTACTCAGAGAGGTTAAACAAGATAGAAACCTAGTAAGGATAAAAGAGATAAAAGGAAATGTGACCTTACCCACATAGACAGCAATACAGAACTTTTTGCAACAATGGAACACCATTTCATGATTTGACCGAATAAAACTGTAGCTCTCCTTGTTCTGATTTGATCAATAGAATATCTTACGCCAGCCAGCGCGGTCCAGATGACATAACTTCCGATAATGAATGCATACAGGTCTGCAAGAAACGGTAATTTCAGTTTCAGTGCTTGTTTCTTAAAACAGAAAACAGAATGAGATAATAAGCTTATGGGTTATAGCTTCTGGCTCCATTAATTCACGATGTTATTTATTTAGAAAGGACATGCGAACCAGTGGGTCAGGAAGGTTGGGTAACATGTCAAAGCTGGTTTGGTTGATACAGGTTATCTTGGTACAGGTTGACCCAAAAACACTTCTGTCAAGTTAAATATGAATACAAAAAGTATATTACCACATAACAATCTACATGTTTGAATGAAGCGATTCAGAAAGTTGTACGCATTACAAATACACTGGCTGTGGGCGACTTTTCAGCCCATTTGATCTAGCTAGTTTAATAACCTGATCCATTAATACATAATGAATCGAGTAATCAACCCATTCATAAGTAAATGGATGGAAACTGGAAAGTATTACCATAGACATTTAATTATGTTTTTGTAGTTTTAAAACCATACCAGCAGAAAAATAAAGATAAATTTTAAAGAAGCAAAATCTAGTAGACTGCATAAGAACATGACTTTCTGTTCTGAAATTCTTACCATTACATTTTATGCCATGTGTTATTGGGAGAAGGGGAACTGAGTTGAACAGCGTTCGTCCCAGGAATACAGGCACCACAATAATAGCGGAATTGAGGATAAGCAGTGTCATCCACGCCGCTAGCAAAAGCAACACAATACAGAGTACGAATCCGTACCTCCTAGTAGATAACAAAAAATGAGTTGACATGAAAAGAATATGTCTAATCTAGAGGATGAGTGGATGACTAATTGAAATATACACTTGGTTCTACAACTTACCCAGAATCAGACTGTTCACCGCCATCAGCTTCTACTGCAAGATTAGCATCAGCTTCTGCCTGCCTGGCTCTGTTTAGGTCTTCAGGAGCCAAATATCCAACCACGGCTCTATCCTGACCACCTAGTTGACCGAGTGGCCTATCCTGCCTTACTGGATCTCTGTTCCCATTTTCCTGCTCATTAACATCTTCAGGACTGGGTAATAAAAAATCCATTAAACCAAGTGCCCAGCCAACTGCAGTAAACCAGTAGCGAAGAAGGGACTTGATTGTTGCCCTCAACTGGAAGTGCTCAATAGCAAACGGGATGCAAATTTGAAAGAGAAGCATGTTAGCAGGGATCTCAGTAAACGGATCAGATACTCTGCAAAAACAGAACTCAAGACCGTGAGTGAAATTACCAAAAGCGGCAGAACATGAAATAATATACAGTCAATGATTTGATGCCCAAGAAACATAGAAAACAATCATACGATATATCAAGAGGGAAAACAGATGGAGCCATTCGCATCGCAAGCTTAACTGGCAAAAATACCAGCAGCACAATTAAGCTCCCATAAACAGTTACTGACAACAGAACCCTACGAGCATGCTTGTGAACTGGATCATCAATCAGATCCCGGAATGGATTGTAATTGGGGTCAGCTGGATCTCGCAGAAAATAAAGAACTCCATTACGCAAGACCTGCAATGCATGTGAAGAATAGTAATCGCAATAACAGGATAGGAAATTAAAACGCAGAACATGATTTATTCAAGGGTTAGCAGGCTATACCCCACGCAAAAGGCTGACAAATATCGATATTTGTAACATGTAAACAATCCCTACAACCCAATGAATCAATGAGCTGGCCAATGGAGATGCTGAAAAGAATTCAGCTCTTTGAGTCATAGACTTGCCAAACATTCTTATAGTGCAAACATCTAACCACCATCCACACATCAGAGGGAAAACTCCTAGCTCAATGACTAACAGGAAGGCAACCTTTATCATAGTCATTAAATGTCTCATTGCTGCCACAAACTGTCTGAAGAGTGAAGGAATTGTCTCAGCTATAGAAAGAATACCATATAACCTTCCCATTGTCAGAGGCTCTCCTTTGATGTACCTAATAACCGCAATAGTTCCAAAATAAAACATGACAAGTGAGAAAATGAATATATAGCCAACAGCAAGGGTTGTAACATCTGACAGCCATGATGTCCCGAGGGCCACGCTTTTCAGAATATCAGATGAAACTGAAACTGTGACATTGTTTGATGACTCGACAAGTCCACTAGAATTCACGTTGAACATCTCTGTAACATGGCCAAGCACATTGTTATCTGGGTTGCTGCTATCAGATGTAATATTGGTGACCCCAGTCAATGCATTCTTCAATGTGATATTGGCCAAGGCAAGTGCTTGCTCACTAAGCAAAACACCAGTTGACAACATGGGAGTGGTGGCAGATGATAAAATCCATGACAAATGATAGAGTATGAACCGTCCAAGGTGGAAAGGAATGAGGATTACAACCCCAAGAAATATCATGTTGCTTGCAAGAACCTGTAGGTGCGAGAAGACCAACAGAATTAAAATAGAAAGGACATGCATCTTAAGACAAAATATAAAATATGACAAAGTAGTGTTCCTAATTCCATTTTTTGCACACACATTAGCAGAAAGATACCAAATATGCTATTTACTATTAAGTTTTCTTCTTTAAATCACTGATATCTTTTATTCCCTAGCCTTGTAGCACATTCCAAAATTGAACACAGATATACATACTTGAACGTAAAATGAACCAGGCAAAAGGTTATTGGACTACAACAACAACCACCATTCCCAATACATCTAACCCATAGCAAATATATCGGTAGAGTATGGGAGGGTGAGATGTAAGCAAACCGTACCCCTATCCTAGGGATAGAGAGGCTACTTCCAAAGAGACCCCCAGCTCCAAAATACAATTTAAGGGTTGCAACACAAGGACTTCCTAGGGGGTCACCCATCCTAGTACCTTATGAAATCTGATATGTGCCTATTAAAGGTGATCTAAGTTGGAATAATTGCCTTATGGGTTAAGCTTAATGTCATAATCCACTATCAAAGAATATGAACTTGTTCACATATTATGCATTGCAACTACTAAATATAGTTTTAAATTAATAATTCCAGGAGAACATTAAAGAAAGATCATGGAGTAAAGCAATAGCAACAGAAATTGTACTCACAGTAAATGCATTTTCCACTAAATGGAAAACAGGGCCCTGCATACCAACTAGCTCATCAAAAGGAACATCCTCTGCAGCATCCCCGTCATCCAAACCATCAAACATCTGCTCTACATGTGCCTCAAGACGTGCTGCTTGCATCTCCCATCTGGCTGCAACATTTTCTGCATTCCTTCTGATCATCTGACCAGCCCCAGCAATCCCCTGTGCCCCACCAGCATCTTCACCATTTCCCTCACCAACAAGATTTCTGTTAGCTTGAGCAGGTTGTCTTCTCGCAATACGACCACCATTTCTATCGCCTTCATCTTCTCTGTCACCCTCATGCCCGCCAATTTCTCTCAAATGTCGAAAATAATCCCTCAAAGATGTGGCCCCAAGAAAAATAAATACTATACTTGCAGAGAGCAAGAATCCATGAAGACAGTCGGTAAGAATAACTGTAGTGGAAATATGACTCAAGAACAGTCCCTGGGCTTCACCATAATTTCTAACAAAGGAGAAACGCCATATCCAGAAGGTAATAAACGGTATGATCAGAAGCCAAACAGAAAGCACAAAACTAAGCCGTAGAAAGAACCGCAACACATGATACGCTTTCATTGCCATCCCAACTACAAATTCTTGAAAAGGAAGCCTTGCAGGCGCATTCTCGGCATACACGGGTGAGAATGAAAACGGGTGTTTGCAAACCTGAAATGCATAAGCGGGATTTTGAATTGAAATCGTTGGTTGTAAACCAGCTTAAAAACACAAACAGCATCCACCAAATTCCACTAAAAGTACTTGAGTTTCAAGAAAAAAAGATATATTATTTTAGATGCATGCATCAATACAAATAATTTCACTGGTTGCTGCACCTCACAGAAAACAGCCATGAATTAACTTGAAGCCATATTACCATGTTAATATGTAATAGAGAAGGTGACAGTTACAACCAACATAATAATGTGATAGCCCGGTGAAGAAAAACTCCATCTTCTATGGGCAAGATCACGTTTCCAGTTCTATGTTTTCGAAGAAAGGAAAGATCTACCAATCCCTAAGCTAGGTCTCGTAACTCATTATAACAACAACTATCATCATCATCATCATCATCATCATCATCATCATACTCAGTTAATCCCACCAATAGCAAAAGCTAAGGTAGGGTCTGAGGAAGGTAAGATGTAGACAGCCTTACCTCTACCCCGTGGGAATAGAGAGACTGCTTCCAGTGAGACCCCCGGCTCAATAGTGGTTTTGTATCAAGCCTTAGACATAAGGCACATAACACTTAGCAATCGGGACAAACCCGACTAGTGCATGTACCCCCTTGTCTTTTGGCTATCAACGCCACCACCTGATGCATGATTAACCGTCCGTCATTTTTAACGTTATTTTCACGAAATTAATAAAAATAATGTTAAAATTAGTGCAACTTTACTTTTGCCCCCCAAGGGCCACACATATATACATTATAACAACAACTAATGGCACAAATAAACATTTTAACGGCTACAATGCACTATATCTGTAAGCCTGTAACGCTATCAAAAATTCAAAACATAGCACAATTAACCTAATATAAGCCATAATAACCAATGATCTGTTAAGAACCCTGGTTCCTTATCGCATCAAACAAGAATACCAAGATTTTAAGTTTGTGAACAGTGAGCTATATAAGAACTCGGGTCTACTGACTATTCCACAAATATTTCAAACAAAGTTGATTGGCATTCTGCAACTGAGATTTGCAAATTCATCATCTTTTTGCTAGACACTATGATGTCAACTCAAACACAAATGAATGAAAATCTTCTAAGTAATGTCACGCATGTTTGATGAACACTATCATACGCACCACAAAAGTCAGGTCAGATGTTGTCACTTCAGCTAATGTATGCCTATCCAACATTATAAGATTTAACACAGGAAAAGAGCCATGGAATAGAGTGAGTTCATGTGAATTTTATGGCAGCAAGTGAGATAAAAGAAAGAGATTACAACCACAAAAGGCGAAAAAGGAATCATTCCATACGTTTTGAAACTAGAAATATATCAATGTTCCATTTCATAAGATCCATAATGATTATGTTTATTCAAAATATTGTGCTGACTAGAAACAATTTTAACCATCGGAAAAGAAATCTCTTAATATGGAGGTCAGGAATGTATTTGAAAGCAAAGTCAAATTTGCCACTAATCCTTGTATATACACAGCAATATAATGACATAATGACAACAAAGTAACAAACACACAGACGCAAAAAGCAAAAAAAAAA
Source organism: Ambrosia trifida (assembly GCA_028751855.1). NCBI lineage: Eukaryota > Viridiplantae > Streptophyta > Magnoliopsida > Asterales > Asteraceae > Ambrosia > Ambrosia trifida. The sequence continues at coordinate 157,732,980 of CM054123.1, read as the reverse complement.
AAAAAAAAAAAAAAAAAAAAAAAAAAAAAGCTTGTATGAACCTAGGGGTTTAAACCATAGTTGCTAAAAGCCATCGCCTCTTGCACCTAGGCCCATTTTTCAGACGAGGCGATGTAATTGCACTTGAAGTCGAGGAAATTGCGCTTTAATTCTTCAGATGATGGGGTTTAGGCGCAGATTCAGGCAATATTCCCAAATTCCAAAGAGTTTCGAGTCAAATTCTCTTAATTATGGCTAGATTTCTACTTTTATACACTAATATCTCACAACTTTCATACTAATAAGATGATACTAAATGTTATATAATAACTTTTGTTTATTTTATTTGAAGAATAGTATTCTATTTCTAATAAAAAATATATTTTTACTTTTTCTCTTTGTTCGCTTTTTTTATCTCAGGCCCTCGCTATATTTGCGCCTAGCGCCTTCGCTAACTATGGTGTAAACAAACTCGAGCCTAGCTCGTTTCTAGCTCTAAATCTAAAATTGAGCTTGTTTAGGCTTGCGAGTCTAGCCAAGCTTCGTACATGAAGCTGAGAAAAAGATAGTCAGATATTGTATTCCCTAATACGAACATATCCTCCTTCGCTAACCTCGCAAGGCTCTCATAAGTCACCAATTAAAGAACAATCTTCGGCCTCATTAGTATGCTATGAGCTACCTACTAAAATAATAATAATCCATTCATTTCTTAAGCAACAAGCAATAAATAAATCATCAGAATTATTATTATA